>CM051829.1:125876288-127076288 GCA_028451465.1 Erethizon dorsatum
CCTGCACAGAAACTTTATACAAATTTGGTATATTACTCTTGCTTCTTATGCTTATTAGGGAAAAATTAGAACAAGAAAAAAGAGTAAGAATTACCAACAATTCCACTACCTACAGAACTACTAGCGGACTGTGGATTTTCAGACCCCGAGGGAGACCTGGGGACAAATCTGACCAGCACAGTGGCATCTCTTCTCAGCTTTGCGTGAGGCGGGGAAAGCTGAGGACCAAGAGCCAAAGAGTTGAAGGCAAATGTCACCAAATCTGGATGGCAAGGAACACGTGGCCAGAAAGAGGAGACAGAAGCCAGTGACTCCTAGGTGAGGCTTCTGGTTAACGACCAGATCAGAGCCCGCTCGAGTGCGGGGAAGCGAGGCCGAAATTCCTCCAGCTGGCTCCTCCCGGGCCAGCAGCTGTCAGCTCTTGGTTCAAAGTGAAGAGTCGGTGTCATTAAAATAATTAAACTTAGGTTGTGGCCATGTTGTTAAACTGATGAGACTTCGGTTCTGAATTTTTGGTTACAAGTTTTGGCTGTTGTAAAAATATTATTTGAGGGCCGGTGATATCGCTCAGTGGCACAAGCGCCTGCTGGCAAGCAGGAAGTCCTGAGGTCAACTCCCGGTACTCACATTAAAAAAAAAAAAAAAAAAAAAAATTGAAATTTGCTTTGAGTTGTAAGGACAAAAGAAAAAGATACTGTTTTGTGTTTCTTCCCAATTATTTGGTATATTTTTCCAGTGTCTGCAAAGATGATAATTGCTAACTTAAAGCATTAAGCATTTGTCGGTGAATAATACATATTCTCATGGTAAAAAACACCTAACTGGACATGGTGGCGCATGCCTGTAATCTTGGCACTCTGGGAGACTAAGGCAGGAGGATTGCAAATTCAAACCCTGCCCGGGTATCCTAATGACTTAGTGAGACTCTGTCTCATAACTAAAAAATAAAACAGGGCTGGGGATATAATTCAGGGCAGAGGCCCTGGATTCAATCTCTGGTCCTATAAAGGGTGTGTGTGTGTGTGTGTGTATGTGTGTGTGTGTGTGTGAAGTTGAAATAAATGTTCAAAATATAAAAGAGTAAGGGTTGGGGTATTTCCTAATACTTCCCACCTTTGACTTTCTCGGGTCTCCAGGGCAAGATAAAGAATGTAACTTTCAAGAAATATGTTAAGGCCTAAATAGAGTTTTTCTACCTCAGCTTGTTGTGTCTGGTGGGGTGCGGGGTGCAGGGGGGCGTTCTCTGACCCTCGGCCTCTCTTTGAGTCCTTTCCCTCACTTCAGTGAAGAATAAAGAAGTGGGGCTCTTAGCAGAAACGGGGGCGTCAAGGCTGGTGTGGTGCAAAGCAGAAGTTTATCTGGAGCGTGGCAAGTGCAGAGAAAGCAGAAGAGAAACTCTCGCCAGCGGAGCGACGCTGCGAGACGGGGCCTCCCGCTCGGGAGGCGGTGAGCGGGGCTGAGACCTGCGCCGGGCCACAGGGTGAGCTGTTTCTAAACGTAGCTGTGGCCCTGATGGGCGGTCGAGGCCAGTCAGGGTCTCAGCCTCTGCTTCTGGGACGGGGACAAGGTCAGCACCAGTAAACGTGGGCACAGATAAGCACGTGATGATCTTGCAGTGTTGGTCGTCAGGTTTTTGTCTGTGTTTTTTCTATGTCCCTCTGCCCCTGCAAACTATTTAAAAACACTACTGTTTTTGGCTTATCTTTCTCTATACCAAATCTACAGAGACATATTAAAATAGTTAAACCAAACATGAGGCGCTGCAGGCGTAGCTGGGTGACAGAGGGTACAATCGCCTCTATGGGTGAGGTCCTGGGTTCGACGTCCGACACGGTCTCCCCCAGATGCGGTTCCGATTTGGGGTCCGAAACATTCGTCTAAACACCCTCGACCCAGGCGGGCCCCAGCCCAGGACCTCTGGAAGGGGCGGCTGTGTGCCTGTGTCGCCGCGCCGCGCCGGCTCACTCAGCAGGACGCGGGCACACGGCGCACCTCCCTGCTCACGCGACTTCCCGTTTCTTCCCGGAGTTCACAGCCGCACATCTCCGCGGCTCGATGGGCTCCTGTGCACCCGTGACTAACGCGTCCCGAGCGCCCTCCGCAGCGACACGCGCAGCCCTCCCGTGCCACCGTCCTCCCGTGTCACACAGCCCTCCCGTGTCACACAGCCCTCCCGTGTCACCGTCCTCCCGTGCCACCGTCCTCCCGTGCCACCGTCCTCCCATGTCACACAGCCCTCCCGTGTCACACAGCCTTCCCGTGTCACACAGCCCTCCCGTGTCACCGTCCTCCCGTGCCACCGTCCTCCCGTGCCACCGCCCTCCCGTGTCACCGTCCTCCCGTGCCACCGTCCTCCCGTGCCACCGTCCTCCCATGCCACCGTCCTCCCATGTCACACAGCCCTCCCATGTCACACAGCCTTCCCGTGTCACCGTCCTCCCGTGCCACCGCCCTCCCGTGTCACACAGCCCTCCCGTGTCACCGTCCTCCCGTGTCACCGTCCTCCCGTGCCACCGTCCTCCCATGTCACACAGCCCTCCCGTGTCACACAGCCCTCCCGTGTCACACAGCCTTCCCGTGTCACACAGCCCTCCCGTGTCACCGTCCTCCCGTGTCACACAACCCTCCCGTGCCACCGTCCTCCCGTGTCACACAGCCCTCCCGTGTCACCGTCCTCCCGTGTCACCGTCCTCCCGTGCCACCGTCCTCCCATGTCACACAGCCCTCCCGTGTCACACAGCCCTCCCGTGTCACACAGCCTTCCCGTGTCACCGTCCTCCCGTGCCACCGCCCTCCCGTGTCACACAGCCCTCCCGTGTCACCGTCCTCCCGTGTCACCGTCCCCTCGGGCCCTCCGCTCCCCGCCCCACGTGCTGAGCCTGCTCTCTAGGAAGGAGTAGGCTTCACTCTGGGGTCTCCTTCTGTTACGGGGTGATATCAGGACCCGCGAATATGATACAAGGGAAATATAACTCCCAACCCGTTAGATGTCTGACACGCAGAGTTCGCGTTCTCTACGAATCCAAGAATGAAATAAGTATAGGAACAACGGAGGTTAGGAGTAGGAAGGTGTTTATTGAGAGGGAGAGAGAGGGCTCCGGAGGCAGGAGGAGGCCCAGTGGGTTGCCCGGGGTCCCCACTTTACAGGGAAATTTTACAGAGCGGTACCCACATGGGTACAACGTGGGTTACAGCTGTGATAAACCAGTAAGTGTGCGAGTGCAGTCGCTTAGGTAATGGCCATCCAGCGGCGAAGCGAGCCATGTAGCCAGCCGGCGTGGAAAGGACAAAGACTTCTTTTAGGAAACGAGGGGTCCGGAGGTCTTGGTCACCCACTGGGCTGGCTGATGTCTATCTGGGCGTCCTTAGGCCTGGTGCTTGTGCTTCGAGGCAGTGTACAGACCTGGGCATTCGTCCTTATTCTGAGGCCTGGTCTCTAACACGCGGCTCCGGCACAGCTGAGATGGGTTTCACCCCGTCCTGGCTCTCTCAAGGGCCCGGCCCTACCCGCCTGCCCGTGGCGTTTCTGCCTGGCTCAGCTGCCTGTACTTTGCTCGCTCCTGCCGGCCGTTCCCTCCTCCTCCCTCTGTTGGGTCCCCTCCCTGCGTCCCCTTTCTCTTTGGTTTTATTCCTGTGAGTTATGGAGCACATTCTCCAGTAGTGTGTGTGTGTGTGTGTGTGTGTGTGTGTTACTGGGGGTCGAACCCAGGGCCTCTGCACTTAGCTACATCCACGGTCTTTTTTAATTTTTACTTTGAGACGGGGCTTACTGAGTGTCTATGTTATCAGGCAGGTCCTTTAGAAATAGCTCAACAACTAAACGTATTCCCGGTCCTTTTTGCCTGGAACAGAGAATTGAACCAGACAAACCAAAAACGGTGCCAAAAGTTTATTTGAAAAGTGAGGGGTGAAAGGGGAAGAGAAACTGGTTCTGCAGAGCGAACTCGGCCAAACAAAAGAAGGGAAAGGATAAAAGCAGAAATAAAAGTACGGCCTGTGTGTGGGAGGCACAGGACGGGCCACCGTGAGGAGTCAGGACAGCGAGCTCCTCCTGGCGTCTCTTCTCTTTTATGCCGTGCGCATCTCCTGGGAAGCGAGAGGAGTACAGGGTGGTAGGAGTTACTTGGGCCTGTCCTGCAGTCTTGTAACTGACAGGTCCCACTTATTTCCCCAGCCAGCTTTGCCACACCTTACCTCCTGTCTCAGCAAAATTGCCCAGGCTGGGCTTGAATTTGCGATCTTCCTGCCTCAGCCTCCCAGACTGCTGGGATGACACGTGTGCACCACCACACCCACCCTCTGCAGTTACTCTTGAAAAAGTGTACATGTTTGCTACAACTCCTTTCTTTTTTTTTTTTTTTTTTTTTTTTTTGGGTACCAGGGGGACGACCTCAGGACCTCGTGCGCCAACAGGCACCCGTGCCACTGAGCGATATCACCGGCCCCTTTTTCGTATGTGGGTTCCGGGAGTCGAACTCGGGCCCTCGCGCTTGCAAGGCAGGCGCTTATGCCGCTGAGCCATCTCACCGGCCCTACAACTCCTTTCTAGTTCTAGCTTTTATTTTTCTTTGTTTGGAGACAGGGTCTCGCTATGTAGCTCAGGCTGACCTGGACTCACTGTGCAGCCCAGTCTGGCCTTGAACTCCAGGCAATCCTCCTGCCTCAGCCTCCCGAGTGCTGGGATGACAGGCATGGGCCACCATACCAGGCTCACTTCTAGCTCTTCCTCTCTTTAGAAATGTTTAGGAACTCTGTTTTGTCCTTTGTGAACAAGGTTTCTCAGGATGTGCTTTGCAGGGGTCTTTTTAAATCCACTGTGCTGAGCGTCTGGTGGACTCTCTCACTCTACAATCTCTTTCCCTTGAAAATTTTTCTTCATTTGCTAATCACGTCCATTTTTTCTTTCTTTCTGAAAGTTATCATTTTGATGCTGAACTAAGTCTTTCATTTTCTTACTTTTCCAATATTCCATCTCTTTTTCATTTCCATTTTTATTATTTGGTCCTACTTTCTAAGAGATTTCCTCCCATTTTATTTTCTTATCCCCCAACTCCCGAGTCTTCCAGGGATGAGTCCACTTCTCATCACCTTCCTGCTCAGCAAATTCAGATTTGAATTTTCTAGACTGGAGTATTTGTCCTCACACACATAACTCTTCCCAAGTCTCACATTTTATTACCTTGTCTCCTATCCTGTTCTCTCAGTCCTCCTAGTACAGGCCGTTTTAGGGTCACTCTGCTCGGGTTTCAGGAGAAGCAAGTGCCAAGTGCGCATGTCTAGTGGACCATGTCTTCAGGATCTTTGCTCCTCTCTGCGTTCATTCTCGCTGTGTCATCTTGCTTCTCAAGGCAGTGCAGACACCTCTGAGTTACTGGCAAAAAATCAAGTGTACAGAAGTATGGAAAAGAAAAGGTACAAATGTTAATATTTCAAGATGCTACCTTATAAAACCTCCCCAGGGCAAGGGCCAGCTCACACTGGTTCATGACAATAGATGGTTTTATTTTCAGGAACTTTGTGAACCACTTGTTAAAAGATTATTAAAATTAAATAAGCTCACCATGTTCATTACATTGTGCAATGAAATAGATTATATTCAAAGCAAAGGTAATAAATGCTCCAAACTCAGCACTCCTGAATACTTCAGTGAGCTTACTATTATTTATTTTCTTACTGTTGTTTCCGTGTAGTGTGTCTTTGTGCTGGAAATATCATAAAAGGTGCGCCGGGTACCCCTCCTAAACCCACATTCGCTGAAGTCATATTAATAGCTTAAGGGTGGTAGTGGAGGGTATTTACACCAGGGAAATTGGAAAATACTGCTAACAAGGGATTGACACTGTTTTTTTCACTGCCTATACTCAAAGTGATAGAGTAAATGTTAATAATGCAAAGTAAACTTAAAAGTGTATATGCACATAGCAATTAGATTGTAACACAAAAAATTGACGAAGCCAGGTGTGGTGGCACACGCCTGTAATCCCAGCCTTCGGGAGGCTGAGAGAGAAGGATCGCCACAAGTTTGAGGCCAGCCTGGACTACATTGTGAGTTCAAAGCCAGCCTGGACTACACAGCGAAACCCCGTCTCCAAAAAAAAAAAAAAAAAAAAATTGGAACATTCTCCTCTTTGAAAGCTATTATAGCAGTCAGCGAAGAAGTGACTTGGGCATTATCAACTCTGTGAAGTTCTGCCATTCCTCTTTCTTTTTTCACTTTCATCTTCCTCTTAAATGAAAATACCAACCAACATTCAAGTGGGAGCCACCTTCCCGCGGCAGTGGCAACCGTAGTTGGCTGTGGCTACCAGAGTTCAGCAAGAATCAGTGGAATCCTTGTGAGAATCAGTTGACCACAGTGACTTTACAATAAAGAGACTTCTGTATAATATGATTGGTGAGTTGAGTATTATGCATCTTTTATGTTAGTAAAATGTGGTGCACACGTACATATTTTTTGAGGCCTGGTGATTAAACATTTATCAGTGCGACCCCGCCTGTCTTCATCCCATGAAGTAGTAGCTGTTTCTGATTCCCCAAGACTCATGCAGATTCTATGACTGGGCAGGCCCCCATAATATTCATCGAGTGAGTGAATGAAAGCTCGGAAGCCTCGCCTCCTTCACTTTCCCATCTGAAAACAAGCGCGGTGACTGATGCAGACGAAGTCCTGAGAAAAGTGTCTGCTGACTGGGGCTGAACTCGGTCACAGCCTCCTGGTGCTGAACACAGTCCCGTGATGACATAAGAAAATGAGCGAGATGGGTTACTCTTTCAGGCACAGGGCGGTAGTCACAGGCTTGTTTTTATGGTTGATTTGGAAGTTAAGTCACTTGTCACAGTAAATCCGAGAAGAAAGCCAGATCTCCTACTTCTAAAGCACCGCCTTATTCATTAGACTTTCCTTCTCTCAAAGAGCCCACACTTTCTGACACCAGAGCTGGGCAGGAAAGCTGCTCTCTTGCTTTATGACTACGAGATTTTTATTGAAGACTTGGGAATAAGCGGAGGCAGAAGGAACCAGATGAGAAAGTACCTGACTTTTAATGAGCAGACACCATGCTTGTTACAAAACCCAGATTTAAATCCAGTAGCTTAGTTTCTCTCAATTCTATGTGGTAGGAATTATCCTTATGTTATAAATGAAGTTACTTAAGGTTTAGAGAAATTTATAAATTTGCTGAAAGCACACAGCTGCTCAGTAGCAAGACTGAATTCAGAATAGTTCTGTCTTGAGACAAATTCCAGTATATTTTACTTGGACAACGTTTCTAAAACAATAGCAGCCTATACCCCATTGTTTATCTACCGTTTTCAGGATCTGACCACATCTGCATACCAATTGTATTATCATTTACTCCCTATTTTCCTTAGACCTTTTTTTGTCTTTATTTAGCCTAATCTTAAGCAACTGCATCCATGAAATTATGGGTTGCCATGTTATTATATTGCCCTAATGAATATTAAAATGGTTGCATAATTATAAAAGTTTAAAATGTGTCTGCTCACCATCTAAGATGATCTGGAGTACCATCAGAGATAGTTTCCTAAGGCAAACATTGCTTCCTGGGACACAGCAGATGTAACTTGTGCTGGGGTGGGGACAAGGGTGAGGGTCATATTTGTCAGCTTGCCTTCAGTTTAAAGCAAATAAATCAATCTATTTTGCTGAGAGGGAGAGAGGGAGCCTGACTCATGCCTCCTGGGAAAATTCCCACTGCACCAAAGAAGGAGGTTTACAAAACCTTCTTCCACAGCCACTGAGACTTTCCAAGCAACTGAGCTGGAATTAAACTTGGCTGAGATCACTAAATGCCACTGGTGTTAGACAATGGAGGGCTTCTGCAGCAAGAACAGAGTTCAAGAAAAAGCAAACCAAATTGTTGGAAAGTACCTACCCAGGACTGGAAAATCTGAGAAAAGCTTCCAGCAGCCCCAGCTGGAGTTGGTAGAATGGTTTCTATTCTCTCCTGTAAGTGTGCTGGGGGAGGAAGTAGCTGGATTGTCTTTCTCAGTGTTTGAGTGGGAGGAATAATACAGCTTTATCAGAGAAAACGGCAAAGAGAAAAAAGGGGAATTTTTTTTCCTTTGGAACTGCTACAAAACCAAATTCGTATCTTTGTGAAAGAACCTGGACTTGGTTAGTAGATAACTTGGAATGTCGTTCAATGTATTTAAAAGGAAAAAAAGAAAAGTCTCAGAAACTACAGCGGCTAAGACCATAGTGGAAAATTGAACAGTATAAATTAGTTTTAAATGCTGTGAGAAGTGGATGTCTACGCCCGGCTGGGGATGTAGCTTGGTGGTAGAGCACTTGCTGAGCAGGTGCGAGCCCCTGGGTTTCCTCCTGACACTGCAAAAAATAAAAGTGCAGTAAAAAAAAAAGTCCACATTTAGTTCTATTTTAATGCATCTCTTCCTGGTGTCTTCAAGTCCCTCCACAGAATGGTCCTACCACACACCCCACCCCACCCCGCAGACACATCTGGGTACTATGTTCCGCACCCTCACCAGCCTAGGCCCGGGGCCCTGGCTTGAGAGTTTCACCTGCCTCTTAACTTTCAGTAGAATTTATAAATCTTACTACTGCTGTCTTTTTATTTCTTAAAATAAAAAGTTCCCTGTCAAATATAGAGTAGGAGTGGTCCTGTTTTTCTTGAGGAAGTGGAATCTTTCACAGTAATTGGAACTTAGGATCGCACGTGTGTTTGCATGTGGCCTTGGCCGGCTGTGGCAGCTCAGTAACACTGGCGACCAATGAAGCGGCTCAGTAGCTGAGGAGTCATCACCAAAGACAGCAGGACATTTTCCTCCTCTCCTGTGAGTGAGTCGAGAGCCAGGAGGGTGTATTTGTCTGGGAAGGCTCCTTTCACTGCTTGACAAGACTTAGGTTCAGACATCTAGGGTCTTGGAGACTTGCTCCGTTGACCTGCAGGAGGAAAACAGCTGGTGCTGAGAGCGGGACAAGAGCGAGGCGACTTCGGGAGTGGGAAAAGGGCGGTGGCGGTCCCGGGCTGGGAGGACCTGCACTGCTTCCTCGCAGCGCCCCGAGGTGCGGCACTTCCGACGGCCCGGTGCGGTGTGTGCCGGAGGCGGAGCACCGACCGCGGCCTCCCCGGGGGGCGAAGACCCCGGGTGCCAGGCTGGGCACGGAGGGAGGAGACCACGAAGGTCTGGGCGGTGTGCGCCTCACGGCAAAGAAACGGTTAAGGGCCCTTTCACACCACTGCTCTACGTTGGTTTCCCCAAATTACGCACGTCTTGGGGTTCTTTGATGAAGGCCGAAGTAGGGCCTTCTAAAAATAACTGATTAATTACCAACCTTAATAGGCTCAATGGGTTAATTTAATCTGGGAAAATAATGGAATTGCCTAAGTTAATTACATCAGTTATCAGTTGCTGCGCGGTAATAACCACCGCAGACAGAGCCGCTTAAAACGTCGCTCGGTTTTTCCAGGCCGGTCACCGAGGGCCCGACTTCTCCACGGTCCCGCGGGGGCCTGCGGCAGCCAGCCTGCCCGGAGGGCGGCCGCGGGGTCCGGGGAGGTCGGGGTCTCCGCGCGCGTCGCCTCGCCTGGGCCACCGTCTGCTGGGGGGAAGCAAGCCGCGGGCCGCCGCCCTGCAGGGCGCAGCTCACAAGGGTAATGTAGGGCTGTGTTTGTGTCTGTAAGTCACAGCATAACTTCACACCCATGAATACTAAGAAGTTGATGGGAAAAATTGTAATGTAAATACAATAATTTACATTTAGCCCATGGTTATTATATTCCTTTTCTCTATCTTCATTTTTTCTTTTATTTATAATATTCATACTTTTTGAAACATTTCTCAAATTGGTTGTGAAAAGAGGTAGTTATGAATAAATATACTTAATATAAAAGTAATTATTTTATTAAAAGGGAAGGATGGGCCCTAAAGTATGTAATATGTGTAGTATTTTCTAAAATGAGGAAAAAAAACAAACATCCACTAAGTAGTTATTAAAAGATTTTCTGTTTTACTCCTAGTAAGAGAAATATAAATTAAAACTATCAATATACAATGTATTGCGTATCAGATCAGCAAAGCTTTGAAAGCTCTGTTGGCAAAGCTTGTAGGAAAACCAGATAAGTAGATGCTGTGAAGAAAACTAAAGCAGGGCAAAGGTAGTGACAAAATTGCTATTTTTATACAGAGTGGTTTAAATGGTCTTTCTGAGCAGATGATATTTGGGGGGAAACCTAAAGAGGTAAGAGAGAGAGCTTTCTAATATCTAAAGAAAACGTGTTCCAGAAAAACACAAGCACAAAACTCTGACCTGGGAACAGGCCCGCAAAGGCTGTGGAGTGGACGAAGGCCAGCCTAACAGCAGCAGGACGGACGAGGAGAAAACCGGTCAGGAATGAAGTCGGAGAAGTAGCAGGGGTGGGCTGTAGAGGGCCTGTGTACCAAGGCCCTTTGTGATTTGAGAGCAGGAAGAAATAATAGGATCTAAGTTTTAAAACAGTCACTGAGGTTGCTACAGAGAGTGGAGGTGGGGAAAGGAATTAGGCAAAATGGAAGCAGAGAGACCAGTGGGACAAATTGGATGTGCACTAAACAGTGTGACTTCTGAGAAATCATGATTTCCAAGCCTTCCTCTCCCAACCCACTGTCCTCCGTTCTTCCCATGTAAGTAACGGTACCGCCATTCTCCAAGTCCCCAACTTCCTTTCCCATACCACCCACATTTTTGATGAGTAAAGTCCCTTGACTTTATCTGAAGAATGCAAAAAATCCACCCTCTCTATCCCTCTCCATGCCACTCCCTTCAGCCAAGGTACTTTTGACAAGGAAAAGAAAACCAAGTCCAACCCTTCCCTTTTCCCTGTGACTGCCAGAAGGGGGATGACACATCCGGCCGCTGTCATGTGCCCCTCACTTCCCCTGCCTTCCCAGGGTGGCTGGGCAACTGAGACAGTGTCTTCCTGCCACCCTGGACACCCCGGCCGTGCTGACAGGAGCTGGGCTTGAACGGCAACCAGCATAGGCCAGAGAGGGCAAAGACCCTGAGGGACTGAGGCCTCATTGGTGTCCCCAAGTCCCCAAACCCCAAGAGTCCCAGTCGGCATTGCCAGTGCTCCTGAGGACTCTCTGAGCCCGGCAGTCTGGATGTCAGCCCACTGTCTTCCCAGAGACATGGGAGCTGCCAGCCAGGATGCCTCTTCTACCAAAGCTCTGCCAAACTGCCACCGTGGCAGCTGTGGCTGTCCCAGATGTCCCCGAACCCTCTGAAAGACATTGGCCTGGCCGCAGTGGGCTTGAAACTTGGACTCTGGTGACTCTGCCTGACTCTGCCTCACGGCCACATCCAATGGCTCTACCCCACCCCCCATCACAATGTGAATGTTTTCCAGCAGGGCCACAGAGGGCTCAGAGCCACAGGGCTCCCTCACACTCCTGCAGCTGGTGGAGGAGGATCCCCCAGGTACTGATGCCCTGCACCAGAGTACAGGTCCACATAAGGTCTCCCCCAAGTGGTCCTATAATCTACTCATGATTCTTAACTCCAGTAGTGTGGGCAGAATAGGGCAAATTAAAAGAGTTGGTAACACTAGGGCTGTCAGCCCTGAAGAGCTCCAGAGACCAGCAGTGGCCAATAAGATTGGCAGCAACTGCCACCAGCGGAGACCAGCAGAGATGAGTGACAACCGGTGGCAGGGACCAGCAGTGTCAGCTGGTGGCAACTGACAGTGTTCAGTGGCAGCCGGCAGAGACCAGCAGAGAACCCTAGCAAGGCAAAAGAAGCCAGAAAGCTGCCAAAGGGGCTGTGAGCCCAGGTGCTGAGGAGCTGGTGGGGTGGCTAGGTGCTGCCAAGAGCTGCCGCACTAAGTGCCAAGGATCAGTGGCACTCAGAGCCCGGAGCCGAGACAGGAGCTGACAGCCATGGCACTCGAAGTGCAGAACCACGAACGGAGCTGCACTTTGCCAATACGTGATTTCCAGATGAACTGAGCAAAAGGACCCTCCGCTGCTTGGGGACACTTTCACCTGATGGCTGTATCCCCTCTGCTTCCATTCCAACCCCCATTTCAACAATTCATTCTCCACATGGAGCTGCATTTTATATTCTCTTTTGGAGATATAACCAGATCATACCACTGATCTGCTGAACCTTAAACGTTTCCTTGACCACTTAGAATAGAATCAATATTTTCCCGTCACTCCTATAAAGACTTGTACCCATGGCGGTGAACCTATGGCAAGCATGTTATTGTGCTTCTCTTTTAAGACAAAAGATAGCAATGAATAAGTTGTTTCTTTGTAAACTAAAATCTCAGTATTCAGGTTTAATTGCAGTATTGGCATTTTGCGATGAATAAATGAGTTCTGGCTTGCAGTTTGGCACTGGGTCTCTAGAAGGTTCACTGTCGCTGCCTTACGTAGTCTGGCGCAAGGCGACCTCAAACACGTTTTGTGCACGTGCAGCCAAATTTTGTCCGTCACGATCTTCCCGTTGGTGTTGTTCCCATGATTATGGCGTGTTTTGTGGCAAAAGGGAGGTTATTGGAACCCTTAAAAGATCAGGACGGAGAAGACAGAGAAATTCAAAACTCAAGAAAGATCTGAACCACCTTCCCTTGCTTTGAAGGTGGAGGAAGAGGGCCAGGAACCAAAGCCTGCCATCGGGTGTAAGAGCCGAGAACCCCCGCAGGCAGCCGGCAGGGTAAGGAGAGCTCGGGTCTCACACTGGCAAGGAACCAGGCTCTGCCAGGAGCCTGGCTGGCCTTGGAAGTGAATTCTCCCCTGCAGCCTCTGAAGAAAACCCCTCAATTCCCCTGCGAGGCCCTAAGCAGAGAGCTGAGCCGAACCCGCCGGGACTTCCGACCCCCCGAACCGCGGTTAGCGGGGCGCTGTTGCAAGTTTATTGTGATTTGTACGCGGCAGGAAACGAAAACAAAGCCACTTTCTCCTGCTCACGCACCGTGTTTCTCCACTCGGGTCTCACCTTCCCGCCTTAGGTTTCTTTGCATTTAGACACTCGTGATCGGCTCCTCTTCATCCTTTGGGTGACAGCTTCAGTGTCACGGGCTCTGGGAGCCCTTCGCCAAGCACTGTGTCGCGCACTCCTAATCTAGGGTCACAGCCTCCGTGCGTTTCCCTCCGAGTGTCGGAGCATAGCTCGCATTACCGGTACACGGCTCGGCACCCGTGGTTCTGAGCTTCGTGGCTGCACTCACTCAGCCGCACGCTAACCCGCGGGGCCGGGAGGTGCTGCTGTTTCCCGCTTACAGATGAGGAAGCGGGAGCACTTGCAAAGATCACACACCTAGCGAATTGCAGAACCAAAAGTCGAACCCAGGCCATCTGTTCCAGTGTCTATGCACTTAAAACTGTATTTCGTCTACAGTACTTATCACAACCTAACTTAATTTTATTCTTTATTCTCTTTCTCTCCCTCCAAACCCTTGCCTATCACACAAGCTTCTTGCAGGTATGTATCTTATTCTGTTCACATAGTAGCTACTCAGCAAATATTTTGGAATAGATATATTATTATTCCCATTTCTCAGGCAAGGAAAATGCTACCAGAGTAGTTGAGTAACTTGTCCAAAGTGACACGGTTTGTATGTGATAGAGCCGAGATCTGTGCCCAGGTCTGTCTAACCTCGAGCCTCTGCCTGCCTGTCACTCTTACTGACTTCTTAATCAGAAATAAAAACAACCAGCTGCCACTCCCTCAATATATAACATCTTCCCAGAGTATGAGTTCCATTTTCCTCAATCAGCAAAAAAGTCACCCAAAATGGTTTATTGGAAAATACCGTGACCTTGGTGAGGCTCATCCCATTCTCACCTTACTTGATTCTGTGCTTGTGGTGTGTGTTTCTTTGGGGGTTTCTCCCGCTCTTCCCCCGAAGCACATTTTGGGTTGGGGAAGTCTTCCTCGCGACCCCCAGCTGCCTCTGGCTACCCATAATGCTGACTGGCAGTGACTCGCAGGCTTTTCTGCCTTAGGCGTTGGTCTTCCCTGGCCATGGGATAACTATTTTCATTTCCCTTTCTTCCCACGCTAGTGTCTCTCTGGTCCTCATAAGTGGCCCTTCCCGCCCCGAACACCCAAATGACAATGCTCTCTGAAATGCTCTGGCCCCTGGAGAACCGCCCTTCCTTGCAGCAGACCTCTGTCGCTGCATTCTGACTTTGATACAGACCGTCACTGCCGTGTAAGTTCTCGAAGCAGACTCCAGAGACTCAAAACCACCCTGCAAAGCCGAGATTCTAGCCTGCTAGGACTTCCTCAATAGCCTGGCATGAAACAAAACACAATCGTACTGCGGTGTTTGACCCAGGCCTCACGCGCTGTGGAAGTTAATTGTTTGATGATTTCCTGTACTTGAAGCCTAAATGCTTCCTTTTCCAATAATAAACTCAGGAAAGCCTCAGTCAGTGCGGTGAAGTGAGAGCCCTCGAAGGCAGCCTGGATTCAGAGAACCCTCGGTGGCAATTTAGGGGGGCGGTGTGCAGGACTGAACTCAGCTCATAAAGCAGCCGCAGGCCTCCCATGTGAGGAGTCTTGACGGTGGCTCTGCGAGCTCCCAAAGGGCTGTGGCCTCCTGCCAGGGCTGTTCTGAGCCCACTGCTTACAAGGAAGGGAGGCGGGTGTGGGGAGTGTGCACTTAGAAGCCACCAAGGAGCCCAGGCTCCTGAGCATGATACCGAAGACCTTCAGCTTTCCATCGGCCGCCTCCCTAGAGCGGCCGTGTGTTCCAGCCACACTAAGTCATTCTCCACCTCTAACCCTTCATCACTTTTCTATACCTCCCTTCTGTACCCCTGCCTGAGGGTGCCCTCGCTCACTTCTCTGCCTGCTGACCAAGATGATGTCATTTATCAGCCATGTCCTTTCTTCTCTATTCCTAAAATAGCTCAGGGGCTTAAAATTTTTTGCCTGGGTGGCTGCCAACAGCTGACACTCTCCAGATCTCCAGGGTTGAACTCCTTCGACTCCATCTTCTCGGAAGCCCACCAGCCAGAGCAAATCACCTAAAACAAATATGACCATCTTATTCCCTACCTGAATGTTTAGTATTTCTTTCAGGGGCAAAGTAGAGTCTAAGATCATTAACATAAACATGAAGGTGAATTTTGATCCTCCTCCCGCCTGTCTCTGGCAATTTTTCTTCTGCCTCTTCTTGCCTGCTAGTTTTCCCCTCCTAAGGCCAAACTGTGTCTGATTCCCTCCATACACATCCTCTGGCCCTTTGCACTTCTAAATTTTTTCTCTTTCATGCCTTTGCCTAAGCTATCTGTGTCAGCCAGAGTCTTACTAGAGAAACAGGTATAACACAATATATACAAGTGTATAAGAAATTACAAGATTGACTTGCAATGGTCACCCACAGAGTTGGATGAGGAACCATGCACAGGGTGTCTGTCATGAGGGTCTCCATGCACACTGGAAACCAAAGGATTTAGTCCAAGGTCTAGGGTTCACTGCAGTGTCCATGCAAGCCCATATCAGGAGGCTGACAGGTCTGTGACAGAAGGCTGAAGAGTCTACACTGGAAGGCTGAAGGATCTGAGGCAGAAGCTGAAGAGTCTGCAACAGAAGCCAAAATATGACATTCAAGGTGAAGGCGAAGACTGGAGCTCCTTCAAAGAACAGAAGCAGATCTGTCCTTCCTCATTTTCCCTTTATACCATCCAGACAACTGACCTAGGGTGGGTCCTCTACACCCTAGGGTGTAAAATTGCTGAGCCAACTTAGTTAAGTTTCTAAACTACTTCTCAAATTGACGCAAGCAATAAACCATTACACTATCCTCCAAGAAACATTCCTATCCACCTCCTCAAAAATTTGTAGGAATACTCTACATATAGGGCAAGATAATTTAGCTTGCTCTGTCAACTTGAGAGCTGTCCAGGGGATGGTTGGAGCACACGTCTGGGTATGTCTGGGTGGTTATGGAGGTGACCTTGGGTCTATATCTGGTCTTTGGCCTCTTCCTCTCTGTGTTGCTCCCCTGCTCTACTTCCTGGCCACCATGAACTAAGCAGCTTTTCTCCACCATGCACCTCCACCATGGTGTTTCTGCCTTGGAGTAGCCAACCATGGACTGAATTCTGTGAAACCATGAGCCAAATTATCCTTTCCTCCTTTAAACTGTGGGTGTCAAGAATTGTGTCCCAGCTATAGGAAAGCTAATATATAGGATATATGTATTTTGAGAATGTATATTCCTAAACATATATATTATAGAAATATCACATATAGGCACATAAGACTCTCTATATAATCACTATTTTCTGCATTTACTCTTTTTTCTCTGTTGTTTTATATTTAACTTTTCTGTACTTTATTTTATTTTATTTTATTTTTTGTGGGTACCAGGGGTCGAACTCAGGACCTCGTGTGCCAGCAGGCGCCCGTGCTGCTGAGCAATATCACTGGCCCTTTTTTTGAATGTGGGTACCGGGAGTCGAACTCAGGACCTTGTGCTTGCCAGGCAGGCGCTTATGCCACTGAGCTATCTCACCAGCCCCTTCTGTATTTTAAATGACATTGTATTCTCAAAATAAAAACTGAAAAGGGCTCAAGATGTAAGCTCAGTGCTAGAGTGCCCCTGGCTTTGATCCCCAGTACTGAAAAAAAAGTAGAAATACTTATTTTAAAAGTATTTTCTGGGCTGGTGAGATAGCTCAGCAGCATAAGTGCCTGCCTGGCAAGCGCAAGGTCCTGAGTTCAACCCCCAGTACCCACATACAAAAAAAGGGCCGGTGATATCACTCAGCGGCATGGGTGCCTGCTGGCACACGAGGTCCTGAGTTCGACCCCGGTACCCACACACACACACAAAAAAAGTATTTTCTTCCATGTCCGTATTTCAATAACTACAGATTTATTTGGGTTAATCAATCTCTCAATCTGTCTCTCTCTCTCTCTCTTTTTCTGGTGGTGATGCTGGGGACAAAACCTAGTGCTTCAATAAACTCCCCTTTAATGTGTCAATACTCTAACAGGTATGAAACCATCAGTTATCTCCACTTTAGTGTGAATCACTTCAATCTGCTGAGCACTTGACATTTTGCAACGCTGGAGTTTGACCCCAGGGCCTCCCATGTGCTAGGAAAGTGCCCTGCCGCTGAGCTTAGTAGCTGCCTATCATATTTGAATGCTCCTGGTATTGCTAATTATGCTACTGATCCGAAGCAGCATTCACCTCTGCACTCTCTTGCAGGTGGCCTCTTGCACTGGGCTTTGGGGCGGAAGCCAGAGTGATAAAGAAGCAGACAGCACCCGGCTCCAGAGGGAGGCTCCAGGGAAGGCAGGCAAGGCTCCTCTGGAAGGGCCAGAGCCACAGCAACAATGTGGCAGAGGCAGGAATGTTTCCCTGTGGGGCTCTGCAGTGGGAGGTGGGCACTGCTTTTCCAAGCCTGGCTCTTACCCCTTCTAAGGGTCTTTGGAAACGACAAGACTTTCCTCCCTCCTTCCCTTCCTTTTTGTTTCCTGTAGCGTAGGGGACCCAGGACTGCAAAGCTTTGTCAACTACCAGAGTTGGGTGGTTGAGGACCAGTCCCTTGTGTGGCCATGTGAACACTGGAGTGTTTGGTGCAGACAGGATATTAGCAGATCTGGATTTATGGCTGCGGCCAACCAAGGAAGGTGTCAGGGTGCTCAGTGTCTGTTCAAGCACATGGAAGTCTTGCCCCTCCCAGTAGGAATGGGGCTGACACAGGCCAGAGGCTCCCCTCAGGTAGAGAGGTGCCTCTGCCGCCCTCTAATGAGAAATTGCAGGCACTTGTCTGTAGAGCAGGCCTGGGGCGAGGCCAGAGGGTGCACGCTGGTGAGACCTACAACTTCCTGTCATCCGTGGACTGCAGGCCTGGGATCATCAGGACAGCAGCCAGGCAGGACGCACAGGGAGCGACCACTTCCCCTCGCAGGTTCCCCAGCCTCCCTCGAAGGAGAGACTACAGAAACCAACGCTCTCAGGAGCAATCCGGAGGAGCAAGCACAGGCTGTTCTTGCTGACAGAGGCCTCCAACCTCTCCACAGAAAAATGGTAGGGCTGGCTGACCCGGGGCAAGGCCGGGGAGGAGGGCCGTGCACGCTCCTGTTCAGTGGGCAGAGGTTTCACTCTCCTTGCAGGGCGTCCTGGCCTGGCGTGAGTGGGGAGAGCTGTATACATGTGCTTTCTGGGCTGGGGAAACGGAGTGCTTGCCGAGCAGACACAAGGCCCCAAGTTCAGTCCCTAGCACCCCACAACACACACAGATCAAAACCAACCTACCAGTCCACGTGTTCTTGTCTTCCCCTACCCAGCACATACCTTACTTCCTCTGTGCCACTGTGGGTAACACGGAAGTAGGAGGAAGAGGAGGATTTACCCAGAGCGTTTTGGGAGAAGATGAGTCAGAGGAGGACGTGGGGCAGCAATGTGAAGACCGTAAATGCTTAGAAACAGGTAGGAGGGTGCGTGAGAGTGAGCGCCAGCCTCCCGCTCACCTGTGGTTCCCACGGGAGCCACTGTGGCAGGCAGGGTCCCCTCTCTACCTAGCAGGGGTGAGTGTGTGCTGGATACACTGACGGCATGGTGGGTCTTGAAAGCTGCAGAGTTTTGTCTTCTCAGTCTGCTCAAGCCCTGACTCCTTGATGCTGGTGGGGCCGAGGAACTGGGCTTAGTTCTTTCCTGTATGACAGCTGTCCCTCTACTGGTGACAAAGGAAAGGAAGAGAAGAGAAGAAGGATAGGAAGGAGGAAAAGCAGAAGAATAAAAAGAAAGGAAGGAAGGAAGCGGGGAAACTGAAGAGAAAACATTGGCGGGAGAAATATATGCAAATATCTATTTGGAAAAGGATCAACATATTTTTTTCTTTTTGTAGTGCTGGTGCTGGGGATTGAACCCAGGGCCTCAAGTATGTCAGACAAGAGTCCATCATGGAGCCTCGCCCATCGTCCTAAGAATTTTTTTTCTCTGACACATGGTCTCACTATGTAGCCCAAGCCATCCTTAAACTCACTACATAGCCCAGGTTGGCGTGGAACTTGAAATCCTCCTGACTCTGCCTCCCAAGTGCTGGGATTACAGGTGTGCACCACCATACCTGGCTCCAGCACATTTTCTCTTTTAACAGTTTCTTCTCTTCTTGGCTTTCCTTTCTCTCTAAATTATCCAAATAGTACTGAAGTTTTTCCCATTTGAAAGTATTCTAAACATATTCTTTTGCAAATAGTAAGGCCCTCCTGTAAACATGAGCTTAGTTAGGGACCACCCAAATAAATGTGGGATTTAGAGAAAGTACATTAATTTATCCTTTTACCCAACAAATATTTACTGAGACCACTTATGTGCCAGGCACTAAACTTAGGCGCAGTGCTGAGTAAGATTGATAAAGGCTTTGGGAGCTTTCATTAGTGTTAGGCTCATTTATACACTCATATTTCATAACCCATTAGAATAAATGTCCTTCCTCTCTTGAAATCGTAGCAGTGGTTCCATGGCAGATTAAAGTCTCCATCCCAAGGTTACGTACAGGTAGGTGCTTAGTATAATTGCTTCATAATGATAAAATGATGATGCTATTAAAACTCTGAGTATAGTTAGGGTAATTTCTTGAACTTCATAAGACAATGGGAAAAATAAATTTCTATCAAGAATATTAGAAAAAGCTATCCATCAATCAGTGGGGTTCTTCTTGTTAGGCCGATAGATGTGTTTAACTTCTGAACATGCTATTAGTGTTACTGAAGATACCTCTTTCCTGCCCTTGATGTCTCTCCCATGACAGGCGCCCATTAGCAGATGTACTAGTTTAGCGCGCCCGATCTCTCCTTCCACCCTGGGGCGACCTGACCCAGGGTTTGGACAGCTCAGTTTCCTCCCCTTGGGATGTGGCTGGGAGAAAGAGCACTTGCTTTCCTTCCTGCTCTTGCAGGAGCAGGTTCTGGGGGCGAAGGACCGGTCTGCCTGGTTCAGCACTGCCCAGAACTAGGTAGATACATCTGGATAATTCTGCACTTAGTGTTATGAAGCCTGCGGGCTCAGACATCAGCCCTCCCAGCTAACAAGCATCTGTGATAAAGGTGATTTCTTAGTCAGGTGTGGTGGGGTGTATCTGTAATCCCAGCATCCTGGGACTGCAAGCCATCTGGGCAATTTAGTGAGAACTTGTGTACAAGTAAGAACGGGGCCGGGGATATAGCTCGGCATGAAGGCCCTGGGTTCAATCCCCAGTACAAAAAATATGTGATCTTTTTTTTTTTCTTTCTTTCATCTGCCTTACTTCTGTGTCTTGTTTCCCACTGATTTATAAATCAGGGGAGGAAAGGGGCTAGTTATTGGTCCTTCAAATTAAGTAACGATTTCCCCAACAATTATGCGAATAAAAAACATAAAACTCAGTGTTTTGAAAGAGCCCAGGCTCTTGGATCAGACCTGGATTCTGAACGGAGGCTGTGAGCTCTTGGTGAAGCCACCTCGCTGGCCTCAGAGAGCCTTGTCCTGCTTTGGCACTCTAGGATGTGTCTGGTGCTGTCGGGAAGGTAAAAATAGCATATGCGAGGTACCTAACACAAAGCCCACAGTTCATACACAGTACCTGGTGAAGCTCACTGTGGCGATGGTGCTGGCGATGGTAGCAGTAGTGATTGTGAATATCCAATATTGGAATAGTTACCAAATTATTTTTCTTTTCGTGAAAATTTATCCTTTTTTTTAGTTCTTATTTTTATTACTACATGTTTGTAGTACATAATGATTACATTCATCGTGGAGAATTGATACATGTATACAGCACATCTTAATTCTTTTAAGGTCCCCGTCCCCTCTTTTTTTTTTTTTGTGGGTACTGGGGGTTGACCTCAGGACCTCGCGCGCCAGCAGGCGCCCATGCTGCTGAGCGATATCACCGGCCCTTTTTTCATATGTGGGTTCCGGGAATCGAACTCAGGACCTCGGGCTTGCCAGGCAGGCACTTACGCTGCTGAGCCATCTCACCGGCCCCTCACCCTCCTCTTTTTGACGCGAATACTGCACTTAAAAACCTGTCCAACTAACTAAAAAGTACATCTCTCATGTAAAACACTGCCTGCCCTACATTTTGGTCATTTAAAAATTTCTTTGGAATTCATGGGAGATAATGAGGATAATGGGCTGAAGGTAATTATTTCCATTTTCTTATTCCCTTGATTATTCTAGAGAAAAACCTTGCTGGTTTTGAGGTCTCCCTTCAAGCCAGCCGCGATGAGGGGCACTGGGAATAACAAACCGGGCGTCTTGGTTTGGTCGACTCGTGTCTCCTCATTTTTAGGGTTGGTGTTGCAGTGTGGAGTACTCTGTGAGGCAGCAAGGAGATCTGCTCTCCTTCCCCCCACGTGTCCTCCTGGGCACAGTTGTATCACCCTCGTGTGTCTCTGCTGATTTCATCACTGGCAAAATTGCAGAGTATTTTGTGGCTGGATAACAGATTTATGAAAAGAATTTGTGTACGTTTCTATTGTTCTTCTGATGCATGCTTGCCAAGGTTCATTGGGTTTAGAGATTTCCATGTTTAGTCCAAATAAATGAAAAACGCCTATATCAATGTTTGACCCATAACTACTGGAAAATAACATAAATTGATTTAATTTAGATTATGCTATTTGTTTTGAGGATATTCTTTTCCCATTTTCTTTGCTGTCCTGGAAGTTGATATTTAGACTCTTTTCTCTGCAGATGGTTTAGTTGTAAAGCAGGTAAGACTCTTCTTTTTTTCAATTAGTGCTTCCATAGTTCATGTCACTCTTCAGCAAAATTACCCATCAGCAACAACATAAATAAAACGAGAATTGAAAAACAATGCTTGTGCTGACAAGTGGAAACAGTGTGTTTCTGCAAAGCATTAATGAGCAGCTTGGAGAGTGTGAGAACTTCGCGCTTCCCGTTCTATCACAGAGGCTTCCGCAGCAGCTCGGGGATTCTTTCTGAGCAGAGCATTTACCTGCAACACAAGCCGTGGGCAGACATCAGTTACATCACACACAGGACTCAAGACAAGTGGGCAGCTAGGAGAATTTTCCTAACAATTCAGTTTGGTTCCTTACATAATAAAATCAAGCGACTTTTTCTTTCTCCATTAAGCAATATTACCTAAACACAGCGTTCTCCTCTTGGATACCAAGGATCCAGATAGGGAATATAGCTTGAGGACAAAGTGTTTGCTGGACTAAATATTTTAGCTAACATACTAATTTCAACTTTTTCAGTGGCAAATATTAACGGCCCAACTTGAAATGGCTTAAGCAAGCGTGAATTGACCAGCTTATATTAGTCCACGGTTATACAGATTTATACATGGCTGGTCTCAAGTGTTTAACCAATGGTATTCAATATAAATATAAGTGAGCTGGGTGTGGTGGTGTACACCTGTAATCCCAGCACTGGGGAGGCTGAGGCAGGAAGATTGCCGTGAGTTGGAGGCCAGGCTGGCCTACATAGTGAGTTCAAGGCCAGCCTGCTCTACATAGCGAGACCCTGTCTCAAAAAAAACCAAAATAAATTAATAAATAAAATGCAAGCCACAGATGTGAACCACATATCTGTGTTTAAATATTCTATTGGCCACATGAATAAGAAAAAAAGCAAAATTAATTTTGCTAATATATTTTATTTAGCTCAATATATCTAAAATATCATTCCAATATGTAATCAATATAAAACATTACTAGTAAGAAATTTTACATTCTTTTATTCATACTAAAACCTCAAAACCCAGTGTGAGTTTACAATTGTAGCACCTCTTAATTTAAACTAGCCACATTTCAGTTGCTTAGTAGCTGTAAGTGGCTACTGGCTACAATGCTTCGGGAAAATGTTCTCACTTTTTTTTCCCCTGGCACTGGGGATTGAAACCAAAGTCTTCACACTGAGGTACATCCCCTGCCCCTTGTTTATTTTTTATTTTTACTTTGAGACAGGGTCTCACGAAGTCACCCAGGCTAGGGTTGAACTTGCAATCCTCCTGCCTCAGCCTCCCATGGTACTGGAATTACAAGCATGTGGTACCAGGCCTAGCTACACAGGTTCTTTTATACAACCTTTCCAATGCCCCAAAAAACAAAAAATAAACAAATAAAGAACTTTCAAAGAGGATGGGTATGGGTGGAGTTAGAGAAGCCAGAGAGCTAACCCTGTACCCTAATATTTGAGATGTTTTAGGGTCTGTCTCTAGAAAGGTCCACTTTTTTCTTTTTTGCATTAGTGGGGTTTGAACCCAGGACTCCAAGCATCCCAGACAAGTGCTCTACCACTGAGCTACATCCCCAGCCTTCACACCTTTGTAATCATCAGCTTTCTTACGTATCTCCTGTTAGACTTTGAGTAACTTTGCAGTCGTTTACACGGCAATGATTCTGTAATCCAGTAGTAACTTGCAGAATATTAGATACAGTCTGAAACAGCTCTTGTATTTCTATTACAAGGAAGGTGGAGATGGTGCTTGACCAGGACGCACTCCAAGGAAGTGGAGTTCTACTGTGACCCAAGGGCAAATGAACTCCCAGCTTCCAGGGAGTGGGAAAGTCTAATGTGGGTGAAGAGGGGTGTATAGTCACTCTTCGAAGAAGTGACCTTATTATCATTTTAATATTTCTGAGACCTGCAAAAGCTGTATATCCAAGCTGAATACCAAAAGCTAATAGCCCTTGAAGGGGGCATTAGAGAGAGCCACCATGAGGGCACAGAGGAGGTGGCTGCTGGTCAGCGGCCTGGTCTGCACTCTTCTGTGAACCTCTCAGTGCCCTCAGGAATTCCCGGCTCCTGCAGGCAGCCCCTCCAGCTTCCTTCCTCCCGACCACAGCCCACCTGCCCCCTGTCCCCAGAGGACCTCTAGGCTTTGGAAGACCTTTAGATCGCACGTTCTGCGAGCATCCTAGTTCCTATTTCTCACCTATAATTCATTCTCCCAATACAAATTCAGCCTTGCCTAAAGCTGTGGTCTACTACACTGGATCCAATAAGGAGAGAAGATTGCACAGTAATTCAAGGAGGGTAATTCAATACAAATTTGATAGGAAAAAGGGGATGAGAGTAATGAAGGATTACCTAGAAAGAAGTAAAGAGAATTCTAAATAATATAGAAAGAGCATGTATACGGGGCTCCTGCTAGGGCTGAGATAACCTGCCTTGAACAATGCCACTCTCATCCCACGGGCTAAAATCCTGGCCTTCTAGGAGAGGGCACGGTGTGGGTCACTGACAGAAGACAGGTCACCGTGGTGTTGTGCTGGTGGAATGGAATTGGCTGGAAACCTGCTAATGGAACTTGCCATAAATTCCCTATCTGGGCTGATGGGAGAATGTCGTCAACAGCGCTCCACCCAGAGGAGACGGCGGGGGCTGCTGAGTGCTGCCGGCCACCGCGCCCTGCAGATGCTGGGCACTGGAGAAACTGGAGAGTTACAGGACCCGCCAGGCAGCACGGGATGAGGAAGTTTCCTCCAGTGTTTTGCCACCACCACCCTCTACTGATAACACTCCAGGGTCAGCTGTTGCAGGGAAAATATATTTCAAGGACCCAGATCCCTTTGTCAGAGAACAGCTTAAATTAGTTAAAATGAGCCAAGAGGCAATAAAATAGCCAGCTCACTGCTTCCCAGGTTTTCCTAAAAAGCACCAAGATGACATTTTTAAAGAGACATGTTGGGCCGGTGAGATGGCTCAGCGGCGTGAGCGCCTGCCCGGCAAGCGCGAGGGCCCGAGTTCGACTCCCGGAACCCACATACGAAAAAGGGGCCGGTGATATCGCTCAGCGGCACGGGCGCCTGCTGGAGCGCTAGGTCCTGAGGTCGACCCCCCGGTACGCACAAAAAAAAAAAAAACCAAAAAGAGACATGTTTCTATGTCTAATCTGCAGCACATACTTTATTCATTTCTACACAGGAGAAAGTGCTGTCAGAATGCAAATAAGAGTGATGTCATTCCAGAGATACTCTTAAAACTTCAAATGACACGCCATAAAACATTGCTTTTAAACACCTCGCAAGTAAGTTTGTTGGATATTTAGAATGTATCAACTTTTTTCTTTTTTTTAAATGCGGGTACTGGGAGTTGAACTCAGGACCTTGCACTTGCTGGGCAGGCGCTTATGCTGCTGAGCCATCTCACCGGCCCCTGTATCAACTTATGATGAGTGCAGCAGAATGGAACCCGGATTAACCAGCTTTCCATAACTATAACAAAATGCCTAAGAAAATCAGCTTATAAAGATGAAAGGGTTATTTTGGTCCAGGGTTTTGGAGGTCCCAGAGAAGAGAGGGGCAGAATCCATCCAGTCTTACCTGGTCTTATGGTTTGTGTCTGGATGTCCCCTCCAAAGCCTCATGGGGTCATGGGGAGCAGGCTTTTCAGAGGCGGCTGAATCTAGAGTTTGTGATTGGTTCATTGTCTAGGGCTGGGATTGGGGATGTGAGTGCCACACCTGCCCTAGCACAGGTAGCCTGCATACAATAATAATGGAGGAAAAGAGGCTTGCTTCCCCTTTTGCTCTTGTTGCTTTTGCTGTCTTCTGCCGCCATAAACTGTTGCTCCTCTGGCACACCACCCTGCCTTGGAGACAGCTGATTACGGACTGAAACCTCCACAAACTGTAAGCTAAATAAACCTTTCCCCCTTTAACTTTGGGTGTTGGTATTTTGTCTCAGCAACAAGAGAAAAGTAACTAAGATACCTGGCTACTAGTTTTCATTGAGTTTTCAGTTTACCCATCCCTGCCTATGGCAATCTTATGTCCTACTCAGCTTTATTTAGTGCTACATCCCTAATATAAAGCAAAATATTTGGAATGCAGTGGACATTCAATTTTTTTTTTGTGATTGAACCCAGGGCTTCATATTTGTTAGGCAAGAGCTCTACCACTGAGTTACATCCCTAGCCCTTTTTATTTTTTATTTTGAAAAAGGGTCTCATTAAATTGCCCAGGTTGGCCTCAAACTTGCGATCCTCCGACCCCAACCTCCCAGGTAGCTGGGATTATGGGCATACGCCACTATGCCTAGCTGAAATTTCAGCATATTCTTATAAAGGTTGTAAGGGAAGGAGTGGACACACAAGCATAAAGTCATCACTGCCAACCACAAGACCACTCAGTTGCTGATCCACACAGAGGGTAAGATTTCAGGGCCTTCCTTCTACTTTTTTTTTTTTTGTGGGTACCGGGGGTCGACCTCAGGACCTCGCACGCCAGCAGGCGCCCGTGCCGCTGAGCGATATCACCAGCCCTTTTTTCGTATGTGGGTACCGGGAGTCGAACTCAGGACCTCGTGCTTGCCAGGCAGGTGCTTATGCCGCTGAGCTATCTCACCGGCCCCTTCTTTCTACTCCTATCCAGTTCCTTCAGACACGTAAAGGATACGGTGGGTTAGCTGCATTATTTGCATAATAGTTGCACCATTTATGCCATATTAGAATTATGCTTGCGTTTAGTAGGGAAGACTGTTCTTTATAGGATTTGATCTGTTTTGAAGAGTATTTGGAGAACTTTTCTTTCATTAGAGAGTTGAAATTTAGCAAACAGAACAGTGAACTCGAAAGGGGAGAAACACCAGAATGGAATCAAGGAGGCAGAATGGGAATAATGATCCAAGCTGACCTCTGACCCTGGCACTGTGGCACACACTTTAGATACATTACTTAGTACTCATGATAACCTTGTGATGCTACCGCCATTCCTAGTAATGCAATTTTCATTCCACAGATCAGGAAACCAAAGTTTTGTAAAACTAAATAAAATTCCCAAGGTGACATAGTAAGAATGTCTCCATTCTTTTTTAAAAAAAATTATTTTATTAGTATGTGCTGGTGATATGTAACGAATGTATTTATCACGGCTGTTGGTACATACATATATCATGTTGTGATCCCATTTACTTCCCCCAAATCCTTAACTTTATGCTATAAAGTCCTCTTGTTTAGAGCAACATCTTCATGTACACACACAGAACAAGGACACTCCAATAAAGCGGTGTCCAAATGCAGCAAGACCCAGGTGACAGCAGAGGAAAGCTGTTCAGATGCTGGCTCGCACTTGGCAACCTGAGCCTGTGGCAGCAAAGTTGGTCACGGGGTCTGTGTCACAGCCAGCTCTGCTGCCCATGCCCAAAGGGTTGCAAGTCGAAGGAGCTCAGGCTTTTCAGAGTGCTCTTAAGAACTAGACATGTTCATTGAGACAAATCTGGTGAGAAATGAAGAAAAGGAAGCAGGAAGAATAGATAGGGAAGAGGAGGTGAAGAATAGGTAATTACTAAACAAATTTCAAAATCGTACAAATCATAGCTGTTTTATTGAGTACTCACTCTGTACCATGTGCCTGAATGATTTAATTTTATTCTAACAATCTATAAAATAAGTGTCACTATTGCCCTCATTTAAGTTTTCTTATTCTAACAGTTGGTTATCTTACTGTAAGAAATTACTGCCTTTCTCATCATTTTCCTTGGGAATACCTTCTACAGTGCTCCTGAATCACTTTCATTAGTCCCTTCCTTCCCTGCCTCCCTCCCTCCCTCCATCCCTCTTCCTCCCCCTCTCCCTCCCTCCCTCCCTCCCTTCCTTCCTTCCTCTGGGTACTAGGGGGGAAAACCCAGGACCTTCACACTGAGCTACAACCCCCTTTTTAGTTTTTATTTAGAAACAGGGCCTTGCTCAGTTGGCCAGTCTGGGCTCACACTCGCAATCCTCCTATACTGGCCTCTCAGAGTACTGGGATTACCATCATGCGCCACCACACCTGGTGTAATGGTTTATATCTAGATGTCCTGCCAAAACCTTATCATAGGTGGGGCTTTTGGGAGATGATTGGACTATGGGGACAGTGTAGCTAGCTTGCTGTTGGGAGGCAGGGACTGGAGTGTCACCTGGAAGGGTCTACCTCCTTCCCTGGTCTCCTCCCTTCACTCTTTGCTTCCTGGCTGCCATTGGTGAGCAGCTCTGCTCCACCACACCCCACAGCCATGCTTTCCTGCCTTGGAGCCAGCTGACTATGCACTGAACCCTCTAAAACATGAGCCAAAATAAACCTCTCGTCCTCTAACCTGTGGGTGTCGGGTATTATGTCTCAGAAACAAGGAAAGTGATAAAACACCTGGCTTGCTCCTTCTTGAAAATCTCTCTCTCTTTGGCTACCACACTGCTTCCACCACATTCCCCTCCTACTTCCATTATTCTTTTTTTGCCCTCCACTTTCGTCTTTGGAAACTTGTTTTCTGTTCTCATCCTGTTCTTTTTCTCAGCTCACAAATTCTCTCTTCTCTGTTACTTCCAATCACATCTGTTCTCATACTTTAAATACATTTCCCTGTTAATAGTGATGATTCCAAACAGCCTACTGGACATTTGTCTGCATGATCCACATACACTTCAAACTTGGCTTGGGAACACTGAATCGTATTCTTCATTTACTCCCCAAATCTCTTCTCTCTCTTATTTGCTCTTTTTGCTTTTATTCAGTGTATCAGTCAGGTTTTTGTTACCATAACAAAATGCCCAAAACAGGGCACTTATGAAGAAAAGAGGTTTATTTAGATCTCTCTTTTGGAGGTTCAAAGTCAAATGGAACAGCACAAGCTCTGCAGCTTGTGTTCTTTGTCCCTCAGCTGCAGCATCTCATGTGGACAACAGTGGCAGGAGCAAGAAGATTACACTGCAGGCCAGGAAGCAGAGAGCTGGGCTGGGCTTGTAACAGCCCTTTGTGGGAACTCCCTCAGGCCCCTGGCTGTCTCTGAAAGCTTCTGCAGAACTGCTCAGTCTTGCCACCTCAGGCACTAAACCTCCAATGATGTGGACCCTGAGGGGAATAAACGAACCATTTTTAAACTATGGCACTCAGTCAGTGTTAGGCCCATTATCCACCAGGCGCCCAAGCCAGAACCTCTGCTGTCATTCCTGGCAGTGCTCTGTCCCCTCCTCTTGCATCCAATCTGCAGGTGCCCTGTCCAGTCTACCTCCTGCAAACTCACCTGTGTCTCAACCTTTTCATGGCCCCTTTTCCAGTCCAAGTCTTTTTCTCCCCTTCTTGAGCAGGACAGAAGCTGCTAGGAGTTCCACCATGGTAAATTCTTTCCTCTGGTAAGCAACCCTTGTTTCTTCACCAGGCACATGGCCTCGTAGAACAAAGACTATATTTCCTAGCCATCCTTGCAACCAGGTCATGAAAACATGTCTACATGCTGAAGATCCAAGCTTAAGTGACATAGAGATTCCAGGTTATAAACTTAAAGGGAGACACACGCCTGTCTCCATTGTTCTCTCTCTCTGTCTCTTAGGCTGTGATGCGTCCATGGTGATGGCAATCTGTCTTGGAGTCTGAAGAGTGAGGCAGCAGCACAGGGCCCATGTCCTCCAGTCAGCCATAGATGGCGCAGCCCAGATTAAGCCAGGAAAGAGCTCTTCTCTGGTGCAAAGTACTGCTCGTGTTTCTGTTATGCAACTGTGGACCCGGTCCCAAAGATTAAAGCTGCAGCCAGCCTCCGATCGGTCCCTCTGACTCCACTTTGAACTTGTTTTCATCATTAAACTCAGGATAATCATTATCAAATCTATTTTCCCCTTGCAGTATCGGGGATGGAACCCAGGGCTTCCTGCACATGAGGCAACAGCTCTACCACTGAGCTACACTCCCAGCCTGTCAAATCCAAATTTGATTATATTAGTCCTGCCACCCCCCACTCCCCATGCCTTTCTCTAGTGTGTACTTTTTATCCCTCAGCCTGGCAATCCAATGCTTCCATGAACTGGCCTTGCGTTATCTTCCCAGCACCACCTCTCACGCTCCCTGCCTCACATGCAAAGCTCCAGCTACACAGAGCCGTGTGCGGTTCACGGACTATGCAGGCCCTCCTATCCCAGTGCATCTGTACGTGCTGTTGCTCCGCCTGGGATGCTTGTCCCCACCCTCGCCGGTTTCCCTGCCTGGTTAGTTCTGCATCTCCATCAGGATTCAGGTTACCCCACCCCGGATGTTCTTCCTGACCACTCCGGGATCAGCTACAGCCCCTCTCAGGTATTCCCAAAGTATCCTGTGTGTGCAGTTATCAAAGAATTGCCTGTTTACTTGCCCCTCCCCCATCAGCTCGCTCTCTTGGCCCGGAGAAACTGCTTCTCTTTCACAGGTTTATCTCCAGACCCCAGCAGAGACCTTGACTATAGTCAATAAAAAATATTTATTCAGTGATTCAGTCAGCAAATAAATGGATTCCATGAAGTCATGAAAATAGCATTTCATGGAATGTAGAGACTTAAGCTTTTACCTGGTTCTGCTCCTTTTGGATGGTTTTAGAAGAAATCACTTCACTCCACTTAAATTGATTCAGATAAATTCTCAGCTTCCTTCTGGATCTATGATTTATAAGGACACAATATAGGAGAGTAAATGTATGGAAACCTATAGAGCTGACAGATGGAAAGGACAAACGGGCTAAATAATGCTTGTGTTAAAAGCTGTACTTTGAAAAAACATGCACAATAAAAGTAAGCTCTTATAGCAATATTTAAGTTCTTTCTGCTTATACTTTTAAAGCAATTTTTGTATAATCAATTACTTTTACAAAACCCTTCAGAAATATACAATCTTTGAGGAGTAGAGAAGGTGACTTTCAGTGATATAAGAGAACTTAATGAAAGGAGTTAGGAGGCACAAAGCAGAGGCAGAATCTGATTCAAAATTGACTTGCTAGGATATCCCACCCTCTATAAAATACTCTTGTGATAGTATAGAACTAAATCAGTAAAGAAAGCAATGAACTAAAACAAATTGTAGATAGATCAAAACAGCAAATACCAAAGCTAAGGTGGAAGATGACAATCCATTTTAGCATCACCTAATTACGTGTCTGGCAGTAATAATCTACCTTTCTTCCACCTTTAACCAAGGTTACTTACCCCTAATGCCCAAACAGACAAGTTATACAACACCTTAACATATTGAACAAAAGAATATCCTATAATTCCTTTTCATATTTGTCTCACTGCCATAGAATGCAGATCAGAGAATTTTTATTTACTTAGGAATCATTTAGTATCATCCCCTTTATTTTATAGCTGAGAGAAGAGAGGTCCAGAAAGCTTGTGATTGGCTCAGAAACATAGTAAGATTGTGGCTGATCCAGAACTTAAACCTCACTTTTCTGATTTCCAGGCCCCTGCTTTAACCTTAGCAAGAGTGATTGTGGTTTTCAGCACTGTCCCCACTTGACTTTCCCTGTCTTCTGATGAGTTTTCCACATGCCCACTGGTTCCCTATTCCAAGTCTTATCTCTTAGTTCATAGACTCAACCAGTTCTAGCAATGACTCCTTCTGTCCGAGATGCTCATCCAGCCCTGGTTGTGGCAGGTGGAAGTCTGTGATGGCCTCCAGATTCCTATCCCTGTACACATGTTCTGTAAAGGCCCTCCCCCTGCCCGATATGGGCAAGACTTAGGGTAGACTAGCTGGTCCCTTGAAGGTTACACTGTGGCACAGACAGGATTGTCAGCTTTGGTCATGTAATGATAGAAACCCAACACCGTAGCTTTACATCATTATATTTAGTGAGATAATGAAATGCTGTATGAATGTAGCTCCCTCAACATCCCTTATTTTCACCTCTGTGCTGGGTGGTTTTCCATCTTCTTCCCCCCGGAGTCAGTGGATGAGAGCTACTTCTTTCTTTCCAAGGTTATCAGAAGTCTTTCTTGCATGTTCACATTTCCTCTCTCCTTTAAGTCCTTCCCCACAATTGACATATCATCTCACCTGAAAGAACCTTTCCATGACTCTGCAACTTGTGTCAAATTTGGAGCTTCTTTGTTTTGTGTGAGACCTGCTTATCTCACATCTAACCTGCTGCTCCTAAAGAACCCTGGGCTCAGCTCTGTTCCAGTCTATGACCCATAATGCCCAGCAGATTGTGGTTCTTAGCTCAGTGCAGTGAAATAAGAACGGCACAACAGGGCCAGTGAGATGGCTCAGTGGCGTAAGCGCCTGCCTGGCAAGCGCGAGGGCCCAAGTTCGACTCCCGGAACCCATATACGAAAAAAGGGCCAGTGATATCGCTCAGTGGCACAGGCGCCTGCTGGCGTGCGAGGTCCTGAGGTTGACCCCTGGTACCCACAAAAAAAAAAAAAAAAAAAAGAACGGCACAACAAGTTACCAGTGGAATCGGTTCCAAGCTGACGCTTGGCTCACTCTCTCTACTTGGTTGCTTCCTCAACCCTTGGCTGCTTGGATCTTCTTCAATCTTTGAGCTTTCAACCCTCTTTCTTCTCTAATCAGTAAGTTGCCGTCTCCCTTCTGGTATCATACTCATTTGGGATTCTTTTTTTTACAAATTAGAATGATTTTGTGAACATCGATGTTCCCATTTTCAACTTAAGCCCATGTTAGTTCAGTTACATAGCAAATGCCAGATCTTTTACCATTTCACTCATAAATACTTTAGTGTGTCTAAGAATGACTTGCTTTTTCTCTTCTCTCTATATAACCACAATATGCTTATCACATATAAACCATGGTATCAACAGGAAACAGATGGTACATTCAAAGTGGGTGATTTTAGGAGGGTTTATTTGAAAGGCTGTGGGCACAGGCGACCATAAGATAGAGTAAAACTACCTAGGGCTGGTGGCTGTTAGGTGGGCGCTATCTCTGGGCCCAGGTGAGTGTGTGATTTCCAACACCTGGAAGGAGAAAGTCTATGGAGTTGGCTACTCTGAGAGAATTAGTGGTCTTCAGTCAGGAGACAGCAGCACACAACAGACGACTGTGCAAGGCAGGGAGGCAGGGCATGGCACCCCGATGTCACTCTCCTCTGCCCTGTGTTCTCTTGCCAGGACTAGAGGGCATGAGGTCCTGCTGAGGGACGCCACAGAGGCAAGGCTTCTGGAGGAGGGAATGGGGTGGACAATGGATCTGGAGGAGCAAACAGAAGATATCCAGAAAATGTCAGTTCTTCATACACTGCCAGTGATTAGAATTTGCCAACTGTCTCAAATGTCTTTTATTTTACAGTTGGCTTGTTTTTTTTTTTTTGAAACCACAAATTCAACATGTTGTATTTGAGTTGGTTTATGTGATGGTTAATTTCATTTGTCAATTGCCTGGGCCACAGGGTACCCAGATATTTGATCAAACATTACTCTGGGCCTTTCTTTCAGGGCGTTTTGGATGAGCTTGACATCTGCACTGACTGAATAAAGCAAACAGCCCTCCCTGCCGAGACTGATGTTACATAGAACTTTCATAGCTTCTTAAAGTTTTCCCATCTCAACACTTAACATACTGTTTACTACCTTATCTCTTCGATCAAACTCTCAATTCTTTGAGCACATTAAAGTATTTTCATGACCACTGTATCTCCAGGGCCTCATATTGTAAGTATTTAACGGCCATCAGTTGAAATGGAGGCCTGTATCACTTAAGACTCTTTCAGTTATCAGTGATAGAAAGCCCAACTCAAGCTAGTGTAAGGAAAACAAAAACCAAACCAAACCAACATGATAGTTAATTCTGGTGCCAACTTGGATGGATTAAGAAACATCTAGCGGATTAGTAGGGGACACTTCTGGGTACATCTGGGTGCTTGACTTACAAGCTGCAAACTGAAGAGGGAAGACCCCGCCCTACCCCACCCCCGCCGTGGCCATGTGGGTAGCACTGACTAATAGGCTTGCAGCCTGGGTGGAATAAAAAGGGAAAGAAGAAGACCCCCCACTTTTGTGTTTTTGGAGGCGCTCTGGCCTTTGCCATGGCCTTGGACATTTGTCTCCAGTTCCTTCAGCTTCCAGCGCAGACCCTTCAGCCTCTGATGCAGACCCTTTGGTTTTCTGACTCGCACTAGACTCTGCAGTGCGCTCCAGGTCTTCGACTTTCGATTGGGTCCCCCAGCTCTCTAGAGTGAAGTTGCCATTTCGCTTCCTTCCGCCCTGACTCTACAGGCAGCCACTGTGAGCCTACTTAGTAAACCCTTTATATAATCATACATAAAGCTATATTAAATCTGTTCCTTAGTGAACCCTGATAACACCAACCAACCAAAAAACCAAAAGACCCGGCAAAGTCTGAGGCTCCTGTCACATTACAAGGAGCTCATCTTTTTTAGTTTTTTGCCCTCCTCCCCGCTGTGTCTGGCATCCCTCTCAAGTAGGTCTTCCTTCTTTAGATGTAGTCCCCTGGCTTTTAAAGGCCATTTTTAGTTTGGATTGGGCCAATTCATGTACCTCACCCTAAACCAGTCTCAAAAGCCAGAGGATGTGCTGGTCTGCTTGGGCAGATCCTAGTCTCATGCTCACCCCTGAAACTGGGAATCCGGCAATCGGCCCCTTAGAAGGACAGTGGATCATGTGTGAGTTGGGGGTGCCACGGGGAGCGTGGATGCTGATCAGCCAAACAATGCTACTCCCACAGGTCTTTCCCTGGGATGGCCCCTGTGAGGCATGGATACCACCCACTTTGGACTTGGGCAGTGACTGCAGCTCTTCCTCAGAGCTGGGGCCCACCTTCTCTGCTTGGAGTGGTCTTAATTCTGTCCACCCAGTGTAAGGCTTCATCCTGCTTGTCCTTTTCCTGCTGGAAATGCTTCCAGTGAGCGTCACAGTGCATGCAATGTCCTTTCAGACACTTTGGCAGCCAGCGAGTCATGTACACAAAGAACCATTCAAAGCAAAATGTGGTCAGTCTCTACGAGAGTACTGGAAAGATGCTTGCGAGCGGAGATAAAGGCCTAGGACATCTGGCTGGAGCATGACAGCAGAGGAATGATTCAAAGCTATCAAGCACCCAGGAGAAGCTGAAGTGCAGGATGAATAGTGATAATAACAGCAATAAAAATAACAGCAACGAATTCATTAGTACTCACCATGTGCCAGGCCCTGTTCTAAGAACTTTGGATGAGAAGCACAATGAATCTCCACTACACCCTTACAAGCAGGCACCATTATTTAAGGTTAAGTAGTTTGTCCAAGGTCACACAGCAAGGAAATGGCAGAATAGGTCTGGGCCCCTATTATGCAGGGTCTTAAAGGTCAGTTACAGTGTTAAGTCTCGACCTAGAGTTGTTCGAGTAGCTGTTTTATCATTGTTGATGAACTCAAACTTTCTAAAAGCAGGGCTGTATTTAGTTCACCTTTGCAATGTCTGAGTGGGCTCTACACTTAGACGCTAAATACACGTCCTCTTAGCAGACTATCTTTTTCTCTCTGTAAACAAGTGTTTTAAAAGCAGCGCGCTACTGGAATGAGTAGCGCTGTACAGATGAACTCAGCCCCCCCCCAGAGAGCGCGGGACCGGCATTCAGAGACCTGAGCTAGCAGGCCTTCCCCGTGCCTGTGTGCGCGACTGGTAAGTGGCCTCGCGGCCCCAGGCTACAGGTTTTGCAAGGACGCCCAGAGAACAGAGTAACAGTACCACACCCGAGACCAAATTCCTGCAGTACTTAAGAGGAAAGGCACACGACAACCACGGCGTGCCTCTCGGTCTCACCATTTGAGTAAGCCGAGAACGCGCGCTGGCGTCGAACTCCGCACGCCCGCGGGTCACGGCGGAGAACGAGGCAGGCGCGCCGCGGCGTCGGGCGCCGGCTGTCGGGCCAAGTCGGCTTCGGGGCGCCCCGGCCCCGACAGAGGTCAGCGCGGCGAAGACGCAGGCCTGAGCTGATGTGTACCCCGGCGGAGAACGGGCTCGGGCTCGGGCGCTCAGAGGGAAGGCCTGGCTCTCGGTGTGACCCTCCGGGAAGGGCTTGTCCCTGTGCGCCCGGGCCGTCGTGGCTTCTGTCTGAGGGGACGACGACGCCCCGCTGGCAGCGGCGCTGGGGTCGGGGGCGAGGTCTCCGCCCGGGGCCGCAGGAGGCCTCTGGGCGCGCGGCTGAGGCGCGGGGCCGGGCGCGGCGTCGTCCCCTCCTGTCCCCTCCCCCCTCCCCCTGGAGGCCCGCCCCGCCCCGCCCCGCCCCGCCCCCCGGGCGCCCCCGCCCCCGCCCGCGCGCCTCCGCGGAGCTTTACGGCGGCCGGGCCGGCGCCGGCCCAGCCCGGTCCTGAGGCGCGCGGCGGGCGGAACCCGGGAGACGGACGGGGAAGACGGAGGGAGGGACTGAGGGACCGAGAGGCGGAGGGACCGAGGGACGGAGCGCGAGGAGCCGCGCCGCGCCATGGCCGAGCGCCGCGCCTTCGCGCAGAAGATCAGCAGGTCCGACCCCGGCGGGCGTGGGGGCGGCGTGGTGTGTGGCGTGGCGCGGTGGGGCGGGTGCGGTGTGCGGCGGGGTCCGGGGCGTGGTGGGGTGCGGGCCCGCGGGGCCTGCCGGAGCCCGGCCGAGCGGGGACTGGGACGGGGCGGGGGCGGCGCGGCCCGAAGTCTTTGTGTCGCCGCCGCCAGCTCCTCTGGGCGCCACCCCCACGCTCGCGCACTGTCCCTGGCGGCCGGGGCCCGCTCGCACCCCACAAGCGGTGGCGCAGCGGGGGCGCGGCCCGGCGGGCGGGGGCCCGAGGGGAGCGGCGCGGGGTCCGGGGAACCCGGGGGGGAGGACGGGGGAGCGGGGGTCATCTGGGGACCTGGGGGGCGGGGGATCTGGGGGTCCGAGGGGCGGGGTCCGCGGACCGGAAGCGGCGGTGCCCCTTCCCCCGGCTGGACCGGCGTCGTGGGCGGGAACCCCCCCCCCCGTCACTCCACGGCCAGACCTCGCTGATGGGAGGTAGTGAGTGTTGGTGCTTGAGTAGAAGGCACGGGACAGTTTGGTTTCAACTAACCCCTATTTCTTGGAATTATGTTATCCTGCGAAGGAGAACATTGAAATGAGATGTGTGTATTTAAAGCGATTGTGTTTCGGTGGCTCTGAATCTTTTCAGTTTGTAGACGCCCCCCCCCCATATTTTAACTCTTTTGACACCTTGTTCATTTAAAACTAGCGTCTCTTTGATAAAAGCTTCGTGCCTTTTGTTTCTTTTTGACTTTTAAAACATTTTCTCTTTAGAGCCAATAGAGAGCAAAGGCTCTGTCAAACTTAAATTCTGTTGTTTTCTAATTTGGCGCCTTGAGTAAGATGTTGAAATTCCCCTAAGTGTTGGTTTCCTTATCTGAAAAATGGGATATAACAGTACCCAGCTCATAGTGTCACCCAATTTGTATAAAGTGCATGGCCTACCCTAGCTGTCGCTGAACGCTTGTAATTAGTAGAATCGAGAGAGTTGGGATAGGAAATTACTGCTTTTTTTCTGTTGTAAAGTAACGGGATTTTCTGAGGTAATGCCATTTTAAAATGATATATCGACACATTTTTGATACTGATTGCTCTTTAATAGAACCAAAGTTTGTCTCTGAACACATTGTGTTACTAAATAAGTCCACACGACAGATGCAGTCTATACAATGTCTGTTCTCCACTGTTGGAGTTTGTCATCAGATGGACCAACCACAAGAAAAAAGGAAAAAGGATAGTTAGTTGTGCTAGGTAGACCGAAGTGCAAGTAAAGATAGCCTTATGGAGTTATAAAATGAGGGCAGAGCACTGCGCTGACTGGAGAGAGACAGGGAGGTAGACACGGTTGGCTGTGGAAGGTAAGGCAGGTGGACGAGGCAGTCGCTGAGGCCAGTAGAAGAGGAGGTTTGAAAGTGAGAAATGAGCTGGGAGGGAAATGATTCCGTTTTGGACGTGTTGATTTTGAGGGGCTTAGGAATCACTTGAAAAGAATCATCTATTTGGTTATTGGAGTAAATTTAAGGCACTAAACAGAGACTGTAGTGGGCTAGAGATGAGAATCATCAGCGAGTAGATTGTAATTGAAGCCAGGGGAGCTGAGGAGGTTGTCCAGGGAGAACATGCAGACTTAACTTGGAGGAAAGGCCAGCGACAGAACTGCTCTAGGTACAGTAATTACTAGATGCTCACGAGAATAAAAGTACTTTCCTTCCTCTTATCAAATACAGTTGAATAATTCTCTGAATCAGTTCTTGTTTTGCTTCTCAGTTTCTACTAGAGGAAGCATAGCACAAATCCTGGAGGTAAACTGGGCTTGACAGCCTGGCCCTGCCACCCTTTGAGTCAAATTGGGTGATTACTTGCCTCCACTTTGCCTCATTTCCCTACCTAAAAATGGGGGTAGTAGTAGGACTTACCTCACGTTCTTGTGAGGAGTAAAGAAATCAACACCTCTATAGTAAGTGTTCAGTTAATAGCAACTTTTTTATTACAATAAGTTATTATGTGGTTTAGAAACTTTTCATGGAAGAGAGAATTCTTTCTGTGATGTGAAATACATGAAATTTGTTGTTCTCTGAAAAGCCTATTGCTGTCTGAAATCTTTTTTAAGCTTCATGATAGTTCAGAAAGCTTTACTTTAAAAAGAATTGTACTGATCTCTTTTTATGGCTCAGTTTTTTTTAAAGCCCTTTGCATTTAGTGCTGTTACTTTTTTTTTTTTTTACTGATTTGGCTCTTTCCGAAAGCTCTTTATTCATGTCTCACTGATCATACTGCCCACCTCAGCTCACACAGAAAAACAGCATGTGTATTTTGTTCACATCACGTAATTGTCTCTTATGTGTCTGTTCACTCTGATTTTTGAGGACAAGGTCCATGTATTTGTGGAATGTTGAATATCTGTAGATGAATGATTTAGGATTTTGTTTGGATTGTTGCATCTTATCACTTGATGTTCAGCAGGAGGATGAGCATGTGTGCACGCTTAAAGCACATTTTACCCACAGAGGCAAGAGAATATAGTAAATATATGTAGGCTCCAGGGTCAGAATACACAGGCTGAATTTTGCCTATACTGCATAATAGCTGAAATTCCGAGCAGCTGATCTAAACCGTGTCTTGGTTTTCTCATAAGGAAAATGGGGATAAAATCTTCTCTAGAATTAATGTAAAGATTAAACGAGTTAAAACATGTGAAACACTTAGATCTGTACATAAAACGTTAGCAGTGAAAAAATGTTAGCTACTGCTATTGTCCTTCCTTTTAATTTGCTATTATTATTACTCTCATTTTTTTGATGGGGCAGTTAAGGGCTAGAACGAGTGGTATTATTTGAGTAACTTGAGACTTAAATCCTAGTCCTCTGACTTCAGATATTATAATTTTTATTTGACTGTATTTTCTACAACATACTTTTCATGGTACTTCTAGGTTTTTGAACAGTGCCACTTAATTAACAGTCCAAAAATTATGTTTTCGTTGTCTTTCAGTTGTCAACTGGTATTGTAAGAAGCAGAATTTAATGGATCTCAGGTTTTTCTGAGATCTTTATTCCTGAGGAAAATATTACATCAGTAAGATTTCTTGGAGACAGGCTTATTTAACACCTCAGTTGCTTTCAGTCTTGTGTTTGTTAATGACACTGGCTGCGTAAATCCGGTTTTTCAGAATGCAGAATCTATTCGTTCACTTCATACTTCCCTGTGTTACTAACTGCTTCAGTGTGGCCTATTTTCTCTTTGGACACATAACTTTTCCCCGATCGTCTGTTGTTCACTTCTCATGAACTCCCTTTTTTTTCTTTCTTTCTTTTTTTCTTTTTGTAATGCTGAGGAGTTGAGCCCAGGATCTTGTGCATGCTAGACAAGGGCTCTCCCACTGAGCTACAAGCCCAGCCTACCTCTCACTAATTCTTCAGGCTGAACGTCTAAGCTATTTCTTGTTCATAAGCACAGTACTGTTAGAAGGAGACTAGAACAATTCAGAGTTGACCTTTTATTAATGTCTTATTTTAGATGAGGTTTACTGCATATAATTTACTACTTTTGTTTCCCTACTTCATCTTTGAGTGAAAAGTTTGAGTCTAATGCGAGTCCTTTATTTTAATCTAAGTAGACTACTGTCTCAATATGTCACGTAATCATCTTTTCCTTGAGCAGGAAAGGTCTCTTGTCCCTAAAGCGTATTCGTTTAATTGTACTTTGAAACCCATTCCTTGCCTCTTCCCTTAGGACCTTGGTTTCTATACTTTTCCCTTTCCTTTTTAACATCTTTATTCCTTTTTATGGACCTTTTCTTTAAGCCATAAGACTTATTATGCCTTTCTCATCATAAAACAGAACCATAGCATTTTTAGCTGCCCAGTTAATTCTTCTTTTTTCTTTTTTCTTTTTTTTTTTAATGTGGGTACTGGGAGTTTAACTCAGGACCTTGTGCTTACCAGCAGGCGCTTCTGCCACTGAGCGATGTCACCGGCTCTTTTTTTTCCTTTATGTGGGTACGGGAGTCAAACTCAGGACCTCGCGCTTTGCCAGGCAGGTGCTTATGCCGCTGAGCTATCTCCTTTTTCTTTTCTAGTCACATTTCTCTTATGTATGTGGTATAGGCATGACTAGGTCCTGATTTTTCTCCTCTTTGTGAATCCTTGGGCCATGTGGATGTGTTTACCTTTTATATACCCAAACTGTAGAACTCTTGAGGGTTAAGAACTTTGCCTTTTTTTCCTCTCATCACTGATACCATGAGCTACTTTTCTTCTCCTAATTGCTCATGTGCCCCACTTTTTTTTTCTGGTACTGGGGATTGAACCCAGGGAGCACTAAACTAACGTGCTTCTCCAGAAATAAGACCTCGCTGGAAAATAATCAGCCTTGAAAACTAGAGATCAAAAATGCCAGCCCCAATCAGCCTATCTTTGCCTTACCTGCCTTACAGAGTAGCCACTGAGCAAGAGAATATGATTAAGTGGGGGGAGGTACTGGGAATCGAACTCAGGACCTCATGCTTGCCAGGCAAGCACTGTGCCACTGAGCTAAATACCTGGCCTGAGAATATGATAAATTTTTGATCTCCAGTTTTCAAGGCTGATTTTTTTCTGGCTAGGTCTTATTTTCAAGGAAAGAGTATGTCTTCATCCCCCTTTTTATTTTATTTTATTTTTTTTTTTTTGTGGCTACCGGGGGGTCGACCTCAGGACCTCGCGCACCAGGAGGTGCCCGTGCCGCTGAGCGATATCACCGGCCCCTTTTTCGTATGTGGGTTCCGGGAGTCGAACTCGGGCCCTTGCGCTTGCCGGGCAGGCGCTTAAGCCGCTGAGCCATCTCACCGGCCCCATCCCCCTTTTTAAAAATCAGTTTTATTTATTTTTTGTTTTTGAGGCAGGGTCTTGCTAAGATGCCTAGGCTGTCTCAAACTTGCCTCAGCCCTCGAATAGCTAGAATTACAGGCGTGGACCATTATGCCTGGCCTCTTGCCCCCTTTTTATACTGCATCTTTAATGGCAGTTCTTTAATGGCAGGTCCGAGTCTTGATTTTCCATCTCTAGTACCTAGCAGAGTCTTGTGGATACTGGACACATAAGAGCTGCTTGAATGAATGGTACCCTGCCACCTTGGCACATGCTTCGTTACCATAGACAGATAACTGCAGCAGGGTCATAGCTGGTCTAGCCTCTCCATCCTCTCGTTCAAATGTGGTGCAGAGTTTCCATACGGCACAGCTTTGTCATAGCATTCTTTTTTCAAGAGTACAGAGAGGTTTCTTGGAGTGTGAAGCTCAGACTCTTGCTGTGTTTTAGTGTAGTCTGTAACCTGGTCTTGGTCTTGTTGGCTGGTTCTGTAGTTTACACTTTGTCCTCCAAGCAGTCTGGTGTTATCCTGGAGCTCCCACAAATACTGTGCTCATTTCCAACTCTGCAACTGTTTTGTCGTTGTTTCTTTTTGGTGGTGTTTCTCTTTTTAAAGTCTTGCCTCTCTTTCAGATGACTCTAGTCCACTATCCTGACTTTTGGGATAACTGTTTCTTTGTTTTTCTTAATGCTTACCACCTATAAAGTCATTCATAATCAGTATCATTTCTATTTTGAAGGGAGTGTTATGTATTTGTATGCTTTGCTGTCTTGCTTCTTTTGAACAAAATATTTGTGAGATTCAGTCATGATATTGTAATGAAAGTTTATTCATTTTCATTGCTTTATAGTATTTCACTGTATGAATATACCACAGTTTATCTGTCCTGCAGTGGAGGAACATTTGGATTGTTTCCAGATTTTGACCATTAGAAAGAATGTTCCTGTCAACATTGCTAGTATACATGTGCATGAGTTTCTCCAGGGCAGGGATGGTGAACCTTCTAGAGCTTTCAGTGGTAACAAACAGGGGCCGTGGCATGTGTGCCATAGATTCACCACTTCTGCTCTAGGGTTTACTTAGCTGTGTAGTTGCTGGATCACAGGTATTTTATTGCACATCACACTGATTTTGTTTATCATCAAGTTTATTTGGTGATGCCCAACTATTTTCTAAAGTAGTATTTTGGTCCATTGATCTGGTTATGCATCTTTTCTCCAGTTACAAATGACCTTAATTATAGCCAGCTTTGGGATTTAGTACACCAGCGCACACCCTCCCCCTTTTAGAAAAGTATCTTGGCTGCTCTGAGCCTTTTGATTTTTCACGTAAATTTTAAAATCCACCAAAAATTATAAAAAAGAAAACAAAAAGGTCAAAACCCTGTTAGAATTTGATTGGGATTGTATTGAATCTATACATCAGTTTGGTGGAGAAATGATATCCTTTTAATTTTGAGTTTCCAATCAATGATCCATGGTGTATTTCTCTATTTAGGTCTTTGAAAATATTGTACAGGGAAGCTTTATAGTTTTCTCTGTAATATTCTTGGATATCTTTAGTTAGATTTATTCTTAGGTGTAACAATTTTATATCCAGCTATACTTTGCTAAACATAATTTTAAAAACCTATTTGTAGATTCCTTTGATTAGGACACCTGTATCACTTGGGCATCCTGAAGTTTTGTTTCTTCCTTTCCAACTTTTTTTTTTTTTTTTTTTTGTGGGTACCGGGGGTTGAACTCAGGACCGCGCACGCCAGCAGGCGCCTATGCAACTGAGTGATATCACCAGCCCTTTTTTCGTATGTGGGTTCTGGGAGTCGAACTCAGGACCTCGCACTTGCCAGGCAGGCGCTTATGCCGCTGAGCTATCTCACCGGCCCCCTTTCCAACTCTTACAGCTGATTTCTTGGTCTGTAGACTGTTTGCTATGGCTTGGATCATGACTCTTCCTGCCGCTACCCACGCAGCTCTCAAAGTTCCCGTGTGCGGTGGGGAGGATGGCGAGTGGATGGAGAAATAAAGAAAAGAGACAAAAAGCTGAGGTCAGGTGGAGCCCTCTCTCCTGATGGGAGGAAAGGAACTGCCTAACCAAAGAAGTGCGTTTATTTATACATTTAGCAAGTTGGTGTCACGTGACACCCCTTTGCCTAGCAACCCATCGCTTGGATTGCCTTGGGGCTAGGTGTTTTCTGGGCTGGAGCAGCTTATGCAGCCCACCTCAGCTGCTCTTTCTTGCTTCTTTATTGCTCTTTGTTTTCTGGCTGGTCCCTCTCCCCCACAGCACCAGGGAGGTGGAGCAGGAGCCCACGTGTGATGAATTTCCAGCTTCAGCCGCTCCCCACGTCTTCCCAAGGCTCCTGTGTTAAAGGCTTGTGCTCAGGCTGGTGGTTGTGGGAAGTGGCTGAACCTTCTAGAGGTGGGGCCTATTGGGAAGTCTTCAGGTCATGGGATCTGTGACCTGGAAGGGGACTGTGGAACTCCTCCTTGATGTCTCGCTGCCTGGTGAGGAGGTGAGCAGTTTTGTGCTGCTACCTGCTCCTTCCATGATGTGCTCCCTCACCACAGCCCCAAACCGGTGGCCAACTGATCATCAGCTGGAGCCTCCAAAACTGAGCCAGAATCAAGCTGATCTCTTTCTAGGTTGATGATGTCAAGTATTCTGTTATAGTGACAGGAAGCTAACATACTATTACTTTACTGTGCAGATTTTTACCGTTTCCATTAAACATTGTGTTAATATTAAGCATTCTTGTTTTGCTTATGCTCTTAAAGGGAAAGCATTCTGTGTTTTCCTCTTAGTCCTAATGATTGCTGAGGGTTTTTTGTAGACGCACTTTTCCTGTGGGTCTCCTAGGAAACAGAGCATGAGATAAAGATTAACAATTGATTTGGGAAGTACATTCCCAGAGCATCAGGCATGAGAGAAAAGGAAGGTGAGGCAGAGAAAGATGGGAAACAGTGTAAGATGGCATCTTCTGGCCACTGCTTCGCAGAGATGGAGAGAGATGTCTGGCCGCGGTAGTGGTCAGCCACACTGGCTGTCTCTGGACAGAGGGATAGTTCCTCTGTTCAGCAGACCGGCGTCTGGAAAAAAGAGGGCGCTCCGCCACTGACTCCGCCTCCAGCCCTCTTTTTATTTTTTATTTTGAGACAGCCTCTCATTAAGTAATCCAGGCCGATTTGAACTTGTGATCTTCTGGCCTCAGCCTCCCAAATAACTGGGATTATAGGCATGTGCCAACATGCCTGACTCTATTTTTCTTTTATTCATATGATTTTGGCGTTATAGCTAAGATACTGCTATAATCCATGGTTGTAAGATTTTCTTCTATTTTTTTAGTTGTAGTTATTTCTTTTAGGTGTAAGATCCATTGTGTGTTAATTTTTGTGCATGGAGTCAGGTCAGGGTGTTCAGTTGTGGCAAGCACTGTATTGAAAAGACTGTCTTTGTCCCATTAAGTTGCCTTGGCACCTTCGTCATGAACAGTTGACCATAATATCATCTCACCCTAGTTTGAATGGCCATTGTCAGCAAGACAGGACATAACTAATGCTGATGAGAATGTGGGAAAGGGGGCACTCACACTGTGTTTTTTGTTTTGTTGTTGTTTGTTTGTTTTGTTTTAGAGACAGGGTCTCACTGTGTATTCTAGGCTGGCCTTAAACTCACTATGTCGCCTGCTGGGCCTCAAACTCGCAGTAATCCTCCTGCCTCAGCCTCCTGAGTGCTAGGATTATAGGATGTGCCACTTGGCCCAGCTTCATGCAAAGTTGTGTGGGAATGTTAATTAGTACAATTGTAATGGAAAATAGTGTGGAGATTCCTCCAAAAACTAAAAGTAAAAATACTTTGTGATCCATCCCACTCCTGGATGAATATCCAGAGGAAATGAAATAAATGTGTCAAAGAGATACTGGCATCCCTGTATTTACTGTAGCACTGTGCACAAGAGCTAAGATACAAAATCAGTTGAGAGGTCCATCAGCAGATGAATGGATAAAGAAAATGTATATATACACAGTGGAGTGTTAGTCATAAAAAATAATGAAATCCTATCATAGCAATGGGGATGAAACTAGAGATCATTGCAAGTGAAATAAGCAGGCACAGAAAGACAAATACTGTATGTTCTGGCTCTTGTGGAAGCTATAAAAGATGAATTCATGGAAATGGAGACTAGTAGTCACTAGTGGTTAGGTAGGGTAAGGAAGAGCTGTAGAGGTAGTTTGGATAATGGGCACCATAATACATTTACATTGGAGGAATGATTTCTAATTTTCTACAGTGCAGCATGGTGGCTGTAGTTCACAGCATTTATTATGTTTTGTAAAGAACTAGATGAGAGGAGTGCAGAGGTTCTCAGCACAAGGAAGTGGTAAATGTTTAAGGAGATGGAAATCATAGTTACCCTCGTTTGATCCTTACACAATATATACATGTACTGAATTAAAAAAAAAATCATTGATCATAAAATGTAGGAGTGTATTTCTTTCTTTTCTTTTTTTTTTTTTTTTGTGGGTACTGGGGGTCGACCTCAGGACCTCGCGCGCCAGAAGGCGCCTGTGCCGCTGAGCGATACCACCGGCCCTTTTTTCGTACATGGGTACCGCAAGTCGAACTCAGGACCTCGCGCTTGCCAGGCAGGCGCTTATGCTGCTGAGCCATCTCACCGGCCCAGGAGTGTATTTCTTGACACTGAGTTTTGTTGCATTGATCTGTGTTTCTTTTCATGCAGTGACACACTGTTCTGGTTACTGTTGCTTTTAGTACATCTTGAAATCCATGAAGTGTGTCCTCCAGCTCTTTTATTTCAAAATTGTTTTGGCTATTCTGGATTTTTTTGTATTCCCAAAAATGTTTTAGGATCAATATCAATATAAAATTTTCTAGGTTCTGCAACAATCCTTTTGGAATTTTGGGAATGTTTGCCTTGAATCTGTACAGCAGTTTGTACAGCAGAGAATTGTCCTCTGAAGAGTACTGAATCTTTTGGTCCATGGAAATGGAGGGTCCACTCATTTATTTGGATCTTATTTAACTTCTCTCAGCAAGGTTTTGAAGTTTTCAGTATTTAGGTCTTGAACTTATTTTGTTAAATTTATTTCTAAGTATTTTTTGATATTTTCATAAATGGAATTTAAAAAATTGGTCTGTTACTAGTATATTTAAATACTACTGATTTTTTGAATGTTAAACTTAGATCCTGTGGCCTTGCTGAACTTGTTTATTCTGTTAGTTTTTTGTGGGTTCCTTCGAACTTTCTGTGTATAGTCTAATTTGTCTATGAGTAAAGACAGTTTCGTTTCTTCCTTTTCAATTTGAACATCTTTAATTTCTTTCTTTTTTCCTCTATTTCATTGGCTGGAGCCTCCAGTACGTTGTTGACTAGAAATGAGAGCAGACATCGTTGCTGTATTCCTTTTTTTTTTTTGGTGGGTTCCGGGGGTCGACCTCAGGACCTCGTGTGCCAGTAGGCGCCCGTGCCACTGAGCGATATCACCGGCCCTTTTTTTGTATGTGGGTTCCGGGAGTCGAACTTGGGCCCTCGCGCTTGCCAGGCAGGTGCTTACGCCGCTGAGCCATCTCACCGGCTGTATTCCTGATCTAGGGAGGAAAGCATTTAGACTGTTACTGTTGTAGGCAGATGCTATAAGACAGGGAAGGAGAGGACAAAGATTTGAGAAGTATTTAAGAATTAAAATAAACAGGGCTTAGGAACTAATCGTATATAATTTACTCGAGGATACAATTTCTATGTTTATGGGTAATAAGATTCTGCCTTTATGTTTTATGAGTTAGAGTGAAACTAAACATAAAATTCTCTTTGGGGAGGATTAACTTTTTAAAATGTTAATTTTTATCAATACATATTTGTAGTACACAATTACATTCATTGTGTGGAGTTGAGAGATATATACACACACACACACACACACACACACACACACACACACACACATAATTTAAGTTCTTTTTTATCCTCTTCCCTCCCTCCTCCTGTTTTGTTGGTCCCTTTCCCATTTGCAAAAGATCTCTCTCCCTGTTTCCTATTATCTATCTTTTATTTTGCTTTTTAATTTATATATACTTTGGGGTTCTCGTACAAGAGAAGTCATGCCATATTTAAGCTTATGTGTCTGATTTATTTCACATAACATTATGGTCTCAAGGTGGATTAATTTTATAGTAGAAGGCTTAGTTTTTAGTTACTAATTTTGGGTAATTGTTAATATTCACAGATGCTGCATTTTTTAGTTTTTTCCCCCGTAGTTAAAATTTACTATCCACCACAAAGTAAAAAACGATGTCATTACCATTTGTCAGTTGAGGAATTTCAAAATAGTGAAATACTGTTGATCATTGTGTTAGAGGCACCCAGGACTCCTTAGGACAGCGCTTTATAAATCTTTGCCTTAAATGTTATCCTAAAATACTGTCAGGTGGGCTGCACGAGGTACGGCATCTTTTTTTATCCCCCGTAGAGAAGGAGTTATGTTTAAATGTTATATGTACTATGTAGAACTTATTTTTGTTTTTTTATTTCACATATCCACCCATATACCTTTTAGTTTTTTTTAGCCTTTAGTGGTTATTCTGGTCTAGTCCTCTGTGTTCCTAAAGACTTTAACTAGGCCAGTTTACAAGTAATATAAAAATAATGCCTAAAATCAGAGTTTTATTTAGCTACCTATCGAAAGATAGGAAACAGATTGTGACACAGGTGGTAGTCATTATAATGTTCCTGTTAAAATGTTAGTGTATACAGTAGGCTTTTCATGGGTGTCTTTAACTGATCTTGTAAGCCGTGTTTTAGAAAATAGAGAAATCATTTACATAAAGCGTAGCTAGAACCATTTGTCTTTGGAAGCTTGCTCCCATGGAAAGAGTCTTTAGTAGTTACATAGATCTGAATTCAAACCCTGCTCCTGCCTTTCATAGAGTTAGGCAAGTTAATTCATTTTTGAAATTTATCTAAAAATACCTGTTGTTTTTTCCTCAGTACAAAATAGTATGTTGTTAGCTGGGTGTGGTGGCGCAAGCCTGTAATCCCAGCACTTGGGAGGCTGAGGCAGGAGGATTGCTGCAAGTTCAAGGCCAGCTTGTGGCCAGCTTGTAAGTTCAAGGCCAGCCTGAGCTACATAATGAGACCCTGTCTCAAACAAACGAACAAACAAACAAACAAGAAGTAGTATATTGCAAAAAATTTGGAAACAGGGAAATCCCCCCCAAAAAGATAAAAATGGCCCATAATTCTCCATTCAGACAAAAATCCCTGCCCTCGTGGGGCTTGCATTCTAGGGATAATCTTTGCAAAACCTAGAACAGCTTTAATGTTCACCAATAGAAAGTGGCTGAGTGTGTTCCGGTTTATCCATAGCGTGGACTCCGTAGCAGACACAAGAAGAGTAGTGGAGAAGCATGCAGTCTCTGCATTCCAGATCTTGGCTCTGTTCCTCAGTTACGTGACCATAACAACTTCCTGAGGCTTCGGCATCCTTATATAGCAGCGGGCCCCAACCTTTTTGGCAGCAGTGACTAGTTTTGTGGAAGACAGTTTTTACATGGATTGGGGAGGTTAGTTTCTTTTTTTACTTAGTGTTATGTTTGCTATGCGTGTCTCCGGCACTAGCATCGTTGCCCTCACCTGAGGGCATCAGGCATTAGATTCTTATAAGAAGTGTGATCTCGATCCCTTTAGATCTCTCGAATGTGCAGTTCACAGTAGTGTTCTTACTTGAAGGGAGGCGGAGCTCAGGTGTGATGTGCGTGGCTGTCATTACAGAGGAAGCTTCAATCGCATACTGTACACCTCCTGCAGTGTGCCCAGTTGCTAACAGACCACTGGCCAGTACTGTCTGTAGCAGGGGCTTGGGGATCTAGTTACATAGTACCTACTTCATAGGGTTTTTCTGAAGATTAAGTTAGGTATGACAAATACAGTACTTTGCAGAGAATATGGCACATTGTAAGTGCTTGACAAATGTAGCTGTTACTGTTTTTGCAGTGCTGGAGATTGAACTCAGGACCTTACCTGTGCTAGGCAAACGCTGTACCACTGAGCTACATCCCAGTCCTTATTATTTTAGTTTGAGACAGGGTCTTGACTCAGTTGCCTAGGCTGGCCTTGAACTTGAGCTCCTATAGTGGCTCCTTAGTGGCTGAGATTACAGGCATGAACCATTGGACTTGGTACTACTATTATGACTATTTTTGTGTGATGATGCGGAAAGATTTCCAAAATACATTGTAAAGTGTGTAATGTAAGGTATCAAGGAAAGCTTACTGTATTATTCATGCACATTGAAGAATAAGGATTTCTTACGTGTGTGCTGATGTATAAATACCTTTCTCTTGAGGCATATCCAGGAAAAAAGTGATATATTTGAGGAATAGGACTGGGGATTGGAAATGGAAAAAAGATTTTCCTTTTGTTTTAACCTTTCTGTTTTTAGTTTCCTTTTTGTGGAGCTTTGAATTTTTAATGGCATGCACATGTTTTTTATGTATTTTATTTTAAAGATTTCTTCCTTAAAGCACAGTTTTGTTTTTGTGGTTTTTTATCAGTCTTTTTTCCATATTGGAGCTTATGAAAATGGAGAGTTGATAGAGACATAAATGGATGTTTTCTTGTGGGGGAGGTAGGTGTTTTCATATCTTAATTATACGATAAGTAACTGCAGAGTTTTGACCTATTCTTTCTACTTTGCAGTTAATAGCTTTTTAGAAGTAAAGAAGAGTTACTTGTTTTGCTTTATTCTGTGAACAATCACTAGGATTAAGAAAAACTGTTTGGAAGAAGTAATTCATGACAGACTCATAATTAATATCAGGACTTACGTTTATTCATCATATTTCTTTTTTCTGGGTACCGGGAATTGAACTCAGGACCTCGCACTTACCAGGCAGGTGCTGTGCCGCTGAGCCATCTCCCCGGCCCTCATCATACTTTTTAATTGCATTCTTGGGTCATAGTGTGGTTAAGAGATCTTCGTTTTTGGAAGATTTCCTCATTCCCTTTCCATACAGTCTTTTCACGGGATATCAGAGATGTCACTGTAAAGACATCTCTTGTCCGGGTTACGGGTGATTTTTGTTTTTTTTTTTTTTGTGGGTACCAGGGGGTCGACCTCAGGACCTCGCGCGCCAGCAGGCGCCCGTGCCGCTGAGCGATATCACCGGCCCCTTTTTCGTATGTGGGTTCCGGGAGTCGAACTCGGGCCCTAGCGCTTGCCGGGCAGGCGCTTAAGCCGCTGAGCCATCTCACCGGCCCCTTACGGGTGTTTTTATTGCTGTTACAGCTCAGTTTGCAAAAGGTTTTTGTTGCTTTATGACACCGTATTTTCATATTATTACTGTTGAAAACTCTTTTGGGACATTACGTCACGTAGAAGACATTTGTAGTGAGGATTATCTTTTTGTCTGTTACTAAACAAAGAATCTCTTTTACAAGTAATTTTCATTTAGCTTCTCATTTTAACATCTGGAATCATCAGTTAATTGGTGATATGATGGCTGATTGACAAGATTTTTCTTTCTTAGCTATTTATAAAGTGATGTTGTATCTCAGTACTTAACGACATCTCAAATTTGCTGAAATATGAAATGCAGCAGTTTGCTCTTCACAGTTTGGCCTCAGAAACACTGAGGTAATGCTGAGATTGGTAGATGGAGTTAAGTAGCATTGAGGTAGACGTAGAGTATTTGTTCTAGGTTTCTCTCATTTTAAAGGCTTTTTGTTTTGTATTCTCATCTCAGTTCTGACAAAAGGATCAGAGTGTGTGAGGACTTTAAATTAAACATAATAGTGAGCCGGGTGTGGTGGCGCACACCTGTAATCCCAGCACTTGGGAGGCTGAGCGGGAGGATTGCATGAGTTCGAGGCCAGCCTGAACTATGTAGTGAGACCGTATCTCAAAAGCAAAAACCAAAAAAAAAAAAACCCCAAAAAACTAGTGCTAAACATAATAATGAATACTCACATTAAATAGAATTCATTAAGAGGGTTCCCCTCAACTGAGTAGAATGTTCCTGTCTTTTCACAAAGAGGTTTTATAGAGTTTGCCCTCTGCTTCTCAATCTGTCCTCCTCAAAGACTTCATTCCCTACCCAGCTTTCAACTCTAACTTACAATTGTTTTCTTGATGCTCTTCTCTTCCTCCCACGTCTGTTCCAGTTAACACTGTGTGTGTGTTAGGTTTACAGAAAAATAAGTGGAAGTTGACAGTTCCAAAACACCCCCTCTTCTCCTGTTATTAACATCTTGCATTAGTGTGGTACATTTGTTATGATTGATGGACCAATATTCATACACACTGTTACTAACTAAAGCCCATAGATTGCATTAGGGGTCACTGTGTGTGTGGAGCATTTTATAGCTTTTGAGAAATTTACAATGGCATATAGCCACCATTACATTGTTATACAGAATAATTTCACTGCTCTAAACGTCTCTTGTGTTCTACTTATTCATTGTTTCTTTCTTCTCCCCTAACCTTTGACAGCCACTTATCTTACTCTCCATAGTTTTCCCTTTTTCATTACTATATGTCATATAGTTGGAATCATATAGCATGTAACCTTTTCAGATTTGCTTCTTCACTTGGCAATAGTTTTACATGGCTTAAATCACTGAATAATATTTCAGTGTGTGGATATACCATACATACATGTTTATTTATCCCTTCACTCATTGAAGGACAGCTTCATGCTTTGGCAATTATGAATAACAATTTAGGCTGGGCATGGTGGCGCACACCTGTTATCCTGGCACTCGAGAGGCTGAGGTGGAAGGATTTCCGTGAGTTTGAGGCAAGCCTGGAATACATAGTGAGTTCAAGACCAGCCTGCACTACCTACCAAGACCCCATCTCAAAAAAACCCAGGGGGGAAAAAAAAGAATAATGATTTAGCCTTTTAAAACGTAATCTAAATTATCTCAAGTTATCTGTGAAAAAAAGTTGAGCTAATTCAGTATCTTGAACTTTAAAGAGTCTTTTACTGTTGAACCAAAAATTACTAATTACATATTCAGCTCATGATAATGGGCAGTAAATGTGTGTGGAATGATTGAAAGCGAAAGAAGGAAGAGTATTGGAGAGAGGCAGTGGGGGGAAGATTATACTGAATTTGGAGAAATGAGATGTTTTGAGGCTGAGCTAGGAATTCTAATGAGGATCGAGATGTTCAGGGCTTTGAATTCAACCATTAACTTGAGAACAGTCCATATCAGAACCGTCATAAGCTGGTTGAGAAATCAGGCCTTTAGATCTATATTGTAACAGAAGATGAATTTTATCAAAAGAGATAGGATTACTTCATCGTAGGGTGGAGGTTATTGACATGAGGAATATAATTGCACAAAATCGCCACATAGTGGTCTTTAGTTTGTATTTGTGAGTTAATATCATCTGCTTAACAAAACTTACTGATACAATGTACAAAGTTACCCAGTTGCAGAATTTATGGCTCACTGAATATCTGAATATTTTGGTTTATAGTTTTGTGGAATATGAGGTATACAGAGATTAATGAGCTGTAAGTCCATTTGTATAACTAAGATATTTTTTGTTTAGAAACAATGTTTATTTAAATTGATTTAAGAATACTGGTATACCCCTATCGGTCAACAGCTACTTTGTTTTATGAAAAAAATTTTTTTTGTACCGGGAATCGAACTCAGGACCAGGCACTGTGCCACTGAGCTGTGTCCCTGGCCCTCAACAACTACTTTGAAATCTTGGGACTTCTGCACTCTTAATTGAAGTTTAATTTGAACTGTAACTGATTTTTCAATTAAAGATTTATCTGTTAAGTTATGCCTTTGTGGTAGTAATGCCTTTGTGGTTACAGAAGTAGTGTATATTTATATTCGCAGGATGTAAACATTCTGTAGAGCACACAGGAAAGATGCAAGAAATAAATAGGAAGGAGGAAAGTGCAAGCTAGGTTTGATGAATGTTCTAAGTTTTTACAGAAATGTGGTGTAATTTTTAGCTGTGATGAGCCAAGAAGTTTGCATGAAAATGTTGGCTTTTGAGTTTTTATCTTTAACACTAGTTAAGATTGGGTTGATCAGTATGGGAAGGAAACTACATTGTAGGGAGCAATTCATGTTCATTCATAGGAATTTGGAAAAGGACATGAAAGGCTAGAGAGGTAAATTAGAGTCAAATTATGGAAAGCTATTAGTACTGAGGTACGAGGGAATTTTTTATTAAGTAGAGAATAGCATGAATGAGGAGCTAGTAATATTAGTAAGGAGAGTGTTTTTCCCCCTCTTATTGTACGTATGTTGATTTGTTTATAAAATATTTTGGAATTAAGTTTATATCTTTAAAATATACATATATTAATATATACATCTTTTTATAGCTTCTAGCTTTAAAGTATGTTTCCTATAATACCATGTTAAGAAAAGCCTTATATAAATTGGCTGTAACTATTTTACCTTGTATCAGCATTATAGATATGTTTTAATATAATTATAAGATAGAAAATTATTTCTTGAACTACTGTATGAATTTATAGTCTTAATATACTGGTACTTTTTTAAAAATGAAGCTTTAATATACTTAAATTCTTTCCATTTTAAATATGGTTATTTATAGATATTGAAATGTAGATAATGTATTTGCTTTTTTGTTACAGAACTGTGGCCGCTGAAGTGAGGAAGCAGATCTCTGGGCAGTACAGTGGTTCCCCTCAGCTGCTCAAAAACCTCCACATTGTCGGCAGCATCTCCCATCACACCACAGTAAGTAGCTTATTCAAACTGTGGTATGTTAGAGATGTATTGCTGAGTAGGTGGTGAAACAGTAAAAAATAAGAGCTAGTAAGTCAAATGCTGTCACTGGTCTTATAACCTTACTTGTTGCCACCTCACTCTTGAAATCTGAGTTAGGAAAATGGTATTAGAGTTAGTTATAGAAGTGTTGGTTTCCCAGTTAACTTTAAACCTTTATATTCAGGATTTAATCAAATCTAGAATTTTATATTTAGAACTTTTTACAACCCAAGATGATTCTGAATCTGTATGAAAACAAAGGAATCTAGTTTAGAAATGGGCAGTGAAGTAAATTTTAAAAATTATATGGGGTTGTAACATTACCTGTCCCCTCTAATAAAAAGAAATGCATATTTATTCATTATTGTTTCAGAGACATAAATAAATGTGCTCTTAATAAATAAGCTGGCACAAAGATAATCAGTTTTGATAAAATTTCCTGTTATATTAAGAATGTGAACTAAAACATACCTCAGTTTTTCTTAAAATTAGAGAACATTTCTAAAATTTCAAATGCTGTGGAAAACTAAAGAAGTAAAGTGATAAGGTACTGTTACATATTAACATGTTTCCAGGATACTAAATCAACATTTAAAAATCAATAGCTTTTCTATAACCAATAATGAACTGAGAAAAAAATCAGGAAAACATTTCCAATCACAGTAGCTTCCAAAAAAGAAAAGAAAAGAGGGCCGGTGAGACGGCTCAGCGGCTTAAGCGCCTGCCTTGCAAGCGCGAAGGCCCGAGTTCGACTCCCGGAACCCACATACGAAAAAGGGGCCGGTGATATCGCTCAGCGGCACGGGTGCCTGTTGGCGCGTGAGGTCCTGAGGTCGTCCCCCCGGTACCCACAAAAAAAAAAAAAAAAAAAAAAAAAAAAAAAAAAAAAAAAAAAAAGAAAAGAAAAGAAAAGAAACAAACCAGGAATCAATCCAGCCAGTGAAGTTAAAGACCTCTACAATGGGAAGTTTGGGTCACTGAAGAAAGAAATTGAATGAGACACTAGAAGATGGAAAGATTCCCATGTTCATAGATCAACAGAATTAATGTTGTTAAAATAGTCACGTTGCCAGAAACAGTCTACAGATTCAGTGCAATCCCTATCAAAATTCCGATGACATTTTTCACACAACTAGAGAAAATAATCCTAAAATTCATATAGAAACACAAAAGACTCAGAATAGCTAAAACAGTTTAAGCAAAGAGCAAGGTTAGAGGCATCAGAATATGTAATAACTGATTTCAGACTGTACTTAAAAAGCCATAGTAACCAGAACAGCATAGAATTGGCACAAAGATGGACAAACACATAGACCAATGGAATATAATAGAAGACACAGAAATAAACCCATACACTCCGGCTGTCTGACTCATCACGAGGAACCAAAAACGGAGAAAAGGTAACCTCTTTAACAAATGGTGCTAGGAAAACTGGATGTCCACATGAAGATCACTGAAACTAGCTCCCTCTCTAGGTGTATAACACCTGAAACACTGAAACTGCTTGAAGAAAACATAGGAGGAACAGTTGAAGCTATAGATACAGGCAAAGACTTCCCGAATAGGACTCCAGTAGAACAGGAAATAATAGCAAGAATCAACAAAATGAGACTACGTCAGATGAAACATGGGGTGCATGGCAAGGGAAACAACAGAGTGAAGAGATAGCCTACAGAATGGGAGAAAATCTTTGCCAACTAGTGTTCTAGCAGAGATTAGGGTATATAGAAAGAACTCAAAAAACTTAACACTTTGGCAAATGGGAACGGGACCAAGAGTTAGAGGGGGCTGGGGAGAGGAGGGAAAGGGCATTTAAAAAGAATTAAGATGTTTTATGTACGTGTACCAACTCTCCACAGTGAATGTAGTCATTATTCACTGCAAACATACTAATAAAAATAAAAATTAAAACAACTATGCAGACTTAAAAAAATATTAAATAGCCCAATCAATAAGTGAGTAAATGAATTGAACGCTTATCAAAAGTAGTAGTACAAAGGTCAATAAGGGAAATGCAAATCAAATCTACACTGAGATTCTATCCCTCCCTGGTAGGGAGAGCTATTGAGATGATTAGAAAATCAATAACTGCTGGTAAGGATGAGGGTGGGGAGGGGAAGAACACTGCTGCATTGTCGGTGGGGAAGTAAATTAGTACAGCCACTATGAAAATCAGTGGAGGTTCCTCAAAAAACAAAATAGAGCTACCCATTTGATCCAGCTATACTACTCCTTGGTACTCACCCAGCGGCATTAAAGTCAGTGTAGTATAGGGACACCTGCATTTCCCGTGTTTATTGTGGCATGATTCACAGTAGCGAAGATGTGGAATCAGCCTAGGTGCCTGTCAGCAGATGAATGGATAAAGAATATGTATGTACACATAGTGGGGTATTATTCAGCCATAAAGAAGAATGAATGTTATTTGTAAGAAAATGATTGGAATTGGAGATGATCATGTTCAGCAAAATACACCAGACTCAGAAAAACAAGTATCACATTTTCTCTAATATGTTGAATCTGAAAAAGATGACATGAAAGTAGAAGTGAGTCTATTATTAGATAAGAGGAAGGTAATAAAAGAGAAAGGGGAAAAGGGTGGATGGGAAGCTAATGGGATGGATATAATTAAAATGTATACATGTATGAAAATGCATTGAAACCCAATATTTTATAAAATTAATAGGCACTAATAAAATGTATTATAAACATTTTCTACTCAGCTATGAAAAGGTACTAATTACAGAACAAACGTGCTGTGGCAGGGAAATGACAGTTTGCTTGACTTATATTACTTGTTTATAATTTTGAATACTAAAATTTTAAAATACAAAGATTCCTTTTAATAACATTAATGTGGTTTTCAGAGAAATTTTAGAGTATTTGGATTTTCGAGTGATCTCAATGTACATGGAGACGATCCTTCCAAGATGCTATCAATGTCTTGAACTCCTCTCCTCTGGTAGTACTATCTTGCATCCTGAATTATACCTCAGCTACTCAGAATTTTCATAGTCAGGCCCTAGATTTGGTCATTATGAATATCTGTAACTCATGTATAATCTTGGTTTTCTGCTTCCCACTCTCTAGTTACTGCCTCTTACAATTTTTGTCCTCTTATTCTGGTACTCTGACTCCACTTCTCTTTCTACCCAACCAGGAGTTAGCTTCTCTGAGTTCCTGAAGTACAGTACTTTAGTAATTCTCCCTTCTCTTTGTTATAACATCTTTTTTTTTTTTTTTTCCTGTTGACTGGCTCATTCCTGTCAATATTCAAACATGTTATTTCTCTCATTTTAAAAAATACCCTGAATATTTTTGCCCTAATTTTCTCATCAGTCTCCAGTCCTCAGAATTTCTTTGCAATAAAATTTCTTCAAAGTGTAGTCAGTGCTTGTTGATTTAAATTTTTGTCTTTGTAGTCTCTCTGAAAAGGTACTTTTTAATTGAGAATCTTCAAACCAGTTTACACATTGACATTTTCTTATTTAACTACAGTGCCATTATCACATGTCACAAAATTAACAGTAATTTTTTATCATTTATTACCCAGTGCATGTTGTTTCCTTGATTATCTCATAAATGTCTTTTTACTATTTATTTATTTATATCAGAATCCAAATAAGAGCCACAGATGGAATTTATGTTAGATCATTGGAGTTTTTCCCTTTTTTTTTTTTTTTTATGTAAAGCAGTTTCTTCTACAACTTCTAACTTTATTTTTATGCCATCAACATGTTAAGGAAATTGGATCAGTTGTTTTAAGGAAAGAAGCACTTGCCTTTTAGAGTTATGGTTGCTTTCTTGTAGACTTGTCTGTTTTCTCTATTTCTTGTTAACTGATTAGATTTTTTTTTTTTTTTTTGTGGGTACCGGGGGGTCGACCTCAGGACCTCGCGCGCCAGCAGGCACCCGTGCCGCTGAGCGATATCACCGGTCCCTTTTTCATATGTGGGATCTGGGAGTTGAACTCGGGCCCTCGCGCTTGCCGGGCAGGCGCTTAAGCTGCTGAGCCATCTCACCGGCCCAACTGATTAGATTTTGTTTCAACTTTTAAAAAATAGATTTATTGAGATATAATCCACATACTGTACAATTCACCATTTTGAGGTATACCCATGGGTTTTAGTACATCCAGCCATATGTGCAACTATTACCTTAGTCACTTTAAAACATTTTTATCACTTCAAAAAGAAAATGCTTTAGCTTTTGTACTATTATCCCCCTTCATTAGCCCAAAGCAACTAGTAATCAAATACTAGAATTTTTTCCTGGCACGCCAGAAAGGCTCAAAAGAGATCTGAACACTAACCATGTCCCCAGGTGGCTTTCAGTGTTTCCTTTATGTTTAGGGAGTACAGTATATCTTAGCCATTCTTTCAATAGGATGGATCTGCCAACAAAGTCTCTCTAGTTTTTTGTTTGTTTTATCAGATTATATTTTGATTTCCCCTTCATTTTTAAAATTATTTTTGCTGGATCGAGAATTCTGGGTCAACAGTCCTTTAATTGTAGCATTTGAAAAATATGCCATTTTTTCCCTAATATGATAAGATTTTTGATGAGAAATTTGCTGTAATTTGTATGTTTTGTTCCCCAGAAGTGAGACATCATTTTCCCCTTGTTGCTTTCAAGGTGTGTGTGTGTGTGTGTGTGTGTGTGTGTGTGTGTGTGTGTGTGTGTGTGTATTTTTCAGAAATTTGACTGTAATGTATCTTGGCATATATTTTTTTCAGGTTTGTCTGAGATTTGCTTAGCTTCTTGAGTCTATAAGCTTATTTCTGTTTGTCAGATTTGGGAGTTTTCAAAGCCATTATTTCTTCAGATATTTTTCAGCCCTGCCTTTTTTCCTTCTCTGTCCAGGACACTGGAGATATGAATGCTAGATATTCCCTCGAAGATACAGTTCCTAATATTCTTAAATGTTTTGTGTTGTTGTTTTCTCATCTGTTTTCTCTCTACTGTTCAGCTGGGGCAGTTTCTATTTTTCTGTCTTCAAACTCACTGACAGTCTTTTGTCCCGTCAATTCTGCTATTGTACTCTGTGGTTGAATTTTTATTTTAGTTATTGTATTTTTCAATTCTAAAATTTCCACTTACTGATAGTTCTTTAAATTTTCCATTTCTTCGTTGAGACTTTGTTTCTTTACTGAGAATTTCAGTTCTTTGCTGAGAGTTTCTGCTTTTTAAAATTTTAAGTTTGTTTACAATCGCTTGTTGAAGTATTTGTATGTTTATTTTAAAATGTCTTATAATGCTTACATCTCATAATGTTGACATCTACAGATTGTCTCTTTTCATTCACGTTGAGATTTTTCTGGTTCTTCATATGAGTAATTTGTTATTGGAACCTGGGCAGTTTGGGTCTTGTGTTCCAAGTCTGTCTAGAACTTTCTGAAACATGTTCTAGCTGACTTCGCCTGACTTTTTCCTGGTTGTAGATGGGTGGGTGCCCCTGTTATGGAAAGAGGTTAGAAGTCTAGGTTTTCCATTCGTCCTCTTTTGGTGTCACTGTTGGATGGGAGTAGCACTTCTGCTTTTACCAGACACCACTCACACAGTGTGGCTAGGACAGGCAGTGGTGCTTACTGCTATTCTTTGTGGCTTCCTGTCACACTGCACAGTGGTGGAAACCCTGACTCTACCAAGCTTTCTGTGACACAGCACAGCGATAAGAGCAAGGGGAACCTGTTGCAGGAGGTGGATGACCAGGTTCCCTAAGTGGTCTCTCCTGATACAGTGGGGTGAGGCACTTACTGCGCAGTAGGTATGGAAATCCCAACTCCCTATCAGATCTTTCTGACCCTGTTCTGGTGGGGAGAGTCGTGTACCTTGTCCTAGCTTGGTGAGGGTAGAAACCTAGCTCTGCCTTGGCCTTCACTGCTGGGGTATGGGTGGACCACAGTTTTTCATGCAGAGCTTGGCTGGAGTAGAGCACTTGCTAGCTAGGGGACCCCTGTCTTGTGTTCTTTGGCCAGGGAGAATCAGCTTTTTGTTGGGGACCTTACCCCTACCCCCATCTCTATGTATCTGGGTTGAGGAATTCTTTAGTTTCAAGTCTGGAATATATAAGGAAAAACATTTGAGGTAACTCACTGTTGTGCTATTCTTTAGGTTCTGAGGACCCAGTTGGTTTACCATTTTTTTCCACCTTTAGAGTCTTCTGTTTGCCTGATGTGTAATTTCCAGGGTTATCAGTTGTACTTAGTAAGAAGAGTGGGACAAGTATGTCTACTGCATCTTTCTGGTAGTGGAAATGGAGCACTTTTTCATCCTCTTATTGGCCATTATATCTTCCTTTGTGAAATGTCTCATTGGTTTTATTTTTTCTCATTCACTTGAGGGTGTGGTTTGTCTTTTTACTATTGAGATTTAGGACTTCTTTATATGTTTTAGTAGCAGTTTTGTCAAATATGTCTTATAAATATTTTCTTAGTGTCACTTGTTTATACATTTTCTTAACAGTGTCTTTGATGTATTGGATTTTTCTTTTATGGTTATTCCTTTCTGTGTTATGTCGAAAAACCCTTTGCAAGCTCTGGAATTGTAAAGACATTCCTCTGTGCTTTCTTCTAGCAGCTTTCTAAGTTAAGCATTTCTTTTTATGTCTGTGATTTATGTCAATATGTGTTAGGTTCTTTTTTGTTCATATGGATATCCGTAGTTGAAAAGATTTAACTTTTTCTGTTGAATTGCTTTCCTCTCACTGTTAACATCATCATAGTGTGGTATGGGTAGGAGAGATAGAATGCTTCTGAGAGAAAATAATATGAATTTTGGAACTTAAAGACTCAGTTTCAAATTTCTGCTCCACCATTTTGTGGGTATTTTATTTTTAGAAGTTGCTTAATTTCTTTGAGCACAAATACACTTATTTGTAGAAATAAAACAGTAATTATCTCTGACTTACAGGCTTTGGGGAGAGTTTAAATGAGGTAACATATAATGATAATTTAGCTACTATCTTTTGAGTGTTCATGATATACTAACCATTCATTGTTTTACTTAATATCTTTAATATATTTAAAGTGTTACTTTACCTGTTATTAGTTGTTTAGTTCAAAGAGGTGTAGATTAAGGCACTGTTTACTTAATACATACCTGCACAGAGGCGGGTTTCAGTGTTTTTATTGCAAATGAACATCTTGAAATCATGTTCGTCTTTTCTTTTTTTTTTCTTATATATGCGGGTACCGGGAGTTGAACTCAGGACCTCGCGCTTGCCAGGCAGGCGCTTATGCCGCTGAGCTATATCACCGGCCCATGTTCTTATTTTCATTGGTGTACAACTGCATATTTATTCCATGTCCTTCATAGTTTTGCCTGAATACCTTTTCTTTCTTGAATTAGATAAGCAGTATTATATTAAAAAGTATATTTTCAGCCTTGATATAATGCCACGAGTCTTTTATTATTGCTAATAGATATTTATGTGTAGATTTTCCGGGTCTGTGTATTGGTTTTCTGTGGCTGCTATGACAAATTACCACCTTTTGAGTGGCTTAAAACAATAAAAATTTATTCTCCCACACTACAAGGGCCAGAAGTCTGAAATCAGTATCACGGGACTGAAGTCAAGGTTCTGGTAGGGCTGTGCCCCTTCAGAAGTTCTAGGGGAGAACCAGTTCTTTGCCTCTTTCAGGTTCTGGTGGTGTCTGTCATTCGTTGACTTTTTGCCACATCACTATCTTTAAGGCTTGAATCTTCATATTTCTCTCTGCTCCATTTTCACTTGGCTTCTTTCTCTCTCTTTTTTTTTTTTTTTGGTATTGGGAATCAAACTCAAGACCTTGTGCTTGCCAGGCAGGCGCTGTGCCACCGAGCTATACCCCTGGCCCCTCTTTCTCTGTTTCTGTGGCCCAAATCTCCCTCTGTGTCCTTACATGAATATATGGGATTACACTTAGGACCCACCCAGATAATCCACTCATATGTTTAAGACTCTTATTTTACTTCATTTTCCATATAAATTAGCGAGGGCTCATGGGTTGGGTATGAAGAATATTTGGAGCATGATTGTTTAGCCTACCACAATGTGGTTATATTTTTTACTAAGATATCAACAATAACAACAAATAAAGTTAAATCACTGTTTAGAACTTGGCAGTAAAAAATTCCAAAGATACAAAAAAAACATTCGAATGAGTACTTCAAAAACTATAAAATATGACAAAACTGTTAATTATAATTGTTGATTTTGTGTGAGAGTTACAGACAAAGTCTAAGCAAGAAAGTTAGCATATGACCAGAAGCATAAAGGAGTAGTATACGGCCAGCATTTTATGGCTTTAGCACAGCTGATTGAATATCTTTTGAAATTCTAGAAAGATGCAGATTAAATGCATATTACATTAAAAATGTTTTTCTTTGCTTAAAGTTTTACAATTCTTATGCTCACTTCTTCCTTTCTGTCCTTTACTCCTTCCTGTTTATGAAGGTGCCCCTTACTGAAGCAGTGGATCCGGTGGATTTGGAAGATTACCTCATTACTCATCCTTTAGCTGTGGATTCTGGGCCTTTGAAGGATTTGATTGAATTTCCTCCAGATGACATTGAAGTTGTCTGTAGTCCTAGGGAATGCAGAACCCTTGTTTCAGCTGTACCCGAGGAAAGGTGAGGACACATTACCTCTTCAGTGTTTGGGTAATGATAGAAAGACTGTCTTCCATTATTTTGTCTAGATTCTATTCTTTGCAGTGGTCTCCTTCCCTATTATAAGAACAAACACTGTAGCAACCAAATTTGCAAACATCATTGTTTTCCTATCTAAATTAAAAATATGTTTTCTTTTTTAAAATAGTGAAATGGATCCACACGTTAGAGATTGTATAAGAAGTTATACAGAAGACTGGGCAGTTGTGATCAGAAAGTAAGTTGTATGTTTAAGACTTAAAAATACTGGCTAGGGTTTATAAATGGATTAAGGTAGATGGATAATAATGAGATTTGAAAATTTATTTAAATAAAATAGTCAAGAAGACTCTTTTACATAGATATTTCATCCTTTGGTGTACCATAATTACATCTGCTTATTTTCCTTATAAAATATTAGGTTTGTGTAATAGTATTTATGAATTAACATAAATCATTAAGAACTAGTCTATAAGGATAATGATTTATAGTCTTATTTTTTGGGAAATCTTGGCTAGATATTGATGAATAATTTGTTTTTCTCAAAAAGATTTCAGTTTAGTGAAACATAAAGAGCCCATTTTCCAGATTCTGCTATTTGAAGGTTTCTGCTTTTTATTAACTATCCAAATACTTCTAAGTCCTTGACCTTTACGTCCAATCAGGTAAATACTTAAAGAAGTGCTATTTTGTTCTACCTCATAATTTATTTTTCTACTGGACTGTGTTTGAAATATTAAGTCAGAATAAGACAGCATATAACTCCTTTTCCCTTGCTAATGTGTGTAATGAAGAAGGGTCTTCGTACTGAAACTTCCTAGGCTTATTTTAATTTTCCAAAGGATACAACGAGTAGTGAAGTATTCTGTTATGATGTTACGGTTTTCACAAGTGAAGTAATCTGTGCCCAACAGTACTAGAAAACATGATCTATACATTGCTTATTTTGTCTTCATGCTTCTGTCTTATTTCATTGGGCATAGTATTGTGCTAAGGATTATTCTGGAGGGCAGTGCTGACATGCTTTTTAGTTTTATTGTGACCTAATAAAAGCACTGTTTGCTACTCTTTATATATAGAAGAACTGTTTTTATTGACTTAGAATTTGGTAAGTATTCTAGTAATCAGATTTTAGACTTTACTAAAAAAAACTGTTTCGCTGTTAATTTTGAGTCATTACTTCTATGCATATGTGTTGGAAATCCATAATCAAAAATCTTTATAAAGAGATGAGTTGTAAAATATCTTATCCACAGAATCATGGAATCTTCTAATTATGGGTTTGCTAACCTTTTTTGGGCAAGAGGATAAGGGAGATACCTTTTTGGGGTACTTAATTATGTGCTGGATATTTTATTGGGGACTTGAGACCCATCCCATTTAAAGTTCTAACAGATAAGGTAGCTCAAACTCAGAGTAGTTAAGTAACTCTCGGGTGTCCTACAAACTAAAAAGTGAAGTGGCCAGGATTAGAGCCTAGGGGCATCAGGTTCTAAAGTTTATATTTTTCTGTTATAGTGAATATTAGTTATCTGCTCATGTAATTGGAAGACAAAAGGGATACTTTTGGTGGACTACAAATTCAAAGTGTCTCTGAAAGATAGAAGATAGATGTAAATGAAACATAGGAGAGGAGAAGTACAGACTGATCTACGGAGAAGACACATGCAAAAGCTTCAGTAGAGTTTCAGAAGCTTAGAAGCAGCTATTGCAGGCACTTGAAAAGGGACCTGGGACAAATGTTGGACATTTGGTTTCTTTGAAACCCCACATCATGTGTGCACAACAATGGCAACCTCAGAGATACCCGTCCCCTTTTAGGAGCACTAATTCTGGAGGCGTCAGCTGATAGGGTGGTGTCCAGGGTGGACATAGCCTGAAGCAGAAGAGGCCCTCACACCCAGAACTAGCTACTGGCAGACTTGGCCTGGCATCATGCTCTGTCCTTTCCCCCCAACCACTGGATCTGGGCTGGGATTAGCAATTCAGATGAGGAGGTTGCAAATTCAGAAAGGAACATTGAGCACACAATTGCCAAGTACAGTATTTGAAGAAAGCCAATGCATTTAAAGGGAATCATCAATATACAAATAAAAGAACTAACAATTTAGGGAATAGTTAATCAAGACCAAATTAGGATCCAGAATATGATGAATACATTTATGTATTAGTTATATAAGAGATGTGAAAAGATATTATGTCCATACAAAAATCAGTGTTATCTCTAGAAATTAAAATTATGCTCAGTGAAAAAAATATTAACTGAGCAGATAGCTTAGTGGCATAGTACAAGTGGCTGAAGTGAAATAGTGAGCTATACACGAAGCCAGACAGTTCTTTCATGATTTAGCAAAAACTGGTAAAGGGACAAAGTACATATACTTCTCGAGCACCTCAGATGTATCAGGCATGATATTTAACACTGATGACACAGCAGTGTCCGCTCCAACTCCCTGCTCAGATGGTGCTGATGTTCCTTGTGTTCTGGTGGGGATGAGGTCAAGTACAGGAACCAGGCACAGATCATGTGTAAGAGGCGGGGTGAAGGCACATCTTGTGGAGCAAAGCAGGGTGAGCGGATGTGGAGGGCCAAGAAGAACAAGCTTTTCTATTTTATCTAAGTACTCAGTGAAGGCCCTACTGATAAGGTAGTTTTGAGCAGAGACCTGAAAGAAGTGAGAGTGAACCCTGTGGCCAGCTGGGAGAAGAATGTTAATAGGCAGAGGGAACAGCATTCCCTTGTGTTGGACTCATGCTGTCAGTGTTCAAGAAATGGTACAGAGGCCAGTGAGGCTGGAACAGAATAAATAAGGCTGAGAGTGCTGGGTGATGAGGTCAGAAAAATGGTATAAATGGGGTCTGGTGGACATTGTGTAGGGCCATAATCATAACATGGGAAAGAGTGTGGGTTATGAATCATTATTTTTTCTCAGATGCCCTGACTTTCATAAAATGCAACACTGTTTTTACCAGGGCTACTTATTTGTGCAATTTAATAAATTACACACTTGAAACTTATCGTGGAAGAGTAAGATATTGCTTCTGTATCCTTTCATGCTACTACCGTATTTTCCCAAAAATAAGACCAGGTTTTATATTAATTTTTGCTCCAAAAGATGCAGTAGAGCTTATTTTCAGGGGTTGTGTTATTTTTTTCATGTGCAATAATCTACATTTATTCATGTACAAAAATCTGCATTTATTCAGATATAGTCATGTAATCTTCTGGAGCATCATCATGACTCCAAACCCTGAATTCTTGCCTGAATTTCTTACAACTCTATTTTCTGTAGAACCATTGGTCCCAATCTCTCATGTCCAGCAGTAGAGCTCTTCTTAAATGAACACTTCTTGTCCATGTAGTCTGCTCACAGTGCATCATTAGAACACATGATGTATTGAATTATGAAGATTCATATGAGACGCAACCACATCTGCTCATCATCAAGTGTGCATGTTATTTGTGCTTTGTGTCTGTGCTCTGGTTGGTCATTTGGCAGTAAGTCTGGAGTTCATTTGCTTACATGGGCATTTACCTGTCTCCTAAAGGCACCTGCTTTTACTTATATATACTTAATTAGAATTTATATTATTTAAGTATTAATGTCAATGTTATTTATATTTATGTATTATTATTTTATAATTCAGTACATCTGTTGTGTGTTGCAACAGACATGCTAAATGCATCTGTCTGGTTGACGATATTAACTGGGGCTTATTTTTGGGGTATTATAAGTATCTTGAAAAGTCATGCTAAAGCTTATTTTCTGGTTAGGTCTTATTTTTGGGGAAATATAGTATATTGAGCCTTTGTCTTAGTTTTCTCAGAAAAGAATATTTTGTCTTATTTCGTGATGTTAATATCATGAAGCTGTTAATTTTAATAGCTTTAGCAACAAGACGGAATGTGAGCGGTGCATATAAAATAGATTATTATTTCATGAATTGTTTGATTGCAAGAACTATGCTATCTTCTGGTAGTATAATTGTTTTGTTCTAACTAAAATGGTCCTCTGGTTTTGACTCTGATAGTGTTGAATGGTGAACAGTAATCATTTTTTGATCAGTTCTTATTAGATGTTCCTGGGTATTGGGTTTTTATTAGGTTACTAGGAAAGGTTACATTAATTTAAAAGTTGTACTTAGCAACTTAATCAAATAATATTTTAATAATATATGTGTATTAGTTACTTTCTTATTGCTGGGACACAACACCGAACACCCACAATTTAACGGAGGAAAGTGCTATTTTGGCTCACAATTTATAGAGGTTTCAGTCCATAGTCGGCTGGCTCCAAGGCATGGTAGAGGGGCATGGCAGAGGAGAATTGCTCATTGGCAAGGCAAGCAGAAAGGGATCAAGGGAGGAGAAGGGAGATGGACCCTTCAGGCCATGCCCCCAGCAACCACCTCCTGTAACCAGCTTCACCTCTCAGCGTCACATTTAGCTATACACTCATCAGTGGACTCATTGAGTGATGAGTATCATGTCCCCATGATCCATGATCTATGATCCTGTGGATCCATGAACCTGTGGGTCCATGGGGCTTTGGAAGGACATCTAGATATAAACCGTAACAATATGTATAAAATGGTGTATAGATTTTGCTGATTTTCATTTTGTAAGTTTATAGCTTTTAAAGCATAATGAGATATATCAAACCTTTTTAAATTCACTGATTTATATTTTTATATTTTAAAAATTTATACTATTAATGATACCATATATTCTTTTTCATTTTATTCTTTAATTTGGCTTCCTGTTTTCTTTTTACTGACCCATTCTCTGAATTGAAATGACAGCTTAAGTTATATACAAATGGTTGGCATGGAAAGAAGGAAAATACGGTTAATTCTAGAAACCCATAATCTGCTTGTAGTTGTGTTAAAGGAATTTAAAATGGAAATTTGGGGCCAGTGAGGTAGCTCAGCGGCATAAGCACCTGCCTGGCAAGCGTGAGGTCCTGAGGTCGACCCCCGGTACCAAAAAAATAAAAAAATAAAATGGAAATCTGTTAAACTTCTCTGGTTAAATGTTTAACATATTGAAGACTGATAGAATAGATTGTTATTCTGTGAAGAATAATGCAGAGTGTTTGCCTTATTACATGATGATGCTGAAAAAGTGAAAAAGTTTTAAAAATTGATATTTATTTACTATTTTATCTTGAATAGATATCATAAACTGGGAACAGGATTTAATCCCAATACATTAGATAAGCAGAAAGAAAGGCAAAAAGGTTTGCCAAAACAGGTCTTTGAATCTGATGAAGCTCCGGATGGCAACAACTACCAGGATGAGCAAGTAATACTTTTATTCTTAAATGACTCTAAGAAGAATTTTGAGTAGTTAACTAATTAATTAATACATTCATATTTAATGTTTTGCATGACAGGATGATCTTAAAAGACGTTCAATGTCAATAGATGATACTCCAAGGGGAAGCTGGGCCTGCAGCATCTTTGACTTGAAAAATTCACTGTCTGATGCTTTGCTTCCTAACTTACTTGATCGAACTCCAAATGAAGAAATAGACCGTCAGAATGATGACCAGAGGAAATCAAATCGTCACAAGGAACTATTCGCTTTGCACCCATCACCAGATGAGGTATAGTTTTCTGCATGTAAAGAAGTTACTGATGGGCTGGGGATATAGCTCAGGGGCACAAGTGCCTGCCTGGCAAGTGCAAGGTCTTGAGTTCACTTTCTGGTACCAAAAAAAAAGGTTACTGATTATTGAGATAGATCTTTTGGTACTATGATTTATGTATAGCAGTGGTGGCAAACCTATGGCATGTGTGCCACAGCAGGCTTTTTGTATCATTTAAAGCTCCAAAAGGCTCACCATCACTGATACATAGTATTATAATAATGTTGGAATTAAACTGTAAATAGCTATAAATTTCATAAATGAAATATTTTTATACTAGTGAATTTATTCTTAATAACTTTTATGAATTGAGCATACCTACATCTGTTTATGGAAAAATAGATCATTCTTTCCTATGTTTAATTATGAAGACTAAGTAAAGTAAGTTTTTAAAAAGATAAATTGTAAAGTATTGAAATATGATAAGCATATTCATTTTAGTATTGCTTCTCACTTTGTAGGAAGAACCAATAGAACGGCTTAGTGTTCCTGATGTACCCAAAGAACATTTTGGTCAAAGACTTCTTGTAAAATGTTTGTCACTCAAGTGAGTATTTACTTCTTTTAGTATATAATTATTTTTCCAGGATAATATTTTGACTACTTGTACAACAAAACCTAAGTAGATTTTATACTTGTATCTGTGTCCTTTTGAGAAGTCTTTTTTCTGTATATCATTTTAAATGCTATTCAGCATTCAAAGTTATGTATGAAGCTAAGCTTTAGGACATTTTTGGTTCACAGGTGAAGGTACCTCTTTGTCTTGGCTGTAATTAGTCTATAAATATGGAAAAACAGTTACTGGAATTATTTGCCACTATTCTTAATTGGGGAATATAAAGATGAAGTATCTTTTGCCCTAAAGGGTTAATTTTATATTTGTTACAATGTAGGCTTTTTTTTTTTTAAGATTTTTAAGTATTTTTTCTCCTTTAATAAGTAAGTGACTTCTCACATCATTGAGGTAATTTATATTTACATTTTGCTTTATGAAGTCCTTTCTCTTATTTTATTTCATGTTATCTTCAGAGTAATTTTATAAGGTAGATACTATTTTCTTCGTTTTGCAAATGAGGATACCTGGACTCAAAAGGATTAGCAGAGGTTTACTGGCGTGCTCAATGTTATACAACCAATAACTGAAACCCAAGCTATGTCTTGTCATTATAACATATTAATGTTATAAGTCAATTATTAGTTCTGACTTAAGAAAAAGTTTAGTTCATACAGCATCTGCACACCTATTATAATCTTTTCTTTTTTAAACAGCTTTTTTTTTTTTTTTTAATGTGGGTACCAGGAGTTGACCTCAGGACCTTGTGCTTGCTAGCAAGCGCTTGTGCCGCTGAGCGATACCACCGGCCCTTTTTTTCCTTTATGTGGGTACCGGGAGTTGAACTCAGGACCTCACACTTGCCAGGCAGGCGCTTATGCTGCTGAGCTATCTCACCGGCCCTTAACAGCTTTTATGTATCACAAAATTCACCTTTTAAAAATGTACAGATTGGTAGTATGTACTTAGAGTGCTCTGCAGCTGTCACTGCAGTCTCATTGCAGAACATACTCCTTACTGCAGAGAAACCAGTACCTGTATTAGTTTGCTTCTGCTGCCTGTCAGAATAGCGTGACTGTGTGGCTTACACCACAGAAGTTCATTTCTCACAGTTCTGAAGCTGGAGGTTGGACATCATGATGCCAGTGGGTTGGCTTTGGCTGAGGTCTTTTTTCCTGGCTTAGAGATAATTGCCTTCTCCCTGTGTCCTCACATGGTTTTTCTACCCTGTGTGCATGAAAAAGAGAAGGCTCTGGTGTCTCCTCTCTTCTTACAAAGATACTGATTCCATGGAATTGGTGTTTCACCCTTAGAACTTCATTTAACTTAATTACCTCCTTATAGGCCATATCTCCAAATATAGCTACATTGAGGGTTAAGACTCCAGCGTAAGAATTTTACCGGGATGCAATTCAGTTTATAACAATAGTCATTAGCAGTTACCTCTGCTTGCTTTTCCCCGTAACCTGTGGCAGTGACTAGCTTGCTTTCTAGTTCTATGAGTGCACTACCTGGATACTTAAGTAGATAGGATTATACAGTGTGTGACTTTTGTGTTTGGTTTCTTCACATAGTATGATTGATAGCTATATATCTATATATCATTCCTTAGTATCGCTAAACAGTGTCCCACTGTGTGCTATACCATATTTGTGTATCTATATATCAGTTGATGAGCATTTGAGGTATTTCCAGTTTTTTTTTTTTTTTTTTGGTACTGGGAATCAAACTCAGGGCCTCACACTTGCCAGGTAGGCATTGTGCTGCTGAGCTCCATCCCCACCCCTCTAGGTTTTTGTTTTTTTTGGTGGGTACCGGGGGGTCGACCTCAGGACCTCGCGCGCCAACAGGCACCCGTGCCACTGAGCGATATCACCGGCCCCTTTTCCCTATGTGGGATCCGGGAATCGAACTCGGGCCCTCGCGCTTGCAAGGCAGGCGCTTATGCCTCTGAGCCATCTCACCGGCCCCTGTTTAAAAGTTTTTAACATGCTTATTTGTACACAGAGAAAAGTCTAGATGGATTAGACACTAAACAATTAAGGTTCATTCCAAAAACATTAGGTCTTTATTTTTAAAGTTTATTTAAAAATGAACAAATCCATATATATAAATAACCAAAGTACAGACTGGGAAGTGATTAGTGCCACAAAATAGACCTAAACTGTTGTGAGACTTTTAGGAAGTTTGAGATTAGTTGTAGCTGAAGAAATTTAAGTAGTATTAGAGGAGAGAATGGTAGACTGTTAAAGATATGCATGGGAAAGTGGATTTTAGGAAGAATGTAATGTAGGCAGAGATGCATATGTAGAAAAATGCAAGGTATTGAGAATATTTAGTTTCGGAATCAGAATTTTTCTCCAGTTATATCTTTTTTCTTTTTATGAAAAAATAAAAAAATTTCATCACTAAGTAATAATAACGATGGTTATTACTTATCTTCAAAGTAGTTACTCAGTATAAGACATAAACCAAAAAGATTCTTAGAGAAAAGAAACAGATAATAATACAAACTTTTTTTTCAACTAGCTAAGAGAAACTATTAGTATAAATGAAACAAATTAGCACATATATGGAGATATTGTTAGAACCACAGAATATGTAATTTGGGGAAGTATTTGAATTTCTCCCTACTTTCTGTTTATCTCTCTTCTATTTTGTTCTTTATTTGTGCGCACATGTATGGTGTTTCTCTGAGAAAAACCATGCAGTATTTGACTTCGTGTGTCTGACTTGTTTCACTTAACATTACGTTCTCAACTTGCATCCATTTACCTACGAATGCCTCAAGTTTATTCTTTCTCCATGGCAGCATGGTACTCTGTCGTGTATAAATAACATTTTCCTTCTCCATACATCTGTGGATGGATATGTATGTTATTTCCAAGATCTAGCTATTACAAAATGTGCTGCTCTAAGCATGGTTATGCATGTATCCCTGTCATATGATGTTTTTAACTCTTTTGGGAAGATACCTTGGAGGGAGATAGTGGAGTCAAATGGAATATCTACTTTTAGTTTTTTGAGAAATCTCCACACTGATTTTCATAGTGGTTGTACTAGTTTACATTCCTATCAGCAATGTAGTAGAGTTCCTTTTCCCCCATATCCTCACCAGCATTTGTTATTATTAGATTTTTTTTATGATATCTATTCTTTCTGGAGCAAGATGGTATCTTGTAGTTTTTATTTGCATTTCTCTGGTGGCCAGTGATGGTGAGCATTTTTTCATGTATTTATTGGCCTTTTGTACTACTACTTCTGAGAAGGATCTGTTCATTTCGGTTGCCCTTTTTTTGACTGAATCTCTTATATTTGGAGGGGATTCTAATTTTTTAAAAAGTTTTATATATTCTTTTTTTTTTTTTTTAATGTGGGTGCCAGGAGTCAACCTCAGGTCCTCACTTTTGCCAGCAGGCGCCTGTGCCACTGAGTGATAGCACCGGCCCTCTTTCTCCTTTATGTGGGTACCGGGAATTGAACTGAGGACCTCGCGCCTGTCAGGCAGGCGCTTACGCCGCTGAGCCATCTCACCAGCCCATATATTCTTAATGTTGGTCCTCTATCTGTGGAATAGCTGGCAAAAATTTTCCTATTCTGTAGATTTGCTCTTCACTCTGTTGGTTGTTTCCTTTGCTGTGCAGAAACTTTCAATCTGATATGATCCCATTTATTGTTTCTTGGTTTTATTTCTTGTACCATTGGAGTTCTGTTCAGAAAGTCTGTGCCGATGCCTGTATCTTCAAGAGTTGTAACTGTTTTATCTTCTAGCAGATTAAGTGTTTCTGTTTTAACATTTAGATCTTTAATCTGTTTTGATTTTAGTTTAGTACATGGTGAGATATGTGGATCGAGACTCAGTCTTCTTTCTGCATGTGGATATCCAGCTTTCCCAGCACCATATTTATTAAAGATGCTATCTTTCCTCCAGTGTATGTTTTTGGCTCCTTTGTCAAAGATCAAAGAGCTGTATGTGCCTGGGGTTGTTTCTGTTTCTTCTATTCCATTCCATTGACCACATTCCTGTTTTTGTACCAGATACATCTTTTATATATATTGTTCAATTATTTTATCCTTTTTCTTCACAAAGGTTTGAGATTGAAATTGAACCCATTTTTGCAAGTTTGGCTTTATATGATGTCAAGGAAAAGAAAAAGGTAAAGTTATATAATTTGACTGCAGTCACTTTTCATAATCTTAGGTTACAGAAACCCATTTTTAAGTTCTTTTATAAGATAAATAATATTTTTGACAATTATTAAAATGGATCTTTTGAAAGAGGAAATAAAAATTTATCAAGACTACTTAAATATTTCCTTATTGTAAAATACCTTAGTTGGAAGCTGGATTTTGTTTTATTGAAAGAGTTTCAGAAGCAACTTAGCAGAAGCAACTTTTAATTTATGAAATGAGCAAGACAATACAAGAAAAGCATTTTAGGCAATCAGTATGTAAGAGAAATATGATAATATCAAATTTTATTAATATGGCTTTCAACTTCTCACTGCTAAAAGGTGACTTATGTATATTTTATATTAAATAATGTTTTTAGTTTTTCTATCATATCTTTATTACCTAGAAGTTTTAGAGGACTGTCTTGTACTACAACATTTCTTAGCTTAATACTCTAAGCCTGCATGTAATAGAAACTGAAAGTGTCTCTGGTGACTTCTGTTGTCAACGTGTGATATATGATGGATTTCTTAGTAGAACTCTGTGCCAGCAACTTGTATTTGTTAGATCAAAACTGTTGAGATATTATTCATATAATTTTTTTAAGAATTCAAGTTTGAAGTCATGCACCTTGATGATACTTTTTGTATATTTTATTAGAGGTTATATTTTTAGTCTAAGGAGTTTGGAATACGATTCTTTGGGGTTATATTCCCTAATAGCTTGTACATTTCTTTTGCTTTGATTGAGACATATAAAGATGGTCTTGGTGGAATATAAGATACACTGTAGGTTACAGTGTAATGTCCTAATAGCTGAAATAAGGTACGATTTTTGTGAGCTTTTAAAAAGTACAGATTTTAAATTTTAATGTATGTGTTTTTTAGATTTCAGAAAACTTTTATTTTGACCTTAATTCTGAGCAGATGAAAGGATTGTTACGTCCACACGTACCACCTGCTGCTATTACCACACTGGCAAGATCAGCTATCTTTTCTATTACTTACCCTTCTCAGGATGTTTTTCTTGTAATAAAGGTGAGAATACTGTTAAATGTATTTTTCTGTTGTATAGTTCCCATCAATATTGCAGTTTTGTTCCCATCAATATTGAAGACTTTTCAAGAGCAAAGATTTGACTTTTATGTATTATTCCCATCTTGATATTCCATAACACAATGTTGGACATGCACTCTAGGTGCTACCTAACTTTTCTTGAAAGGAGATTTATGTGGGTCATGGTTCTCCAGAGATGCAGCACTGGATATTTTCACAGAATTGCCTTACATGAGTGTGAGGCTAGTACGTCTGCAGCTTGTAGGGCAGTGCGACAGTCTGAACATCCAGGTAAGAGGAAACAGGCAAGATTTCTAAGTTATAGTCTTGAGAAGAGAACTCCCTTTTCTTCAGGGAAACTCAGTCTTTGCTCTTATTCTTTACAGCTGATTGGTGAGGCCCACCCACATAATGGCAAGTAATGTGCTTTAAAGTCTTCTGCTTAAATGGTTAATCACCCCTAAAAAAATATTTTTGCAGCACCTTTTTTTTTTTTTTTTTTTTTTTGAGACAGGGTCTCACTTTGTAGTTCATTTGGGCTTGAACTCACTATGTAGTCCGGGCTGGCCTTGAACTCATGGCAGTCCTCCTGCCTCAGCCTCTTGAGTGTTGGGATTACAGGTGTGTGCCACCATGCCTGGTTCACAACACCATTTAGACTTGTGTTTGACTAAACCCTAGGCGGCATAGCCCAGTCAAGTGGACATAAAAAATTAACCATCACAGGAACAATCATGTGGTTTTGTTACTCCGTCTTAAGTCATATATACAGCTAAATCGTTGTGATCATGGAGTGTTATGGATGTTAGCTGACTAAGGACAAGGGTACGCATTCTAAAACCTAAGTATTACCAAGCTGTTTAGCTTAGTGCATCTTAAAAAAGTAATTTATCTTAACTTAACCTTGACTTGAGAGTAGCCTAAAATACATTCCTTAATCACTTTATTTATATAAAGTTATCACAAAGAGGTAATGAATTTTATAATAAGGTTATAAAGTGTATTGTCATGAAATGAATACTTTTCACCCACAGGAATAATGTCCTAATTTGTGGGCATATTCCTATGAATTCAGGTTAAAATAAATCTTAGTTGCAGTGAACAGTCCTGCAAGCAAAGGTTAAGCAGCAGTGGTCTTCACTGTGAAGGGTAAAATTAAGTTTTAGAAATGAATACAAATGACAAATGTGCACTGTTATTTTATGTGGGGAAGATAGTAGGTTTTTATAAAACAGTGTCTGTTAGAAGGAATGAGCTGGTGAGATAAAGATGATGGTTGAAATATTGGTTGCTTCAAAACGAGATTATTTGGTAACAAGCCTGGCTTGTCATCTTGGCAGTGAATAGCTTAGATAGGATTAGGGAGTTTTAAAAAAACATAGTATGGGCTGGGGATGAAGCTCAGTGGCACAGGCGCCTGCCTGGCAAGCACGAAGTCCTGAGTTCAATTCCCGGTTCAAAAAAAAAAAACCATTGTATATAAATATAAATGTTCAACATAAGGAGATAGAGAGTTAAGTCATTGTACACTCATGTGATGTACTATGGCCATTAAAGCTACAATTTGGAAAAAAATTTTTATGTTATAGAAACGTGAGAATATCTGTGAATAAGTCTGGTTAAAGCTGTCATATGATCCCAAGTGTAAAATACACACAGATGTGTATATGCATTTTATATGCATACCAGTGTACACACACATACAAATACATATATGTAAAGAGTTTTCCATAATTTCAAAAAAAAGAAACAAATTAAATTTTAAAGGAAATATATTTAGGAAGTTAAATTTTCTTTCATCATTTGTTGCCCATTATGATGATTTTGTTTCTCGAGAGAAAATTCCCTTGTCATACATATTGCGTCATCATTCCAAGAACAGGGGATGGCATCCCACTGAGCCCTAGCAGTCAGCACTGATTTACTTCATACATGCTGCCTTTTAGTCAGCCAGTTTAGGTTGTACTCTTTTTCAGACCATTGTCCTTCCAGCGTCTGCAGGTTGCCTGGGGGGTTAGCTCGTGTGGCTGGAGGTGTTCTGCTGTGTGTCTTCTTTCCTAGCAGGCTAGGCTGGCATGTTCTCAGGGCTACTGCAGAAGCGCCAAGGAGTGGGCTCAGTTGCATAGGTGCTTTTCAAGTCTGGTCACATCGCACCAGCTAACACCAGGTCACCTAACAGGATATAGTTTTCCATCCCTTCAAATTGGAGTGTCCACTTGGTCTCTTCATAAGGTTATACAGTTAGCAGCTGGGAGAAGCTGCAGTGCTGTGTAGCAGAGGGAAAGACGAAGGAAGGGTGAGGAATTTGGTTTAATAGTGAAATCTCACAGTCTGGGACAGCGGTGGCGAACCCGTGGCACGTGCACTACAGAGGGCTTTTTTATCATTGAAATTTCTAAAAGTTTCACCATCACTGGGAATATTGGGATTCTGGTTTGGCCAGGATTATTAATTCCTTGCTTATTTTTATGCTCTCTTTATTAGCATAGTTTACTTTTTGGTAAATATATGAAGAGGTTATACCGCTATGTTTGGATTATTTTTTTTGTGTATACCTGATATTTTGGAGGACAAAAATACAAAGCACTTTGAAAGGAAACCCCAAATAAATAAAAAATGTGAATTACAACAAGGAGATTTTCATAAAAGTTCACTTAGAATGATTTTAATTATTTTTTATTGAAGTATGACATTATAGAAGGTATTATAGAAGTTATAAATTTGTAGTTTGACTGATTGTCTTATAACACACTTATATGACCAGCCAGCTAGTTAAAGATATAACATGAGCAGAATACAAGAGACCATCCCTGTAGCCCCTGCTTTTCCCTCTGCCCTCTCTCCTCCATGCTTTGGGCCTGCTTTTGAATGTGTAGCATAGTCAAAGAGAGTATATACTTTTTGTCTTCCTTTTTTCCATTCAACATGACTGTGTGATTAGTCCATTTTCTTGTATGCAACAGTTTTAAAATTCATTTTCATCACTTCATGTTATTTTATAAATCCAAGTTTGTTCATTTTACTGGTGATAGATACTTCGGTTCATTTAAATTTTCTGTTGGTAATTCCATAAACATCCACAGTCCAGAACGTTGATGTTTGTACTCGTTTCTGTTTAGTGTATTCCTAGGAGTAGAATTATTGAGTCAAATGATATTTGCCTGTCAGCTGTAGTAGATGCTGCCACACAAATTTCCAAAGTCTCTGATAACTGCATCTTTCTCAACAGTGAATACAAGTTTTAGTTGTTCACACTTGGCATTTATTAAAATCTTAAATTGAAATGTAAAGTACATAAAATGAGATCTGTAAAATACACATATTTGAGGTAGACAGCTTGATGAAGTCTTGCCTGTGTATTTACCAGTGTAATCAGTGCTGAGCCCAAGTGTTACATATGTATATATCTCTAACCAGCATCCTGGAGGGCTGTCATTTCTCTTTCATGACTACCCCTTCCTTTCACTATAGAAAGCCCTTCCTGGACCTTGTCGTGGTCTGGGGGAGTTTATATTTGTAATCCCAGGGGAAAGTTATTGGAATTCCAATCTACCACTTCCAGTGCAACCCATGGTGAGAATAAATATATAAATGCATATCTGTAGTTGTGGGGAGCCACGGGGGTCTTAAGTCCAGTTAGAACAATGGCTAACTGGAACAAAGACCTCGACCCAGGGCCGAACCAGGTTTTTTAAATTTGTGAAGTGGGGAGTGGCTCGGGGATGAGTGACTGGGAGTGGCAGGAAGTAGTGAGTGCTGTGAGCTGGGCTAGGTAGGGGGCCTGATAGCACCTCTGCAATATGCAGAGAGAGAGATGCTGAATGAGTAATCTGCATATCACAGGTTGACTAAGTATCTCATGTTTAGGGGTCGGTGCTTTGGCTCTGATGTGTAATCTTCATGCCCTGAGATGTCATGGCCTCTTTCTCAAGGCTCAGTCCCAGCCACCGCCAGAGGCCTGGCTCACACATACTAGGTGGGAGCTATAGGTGGGGCATCACTGACCTGTCGCATTGCTTTAAAGACTACACACCAGCACCTCAGCTAGACCTATTTGCATTGCTTAAAGCCATTTGAGGGGATAAAGAAATATCAGTACAGAAATAGGGCCTGGTTTAGCCAAACTGGAGCCAAATGTGCTCTTCTTTCAAGGAGAGCTGTCCTGGTGGTCCTCCACATTCACCACATAGCTGGTATCCTGACTTCGGCCACCATCACTTGACATTTTTTTCTTGAATTTCGTATGACACCATCATACCATATGCAGTCTTTTGTGCATGGGTTGTTTCAATATATTATCTGTACTGCTTTTAGCTATTGTAAGTAACGTTGCCACAAACATTCTTCCATGTGATTTTTGGCCCAAATATGTTTGTATTTCTATTGAGTATATGGATAGGGATTGAATTCCTGGGATATAGGGCAGTATTTGTGTATTAATTGCAGTAGAAACAGGTAGTTTTCCAACATTAGTCCAGTTTATACTTTCATCAACAGTGTGAGAATTTTAGTTGCTGCATTTCCTTCTCTTTTTTTTTTTTTTTTTTGTGGGTACCAGGGGTCAAACTCAGGACCTTGCGCGCCAGCAGGCGCCCGTGCCGCTGAGTGATATTACCGGCCCTTTTTTCGTATGTGGGTACCGGGAGTCGAACTCAGGCCCTCGCGCTTGCCAGGCAGGCGCTTATGCCACTGAGCTATCTCACTGGCCCCCTGCATTTCCTTCTTAACATTTGTTATCAGATTTTATTTTATTGAACGTTTTAACTTCCTTAATTTTATTATTTTATTTCTGGTACGTTTGTGAAGTTGTATCAGTTTGGTTTTAATTTGCAATTCCATCATGGCTAAGACTGTTGCATAATTTATTGGCCATTTGGATATTCTGTTTTGTGAAGTGCTTATTCTTTTTTTTTTTTTTTTTTTTTTTTTTGTGGGTACCGGGGGGTCGACCTCAGGACCTCGCGCACCAACAGGCGCCCGTGCCGCTGAGTGATATCACCGGCCCTTTTTTCGTATGTGGGATCCGGGAGTCGAACTCGGGCCCTCGCGCTTGCAAGGCAGGCGCTTACGCCGCTGAGCCATCTCACGGGCCCCGTGAAGTGCTTATTCTGATTGTTACCTCATTTTTAACGTTAGTGATTTTTAGTGTAATATATATGAAGTATGCAGATTTTGAGTTTTCCACTCAGTAAATATGTGCATGTGAATTTTTATGTACATCAATATATACCTGTGTAATTACATCCACTTTTTATTTTATTTTAATTTATAAGAGGTTTTTGTATGTCCTCTGTTCATTAATTTGAAATATCATTTTTAATATGAGCTAGATTTCCTCATATACTTGATTCAAGTGCTGGATTTTAATCCTAGTTTACATACTTAAAAAAAAAACCTTAAATTTATAGGGGAAAAGTGAGACGTTTAACAAATATAAGTGGAACACAGCTGTAATTAGCCACTTAAGAATATTATTTTCTGAGTTATTGTTTTTAAATTGTGATTTTGCATTTGATACATTAACTGGAGATAAGTTTATGACTGACATTTTTTTTTTTTTTTTTTGTGGGTACCGGGGGGTCGACCTCAGGACCTCGCGCGCCAGCAGGCGCCCGTGCCGCTGAGCGATATCACCGGCCCCTTTTTCATATGTGGGTTCCGGGAGTCGAACTCAGGCCCTTGCGCTTGCTGGGCAGGCGCTTAAGCCGCTGAGCCATCTCACCGGCCCTATGACTGACATTTTTAATGTAGTTTATCATCTTTGGTATTTTTTAATGTACAGGTCTGTATTAAGTATAGTCATACTGTTTTGCAACCAATCTCTAAGAGTTTTTCATCTTGTATAATTTAACTTCTATACTCATTAAATGACTCCCATTAGACCCTCTCCTCAACACCTGCCAAACACCATTCTGCTTTCTGTTTTTTTGAATTTGACTACTTCAGTTACCTCACATATGTGGAATCATACAGTATTTGTCTTTTTGTGACTGGCTTATTTCACTCAACATGGTATCTTAAGGTTCGACCAGGTTGTAACATATGTTGGAATTTCCTTTTGAAAGTCCAATACTGTTTCACTATGTATCTATATATCTATGTATCTGTATAGCTATATATCTATATCTAATCTATATCTGTATCTATATCTCTCCATACTTGTTTGCCCATTTAACTAACTTGTAGGAGTTTTTTATGCTTTCTAGATATTAATGTCTAGTCAGATACATACCTTGTAGATATTTTCTCCCATTCTGTAGGATGCCCTTTCATTTTATTTTGTCCTTTGATGTAGTAAATGTAAGTTTTAATGGAGTTCAATTTATCTAGTTTTACCTATATTGCCTGTGGTTTTGATGACTTATTCAAGAGATCATTTCCAAATGTAGTGTCATCAGGTGTTTTCCAAAGGTTTTTTTTTTTTTTAGGAGTTTTATAGTTTTAGCTCTGAAATTAAGTTTCTCTTTGTCTAGTGCTTTTTCTGCAGTTGAGATGATCATTCCCTGCCTTTGTCATTTTGTTAATGTGTAGTGTATTACATTGGTTTAATATATTGAGTCATCCTTACATTTCAGGTTGACTTTTTTTAAAGTATAATTAATCTTTACATTTTTGCCACTGACAGCTAGAAAAAGTTCTACAGCAAGGAGACATCGGAGAGTGTGCAGAACCATATATGATTTTCAAAGAAGCAGATGCCACCAAGGTAGAATGTCATGCTCTCATTGTCCTGTATTATTATTGTAATTTGGGAGAAAACCTACAAAGCATGTAAAAGAATTTCCCTGCTAATTGATTTTTTCTTTTAGCCTACTTCCTTTCTTCCTTTTTCCAATTTTTTTTTGTCATATAGCTTTTGTCATGAACTGTGCTATTTTAAAATCTCTACCACCTCAAAACTAATTGATGTTAAAATTTTTTTTCTTGAATGAAACTAAGTTAATTTAGTTTAACTGCTAAATAGTTAAAATTTCCTTTATTTACAAAATAGTGATATTGTTGGAACTTTTCCTAGCAAACAATATTGTTAGCTTCCATCTGACTGCAGCAAATTAAGAAATACAGTAAAAATAGAAAATATAATCTCTTTTGTCATCAGATGACTCATTTTTAGAATTTGGATAAAATTGCAAAAACAAATTGTTGAATAATTAATACCAAATTCTAAATACCTTGAGTTAGCTACAACAATACAAGTGATCCTTGGATATTTGAATGCAAGATTTAATACTGTAACATCTAGCAGAAGAATGCTTGAGGAATGCTGGAAAAGCCACCAAAATCTAGAAAATGTTTTGCTTCCTGTTTTTCTGACATTCAAAATAAGATCTGACCCTTGGCTGCTTGGTTGACCTCTGTGTTGAAGAAATGTGGCTTTTTCAGATTGTCATTTTACAAACTCAGTTTGCTCTGTTATATAGAGCTCATGTTATATACCAGCTTATCCTATTTTTCTTTAAATATTTACATATATAAATTTACATGCATACATTTACACTGATAGAGTTAAGTATATGTGCTTGATATATAAGCTCTGAAAGCATGAACCTCTTTGGGAGGTGTAATTGATACAGCAGTAAACATTGCTATCATTTAGCTAGCTTCCCATCTTTTCCCAGCCCTGAGTCCCAAGGTAGGATATTGTCATTAGAGTATTCCTTACCCACACCCTATATGGAAAGAGTATGTGAGAGACGTGGTTTTTGGTCTTGGAGTGTTATTTGGCTATTGCAGTCCACCTTACTGGTTGTTTTCAGAGTAGCTAAAAACTTGGTCCAACATCAGGATGTCTTGGACCATTAATTATTTTCCAGGGTTTAGTCCTTGTATAATACTTCTTTCCTTCTATTACAGTTCTGGACCTGTTTATCATTGGCCTGTTTGTGTCTTCTCTCCACTCTAACCTTATGGCTGACATCAATTAGGACTATTTTCAGATTGCGTCAGCCACTTCCATTTTATATAGAGGGACAAAGTTTAACAAATCCTAACCTAGAATATATTATAGCTGGCAATTGCTGACTAGGCTATGGTTATGCTACCTTTCCTAAGGTAATACTTACAGTGCAGAAACATGGTTGACACTTGATCTCTTTTCTTTTTCCCCAAGATGACATAAATCACAAACTGAAATTTCAGAGACTTCCTCTGCCTGCACATTTGTAGAGTGAATTGAGGTTATTCTTTTGTTAAGATAATAGGTTGTTACCTGATCTCTGAAAGGCATAGATTATTTTTCCTTCTCTGCTGAGAATTGAGAACTCTTAGCCTATCACTTTACATAGTATCGAATAGCCTTTAATTGTTTTCTTTTGACTGTAATCATGTATAAGGTTCTGTTTTACAGAATAAGGAAAAATTGGAGAAGCTGAAAAGTCAAGCTGATCAGTTTTGCCAAAGACTTGGGAAATATCGCATGCCATTTGCTTGGACCGCAATCCATTTAATGAATATTGTTAGCAGTGCTGGCAGTTTAGAAAGAGATTCTACAGAAGTAGAAATCAGTACTGGAGGTAAGAGTGTTTAGTAGAAAATATTTCTAAATGTGTATTTTTTTCCTTTTTTCTTTTATGGGCTTGTTATATTTTTAGACTCTGCAATGCGATGTGGCATAAAAAGGATTTTCTTTTTTTTTTTTTTTTTTTTTTTTTTTTGCCTTTTTCACTCAACTTTTTTGAAATGTAATTCACTTATCATGTAGTTCACCCTTTTAGAGGGTGCAATATGATGTTCTTTGCTATATTCATGGTGTTCTGCAACCACTACCACACCATAATTTTGGAGCAGTTTTTTAACCCATCGGCAGTCACTCCTCATTCCCTCCAGATTTCCAGATGTAGCCCTAAATGACTACTAATGTCTTTTCTGTCTTTATGGATTTGCCTATGGCAGACATTTCCTACACATAGAATTCTACAATATAGGGTCTTCCGTGGCTAGCTTTTTTCACTTAGTATAATATTTTCATAAGGTTCATTCATATCCTGTCATGTGTCAATATTTGATTTCTTTTTATTATCAAAATGACAGTCCATTGTATTAAAATACTGTGTTTTATTTATCTGCTCGTCAGTTGGCATCATCTGGGTTGTTTCTACAGTTTGGCTATTAGGAATTATGCTTCGGCGAACATTCATGTACAAGCTTTTGTGTGGACCTGTGTTATTTCCCCTAACTCTATAGCTGGAAGTGAAGTTGCTGGATCATACAGTAATTCTCTGTTCAACTTTTGAGGAACTGCCAGACTATCTTCCAGTAAAACCGTGTTTTCAAAACTTGGAGCACTGTGTGAAATTTCCACTTTCTCCATGTCTTTGTTAGTACTTGTTATTTCTCTTGATGATAGCCATTCTAGCGCAGGTGAAGTGGTATCTCACTGTGGTTTGGATTTGCCTTTCCTTATAGCTAATGATGTTAAGCATCATCTTGTCTGTGGTGGCAATTTCTGTGTCATCTTGGAGAAATTTGTATCCATGTTCTTTGCCTATTTTTAATGGCTTAGTTGTCTTTTATTATTTCATTGGTGCTCGATTTTTTTTTTTTTTTGTGGGTACTGGGGGGTCGACCTCAGGACCTCGCGCGCCAGCAGGCGCCCGTACCGCTGAGCGATATCACCGGCCCCTTTTTCGTATGTGGGTTCCGGGAGTCAAACTCAGGCCCTCGCGCTTGCTGGGCAGGCGCTTAAGCCGCTCAGCCATCTCACCGGCCCTGGTGCTCGATTTTAAAAAGGGGTTTTTATCTTCTTGCATTGGAGTTATATACATTCTTTCTATGTCTGGATACAAATCCCTTATTTAATATGTGATTTAAAAATATTTTCTCCTCTTTGTGGTTTTCTTTTCTGATAGTGTTATTTATACTGTAGAGATTTAAATTTTGTTGCTGTGCTTTTTGTGGATATCTAAAAAACCGTTAATCTATCCCACAATCAAGGAGAATTATTTTAGTTTGTTGCTGTGTTATTTGGTATATATAAAAAATTATTACTTAATCCAAGATCAAGAAGAATTACTTGTATATTTTCTTCTCAGAGTTGTGTAGTTTTAACTCTTAACCATTTTGAATTAATTTTTGCACATAGTGTGAGGTAAAGGTCCAACAACAACCTCTGCTTCTTCCTCTTCCTTCTCTATTAATCCTTTTCCTCTTCTGCTCTTCTGCCTGCCCCCACTCTCCTCCTTCTCCCCCCTCTTCTCTTCCTCCTCCTCCTCTTTATCTTCCTCTTCTTTTAGTTGCAATATTACAGAAAAACCCCAGGGACTTTGCACTGATCTATATCCCCAGCACCACCTTCCACCTTTTAAAATATTTTTTGAGACGGGGTCTTGATAAGTTGACCATGGCTGGGCTCAAACTTGTGATCCTCCTGCCTCAGCCTTCCAGAGTGCTGAGATTGCAGGTGTGTACCACCACACTTGTCCAACTTCATTCTTAAAATGTGTATACTGATTTGTGGAAGAGGCTGTTCTTCACCCATTGAATAATCTTAGCACCCTTGTCAAAACTGACATGACCATAGATATGTGGGTTTATTTCTAGGTTCTCATTCTAGTCCATTGATCTGTAAGCCTTACCTTATTCCAGGGCTATCCAGTGTTACTTTAGCTTTTAGTTAAGTTTTGAAATTGAGAAGAATGGATCTTTGAACTTTGGTACCTGCTTTCAGGATTGTTTTGGGTATTTTGGGTTCCTTGTATTTTCATATGAAAGTTTGGGTCGGTTGTCTATTTCTGTACAAGAGATTTCTGAAATTTTGATAGGATTTCCATTGACTATAACTCAATAGGTTATTGTCATCTTAACATTGCTAAGTCTGAGTCCAGGAATAAGGTTTTCCATTTATTTAAAGTATTTTTTTATAGTGCATAGTTTTCAGGGGATGCTTGGCCTTTTTCTTGTTAAATTTATACCCAAGTGGCCCTCGGGCGGTGCCCACCTCCAAGGATGCATGCCATGCTGCGGGGCCGTGTGACACGGTGTGTGTGGACAGCCCTCGGGAGGTGCCCAGGGCCCTGCTGGAACCCAAGCGCAGACTCCGCTCTGGGTTCAGTCACTGGGTTCTCTTCTCCCATCTGCCTCTGCCTTGTTCACGCCCTGGCAGGAGTCGGGCTGGACTTTTCTGGCTGCACTGTCTGCCGCCAGCGGTATTTGTTGGAAATGTTGGCCAACTTGCAGTAGACCTGATTATTTTTACACTGACAATGTCTAAGATTAGTTACTTCTGTTTTGTTGTCTGGTGCCAGTGGTTGGAAACAATCCATGTGCAACAGAAGAAGAAAATTCAGCAGAACTAGGTGTAAGTGCTGAAATGTAGTCATTGCCTTCGAGAAAGTTAGTGGCTCTCCCGTGAAGACCTATTTTGATTAAGTATAAATCCAGGTCACTCTGTGAAAAACTCCTTTCCTGGCTGAAAAGTAGCAGCTTTGCCAGCATTGCTGTTCTTTTCCAGCAGTCACTCATGGGAGTGAAACGGCCACTAGCTTTGCAGCACTTCCTGAGTACCTGCTTACAGCTTACATGCAGAAAAGTGTTCTGAATAAAATAAGGAGCTTTAACTGGCAAGAAATGGAAAAAAGCATTTCATGCGTTCCTGAAATGAGTGATTTTGATGACTGTGTCCAGATTCCAGGAGCAAATGTCACAGGAGCGTTCTGTGAGGAAAACTGTTCTAAAGGAGTCCAAAGACAGGTTCTGCTGGCATTTGTGTCCTTAGGGGATGACATCCTGGACACTGGGGCTCACTGAGCACCTTATGGAGTGGCTGCAGATAATTAAAAACCAACAGAGCAAGTACCTTGCAGCACCCGCCTTGCCTTGGAGAATGGCGAGTTCTCGGAAATTACTCCCTGGCCGCGATCTCCCCTGTGCATCCTGACCCGTTCCATCAGTTTTCATCGTGTGTCCTGAGACACTTAACTACCCCACGGCTGCTCAGCAGTCTGTGTAAAAGTTCGCGTGTCCAAGGCAAACGTGGGGATGGGGTAACAGAAGGGCTTCTCGCGTCTTTCATCACCCCAAACGTAAAACCTGTGCAATAAGACTTTGCTTCCTAAGTAAAAAAATAAAATAAGTGTGCACCCAAGTGCTCTGTTGTATTTTGATACTATTTTTGTTCTGTTTGTTGGTTTGTTTTTTGAGACAGGGCCTCTCTCTGTAGTCCAGGCTGGCCTTGAACTCACTATGTAGCCCAGGCTGGCCTCGAACTTGGCGGGAATCCTCCTGCCTCAGCCTGCCAAGTGCTGGGATTACAGGCGCGTGGATACTATTTTGAAATGAAATTACTTTTTAATTGTATTTTTAGAATATCCATTTCTAATGTTTAAAAATACAACCAACTTTTGTATATTGCTCTTGTAGTCTGAAACCTTTCTTTGAACTTGTTATTTCAATAGTTGTTTGGAAATCCCAGGTTCTTTAGTGTTTTCTGTGTATAAGATTATGTCACCTGCAAATAAAAGTAGGTTTACTTTTTCAAATCTGGATGCCTTTTTAAAATTTTCTTTTCAGCCAGGCGTGGTGGCGCTCTCCTGTAATCCTAGCACTCAGGAGGCTGAGGCAGGAGGATCACTGTGAGTTCGAGGCCAGTTTGGGCTGCAAAGTGCATTCAAGGCCAGCCTGAACTGCATAGTGAAACCCTGTCTCAAAAAGACAAAAATTTTTTTTCTTTTCTAATTATCTTTACCAGAACCTCCTGTGAAATGTTAAATACAAATGGCAGGAGTGGATATACTTGTCTCATTCCTGACCTGAGGGCAGATCATGTCCGTCTTTTACCATCAAGTATGATGTTTGCTGTAGGCCCTCTTTCCCTGCCTCCTTCTATCTCTCTTTCTTCCTTTAACTTCTTTGCAAAGTGAAAATTTTCTACTGTAATCAGTATGCTGGATATATAATTTTCAACAATAGTGGAATATTCACAGTGTTTAGAAGGATACTCTAAATAGATTTTAACTTTATGAAAATGAGTATTTAACTTTTTCTCCTCTTGATAGAACGGAAAGGGTCTTGGTCAGAGAGGAGGAATTCTAGTATTGTTGGCAGGCGATCGCTTGAAAGGACGACGAGTGGAGATGATGCTTGCAACCTGACCAGCTTCCGACCTGCCACACTCACAGTGACCAATTTTTTTAAGCAGGTATTGTTCTGTCATGTAGGAATTCTGGGGAGATATTTGTAAGTTTCTTCTAGTTTCAGAAGGGTAGCAATTGTACTGTACATGTACATGAGTATGATTTCGAGAACCTTCTAAAACTTTGAGAATAAAAATGAGAAGAATAACAAAAGTAAAAACCGTAAGACATAGTTTTGGCATATTCATGTAATCCCAGCAACTCGGGGCCAAGGCAGGAAGATTACCAATTTAAGGCCTGCGTAGGCACCTTAATGAGACCCCATTTCAAAATACAAAAATAAAAAGGGCTGAATATGTCTCTTAATGGTAATGTGCTTGCCTACCATATGCAAGGCCCTGGGTTCCATCCGCAGTACTGGGGAGGTGGGATAAGAAATAATTAACATTGTATTGTATGTGTTGTCTTATATTTTTTTTAAATGTTGACCTTGATATTACTAATACATCAAAGTTAATCTTTCATACCTATATCTTCTCAGTTTTGATAGTGTAGCTTTTCTTAAATGTTGATGGTGTTGGATTATGCTTTCATCTGTCTTTTGAAGTGAAGTTTTTCTGACCCAAACTATCAAATGTGGTTTGTGAAATAGAACTTTTTAGGTCTTCATAGTGTATTTCTGTTCCAAAATGCAGTCAGTGTTCATCCACTTGAAATCAAATCAGTGTTCTTCCAATGCCAGTCATCACCCAGTAGTAGTAATGGAAGCCAGTTTTGGAGATAACATCCAGCTTAAAACAAAATAGTAGTGTATGGCACTACTAGAATAGAAAAGAATAGGTAGAATAGAATAGAAAAAATAATAGTGTATGGCACATTAACTAAGATTAAATATTGCTTCAGAGAGCCCCCTCTGTGCCCTTCCTTGCCTCCCTCCAAACCTTGGTTTTTGTGTGAGTGCATTTGTATGTGTATGTACACACTGAATTTCGATGTAAGAAGGATTTTGTACTGTGAATCAAGATCAGAAAATTTCAAAAGTCTTTGTCATAAGAATGATATTAGAAGGGGGAGAAAAGTTGTATTGGTGTAACAAACTGGAGTATGCCACTCATGCATTTTGGAGCAGATTAAAGGGAAACGCTAAGAATTATTTCAGATTTCCACCTTCTCAAGTGTTATTCTGATTAAAAAGAGGAAATCGTGGCTTACTGGCAGCTTACAGCTCGAGAGGGCAAAGGCAGAATGTGCTTTAAGCCTCTTCACTGTTTCTTGTCATATTCGTAGGCAGCTGCTGAGAGACTAACGTGATAAGATCCCAAGTGGTAGGGATCTTCTATTACAGACAGTAGTCAAAATAGTCTAGAAAAAGCCACCATGAGTGTTACTTAGATGAAGTGATAGGGCAAATGGAGGTATGGACCAGGGCAGTAGAATTACCCAATACCATGACACAGCCTTGCGGATTCAACAGTCCCCTCTCTCTCCTTCTTCAGCTACCGTGTTGCTTCTACTACATGTACACAGGTTTCTGTTCAGTCTTCAGCCTGTTTATCATTGTATTGCTATATAAACTTAAATGGACAAGATTCCCACCCTCCTATTTATCCAGCAAATAGTTTTTGAGAATTCACCATGTGACAGACACTTTTTGAATTTAAATTGAATTTATTTTTTAACTAAAATATAAAAGACATAAAAATTGTATGTTAGTGGGGTAACTTGTGTTTTGTTACATGTATGTATTGTGTAATGCTTAAGTCAGGTTAATGTGTCTATATTCAAACATTTATCATTTCTTTATTGTGAAAACTTTCATTATGCTATCTTCTTAACTTTTTTTTTGCTTGAGAAAGGATCTTGTTAGTTGTTCAAACTGACCTTGAACTTGCTATGTAACTTGTGATCTTCCTTCCTCAACCTCCCACGTACTGGGATTACAGGTGTGCACCACCATGCCTGGCTTTTTTTTTTTTTTTTTTGAAATGTACAAGATACTGTTGTTACCTATATTCACGCTACTGCGCAGCACTGCACCAGCAGACACTGTTTTGAATACTGCTGACTGCAAACTAGCACAAAGTGCTTATGAAAACTTAAAAATAAATGACTGGTATAAACATGGAACAATGGAAAGCGTTTGCAGTTCACTTTCTACAGTTCTGTATTAAAATTATTTTTGGTCATGATGTACTATTTTTATAAGTGTTTTTAGCACAAATGCAAATTAAAAAGCAGAGATTACAATTTTAATAAGGTAGAATTCATGCACAAATTTCCCATAAATGAGATACCGAAAAGTATTTTCCCCCCTAATGTAGGAAGGATTATTATCCATGGTTGGGATGATACAGTAAACATGAGTGTGTTGTGATTTGAAACTGTTAGGAATATGTGGAGATTTTACAGCAAAATCAAGCCCTCCCGATAGTTTTAAATACATTTGTTCTGGGCCGGTGAGATGGCTCAGCGGCGTAAGCGCCTGCCTTGCAAGCGCGAGGGCCCGAGTTCGACTCCCGGAACCCACATACGAAAAAGGGGCCGGTGATATCGCTCAGTGGCACGGGTGCCTGTTGGCGCGCGAGGTCCTGAGGTCGTCCCCCCTGGTACCCACAAAAAAAAAAAAACAAAAAAAACAAAAAACATTTGTTCTGTGTGTTGCTAGCTGTTATCTGGTGCCTCAGGAGTGTGCAGCAGTGTACCGGCAGCACAGAGGAGGCAGTGTCCGCTAGGCCTCTTCACTGAGCCAGCCTCCTCCCCGTGTTTCCAGGTTGGCTGGGATCAGCTGATCTAGACTGGCTTCTTCATTGGCTCCCAGCTGCTCTCAGGTGCTGGTGGGTTCACTGGGTCCTGTTCTCAGAGCAGTGGCAGAAATTCAGTTGTGCAAATGCTTCCCAGGTCTCCTCATCCTGTTTGCTTATGGCCATGCCTAAGGGAGGGAATGGTACCTTCCACCTAGCAAAAGGCAAGGAAATTGGGCATAAAGAATGGTGGCCAATAGAAATTTTAAAAGTTAAGTAAATACAGATGATTAAGTCAGAGATAATTAAAGCATTATAGATAAGGACTGTTTAAGATCTCTATTAGTTCTGTACCCAAAGGAAGAGAATATACTGTTTCAGCTGCAGATGGAACATTTACAGTAATTAATCATATGAGGTCACTGAAAAAATTTCTCTACCAAAATTTCTTTCCTCAGTTAAGGAAAAAACCATTTGAAAGGTACAGCAAAAAACTATAGTCACTTAGAAATTAAAGATCATTTACCCACTGGGTGTGGTGGTGCACACCTATAATCCCAGCACTCAGGAGGCTGAGGCAGGAGGATTGCCATGAGTTCAAGGCCAGCATAAACTAACTAATGAGACCCTGTTTCAAAAACAACAACAACAACAACAGCAACAAAAATACCAAAAATCATTTCCCCTAATAATAGAACAAAAGAAGATCTGTTCTGATCTGTTTAGAGCAATATAATGAACAAATGGGATATGGCTCAGGATACCTTCATAATAAAAAAAAGTACCTTAAATATGTTCATTATCAACTAAAACAACATTGTAGGAACTATTCAAATATGGCAATAAAATGTCAAAAGCAGGCGGATTGGATTAAAGATTAGCTCTTCAATAAATCAACTGTTATTTTACTTAAAAATATTAATATTAAATTGAAAAATTGATATTACTTTAATAAGGTTCTTTTTTTTTTTTTTTTTCCTTGTCTCCTGTCTCTTCCCTCATGGAGTTGAGGCCATTTTGGAGTTGTCTTGCTTTGCTTTTTGGTCTTAGTGGTGGGACACTTGTGCTTTTCCTTAACAGTAGTTTTTTTTTTTTTTTTTTTTTTAATGGGCTCTTTTTAAAAAAATTTAGCCACTCAGTAGATTTTTGCATTTGAGGATAAGGGATGTGTAATAAAGTTGAAAAGACAAATACAAACTCCAGTGAAATGATTTTATGACTATCATCTATTGTTACATTAGCCTGCTTTTTTATCTCTTTTTTTTAATTTCTGTTTTATGTCTATATTCTTATTTTTCCTTTCTTTTTTTTTAATCTATCTCTAACTTGTATGGTTTTCTGTATCTTATGGTATTCTATAATACTTTTCGGGCATAGATAGTGGGATATATAAATATATAAATAAAAAGAGTATCAAAAATCTTAATAAAATTTGAAAACACTAAAGAAAAGGAAATAAATCAGGATATTTGGACTCATACTAATCTTTCATTCTGTCTGCATTGTAGCAGAAGTGCATGCTTATGAGCAAACAGTATAACTTTAGTTCTCACCTACTATAGTTGTTTTATCAAATCCTTTTTTCTATGTCATTGAAATCAGGAAGGAGACCGCTTAAGTGATGAAGATCTGTACAAATTCCTTGCTGATATGAGAAGGCCATCTTCTGTCTTGAGGCGACTGAGACCTATTACAGGTATTTTGCATCTTTGAGTAGATGTGATTACTCTCTTGTCACCACTAATGTATTATATTGCCTATAAGTATACATTCCTTCTTTTTACTTATCTGACTCATACATTTTTCTATACTTAGTATCTTCAGTCTTAGAATCTATCAGTCTTCTTCATCTTATTAATGATAGTCTAACGGTTTGGATGCAGGATTTGGCACCTTTGATAATTTGAGTTGTATAATAATAATGATGAATAATATTGTGGCTTAAAATTATTTTCTAGAGGGGAAAATGTATGTGCAATGGTAAATATTCGGAAACACATTCATACCATTTTAGAGCAAATCATTTCAGAGTAAAATTAGTTTGACGTCTGCCAGGCCAAAATTAAATCATTTAACCTTTCAATGTTGGCTGGTGGCAATGCCAGATCCCTTTCTCTGTTTGTTCCTCCTTTTTGAAATCCTTTTCTCTTTCCCATTCATTCAGCAAGCAGTTATTTTACATGCATTTGTATATGTATTGACATTTTTTAAGTTTGAAACTTGGTAAAATAAAATGATTTAGAGGTCTGAAATGATAGTAGTTTGGTTTCTGTGTATTATGCCCAGACTTATTGCAAAATAGGGTCTAAATTTTTTCAAAAACATTTTTATTATGTTTTAGTCAGCTTTCTGTCACTGTGACAAATTATCTTGGAAAAATCAGCTTAAAACAAGGGAAGGTCTTTCTTGGCTCACAGTTTTCAGAGGTTTAAATATTTGGTTGGAGCCATGTGGTTGGATTGCCTTTGGGCCCTTGGCTAGGCAGGACATCATGGTGGGAAGCACACGGTAGGGCAGAGCTTCCCACCCCTTGGCTGTTGGGAAACAGAGAGGGAGAAAAGGGCTGGGTTCCACATGTCCCCTCCAAGGGCAGTCGTCCCCAACCTCACTTCTCCCACTGGGTCCCACCTCTTAAGGTTGCACCAGCTTTAGTAGGGCCACAGGCTGGCAGCCAGGCCTTTAGCACATGGGTCTTTGAGGGACACTTCATATCCAAACTATAGCAATTCTTTATTTATCGTGTTTACATTGTTTTTGTAATATATTTTAATGTACAGCTCAGCTGAAGATAGACATTTCTCCTGCTCCTGAAAATCCCCATTATTGCCTAACCCCGGAACTGCTTCAAGTGAAGCTCTACCCTGACAGCAGAGTCAGACCTACCCGGGAAATTTTAGAGTTTCCTGCTCGGGATATCTATGTGCCAAATACTACTTATAGGTAAGGGATTTTAATTTTTTTGAAAATTTTGAGGTAAGATACTGTATACTTTAATATTAAAGTAGAACTAGAATGAAACTCTCCAAAAACTTATGTAGCCTTTTTACATATTCTATTTCTTAATGCATAATTTTATTAATAACCATCAATACTGTGTGTCAGGTATAATGTCATTTACCTTCCTGCATTATCTTGTTTCAACCTCATAGTTTGGAGTAGATGTCACCTTTATTTTAAAGGTGAGTAAACCAAGGGGGAGAGAGGTTAAAAGCATTGCTGAGCACCACACTTCACTGTGGTAGTGGCTCACATTTAACCTCTAGTCTTTTAAGTTAAAACATTTCAACTCTTTTTTTTTTTTTTTTTTGGTGGGTACCAGCGGGTCGACCTCAGGACCTCGCGCACCAGCAGGCGCCCGTGCCGCTGAGCGATATCACCGGCCCCTTTTTCGTATGTGGGTTCCGGGAGCCGAACTCGGGCCCTCGCGCTTGCCGGGCAGGCGCTTAAGCCGCTGAACCATCTCACCGGCCCTCAACTCATTTTTAATTAATGTAATTCCTCAAATATTATTAGCTCATATAATATTACACATGAATCAAAGCTATATGCCTGTGTTATGTTCTCAACAGTATTTGTTGAGTATCTGCTACCTAGAGAATAGTAGATGCCATGTTGTTAGCTGTGACTTTCCAGGCTGTGCACTACACAACTCCAGGGGTACCGCTTGCCTATATTCTGTGTGAATGATGCCTCCCGTGTCATGGTACTGAGAGCATGACTTAACACGTCTGTTGCACTCCCCAGCAAAGCAGCTGAGGCATAATATTCTGAAACAGAGCTTTTGAGTTTCAGCCCAGACTTGCCTATCCTAATATAATTTACTGCCACTCATCAGGCTCCTGTGGTGAACGTTTTTGTCCTTGAACTTGCCTTCCTCTTGCCTTGGCCTCCCAGGTGCTAGGATTGCAGGCCTGTGCCAGCATGCCCAGCTGTTTTCTTATGTTTTTATGTGTTATCGCTAAAACTCTAAAGCTTCTTGCAGTATAATGTAAGACATCAGATGATCATTTCCCCACTTGCAACTTGATGAAGTTTTCTAGGCTTATTAGGCTTATTGTGTAGTTGCTGTCTTGGGGCTTGTTTCCCACCATTCTGGAGATCATTTGCATTTTCTTTTGCAGTGTCGTGTTTCTGTGCGCACCCCCCCCCCCCGGCTTACTTATTTTACTGAAAGCCTTCTGTATTTCCCTAAAATAGGATATAGTGAAGGTAAATATTTTTGAGATCCTTTACGTTTGACAGTATCTTTATTTTTTTGAGATGGAGTCTCACTATGTTACCTAGGCTGGCCTGCAGTAGCTCCCGGCTTCAAGTGATCTTCCAGCATCAGCCTTTCAAAGCTATGTGCCTGTATTATGTTCTGACAATCAACAGTGTTTGTCGAGTATCTATTACCTAAAGAATAGTGGGTGCCAGATTGTTAGCTGTGACTTTCCAGGCTGAACACTGCACAACTCCAGGGGTACATCTTGCATATATTCTGGGTTTAGGGCTGTGTATTTCTGCACTTGGCTCTATATCTTTTTTTACTCCCAGATTGATAGTTTTGTTAGGTACAAAAATTCTCAATTGTAGAATAATTTTCTGTCACAAGTTTGAAAAAGTAGCCAGTCTTCTGCCTTTGGTGCTTTTAAGTTTTCTTCATCGCTTATGTTCTGAAATATCATGCTGATAAGATTTATTTAGTGATCAGTAAGGGATAACACTTATGTAGTGCTTTGTAGTATGCAAATTGTTTTCATTTAAACTAGTTTGTTCAGTCTATGCAAATTGTTTTCATTTAAACTAGTTTATTCAGTCTCATAACAGCTTATAAATTCTAGCAGTGTTATTATTTCCTCTTATAAGTGAGAAAAATAAAGTTGAGATTAAGACACTTAGTTTGACTTGAATTCAGGCCTTCTTAATTTTCTATGTTTCTCTTGCTTCTTGGCTAAGATCAAGTGCGATTTTCTGTTTCCCATTCTTTGGGATAATAGGACATCCAATATTTATAAGTATGAATACAATTAAAATATCTCATTGCTAGATAACTGTTTCTACATTTTTTTATTTTTTTTCTTTGTGGGTACCGGGGGTCGACCTCAGGACCTCACGCGACAGCAGGCGCACGTGCCGCTGAGCGATATCACCGGCCCTTTTTTCGTATGTGGGTACCGGGAGTCGAACTCAGGACCTCGCGCTTGCTAGGCAGGTGCTTATGCCGCTGAGCCATCTCACTGGCCCCCTCTACATTTTTATTAAAGCAGGAGAGAACAACTTCATCTTATAATTTTCTCAAAATCTGTTGTTTAATCATTTTTAGTATCTTAGAATTGATCTAAGTGTAACACAGATGTCATTATAGAGAATAATGTCTTAACTAGCGGAAACTAGGGCCAGTGTAGCAAATCACGTGAAGAGCTTGAGTGAAAATTGAATAGTGAAGTCATACCAAATGAGAAGATAGCTTGACCAATAAAGTAGAACATTATTTGCTCTTAACTGTTGTATTAATCAGCTTTCCCATTGCTGAACACAATACCCAACACCCACAATTTAAAGGAGGAAAGGGTGAATTTGGCTCATGCTTTAAGGAGTTTCAGTCCATGGTTGCCTGGTTTGAAGGCAGAAACATCATGGTGGAAGGGCATAGTGGAACAAAGCTGCTCAGCTCGTACCAGCTAGGAAGCAGAGCAAGGACCAGAGAGGACGAGGCCAGGGGCCAAATGTAGGGTTCAGTGTCACAGTTCCTTGACCCAACCAGAAATACCTAGACGAGTGCTCCGCCAGTACCCTCAGCACATCTCAAAGTCAATCAAGTTGACAGCTCTAACTGCCACTAGTATGTATCCAGTTATCCAGTTTCAGTGTATCCTCCCCTTCTGGAAGAGATTAAAAAGTGAGTACAGTCCATCAAAAGATTTAAGTAGATTTCATAAATTGTAAGCTAATACGGTTTTGCTTTTTGATTTTATGGAAATTGTGTAAGCATGTGCTCGCTTTTTAAGGTAACTTCTTCATTTGTATTTGCTTCTGGTTTTTATCATTAAATGCTTTATCACCGCAATAGCATTGTTAAGGGTGATTGGTTGTCTGGAAACTAACAAGTTTCTGTTGTGGGAGTAAACTTTTCAGGTAAAGGAATAAAGCCTAGCGTATTTGTTTGAGAATGATCTTGAGAGATTACGCGGTGTATCTCAGTGTCATTAGTTTGGACTATATGTCAACTACAGAATTGATATTCATTTCAGACATTATTATTATAAATAATATTTAATGCAAAAGTTTCCTTAAAAGTAGATTTATTAAATGTGTAAATAAGAACTTTTCCTTCTCTCAGTAGTTTATTCCCAGAGAAAATAGAACTGGTTAGGTTCATCGAGATTAGATTTATTCTTTAACATTGAATATTAAGCTTTAATATTTTTCATCAAGGTAAATTGGCTTCAGATTAGAGTTTTGTATAATAACCCTTCAGCTTGGGTACAGTTTATAAAGAACTCATGTAAAATGCTTTAATCTATTAACCAAATTAATAAATTGTGATACAGGATGTCAAAGTTACTATGTTTCTTTCTTTTTGGAGACGATATAGGGGTCTGTTAGTAATGTTGTCAGTAAGACTCATTGGAGCAGGAGGTTTCTATTGGGAGTGGGGTTGGGGATAGAGGAGAAAGAAGGATGTATTATTTCAGGAAAGATAAATAATTCTTGGCATGAGGGTATCCTTGGGGAAGTAAAGAAAATTAAACGTATGTAAATACAGAAGTAGATTCGCAGTTATTGTGCTTTGTTTTTTTTTTTTTTTTTTTTCCTGTTACTATTTTTTTGGAATTATTTCTTCTCTTTTTTTAAAAAGAATAATTACAAAGTTGATCATTCCCTTTTAAGAAAATCAGTCTGCAAATTATATAAGAAAATAATAATGTTTGTATTACTTGAAATTGTATGATTATATATACAGCTTATGAAAAACATTGGCTCCTATAGTATTTTGTTACCATATTTCATTTTAAGACATTATTTAAAACTGAGGTTGACTAGGTTTCTTTCTTTTAACATGTGGATGATATAATTACTTGTGTGTTAGAAATTTGTGAGAATCAGATACATGTGTAGTGCATAGCAGAAACTAAAGTGCATGGCACATGTTAAATGCGCCTTAGATTTTAGTCATTATCAGTATCATTGGTCTTATTAGATGGCATTTATCCATGCCTTATACAGCTTGAGTGGGATTGATTCAACAAGCATGAGGGTACTGGGCTTTTGAAGTGTAAGTAGATAAGAGAATGATTTTATAAAGGAGCTTATCAAAGTCCACTGAAGTACAAACAGCAAATAAGTATATGAAATGGAATGCAGATTGAAACACCACTGTTCTGTCTCACTCTAGAAAGGACAGCTATTGTCAATAAATTGACCAATAACAAATGCTGATGGGGCTGTGGGGAAAAAGGAACCCTTCTCCATTGTTGGTGGGAGTGTAAATTTTGTATAACTAATATGGAAATCAGTATGGAGATTCCTCAAAAAACTAAAACTAGAGGTTCTGTTTGACTCAGCTCTTCCCCTTCTAGGTATCTTCACGAAAGAGTTAAAAGCATCATACCACAGTGATACATACATACCTATATTTATAACACAATTTTTAATAGTGAAATCTTGGAAACAATGCATATGCCCATCAATGGATGAATGGATAAAGAAAATGTGGTTTTTATACACAGTGGAGTACTACTGTGCCATAAAAAGGATAAACCTGAGACATTTTTAGGGAAATGGATGCACCTTGAGACCATAATTTTAAGTGAAATAAATTGGACACACAGGTTTAATATTGCATTGCTTGTCTTGTTTGAGAAATCCAAAGGGTAAATAAGGAGCAAAATGGAGGATAGATACTGGGAAGTAGGAAGAACATGTTCAAATGGGAAGGGGAATAGGGAGAGGGAGGGGGAAGGGAAGGAAAAGAAAAGGGATTAAAAGAAGGGAAGGAAGAAAATGGAAACAAAGCTTTGGTAAATGGGGAGGGGATGAATGGTTGAAAGGAGGGGAGGGGAATGGAAAAAAACTAAGATATTATGTACAGGTACAAATTCCCTATGATGAATAAGATCATTATGTATGGCTAATATGTACTACTAATAAAAATAAACTGAAGAAAAAATGGGAAAGGCACAGACAAACACAAAACTCCACAGAGCCACCTGTGATAGGTGGCCACTACACAACAGCAGTTCCTGTGCTCTGCTTATCTACAAGTAGCTCTGGATCGAGGGGCCATTTGGCCACCCACTCGGGACCCCTCTTGGAAATATAGGAGCTATTCTTATTTCCAATAAAAACCCTCCTAACCTAAGAAGAAAAAACAACAAACTGTCTTCCCTCCCCCCAGATGTAGCTGGACACTTATCTTTGAACAGGGCTAACCCAGGAGGGATTTGATCTTTTTAAATCCCTCATGGGGGTGAATGAGGATACACAGATAGACAGCAGTGTCTGGCAACCAGGAAGTGAATGACGTGTCCTACTGAGCCAAGCAGGGTTTACATCAGATGGTTGCTTTATGCTATCATAGTACCATAGAGAAGATACCAGTGCAACCAGTACATTGTAATAAGGAAACAGTGAGCCCTTCCTTACTTGATGGGGTAAAACCCTTTATCAGATATTGGAAATCGTCACAGAGGTGGATGGGAGGGCCTGTGTGATGTTACTTGTGTTCCAAATTGTTGCTTGACCGTCACTGTTGGATTTGAGTTGTAATGGATCAAAGTACATCTAATTGAGCAAATGCTTGTGTTTTATGGACATCCAGTTTTTAAGAGATGTGTCCACAGAGCACATGGTATCCTTGGCAAGATTGTTGGAGTTACCTCTTTCCCAGCAACAGCCTGAGTTGTAATCACCTGTTGAACTTTTGTATCTTTGCTGTTCTCTCCAGGTTTTGGTAAGAGTAGCTAGCAGGTGCGGTGGTACTAAGACGTGAGAATGGATGCAGTGTACAGATTCAGTAACCACCAGTGTGGGAAACAAAAGAGGCTATTGTTACTATGCTGCTGACCACAGCCGTTAGGAATATGACCCACTGAGTGCTTACTAAACCTTAGTAAATCTTTTGAGAGCTAATCTGAATATAGTTTCAAGTTTATTATTTAAAATTCCAAACATTACACAAAAGTGAAGTGAACAGTGTAGTTAATTGCTATTTTCTTTGTTTCATCTATTGCTTGGCCTGATTTTCCCCCTATTCTACCTAATGGCTGTATCACTGGCTTGTTAGTCATGCAGGATGCACCTCTACCAGGACTTAAAAAAAACTCAGAAAGCAGAAAACCCAGAAAAAAACCCCAGAAACACATAATGTTTTATGATCTCTATAATTTTACCTTCGTCTGTTTTTCTTGAGTAATTTAGTAAGCTTATTATTCACTGATAAAACTTTTTTCCACAAAATTTTGTTTCTAGGAATATCTTGGCCAGCCAGAATGCGAATGTACTATTTGTGCTGTGACACAAGAGCCATGTGGTTCATGTTTCTTAAAATAGGCTTTCAGATGATAGTGGCTCTCCCTTTGGAGCTTAGTTCCTAATTGATTATTTTCTTTCTTTTTTCAGGGAGGTAAATCCTATGATCGTCTTTGGAATGTTTTTAAGTGCGTAAAATAAAATACATAGGGTAATAAGGGAAATCAATTATGTAAAATTAAATGATCAAAATATTAAAGCTGTGGCTTCTTTGTTAATGAATTAAATAGGTAGGCCTAGCCTCAGATGTAAAAATGACTGTATTTTTAAGTACTAAAATCTTATGTACTGCTAGTACTGCTGTGATTAGTTTCCTATATTCTTTTTTTTTCTTCCCCCAGTACTGGGGATTGGATCCAGGGAGCAGTGGGCTTCACCACCAGCCCTTCCTACTTGGAGACAGGATCTGACTGAGTTGCCCAGAGTCTCTAACTCCACATCCTCCTGCCCAGCTTCTCAAGTAGTTAGGCCCGTTTCCTGCATTTTTGGTTAAGGAAGTGCAAATTTCATATTAATGTTACTGAAAGTTAAGGGGCAGTCTTCCCATTCAACTTATGGTCTTCTGGTTTAGAGAGTATTGCTTTTGTTTTTACTGTCCCTAGATGTTTCACATTATTGCCACATAACTCTTGGTATTTTGACTTTACCCTGGATATAGCACTTTGACTTTTATTATCTCTAATTAGTTTTAGTTTATTTTAACTGTAAAACTTCTTGAGCTGAAAGCTCTGTTTCCTAACATTTTAACATAACCAACCAGGAGTTTTTAAAAAGCCAGGGGCTCATCTGAAGATAGTGGGAAGTTACCTCAGACTTCCAGAGGAAGGAGTAAAATTCCAGAAAGAGAAGACTATGAAAAAGCAGTTTTGTTTATTCTGCGAATGAGAATATTTTCAGTTAGGAAGCATTTGTACAGTTTATATACTTTAAAGAATGTGAAAAGTGACACCTAATACCCAGGTTTTAGAAGTATGTACATGTGTTTAAAACATTATAGTTCCGGGCCGGTGAGATGGCTCAGCGGCGTAAGCGCTTGCCTGGCAAGCACAAGGGCCCAAGTTCGACTCCCGGAACCCACATAAGAAAAAAGGGCCAGTGATATCGCTCAGCAGCATGGACGCCCACTGGCACGCGAGGTCCTGAGGTCAACCCCTGGTACCCACCAAAAAAAAAAAAATTATAGTTCCAAAAGCCATTCAAATGTAGCGTCTGACTTGATGACTGTGACCCATGTGGTATTGGCAAGCCACTGTTTACCCATGTGTACTGGGTGTGTGAACTGAGGCTCGGTTGCTGTATTTGGATGTGAACAGCAGCAACCATACATCTGTAGGGTATTGCTCCTTCAAATAAACCTAATCATTTTCCTAGGCATTTTATTGTTCTTAGGGCTAAACACATGGATTTAGAAAAACAGCTTTTATGTTTCATATGGAATCTGTAATTATATTTTCTGAAATGTTGAAACCTCATCTTAGAAAAGCTTGGGGGGCCAGTGAGATGGCTCAGCGGCCTAAGTGCCTGCCTGGCAAGCGCGAGGTTGTGAGTTTGATTCCCAGTACAAAAAAAAGAAAAGCTTATTGTGGAAGTTTGTTATTCATACTTGCATAACCTTGAACTGCACATCTCACACCAGTTGAGTAATTTTGCCCTGGTCGATTTGCACTGAGAATACTTTGGACTTTGATAAAAGGGCCAATTGTTTGATCACTTTCTTTTCAGTTTTCAAAATGACAGTACAGGATAATCGCTTGGTAGAGTATACATAAATGAAATGCTTGTGGTTGTTAGTGATGAGAACAAACACAAGAATTTGATTATAACAAGGTAGAATGCGTAATAGCATAAATAAATAAATGCTGGTTGATGAATACATTTTTATTAATTAATGAGTTCATTGAATTTCATGATTTATGCTACCAGGAAGAAATGTACATTAAAATATGCTGAACGCAGGGTGAGAGAGTGCGTAATAATAATAGGTGAGCCTGAGGAGAAATGTGTGTACTTGCTCTCAGTAAGCTTCATACTGGATCAGAGTATGGTGTAGAAAATTTGCAGTAATTCTCTAAAATCAAATAGATACACTATATTTAATGCTTCTGGAGTTTTTATTACTATTTTTTAGAATTTTTATTGTAGTTTGCCATATGTACTTTTTTCTTTTTTCCACTTACTAAGTACCATTTGAGGAGTACAGACAGACATTTATGCTGTGGTTGTAGAGGAACGAGCAGCCATGTACTAGAATATTTCGGAAGAAGTGAGATTGTCTTCATTTGGAAGTATATATGGGACCTAGATGACCGAAAGGGATGGGGAGGCTGCCAGGCAAGTGGAATGCACTAGGAAAGTAGAGAGAGGATGTTTACAAGCAGGTAGTTTTTATTAGAGAAGTGGTTTGTGTTAGGTAAAAAACAAAAGATGTAACTGGGGTCAGATGTAGAGACTCTTGAATACCTGGAAGGGATTTGGGTTTTGTTCTGTAGGCCTTTGAATTGGGGCACACATTCTCATGAGGGGACAGGTTTGTGGGGGGTATAAGCTCATAGGACAAACAATGCATCTCGTAGGAGCATCACTTTTTAGAAGATTTTTGGGAAAACAACTATTTTTAAATGAAGATAGATTTATGGAGTTTAAGACATGATTCATGTGCAATTTTAAGACCCTAAGATTTAATGTAAGGTCCCAGTAAGATTCTAAAAGAAATTTATGCTTAGAACAAGCCATTTTATCCTATAATTTCAGAAACTATAAGGGTATGTTTTTATTCTCAGGTGTTGTATTTCTTCAGTATGTAAGCTTGGAAGACGTAAGTCAAAGTAGTATGCCATTATAAATTTCTTGTAGGAAGATTGAGGAGAGAGAGACATAAAATTAGAAGGTTGGGGATAGACAGTTACACAATCTGGGACTCAGGTTAAAGACGGTCCTTGAGAAGACAGTGTATCAGATGGAGGCCTTTGAAAGCAGATGGTACTGGGCTTGGCTCGTGGTATGAGAGAGGTGGTTAATGAAGTTAGGAGCCAGAGATGCCTTCCAGGTCCAGGCTCCTGTGACTGCAGGCAGGGTGGCAGTGTTAAGGGGTGTGAAGGGAGTTACGGGGAGGGGAAAGGCCTGAAAAGGGCAGCAGAGAGACAGTAAAGGGCTAATGAATTTATTTGGTATGCTGCATTAGAGGAGACTGAAAGGTGTCAGAGGGAGAATTGTTAGACAGTGTGGGAGCTGGTAGAAATATGCAGATTTGGGGAATTGTTTTGTGGAAGGCAGACAGAATGTCTGAGGATCAGGGTAGGAAAGATGATTAAAGTTTGTGAGTCCACAGTAAGTGCTAAGTGTGAGGAAGGAGTGGGGTTATGAGGACAGACCTAGGTAGGGGGTAATCCGTGGGGAGTGAGTGTGCTGTACTGTGGAAGCAGCTGGAGGTTTGAAAAGGACATTGCTATGCATATGAACCAGAGAGGTCAAAGGGAAAGCAGAGGAGAGAAGGCCAGCCGGTGAGATCTGCAGTGAGTGTGGAATTCTGACCCCAAGACGACATGGTCCAACGCACTGAAGCACGTGGCTGTGAACCATGCAGAGCAAATGCCTTTCTCCTTCCCTACTAGAGTTCTCTCTCAATCTGAGCTTTGTATGGAGAAAAAAATCTAATTTAGAATCCTTAAAAGGAACAAAATGAAGCATAGTGTATGAGAATTTTGAAAAGTAGAAAAAGGAAAACAAATTCAGGAAGCAGTTGGTATATTACATAAAGTATTTACTTTCAAAAACTTACATTCTTTTAAAAGCCATTTTGGCATTCTGGCTCTAGAAACTTTCGAAAGTGTGGGCTGTGTATGGTTCTGAAAATGGCCTTTATTCTTTTGCGTTTTTCTGGAAGACTATTTATATAGGATCCACATAGGTTATACATATCTTTTACATATGGGATATTTAAAAACATACATGGATAATTAAAGTACGTAGTACTGCATATTGACTAAGATAAAACACTATGTAAGTTGGGTTATTATATCCTTTGAAAACTGGGCTTAATTCAAAATTTTATTTCTGTTTCGGTAGTTGTTTTAAAGTTATTTGAAATTTAATACCCAAAAGTAATACTATGCTAAAAAAAAATTCATGTCTGCTATTCTTTGGGGTCTAGTGTTTAAATTACTTAAATTAGAAACAACTTAGTCATATCTTTATTCCGATGTCAATAAAAAACTACAAGAATTGGAATTTCTATGATTTAGGGACTGAGTCTTTATTGAATTTTAAACATGCATAAATGCCTGTCCAGCTATTTAAACATTTGAAAATGTTTTATGATTATTTAATATCTGCACAAATATATTAGACTCACAGCACGTCCAGAAGGAATAAATTATTATTAAATGTTAACTTAAAGCTGCAAAGGCATTCATTCTTACTATATTCTGATAAGGTTCATTTAAAATTATTGGTTTACACAATATTAAGTGTTAAAATATATAAAATGCATGTGGTATAGATGTTAACAAATACAGTAAGATACAGTGATACCTGACACTGAAGTCAATATGACTTAGTAATTATCATCTACTGCACTTAAGACGTTGAGCCTATTTTAATGCAGTACTTCATTCTGCTTCATTTGGCTTTATAATAAGCCGTATCAAACATTTACTCCAAATTATTTTGTGGAAAATGAAGCATCAATTTTAAAATTTATATTTCAGATTTCTGCATGTACTCTGAACCACCTGAATTTTTGTCTTGAAATTAATATTGCATTTAACAACTATAAAATTATCCATCTTTTATGTTTACTCAAATTTAGAATTTTAAGAAAACTATTTTTTTTTTTTAATTGAGGAAGTTGTTAAATTAGCCCATACTTGGGCTGGTGAGATGGCTCAGCGGCATAAGTGCCTGCTTGGCAAGCGCGACGTCCTGAGTTTGACTCCCGGTACCCACACACAAAAAGAAAAAAGGGGCCGGTGATATCGCTCAGTGGCATGAGTGCCTGCTGGCAAGCGCGAGGTCCTGAGTTTGACTCCTGGTACTCACATAAAAAAAATAATTAGCCCATACTTTTATGATAAAAATCTTTTTAAGTTTTTTTGTCTTAAAAAGTTTTTTAAAGATTTACCCATTAGCTATAATTTAGATTGTGACCATCTAAAATTCATTCCTATATCACAAAATATGTGGACAAATGATACCATAAAAATTTTGATTGAGAAAGGTAAATGCTATTCTTTGAGTTGATGTGATGGTACTTAATCTTAAATTGATAGTGACTTTAAAATTAAAAAAATATTTCTCAAACCTCCCATTAAGGGTTAAATACCAGATTATTAAACCACAGTAATTTGGAATGAGTTTAATATTTAATTTATTGTCTTTGAATTTTCCTTAGCTCATTCAAAGCTTTCTAAATTTTTTGGATGAATCAACATTTTGGTTGATTTGACAGAGTATAACTTTCCATTTTGAGACCTCCAACATATTCCTCTTCTCTTCTCTGTCTTAGATTTTGCTCTTGGTTTGTTATATTTGCCATTTAGGTTGTTTTCATCACATACATCGTGCCACCACCAACCTCCTAGGGAAGATATGCAATTTAATGAATACAAACTCATTTATAGGTTACTGCTACTCTATTTCTCTATGAATATACTCCATTTCTTTTGAACATGACAGTTTTATAGATCCATGTATCCCAGTTTTAAGTAATTTGTACAACTTTTGTGTATACCACAAAAAAGATATCTGAGGAAGATTAGATCTGAAATACCTAGTTGGACTACAGTAACACTGTTTATAAATAATTGCTAACAGATTTTAATAGAGGAAAATGCTTAGTTGAGATTAGGATTTGAAAGAATTGGATTACAGAGTTGCCTAAGACTATGGGAAGACATTTTGAAGATATGAAAATAAAGCGTTGGCAGTAGAAGACGGTACCTGAATAACTTTCTGAACAGTTCAGGTGTCCTGCTTTGTGATCCCACGTTGAAAACACCAAATCTTTGTATTCTGGGAACACCTTGGGGCCATTGCCAGTCATCTTGGCCAGGTGTAGCATATAGTTGGTTTCATGATTTCCCAAGTGAAAAGGATATTCAACAAAATACTTGTTGTCTTTCCAGTCTTCCAGTTCAATTCGTAAAATGTAATTAGATTGCTTAACTATGGAATGTATCTTTTCTAGGCCCAGCCAAAATTCTCCTGAAAAGAAGTTTTAACAATCTGTGGATTGTTAACTACAGATTAAGCCCTGAGAATTTTTTACTGTTTTTGTGTAAATAAATTAATTGCTTTAGTCTTGAATTCTTGGTTATTTTAGTAGTCTTTCAAAGTATTTAGTTTTAAACAATTTTACTGATGCTAACTTATGCAGAAACAATGCTGAAATATAAATAGACCTGTGTAAAGACTGATTAGCATTTCTAAAATGGATGTTACAAGATACCTACCATTTGATACATATTAGACTATTATAAATCTTCTTAGATTTAGTCATGGGTAGAATGTCACTTCTGAATACTCACCTGCATACCAACTTTACTATCAGCTGTGTATCGATAGTCACAGGCAGTAAGAGATTTGTGAAGTATTCCCAGATTTGGATAATAGTAATGTCATTTTTCTCAAATATAAACTTGGCCATCGGTATTTGCTTTATAAATATGTTTTCTTTTTTTTTTTGTGGGTACCGGGGGTCGACCTCAGGACCTTGCGCGCCAGCAGGCGCCCGTGCCGCTGAGCGATATCACCGGCCCCTTTTTCGTATGTGGGTTCCGGGAGTCGAACTCGGGCCCTCGCGCTTGCAAGGCAGGCGCTTACGCCACTGAGCCATCTCACCGGCCCAATATATTTTCTTTATAGAGAAGGAAGGGCATAAATTTTTTAAGCATGTAAATTTATGTTTTTAAGAATGTAAATTTAAATGCTTGATTCTTAATAACTTTATAATATTAAAATTAGCTTTATTTGGAATTGAAAACATGAGGTGTAAGTCATTCTTTTTCATAATCCTTATTAAAGTATTTAGTGAAAAAAGTGTGTATTTCCTTACTGTTATTGAGTTAGTTGGATTCTCCGTTTAAAGTACAGATGGCTGTTTCATCAGAAGTGAGTAAACATTCTGGACTTAACTATCAGTCTTTAGTTGCTGGGTTTCATGCCCTCTTAGAAAAAGAGTTGGAGCCACAAAACATCCCTGGATACACCTACTAGTTAGGAATTTAACTGGCACTTTGTATATAAAAACTTTAAAGCGGTCAGAACATACTGAGTGTTTAGAAATTCGATATAATAATAGATGTACTCTATAAGTGAGTACTTGTACATCATTCGTAGATTTTAATGTGCCTTTTGGATTTTAAACATCTGTTACTTTACTTTGCTTTATATTGTTTTGCAATCAAAGTAAAATAATTTGCATTGAGTTCACTAACCATTTAAACCATATATTCTGTAGTATACATTTATAAGACTTAAATAATTGTAATTTAAAAATTTGTACTATATATATATATATATATATATATATATATATATATGTATGATGCTTTCCTTGCCCCTTTTAACTTTTATTTTATAGTTACTTTTTACTGAGAATGGATCCCAGGACCCCATGCTTATTAGGCAAGCATTCTGCAACTGAGCTGTAGCTCTTACCCCTTCTTTTAATTAATTGATGTTTAAAATATTAATAAGAGAATACAGTAACTAATGATAGGGATGGTTATCTTTGCAGTTCATTCATGGCACTTATCACATATCAAAGCATATAGTACTTAATCAGAATTTTCTTTAATGTGATAATTCAAGTCATTGAATTGTGATAAGTATAATGAAGAACAGATGTGTAATTGTGATAAGTATAATTCAGATAATGACAGTGATGTTATTACTAACAAATGTGTATTTGTCAATACATCTTATAGAGCCTGTAACTATTTATTGTTCATTGTTGCTTTTCCAGTGTCCAGTGCATAATAGGTTCTCAATAAATATTTTAAAATTAACAAATGAATGAATGAGTGATTAAATGAAGTCACCTTACCATCAAGCTTACCAAAACCATATTTGTAGTTCTTCCATGTTTCATTGAAATTTTGTGATCCATCTGTTCGGTGTTGAATTAATGTCCATGAAATACCTGAATATAATGAATGAAATTGTGTGTTTTTAGTAGATTGGTATTGACAGATGCTAAAAAAATACTTTTTTTTTAAGTTTGGTTTTAATTGATGGATTTACAAAGTAATTTGTTAATGTGGTAATGTATGATAAGTGAATGATAATATGCTTTATTATTTATTATGGTCCCAAACAGTTAAGAGAAGGGCAACTAATTAATTTTTTCTTAGTAAGCTTACTGACATTGGTCACTTCAAATTACTTTATAGAGGAAATAGAGAATACTGAATAAATATATAAATAATACAAAATATAAGTATTAGAATTATATGAATACTTATCTATATTTCACAGTGCATCTATTTAGAACAAAGATAACAGGGTTAGCCGTGCTAATAATAGGTAATGCATAATTTGAACTAACCACAGTCCATTTTCCCCATGGGCAGGTTTGACCTGACTTAACATCACAGTAGACATTAAACACTTGAGAATTGCTGGGTCTAATAGCATATGTGCCACTTCTATGTTCACTTCTCTTATAAACGGTGGAGCAGTCAGCAGGAATGCCTAGAATCAACAAAATGTTTGTGTATGAAATTTAGTAGTAAGAATGTCTTTGGAGATTTTACTTGACATTTAATGGGATTGTGGGGAATATAGCTTTTCTTCAGTGATGTTTATGCTAATGCATTTTTATTAGATAGCAGGTTATATAAACAATATAAAAATGGTATTACCAAACTGCTTTATTTTTAAAGTGACAACTTTAAACATTATTATTATATTTGGTTGATATAAAAAAAATTAAGTGGCAGAAATACATACGAAACTTAATACAGTGTTTAATGCATGTCAGTTGCAGGTATTGAACAGAAATATGTGGAAGAGTGAACATACATGGAAAAACAACAGTCACATGGACCTTTTTCTATATGAATTACAGAAAAAATAAGTTTTGAGAATATATCACGTTGTAGTTTGGCTGGGAATGGAAACTTTGTTCCTACAACTTCTGTTTTTCTTTTGAAAATTTTCAAGGAAAATGGAAATAATTATTGAAGGGAATACTATAACCTTTCAATCCGTACTCAGTAATTGGTAACATTGTGCCATATTTGCAGGCATCTACACATGCACATACATGTTTTGTTTGTGCTATTTGAAAGCAGTTTCCAAACATAACGACCTTTAACTCCTTAAATATTTCAGCATATATGTCTTAAACAAGAATTATTCTTTTCCATAATCTAATATTAGTATCACATGTAGGACAATTAATAATCATTCCATATTTTCTGATGTGAAGTCCATATTGATATTCCACTGGTTGTCTTGGCAGTGTCTTTAAAAGGTTTAAAAGCAGCCCAGGATTCAGTTTAAGTTGACACACCGCAATTGATGGAGGTACCTTTGTATTCTCTTCTAGTCAGCATCAGATTCTGAGAATAGGGAATTAGACCGTACCTTCCAGAAGGAAACCCACCAAGTTATCTTACCGTCTTGTTCTACAGTTTTTGTTTCATTCAGCTGAAGAGCTGGGGTAGTTCTTGGTGCTCTTGGTTTGGAAGAAAGAGAGTTTTCTGTGAGTTCTTGAATACCAGTCCTTCTGAGCTAATAAAAGAATACAAGTCTGCTTTTAATAAATGATACTGAATATGCATATAATTTGGAGAAGTCTGAGTAAGGATATCAGAAGTAATATTTGTATGTATCTTTCAGTTCATAATATCATTGTCTTTGATGTTAAGAGGAATAAACAGTATTATCCAGATTGTACAGATGATCTGGTCTCAAAAATATTTAATCAGACATATTATTTAATGAGCTAAAAGATCAAGAGAATCAGGCAAAATATAAAACAAAAAAACCAAACAGTGAGAAAAAGAACAAGACCAAAAATTTTGCTTAAAACATTATGATATACAGTATTCTTTTTATAGGAATAGAATATATTAAGGATTCTATTTAGTAGCATGGGCAGATTTTACATTTTCTAATTCTCAGTCCTAAGTCTTACTGATTCTCAGGCCTGCCATGAAGATATAGTACATAATTTGAACAAGGCTGCTTTCTTGATAGTTTCTGACATGAGAATATATCTGTAGATGTTGACAGGTTGACAGGATTTTCAATATAGTCAATATATTTCAGTATAGTCAATATTTCATTGCTAATTTAGCAGTCACATTCACTTTTTATTTAAAGTTTGGGTTTGCAATTGATTAACTGATAGCTTTTTCTTATTAATAGTGAGAAAAGCAGAATATAGAATGCCGTGCGTTGTTATTGTTGTTTTGGGGGTGGGGTGTGGATTGAAGCCACAGTCTGTGCACGCTAGGCAGGCGCTCTACCCTTGAGCTGTATCCCAGCCCTATTGCTAGTTTCTGATGCTGGCGTACATGGTATTTTCCAGGGTGTGACTTGTGTGGATCTGTCATAAGATTCACTTACTGGGTATTGTCTTTTCTACTAAGTAACTGTGTAATCTTAAAGCCACTTAACTTTCTTGAGTTCCGGTTTTAAAATTTGTGGATGATCATGAACTTCGTTCGACTCAGAAATGTGTTGTTTTGATTTTTTCTTATAGTAGTCCCCCTTTTCCTTTCCCAGGGACCCCCCAGAGGCTCCTGAGCTAAAGAGAATGCCAGCCCCCATACAGACTGTTCTTTTTCTGTATGTACATCTCTATGGCAAAGTTTAATTTGTAAAGTAGGTATGATAAGAAATTAATAATGATAGTTAATAGTAAAAGAATAATTATAATCTAGTATAATAAAAGTTACGTTAATGTGTGTTAACAATCAGGACACATATTAATATTTAATACTTTTGGACTGATCATGTGGACAGTATCGAAAGTGAGACGATGGCTAAGGAGGGGACTACTGTACATTTTATTTTTAGATGAAATGTATATCATTAATGCCATTTTGGTTTTGTGAGCAGTCATTGAGTCATAATAAAAGATATAATAAAAAGTAATTTAGAAAACTAACATAAAAAGAAGGAAATTAAAAGTAGTGGGCAAAAAGCTTTTTGGAAAATTAGCATTCTTTACCAAAATTTATTCAGTGGAAATGAATAATGATACTTGTTTTGTAGATCTTGGGAATGATTTTTCACCACCGTCTCTGAGTGTGTATTATTTTTTGAATGGTTGTTTAAAAGTATTACTAATTAATATTTTTTAAACTATTCTCCTATATTTTGCAATGCTTAGATTCTGATAGCTTTAGTCTAAATAAATACCTCCCTATCTCAGCCAGTTGTTTGCACTGTAGATCAATTTAATTTTTCGGGCATACAGTTTCTAATATGAGTAATAATAATCATAGGAAGTCTTTCTGAACTTCTGAGTGCTGAATATATTTATTAGTTCACTTGATACTTTTTGAGTGCCTACCATGTGCTACATAGTGTTCTATATTCTGGGACTACAGCAGTAAAAACAATGGAAAAAAATTCCAGTGCTCACAGAGCTTACATTCTAGTTCAGAAATAGGCAAGATAAATCACTAGAATTTATATGTAAAGGTAAGTGTTAAGGAGATAAAGTTATTAAAGGGCAGAAGCCTTGGAGGATGGCAATAGGGAGTTGTAATTTTTGATCAAGTAGCGCAGAAAGGCTTCATTGAGTATTTTGTGTATGATAAAAGCTTAAAGGAAATGAAAGAGTGGGCCATGAAGATACCAGGGAGAGGAGTATTGAGCCTTCCCGGGAGAGGGAAGGAGGGCAGAGGTTGTGAGGGGCGTGTGTTGGCTGCGTTAGAATAATGGGGAAGAGGCCAAAGTTACTACATTAGATTGAGCTGAAGTCAAGGAGATATCAAAGGGTCAGAGCATCTCAGGTCCTAAGAACTAGCATGTGTGACATGGGACCCATTGTAGGATTTTTGAGCCAAAAATAGAGACATTAATTTAAAGTTAATTTAAAATTTAATAGGATCACTTTGGCTGAATTAATTCTTTTTTCCTCCCAGTAATCCTATAAGATAGATTTTGTTATTATCTTTGTAAGACGTGAGGAAACTGAGAGACTGAGGATAGTGGCCTATTCAGTGAGGAAGTTTTAGAGCCATGATTCAAACTCAAGTTATTATTAGCTGCAGAGCCTGCAGTCTTAGTAGCCATGCTGTTGTGATCATTCTCCTCAATCCACTTAAATCTTTTAAATAATTTTAGGGTCTAGTGTTAATATAAACCAAAATGTAAAATATTGGACATGCCATTAAAATACTGACTTACCTGATTTTCTATTTCTTTTATTTGACTGTGCTGTTGGTTTAATTGTTTATATTGTTCTTCCACTGTCTGGAGAAGGTCTTTGATGCTGTTGTCTTGCTGTTCTACAAAAGTCTAGATATAGATGGTGATTTGATTAAATATTTACTTTTTTTTCTTTTTATTAAGTTTTATTTATAACATCATCTAGTTTTTAGATTAATAGAAAAATGAATATTGGCAATCATTTTCACTTGTATGATTTTTAAAAAGCATATACAATACTCTGAACTTCAGTTATAAGAAAGAAGACCCCTCACGCTATTTTAATAGGAATAATTCTTTACCATTTACTGTATTGTACTTATCTGTTTTTGAACATAGAAGAATGGTTTTAAATTTAAATTCATTGAGTTTTTTACTTCAAGTAATTTGCAATAGTATAATTAGTATTCTAAATTTTATTACTTAACTGATTTCTAATTTTTACATGAAATACAAAGTTTAGTTGTTTTTATATGTATGATTAGGGAAATGAAAACCAACCAATGAAATTATAATGGAAATTTTGTTGTATAGAGGATATTTTTCTTGAGAAAAATGAAGTATTTTAACAATGCAACAATTTCAAATAGTATGTCTCAGAAATACTTTTTTAAGTCCACATTGAAAACATAATCATGAGCCCTCTTTGATTTTTTTTACTTACTTTAAGTGACGTTACTTCTGGGTGATCCTGAATGTCAGGTTGATTTTGAATTAAATTAGTTAATTGTTCCTCCAAATATGTCACTTTTTGCTGAAGTAGAATTTTTTCTTCTAAGAGGCTCTCAAGTTTTGAGTTGAGTTCCAGTGACATGTTCTTCACCTCTTCATTTTTTACTTGTAGTTTGGATGTAGTTCTTCTCAGTTCTTTTTCTTCTTCTTTAATTTCATTGGTTTGCAGTGATAGATCATAAAAAGATTGATCAAATATGTTGAGTTTTTGAAATATGTCATTAATTTGGCCCTTAGTCTTATGGACAAAGTCTTTGAGACCATGTCCCAACTGAAGGAGGCCATTGGCTAAAATTTTTACATCATCTAGCATAGCAAATCTTGATTTTGGCTCTGAAGATATAGAATCAAATGATAAATTGTCTTGATCCATTCTGGAAGAAAGAACTAGAGGAAAAATAATGAGAAAAAGCTTAACTGTGTACATTTTTTCCTGATTATTCAGTTTCAGGGAATTTTGAATAATTTTCTCCTATAAGCCGACCTGGACTTTTTAACTTTATATATAGCAGGATTTGCCACATAAAAGGTAAGGTTGGCAGGCGAATATAGTTAATCATTAAGCTGTGTTAACTTGCCTGAATGTAACCTTCTTTCGCATGGAGTTAGATCAATGCCAAATGAAATCAAGGAAATGAGAACTAAATAGATAATTTGAAATTGTTATTATTAACTTTGCTATACTCTAAACTACTTTTAGGGTTTAGGACCAACCTGTTTTTAAAAGCTCATTTTAGTGTTCTATGATTTTAAAATAGATTTTACAAATCAAAAACTTTTGATGGGTAACCTCATCATTAAAACTGAGGAAAAATTAAAATGAATTAAGTATCAATCTCAGAATTATATTTTAGTGCTTTTGTAAACAGTCTGTGATCTCCAGAATTCTTTCTCTGTGAAGCCTTCCTTTATTCTTTCAGGTGGTTTACAGCTCTCAGTGCTCTATTTCCGTGGTAATCTGTCTTAAGCTAACATCATTATATGTTCCTTATTACTTGTCACTGTAATTATCTGTTAGTGTGTCTTTTGCTTCACGTGTCGTAAACCATCCTTGTGAGTCATCACAAAATCTCATACTTCATAACTATCAACACGGCAATGTCTGCTCCTTTCCCCGTTGTGCCAGGCTCTTCTCCATGTACTGCTGGAACTCCAGTAGATACTTAGTCTTCTTTAGCCAAGCAAGATTAAATCTGAAATTCTTCTAGTGTCAGAAGCTGTCATCTGCCCACCATAAGTTTACTGAAGTTTGTGATCTTAGTAACGATTTTGATATTATAAATTTTACCAAAAGCAATGATTAATAATGTCTAAAAATGAAATTTGTGTTTTCCTGTTAGTGTTAAAAGGAAAAGTATTAAATGCTTAAATTATATAAGTGGTTGCCTTCATTGAGTATTCATATCAAGAACTTTTTGGGAAACTAAATTGATATGATAAAATTGTTAATGTGGATTCTGGAATCTGACTATGGTTTGAGTCTGAAGCCAGCTTTAGCTGTTTGGCTTCAGATTTATTAAACATCCTCATATTATAGTTCTCATTTGTATTGGGGAAACTGTAATACATAGTTCACTGGGTTATGAGGATTTTAAAAAAAAAAGTAAATACAGAGCACTTTACAGCAGTGTCTGGCCAATAGGAAATTCTCTAATGTCTGTTTGTATATTACAAAAAACTGATTTTTAACGTGTGTGTGTATATGTGTGCATGCGTGGGTGTGTGTTTAATTAGTACTACATGAAATTTTTTTCATAAAGTTAATAGCTTTTTTTTTTTTCCCCTGTACTAGGGATTGCACCCAGGCCTTTTGCATGAGCTACATTCCCAGCTCTTTTTTTATTGTTTATTTTGAGGCAGAGTCTCATCAAGTTGCCCAGGCAGGACTCAAGATTGTGATCGTCCTGCCTTAACTTCCTAAAGTACTAAGAAGTTACTAAGAAGCTTTTTGACGAAGAGAAAAATACTGACATAATAAATTTCAGTTTAAAATTATAGGTTGTCAAGCAAAATTTTACAAAATGAAACATAAGTGAAATAAATTGGACACACATATGTAAATATTGCATTCTCTCTCTGGTGTGAGAAACTGAAAGTGTAAATAAGAACCAAAATGTACAATACATATTGTGAAATAGGAAGAAACTGCTCAAAAGGAAAAGGGAACCTGGGGGGGAAGGGAGGAAGGGAAAAGAAAAAAATTAGAGAAGGATAAAATGGACACAGCTTTGTGAATGGGGAGGGGACAGGAATGGGGAAAAAAAGGAATCAAAATATATCATGTGCAGGGACAGATTCTCTATAATGAATGTGATCATTATAACTTAGTTGTACGAATTAACTAAATAAAACAACAAAATTCTTAGAAATGCCTCTTTTAGTGTAAAATAGAGCCATTTTTGATGATTTAGTATTGGGGGTTGGGTAGTAGTGTCACTATTTAGGTAGTAGTGTACCATAGTGACTAGGAATGTGATTTTGGAGAAAAGACTGCTTAAATTGAAATCTTGGCTCTGGTCTTCAACTCTGTGAACCTTGTTCAGATTCCTTAGACCAAAATTACTGTTTTTTTCATCTGTCGAGTGCAGATAATAACTACTTGATAGAGTTGCATAAAGATTAAAATTGGCATTTTCAAAGCACCTAGAATATTATCTGCTGAGTAGTAAGCACTACACATTACTGTATGTTTGCTTTTTTTTTTTTTTTTTTTTTTTTTTGTGGGTACCGGGGGGTTGACCTCAGGACCTCGCGCGCCAGCAGGCGCCCGTGCCGCTGAGCGATATCACCGGCCCCTTTTTCGTATGTGGGTTCCGGGAGTCGAACTCGGGCCGTCGCGCTTGCCGGGCAGGCGCTTATGCCGCTGAGCCATCTCACCGGCCCTGTATGTTTGCTTTTTAATACTTAACAACAAATGCAGTTACATTCACACTGTAGCATTTTATTTATGAAAGTTATCTCTATTCATATTAAGATCATGTAAACTGGGAGATTTTGCTAGAATCCAGGTTTTCTGAGATTTGGTGTCTTGCACCTTGGTAAGGAATTAAGTCTTTTAATTAGCTTATGTATACCTTTTCTTAGGTGTCTAATACAAAACCATACTAATATTTGTAGCAGAAATAAAGAATAAAAATAACACATACTTGCACTAATGAAGAAGAGAAAAATGATTTACCTTCATTTTACCCTTTGCACTGGTTTCTGTCAGTATCAAATTTTATATTGAACTAGAATAAAAATTCAGGTTTTCTCATTTAAAGAAAAGTTACATTGTGATCACTGGTCGTGCAGGGCATATTCCAAAACTTTTCTTAACTGAGCTCTCAGCTTTTGTGCTTTAACCCTGTTGATTCTGATACTTTACTCAGTTGTTAGTGGGGGAGAGGTGAGCCGAGCCAGCTTCTCTCCCTTGCTCCAGGGCCGGTGGCCTGTTGTCCAGATCTTTGTGTGCTTTTGGGTTATATCCCTTAGGGATCTCTAATACAATGGCTTATACTTCATAGATGTGATAAATATTCATGAAACAGGCAAGAGAATGATGAAGATATAACGTAAGGGAGTTTTCCAAGTGCAGAACTCACGTACAGTGAATGCTAATCTTCCTTTGATACAACAGGTTCTTTTTAGAAAAGAAAATTGGAAGAGTAGCTCCTTTGGTTGCCTGGAAGTGTTGTGGCACTAATACAAAAAAAGTGGCTGCATGAAGGAATTTCCTCCCAAATTCAATGCTATACTAGAATACTAATGCTTTCTGTACAATTTATGTAGTTTCTCGCCTGTAACATTGACAGGCTAGAGGCAATGATCATATAGTCTTGGTTTATAGTATATTGGTTCTAGGTAGAAATATATGGCTGTTTTCTTACAGTAGTTTGAATTACATTATTGAATGTAATTAAAGTGAGTGATTTACCTGATTATAAGCTGCAGATGTATTTGGAAAAGGTAAAGAAAAGAGTTTCATAAATGATTTTATATCTACCTTTTGATGCTTCCTGAATACACATTGTTATAGGCAGAAAGAATATAATCTTTGCTTGAACTTGTGCCTACTTAAATAGAACCCTGATCAAATATAACCAGTAATTTATTTTTTAAAATGTCAAAGAAAATAAATTACTGGTAAGCAATTTTAGGATTTAGGATTCCTGGCTTCTAAGAATGAATACACAAAATATTTTAGCTATGTAGACTTTTAAGGCATTTAGCAGCCTCAGATGTTTAGATTCTAAGCAAAACAAAGTCCTTTTCCTTTCCCCAGATTATGCAGTCTTATGGAGATAAGACTTCTAAATAAAGCACAAGGTATTTGGTTGTTTTCTGTGCAGTATTTCTTTAATTTCTTCCTTAGCTATGATAATTCATGTTTGAGTTACAGGAATATCTGCTTATCTGTGAATTTGTTTTATTTATTTTTTTTAATGTGGGTACTGGGAGTTGAACTCAGGACCTCATGCTTGGCGGCAGGCACTTGTGCCACTGAGCAGTATCACTGGCCCTTTTTTTGCCTTTATGTGGGTACCGGGAGTCGAACTCAGGACCTCGCACTTGGCAGGCAGGCGCTTACGCCGCTGAGCCATCTCAGCGGCCCCTGGATTTGTTTTTTGAGGTTTCAGTTAACCATAGTCAACTGTGATCCAAAAACATTAAATGGAAAATTCCAGAAATTCATAACTCATAAGTTTTCAGCTATTCTGGGTAGAGAGATGAAATCCTACCCTGGCTTTGTCCCGCAGAGGTGTGAATCGTCCCTTTGTCTACAGTGCCTATGCTGTGTGCTGGACATGCTCCCTGCCCATTAGTCACTTAGCAGCTTTTGTAGGTATCAGGTCATTGTTGTGGTATTGTAGTGTACATGTCCAAGTAACTCTTATTTTACTGAATAATGCTCCCAAATGCAAGTGTAATGATGCTAGCAATTCATATACATCAAAGAGAAGCCATAAAATGCTTCCTTTATGTGAAAAGGTAAAAGTTCTAGAAATTATAGGGTTTGGTACTTTTTGTGGTTCCTGGCATCTTCTGAGGATCTTGGAGCACTTCCCCTCAGTATAGGGGCACCAGTGTAATGTGTTTGGTAGAAAGATTTTGAAAGTAACTGTTTGAGAAAAACATACTTAAAAGTAGAAGTGTTTATACTAATTAAAATAAAGAATACCAGAATAACTCATTGGGTCCTCTTTTTAGTCCAGAACAGTACTATCCAGTACAATGTGTGCTATATATGTACAGATAGATGGTTCTTGACTTTGGATACAGTTCCGTCTCAGTACATTTTAAGTTGAAAATGTCATAAATTGAAAATGCAGGGCCGGTGAGATGGCTCAACGGCATAAGCGCCTGCCTGGCAAGTGCGAGGGCCCGAGTTTGACTCCCGGTACCCACATACGAAAAAAGGGCCAGTGATATCGCTCAGTGGCATGGGCGCCTGCTGGCGTGCGAGGTCCTGAGGTCGACCCCCGGTACCCACACACAAAAAAAATGCATTTAATACACTCAACTTCCTGCACATGGTAGTTCAGCAACACGCTGTGCTGTAGAGGATCAGCTGTTTAACCCGTGATCCTGTGGCTGGCCAGAGCTGCCGCTCTCTCCCCCAGCATCACGAGAGAGTGTCATGTAACTCCCCTGGGAAAAGGTGGGATTCAAAATCTGAAGTAGACTTTTACTGAATTTGAATTGCTTTCTCACCATCATGAAGCTGAAAAGCTTTAAGTGAAACCATCCTAACTTGGGGACTGCCTCTAATTTAAAAATATTGATAATTACAGTAAAAAAAATGAGAAGTAATGGGAAATTAATTTGATAGTGTATTTTATTTAATCCAATATCTAAAACCATTAATATATCAATATAAAACATTAATTATATTTTAATACTGAGTGTTCAACATTATGTATTTTATACTTACAGTAAATCTCAGAACCAGTCACACATGAAGTGTTCGGTTGTCTCACTGGACCATCTAACTGGACGGCACTGTGTAGACCAAAAGTTGAGCGAGCTTTGCAGGAATCACTTTACCTTACTTGTTTCATGTTTTTTTTTTTTTTTTTTTCCCAGTACTGGGGATAAAACAGGGCCTTGCACATAAAAGCAAGGGTTCCAAAAGTGAGCTGCACCCCCAGCCCAGTTTTTGTTTTTGTTTCTAATGCTGGAAGTACTTATTTTGAAAACTCAAATATTTCAAAAACCTATAAATATGAAAATCTTGACTTTGCAATCTATTAGATAACAATATTCAACTACATGTATGTACCTTAGTCATCCTTGTTAATGATCTCAAAATTTTTTCTAATAACTGTGCATAGAAATTTTAAGGATGTCTTTAAGTATTTTCATAGGTGTCTGTAGATGTGGGCTTTACACTATGATTGCCATTTTCAGATTCTTCTTAACAAGTCTACATTTTATATGCCTGAGAGGACCATCCGAGATTTCTTTTCCCGTATACTTTTATCAATGCTTTCAGTGAAAAAGACAAAAATACTGATAAATCTAATAGATAGAAATGCACCTAGTTTATTTTATTGGCTGTCTGTGTTACTTTGTGAAATACCTGTATGTATGTAATTCCTTCCATGTACTCAATCCCCCTTTTAAATTTTGTTTTTCTGATTAGTTTAGGAATTAGTTACATATTATGGATACTCTTTGTTGTATGTATAATAGTGTTTTTCTGATTTGTCATATTTCTTCCACTTATATTTATGGTATCATTTCCCATATAGATGCTTTAAAAGTTATGTCTTTTATGATTTTTTTATGGCTTATGCTTAGAAATACCTCCCTGAGTGATACCTGGTCTCTTTAAAGCTCTTCTAGTACCTTTGTGGTTTTATTTAAACTTTGATTAGTCTTAAATTTATTTTAGTGAGGGAGTGCAACATGAGTTCATCCTTTTTTTCTGTAAATGGCTAGACGGCTACCTTAACGTTTTTCACTATTTTATTCTTATTCATTTAAATTACTTGGAGTTAGTATTTTCAGTACAAGGAAAGATTGGGCTGGTGAGATGGCTCAGCAGCATAAGTGCCTGCCTGGCAAGCGTGAGGTCCTGAGTTCAACTCCCGGTACCCACATACGAAAAAAGGGCCCATGATATCGCTCAGCTGCACGGGTGCCTTCTGGCACGTGAGGTCCTGAGTTCGATCTCCGGTACCCACAAAAAAACAAAAAAAAAAACAAGGAAAGATTTACTAGGTTTATTAGGGAATTTATTAGTGGAGTTGTTAGATGGAAAATAATGGATTCAATTGCATGCCTTTGTCCATCAGACCAAGTTGAGTTTAAAATTATATTGCTTGTTATGAAATCAAACATAATTTGTGATAATGTACAGGCACTTCGCATCTAACTTGGAATCCAGATTTCTAGACGTGTGAAAGCATTTAACTGTTATGTGCATTCTCTATTATTCATTCATCCTTTCAGTAAATATGAGATACTATTTTAAACATTGGGAATATAATAAAGAGATAAGTAAGCTCTTGCCCTCATGGAGTTTGGGCTCTATCAGAGAAGATACATATTTTAAAAAAGTAATACATAAATGAACAAGATGATTACAGACTGTGTAAACAGATTGTGGTGTGGTATATGGTGTATTTTGCTTTTCTGTGTGTTTTACATGTCTCTGTTATCTTGTAAATTTCTCATTGATTTTTGTGGGCAGATTCTTTGATCCCAGATCCTCAGATCAGCTCCAGAGTACTTTGTTCACAGAGCTTCCCCAACTACATTATAGTTATCTCTCTGTCTCATTGCCCCTCTAGACCATGGGTTCTGTGAAGTCAGGGACTGTGTGCTTTAGCTCTGTGCTCTCAGCATATAGCATGCTGTACAGACTCAGTAAATGTTTGTTACGGTGAGGAATCACATAACGAAGGCCAGGCCATTACTGCACGTGTCGGGTTGTGTTCCCTTACCATCTCAGGAGTTGTAAGTTGTTCTGGAATATGCAGACTGTCTCAGCTGGATTCTCATTGGGATTTAATCAAGCTCAAACTTCCAATTTTAAAAACCTTAAAAATTCCTATATTCAGTCTAATTATTGCATTATCATTTTCTATTTCACAGGTATACTTTTAAGAATTAAAATTGTTTATTTCATTTTACTTCCTCTACCTACTTCCGAATCTGCTTTTTTTCTGTTTTCAGCCTGAAGTTACTGGTGACTTTGGTGTTGATAAATTCCATGGACATTTTTAGTGTTTGCCTCATTTAGCAGCTAACTAGCATTTAATACTGAACTATTTGACTATTATATTTTCTTCCTTTAGATTCTATGTCACTGTACTCTCCTGGTTATCCCTGGACTTCTCACCTGTTTTTGGCTGGCTCATCTGCTCAGACCACAGAATCTTGGAGTTCCTTAAACACCACTCTTGTAATAAAACAAATCAGAAATTAAGTGACATAATTCTAATTCTTTCAGAGTTGATGTCATTGAGAATGATTCTCAGTGTGGGAAAAAATGATAGAGGAAATATAGCAAAGATTAAGTGAATACCATAGTCCTGATTTGAATCGGAAATATCAGTATAAACTCGGGACGTATTTCTTGTTGAACCACTTTTGTTTTAACATTTTGTACTTTTAGCTAGAAATAATGATTGACCCACAAGGATTGCTGAGACAATGGTTTGGGAAAATGTTTCTTACTCAAAAGAACCACAGCTCATTGTAGAAATGACTGACTCCAGATCTGTGGAGAAAATGTACAAACACAACCTAGAACATTTTAACAGTATTGTAAAGAGAAAGCAGTAAGTTATCAAAGACTGTTATAGATAAATCTTGCTGTTTCTTTTTTTTTCCCATTCCCCTCCCCTTCCTTCAACTCCCTCTTCCCCTCCTTACTTACAAAAGCTTTGTTTGCATATTTTCCTTCTATTTTTTTTTTCTTGTTCCTTCTTTCCTTTCCCCCTCCCCCTGCCCTTGTTCCCCTTCTCATTAGAACATTTTCTTCCCATTTCACAATATCTGTTATACATTCTGGTCCTTATCTACACTTCCAATTTCTCACACCAGAGAAACCATGAGATATTTGAACATGTGTGTCCAATTTATTTCACTTAAGAGTATGGCCTCAAGGTGCATCAGTTTAGCTAGAAATGTCTCAAGCTTATCCTTCTTTATGGCAGAGTAGTACTCCATTGTATTAAAAAAAAACCCTACATCTTCTTTGTCCATTCATCAGTTGATTGGCATTTAGGCTGTTTCTAAGATTTAGCTATTACAGACTCTGCTGCTGTAAACATGGGTGTGCATATCACTGTGGTATTATGCTTTTTGGTATTATGCTTTTAATTATTTTAGTAAGATACCAAGAAGGGGAATAGCTATGTCAAATAGAACCTCTAGTTTTAGTTTAAGGAATCTCCATACTGATTTCTATGGTGGTTGTACCAGTCTACACTCCCACCAATAGTGGAGAAGGTTTCCTTTTTCCTCACAGTCCACCAGCATTTGTTATTGCTTGTTTTTTGCTTTTTTGTCTTTTGTTTTTGTCTTTTTGAGACAGGCTTTTGCTGTGCAGTTCAGGCTGATGTTGAACTCACTTTGTAGCGTAGGCTGGCCTTGAACTCACAGCAATCCTCCTGCCTCAGCCTCCCGAGTGCTGGAGGTTGATTTATTGATGCCATAGATGGCTTTCATCAGATTGATATAAAGAGCTTCTATTCCAGTTTTCTGTAGGGTTTCTATAATGAATGGGTGTTGGACTTTGTGAAGTCCTTTTTCTGCATCTATTTAGATGATCATATGGTTTTTGTCCTTGGCTCTGTTAATGTGGTGCCTTATATTTATTGATTTGCATATCTTGAACCATGCCTGCATCTCTGGGATGAATCCTATTTGGTCATGGTATATAATCTTCTTGATGATTTGCTGCATTGTTTGTCAGTATCTTATTGAGGATTTTTGCATCTGTGTTCATTGAGATTGGCCTGTAATTATCTTTTTTCGTTGAGTTCTTCTGTGGTTTTGGTATCAGGGTAATGCTTGCTTCCAAAAATGAATTTGCGAGTATTGCTTCCCTTTCAGTTTCATTAAAGAGTTTGAGAAGTAGTAGCATTGGCACTTCTCTAAATTTCTTGTAGAATTCATCAGTGAATCTGTGAGGGCCTGAGCTTTTCTTTGTTGGTAGGTTTTTAATCACATCTTCAATTTCATTGACTGATATTGCTATATTTAGAATTTTTATATCTTCTTTTTTTTTTAATGTGGGTACCAGGAGTCGACCTCAGGACCTCATGCTTGCCAGCAAGTGCTTGTGCTGCTGAGCGATTATCACTGGCCCTTTTTTTCCTTTATGTGAGTACCGGGAGTTGAACTCAGGATTTCGCACTCGCTGGGCAGGCGCATATGCTGCTGAGCTGTCTCACCGGCCCTAGAATTTTTATATCTTCTTGATTCAGCTTTGGTAATTCATGTGTATCTAGGAATCTGTCCATTTCTTCTGTTTTCCATCTTATTAGAATATAGATTCTCAAAGTAGGTATTGACAATCTTCTGGATTTCTGCAGGATCTGTTGTGATTTCACCGTTTTCATTCCTAATTGCATGGTTTTGAGTCTTTCCCTTTTTTGGATAAAGTTGGCTAAGGGTTTGTCAATTTTATTTAATCTTTAAAAGAACCAACTCTTTGATTTATTGATTCATTGTATTGTTTTCTTAGTCTCCATTGCATTAATTTCTGCTCTGATCTTTATAATTTCTTCCCTTGTACGAGCTTTGGGCTTGACTTGCTCTTCTTTTTCTAGAAGCCTCAGGTTTTAACATTAGGTTGTTTATTTGAGCTCACTCTGTTTTTGTGATACGGGAATTCACTGCTATAAATTTCTTTCATAAGATTGCTTTCATTGCACCCTATAAGTTCCGGTATTTTGTTTGTTTGTTTTTTGTGGGTACCGGGGAGTCGACCTCAGGACCTCGCGCGCCAACAGGCACCTGTGCCGCTGAGCGATATCACTGGCCCCTTTTTCGTATGTGGGATCCGGGAGTCGAACTCGGGCCCTCGCGCTTGCAAGGCAGGTGCTTACGCTGCTGAGCCATCTCACCGGCCCAGTTCCGGTATTTTGTATTGGCATTATTGTTTAATTGTAGAGACTGTCTTAATTTTTCTTTAATTTTATCTGAGACCCATTGGTTGTTCAGGAGAGTATTATTTAATTTCTGTGTTTATGAAGTTCTTGTGGTTTCTTTTGCCATTAATTTCCAATTTCAGTACACTGTTGTCAGTACACGCATGGGATAATTTCCATTCCTTTGCACTTACTGAAGCATGTTCTATGAGCACCTATGTGGGCTATTTTGGAGAAAATCCCATGTCCAGCTGAGAAGAATGTATATTCTGATGTGGGGTGGAACATTCTGTAGACATCTACTAAGTCCATTTGTTCAAAAGTTTGGTTCAGTTGTAATATTTCATTGTTGATTTTTTTTTTTTTTTTGGTCTGGTTGATCTATTTGTGACAGTGGGGTATTGAGGTCTCCCATTACAATTGTATTAGTGTTTATTTGATTTTTCATGTCTGTTAGTGTTTTATATAGGTGGGTATACTGGTATTTGCTGCATATGTATTTGTGGTTGTCATCTCATCCTCTTGGATTGTTTCCCTTTACAAGGATGTAGTGACCTTCTTTGTCTCTCTTAATCAGTGTTGGCTTGAAATCCACCTGGTCTGCAAATAGAATAGCTACCCCTACTTTTTTCTGGGTTCCTGTCACATGGAGTATTGTTTTCTATCTTTTGACTTTCAGTCTATGACTTCCTTTTTGAATTAAATGTGTTTCTTGTATGCAGCATATTGTTGCATCTTGCTTCTTGATTCATTCTGCCAGTCTGTTTCTTTCGATTGGTGAATTGAGACCATTAACATTGATGGTTATAACTGATATGTATTGATTTACCCTTGTCATGTTATTTTCCTGTTGTTGGTTCCCTTTTTCCCTACTCTGTTTAATTTTTTTTTTTTTTTTTTTTTTTTTTTTTTTTTTTTGTGGGTACCGGGGGGACGACCTCAGGACCTCGCGCGCCAGCAGGCGCCCGTGCCGCTGAGCGATATCACCGGCCCCTTTTTCGTATGTGGGATCCGGGAGTCGAACTCGGGCCCTCGCGCTTGCCGGGCAGGCGCTTAAGCCGCTGAGCCATCTCACCGGCCCCCTACTCTGTTTAATTACAAGCCTTGCCTGGTGGATTCATTCTGTTGGGGTTCATGAGTTGTAGTCCTTGTTATCTCTTTCAAGAATGTCCTTCAGAACATTTTGGAGTGCTGATTTGGTGGTCAAGAATTTCTTCAGGCGTTCATTGTCATGGAAGTATCTCATTTCTTCATCAATTTTGAAAGATAGTTTTGCAGGTTACATCACTCTGGGTTGGAGGTTGTTTTCTTTTAGAGCTTGAAATACGTTCCTCCAAGCTCTCTTTGACTCGAGGGTTTGTGTTGAGAAATCTGCTGTGATTCTGTTGGGCTTTCTTTTATAGGTGATTTGTTTCTTTTCTCTATCAGCTTTAATATTCTGTTCTTGTGTTGAATTTCTAGAATCTTGACTATTATATGTACATTTTTTTTGATCATGGCTAATTTGAGTTCTATATGCTTGCTTATGTGTATGTCAGATTCTTTTTCCCTGCTTGGGAAGTTTTCTACCATTACTTCTGTGAACAAGTGTCATTTGCACTATCTCTTCCTTTCATTGACTCCGAGCAGTCTTACGTTATTATTCTCTGCATCATCTACTAGCTGCTGGATTGATTTCTCATGGTCCCTTGCTATTTTTAAGAAATCTTTCTTTTCATGATCACAGTCCTGTCTTCTAGATCTGATATTCTGTCCTCACATTTGCTCATTCTGCTGTGCACACTTTCCGTGAAAGTTTTAATCTCCTGGAAATCTGTTTGAATCCGTTTCATGGATTCCATTTCTTTCCTATGTTGGGTGGTCATGGTTTCCATCATTTTCCTAAGCTCCTCTAGTTTTTATCTATATCTACTCTAGTCGCTAACCATGGCTTTCATTATGGTCACCGTCTCTGTAGTGAATCTGAAAAATTATTTCTGATTTGATTTTTTTTCTAGATCTTCATTTATCTGCTTTGTTACTTCAGCTCTTACTACTTCAGAAAGTCCAGGTGGGTGGCTTTCAAAGTGTCGCACCTCATTGCTCCCTGGGTTTGCCTTTGGCAAGCTGGAAGTTTGTGGGGTTGCATCTTGCTTTGCTGTCTTCTCATTTTTTTCTTTCTTTTTTTCTTTCTTTTTTTTTTTTTTAGTTTCATTCCTGGGTTGATGCTCATAAATTGCTTATGGCAAGTATCTTTATTGCTGATATTTAGAACCCTTAGGAAATGACTGCTTCTCAGAGATGTCTTCCAAGTGTAGGTGGCTTTTAGATTTTGAGCCTGTTGCAAGATCCTACCTGTTCAGTTGATTGGTAATGAGAAGTTGTTGCCTATTTGGCCTAGCCCCGGTTCTTTGGCACTGGCCTATAGTATTTCTCATGGCCCTTAGGCAGTCTCAGTCTTGGCATACCAGGAAGAACAACTGAGTAGAACAGTTATGTCACCTTGCCTAAAGTAGTACAATCAGCATTAACAATAGTATCAAACACAGCCTAAAAAATGACAGTCCATGGTAGCTATTAATTTGCCACCTTTAACTGCATGAACTAGGTTTGTGGTTATATAACAAAATGTAAAATAATCCAGAAAATTGTGTATAGCAAATAAGCCCCCAGAATGTGATTTTACCCTCAGGAGAGAAAGTATAAAAGGGGTTGGGGGGAAAAAACAGAGAAATAGAAGAAGAGATTAGAAGCAAGGCTGGAGGACAAAGGAAGATTATGCAAACATTGGGAAACTGGTGAAGATGACAGGAAGGAAAGAGAAAAGGAAGAAATAAAAACCAGAACAGAACATCAACAACAAAACTAGAAACAATGTTCACAGTAATATAAAAACAAGGACAAACAACAAAGCAAAACAAAAAAACAAATAAAAAAGAAGAAAATAAGAAAAAAAAAAAAAAGTCTACTTCAAGGCATGCCTCTGATGTCACTGGTAGATAGAGTCCAGATCCTTTTTCATCATCTCGTAACTTTACTGTGGGGAAGTGGATTATCCCAGCAAGACTGCACTTACAGTTCCACTGAAGGTCAGGCTGGTTTCTGGCTGTGAGGCTAGAACCTGATTTGTTAAGCCTGCAACACTCTGTGCCTCCTGCTGGCTTAAACTCGGCTCCTTGAACTGCCGAAATGAACTTGGCAGCCACCCCTGTCACTGGCAGCTGCTAGATGGAGCCAGCCTGCAGCTGTTCTGAGTTCTGAACTCTGTTGGCCCCTCTCCAAGTTGGCTACTGGCCAGTCACCCTCTTCTGGGGACATCCAAACCCAAATAACTCATCATCTACTGCAGTCCACTGTGTCCACTGCTCTGTTCCACTGGTGCATTTCTCTGTGGAGGCCTCTGGGGCCACCAGTAGTCACCATGCATCTGCATCTTCGTGCTGCCCCTATCACATAGTGAGCCAGGGCTCAGGGAGAAAGTGCCACTTGCCACCTCCTCCTTCTTCATTGAAGTCTCTCTCTTTGTTCTCCCCATGGTCTTCAATTCTCACATCAGATCCCTCCTGGGTCCCGCCCCACTTCTCTCCCACGTTGCTGTATTCTAGCATGTGGACACCAAATGTCGGAGAGGCTCTTTCCTGCTGTTCACCACTCTACCATCTTCCCAAAGTCTCACTATAGCTAAATCTAAAGCCAGTTTGAAATTTTTACTTGCCAAAAATGGGACAGTTTAAACACCCAGGAGGATGTAACTACAGTGTACTGAAACCTGTCAGATATTTTGATGTGTAGGTTTTAAATGATGCTTTTTAAAAAAGAAGACCTAGTTGATCCCCTTTAGAAGATTGTAGTATACCAACTTACTATTTTGAAACCTGGAAAATAATGGAAAAGAATCAAGCATTTATCAAGTATTTACTGGCTTGCTGTAAAGCAAGTAATAGATGAGGGAGAATGCTCTTCGTGTCCCAGTTGTTAAGTAAAGAAGGAATGTGAGCAAGTTAGCTTTTGGCAACTCCTAATGGGTTAATTGATTTAGGCATTTATCATCATTATCCACTAGCTGGACAAAAAGGAACAACCAAACATTTTCTTCCTGGTAGAAGTGTTCTTGACTGAAAACATTAAAATCTTAATATGACCAAGGCTCTAGATAAATGTCTCAATTTACAGAAAACTCCAAGGACCATATTAAAAAAGACAGTGTAGGGATGCACGTAATAAAATCCAGGCTCTGGAAAAATCTACACAGAAACAATCTACTTTTTTCAACAAATGAATTGTCAGGATAGAAAAGGTAGGGGGATCTTACAGATAAGAAGACTTTATGTTTAGCTGAATATCTCTGTTCACCTGCCATAGCTTCTGTACACCTCTTGCATAACACTACGTTGTTTATAAATGATTGGCTCGTAGCCATTTCTGTCCCATTAGATGGTATGTTTCTGAAGTCCAAGGAAGGATTTCTTAATCTGATTTTATTTTACTAATGCCCAACATAATGTGTGACATATGTTAGTGAATCTATAAATATTTCCTGTAAAAATTTTGACGACTGCAGTGGTTCATCATATTCATCTTTGATCTCTATCTAGTTCTTTTGATTAGCAAGCTATTTGACTACTTTAAGTACAATTGACTTCTCCATTTCTTTGGTACTTCCAGAGAATATGCTTTTTGTCAACAACACTCATTCTCCACCATGAAAATTACTTTATTGCTTCTCTAATTGTAAATATCATATATTTTCACTGCAAAAATTCAAGCAAAATAAAAAAATATAAAAATCTAAAGTCATTACTATTAACTGAAAAGTAAAGCTATTGTGACTATCGTTTTAGAAATAGGATTTTTATCCCTTCTTTCTGTCCCTCTCTTTTGCCTGCCGCACCCGCATGCATATACCCACGCACCCGAGTTGACCATATTATGTAGGGAACGCCACCGCACATCCTGCTGTGGAGCCTGTTCCTCTGAGCCTTACCCTCTGTCCAGCATGCTCAGTATTTGCGTTAGTTACTTTTCTCTCGTTGCTGAGCCAAAATACCTGATGCCCAAAATTAAGGAAGGAAAGGTTTATTTAGCTCACAGTTTGTGGAGGTTTCAGTCCATAATCAGCTGGCTCCAAGGCACGGTGGCTTGGTGAGGGGCAACAGTTCAAGGCTGCAGAAGACAGCAAAAGCAACAAGAGCAAAAAAGGGAGAAGCAAGCCTCTTTTCCTCCCTTATGTTGTAAGCAGGCCACCCCCCCACCATGGCGGGTGCAGCGCTCACACCATCTCCCTGCCCTCCTCTTGCACAGGACGAGGGTGTTTACAGAGTGAGGACCCTGGTTCCCTGCTGAGTGGCTTCCTTAAACTCCTAAACTTCTTGAGTTGACACAGTGTATCACCCATTACAGGATTGCTTCCCATATTCCATAGGGGCCACTGCAGATTGTGATCTACTGGACTCCATAGTGTCCCTTCTTATTAATGTATATTAACTTAATTAACCAATCCTTTCCCTATTTCATAAACACTGCTGCAAGTGTCATTTGCAGGATTTCATAGTATCCCTTTTTATTAATGTATGTTAACTTAATTCTCTAGTTCAGTACAGATTGAGTATCCTGAAATGCTTGGGACCAGAAATATTTTAAATTTTGAATTGGGTGGGTGTTTCAGAATATTTGTATGTACAAATGAAATATCTTGGGGGATGTAAGTCTCAACATGAAATTCACTTATACATACCTTATACATAAAGCCTGAATGTAATTTTGTAGAATATTTTGAGTATTTTGTGCATGACACAGTTTGTGTACATTGAACCGGCAGACTTGTGGTATCATGTCAGAGCTCAAAAAGTTTTAGATTTTGGATTTTGGATTTTCAGATTAGGTGTGCTCAGCATACTCTGAACTGAACATTGTTTCTTTTTTTTTCTGTTCTTTTTTTTTTTATACCCGGGTACCAGGAGTCAAACTCAGGACCTCGCACTTGCCAGGCAGGCGCTTATGCCGCTGAGCCATATCACCGGCCCTGTTTCTTTATAATTATTTGTAATTCTCAATTATAAAAATGTTGTAATTACTTTCAACACACCCATTTAAACTTGTGTGTAGTATAGTATTCTCTTCAACCTGCAGGCTGGTTTCTTGAGTCAAAGATTGTGTGTTTATTTAAAATTTCTGGATTGCTGTACTGCACTCCTAAAAATTTAGACTTATTTTCATTGCCTTAGAAATTGATTAGCGGGGTTTTATTATACTTGAAATCTTTTTTTTTTTTTTTTTTGGTGGGTACTGGGGGTTGACCTCAGGACCTCACGCACCAGCAGGCGCCCGTGCTGCTGAGCGATATCACTGGCACTTTTTTCATTTGTGGGTTCCGGGAGTCGAACTTGGGCCCTTGCGCTTGAGAGGCCGGTGCTTATGCCGCTGAGCCATCTCACCAGCCCTATACTTGAAATCTTGTTCGTCAGTTCCAAGTATAGTGTTCAGGTAAAGTAACTTTTTGTTTTTTGTTTTTTTTTTTTAGTTTTTTCTTTTGGTATTTTTTCTTAAATTATTTCTTTTCTTTACATTGGTAGCGGGGATTGTTACCATTTGTGTGAGATGCCCAGTCATGAGCTGGAGCAGAAGTCAAATAAATAACAGTGTAGAATGTGATTGTCTTATAGTAGCCACCTGATTCTCTTAGACCCACTATATTGTAATACGTTCTTAAACAATAATGTGGAATATCATACCTCTTAAGTCCTTGACCAAATTTATACAAAACCACACTTGTACATTCCATTCCATTTTTATCTGCTTGAAGTAGCTGAGATAATAGTAGAATTTTCTTTTAACCTCTTAGCAGTGTTTCCTCCATACTCACTTCCCAAAAGCCTCATGTAGAGAGAAGGTAATGAATTTTGAAGTCTGGCTGACTAGACTTTGATTTCAGCTTCATCATTTCCCTTGTTGTGTGTGAAAATCAGTTAACTTTGGCTGTCAGTTCTTCTGCAATATCAGGATGCATTTGATTGCTCTGTATTTGAATGATTGCTCTAAGTATCAGGTACATGAGACTGCTTAGCACAGTGCCTGGCAAATATTAATAATTCAGTAGTTTTTCATCTTTTGTGGTGTTTGGTGAGTGATATGTAGTATTTTAGTATTCACTATTATACTGTTGCTTTTGCAGAAATCTTCTCTACGTATACCCTCAGAGTCTTAATTTTGCCAATCGTCAGGGTTCTGCCAGGAATATCACAGTGAAAGTCCAGTTTATGTATGGAGAAGATTCGAGCAATGCCATGCCGGTAAGAAGAGTTTTTTCCTACTCTTAGTCTTCATATGTGGTTCCCATCAGCTTTTTAAAAAAGTGTATCACTTGGTTGGCAACCAAACTGGAAATTAAAATCTCTATAGTATGTTTAAAAATTCTAACATTTTTTGAAGAGTTGGCATATCCTAGAGATACAAAGATGAATAAGCCTTGCAGTCTAGAGGATCTAATAGAAATACATATAAATCTAAAGTAGCTTTCTGTAGAGGGTCAGATCAGTATCACCTAGGAAACTCTGTCAGAGCACCAATAAATTTGCTTTGGCATGTGTGATTCTGATTTTCCTCAACTCCCTTCAGAATAAAAGGCCAGGGAATGGAGGTGGGAGGTGACGGGGGCGTACAAGGTTGTGTTGCAGCTTGAAAATGTTCCACAGGGATTTTAACGTGTATGGCTCTTTCCATCTTAATTGAGCAACTCTGGCAGTCTTCTCTGTACATTAGATTCATCTGGAGAGCTTTTAAAAATAACAGTTCCCAGGCTGAATCTCCTTTGAATTAAATCATTATATCTGAGGACCTGAGCCAGGTATCAGTATTCTTAACTCTCATCAAGGGATTACATTTCACAGCCAGGGTTGAGAACGAAAATATATGCTAATTATTAAAAGGTTGGTAGAGGGATCCGAAGGAGTGGGTGTTCAGAGAGAGAAAGAGAGAGGTTGCCTTACTGAGGTCAAAAGCAGGCATCACATGGAAGAGGCCAAGTCTAAAGGCTAAAGCCACAAGTCTCTCTCGTGCGCATGATGCTGAGTCTGGAGAGTGGGGAAGGAAAGCAGTTGAGGTCTTAGAGTGTCCCTGAACAGTGACAAATACAGTGGTGAGTTGCCAGTGAGCCAGAGCAGCAGAACATAGGTCAGAAACGGCAGACTGTGGCCAGACTGGAGAGGTTTTGACTGACAGTATTGTCATTTAGGGTTTGTGTGACACTCATGAATGTAATTCCATGGCAAGAGATTTTTGGCTCAACTGAAGTTGGCAACAAGGAATAGGAGTATGCTGTGGCTATAGGCGGTCACACTCTAGGAACCCTAGTGAAATAAAAACATTAAGAACGGGTGCATCAGGGCCGGGGATATAGCTCAGCAGCACCATACCTGCCTGGCAAACGCAAGGTCTTGAGTTCAATTCCAGATAACAAAACGAAACAAAACAAAAATGGGTTCTTTACCAGTAGTCTGATTTTATCCATCCATATCTGCCTTTTAGTCAAATTCTTTTGATTTTCCACTTACTAGGAAATATTTTCTTCTTCCCTATTGCCTCAGTTTCATCAGCATCTTTAGTTCTCCTTGACAGCAGTGATCACAGATTATTCATCTTTGTGTTCTCCTGTGGCAGCTATTTCTGATCCTTGCAAATGATACCTGCTGCATATTTGTGGAATAAATGTAGAATTTATTTTTGAGGTTTGAAATTAGCATTTCATCCTCTTTACTAGCTCTTTATATCTGCTGAATGAATGAATTTATTATAGTTGATGAAAAGATACCAGATAGTGAAAATATAGCCTATATGTGAATTTGAGCTTCGGACAGATGTAGTACATGTGCAAAAATGTCTTCGTTGTTTGCTCAGCAAGTTCCTCCTGTGTTAGCGTGTGAATGACCCCTCTGAGTAGCTCCAGGGTGCCCCACACACACGGGCAGGTGGCCTGATTTTTCTTTGTTGCCACCATAGCATCTTCTCACTTTTTTCAGAGGCCTTATGCTTTGTAATTTTTTATTTATACAAAATTACCTCGTCACCTCATCCACTAGACTGTAAGCTCCTTGAGGGCAGGGGTCATGATGTACTCGTAGCTGTATCTTGATGCCTGTCGTAGTGCTTGTTTACTACTGTAATCGATGTTCACTCCACATTGGTGATTAAAAATACATGTCAGATGGTCAGAAAAGGAACACTTCCCCCGTTACTTCATTCATGTTACAAAAATAGGTTTTATTTTTTGGAAAGTGATAGCTTCTCAGAGGAAAAAAGGTACTGCATTTATTTTACTTGTATATTATTAATTATATGAAAATATAATGATCTTATATTTATGTGAGTGGCTGGTTTGAAAGAGTGTATACACAGCAACATCATACGTTTGCTTACTTTTTAATTAAGGACTATTCAAATGGTCCCCCTCTGATATTTTTTGATTGTATAATGCAGTATGATAAAATTGAAAAGTTCATAATTCTGGCACTGGAACATTTTGTAAAAGCATACTAAGTTATTACAGAACTGATAAAATAAGGTTTACCTAGGGCAGTCATAACTATTACACTTCTGTATCCGTTTAAAATAAAAGGACATGCTTGAAAGGTTACAAAAACAAATACCTGCCTGTGTACTTAGTGCTGGTTAATCTCTTTGTATAAGGATTAGGCTTTAGTTGTTTTACCAGTTTGTGTGATGGAAGTGTGCTGAGCAGTTCACACGCTTGTTCATGCGTATGTAAGGGTGGCTGGCCAGACAGAAGGGTTTCCTCTGTAGCTAGACACCACTGCAAGTCTGGCTCCTAGCAGTCGCAATTGTGACCTTGGCGTCATTAAGCCATTTTGAAATCAGCTGCCCTAGTTATTCAGTGTTCTCAGAATTCAGGAGGCAGATATACAAGGCTTAACTATTTTACCTTTAAACTTTCCCCAGAAATAATACTATATTTTTAAAAAATATGGCAGATTTTCTTTTAAACATATCTGTAAGACTAAAGAATACAGCTCTTCCTCTATTATAAAGTAGTGTGCAGGAAGTACTAGGATCACCAAGGATACATAACAACCTAAAAAGTAGAATATTTTATATCATTTATAAGTAATTTATATTTGACTTTCAGGATGACTCTGCTGTTTTAGTGGAGAAGCCATCAATTTATATAGAAGATTATGCCACCATTCTAGGATTCTATTTCTTATATAAATTCCAAATTATATGCTACATCCAATATAAAATGAATTCTTCACTTTCTTTAAGAAAAAGGAAAGAAATGTACCTTGTTGCTTACTAGATAGAAATATAATCAATAGAAACTTTTTGAATGTTTGAATGTCAGATGGGTCTGTTGTTGAAAAGAAACCTATAGTTAAGCAGGTGAACTTTTAATGAAGGTCAGTAGGCACATTGTTCTTCATTGGGCTGATTATGCCCGTTTTTCTTAGTTATTAAATCAGACAAATTCTTACATAGATATGAAACATTCAGCATTTATTGCAACAAAGTTTCAACATGCTGTTATTTGTTACAGGTAATCTTTGGTAAATCTAGCTGTTCAGAGTTTTCAAAGGAAGCCTATACAGCCGTAGTATATCATAACAGGTACTGAATTAAAATATTTCTTTCAAAGTTACTCACTTCTCAATAGTGGCATTGTTAGCACTCATGGTAGTGTGTTTTACTGACTGTGCCGAGGCAAGGCAAACACCTGAGGTATCATTTTCAATCCACAGATGCACAGCCATTCTGTAAAGACATCGCAAGTATAAGACTTTATACATGAAAGATCTTGTCAACCGGATTCTCGGAACCTTTCAGTTTTACTGTGTTGTTATCACTGTACCCTCTGGTCCTTTGATCTTCCCTATTATTTTTCCCGAAACTTTTTATTTTTATTTAAGTCTTTACAAAACTTAAGCCCATTAGTTAAATTGGTGGTATTCTCAACCTCCAGTAATCCTTTGATTTAGTGACTTTCAGTTTTACTTCCTTGGGACATTGCTTACTTGGGTAATGTTTAATTTCTGCTTTACTTTTGGGGGATTATTAAATGTTGAACAATCACAGAATTGCATCAATCGGAGTTATTGCAAATTGATGGTATTGTATTACATGGTGGGGCTACTGTAATTCATTTTATGTAATTTACCCTCTCATATAACAGTAGTTACAGTAGTTTCCTCCAGATCCTGCTTTTCTGTTTGCTTTACTCTGCATTTCTGTTTTAAATTATTTATGATTATGCAACTGAGATCCATAATTTCACTATTCTTCACCTCGAATCCTCTCTGTACTCATCTGCCTCTCCTGTTTCAGATGTGGCAGTGGCCTCCTTTCTGCTCGGTCTGAATCACTTCTCCTCTGCTTCCAGGCCGTGCTGTCCTGCAGCTTCTGGATGTGGCTCAGTTGTCCCTTCTCTTCAGGGTCCTATTTCATTAGTTTCATCTAGTCTCGTAAAGAAACCTACGTTTCTTACACTTACAAAACACAAAAGTTTCCCCACTGCTGTTGTATAGTATGTGTTTTCCTTGTCCTCTTTAAAACTTTCTCTCACCTTTGTTTTAATGGCTGTATCTCAATTTCCTTCTACTTCTTTGAACATTTTTTTGTGTGTGTGGGGGGTCATACTTGTTCTTTGTCCCCTAAGTGTAGGCATTCCACACGAAACACTACGGCTTTGCTCTAAACCCTCTTTCTCCATGCATTTTCTTCCTGAATAACCTGGTATGTATCTCTCAGAGTCACGTTCAGTGAAAATGTTTCTGCTCTGTTTTGGCCTAGCCTTCCTTCTGATGCACACACCTTTTTTTTCATCAGCCTCCTGGACACACTCATTTTGGTGCCCTGCTGACTTCTCAGTTTCTGTCCCTAACTCTTTTTTCTGACCCTGTCTCTGTCTGCCTTTCTGTTTTTATTAATGGTACCACCATTTTTCTAGTTACTCTAGCTGAAAATTTAAGATGTTTTTGGTTTCTCTCTTCTGTTCTCTAATATCCAATCAACCTTTAAGTCTTGATGATTTTCTTTGGGCCTCAGTAGCAAACATATCCTGTGCTATTTCTGGGCCTTTCTTAGATCTTTTATGATAATGGTTTCCTTTTTTTGTTGAACTACTCACTTTTTAAGGCCCATATTAAATGTTACCTCCTAAATAATAATTCCTTGAGCTTAAACTTGTAATCTGTTCACCTCTACTCTTGAAGTATTTAATCAATATGCCTTATATCAGGGGTTGGCAAACATTTTCCACAAAAGACTAGATAGCATATCTTTTTTTTTTTTTTTTTTTTTTTGTGGGTACCGGGGGGTCGACCTCAGGACCTCGCGCGCCAGCAGGCGCCCGTGCCGCTGAGCGATATCACCGGCCCCTTTTTCGTATGTGGGATCCGGGAGTCGAACTCGGGCCCTCGCGCTTGCCGGGCAGGCGCTTAAGCCGCTGAGCCATCTCACCGGCCCTAGATAGCATATCTTTTAGGCCTGTAATCACATGGCCCTCTCTGGTAACTTCTCGACTTTGCCATTATAGCACAAAAGCAGCCATAAGTAATAAAGTCACAAGTAAATTGGTGGCTGTGTTACAATACAACTGTACATATGAACACTGAAATTTGAATTATATGTAAATTTCACATCTAATAAAATATTATTCAAAAATATAAAAGCTACTCTTAATTTACAGGCTGTATAAAACCTGGTAGAGGACTTGATTTGCCTTGTGAACCATAGTTTGCCAACCTCTTTTTTATAGCATAGCTATTGATATTTGTGTCTTACTTATGTTCCTACTGAATTATATACTTTTTGAGGGTAATTGTTTTCGTACATTTATCTTTAAGATCACCACTAAACGAATACAATTGTTTAACTTGAAGGTGGGCAATTAAACCTATTTATCGAATGAGTAATTCTCATAGATACTTAATTTTTCACAAGTCTTCACGTAATGTGGTTTCAGGAAGTAATAAACCATAATATTCAATACTAGGAAAGATATTGATGAAGAAAGTGGTCATTTCTAAAAGTTTCTCAGTTTTGTGTGTAGGTTATTATATTTGCTCTCAGCATTCGTGGAATCAGAATGACAATAACATCTGACATTGCTGATAATTTCAGCTTTTTACCAATTTGGTGATGATTGGTAAGATCAGTAGTAAGATGCATAGCATCTTTTTTTTTCTCACCAAAGTTATCAAGTTCTCAGATTGCTAATATTAGCTCTCTTTCTTGTTAGTATTATTTAAAGTCTAGTTCCACTTAGAATTTCTGTGGTCAAACCCATACCTGTTAACAGGTTTTTGAGGCTCATTTGAGGGAAGGATACTTTGACTGCCTAGCATCTAAGAAGGAAAAGTCTAATGGGTGTGCCAGCCTTCACAGTGAAGAGAGCTGGATTTTCATTGGATATAATTCTGAGAGACAGCAACTGCGTGTGGAAGGCCAGGATGCCAAGGTTTTATCCCTTTCAAGTGTGTATCATGAGTAAAAGCTGTGCTTTCCTGTGAAAATGCCTCCTAGGGCCATTCTGACTAAATACTGATTGAGAGAGAAGATCCTGAAATTTATCGTATTTGTGTAGTGTCTAGGAGCACTTCTGACCTGTGGCACAAATGCAGTTTGTTTTCATTCCTGATTTTATCTTTTTTTTTTCCCTTTAAGTCAATCAATGACTAGTCCATGTTTTGGTGACATTTTGCATTTTGCTAACAATGGAATAATTTATATAAGACATTCCACAGAGAGCCCAACTTACTAGTAAGGTATCTTTAGAGATACTCTTTTTCTTCTTTTATAAAAGGATGATACAGATTAGTTTTGTATGAAACTGTACTCCTACAAAATAAAAATATTTTTCTATAGGGTGGTTTTAAAATATACACTTACTCAATTCATTATTTTTCTCTATCTGTGTAAGAATTGGTTCATAAATGTAGCCCTACCATAGTCTTCTCTTGTGTACAAGTTCCAATGTAATGGAGATCTCAGTATGAAGGTGATAATTACTAATTTTTAAATAGTAGTACTATTCAGTCCATTAATAAAAATGGGATGATAAATTTCAGAAACAGTGGCAGCTCCCTCATCTGGAAGTAGGATTTAATTATTTGGAGATTGGGAATAAAGAAAAATATTTTGGACTAGAGAAAAAATGCAGCATGAATCTAAAATTAAGTTTAAAATCACTCAAGCGTACAAATGCAATAATTATTTATTTTGAACAAATTACTGATTATTGATTTTTGTTTGTTTTCTTTATTTTGTATGAAGGTCTCCTGATTTTCATGAAGAAATCAAGGTTAAACTCCCTGCAACTTTAACTGACCATCATCACTTACTTTTTACTTTTTATCATGTTAGTTGTCAACAAAAACAAAATACTCCTCTTGAAACTCCCGTTGGATATACAGTAAGTCCTTTTTGTTGAATATTTAGTTCTTTGATCCTAAAAATATTTATTAGATATAGTTAATGTTTCTTACTGCTTGAATACTCTCATTCCCCATAGCTATAAAGTTGCATTGGTAAAGAAGAGTCATCCAAACAAGAAAATACTCAATAATGCAATTAGCTAATTAAGCAATAACTAATAACTCGTGTAAATACTTAGGTGTTGGTTCTGATTATTGAGTTTACTCAGCAGTGCAGTATAAATACAAGTTTAAGGAGAAAATGATTTGATTGTAAAACAAAAAGTTTGAGTATTTTTCAAAAATCATTATGATTGAATTGCAGAGGTATAATTAAGATGAAGGACGTCCTAATAATCTATCATACAACTTTTTCAGAAAAATCATGCTTCTACCCAAAAGAGAAAAATCAACATCTGACTCATTTTTTTGTTTCTTGCATTTGTGATGGGAATTTTTCTAAAATAAATAGTACTTTTTAGTTTTATTTTGAGCACTCACAGCTAATTAAACCTTTCACTATTTTAAAACTTTTTTCAGTTTTATAATTGATTCACTTCATGGCCTTTTCCCAGGACTAACTCTTCTTTAGATAGTAAGGACCCTTTATCTTAAATACTGCATGGCTAGTAATAATACTATTTTGGGGAAATGATTCCTTAGAGGAATTATGAAGGCCTCTTATTGTTTATGTAATCAAATCCCTTAGTGTTTGGTGATAGGAGACAAATTTGGGGTATACCAAGTTCATAAAACAAACTTTCCAAGTAATTATCTTTATAACCAATATATTTAAATTGAGAGTATTTCCTTTTCATTTCCAAGTGGATCCCAATGCTTCAGAACGGACGGCTGAAGACTGGGCAATTTTGCTTACCAGTATCCCTGGAGAAGCCTCCCCAGGCCTACTCTGTGCTGTCCCCTGAGGTCAGTCTCTATCTTACTGTGGTTCTCCAGGTGGGATGAAGTGGGATTCTCATTGTAGAGATGTCTTTAGCAAATGAAACCTTATTATTGCTTCTATCTGTAAGAATGTAGATAATGAAGTCAGATTTCCTCTGATGATTAAAATTCCTGTATATGAAACTTAGAAGCTTTTATCCTTTTTTAAAAAATAAGCATATTAATTTAAAAACTAAAATAATACATGAAATATAAACTCGAGATAGACTTGGAAAATTTTCCTATTAAAACTTGAGAAGCTTTATTAAATAAATATTTCTTTTAGTAGACTCTTCATATTTTACTAAAAGACTGAAGGAAGAGAAATATATTTAAATTTTTAGTATCTTTTTGAAATTGAATGTGTAAGAGAAAACAAAATACTTTCTTGTGGAAGTATGGATTTGTTGGTTTGCATATACAAAGTTTTCTAAAGGTAAGTCAGTGGTTTTCTTTTCTTTTCTTTTTTTTTTTTTTTAATGTGGGTATCGGGAGTCGAGCTCAGGACCTCGTGCTTGCCAGGCAGGCGCTTATGCTGCTGAGCTATATCACTGGCCCAAGTCAGTGGTTTTCTTTTAGCTACTATGCTAAATATGCTTATATTAAAAAAAAAAAGGGCCAAATTTATATTTGATTATAGACCTACAGTACAATGTGATTGACTGATACATGTAATAAACCACTCAGTTGAAGCAGAAAGAGTCTAATGACACAATACCCGACGTCCAGGACCTAATCAAAAACTATGCATCAATCAAAAGCCACGGAACTCTCAATTTAAATGAGAGAAGAAAATCATCAGACACCAACGCCAAGATGACACAGATGTTGGATAGGTCTGAAACTAAGCACATTTATTTCCAACCGACCGCCCCTGCATGTCCCTTCCCTAATACTGGGGATTCAACCCAAGGCCTTTACATTAAGCTACATCCCCAGCCCTTTTTTATTTTTATTTCTTAGTTTGAGACAGGGTTTCACTAAGTTGCTAAATTGCCCAGACTGGGCTCATGCTTGTGATTCTCCTGCCTCAGCCTCCCAGAGTGCTAGGATTATAGTATATATTGCTTTTTAATGTCATCATTAAAGTATACAAAAATTATAACTCAACTGAGTGGTTTATTACATGTATCAGTCAATCACATTGTACTGTAGGTCTATAATCAAATATAAATTTGGCCTTTTTTTAATATAAGCATATTAAAACACTCACAGGCAGAGGAACCACTCAGGGGAGGTGCTGTGTCGAGGTCTAGCTGAAGGTCCTCAGTACCCATTCCGTCTCCTTTCACGGGGTGAGTTGGGTGGGTGGCTCTTCATCAGGGGAGGTGGATTTCAGCATCCCCACCGGGCCTCTGTTGACCTCCCTGGACACCTTTGCACTGCTCCCTGCTTGACCTCCACAGTTGGCTGGGGGCTGGTTATCGCCAGAAGGGGATGGGCTCCTATCTAGATGCTGCCTCACATGTGTGGGTTGGCTTAGGTGGAAGGGCACCCCTGCTGTCACCCCAGAGGTGGCAGCTTAGGCTTCACATCAGCCTGTGTGTGTGAGAGGGTGGCGGCACGCTTATTCCCTTAGGACTGCTACAGGATGTTGGCTTTGGCTAAGAGCAGCCTTTTCTTGAGGCTTTTTCTGCCTGTCTTTATTGGCTTTCCTGGATTGCTGGTGTCTCTAGCACCCAGTCCTGGATATGCAGAGCAGAAGTAAAACCCCAGAAGTACTCCTGTGTGCCTTGCACCCTGAGCGCCCTGCTCTTTTATTCTCTATGTTCATTTTAAATATCACATTCCAGGGTTGTTAGCTGTATTTAGTAGGAAGGATGGAGAGAATTTAGGTATTACTTTAAAAATGATTTTTATGAGATAATTTTAATTGACATTCTAGCAGTTTATATCCAATAAAAAGGTTTTCTAATCCTTAGAACAACAAGGTTCCTCTGCCTGTGAGTGTTTTAATGCCCAATGAAAACATACTAGGAATGTTTAAAATAAATGGAATATTATAAACCTCTAAAATGGTGGGGTTTTTTTGTTTTTGTTTTTTGTTTTGTGGGTACCAGGGGTTGAACTCAGGACCTCGCACGCCAGCAGGTGCCCGTGCCGCTGAGTGATATCACTGGCCCTTCTTTTGTATGTGGGTACCGGTAGTCGAACTCAGGACCTCACGCTTGCCAGGCAGGCGCTTATGCCGCTGAGCCATCTCACCTGCCGAAAGTGGTGTTTTGTATGTGAATTTAATGACATGAAATGAGATTCACAATATATAATATGTGAAAAACAGGTTTCAAAATAATGGTATTAACTGTGTAAGAGAATATATGAAAATGTGTATAGAGAGAGCGTCGGAATGATAAAAGGGGATATGTCTCTGGGAAAATAGAAATTTGGGGTGTTTTTCTTTTTGCTTCTTGAGCCTTTTAATTCTTTTGTAGAAATTATTCATTAAGATAATGAAATTTTAGATTTTAAAAATATATTGTGGGGCCGATGAGATAGCTCAGCAGCATAAGCGCCTGCCCGGCAAGCACGAGGTCCTGAGTTCGACTCCTGGTACCCACATACGAAAAAAGGGCTGGTGATATTGCTCAGCGGCACAAGCGCTTGCTGGCAAGCGTGAGGTCCTGAGGTCAACTCCCAGTACCCACATTTAAAAAAAAAAGTATATATATATGGTGATTAAAAATTATTTCTACAGAATTTTTTTTCTCATTGAGGTACTCTAATTTTTTGTTTCCTGAGTTCATAATTCATTTAAACATCTGCGATCATTATATTCACTGTCTTACAGGTTCCACTGCCTGGCATGAAGTGGGTAGATAACCACAAAGGTGTATTTCATGTTGAAGTTGTTGCTGTTTCATCTGTCCACACACAAGTGAGTTTTAGTGATCTTTAGGATCAAGTTTTACTTGAATGAGTTGAAAACATACCTTGTTTCTGTCGGTTTTGTTGTCTGCTTCAGACTTATAGGAATATACATCAGTTAGAAGCATGTAGATTTGTAAGTTGTGTTTTTAAAGGAATACACCAAATGTTATTAACCGTCACCATAAGCAAATATTTTGCTTCATACTTATTTTGAACAATGAAGTGACATGATTCTAGGTTTCTGGTACATGGCAGAATAATTAGTTTTAAAACTATCATCCAGCTCAAATTTTATTTCTCAAGATTCAGGTGTTTCAAATGGGAAGTATGTTTAAGAGTCATCTGCTCTAAGTTCTTCATTCTATTTCTGGGACATGCCAAGTTCTTGAAGATACTAATTCTTGGTGTTTCTCTGGCCGGAGGCCTTTCTTCCTGGCTTTCATTTACCTCTCTTTCTAGAGCACTCCTCCTCACCTCAGGAAGTTAGCTTCTTAGTGACCCATTTAGATGGAGAAGCCCTGTCACTCCGGTGGCTGACCCCACACTTACTACCGAAGTGTGTGCCTGTGTGTGTGCGTGTCGCCCTTGCACTCTCACACTGTATGTGTGCTCTACACACACGCATCTGTTTACTGTGTCTCCCCTTTCTAAGCTTCATGAGAATAGGGATGTCACCTGTCAGAGAAGGAGCCTTCCCTTCGGTGACCTTACGTATAATAGGGGAAAGCGCGAACACAATTATAAACAATAAACAGTACCATGCTGGACACACTGACTGTATTGGATAAGTCAGCTACAAGGGAGAATGTGTTCTGCTAGGACTGAGGTGTCACGTTGGTAAGTAGGTCCTTGCCACACATGGGAAGGTAGGGTGGGCAGCTCCTCCAGTCAGATGGCAGAGCAGAGTGCCAGTCTGTGTCTGAGGACGGAATCTGATGTGAGTGCAGTTGAAAGTGAATAGGAAACCCTGAGAGAGGAGGGTAGAAGGCCAGGTTGGGAACAGATTATGAAGGATTTTGAATGTCAGAGTTTAGAGTCCAGGCAGATGGTACTTTCTAATCCTAACTGCAAACCTGGGAGAAGTCATCTTGGGAGCATCCTGAGGGAGAGCAGGCGCAGAGCTCCAGGAGCTCATTTTCAAACCTGTTGTGTCTGACGCGCACTTGAGAGGGAGATGGCCTAGTGCAGTTGTAATGAGTTTGGAGTTTGAGATTCGAGGTAACGGAATAAATGTGATAGCTGAAATTAAATTGGTGTGTATGATTTTTCAAGGAAAATGTAGAGTGAGAAGAGGCCAGTTGATGATCACAGGTTTTGTTTAGCAGTGCACACAGAGACCAGTAACAGGACACGAGTGGAGGCTTTCCTTTCTGATGTTGTGGATGTGTCCTGTGCTTCCTGTGTTCCTTATCATGGTGTTGATGAAAAGATTGGCGTTCTCATTATCATTGAAACATAGTTCCTTTAATAGGTGAATTCTTAATATCACATTCCGTTTCTTAAATATAGAAGTACACTATTATTTATGCTTATTTTTGCCTATTCCTATAATCCTTTGTTTTCTTTTTAGAGTTATCTTTTCCTCCTTATTTTTTTTTATGGAGGCAGATTCATGTGTTATGTTACAAAGAAGGATTTGGGACAAAATAAGTTATGTAGCTGATTCAGAACCTGTGTAATATGGGGGAAGAAGGAAGTGCAAGTGTGTAACATCCTGGCGTTCCCAGTCCTGATGACTAAAATGTTTATAAATTTTGCAGTTAAGTAAAACAAATTCATCAGATAGTAACAATCTTTTTAAAAGGACCAATTGAAAGTAATAAATATTTGTTACAGTGTTTTATACTTTTCTTGTGACATTTTGAAATATACTTGATATATATCAACAATGTCAAACAAATTGATTGTGTATTAAAACCTTTTTAAAAGGATGAATTGCATACCTGTAATCCCAGCGCTCTGATGGGCTGAGGTGGGATGTTTGCCTGTTTGAGCTCAGCCTGGGCAACGTAGTGACTTAGTGAGACCCTGCCTCAAACTAAGAAAAGGGATGGGGATGTAGCCGGTGTGAAGGCCCAGGGCTCAATCCCCAGTACCACCAAAAAGACGGAAAAAGAAAGAACTGACCGACCAAGATCAATTGAATACAAATATTTCTTATGATGTTTTATACTTTTTTGTAACTCTTTGAAATATATATTGACTATATAGAGCTCAGTAAAGAATTTTAATCATTCAAATAATACATACAGAAGGACGTGAGAAGTTTAAGTGGGAAGCTGGGCAGCCTTACTCCTTTTTCTTAAAGTTTATCTTCATTGCTAAGTAAATAAAAACCTCCCCAGAGTTCCAGCAGGCTTTTGTCCCCATCTCCTTGCTCAGAACTCAGTAGCACACGGTCCTTTCTAAGTGTGAAGGAGCTCGGGAGTGCAAGCTTCTATCCAGAGTGCCAGAGACCTGGCACAGCACTGCCATGAGCAACTCGAGCTCTGTTGGCAGCACAGAAGGAAGTTAAATCTGCCAGTAATAGCAATGGAGAAAATTTAAGATTAAGAATTGTTAACTGGGACTAGAGCCATAGCTCAGTAGTAGAGTGCTCGCATACATAGCATATGAAAGGCCCTGGGTTAGATTCCCAACACCACAAATGAACAAACGAAACCACAGGAAGTTAACTAGGTTAAAGGTGATTCACTTCTAAATGGGGTAAAAGAGAATTCTATGACAACAGCAGAGATAACAATTACAGAGAGTCTCTAGGAAGGAATTTAGGAGCTAGAGTAGGACGCTCAAGGTGAGGAGCAGACCTCTGTGGAGAGGATGACACTACACTCTTACTGCTGTGCTGTGGTGAAAGAGACTCATGGGAGGTCCTGGCGGGAGACACACGAGAGCCACCCTTCTGTGGTGATCACTGCCACCCATGTCCCTCTATTCTGAGCAGCATTCACATCTGCCGTGCCACCAGGAAAACGATTAAGATGAAGCCCCTAACTTCACAGGCCAGGACACAGCCTCCAGCACACCCTACTGTCCGAGCCTAACACCAGCCAGCTGACCGGGAGAGCTATAGTTTGAAGAGTCTGGGACAGTGTTCTGCAGTGTGACAAAGTTGGTAGCTCAGAGCAAAGAGGCAAGAAATGTCACAAGCAGTCCTTGAGCTCCGGCAAAGAAGGCAAACTCATACCTAAAGAGAAAAGATCCTTCATGAGTAATCAATACTATTTGAGGTGGCTATTTTACAATAATAAGTGAAAATAGATGTTAATGGGAAATTGTTTATAACTATATGTACTATATGCACATCTTTTTGTATTGTGTTCTCAGTTAATATGAGTATTAGTGGTCCATATTCCCTTAGGATTGGGAATTTTATGTAGTTATAAGTGGTGCTTTTGTTTATTCTTTGTCTTAGGATCCCTATCTTGATAAATTTTTTGCTCTGGTCAATGCTCTGGATGAACACATGTTCCCCATCCGAATTGGGGACATGCGAATCGTGGAAAATAACTTAGAAAATGAATTGAAGAGCAGTATTTCAGCACTGAATTCGTCTCAGTTGGAGCCAGTGGTCCGATTTCTTCATCTTCTGCTTGATAAACTGATCCTGTTGGTTATTAGACCTCCTGTCATTGCTGGCCAAATAGGTAATTTACTTTTGCTTGGAAATGAATCATGTTATTTATAATTTGGCATTTTTAACTTTTGTAAAGAAACTAAATAAAAAAGAACATGCTATTCTATTTGCTATCTATAAAGCAAATTTAGTTTGGGAGTTGGAGATGTCATTTACTTGTTTGTAATCACAGAAGATAACTTTTTCTCTGTATAAAATGTGTCATAGACTTCTCAAGTTACAGAAACAAAGTAATACATTTGTTCACTAAATATTTATTAAGTACCTTGTATGTCTAGAAGCTGATAGATATTGTCCAAGGCTGGGTTCCTGACTTTAAGATCTGACAGACTAGTTAAGAAAACAGGTAAAGGGATAAGTCCTGTAAACTATAACGTTTACAGGTCATGTGATAAACCCCATTCTACAATTTCACTTATGCGTTGTCCTCCATTTCATAAAGCTCTTCTTTCCTTCTTTTGCTCAATATTGATGTATTCTCTTTTTCTTCTTTGTTTTTCTGGAGTGAGAGCTGTTTCTCATTCCTACCCTTTTCTAGGGTTTAGATCTCAGCTTCTCTCAACCGTTTTTTGTTTTTTGTTTTTGTGGGTACCGGGGGTCGAACTCAGGACCTCACGCACCAGCAGGCGCCCGTGCCGCTGAGTGATATCACTGGCCCCTTTTTTTTCGTATGTGGGTTCCGGGAGTCGAACTCAGGACCTCACACTTGCCAGGCAGGCGCTTATGCTGCTGAGCCATCTCACCGGCCTCACCAACAGTTTCAGTTAAATACTAAAAAGAAATTAAGCTGGAAAGAAATTCGAGCTAACCTTATAAAAATTTTTCAGATTAAGTGGTGGCACAAAGGAAAATAAGTTACATGAGGTTTTCTTTGTGAACTTACAAGTGGAGGAAATTCTCGAGCGTTTGAAGACAAATAGGAATCTGGCACGCAACTGTTCCTGCAGGGAACTAAGACTGCATGTGCATAGTTCACAGACAGATCAGTGGACTTGAGAATTTGTAGGAGGACTCGTAAGTAATGAGTTGTAAATGGGAGGGCTGCTAACTAGAGACAACAGGGCTACAGGAGAAGAAGTAGGGACTTCCAGCACTCTTCAGCAGATGAGGGCTGTTTCCCTCTAGGGAATCAATAGGCCTTTGAAAAGTATGGTCTTAATTAGGAAGGTAACATCACCAAATTTGCCTTTAAAAAGATAGCTACAGTACGTGGACATTTGAAAGTCGAAAAATCTGGAGACAGACAAATTAGGAGTCTCACAGAATTTTATACAAAAATGATGTCCTGATAAAAGACAGGGGACAGCAAGATACAGAAGAGAAGATGGATTCAAAGATTATAAAGATGTCTCTTGTACAAGTTACAGGAAAAGCTTTTCAGGACAAAAGAAAGGTTAGTACTGTTCTTTGTTGTGGATTGTATAAATAAAATAATAGTAATAACAAGGGTGAACACTCGCACAGCACTTGTCATGTGCCAGGAGTAGGGCTGTGTGCTTTACATGTGTGAGACCCTGCCACAGACCTATGTAGTAGGTGCCATTATTATGACCACTGGTTCAATGAGCAAAGCGATGGACATGATGTTTAAAAGTGTCGCCTAACAGCTAGTACGGCAGCTAGTATGGCAGAGCTGAAATTCCCACCGGTGCAACTGGCCTTCAAGGGCCTCTTGTGTGCTGTAGTGGAGAGCTGTCCATGGGTGAGATTTGGAAGAACAATGTATGTAGCTCATTGAAGACAGAACTCATTTCAGTTTAGTTAGAAGAGAAAGCAGGGTTGAATAGGGCGTGAGAGCAGAGAGATTTGAATATGTTTACATGCTGATGAAAACAAGTTGAGAGCTAAGAGGAAAATACACGCTGCCAGGTGAGAAAGGGTTACATTAATGGAGCAAATCTGTGAGACAAGAGTGATGTTGGTAGATCACCGTACAGGGGACAGGCTTATGCAGACAGCGCTTCTTTTGGAAAGGACATAAAAGGAGCTTCAGTTTCTTTTTTTTTTTTTTTTTTGTGGGTACCGGGGGGTCGACCTCAGGACCTCGCGCGCCAGCAGGCGCCATGCCGCTGAGCCATATCACCGGCCCCTTTTTTCGTATGTGGGTTCCGGGAGTCGAACTCGGGCCCTCGCGCTTGCAAGGCAGGCGCTTATGCCGCTGAGCCATCTCACCGGCCCAAGGAGCTTCAGTTTCTGATAAATTTGTAGAAAAACTTGAGAACTTTTATGCTTTATACATTTCTTTGTGAGATAGAAGGAAGGGCTTGCTAAGAAGGGAGTGGGGGGACTTGAGTTTTGAGGTGGATTCTCTTGATTTGGATTAGCTGCTGTGAGAAAATAGTTAACCGTGAACATGGGTAGGATTGGGAAAGCCCAAGCAGCTTTCTGTCTCCAGTCTCCCTCCTTGTGGTTCAGTGTATCTGTGTAATAAGCTTCTTTCCTGAGTGACCATTTTACTCAATTGTACCACTTTCAGGGAAACTCAACTGGCCTCATTATCTAGCCATAACTCCCTATCTTGATTAACTAAATCATGGAATTGGAGTCCTGTTGCTCAAACTGACTATGGTTTACCCATTTATTCAGTGCCCTATCAAAATTCCCCAACTTTTGCAAAATTCTTGTGATATACTGACTTGAATGATTGCGTAGGTAGTGCTCATCCTAGTCTTTAAAGTGCTATATACAGTTTTGCTGGGTGTGGTGGTGCATGCCTATAATCCCAGCACTCGGGAGGCTGAGGCAGGAGGATCGCCCTGAACTCAAGGGCAGCCTGGGCTACATAAGCAAGTTCAAGGCCAGTCTGCACTGCATAGTGAGACTCTGTCTCAAAAAAAAAGGTGCTGTATTACAGTTTTAATCTGTTTTCCTTTTTTTCCCTTCTAATCCTTATACAAATTCACTAATTCCTCTTTTCATATTATTATTTCTGATAATCTATTTTTATTTTTACTGTTGATATTTTTAACAGTAAAGGCAATAAGTGCTCATTGTATGTGTTTAGATTTCCAGTCATCTGTAAAATGAGAAGTTGCTTCTCAAGAGAGATACCCAAGATAGATTTTATTTTCTCTTAAGTGCTTTGTATTGTTTTACAAAATGATTGGTGTCTGTTGGGTAATGTTTTTTGGTTCTAATTAATCAAATCTATAGAATTATCATGTTAAATTATTAAAATGAGTTTTCTCAGTTTCTTAAGTATTTTTGGTTTAGCCTAATGTATCACCAAAAACAGTACACTTACTGTGTAGTTGCTGGATTTAAAGCATTTAGAGATGACAAAGCCTTGATCTTTGTGGAACTTAGAGCCTAAAAAATGCTAAAGCAAACATGTTTTCTTCCTTCTTGACAGTTAATCTAGGTCAAGCATCTTTTGAAGCCATGGCATCAATTATAAATCGACTTCACAGAAACTTGGATGGAAATCATGACCAGCATGGCAGGAACAGCCTTCTTGCATCCTATATCTATTATGTTTTTCGCCTACCAAATACTTACCCTAATTCACCCTCACCAGGTGTGTGATTCTTTTTACTGTGAAACTGGTTTTGGTAGGTTCAGTCTGCACGGCAAGACTGAGATAGTGTTGTAGTCCCCACGCTCATTCAGTAACAAACGTTTGTTGAACACCCACTAACCCCTTCACTGTGCCAGATGCTGGAGTTAAAGGGTAAGTTTCATTCTGAAGCATCATTATTTATACGGCTTTCTTCAATTTGAATTAGAGATGTTGATTAAATTCTTTTTGTGTGTGTGTGTGTGTGTCTGTGTGTGTGGGTACCGGGGGTCGACCTCAGGACCTCGCGTGCCAGCAGGCGCCCGTGCCGCTGAGCGATATCACCAGCCCCTTTTTTCGTATGTGGGTTCTGGGAGTCGAACTCGGGCCCTCGCGCTTGCCGGGCAGGCGCTCACGCCACTGAACCATCTCACCGACCCGATTAAATTAATTCTTGGAAATGAACTTCGAGTATAACTTCTTATGCTTCCAGAAGCATTTTACCATTCCTTGTTAAAATAAATAGAATCTTGTGTTTGTCACTCGGAATGCTATTGGGCATTAAAAAGGTCCGACCCGATTAAATTAATTCTTGGAAATGAACCTCGAGAATAACTTCTTATGCTTCCAGAAGCATTTTACCATTCCTTGTTAAAATAAATAGAATCTTGTGTTTGTCACTCGGAATGCTGTTGGGCATTAAAAAGGTGTGGATCAGTAGTTCTCTAGTAACATTGTAAAACCTCCAGTTACACTGTATGAGATTGTTTTCTGGAAGAGTTCAGAGTGTTGGAGCCTAGTAGTTGCCGGTCTCGTCTGACACTGGGGATGGTAGTGGTAGTTGCGGGGACCCCTTCTGTTTGAACAGTCCTTCAGTTGTTCAGTGAATGATTACCTGTGCGTGCTTTTCAAACTGCTGTCACGTCTGTCTGCACAGGTCATCTGTCATCACTGGTGTGAAGGGTACGTGCCCTTCTCCAGCTATTGGCAGTGTTAAGCCTGGTAGGACTGACAAAGTTAGTTATGAAAAGCAGTTATTAGCAGTTATGCTAATTTGACTAGACAGTTTGGCCTAGTATTTCCTTACTTGTTTGCAAAAAAGAAATGTAATTGACTCATATTCTGATTCGTAATGTCCTGTCTTGATTCTGGATTCCATGGCTGGAGGGTCTGACCGCGAGGGATAATGTGGTGTCTGTGGTGCTCCTCCAGTCTCCCTCATTCAGCACACTCCTGGGCCTCCACAGATTCCGTCAGTCGTGTTTTGTACGCACTGACCTCACAGATTGTATGCATTAGTTAGTTGACAGGTAGGTATCACTCGCAAATAGGACATTCAGAAGGACAGCTGTGAACAGAAATTCAGAGACGTCGTGGATGTGACTGCGGGATGCTTTCATATTCATAGAACACGGTTGAAAGACGGTGTCAAGCTCAACTTCAGTCAGATGAAAGGGACTTCCTTGCTTTCTTTTATAATCCAGACTCTTAGAATTATCTTTAGTTTTCGTATAAATATACTAAGAATGCCATTTTGTTATAATTCATATACACACATATGTATCATTCACATTTTATGATTCACATATAATACAAATTAATACATATAAAACAAATGACTATATTAAATAAAACAAACAAGTTTAACACCCAGAACAAGTAAAGACAGTCTGGTTTAAGAGATATCGGTGGCAGCAGAGCAGGAGGGCTGGAGAAAGGAAGAGACGTCAGCTAGCACATTTCGGTCTTTGATGTAACTATACCTAAGTGAAGGTAGTGTGTGTGTTTCCAATTAATTTTGTTATGTAATTAATATGTAATAGAGAAAAATAGAAAAGAATGATTTAAAACTCATATGGTTTTGTCAGCTGTTATAATTTCGAATGTCTACACCTGTAATTCCAGTACTCTGGGAGGCTGAAGCAGAAGAACTGCAAGTTTCAATCCAGCTGGGGATGTAGCTCAATGTAAAGGCCTAGGTTTGTTTACTGCAAAATAAAAAGAATATCATGTGTAATTACCAGTAGTTCTTGAGTGTTTTAATTTCTGTTGATGTTTTTAAAAATTTATAGTATTTTTTATTTAGAAACAAATGCATTCTTTGTGGAATCTTGTAAAGTGGTAGTCAGTTTTTTAGGTCGTTCTCACTCGTTTTCTTTTTTGGTGATGTTCTATTTTTGGTGCATCTCCAGGTCCTGGGGGGTTGGGAGGATCTGTGCATTATGCCACGATGGCTAGATCTGCTGTGCGACCCGCAAGCCTTAACCTGAGCCGCTCTCGGAGCCTGAGTAACAGTAACCCAGACATATCTGGGACTCCCACGTCACCAGACGACGAAGTGCGATCTATCATCGCCAGTAAGGTAAACTGACGACATGCATCTCTAAGTTGGATTTTTAGTTTACCAACAACTGTGAAATTTCCAGTTTTTTTAGTTTATTCTTAATTTTGAGAAATATTTATGTTAATAAGCAATAAGTTGTGTATTTCTATTCTGGTTGAGCTAGGAATAAATAAATTGTACATTTCTATTCTACCAGTAAACACTATTTCATATTTCTATTAAATTTGCTAGCTGGTACAAACTGGTTTGTATACTAAAAAAAATACCAAATGTTAGAATTTGTGCAGGATAACTTGTTACATGTAACTTACTGCTATGTATCTGGTACTGTATCATGTGAAAAATAGCTAGTTTGACTTTCTATAGAATTAAAACCAGCTGATGGATAGAAAATAGAAGTCATTATTGATTTATGATTCCCCCTTCTCCAGAAAATGTCAACAACATTATTCACCTTAATTGGTAATAGAGCTACATTTCAAACTAAACTGTGTGAAGCACACTAGGGTTAGAAAAGTACAATTTATTTAGTGATAGTTAATGGTTATTTTTAGTCACCCTTTAATCATCTTGTCTTTCGTCCTTTCTCAACCATGATCATACCCTGATCTTCTCATGCCAACAGCATGACAGACAAAATCATGCTGTATAAGATCTAGTATAAGATCCATCTATATTTTATTCACACCATCCTCTTTATTACCCCCCAGAATAAAGAACAAATCATTTCTACTTTGTGGATGTAAAGTATAAAAAATAACCCAGAGTTTAAGCAAAATGGACAAAAGCACAGTAAGACCAGAGCCAACAAATCACACCATACTGTGTTTTAGACAGACTACTTTAAATGTGTATTTTTCTATTAGAAAAGAGGAAGATATCTTTATGTAGAAACATAGTGCTTTTTTCTTGACATTTTACTCTGTTAATTTGGGTATGAGAAAGAATTAATGAACATGTTCTAGGATCCAGGAGCTTGATCTACAATAGAACTTTTAAAGTTCTAGGTTTGTTTGTTTCTTAGGTGAACTACTTGAACATTGACCAAAAACATCTAAACTACTCTTACAGTTTATATAATTATAGAACTATGTATAGCCTATATAGTTACAGAAAATTTATACTCAGGAGCTTTTAATTAATTTACATTAATGAATGCTAATTCATGTTAAGGATTAATGTTAAGTACTGCTCATTTTAAGTAACTTGTAATTTATCAGAGTAAATTTAAATAAGAAATTAAAACATGTATTTCAATAACTTAAAGATCTGTATATGTGTTTCTCTAATTAAACAACTTCCATTCCTTGTGAACCCCGAAGAACAATGTGCAGATGTATACAGGGTACTTCACAGTAACCCAGGTATTCAGCAATTGCAAGAGAACACCTTCTTCCAACATGTTTCCCTGTTTAAGAAAAGGACTCAGGTTTTTGTTCTTGTTTTCATTCTTGATCATATCTCACTGTAGTAGAGATAGTACTTGGCATTATTTATATTTTTTACGTATAGTTCTTCAGTAGAATGACTTAGATGTGTGAATTGTAGAAGAATTTACTATCAAAGAACTATTAAAGAGCATATTTCTCAAGGTTCTACTTTTAAAGCATCTCTTAATTTCTGTAAGATTTGTATTATGTGTCATTTAGCATAAATCTAGAGCTATTCCTTGTAGATATATTTGATAGATTATAATTTTTAGTCTTTGAACAAAGAGATCAACATATATTGGAATGATTTTTTTGGCCCTGCTTAAAGAAAGGCATTAAATGAGACATAATAATGATTTTTAAATATATAAATACAATTTCTGAGAAAGCCTTCGCAAGATGAGAATTTATTTAATGACAGCTCAGCCTAGTCCTAATTTTTGCTAAAATGATTTTTGTTTTCATTTTATTGGAAAATCTTTGATAGCTACTTTCATATTGGATTATCATTTAGTTATAACCCCTAATTTTAATGATGTGTAATTTTATTTTATAAAATGTAAGGAACCTGGGCCGGTGAGATAGCTCAGCGGCATAAGCGCCTGCCTGGCAAGTGCGAGGTCCTGAGTTCGACTCCCAGTACCCACATAAAGGAAAAAAGGACCGCTAATATCACTCAGCGGCGCAAGTGCCCGCTGGCAAGCGCGAGGTCCTGAGTTCCACTCCCGGTACCCACATTAAAAAAAAAAAAAAAAAAGTAAGGAACCTGAAGTTTATGTGCATCTATTCTTCCTTTATTTCTTTGGCCTGGCAATTCGAGACACTCTTTTTCTTTTGTCATCTTATCTTTCATCCTTTCTCAAGTATGATCCTGTCCTGTGTCTTGTCATGCCAGGAGTCTTAGCCTTCATAATATCAGTCTCGTGCATTGTGTTCTCTAGCATTCTCTTCGTTTTTCTCTCTAATGCCCTACTTTGATTCCAGAGATTTCTCTCTTCCCCTGCAGCCTCTCATCTTTTGACCCTATGACCTTTTTTCCTTTCATTTCTTTAATGTTCTATTTCCCCCCTGAGCCAGTTTAAGATCCATGATCAATCATTATAATTATTTCCATCACAAACCTCAATTCCCATGTTCTTCTTAAGCTTGAAACCATGGTTAAACCCAAATGCCTGCCTGTGCGATGTCAGCACCTGCACAGCTGAGCTTTGCTTGCGAAATACCGTGGGGACTAGTCTCACTGGAAATTCCGGGGCCGTGAGCCTCAAGAGAATGCCTAATGCTGTCTGGCAGTTCTATTCTTTATTCATTCTCTGTTCATTCTCCCAGGAAATAACTTCATGCTATAATGTGTTACCTCACACCTCCCAACACCCCCCACTTAGTTTCCTGTTTCAGTGGGAAAACTGAAAGCATCAGACAACTTTCACAGACACTGCCATACCTACACACCTACGGCCTCTACTGTTTACTACTTAACACTCTGCTGTAGATGGAGTACCCATTTCCTGTGCTTACACAGCCACTCCCACCTCCTCTTCCGACTAAAGTTCCTCCAACAATTTTCATCTCTCCTTCTTTACCGGTTTCTTCCTATATATCGAATTATTCCCATCCACATATGGGCATGCTGTTAGTTCTCTCATATAAAAAGAATTCCTCTGTAGGATTTCTGCTGCCACCGCCTTTGTCATTTCTCTCTACCTTACACAGAATTCCTTAGAAGTGTTTTCTGTATCTTGCTATCTTCAGTTCTTTTGCTCCCATTGTCTTGACTTCAATTAAGTATCCTTCCCGTCTTCCACTAAATGGCCCTCCTTAATGTCACCAGTGCTCTTGGGTTGCTAATCCCAATAGCTAATTAACAGAACTTGTCTTATTTTACCTACCAGCATCTCTTGGCAAATTATTTTTTCTCCCTGGTTTATTCTGTTTACTTGTCTTCTAGGGGGTCTACACTTCTAGGGTTGTTCTTAAAACACTGGTTATATTTTTTCATTTTCCTTTGTGGGTTCTTCCTTTTCTGATCTCTTAATGAGGAAATGCCCAGGCCTCTATATTTATTTCTCTTTCATTGTAAGTCCTCTGGTTTATTAAATAGCATTAAATACCATATAAATGTTACGCTTATTGTTCACAAAAGTATTTTTTTGCTGGTGTAATTCTCTCTCAGAAATTCCAAACTTATCTGCTTTTCTAAATGATTTTGTTTGAATTAGATAGATGTTCAGCGCCACTATCCCACCCCCCACCCCCAGCCTCCAGCTGTGCTGGCAGTGGAACCCCGGGCCTTGCTCAAGAGCACTTCTCAACATTTCCATTGCTGCCATCATGGTCTGAGCAACCAGCATCTCTCTGTGAATTAATATAATAGCCTTAAGATGGTTTCCCTGACGTTTTTCTACCCCTCTGTTCACAACAGAGCAACTAGAAAGTTGACTTAAAAACTTGCAACACACAGAGGAAATTAAGTCAGACTACGTTAGTCCGCTAAGCAAGATCTTCCTCTAACTCCCTCAGTTCCTTTAAAACATTACTTAGAAGACCACCTTCTCAATTAGGTCTACTCTGAATGTCTTATTTAAATATGTACCTAGTGGCTCTTTCTCTCTAGCCTTGGGCCTAAGATTCCTTCTAATCGCTTTGTTCTGTTTTTTGTTACTGTTTCAAATAATATTTACTGCCTTCTAATGTAGCTTATGAATTAATTACTTGTGATGTTGATATTTTAGTGTTCATGTCCCTTTACCAGGGTGCCCTATGTCATGGTGGCAGGGATATTTGTTCACTGATCTACCTAAAGCACCTATAATGTCCAGCATATTGAACATGCTCAGTCAGTATTCATCCATTAAATGATTGTAAGCATTGTCTATAGCAAGAATAAATTACCTTTTTAAAAATTAGACAATGCTTTTGCTCACTCTCTTCCTATCAGTAAAATTATGTATTTAAAGATCTTCAGAGAGTGACCTTTAGCAAAGTTTTTGTTATGTTTGATTCCCTAATACAAGAAGTAGAACATCTAAAACTCAAGAATATTTATGGAATGTAAACAAGCTTTTATTATTCTAGTAACTGCAAATGTGTATTTGGGAGACTTTTATTCATTTTGCCAAAACTACTTTGCTTTCCTAGTCCTAGTAAGAGTATTTTAATGTTCAATTATGTAAATATATGTTTATATCAAGTTTGAATTTTATTGCTTTTAATCAAATACCAGTGCAATTTTACAGTGATATATAGTTATTTATATATCACGATTATTGATTATCATGTACCTTAGTTAAAGGAAATTATTGAAGAGTGAATTAAAAAGTGAGCTTAAGGGTACGGCAAAGTTACTGTTACCCTTCGGTAGAAATTAATGAGTGAGAAGATTATAATTCTACGGAACTCACGTGGGTATGTGTTGTTATTTTTGTAACATGAGTAGTGACCAAAAAAGTTTAATATGTCAAGAAGAACTTTACACTTATATAGAGGAGACATAAGTTTGGAGAATAGTGTGGAAAACTTTGTTTTAGCTTACCTGAAAAGCATATCCCTGTGGACTTGCTTTTACTTAAGATATTATGATGGGATATTCTTAGAAGATATTCTGAGAAGCAGCGATGTTATTTTAAACAAATCTGTTGGTTACATAATTTTACTAATATTTGGATATTATCTAATTTACTTTGCTAGAAAGTATGTTTTGGACCGGTGAGATGGCTCAGCGGCTTAAGCGCCTGCCCGGCAAGCGCCAGGGCCTGAGTTCAACTCCCGGAACCCACATACGAAAAAGGGGCTGGTGATATCGCTCAGCGGCATGGGCGCCTGCTGGCGCTCGAGGTCCTGAGGTCGACCCCCCCGGTACCCACAAAAAAAAAAAAAAAAAGAAAGTATGGTTTTTTTTTTTTTTGTTTTTGGGAGGTTTTTTGAAACTGGAAATAGAGCTCAGGACCTTGCGCTTGCCAGGCAGGCTCCCCGGCCTAAAAAGTATGTTTTAAAAAGCATGTATGGAAAGCTTTTGTAAAACTTATTTTGAGAGTATTCATTGCATTTACTAATTTACTTGGACTGTTCAATTTGATCTCTACAATATGAGGGAAACACTGTTGTTACCCTAGTGTAGAAATAAACTGAAAAGGTGATTAAGCAGTTTCTTAGATTTTACACTTAGTAAGCTGAATTGGAACCTCAAGTGCATCCTAGACACACAGTCTCCAAAACAAAGAGAGATGGGTGACTGTTACTCTGTTGTTTCATTTTCTCTCTGTATTTGGGGAGAAAATGTAAAAGCAGAGGAAATATTCCCCCTAAAGCAGAAGCCTTAAATAGTTGCAGTTTTTCTTCATTTCTTGTTTTTAACTTCTGTTGGCTGGACGATGACACTCCCAGGACTGACACAGTCCTTCTAGATGGGCTGCCCACTTGCTGTGCTGTTGCTAGGCTTCCCCAGGGGCTCTGCTGTCTGGACAGGGCTGGTTCCCTTTGTTACGGCTCTTTCCTTGCTTCTACCTGTCCTCCTTTGGTGCTTTCTCATTTGGATCCTCCATATACATACCTAATATTTTGAATTAGCTTCTCTTGGGTTATCTTTGTTACTCTTCTGTGGATAATCCTCTTAAAATCCTTTACAACTTGCTGCAGGGTCAATTAGCACATTCCCATACTCTTTGCCCAATTTGCTGAATCAGAATTTGTGGGGTAGGACCCAGAATCTGAATATTATAAAGCTTCATAAGTGATTCTGATGATGTGTCAGGTTTAGGAAAGACACGCTTCCCTTCACCAGGGATCACAGTAAGCCCTCTCAGAGAAAGGCAGATATACCTCACTTCTGCTCATACACATTGCACATTAATGAGGGTGATGATGAAGATATAATTCCTGTATAGATGGCCGCAGTATTCACTTCAATAGTAGCCCACTGGTTTAATTATAATAAGCACAATAAAAGTAAACACAATACAAATTCACTATTACTAGGAAGAAGCAAATATTAGGTACCTTTTTTCATAATTTAAAAATTTTTTTTCCTGTTACCTAAAAGAAAATGAAAGAAGAGGTGAGATTTAATAGAATTATGGAGTATCATTCACAGTAGCTTGCGGCTTATGAGAGATGGAATGAAGTTAGTCTTTTACCAAAGAATGCAGTATCTTGCTTGCATTTCGTCATTTAAAACTTCTCAGTTCAGTTCAGAGGAAATTACCTGATGCTCACATGTACTGTCTTTAATGAGAGTTGGGAGGGAGACACTGTGGAAACTTTAGTTATTGGTACTTTAAAGTGATCCCATTAGATAAAAAGGAACTACCTTTAAATACTATACTTAATGTTCTCAGTCACTTTTTATGTCAAAAGATTATTATTATTTTTATGTTATGTAATAAAATAAAGCAGGTAAACATACTTTATAGGTGCCTAAATTTTTGGTTGCTTTAACAGTACTAATTTAAAACAGATTTGCACTGGAAAGTCTGGGTTTCTTTAAGAATAATTTGTAGCATGCAACATGTAATATTTCTTTCCTTTCCAACTGCTTTCTATTATATGCTTAGGGTTTAGATCGCTCCAATTCCTGGGTTAACACTGGTGGTCCAAAAGCTGCCCCATGGGGATCCCACCCCAGCCCAAGTACAGAATCAACACAGGTGGTGTTTACATTAGAGGTTTCTTTATTGGCTGCTGATGTTTCCCTTTAGAACATTACTTTCTAGTACATACTGTGATTTCAGTGGCTTGCTTTCTTAATCATTAAGACGTGTGTATTTTTGTTTACTTAGCACATTTTCTACCTACTATGCATGAATACCACCAATTGTGCCAGTAATGCTCTCCTTTCCTGTTTCCTGTCTTGTTCGTTGTTCTTTATACACCCTATCAGTATTTCAGTGCCTGTTGCTTATGCAAATGATGGCTTTTATAACAGCTTCTACTTTAGGGGTTGCACATCTTTAGTAAAATTGTTAAAATTTGTGGAAAAACAACAGTTTTCTGTTTGCTTTTGGTTTACAGTGTAACTATTAAATCATTTGCATTTAGCTATCTTGCCTTTCTTCATAACCATTTAATGGACCAGTAATTAGTTGAAATTAATGTGAACAGTATATGATCTGTATAAGATTAAATGCCAGAAAGAAAAATCCATTGTAATTTACACTGTGTTGCAAAGTATGAAATTTGTTATAATTTAGTTGAGTTAGATTTTGCTTGCTTAAAACTAGTTGCTTGATAGCTAATATTGCATGGTATCTCAAAATATATTTCTCACCTGTGTTAGCTTTGGAGACATACTTATTCTTAAAGGAAAATTTTAATTCTTTGTTTAATATTATAGATGGTTTATATTTGAAGTACTATATGACAATCTTTAACAGTGATTTTTGGGAATAATGAAAAAGTGAAAGAATTATTCTAAACTTTTAAAATACAAAATTCTTGTTTTTGGTCAGATATCAGTTGAGAAGTATATTTTTACTTTTTATATACTTTTACTAGATATGTGCATGTTTGTAGATCATACAGAAAAGTTTCATTCTTTGCAGCACTTTATTACTATCATTAAAATACGTATTTTTTAAAGACTAAAAATATATAGAAGCCATTTTGATATTTCTACTACATTGTTATTAAAGTAGCTTAAAGTGGTATAAATGAGATGAGCAATAAAATAGATGGTTGTTGAGACCACAGTAAAAGCCTGTTTTAAAACGATACAGTCCTTGAGCTTCAAAGTCACCCCCTGCAGTGTTAATGTTCTCTCGTCATTCATTCATCTTCACTCCATAGGCTATGGATCGAAGTTGTAATCGTATGTCTTCGCACACAGAGACGTCAAGTTTTTTACAAACATTAACGGGACGCTTACCAACTAAAAAGGTAGATTCATATGAAGACAATATGAAGAGGGGAAAGTAATTCCAACCACTAAATACTTGGAAGATTTCTTTATATAACCAATAGAGGATACTAGAATACTCGTGTTGAGTTTGTAGGTATATCTGAGTAGGCACTGCTCGTCAGGTGCCTTTTGAAGCCTACTCTCCAGCGTAGGCTCTTTATACTAAGATAATGCTCAAATCTTTGGGATTTACTATTTTTACAGTTTAGTGAATTCTAATTTGATCATCAAATTTTAGTTCCAAAAATTTATCACCTCTTAATTCTGTTTCTGTAACTGTTTTTGTTTTGTGTTTTAAATCTCCAGGGAAAGGAAGATGAGTTAGAAAAATTATCACTTTTAGTAAGATACGTTGATTTGCTTCCCTACGCACTTTTGTAGTCCTTCTTCATATTAATACCCACTACTTCGCAAATGGCGGGTTCCCATCTCCATTATAAAGCAGGAATTTTCTGCTACTGTTAAAATTAAAGATTTTAAATACTTGAAAATGAATGACTTATAGCAAAATTTAAAACTTTAAAAGTATTTCCTAAATTGTACCAGCAAAGTTCATGAGTGTAATGGTGCATGTTACAGTATGTATTTAAGGCTCACACAAGATCTCACTGTCACTGTGAGTTTTCAGTCTGGTTTTTGTTTGCAGGTACAGTTTAGGAGGCTGTTTCCTCCTTGTCCTTTTAAAGTTACATTTCACTACTCCAAGATAACATGCGATGCCCCCAGCTCTGCCACACACACTGTCTTACATGCATAAATGGTCATTTCGTTAATGGGTGTCACCACCGCATTGTCAGTGGCTCCCGGGCCTTATTTTGCTTATTCTCATTACACCTTTGTTTGCATTTGCGCTGTATTTGGCTTGTGGCAGCAGCCTGTCTGCCTTTGATAATGACTCTGCTTTCCTCCGGTAGCTGTTTCACGAGGAGCTGGCTCTGCAGTGGGTGGTTTGCAGTGGCAGTGTTCGGGAGTCGGCTTTGCAGCAGGCCTGGTTCTTTTTTGAATTAATGGTGAGCAAACCAAACACATTCTTCAGTAGTCTTGTCAGTGAACAATTTTGTGTAAGCTCATTTTCTATTAGAAAAATCTGTTGCACACCTATGGTCTTACATGTGGTTCCAAGGCAAAATTAGATGTATTGTGTTTCTGAATGAACACTGTGGACACTAAGCATAATTAAGGTGAAATTGGAATAGTTTTTGCTTAATTCAATAAATGACATTAAAAACAAATGAACTAATATTTTATAAATATATTTATATTATATAAAATGTAGATACATGTGTGCATAAACAAATATATAACATAACAAATATTTATCAAGTGAGTACAGGATGCTAGCAGCTGACCAAGGCACAGGGAGGTTAACTACTTGCCTAAGGATGCATAGCTTGTGGGCAACATAACTGTGGTATAAACTCAGACATTCTGACACTAGGGACCTTCCTCTGCATTTCTTCCTTAGCTGTAGAAAAGTCAAATTGGGGCCGGTGAGATAGCTCAGCGGCATGTGCGCCTGCCTGGCAAGCACGAGGTCCTGAGTTCGACTCCCAGTACCCACATACAAAAAAAGGGCCGGTGATATCGCTCAGCGGCACAGGTGCCTGCTGGTGCGTGAGGTCGACCCCTGGTACCCACAAAAAAAAAAAAAAAAAAAAAAAGTCAAATTGTTGAAACTTTCCAAAAAAGAAGTAGCCTGACGTGGTGGCTCATTCCTATAATCACAGCTCCTTGCAAGTCCAGGCTGGGCAACTTAGAGCCTGTCTCAAAATAAAAATAAAGGGCCGGGGCCGGTGAGATAACTCAGCGGCATAAGCGCCTGCCTGGCAAGCGCAGGGTCCTGAGTTCGTCTCCCGGCACCCATGTACGAAAAAAGGGCCAGTGATATTGCTCAGCAGCACGGGCGCCTGCAGGCACGCGAGGTCCTGAGTTCGACCCCCGGTACCCACAAAAAAATAAAGGGCTGGGGATATAGCTCAGCGGCACAGTGCCTGCCTGGCAAGCGCAAGGTCCTGAATTCAATTCCCAGTACAAAAGAAAAATAATAAAATAAAATAAAAATGGTGGAGATGTGTGTAGCTCAGTGGCAAATGAGAAGGCTTGGGCTCAGTCCCCAGGACTCCGTGTGTGTGTGTAAGAGAGAGAGAGAAGGGAGGGGAGAGGAAGAAAGGAGGAGAGGAGGAAATGAAAGAAGGAAGGAAGTTAAGGAGGAAGAAAGGAAAGAAATTAAAGAAGCTTCCAGAACATACATAGGGTCCTTCTCAGCATTGATTACCTATATTGGAGATAAAAAAGATTTCTTCTAGAGACTTACTACTCTACAGAAAAAAAATCACAGACCATATATAAGCAACAGAAAACCCATTTTTCCCACTAGAATGTAAATACTAGCATGTAATTTATATGCTTTTGTTGTGAGATAAAAATTGTAATTTTGACTTAAAAAAGTCTTACGTGTATATTCAGCTTTCTTGTGTTTTTTTGTTTGTTTGTTTTTGAGGCAGGATCTCTCTATGTAGTTCAGACCAGCTTTGAACTCACTATGTAGCCCAGGCTGGCTTCGGACTCATGGCGATCTTCCTGCCTTAGCCTCCTGAGTGCTGGGATTACAGGCATGTGCCGCCAGCCCAGCACGAGCTCTCTTAAACACGAGTATGAATCAAAAGATCACCATTTAAGACTTGGCTGAGCCTTATACTGGCTGTAAAACTTTGGCTTCAGTTTTAGAATTCTTTGTTACTACCGGTGTTGTAATAATCTATCTAGAAGCACTCCATGAACTCCAATCTCTGTGGACTTCTAACTGCTATTTCATTACGAGTACTGAGTCGTTAAGTGTCTGCTATGTTCCTGTTTTCTGCTCCCTGCAGTAGATGCTCAAGGCACTGCAGTGAAGACAGTGTTTCTAAGCTTCTGGAGCTTGCAGTGGTGCACGAGCAAAGTTAAGTCTTAAGAGACTTCAAAATGTTTCTTATAGGTCCATTTTTTTCTGTTGACATACACTGAATTTTTTGCCTGGGCAATTTTATTAGGGGGATGTAGTGGTTGAATTATATTGTATTTGATGTTTCCTTCACACATACAACACATTTTAGGGAACTTCTTCAAATGCTTGAAAAGCACCTAAGTGTTTAGAGTCTTACAACTGTTAATTAAAATCATAAGAAATTAAACTGAAGATTAATATCTATTTTCAGGTAAAGAGCATGGTACACCATTTATACTTTAATGATAAACTTGATGCTCCAAGGAAAAGTCGTTTTCCAGAACGTTTTATGGATGACATTCTTGCTCTTGTCAGCACGATTGCTAGTGATATAGTGTCACGATTTCAGAAGGTAATGATAACTTTTTTCACTTATTTCTCTTTTAAGCTGAAGTTAAACTATCATACTCTTATTTGATTTTGCTTTATATTCTATCTCCCAGGACACAGAAATGGTTGAGAGACTCAATACAAGCCTTGCATTCTTTCTCAATGATCTGTTGTCTGTTATGGACAGAGGATTTGTCTTTAGCCTTATAAAGTCCTGCTATAAACAGGTAATACATAGTAATAAATAATAATAAAATAATTTAAACACTGTGTTTGCTTTTTTCAGAGTTGGAGCTTCGAGAGCACATAAATATACTGATGTTAAAAACACACACACAAAAAAAGACACAAAGTAATGAATTGTTTTTACTGAGGCAAAAGTAAGTTATATTTGTTTTATCGGGACACAAGGACTGTGACAAGTGGTTATCAGTAGCCGGCTTTTCCTTGAGTTGTAGTGGCCCATCATGACTCTTCAGTTCCCATTCTTGGAACGGACAACCAAAGCAGTGGTAGTGTGAAGCAGCTTCCAAATGCTATGCACGTGCCGTGTTTATGCTGAATATATTGCTACCCAAGCCTTCTATCTTCGGTGATGTTTAGAGTAGCTGCATTTTGCTATGCATTCCTCCTAATGTAGCCCTTAACATGTAGAGTTTGGAGTCATGGACAGGTGTTTACTGAAGTCCAAAATGTCGGTCAGCATCTTGCCTGTATTAAACTAAAAGCATCCTGGACCTTTTCCACAAACAGCTGATTTTGTTTTAAAATTTTTATCAACCGATGAATGAAGCCCACTTTTTGGAAAATATTAGTTACTGGTCCTGATGAGCCACTTGGGTAGTGAGTAGTATAATTCTAGAATCAACTTTTATTTATTTTTTTTTATTTTTATCTTTTTTGTGGGTATGGGGGGGTCGACCTCAGGACCTGGCACGCCAGCAGGTGCCCGTGCCTCTGAGCGATATCACCGGCCCCTTTTTCATATGTGGGTTCCGGGAGTTGAACTCAGGACCTCACGCTTGCCAGGCAGGAGCTTATGCCGCTGAGCTATCTCTCCGGCCCTAAAATCACCTTTTTTTTTTTTTTTTTTGTGGGTACCGGGGGTCGACCTCAGGACCTTGCGTGCCACCAGGCACCCATGCCGCTGAGCAATATCACCGGCCCTTTTATCGTATGTGGGTTCCGGGAGTCGAACTCGGGGCCTCGCGCTTGCCAGGCAGGCGCTTACACCACTGAGCCATCTCACCTGCCCCCTAGAATCACCTTTTAAAGGAGCTTTAAAAATATACATAACTCTGGACCCCACCCCAGAATTATTTGTTTGGTTTTTGGCAGTATTGGTGATGGAACCAATACCTTGCACTGAGTGCCATCCCCAGCCCTCTTTTATTTTGAGATAGGGTCTTGCTAGTTGCCCATGCTGGGCTTGAACTTACGATCCTCCTGCCTCAGGTGGGATTACAGGTGTGCACTAGCATGCCCAGCTTCATTCCGGAATTATTTAGGAGATAGAAGCCTAGTGGGGGCGCTGAGGGGATGTGAGATACAGTGCTTCTGAAGCACTTTCCAGCTCGTCCACAGATTAGCTTTTGCTAACTACTAGTCAACAGTTCTGTTTGGCAATGTAATATTTAAAATTTTGAAGGCAAGTTCCATTGGGTGCCTTTATTAAAGTTTCCTTTTAATAGTTAGAGAAGTTAATTATGCATGGGCACGGACCCACTTGTAAATATTTGCAAAACACTTATGTTTTAATTTTTCCCTTAAAATGTCATGTACTATTGCTACCAAATCTTACCCTGTCTTAATTCTTGAAGTATTGATCGCCTACACTTGCCAGACACTGAGCTAGACCCTGAGAATACCAGAGTTACTAAGTCAGTTTGTATTACGTTTCATCAAGTAGCTTATTACAGATCTGGGAAAATAAAGAATAGACAGTTAGTAAGTACAGGTAAACACAAGAGGCCATAGAAAGAATAGATAATTTCTTTTAAGAAGTGATAAGTTGGGCCAGTGAGATGGCTCAGCAGCGTAAGCGCCTGCCTGGCAAGCGCCAGGGCCCGAGTTTGACTCCTGGAACCCACATATGAAAAAAGGGCCGGTGATATCACTCAGCGGCACGGGCACCTGCTGGCGCGCGAAGTCCTGAGGTTGACCCCCAGTACCCACAAAAAAAAATAAAAGAAGTGATAAGTTATTTTGGCGATTTATTTTTCCTCATAAAGTATATTCTGACAAGTGGAAATATTAATCTTACATTGGAAATGTACAAATGTGACTTTTAAGTTAGTCAAATGGCTATACACCATCAGTCTTTTTTTTTTTTTGGTGCTGGGAATTTAACTCACGACCTTGTGCCTGCCAGGCAAGTGCTGTGCCACTGAGTTATATCCCCAGCCTACAATGTCAATCTTGTAGTTCCAGTTTTTCTATTTTTGCAGTAACTGTGGAAAAAGCTAATACTATGTTGAAATTATAAAGTCCCAAACAGCTCACTGAGTGCTGTTCTTTAATTCTTTAATCTATCATTCTAATATTATCGTTAAAAGAAATAATATATTCAATTGGTGTTCTTTTATTTATGCAATGCTTACCAGGTATCTTCAAAGCTTTATTCACTGCCAAATCCAAGTGTCCTGGTGTCCCTGCGATTGGATTTTCTGCGAATCATCTGCAGCCATGAGCACTACGTTACATTAAACCTCCCCTGCAGCTTGCTCACGCCCCCAGCATCTCCATCACCTTCAGTTTCTTCTGCAACATCTCAGGTGTGCAGAGTATATGAGCGTGCCTATTGTTAAAGTCCACATCTGTGAAAAAGGATGTTAAACAATGGAAAAAATTATAACTAATTGTTACTGACTAATAGCTGCATGATAGGCTTGGGTGGTTTTATAAGAACTCATTTAACCTTAGAACAGCTCTAGGAGTTAAGTTCCATTATTTTACAGACAGCAGACACACATGCACACGCACATCCGTTAGAGACATAAATATCACAGTAAAAATTGGAAGACCCGGGCTCTAAACTAAGGCTTTCTTCTAGAGCTTGAATTCTTTTTTTTTTTTTTTTGTGGGTACCGGGGGGTCGACCTCAGGACCTCGCGCGCCAGCAGGCGCCCGTGCCGCTGAGCGATATCACCGGCCCCTTTTTCGTATGTGGGTTCCGGGAGTTGAACTCGGGCCCTTGCGCTTGCCGGGCAGGCGCTTAAGCCGCTGAGCCATCTCACCGGCCCTAGAGCTTGAATTCTTAACCAGTGTTTTGTACTCCTTTCACAGATTTATGCACTTAGGAATAAATTCACTTAAGTAAATCCACTTATTTAGACGTTTTCACGAATTGAGTTCTCTCAGGTAGACACTGAGGTCCTTTGGGTTACACAATGATTGTTGGGGATCAATACCTGTGAAAGGAAGAGGGGTGAAGCACAGCTGCAGTGCAGGCCTCCAAGCCCTGCTTGCCTCTCTTCTGTTCAGAAATCTCAAAGGAAACTCAGTGAACGTTTGTAGCTTTCCATGGGTAGCACTTAAACAGCTAGCTGGTAGTTTCTCTAAAGATGAAAAAGGGTTAGTATAATAATTAGCACATATGGGCCAGTGAGACGGCTCAGCGGCTTAAGCGCCTGCCTTGCAAGAGCGAAGGCCCGAGTTCGACTCCCGGAACCCACATACGAAAAAGGGGCCGGTGATATCGCTCAGCGGCACGGGTGCCTGTTGGCGCGTGAGGTCCTGAGGTCGTCCCCCCGGTACCCACAAAAAAAAAAAAAATAATAATAATAATAATAATTAGCACATATGTCCTCTCAGATAGATTGTTGTTTTTTTTTTTTAACTAGAAATTATTTATTTATTTATTTTTAAAGACAACAAGTAAACATTCTTATGTGTTACCAAACTGAAGCATTAGAGAATGTACAAATACCTTTTGGAGAAAAATATTACTCAGTATAAGATTAAGCCATGTAAAAGCTAGGTAAAAATAGAAGACTAAGGAATAGAATCAGATAGATTAAGTTTAAAGGGACTTTACTGTTTTAGTATCAGAAGCCAGAATTTTCCTCCTTTCCAGTGAAACACTTTCTGCTCTATTACCCTTGAGGTAAACAACCACATTAACTTCTTAATGTCTAAAGTTGAAGTTGATCTTAAGCACTTCTTAATTCTGTTTTCAAGGCACTTAATTCCTAAATGGAAGCCTCTAGGCTAAATCAATCTCATATGCTTCATAAAAGGAAAAAGCATCAAAAAACACTGGAAAGCATCACAGCTTTTCATGTTATCCTTGCAAAACATCTTAATCATCACATTACAACATACTTGGCCAGCTTGCCCTTGCTGTAATGGATGAGGCTGGTCTTTTGCTTTCTTCTGCCAAAGATGTGGCTACCTGGTCACAGACAAATTAATCATAGGTACAGTTCCAACAGCCTTTAAAGAAACACGTTTGTTTATGTTTTAACTTCTTACTGAGCATCTCCTTTAGCCAGGAAATTCTCACAGAATTTCTTGTATTATCTTGTTTCCTTCCTCATCTTAGTGCATAATTTTGAGATTTTAATTGGTAACAGAAATATCCTCTTCTTTGAGGAGTCAGAATGAATTTTATGTGCTTATTAAGAAGGTGATTACCCCTCAGAGAAATCTGAAATCCGTTGTTCTGTGAAAGTCCTCAGGAGTGGTCCTGAGTATGGAATACTGGATATCTTGGGAGATACTGTTTTGCAGTAGTGCAATTTTAAATAAGCTCAGCAAGTAGACCACAACCTGGTAGTAATTCCAGAAATAGTATGTTCTCTGAAAAATGATTTTACTGGTATTTGAAATTTCTCTAGAAACCAATAGCCTTGCCTGTGAATACTTCTCTTGTACTCTGGGATGAGTGTACTACAACATTTGGATTTAGTTGCCTTTTTTCCCTTCAAAGAATGATACTGAGATGTTAGGTGGCTAAGAAAATAAAGGAGAAAAACAAATGGAAATGTTTCAACATGAAAAAGGATTCTTTAAATTTTCTATCAAATTAATTTCAGTAATAAAATAATTAAATTAATAAAAGTTTTATCATAGTCTTCTGTGCCAAAAGTAAGAACACTTACTTTTTCTAATGCTTACAGTAGTAATAATATAAATAAATTGTCTTACATAAAGTGTACCTCGCTTTCATTCATGCTCACATCTCTCTGAATGTAGGATGTTTAGGTGCGCAGCTGTTATAGTTTTGTTCTCCCTCACTCCCACAGAGTTCCGGGTTCTCTACAAATGCACAGGACCAGAAGATCGCAAACATGTTTGAGCTGTCCGTGCCCTTCCGCCAGCAGCACTACTTGGCCGGTCTTGTGCTGACAGAGCTGGCTGTCATTTTAGACCCCGATGCTGATGGGTGAGGGAACATTTTTTCCTTGTAGGATATCAGTTTTATTTTGAACAAAGGAACAGAAGTATTCCACTTAAACTTTTTAGAAATCAAAAGAATACTATTTGCCACTCTTTTTCTACTTCTCTGTTCACTAAGTTCCTTATATATGTTATTTCTATATTTCATGAATTTTAAGAAAGACTTTTTCTTATTTTGTCATCTCAGTTTGAGATTTGTCTTAAAACTGGTGGTGTATTGTGGTTTAGCATCTTCTTAATACCATGTAAAATAAATTATGTGTATTAGTAGGTAGGCTCAGACTTACTGAATGTTAGTAGATGCTTTTAGTTAAGAAAAATAAATTAGTTTTCTGTTTCATTTCTTGTGAAATATCTTATCGTTGCTGGCCTACTGATAAAGCATTTTATTTCAAAAATTGAGCTATAAACAAATATGCTTAGGTTTTGAAAACTTCTAGTATTATGTACACTTTTAGAAGGTTTTTAGAATCCCATATTGTAAGAAAAGAATGGAGATTGTCTTACGATTTGAATTTATAGAAATAGATTGATAGTGTCAGTGATAATAGCTCAGCGGCATAAGCGCCTGCCTGGCAAGCGTGAGGTCCTGAGTTTGACTCCCGGTACCCACATTAAATAAAAAAAAAGAAAGAAATAGATAGTGTTGGGGTCTAGCATCCCTTCTGAGTGATGTCCATCTTGATAGTTTCTTTCAGAAGTCTAAGTAGGAAGCTAGCATGGTGACAGTTGCTCATAGTCTCAGCTGCTTGGAAGGCTGGCATAGGAGGACTGTGAAGTCAAGGGCAGTTGGCAAGACCGTCTCTTATTAAAAAAAGAAAAACCTGTACAACTGTAATTCATTTGGGTAAAATTTAAGTTTATAATGCCGTTTAACCTCATATAAAAGCTCAGGAAAACAAAAAGAGTTACCCTTATGCAGGTTTTACAAGGGTTCTCTGATTTATTTGAGGAATAAAAGAGGTTTATAAAGTTCTTAGTAATATGTCAGGGACATAAATTTGAAAAGGCCAAGTCTTCTGCAAATGAAAGACTGCATTTTTAAAAAAATGGCAACCTCCTATGTTTGGAATATGCTTTAAAGAAGTGGTTTTCACCCTGCATTCTGCAGAACTGTCAGGGTCTGAGGAGGTGTTTAATTGGTATCCATGGAGGGTAGGTGAGGGTATGTGCAAACCGATACAGAGCGTGCAAATCCATGGGTGAACTCTGGGCCTCCCACCCCTTTACCATTTGACAAGTGAGTATGAAGTCATTTGAAAAAATATGGGATCCATTGTTTGGGAAAAGGTCACTGAAAACAACTTGTCTAAACATACTTGCCTTATTTAACAACTGATCTAGCTCAATCATTTGAATCTATGTTCTCATATATTTACTAACTATATTAGGATGTTTTTGGTCGAAATAAAAAACACAATTCTTTAAACTGGCTCTGTTAAAGGGAAGAAATGAATTATTTCATATTTGAAAGAAAAGTAAGGGTTTTTAGCATAGTAAAATCATTAGTTCAATAGATAGCATCATGATTCTGGTTTTGTTCATGTCTGAACCTTGCTGGGAGCATCTCTTCTGTCGGTCATGACTGCATGGTAGTCACTACAGCTGGTTGAAATGACACACTGTCCTGTTTGTGTCCAGCAGGAGCATGCGTGCCATCTTTCCTGTGTACCGTGGGGCTCACCTGCCTGCGCTGTGCCTGGCAGTCACTGCGGAACTGTGCAGGTCGCTGGGAGGGTTTGACCAGCGCTGCTCAATGTAATCCTTTGACTGGTGTCAGTCAGAGGCTGCGTGGTGCAGATGAGGCACTTGTGCCTAAGTGTAAAATAAACTGTGTCACCAAGCAGTGTGTGGTTCTTAGGACTTTGTTGTTGTTAAACCTTCACAGTTAAGGAAGCAGTGAGATGATTAACATTTGTGTCTTCCTACTGTCACAATACACTTGGCCAACTGGCTACTCTAAGAAGTAGGACTGGTCTAATTAGGCTCTACTCCTGGTACTGGAGATCAGGCCAGCCTGTCCTTAGCCATAGTGGGATCTGAAGAAGCTTCAGGTCAATTAAAAAGGAAGACAGGGGAAGTGTATGTGACATGGGTGTTCAGTGGTGTCTGACAGAGAGAATAGAGAATTCTAACAGCTATTTCTGCAGTGAGATTTCTTTTCCACATCAAGAACCAATTTTATTAAGATGCGCTTATGTGGAATATAGGACTTATGAAAGAATTCTGTACTGTTCTTTTGCCTCTCCAAGCTAAGAATACCTTCGTCTTTGATCCTTGGAAAGGTTTTCGGTAAAGCCCAAGAAGTAATAAGAGTTGTGTTTACTACCACCTGTTCTTTTACTTCTGTTTGTTTCTTCCTTTTCCTATTCTTTCCCATTAGCAAGTCCTACAAATACGACCTCCAGAATATATGAAGTTCAGCCACTTCTTACCATCCTTGCTGCTACTTCTCTAGTTATGCTTCCAGTTTTGCCTCCCTAAGATCATTTTCTACATAGCAGCCGGAATGATCTTCTAAAAACAGGAATCTGATTATGCCAGGATCTTGCTCAAAACGTGTGTGTGTGTGTGTGTTAGTGTTAAAGAGCACACACAGTAAAACCCAAGCTTTTTATAGTGGTCCTCAGAACCCTGTATATCTGGCTGTTGTCTACTCTCACTGCTCTCTTTCTTCCTCACATACTGAGATCTTACCATTTTGGCCTTTGTGTTTCTTGAATGTGCCAGGCTCCTTCCCATCGCAAGGCCTTCATACTTGCCTTGTTCTCTACCTGAAGCAGTGAACCCCTCTTCCCTCCTTGTCATTCTTCAGGTCTCTACTCAAATAGCATCTTTTCTGTGAGGCCTTCATGACCAACCGATCAATATTGCCACCAAGTTGGCCTTGCTACAGTCATCCTTACCCATCCAACCCTGTTTGTTTTCTACAAAGCACTTACCTGAAACTTGCTTTTTTGTTATGTGTTTCCTGCCATTACAGTGTGTACTTGGGAGAGCACAAGAGCAGGTCCCTTGTCTTTCCTGTTCAGTGCTGTATTCCCAGCACCTTAGAATTGTGTCTGATACAAAGTGAACACTTACTGTATTTTCATTACATGAATGAATGATTATGAAAGACTCACAAATTATCTCTAAATTTTACTTGAGAGGTATAGAGCTGATATGCTGCATATGTCGTCTTTATAACCTTGAGAGGAATTTTTGTGTTTTTACTTCATCCGCTTATCAACTAACCCAGAGTAATTCTTTGAAAGGCAGTAATGTGTTCTATAATTGATCAAAGATTTGCTTTTTGGAAACTTGCAATGTAGTTAGAAAGTTAAGACTTTTTTTTAAAAAAAAAAGAGTATACTGTGATTAAAAGCTAATTTTGTAGTACCTAGTTCATTAGAAGATTAGAAGATTTATATCTATATACCATTTGACAAATTATTATTTTGGGTCTGTGTTTCTCTCTTGCTAAAGTGAACTCCTTAAGAACAAGGGCAATGTCTTATCTCAAATATTCAGAATAGGATATTGTAGGTCTTACATAAATATGTATTTAATGTTGAATGTGGTTGAGTAACATAAACACGAACAAGCTTCGTATAAACAAATGAGTAGATTTCCATAGATTGACATTTGGGTCTGTTGGCTGCTGAGAGCTAAGGAATATCTGCCTATCCAGGTTTGAGAATCGCACTGGTGATACAAAAAGTGAAAGAGGAAAACATAAAAAGCAGGCAACTAGAAGTTGAGCTTTGGGATTGGGATGATAGGGAGTAAAGAGGATGGGAACTATTAGAGAAAATAATGAGAAGATGACATAACATCAAGTAGAACTGGAGAATGAGAACTGAGATATGTCTGTTAAGTATGGTCCTTGGGAGTGTGTAAAAGTATACCTTCTGAATAAAACCTAGGATGGAGGAGAAAGAGATCTCCAGTGCACCTGTGCCAGGAGGCAGATGAGGTCCAGGGCTCTGCAGAAGGACTGATCATCACCAGGTCAGAGCTTCCGGTGTGGAGGTGTTTCCAACCAGGAAAGGCTTACTTGCGAAAGATGGGCAGAACTCAGTGAGGGGAGATGCTGAAGCTGTTGACCATATGGAGAAGCTGCTTTTCTGAGACAAAAAGGAAAGATGGAGGGATGAAGTTAGGCCCGTATTAAAAGACTTGGCCAAGCAAATTTAGAATGGCCTTTTCTTCCTACGAGAAGAAGTTGGAGGTTAGATCTTCCGTGAGGTTGATAGTAAGAAGTGTCCAGAAAGAGTGAAATCTGAAAAGGAAGGGCCAGTGGGATTGGAGCGGATGGGTTTTTAAGTAGGGTGGTTTGCATAGTCCAGGTGCCTTCAGTCTGAGAGCGGAGACAAGGGTGTGTGGAGATGAGGCCCTCGCTGGTGTGTTCATTAGCCCAGTTGGAACTGGGGAGCTGGGAGCTGGACAATCCCAAGGGTCCAAAGGAGGTGTCTGTGCGGGACGTCAGCCTGTGGACTCTGCAGTACATCTGGTAGAAGAGTTCTCTTTCAGAGAAGGAAATAATTCATTTTTGGTAAATGTGGAAAGATCTAATTTGGTGAGATAAAATTAAAGCTGTTTACAATTTACTCTTTAAAAAAATGTTACTATAGGTTTTCCGAAGTTCTTTAATATTCAGATGCACTTAATAAGGAGTAATGTCAAAATGTTTAGTATTACTTCTAGGTGAATTTGTATAGTAACTCATTTTTCCCAAGTTCTTAAGTTATATACTTTTATATTTTTAATGATTTTATTTATTTAAAATGAGAAATGTTTTCTAGTGATGTGTGCAAATAAATGGCAGAGTTAAGAAATTGCACAAAATTGGTTAAATACCATGACTTACTGTTTGCTTTAAAGATACTAACTAATCTCTGTGACCTTCCTACTTCTTCGTCTCTTCTTTTTAAATAGACTATTTGGATTGCATAAGAAAGTCATCAATATGGTGCACAATTTACTATCCAGTCATGACTCTGACCCACGGTACTCTGACCCTCAGATCAAAGCTCGAGTGGCCATGTTGTATCTACCTCTGATTGGCATCATCATGGAAACTGTGCCTCAGCTATATGATTTTACAGGTACTTAGTATAATGGAGGCAGGTTTTAAAGCTTTAAAAGTGTCAAAAGTAGCTCAAGGATAAAGATCTTAGGAAAACAAACGTAAGGACATGTACGTTGATAAAAGTTAATTGTAAATATTTAACCATATTGTTGAAAATCTTTTTGACTGTGAGAGACTTCAGTACAAGATTCCTGTTAAGTTCTTATGATGGATTTAATTGTTCGTCTTAAAAAATACAAGAAAATTTGTCAGATATCTACTACCTTCACTGTCAGCATTGGTCATATATGTACATAATTGAAATTCAAATTTACCCAAATATCAAGAATTATGCTCAATTGCCAGTACTAGGTTAATAAATTGAAGTTGTATTACTCCTTAAAAACTAGAACCCAACAAGTTTTATTCCTTTTGCTTCAAATATTTAAGATTTACTTAAATGTAGAATTTAGGTTGCTAAAATGTTTTCAGTAAGGCAAATGAAGGAATTTAAAATAGTAATTAGGTCTGGCGATATGGCTCAGCAGCATAAGCACCTGTCTGGCAAGCGTGAGGTCCTGAATTCGACTCCTGGTACCCACATAAAGGAAGAGAAGGGCCAGTGATATCGCTCAGCAGCACAAGTGCTTGCTGGCAAGTGTGAGGTCTTGAGTTCGACTCCTGGTACCCACATAAAAATATAAATAAATAAATAAATAAAATAAAATAGTAATTAGCCTGCTAAAGAACTTCAGTTCAATGAAGTTCAACATTTTTCCTGGTCCCTGACGTGCATGAAGAACTTTGGCAGGTGCTGGTGCTACAAAGGTAATCACTGGGCCTTTAAGGAACTGGTGGCCGAGTATGGTTGAATACAGTCTTTGCAGGATTCTAATTTCTAACATGGGTTTCCTTACCTGAGGACAGAAATGTTGCATCTATAGTTAGTTAAAGTTCTTTATAATTATAAATAATTACTGCAGAAAAGAATTAATGTTTGAAACATTTAAAAGAAGTAAATCCGTGCTCACTTTGGCAACACATATACTTAAAAAAGAAGTAAATCTAATGATAAAGGGGCCGGTGAGATGGCTCAGCGGCATAAGCGCCTGCCTTGCAAGCGCGAGGGCCCGAGTTCGACTCCCGGATCCCACATACGAAAAAGGGGCCGGTGATATCGCTCAGAGGCACGGGCGCCTGCTGGTGCGCGAGGTCCTGAGGTCGACCCCCCGGTACCCACAAAAAAAAAAAAAAAAAAAAAAAAAAAATATAAAAAAAAAAATCTAATGATAAATATTACACTTGGGCCTTAAAAAAATGAGTTTGAGGGCCAGTGAGATGGCTCAGCGGCGTAAGCGCCTGCCTTGCAAGCGCGAGGGCCTGAGTTCAACTCCCGGATCCCACATACGAAAAAAGGGGCCGGTGATATCGCTCAGCAGCACGGGTGCCTGTTGGCGCGCGAGGTCCTGAGGTCAACCCCCGGTACCCACAAAAAAAAAAAAAAAAAGTTTGAACTGCACAGGTCCATTTATAGGCTTTTTTTTTTTTCCTTAGATTTGCAACCATTTGACAAAACAAACCCCATAGCCTAGACTGTCAAAAATACATAAGGAAAAGTCAGGCATCTTATGAATATATGAAATTTATGTGGATATTTTATCATTTACTTCCATAAAATAGGCAGAAATATAAAGAGTTAAAATCTATCAAAATTTATGCACCCAGACTGTACATGGTGCCATTTGCATTGAGAGAACTGTAAACAAACGCAGAGACACAGTATTAAATAACCCCATCACCGGGGAGGCTGCAACAAGAGGATTTGAAGTTCGTGGCCAGCCTGGGCAACTCAGTGAAATCCTGTCTCAGACAACAACAAAAAAATGTACAAAAATGGTTGGGCATGTAGCTCAGTAGCAGAATTCCCCTGAGTTGGATCTTCAGTACCACAGGGTGGTGGCTAGATAAAAAATTAAAATGCAGTATTAAATCATAGCTGCATGAAATTAACTGTAGCACATATTGTACTACTGTAATAATTTTATAGCAACCTCTTGTTGCTGTTACAGTGAGCTCAAGTATTGTGAGTGCTGTGTGGCACCAGTCCCCTCAGCAGGAGCAGTTCCTCTGGCCGGTAATCACGTGTGATAGTAAAAGGTGGTCTCTCGTGGTTCTTGCCTAGTTTTCACTGTAATACAGGTAACACAGAACATACGTGTTACACAGCTGTTGCTGTTACTGGTAAGGCTACAGTCAGGAGTGAGCTATGAGTCCATAAGCTGTTGGAGAGGCACCAAGTTTCACATGGATTTCCAACTGTGCAGGCATTGCCCCCACCTCAGGGTTGTTGCAGGCCAGCTGTATATGGGAGTTTTTGTTTTAAAGAATAGCGGGGGATAGGACAAGGAATTGTGTGCTCAACAACTGTTAATTGAGCTAAACAGTTTTGTTCCTTGTTTTCCTTGAGAAACTCAAAATCAACGTGGAAGACCAGTTTGCACTGCCACTGAGGACTATGAAAGTGAGAGTGGAAGCATGATTAGCCAGACGGTTGCCATGGCGATCGCAGGGACCTCTGTGCCTCAGCTGACAAGGCCTGGCAGTTTCCTCCTCACAGCCACGGTAAAACAATCCTCCTACGAACTTTTTTCTGGAAAGACAAATATTTACAAGGAATTGCCCTTAAATAACTGATTGTGTTAGCAGATGCAAAAGTGCTCTGAGCTTTATTTATTGTGTGGAACCATGAAAATTCCCAGGAAATTACCTACCTAGTACAAAGTTGTTTTAAAAACTATTTCCTCAAGGTTTTGTGGGATGCACCCTGTATTATGTCATACAGAATTTTGAAAATGACCCTATTTTATTTTTTGAATTCATTTTATATGTATCAGCCCTAGGAAGTATTCTCAACATAGCTATTGAGGTATTTTTTAGTTTGTGAAAGTTTATACTATTTCATGTTTTAAAGATTGATACTATGTCCTTGCACTTTTTCCTCCCTTAATAGGGGAAAGAGATGGGAATAGAAAGGAGGCAGACTGTCAGTAGAGTAAGTTCATGCTCTACATATTTTAAATAACTTTCATTCAGACAAATACAGTAATATTTATGGGAGCTACTGTGCTTGGCAACTTTTTATAGCTTTGTTATTATTTATATATTTAAAATTCACCTATTTTAAGTGTACAGTGTAATGGTTTTAGTGTATTTATAGAGTTATATAGCCATCACTACAAGCTGATTTAAGAATATTTTCATCATTCTAAAAAGAACCTTTCTGTCCAGCCACCTCTCATTTCTTCCCAACCCCAGCATTAGACTGTGACTAACCTATTTATAGTGTTGTCTATTCTGGATGTTTCATGTACATGAAATTGTATACTATGTGACCTTGTGTATCTGACTTCTTTCACCAAGCAGAGTATTTTTGAGGTTCACCCATCCCTGTTGTAACTTGCAGCAATACCAGTATTCCATTATCTTGACAAAACCAAAACTTCATCTATTCATTTGTCAGATGACCAGCATTTGGGTTGTTTCAACTTTGTGGCTGTAAAAATAATGCCACAGCGAACATTTGTGTGTAAGTCCTGTGCACCTATTTTCAACTCTGCTAGATATCTACAAGTAAATTTGCTGGTAACATGGTATCTCTATGTTTAAATTTTAGAAATTTTTGAACTTTTTTTTCTTCCCAATGTGGCTGCACCAATTTCCATTCTCTCAAGCAGTGAACATCGAGGTCCTAGTCTCCCTATCCTTATCAACGCTGTTAACTGTCTGTATTCTTGGTTGTAGCCATGTTTAGTGGATGCAAAGTGGTGTCTCACTGCTATTTTGATTTGCATTTCCCTAAGGATCTGATATTGTTTGTTAAGGATCTTTTCATGTGCTCATTTGCACATCTTTCTGTATTTATTCTTCAGGGAAAAGTCTATTCTAATCCATTGTTATTATTTTTTTTTTTTGTGGATACCGGGGGTCGACCTCAGGACCTCGCGTGCCAGCAAGGCGCCCGTGCCGCTGAGCGATATCACTGGCCCTTTTTTCTTACGTGGGATCCAGGAGTCGAACTCGGGCCCTCACGCTTGCCAGGCAGGCGCGTACACCGCTGAGCCATCTCACCGGCCCCCCATTGTCATTTTTAAATTGTGTTATTTGTCTTCTCATTGAATCGAAATCTAATTCTTCTATGTATTCTGGATATGAATCCCTTATCAGATATGTAATTTGCAAATATACTCTCCCTTTATATGGAGTATCCTTTCAGTTTCTTGGTGGTGTTATTTATTTTATTTTATTTTTTTATGTGGGTACTGGGAGTCAACCTGAGGACCTCGCGCTTGCCGGGCAAACGCTTGTGCCACTGAGCGATATCACTGGCCCTTTTTTTCCTTTATGTGGGTCCTAGGAGTCGAACTCAGGACCTCGCGCTTGCCAGGCAGGCGCTTATGCCACTGAGCCATCTCACCGGCTCTTGGTGGTGTTATTTGAAGTGCAAAAATTTCATTCTTGCAGAAATTAGGTAAAATTGAGCCAGGTATGGTGGTGCACGCCTGTAATCCCAGCACTTTGGAGGATGAGACATTAGGATTGTGAGTTTGAGATCAGTTTGGGCTACTTAGCAAGACCCTGTCTCAGAAAAACAAACACAACAAAAAAAATTTTTTTATTAAAATTGATAAGATGTTTTATTTTCTATCTCATCAGCTTCTATATAGCTGCCTTCCAAAGGATAAGCCATGCTTGCTGCTGCTATAAAAGCCCTGGAATTTGCAGCATAACAGGCCTACCTGCACTTTTCCGAACTTGATCTTAACCCTGAAACCAAGAGGCAGCACAGCATAAGGCATTTGTAGACAAGTCAGTACAGTAACCCAGTTCTTTAACCAATTTCTATGTGACAATAAAAGGTTAAATTCTTTTCAAGGAGATAGGTTGGATTGGTATAGCCAGATATATCGAGATGCAAAAGTTTTTAATTTTAATTAATTATAACATCAGTTTTTCTTTTATGAGTTGTGCTTTTGGTGATATTATGCATATAAAGTATATGAAGTACATGGGAGAAATCTAACAATAGAAGAAACAGTAGTGTACCCACTGCCCAGTCTGAGAAACATTGCAAATACCTTTGAAGTTCCCAGTCTGCCCCCAACAGTTTTACCCCTCTCCCCTCAAAATAACCACTATACTCAATTTTATTGCCATTTTCATTTTAAAAGATCTTTCTTTTGTGAAATATACAACCTATGAAAGTACACAAAACATAAATGCACAACTTTCCAGAGCATGGTGAGATGAATACCTTTGTAATCACCACTCTGGACGGAAGCAAGAGCCTTGGTCTTCCAAAACCTTAGCATGCTCTTTCCAACCACAGTTCCCCAGGATGCTGCCCACTCTCCTGACTAATGAAATCATTATTAATTTTATTTACAGTCTATGTTTGTGTCCCTAAATACCAGAGTTTGGGTTTACATTATGTTTTTAATATTCGTCTGTGTTATAAAATATAGCTGTAATTCACTGATGTTCATTTATGTCTGACTATGGACATTTATTTGATTATTCCATTCTGTGATAAATATATAAATAATTTCTGACCTTTGGTTACTACAAATAGGTTTTCTTTTATCCGTGTCCTGTGTGCATATACTTGTATTTAGAGTATTTCGTAGAAATGGAATTTTTGAGTGGTACAATATATATATCTTCATCTATACCAGATGATGCCCATGTATTTTCCAAAGCTGTGTTTCAGTTTATACTCATACCTACAGTATGAGAGTTCCCGTTCTGTGCCATTTTCATGAGTACTTAGAATTGTCAAACCTTTAATTTTTGCCAACCTAATAATTTACAGTTGTGTCTCAGTTTCTTTTTCCCACTGGTTTAAGAGTATGTACATTTTTCCATATGTATATTGGAATTTAGATTTTCTTCTCAGAAGTATCTGGAGTTCTGTTTTCCATTGGTTTGTCTGCCTTTGTCTGGTGATTTGCGTAGGTTTGTGTGTTCTGGGTGAGTCCACTGTCAGTTGTGAGAGAGTCACATATTCTCCATGGTTTGCTGTTTCGTACATTAGTGTCGAATTTAGTGATTAGACTACCTAATTTTAAAATGCTTAAAATTTGTCAAAGTATTTTCTGTACCTTAAGAAATTTTTTCCCATTTCAAATTTTTGAAGATAGTGGATGTTTTTTAAATGCTTTTTTTGTTCTTTTACATGTAGCTCTAAAATCTACTTGGAAGTGATTTTTTTTGTGTGTGTATGTACAATGTAATCTGGGGGTCCAGGTTTACTTATTTATTTTGTATGTTACACCAAATTATCTCAACACCATTTATTAAGAGTATTTTTTTTGTGCTGTGAAGTACTGCCCCTACATAGTCTATCATGTAGAGAAAGTCCTTACACATTTTTAAAAAGATTGTTGACTAATATTTGGCCTTTCTGTAGTTCTACAGAGAATTTTTGGCTTTTTTTTTTTAATGTGGGTACTGGGAGTCGAACTCAGGACCTAACGCTTGCCAGCAGGCGCTTGTGCCGCTGAGTGATATCACCGGCCCTTTTTTTCTTTTATGTGGGTACCGGGAGTCGAACTCCGGACCTCGTGCTTGCCAGGCAGGTGCTTATGCCGCTGAGCCATATCACCAGCCCTGGCTTCTTATATTGTGTTTTTATTAGTCTTTGTTTGCAGTACATAATGTTTACATTCTTTGTATGGAGTTGGTACATGCATATAATATGTCTTAATTCCTTTTTTCGTTCCCTGCCCTCCCTCCTCTTTCCATCTTTTGATCCTTTTCCCATTTGAGAAGGAGCTCTCTCCTTACTTCCTATTATCTTTTATTTTGCTCTTTATTTTTACTTTGTGTTTCTCACATGAGAGAAACCATGTGATATTTTAGCTCATGTGTCTGACTTATTTCGCTTAACATTATGGTCTTAAGGTGCATCCGTTTTCCTACAGATGACTCAGAGTTATCTTTCTTTATGGCAAAGTAGTACTTAATTGTGTGTAAATAACCACATTTTGTTTATCCATTCATCTATTGATGGACATACAGGCCACTTCCAAGATTTAGGTATTACAAATTGTGCTGCTGTAACATGGGTATGCATGGATCACTGTAATACGATGTCTTTAACTCTTTGGGGAAGATACCTAGAAGAGGAATAGCCGGGTCAAATGGAATTTCTAGTTTGAGTTTCTTTAGGAATCTCCATACTGATTTCCGTAGTGGTTGTACTAGTTTAATTCTCACCAGCAATGTAGAAAGGTTCCTTTTACTCCACCATAGTTTGTAAAGTTCCACTGAACATTAAAATTGAATAAATAAATACAACACCCCATATTGTGGAGGTGCCCTTTTCTTCCTACTTAAACAAAGACTTGTTTTTTGCTGTTTTCCTTGCAGTACTGAGTATCAAACCAGGGTCTCATGTGCGCTAGACAAGTACTCTCCACTAAACTACATTCCCAGCTGAGAGGTGTTACTTCATTTTCTTTTGTGAGACCCTGGATTGAGCCCCGGGAGCACTGAGTTATATTCTCAGCCATTTTGATTTTTTATTTTGAGGCAGGGTCTCACTAAGTTGCCCAGGCTGGGCTTGAACTTGTGATCCTTCTGGTAATCCTTTTGCCTCAGCCTCCCGAACAACTTTGACTACAGGTGTGTACCACCACACCTGGCAGATTTTATTTTTTAATCATGAATAGTTTTATTTAAAACTTTTCCTTTATTCGCTGATATGGTCATATTATTTTGCTTTTTAATCTTTTAATGTGGCTGGGTTGAGTTGATTTTCTATCATTAAGCCAACCTTGAAATTCTGAATTAAATTCACCTTTTTTGTATATTGATGTATTTGGTTTTGTAGTATTTTGTTTTGTAGTATATATTTATGGTCATAATTAAAATCGCCTGTAACTTCTCTTTCTCATGATGGTCTTCTAAGGTTTGGGAATCAAATTTAAGATAGCTAATTAAAATAAGTTTCATCTTTTTTTCTGTTTTTTTCAAGTAGTTATTTAAGATTAGAATTATTTCTTCCTGAAATATTTGGGGAACTTATGGGTGAAGCCATCTGTGCCTGAACTTTTTTTATTTTTGGTTTCCTTGAAAGTTTTAAAATTACTGATTTAATTTCTTCAGAGGCTGTACGATTAAGTTTTCTATTTCTTTTTAAACTCTTTTTTGTAATTTTATTCTAATGAAAATTCAAATTTATTGGCATATTTATTCAAACAATGTATTATCCATAGTAGATATAACCTTTTTCTGACTAGCTTTTTGTACCTTTCCTTCTCTTAATTTTCTCATCAGAAATTAGAAATACATCTTTAGTCTTTATAAAATATCAATTTGGGGTGCTATTGATACTTCTAAATGTTTATTATTTATTGTATTCCCTTTTCTTCGGGTGTATATTAATGTTGTTTTTCTAACTTCTTTTTTTTTTTTTTTTTTTTTTTTTTTTGTGGGTACCGGGGGGTCGACCTCAGGACCTTGCGCGCCAACAGGCGCCCGTGCCGCTGAGCGATATCACCGGCCCCTTTTTCGTATGTGGGATCCGGGAGTCGAACTCGGGCCCTCGCGCTTGCAAGGCAGGCGCTTATGCCACTGAGCCATCTCACCGGCCCCTAACTTCTTGAGATTGATGTTAAACTCAATTAGTTTTCATCCTTTCTTTGATAAGTATTTTAAGCCTATGCATTTTGCCTTAATTATTTAGTTAAATACCATAGTTTCATGTGTATTTTAAGTCTTTAAATTTTTCTTTAATTGTTTTAGTTAAATGCCACAGTTTGTACATAACATTTTCATTATTTACTTCAAAATAATCTCTAAGTTACATTTTGATTTTATGTTAGACTTTTTGGGTATTTAAGAAGTTGTTTTTAAGTTTCTAGTCATAAAAATTTCTGATTTATTTTGATTCTGATTTTAGCATAATTGCATGATCAGAGAACTTAACTCTGATTTTACTTTGTTATATTCTTGGCAACTGGTTTTATGTCTGTTATGCATAAAAATCTCAATTATCAATATGGATAGATATTTTTATGTTTCGTTACACTGCCCTAGATATGTCCTTTATTCTTGTTTAAGTCATCTTGGCCTTCTCTAAGTTTTGCTTATTCTTACTATATTCCCACTACAGATGGGGTTTTGTCATTTCTCCAGGTGTATCAGAGTTTGAGTTTTTTTGTGTCATGATTATAAAGTATGTAACAATTTAAATTGTGAAATTTTGGGCTGATGAGATAGCTCAGTGGCATAAGTGCCTGCCTGGCAAGCGCGAGGTCCTGAGTTTGATTCCCGGTACCCACATAAAAAAATAAAAAATAACAATAAAAATTAAAAAATAAAAAATAAATTGTGACTTTTTTTGGTGGATTGCAACATTTATCAACATGAACTATAGTGCTGTTTTAAAAATTAGTATAGCTCCTATAGATTTCTTTTGCCTAGTAATATATGACTTCATTCATCTTTTCTACTTCTAAATATATTTATTTCCTTATGTTTTAGATGTGTCTCTTATAAACAGTAGGTAGTGAGATTTTGTCTTATATTTTAAAATCGGCCTGGTTTTTTTTCTTTCACTAGAGTTTTTAATACATTCATATTTAGTATAATTAAATTCAACATACTTAACATTTTATATTTAACTTTATATTGTCTCACCTATATGTTTCTTTTGTCTTATTTATTATCTTTTGGATTATTTTTCTTCATTCTATTCTTCGTTCATTCTGCTTATTCTTCCCTACTAGTTTGAAAGTTGTACAGTTTGTTTTTATTACTGTGATTACATTAGAAATCTCAGGGCCGGTGAGATAGCTCAGCGGCATAAGCGCCTGCCTGGCAAGCGCGAGGCCCTGAGTTCGACTCCTGGTACCCACATACGAGAAAAGGGCCGGTGATATTGCTCAGCGGCACAGGCGCCTGCTGTCACGCGAGGTCCTGAGTTTGACCCCTGGTACCCACAAAAAAAAAAAAAAAAGAAAAATCTCAATATGCTTCTTTAAATTATCAAATCTAATGCTAATCATATCTTTACTTTCACATTGGTTAATGATAAGAGTTTATAACAAGTTTGTGTTACCTCTTCCAATTCAAACGTGATTCTCAAGCATTTTTACTTGTCTGTATTATTAAATCTCACAAGGAACTGTTACTGTTGTTACAATTTTTACCGTGTCTGTGTAGAACCAGTTATTTAAATTTGCCTCTGTGTTCACAACTTTTGCTCATTGTTCTTCTTTGTGAAACATCCTTTAGAATTTTCTGTACTACGGTTTGCCTGTGATGAACTCTCTTAGTGCTTATTAGAAAAATGCTTCTATTTGGCTTTCATTCTTGCAGATATTTTTAGAGGGAGTTTCCTGGGTTCTTTTTCAGGCTGAGGACATATTCCCACTGTCTTTTCATTTCCATTGTAGCTCTCTGGTAAGTCATTGTGGTCTGATCTTTGTTTCTTTGAAAACAATCTTTTTTTTTCTTTGCTTCACTACCTTAGGATAGGATTTTTGTGGTTTCATTTGTGAGTCTAGTATTGTATTTTACAGCAGTACTATAAAATTTTCAGCTATTATCTGCCCCAAAATGTCCTTTTCTCTGTCCTGTCTCTTCTCTTTTTTTTTTTTTTTTTGTGGGTACCGGGGGGTCGACCTCAGGACCTTGCGCGCCAGCAGGCACCCGTGCCACTGAGCGATATCACCGGCCCCTTTTTCGTATGTGGGTTCCGGGAGTCGAACTCGGGCCCTCATGCTTGCCGGGCAGGTGCTTAAGCCGCTGAGCCATCTCACTGGCCCTCTTCTCTTTTTGTATCCCTGCTAAACATGCGTCAGTCCTCTCTGTCATGTCCTCTGCCTTTCCCCTTCTGCAAACCCATCCTTTGTCTTCTTTTAGCAGTCCTGAGGACTGAGGCCAGGTGTGCTCTACCACTGAGCTACACCCTTAATTCTTTTTATTTTTTATTTTGAGACAAACTCTTGCTAAGTTTACCAGGCTGGACTTGAACTTGCAATCCTCCCGCCCCAGCCTCCTGAGTAGCTGGGATTATAGGCATATGTCACCACACCTGACTGGATAATCCATCTCTTTGTTAATAAGTGCTTCAGGTAGATTGTTTCTTTTGATCTGTCTTCTTTGATGTAATTCTTTCCCTAGCTATACCTGATACTACATTAATCCAAAACATTAAGTTCTTCATTTGACTATTCTCTAATTTGTTTTTCAGTTTTCTAAGTTTTGTTTCTTCTATTTAAAATAAAAACTCAGGTTTGCTTGGGTTACCTATATCAGCATTTCCCAAATAGAAGTCCCTTATTGCTTTTTGTACAGTTTTTTTTTTTTTTTTTTTTTTTTTGTGGGTACCAGGGGTCGGACTCAGGACCTCGCGCTTGCCAGGCAGGTGCTTATGCCGCTGAGCCATCTCACCGGCCCTCATTTCTTACAGTTTTGCCATCTGTGTATAGTTTCTTTTTCTTTGTTTTCCTTTTGTTCTGATCAGGAATTGAACCCAGGTCAGTGTGTGTGATAGTTGGTATTTTTAATAATTGGAAGAGCTGTTTAGGAACTAAAGAAAACCAGGCTAGAGAATCAGATATATGAACAATGAAATCATTAAAGGCTTTGACAAAAAGTCTTGAAATTACTGAAAGTGCATCATCTGAAAGCTTCGAAATAGAAAGGCTGGCTGTCCGGGGACAGGTGTAGCCTAGGAAGCTGTGCTGGGGTGGGGGTGTGTGTGCTGAAAGAGCCAGGTGCTCCTCCTGCCCTCCCTCCAGGCCTCAGGCAGGTTTTCAGGTAGAACAAGATCAAAGAAATGTTCGGTGAAGGTGCTGAGTGTGTACCAGGTTTTTGGTTTGTTTGTTTTTGATGACTGCGCATGTGCTCCAGAGGTCCTAGTGGAAGGATTTCAGGAGATGGAGCATGAGCGACAAGCGAGGTGAGACAAGAGGCGGCTTCATAAGGTGAGGTTTTGTCAGATGGGAGAGAGAACACAGGTGCACCTTGCTGGTGCGCAGGTAGACACGCCACTGGAGCTGGAGCTGTCACAGTGCGGAGGGAGAGCTATGCATCCAGCCTGGGAGACAGAGACCTCTGCCACTTCTTACTCACTTCTTGTTGGACTTTTGCGAAGGAATTGTTTTCTACAGAAAACTCAGAATTAACCACTATTCCAGTTATTGTGGGTGATAAATCCACCTCCATAGACCTACACGTGCCATCCTTGGGAGAATGCGAAACAGTCCTCTGACTCGGTTCTTATAGGAACGCTGGGTAAGAAAGACTGCTCTGGAAATTTATCTCAGGTTGGCTTTCTCTGTGGAACGTTTTGGAGAAAAGGTGACATCTTTTCATGATGGAGTTATTTTTCCTGTTTGTCTGACTTCCTTTCAGATGTATCACTGTGGTTCTGGCAGTTCCTGTGGAGTATAAGAAATGTGTATGTATGCCTGTTTGTCAGTTTTAGAATAATTTTTCTATTGTATTTCTAAGTGCTAGGTACTAGAAAATTCAGTGTATTTATACGTACCTGATACAAAAAGTCCCTTTTAGCTATAAAAAGTGCCTGTCTTTAAAACAAAAGAACATTCACCTTATGAGAAAGACTGGATTTAGGGGTAAGGGTCAGAGTCACCCGTGTCTAGATCAGAGCCGTCGTATCACAGCGGTTAAGCAGTCACATCTGTACGCGTGGGCACAGGAGACGCAGTAAGCGGAGTGCTGAAAATCTTGGTCTCTGGAGCCACATTTTGCATTTGAATCCCAGTCCCACCATTTACTACAAACCACTTCCGGTGGCCCAGTTTACTTGCTGTAGGGTGGAATAAATAAATTAATATGCAGAGAGTGTTTAGAGCACTGCCTCACTCAGAGCAAGCCTTACATAAGCACCAGCCGCTACTGTTGTCATATCCAGGACGGGGTGAAGAGTGGCCTCAGCACTGAGTGTGTTCCGTTTTCCTGTGTCTGTCCTGTCAGTGTCCTCTCCACTGGTTTCTCCTTATTTAGAAATGTCTGAGGAGCACAGACTTCAGAATTTGGACAACCTGGACTAAAACCCTCCCAGCTCTTAGTGTGTGAGTTAGGATGTATTACTTTATCAGTAGCCTTCAGTTTCCTTACCGGAAAACCAGAAACGATAATAGTTGATATAATTTCCTAAGATTGTTGTGAGAGTTAAGTGAGAAAAAGTAATTAGTGTCTAGCACGGTTCTGTTACTTTTTATGATCATCATCATTATTGTTGCTGACATTCTGTATAATTGTTTGTAAAACTGAGGTGATACAAACTGCTTGGTAACACTTAACCATGGTCAGAGCAGAGTTAAATGTCCAGTTGGTGATTCTGTAAACAAATTCTTATTTTTAATTTTTCATTTAATTTCACATACTATATACTAATGCAGACTGAAGGTGGAAAATAGCATTTCTGTGACCTAAGACTTTCCCCTTTATGTCTGTTCTCTGTAATAGGAAATAACAGACCACTAAACCTGATGAATTCTATTTGTTCCTCTTTTGTTTTCACACCACTCTTACTCTGCATTTCTCTTTTCCTTTCTTTTCATCATGTCTGATATCCATGTACATTCTTTTCAATATTGAATATGTTTAGAGTGAGCATTTATTTATTTAGTCTCCGCTGGCAATCTTGCCATAGATTAAAACAAACTTTTCCTGCCGGGAAATTTTCATTGAATTTTAAGCCTTAACTGTAAGATTCTGTATGGCTATTTGATACAAGTGTTATCTAAAGCAAATGGTTCTTTTAAAACGTCTTGATTTTTATTTTTTTGTCTTTAGAAGAAAGCACTTGACAACCAAAAAAACCAAGAAATGATGGGTCGGTCTCATTCTACTGCTTTCTGTTTGCAGACTGGCAGACAGCATACCACCTTCTCCGCAGAATCAAGTCGGAGCCTTTTGATCTGTCTGCTCTGGGTCCTCAAGAACGCAGATGAGACGGTTCTCCAGAAGTGGTTCACGGATCTCTCCGTCTTACAGCTAAACCGGCTGTTAGATCTTCTCCATCTCTGTGTGTCTTGCTTCGAGTACAAAGTGAGTGCCATGGTACCACTGCAGAGGAGTGAGAAATGATGTGGAAAGAGAAGAAGGGAAAGTTCTCAGTGCCTCTTCTAATGTTTCAATTTTAGGGGAAAAAAGTGTTTGAAAGAATGAACAGTTTGACCTTTAAGAAGTCAAAAGACATGAGAGCAAAACTGGAAGAAGCCATTCTCGGGAGCATAGGTGCCAGGCAGGAAATGGTGCGTCGAAGCCGAGGCCAGCTCGGTACGTACGCAGCGCCTGCCCCCTGCTGAGGACCACTTGCGTTTCCTTGGGCTGCATATTATAAGCACGACTGCTGCAAGTCTCCTGGGACAGTTCTGTTTTACTCTTAAATAGCATACAGGTTGTGATTGTGACTTAAGTGGGGTGAACATACTTCCCAGTAGTCTCACCTTATTGCGCCTGTTGGCTATGATTATTAATATCCTCGCTTCCCACTCCTTTTTTAAAATAGACTGTTTTGGGGAACAGTTTTAGATTCACATTAAATTGAGCACAAGGTGCAGAGATTTCCCAGATGTCCCTACCCAGACACATGCGTAGCTTCCCCATTGTCAGCACCCTGCCCAGGTGGCATGTTTGTTGCAGTCATGACTCAGCCCTGAGCTGCCATCCCCAGTCCACAGGCTCCATCAGGGCTTGTCTGCATAGAATCTCTCTTTACTCTTGACAGGGTTTTGGTCTGCACAGTGAATCAGACAGACCCACTGCCCACTAGCACTGTGTGAGGGAGAAGAGAAGGGCGGGCTCAGTAGCATCTGAGGCCTGCTTCTAAGCCCAGATCTGCTGCCCATTAGCCACATAAGTCCTTACTCTCCCTGCCTTCTGCTTCCTTGTCTGCTTGTGATTGTTTTGAGAATTCAGAAGATAGTATGATTAACTGATCTCATCATCTCTGTAATGGTCGTGTGTACAGCATGATCGAAAAATAGTGAACATTTACATTTTTTAAAAGTACCACAATGAAAGATACTTTGCCATTAATCCCCCTCAGCTTCTCCCCCTGACTTTGAACACACTTACCCCATTGCTCTTTCCACTTTCTGAAGCAGGTCTGGAAATCTTTTTTCCTGAGTTATTTAGTTACACTGTCGTGGCTGCCTTGATGGCCTGAATTGATTCAGCACGTTTACCTTTCCTTGTCATTTTGACTGTGGGAAAGAACCAGTAGTCGCATGATGCCTGATCCAGTGAATAAGGTGGATGTGGACACTGTCAGGTTTTTACGAGCTGCCTTTCCAGGATGGCACCTGGCAGCATCTTCAACCATATTTTTTATCACACCTGTAAAGACTCAGGAAAGAGGACTTCCAGAACTGCTTCACAAAGTGGCAACGATGAAGGGTAAGTGTGTTTGAAGTGAGGGTGAAGATTTTGAAGGGCATTAATGACAATGTGTCTTTTACTGTGATAATTTTTTTGGGGGGGATGGTACCAGGAATTGAACTCAGGACCTCATGCTTGCCAGGCAGGCGCTGTGCCACTGAGCTATATCCCTAGCCAAATTTTTTAAATTCAGGGATTTACCATATATTTTTATCTCTCCTTGTATGTGAAAACATGTAAATTCTAAAGTGATACACAAATATTATTACTTAGAGTTCCTTAATGTCAGGGGCATGGCTCAGTCATCTGTGTATATGAACATTTAAGTTATGTGTAGTCCTATAATGTCATCTACTCTGGAGGCTGAGGCAGGAGAATAATCACATTCAAGGTCAGCCTGGGCAGTTTAGCAAGATTCTGTCAACCAGTCAGTGCACGCATCTGTGCCGCTGGAGGAGGCTCATTAGTATAGTGTGCCTAGCATGCATGAGACCCCAGAGTCCATTCCCAGCACCCACCCCAAAATACAAATACCGTATGACCTAGCAGTTCTACTTCTGAATATGTGTCCAAAAGGAATGAAAATAGGGGCTCCAACTGATTTTTGTACATTGCGCCTGACTTCAACATTCATATTTTTTTAAAGGGTTATACCTAATCTATAGGTTAAAAGGAGACTCAGAGGTACATTGTAAATTGTATATAACTAAAGTGAAAAAATGGAGTTAATAATTCCTTCATAGGCAAAGACCGTTGTCTATTTCATTATTAATTCCAAATACACACCGTCTGTCAAAAGTAAATAAATGATCACTGTGCTAATGGCCTGTCAGAAAACTATAATTAAAAAATACTTATTCACACAAACATTCGTATGTGCCTCGTGTGTTGGGTGCTGGGGGCTGAGCCCAGGGAGCCACCTCTCCGGCCGTTTTTTGTTGTTGTTGTTTTTGAGACAGGGTCTCATGAAGTTGCCAAGCTGCCCAAGCTGGAAAATTATGTATAACTCTCTAAGAAGAGTATGAAAATTAACTTCTACTTAGGTCATTTATCATCAAAACTTAATGAATAATTATATTTATCTTTTAGATTAAAAAGGTAGAACTCAGAAGTAAATAACTTGCCTGAGATCACAGACTAAAGGAAAGAAGCAAAATCTTTGGGCTTCTAGTTCAGTGCCCTTCGTCTCACACCACAGTGGTTTCTAAGGCTTATTTTTAGAGGAAACAGAACTGCTAACTATTGTAATGTAAACCATGTTATATGTACGTTATCTTTTTAAACCTATGGGCTTCTGAACAACCATCCTTGTTTGAATGTATAATTTGAAATTCTTTTTGTCTTAGAGAAGTCAGGCCTTTATACTTCTTATGGACATTTGGACACAAGGCATTTTTAACTCAGGAAATGAGAGAGAACTTTCTAGGGAAAAAAGAAATGATAGAAAAATATATTATAACATTTATTTTGCTAAATATCTTAATAGAAGAATCAGGTTTTGTTTTCTTTCATAAAATTTCTCCAAAAAATTCAAAATAAAAAGGAAGAAAAGAATGGGAAAGGAAAGAAAATAGAAGGAATACACAGACATGTCCTTTATTATGTAACAAGTGATTATGTTACTCGGTATTTTTTATTTCCATTTGAATGCTAATTGTTACTTTCATTATTCATTCATCCTCCAAACCAATTTGAAATCTCATTTCTTTTTTCAAAAAGGAGCATTAGTTTTCTAGTGGAGAGCTTGAAATCTGACCGGCCCCCTTGTTGAAACGTGCATTTGTGGTTTCTCCACGGTTCTCAGTGGCTTTGCCATTTCATTGCCCCTTCCTTAAAGAAGCCCATACCATTCTGTCTGTGACCAAACCTAGAAACTTCTCAAAAGAAATCCTTTTTCTTCCTCTTTCCCTTTCTTATGTAGAAAAAGGCAGTAATTCCTTTAAGAATCTTTTCTACTCAATATGTGGCAAAAAGTTTGTTGGGCTGGGCATAAAGTACTGGACAAAACAGAGATCATTTCTATTCTTAAGTAGCTTGTATTCTTGCTCTCCTGAGTGCTGTGGGAAGGGAAAAAACAAATTAATACTATGGGGAAAAAAAGTGTGGGGGAATAGGGAAGGCTGATTGCCCAGTATAAGTGCATGGGAAGAGTGTTGTGCAGGCCCTGAGTCACCACAAGGTGTGGGAGACAGGAAGAGTTAGAGCGAAGCAGCTGTCAGGAAGGAAGCAAGCAGAGCAGTGGCAACAAAGGCCAGAGCATAGAAGGCCTTAGAAAGTCCGTGTTGGAACCTTTGTTTATTTAAAAGGGTTTTTTTTTTTTTTTCAAGAAATGTCCCATGTAGTAAATACAGTTTTTCTGTAATGATTGTGAAAATATAAATAAAAAACAACATTGTCAGGTTTCCCCACTCATGCAGAGGATAAAACAACTGTATAAAATTAATGATGTGTATGTTTGCAAATACACATATCCATGGTCTAACTGAAATGGTGTTTTTAAATTGGTTTTGAAATTTGCTTGGCAGAGAGGAGCCCATCCGGCAGTGCCTTTGGAAGTCAGGAAAATCTGAGATGGAGAAAGGACATGACTCACTGGCGTCAGAACACAGAGAAGCTTGACAAGTAATAGAATCAGTTTTATGTTTCTTATGGGCTTGTTTGACTTCAAAATGCAACAGGAAACCTTTAGTTTTATTCTATATTTATTAGACATTCAAATCTTAGGAGTCAGAATATTTAGGGCTGGGATATGGCTCATTGGAGAGCACTTGCCTAGCATGCACACAAGTCCTGAGTTCAAGCCCTAGCACTGCCAAAAAGAAAAGAAAAAGAGATAGAATATTTATATTTGGGCTGGTGAGATGGCTCAGCGGTATAAGCGCCTGCCTTGCAAGTGCGAGGGCCCGAGTTCGACTCCCGGATCCCACATACAAAAAAGGGGCCGGTGATATCGCTCAGCGGCACGGGTGCCTGTTGGCGCGCGAGGTCCTGAGGTCGACCCTCTGGTACCCACAAAAAAAAAAAAAAGAATATTTATATTTAATTGTTTTAATGTTAGGTTAAAATATTTGGAAGAAAAACTTTTCATGTGGCATAGTAAAGCACATTTTAAAACCTAATTTTCCCAATAAATCTCCTTGGAAAAAACACACTCAGCCACTGTTTTCTAAACATATTTTAAGTCTCACACAGAACTAAATATTTCAGGTATTACAAAAAATTAGAAAACTAATATTTGCCTTTCTGGAGCCTGAAATAAAATTGAAGAAAGACAAACCATGATTCAGGCCGATAGGCAATAATGGCATCACTGCTGGAACACGCACACACACGCCTCATAGGCCTGCCCTCTCTCCACCAAGGTGCCCACGGCATGTGTACCTGGCCTGAGCCTCACATTGAGCTGAGGGTTGAACATCTTCTCTTGATGATTTCTGATTTACAAGTTAGCCCTCAGGAGCTTCCCTGTCCCAGAACCTATGAGAACAAGGTGATTGACTCATCCAGGCTGGCCTCAGACTCACCCTGGGAGGCTGAGGCAGGAGGGTTGGGAGGTCAAGCACAGCCTGGGCAACTTAGCCACTTAGCAAGACTGTCTCAAAATAAAGGGCTGGAGTTACAGCTCAGTGCAAAGGCCCTGGGTTCATTTCCCATTACTACCAAAAATTTAAAAAAGAAATCAGAAGGAATTGGATGAAACCTTAGAAAAATAAATATTTTATCCCAAATAAATACATTGAAAATCTTTGGAATGCTGAGATGAATCCTAAACGTAGGTATAAGCACGCATAGTGCCACCTGGTGTTGGTGCTGTCCAGGAGAACACTGCGTGTCCAAAGCTCAGATGCCACCCAGCACTGGCCGTGCATTGCGCTCTGCAAGGCCTCAGGAAGCCCAGACACCTGCTGTCAGTACGGGAAATGCTGCCTGAGCTTCTTACGCTGATCTTTCTTGTTCAGGCGAACATTGGGAGTGATCTCAAGGTTTTCATTTTTGTGCATCTTCAAGTCTTTTTTAAATTATGGCTTTTAAAAAGATAAACATAATTAGATGGAGGGGAGGGGACAAGAGAAGAGCTGAGATGTGTCACGTCCATGCGCTGACTCCCCACCCAGAGCGCCATCGTCATATACTGCAGACACGTTCCAATAAAAATAAAAACTGAAAAAAGATGAACATCATTTCCTACTCTGTTTCATATTAGGTCAAGAGCAGAGATTGAACACGAAGCACTGATTGATGGAAATCTGGCTACTGAAGCAAACCTAATCATTTTAGACACGTTAGAGGTTGTTGTCCAGGTAAGAACACAAAGAAGGGGAATTTAAAAGACAGCCTTGGTAAACTGGGATTGAGAGGAAGGTATTTATTGAACTGTGTAACTGCTTGTATCAGTAGCTCCTAAAAGTTCAGTTCCACTTCAAGTAGTCTGTGATTCGTTAATTGTAGACTCTGTCTTTACTCACAGCTTCAACTGTTTGTCTCTTCGTCTCTCTCCTTTGAGGGCTAGTCTTGCATCTCCAAATGGCCACCAAGTGTTTATATAGTTGTCTGTCCTGCCATTCTGTGTCAGTGTGCATGTAGAGCCATATATACATAAGAGATATGCTGGGTTTATTCCACATCTTTATATTGCAGCAATAATTTGGGCTTTGTTTTTTGATAGTATTGGGGATTGAACCCCAGGCCTTCACACTGAGCTACATCCCCAGCCCTATTTATTTATTTATTTATTTAGACATGACCTTGCTAAGTTGCCCAGGCTGGCCTTGAACTTGTGATCTTTTTGCCTCAGCTTCCCAAGCTGCTGGGTATCCACCACTGTGTTCATCTTTAGGCTTATTATATATAATCATCTTATTTGGTTCTATAAGTAGCCCTCTAGGCGATATTAGCCTGTTAATGATAACTGAGCTGGTTGTGGTGGCACACGCCTGTAATCCTACCACTCAGGAGCCTGAGACAGGAGGATCTCTGCAAGTTTGAGGCTAGCCTGGGCTACATAGCAAGTCCCTGTCTCAAAAAAAAAGAAGAAAAAAAAAATACAACCCTGACATTTATTTAGTTGTTCCCATGTCAGACACACTCTTAAGCATTTTACAAATACTAGCTCATTGGCCCCTACAAGAAATTCATGTTATTAAAATTACCAATACCCCTGTCTTGTAGATCAGAATAGTCAACCAGAGGAATGTTAATTGCCAATGATCACACAGCCAGGTAGTGGATGGAGCAGGGTTGAAGTCAGTTACCAAGGCCTCCTGCTGTCTTGGTCGTCTCTCGGGTCCCGTCTCTTCCCCTCTGCCACATGCGAGGCTGCTGAGGTGCCGCCTGCCTTCTGTCGGTCTCTCTCTGTTCTTCCCGCTCTGCTCGGCGCTCTGCATTCCGTTCTTCAGTTTCTGAGACTGTTCTTCAGTTTCCTGGTTACAGTTTTTAAAGCTCAGTCTTTCTTGATCATTTAAGGACAAAGGTGGGAAACTTCAGACTTAGAAGCCTCTTTATGAAAACAAATAGTAAAGCTGGGGATACTAGCTCGCCTGTGATCCCAGCACTTGGAAGCTGAGGCAGGAGGGTCACAAGATTAAGCCCAACCTGGGCACTTAGTGATTTAGTGATACTCTGCCTCAAAAATTAAAAATTAAGAAAGGGCTGGAAGTGTTGTGAGGCCTTGGGAACTCTGGTACCATAAGTAGACAAAGTAAATCCAAGATACCTAATTTAAGCCACTCGTTTGAGCATCTGGTGTCCCAGGTGCATTTCATCCTCAGGAAGGAGCAGCAGCTACAGAGCACAAGCTTGTATGTGTGTTTGTGTGTGTGTGTGTGTGTGTGTGTGTACGTGTTGAAGGGTGTGCCTCAGAGGGCTAAACCTCCCTTCTGCTCACATTTGTCACTGGGGCCTAAGCCACCCCCAGGACTTCTGCTCTTGAAGGAAGAAGAGAGAGTGGACACAGGTGCAGAGCCAGCTTCCCTGCCACAGCACCGCACTCATGTTCAGCCTCAGCTCTGGTTGTTTTCTGCATGAGCCTCAAGTCGTGCCAGGCGTGTTTACAAATTCCCCGGGAGTAGTGGTGGCGAATCTTTTAGAGCTTTCAGTGATACGAACCGCCCGCTGTGGCACGCGCGCCATGGGTTCGCCACTGCTGCCCTAGAGCATACTTGATGCTTTCCTGCTACTGTATCTGTGCTTCTCCTTTTTAAAAATTTAAATTCTATCCACTCTTTTCCCTTCTTTTATCCAACTCCTACGTGGCTGCTTCTCCTTGAGACTTCCTAGCTCAGATTACTTTATCTTTAAAGAATGTGTTTTTTGTACATATTTTACCTCCCTAACCAGGTTGCAGGTCCATCTCCATTACACTTGTGTATTTTTAAATCGCAGACGGTTTCCGTGACAGAATCCAAAGAGAGCATCCTTGGCGGGGTGCTGAAGGTGCTGCTCCACAGCATGGCCTGCAACCAGAGCGCCCTTTACCTGCAGCACTGCTTTGCCACGCAGAGGGCCCTGGTTTCCAAGGTGGGTCACTGCGCCTGCAGTCCAGCTGGCTTTGCTTGTCAGCGCCAGCCAGGATCGTTGGGCACTGTCTTAGTTACTTTTTTCTCCCACTAAGAGAAAATACCCTCCACCCAAAGTTAAAGGGGGAAAGTTTATTTAGCTCACAATTTGCAGAAGTTTCAGTCCATAATCAGCTGGCTCCAAGGAGAGTGGCGTGGCAGACAGGCATCACAGAGGAGAAACAGTTCGTGGTGAGCAGAAGGCAGTAAAGCAAGGGACAAGACGAACCTCTTTCTGTCCCTTCATATTGTATTCCAGCTACTGGGATTAGGGAGGTCCTACTCCAATCAGTGGACTGATTTAGTAATCACCCACCCTTAATCCTAGCATTGCACCATGAATTAGTCACACACTCTAGATTCAGCCACCTCTGAAAAAGCCCTGCCTGTGCCCGCACAAGGCATTGAGGGGCCATCTAGACACAAGCCATAACAGACACATTCTTTGGTTAACACGTGTGGTTGAAAGTACGAGTGATTACCTGAGACTCAATTCCACATGGGCTCTCTGCTGCTGCCTGTCCTTAGGAGTTTCTCACTTACCTGGACCACCGTTAACTAGTATCTGGTCTAAAAAATACGGGCCTTCTGTACATCAAAATTACTGTTTTTTAAAAATTTCTCTTCATCTTTTTCTGTTACTGTTAAACTCAATTTATCAAGAATTCAATATATAGGCAGTTCAGTCCAGGGAAACCAGTTTATCCTATAGTGAATGGAAGATACTTCTTTTTGTTCCACTGCTTCAAATATGTATTTTCTATGTTTATTTTCTCCTGGAAATATGGTAGGTGTATTAAAGGTAGCCACTTCATCCTCATCATCTTAAAAGATCGAATACAGTGATGTTAATGAAGTTTAACTAGTCAAAGTGTTTCTGTGCTATTTTGTAATAATAAAAATAGAGAATTCTTCTACATTGGCTACTGTACCGTTTTCACACGTGATCTGATGAAAGGCTCTGTCCTACTGAGGGATGAGAAGCCCTGTCTCGGCCACACTGCTGACTAGGAATAGTGTCACTGGTGTCTGCACCAGGCTGTCTGCTGACCCGCACTGCTCACCCTCAGCTTGTGTCGTGCCCCGGTCCTTCTCTGCATTCCTAGCTCAGGCTGTCTTCCGTGTCCCGGGAACTGTCACTGCGTAACCCATGCTGTCCTCCTAGTTCCCGGAACTCCTGTTTGAAGAGGAGACCGAGCAGTGTGCCGACCTGTGCCTCCGGCTGCTGCGACACTGCAGCAGCAGCATCGGCACCATCCGCTCCCATGCCAGTGCCTCCCTGTACCTGCTTATGCGGCAGAACTTCGAGATCGGCAACGTGAGTACCTGAGACACCGTGGAAATCTCTCAGTTCCTCATGGAAACAACTGTGACTTATAGCTGTTATATTTTCTTGGAGTTTTTCTGTATATTTTGAGTCTAATCTCCTATTGTCTTGGTATTGCTCATTTTATCAATATCCTACAAAAGTCCAAATCTCTAATTTTGCTTCCTTAGGAAAAAAAAAAAAAAAAAAAAATATATATATATATATAGTATGTATTATAATATAATGTACATAACTAACATACATAATAATACAGACTTAGAATAGATACATGTTGAGCAATTTTAAATTTTAATTATCATTAAGTAAAAAGTAATAAAGTAAATTAAGTTTAAATGTAGTAATATGATTACATGTCACAACCTTTAAATTTTTCTTTTCATTTAACTTTTTTCTTATATATTACATTCATGTGTTTTATTTTATCTAACTTTTTGACCTACATTTTTAATTCCATTATTTTTACTTACGTAAGTATTTAAGACCATGAATTTTCTACTAAGCATTGCTCTTGATATCTCTGGCTGGTTCTAATATATAGTAACTTTGGTTTGTATTTTCTTTTTAGCCTTGTTTCTAAGTTTTGATGTTGATTTAGTTGGTTGCATTGTAATTACACAATGTGGGTGTACCACTTCTCCCCTCATGCTGCTGGCATATGTATTCGTACATGGATGCCCAAACATAGTCCATTTTTTGAACTTGCCACAGCACCTAAAAAGAAGAGGCATTTCTATTTTCAGAATATTGAGATAAACATCTGCCAAACAAATATACCTTATTTCTTACATTATTCTGCTTTCTCTATCCGTGTTTGGTTTTTGGTTCACTTAGTGGACAGATAGGGATTGATTAAAACCTATGCATGTGTTTGTCTTTTTTCCTTTTCAGCTCTTATTTCATGTATTACTATTGATAACTATCGTATCTTCTTTTGAATTATAGAGCATCCTAGGTTTCATTTAACATTTTGACCTTTTTGTCCCAAATTCCATCTTGTATGGTATTAAGATCTTGACCTCTGCTTTCCTTTTAATTCAAACTTGTTCATTTACTTCTGCCTTTTGGTTTATTTTCACTTTATTTTAGGTGTATTTCTCATGTAAATTGTATAGCTGAGTTTTGCCTTACAAGGAAGTCTCTGAATTAAACGTTTTCAAATTTGTTACATTAGTAGGTATATCCTAGAATTCTGTTGTATTATTTTGTTATGCTTTCTCCCTTGGCTATTCCCCACTTAAAAATTTTGTGTTGGTTGTATTTATTTAGACTATGTGATCATGTTTATCAGATTTGAGAAAGTTTGTATTGTTGTTTTAATGGCTACCTTTGTAATTATGTGTTACCCCCAGTCCTCTATTTCTTTAGATCATGCATTCTCAGTGGGGGTAATATTGCCACTAAGAGAGTGAAAACTGATTCTTTGGGGCTTTGGGGTGCTGTCTCTCACTGTGGCTTATGGCCCTGTGGAGTTCAGCCCTACGCAATGGCATCTCATCCTCTTTACTGCCCTCATGGGTCTTAGCAGGTATCGCGTGAGCGGCACTTGAGTCGTGGAAGTCGTAGAACAAAATGTATGCAGAATCCGTGTTACAGAGTCTAATACTCCCAGGCATTAGGCATGTTATATATTTTTATGCTGTCTTTCCTGTTTAAAGAAATGGTGTTTTAAAACTGGTATTACAAAAAATGGTAGAGAACAGATGGTGGTATTGGGGGACTTTCCATCAATTGCGTGATCTCAGAGTCACACGTCAAGAGGTTCCATTGTGGATACTGTTTATGTTTAATTCTCAGTGCTTTTGTATGTGACTTGGGCTTTTTAAAAAAAATGTAGTCTCTGTATTAGTCCACTTGCCTGCTGCTAAAACAAAACATCTGACATACACAAGTTAAAGGAGCAAAAGTTTATTTTGGCTAACAGTTTCAGAGATTTTGTCCGTGATGGGCGTCACCAAGGCAGGAACATCATGGCCGACAAGCATTAGCGTGGAAAGCTGCCTCATCTATGGCACCTAGGAACCAGAGTAGGGGAAGAGCCAGAGAGAACTCCCGGAAGAGTTGTTCCCCACCACGCCCCAGGACCTACCAGTTCACTCCCAGCAGAGAGCTGTGCTGATTGATCTCCTAGGTGTTGCGCTGGCGGTCAAGAGTGATGCTCAGGTTCTCCAAGCTGTTCGACCTGTCATTAAATGATACCAGTTGCTGAGAAGAAAAACCGTTGTCAATATCTGAATGAGAGTATCTAGCAGCTAGTTAAGTTGAAACCTATTTTATATATCAAAAGTTAAAAGTTAAGTTCAGTAAAATGATTTTTAAGAAGTTACTTTTTTACTTTCTAAACAGCTATTTCAAATTTTAAAATTTGATTGCATTGCTATTGTATTTATAGAAATGGCTAATTTGTATGATTTAAACGAAAAGATGACATTAAGAATTAATCAGCAGGGCCGGTGAGATGGCTCAGCGGCTTAAGCGCCTGCCCGGCAAGCGTGAGGGCCCGAGTTCAACTCCCGGAACCCACATACGAGAAAGGGGCCAGTGATATCGCTCAGCGGCACGGGCGCCTGCTGGCGCGCGAGCAAGGTCCTGAGGTCGACTCCCCGGTACCCACAAAAAAAAAAAAAAAAAGAATTAATCAGCAACCAGGGCTATGAAGTTAAATATATAGTTTTCAAATTTTCAAATTAAAAATTTATTTGGTCATCCATAACTTTGCATTAAATAAAAAGAGTAAACTTTATATATAGTCTTTTTATATATAAGTTCAGATATACAAAGAGTACATAGATATACAGTACATCCCTGGTATTAAAATTTCACAGGGAAGTGGTTAGAGAAAAAGTGTTTATAAAGGTTCTGGATAGGCAGGACCAGACACTGTTTTAGTGAATGGTGATAAACTTGCTGCTTTTCTTCATTCTGTCTTCCCCTCTGTCTTTCTTCCTACTAAACTTCCTACTTTCTTCCTATTAAACAATAGTTTAATAAAGTATCTTTCCTAGTATTTATATTTGTGTTGTTGAATATGTAATACTTTATCAGCTTCAAATAATGTTGATTTATTTCTTTTGCAGATACAATTGTGTTTTCCTTTCCGTCTTCTTCGTCCCTCCCAGTTTTCTCTTGGTGCTTAGTCCTGCTTATAAAAAATTTTTTTTTTTTTTTTTTGGTGGGTACTGGGGGTCGGTCGACCTCAGGACCTCGCGCGCCAGCAGGCGCCCATGCCACTGAGCAATATCACCGGCCCTTTTTTCATATGTGGGTACTGGGAGTTGAACTCAGGACCTCGCGCTTGCCAGGCAGGCGCTTATGCCACTGAGCTATCTCACTGGCCCCTATAAAATATTTTGAGTTTTTATTTTAATCATCTCTTACTTGACTAAATCTGTCCTCAGGAAAGTTCTTAGGAATACTATATATTTCCCTTGTTCTTGATTTTGCAAAGTTGACTATACTTGGGCCGGTGAGATAGCTCAGCGGCATAAGTGCCTGCCTGGCAAGCGTGAGGTCCTGAGTTCAACTCCCAGAACCCACATAAAGGAAAAATAAAAGGGCTGGTGATATCGTTCAGTAGCACAAGTGCTTGCTGGCAAGCACAAGGTACTGAGGTCGACTCCTGGTACCCACATTAAAAAAAAATAAATAAAAACAAAGTTGACTGTACTTGTAGGGCAGCAAGGGTACTTGTTAAATTTTTGTTTCAGATTTTGAGTAATAAAAAGCTTAAGAAAGATGAGCAAACTTATTAGACAAAAGAACACTTACTAGGAGAAAGAAGTGGTGTACTTGATTATTTTTTTCCAGCTGCTCAAGAGATTCATGATTTCTATTTAAATTAAATGCCATTTCTAAAATATGGCATTGACTTGATTTTGGTTAATTTTCTTGGGCACAGAATATGTACTTTCAGTTCACTTATTTCAGAAAATTTTCTCCAGTATAAAATTGTACATTGCCCGGTGTGGTTGTGCACACCTGTAATCTCAGCACTCAGGAGGCTGAGGCAGAAGGATTGCTGTGAGTTTGAGGCCAGCCTAGGCTACAAAGTGAGGTCAAGGCCAACCTGAACTGCATAGCAAAACCCTGTCTCCAAAAAAAAAAAAAAAAAAAAAGACAAAAGATAAATAATTTAAATTGTATATTTATTTTGTTCCTGGTACCAGTTATACATATGCTGGATCTTTGGGGCTTTTCTTTACTTCATTTTTTCTTTTCCTTTTTAATGCTTCTAAAATTTCATCTTTATTTCTATTTATTTGTGTAAAAATGGTCTTGTACCAGCTGATACTCTCCTACTTTGTTACAGATTTCTGATTCTTACCGTCTTTCCTTGAGTTCTTATATTTCTGCCTTGCTTTTCTTCCTAAAGCTGTGTCTTCATAATTTTAATTAAGGTGAAATATTTCATTAGAATTTTCATCTGCTTTATGACAACTTTTTTCTATTAAGTACAATCATGCCTCACATACCAATGTTTTGGCCAATGATGGACCACCTATACTATCAGCGCCCTGGCCTAGGACCGAAACCAGCAAATGGTCTGTGAATCTCCTCCTCAGGGATACAATGAAGGAATAAAACAGAGACAGATATATATTTCAGTTATAAGGGGAACTGGGATGGTCAGAGCCTAAAGAAGGACTAAGACCGTGAGGCACGGTGTCCTTGGCCTTTATTAGGTGTACAGCTTGATTTGGGGGTGTGCTGGTGGGCTGCAGGAAGTGATGGTGGTGAACAGATGACACAGGCAAGGCTCAAGGATTTGAAGAACAAAGCAGAGGAACAGATCATGGTTAACTAGTAACCTGATTATCTGCTAGCTGACACTACTGAGCTAGAAGGAATTTGGACGAGTTAAAGTCCTCAGCTGTAGTATTTCTCTTGCTTTGAGGCACCAGGACTTCACAGACCATTTGCTGGTTTTGGTCCTGGCCTTTGGCCTGGGGATTAATTTCATCCCCATGCCAGCCACGGGCTTCACCACAAGTCACTTGGGCCTACGACAGACTCTGAATTTACTTTATGTCAATTTATTAATATCAATCACTGCCTGCTCTACACTTAGTCAAGCTGGTCCCCAGCACTATACCACAGTGGTCCTATCAGATTGTATCTTCCAGAGTCACCATAGCCATCTTGGTTTGTGCAGGTATACTCTGTGATGTTCATACAGTGGCAGAATCACCTAAAAACATTTCTAGAATCTGTTATTAATGGACACATGACCATGCTGATGTTTCTCACCATTTTATTACTCAACGTAGAGTAAGTTGGATTATCTTGATCCAGTACTTGTAGGACATTCCTTTAACAATGTGTTTTGGCTGGGATTTTGGGATTTTATACACACATGTTGTTTAGCTTCTGAACTTTCTGATTGGTCCATTTCTGTCTAGTCCTACCACATTTTTACCTAATTTTATTCTCAAGACAAAACAGTTTTATCATTTCAAGGCAAGTTTCTTATTTAAAGGAGAGTTGTTTTTTCCATTAGTTCTAAAATCTGTGCCCTACAATACCCCACTATTTGCTTTCATTTCCTTGCCCTACAGTGGAACTACTTCCTGTGTTAGATTGTCTTGGCAACCGTTTTTGAGTTTTTCTAATCTATGGATTACATCATTGTTCTAATTTTGATGAAGATGGAATGTATGGGGGTTTTTCCCTATTCATTTTTTATATTTGCCTGAAGTTCAGGAGAAGAGGGAAATTACTATATCACACTGCTCTACTTTCCCTTGGTGCCATGTCCCCCCTTAATTCAGAACATAATATTTTAGTTACTTTATAGATCTTGTTTAGTTTTGTAAATGAAACCTGTACAATTTGATGACACCTAGAGTTTTCTTGGTATATTTTTTCTCTTGCTTTGGGAAAATTATACAATAGAGTGAAAAGGTAGTTAATTAGATTAATATCAGGCAGTGCCTCTCTAAAGGAATGGGTAACTTAAAAGTGGTAGTGATCTGTATGGTTTATTTATTCAACAGATACTGAAGTATTGAACTGTGTCCTGGGTTGGGCAACTGTAGTTTGCTGGGGACCACAAATTCACAATGGCTAGTTTTATATACTTCCTTAAGGGACGAATGGAAGCTTGGGATTTTTGGTATCACCCTTTTGAGATTTCCCATTATCCCGTTAGGGGTGGGCCATCCTCTCCCACCCACTAAGACTAAGACTAAGACCACTAAGATTAAAACTTAAGACTAAAGATGCTCCAGGGCAAGATCCTCGTTAGTTTAAGACTACCACCACCCTCTGAGTGATCCGATAATCCCCTTTCCAGTCAGTAAAGGCCAGGTTTCTGGCTGCCTTGTGGCCTTTTGTTCCCCGTGAACAACTGGCATCCCAGACCCCTGCTGCACCGCCATTTTGTCTCCTGCACTTTCTCCCTTGCCATGCACCATAACTCCTGGCAGGAGATTGGAGGCTCACTGCAGGGGTCCCCAGTCATAGATGGAGGAATAGTCTGGTTTTTCAAGGAACTTAGCATCTGAAGGCGAAGGGTACCAATTAGTGGTACTCATCTAATAGTAGATGAACCTATTCCAGATGGTTCTGTGTGAATTATATAAAGTAAGTAAAACAGCAAGCAGAAAGTTGCACTGAGCAGGTGTTGAATAGGTGCTTGCTGTGTTAGCATCTTGAGAGAAAAGTGCAGGGTCCGTGTAAGTGCGCACAGAAGGGGTTGTGGTCAGGGATGGGCTCTCAGAAAGAGCAGACGCTTGAAGTAGGGTGAAGAGCACCCCAGTCACATGGGTGGGTGCTAGAGCTTTTCAGGTGAGGAAGATGACATGCACAATTGGAAAGCCATGAAGATAAGACAGCACAAAGACTGTTTTTTAGCACTTCTTGGTGGTTATGCTAGAAGACAGAAATAAGAGATAAAGTTGTGGTTTCAGAAACCTAGACTGTTATGATAGGTGGCAGATATTTGTCACTCTCAGGTCCCACTAGATATTTGACATATTTATTGAGTTGAATATTTGAAGTTTTCCTTAATGCTAAGGGGAAGAATTGGAGCATTTTAAGGAGAAGAGTGGTTCTTTAGATGTGTTTTTTACAGAAATATCCCTGGCACTACTTAGAAGATGGACTTGAGGCATAAAAGAGAAAGGGAGTTAAACTAGAGAAACCTGAGAAACAGCGAGGGTGGAAACCAAAGCAGTGGTGTTGGGAACAGAGAAAGGGCAGATTGGACCTGGTCGGCACACGGCGATTGGAGTTGTGATGTGGAGAGAGTGTGGGATGGCCTCAGTTTCGGGCTAATTGATCGGAAGGGAAGTGTGTTAGACAAGTAGGCCTTGAGGTACTCACAGAACCTCCAGCTGGAGCTGCCTGGTAAAACACAGCAGTCCAGAGCTCGGGAGAGAAGTACAAGCTGAAGACAAAAACACGATAGTGAAGGGAAAGGCGTCGACAAGGCTGCTCAGAGCATTTCCAATGCGTAAAAACGGTTTTCGACAGGATGTTGAGAACACTAGCATTCAAAAAAGACAAGCGAGAAATAAAGTAGATGGAAAAGGAGTGAATAAAGAATATGAAAACCAGTATAAAGTGGTGCCACTGAAATGAGGGAAAAGATGATCAAGGAGAAAGTAATCAGTACGTTTCAATACGGAAATATGTCAAACAGGATACAGTACTGACCAAAAAAATCTTGGGTTTGACGATTAGTAGGTTATTGTTAATAACCTCTTAAGAGTGGTTAAAAGTGGGGAATTGGTACAACAGAAATGAATTTACACTTAAAAAGGAAGAATAGGGCCGGTGAGATAGCTCAGGGGCATAAGCGCCTGCCCGGCAAGCGCGAGGTCCTGAGGTCGACTCCCGGAACCCACATATGAAAAAAAAAAAAGGAAGAATATAAGTTGTAAAGCCATCACTATGAAAGATTTTACCTAAAGTTACTTTATGCGTGATATGTGTTAAATTACTTTTGTCGTAGTGTGAACCTGATGAAATGGACTATGTGAATACTACATCTGTGACTTAACGATTTTGTGATGTCAGCCAAGCTCCTTAACCTTATTTGTAAAATGGTATTTTTGTGTCACTAATGCATACTTCATAATAGATAAACAAAAACTAAACACAATTTCTGCCGGACATGATGGCATATGCCTGTAATCCCAGCACTCGGGACTGAGGCAGGAGAATTTCCACAAGTTTAGGCCAGCCTGGTCTCCATACTGAATTCAAGGCCTGCCTGAACCACATAGCAAGACCCTCTCTCAAAAACAAACAAAATAACAAAAAGGCACAATTTCTGATTCAACTCATGGCTTTTTTGAAAACCCTGTTTGGTAGAATATTATAGCAGAATTCTAAATTCTAAGTCCTTTATAAAATAATATTTCAACACGCATGTTTCATCACTTAAAAAAAATATTTTGCTTAGAATGTTTTTTTTCTTTTTTTACCAGATATTGTTTTTATTTTAGTATGGAAAAAATAAATGCTTTTTACTTGAAGCTTTTCTGTATTAAATACTGACCTGGTAATTTCTGTGTTACAGAACTTTGCCAGGGTTAAGATGCAGGTAACAATGTCACTGTCCTCCTTGGTGGGCACATCTCAGAATTTTAATGAAGAATTTTTAAGACGTTCTCTAAAGACTATATTGACGTATGCCGAAGAAGATCTGGAGTTGAGGGAAACGACGTTTCCTGATCAGGTCAGATTAATTTCTAAAGTATTAATTGAAATAGGCTTGTGAAATGGGTACTTTTCTAGATGTTCAGTGTTGTTTCTTTGTTAGAGGATCCTTTGTACATCCTGCACCTAGAGAAGACTGTTAACTCCCCTTCCTTCTGGGATAGTTCCATCTTTGATGTTTAATTCTGTGCTTTGTAAATAGGACAGTAGAGTTAGGCAGTATAGACACAAGTTTTATGATGAAACATCCTCACTTATTAAACAGCAGTCTGCCTTAAAAAGAAACTGAAGTTTCTACAAATAACCTTTCAGTAAAATCAGAAATAGTGGAGAAAATTTTATTTTTTTACTCTTATTTCTTATATCCCTATAGTTTGTTTCTACTTTATAGCTCTGCTTGTTTCCAGACAAAAGAACTGGAAAACGCTTCTTCTAAGGAGTTTCTGTGGTTTCCTAGCCTTCACTTCCCATACCCCAGCATACTTACCCTCTGTAGACTCTCTCAGTGTAGTATAATTTGTTTGGAAGTCATCAGATGTTTATCTGAAATGTCCCCCAAGGCATTTTAGTGATAATGAATGACAACATTGTGCTGCAGGTCCAAGATCTGGTTTTCAATCTCCATATGATCCTCTCTGATACTGTTAAAATGAAGGAGCACCAGGAGGACCCTGAAATGTTGATCGATCTGATGTACAGGTAGCACTTGTTTGATTCCCTTATACTTCGTGTAATGGATTTAACGTTAGATAAGAAAATAAATATGCAGGAAGTACTGAAGTGATTTTTCTAACGTTCGATTGAGTAGTCATGAGGAGTGTGAGGCAGAGTCTGAGACCAGTTGGGCCGCACAGCACGTCCAGAGCAAGCCTCGGCTGCTCAGAGAGGCCCCGTCTCCACCAGAGCAGCGGCACTTTTCCCAGGCTGCTTTTTCAGATCTTCATGTCACTTCTTTCAGGAACTGTGGATCACTGTTCAGTATATTAATTGATTACCAAAAACAAGAGGACTTTCGTTTATTTTTTATTGGTGTATGTTTGCAGTATATAATGATAACATTCATTGTGAGGAGTTGGTACCTTTACATACCACATCTTAATTCTTTTTGTATCTCCTTCCCTTCCCTCCTTACCCTCTCCCTCCATCTCTTGGTGCCCTTCCCTTTTGCAAAAGATAATCATAATGTATATTGAACGCCTTGGTGTCCTGAGTCCCAGTCTTCCTAGGAAGTCCTAAGATCCATATCTTAAATGTAAAATTCAGTCATTTAAGAAAAATATACAGGGCCAGTGAGATAGCTCAGCGGCATAAGTGCCTGCCTGGCAAGCGCGAGGTCCTGAGTTCAACTCCCGATACCCACATAAACAAAAAAAAGGAAAAGAGAAAGATACAGTATATGAATGTTTTGCTATAACATTAATTGTCCCAATTTTAAACATAGTTATGACTAAATGTTGTATTTCTAGGGACAAATTTTGAAAAATGTATAATTCCTGTTGTATCCTAATAGATGCAGTAGTAAAATTTCAGAACTTTTCTTTGCCATATGACCCTCTGTTCTTATAGTTTTGCAGTTCATTATAGACAGAAAACAATTATATTCTTTTTAAAATAAAAATGACACAATGAAACTACATTTATGTTTTATTTTTTCACTTGAATATAAAACTTCTCCATATTCCCAGAATGAACACATACACCCCCAGACCTTCCTGTGTTTCTTCAGTGGCCAGATTTTAATATGGCATGTCTTGTTCTGCTCCCCACCCAAACTGATATAGTCCAATCCGTGGACCACAGTGACTTCTCAGAGCGCACACATTGACGTTTTCGCACCATTTAAGAACTCGTCTTGATTCAGTCTGGTGGTGCACACCTGTAATTCCAGCACTTGGAAGGCTGAGGCAGGAGGATCGCTGTGAGTTCGAAGCCAGCCTAGGCTACAAAGTGAGTTCAAGGCCAGCCTGAACTGCATAGTGAAACCCTGGCTCAAAAAAAAGAAAAAAGAACTTGTCTTAATAGGTGGTGTGCAGGAACACAGTCTAGGTAAACTCTGAACACGCTGTCTAAATGCCTTCTGGCTCAGGAAGCACGTGCTAATTGAAAAGAATCTCTGTTCTGATTAGAATTGCCAAGGGTTACCAGACCTCTCCAGACCTGCGGCTGACCTGGTTGCAGAACATGGCAGGCAAGCACTCAGAACGAAGCAACCATGCCGAGGCTGCACAGTGCCTGGTACACTCGGCAGCACTCGTGGCAGAGTATTTGAGCATGCTGGAGGACCGCAAATACCTGCCTGTGGGATGTGTGACGTTTCAGGTAGGGATCTGCCAGGTGTGTGTTAAATCAAGGTGTATCTTTTTTGGTTTTAGCCACCACTCACTAGTGTTTGGAGGCCTTCAGTTTGTAAGAAAAGGAATGCACAAAGACTTAAGCCATTAATTGTCATTAATGCATTATAAAAGAAGACTTTTGTGAATTGTTTCCACAGTTTCTTACCTCTGAATTAGCAGTACTATATATATTTCTTTTCTGTAGCACTTTGTAGTGTTATGGACATCAGTATCTTTGAAGATGTACTACTCTTAAAATACTGGGAACCAGAATTCAGTTGAAAGGCTCAATTGGCTTTTACCTTACACACCATATAAACCAACAGCCTGCATTCCCTGACTCACAGATGGCAGTGTGCTCTCTGTAGGGTACAAACCTCTGACCATCCGTTGAAGTCTTTATACAGCAAGAGTCAGTTAGGCTTACCTTTCTTCAAAACCTGTTAAGACATATTTAGGATATTATAAAACTTAAATGTTATATCTTGTGACAGCATCAGAATGCAGAAAGAAACTAAAAACTTTCTTAAAACTAAGTTAAATGTTTTGCAAAGATTCAGTAAAGGTGACTCTTCAAAACAACTGCTATTGAATTTAGACAAGACAAAAAAATTGAGGGAAAACTCTCCTAAAAATATAGGATAGTTTGAGAATCCTCCAAAATCAAGTTTTACTCTGAAGAAGAAAAGACCTTAGACCTACTTCAAAAATTGACAAATGAGGGTACATTTACTGTAATTATTTAGGTTAAAATAAAACATGTAAGGTGTATGTGTGCCGTTACTTTTTTAGAAATTATGGCTGATCCCAATCTCATTAGATAAGACAGCTTTTATCATTCCCGCCTTTCTTCATAAACTCAGTGTTTATTAGGCCAGTCAAGAGACACTTTTGTCCCTAATTCCCTTACAGAGTTTCGAGATCAACGATATTGCAAAGAAAAACTGTAGGTCTCCTTAGAGGTTTATGTCATCAGCCAGGCGTGGTGCACGCCTGTAATCCCAGCACTCAGAAGGCTGAGACAGGAGGATCAGTAAGAGTTTGAGGCCAGCCTGGGCTACGTAGTGAGACCCTGTCTCCAAAAAAAAAAAAAAAAAAAAAGTTTATGTCATATCACTCGTATTTAGCCCAAATTTTCTTTCTTATAACTTTTTATGGCTCGAACAGCTATCTAGAAATGGTGTTGCCATTTTACTATCATCTTCAAAATACAGAAGTTGTTAGAGATTTAGCTTTACCTTTTTTTTTTCTTTCCCCCAGTGCTGAGTACGGAGCTTAGGGCCTGGCACTTGCTAGGCAAATGCTCTGTCATTGGGTTATCCCAGTCTATCCTTTTAGCCTGTCTGAGCTATAAGTGTCACCTTCAGTTCTTGCTTCATGTATATTTTTCATGCTAGAAAATTAATTCCATTTTGCAAACTTTTTCCATTCTCCCCCCTAGAATATTTCATCTAATGTTTTGGAAGAATCTGCAGTGTCAGATGATGTTGTATCTCCAGATGAAGAAGGTATCTGCTCTGGAAAATACTTTACAGAGTCAGGACTTGTGGGATTGCTGGAGCAAGCAGCTGCTTCTTTCTCTATGGTAGATGACTCTTGTTCTTTCTCTTTCCACAGTTTTGTAACCTCTAAATTATCAGTGATGTGCGTATTTATTCTGTCTGACTTGTGACCTGCCTTGCCTGTGAAATAATTTCCTCCAAGTACTTTTACAACTGTATAGGCACAAATTTTCTTTTCTAGATTCATCATTGGGTACTCCTTTTTATCTGAATAACCTGTCATTGCCCCTGGTAATTTTCATATGCTTGCTTATGTAGCAGTACATACACGGTCAGCAACAGATATTTTTAGTTCACAAAACTTGTACCAAAAAATATTTTCTAAAGCCTTTAAGGTGGTGATGTCAGACCTATGGTACACATTCCGCAGTGCGCTGTTTGTATCATTGAAAGCTCTAAAAGTTTCACCATCACTGCTTTAAGGTAAAAAATAGAACCAAATAAAACAAAACTTCTCAGGGCAGTTTAAGTTCTGTTTGGGTAGACTAACATGGCTCTATGCCAAGAGCTGGTCTGCTAGGCGAAGTGGAGACTCTTCTTCCCACCCAGCACTGTGGTGCCCTTAGGTTGCATAGTGGCCCTCATGGGAGGCGTGGGCCTTCCCAGGAGGAGCCTTAGGAACCATGTCCCGATTCCTTGCCTGACTGCCCTCCCGCTGTCAGTCCTCTCCCCTCATCTGTACTGAAGAACTGAAGCAGGCAGGTGGAACCTCAGTGGGATGTTCATTGGAGGAGGAAAAGGTAACCCAACTCCTGCTTACTCCTTGAACCATGCCCATAGGGTCACCTCTTTGCCTGGCTTTTCTGCTTAGTGTTCCCTGTCCCAGCACCAGGTTTAGGCGACACTGAGGTTCATGATAGGGTAGAAGGGAAGCTTGAGGTGACGTGCAGCACTGAGCTCCTTCCCCATCCCTTGCCCCTATCCTGTAAGATACTGGCTGAAGATAGATTTAGAAGGCGTACTACTGGAGTTCAAATTGTGGCTCAGCTACTTAATAGCTGTATTACTTCTAGAACAAATTACTCAGTCTCTTGGTGCCTCCCTTTCTTTCCTGTTAAATACATATAATATACCTGCCTCATGTGATTGTTGTTTGGTTTAAATCAGTTAATACATGTAAAGTGCTTGCCACAATGCCTGTCTCCAAGTAAGTACTTGTATGTTGGCCATTGTGGCTGTCCTTATCATTATTGGCACTTAGAACCAGCTCATTTAAATATAACGATTCTGAGATTCTTAGAAGTATTTTTCGCAACTTAAAATAATAAGTCTTTTTAAAATGTCTTAACTCTAGGGACCTGGACCATCACAGTTCCATTCCCTGAATGGGAGGAACTAACAGGGGAAAAACTTTATTGCTATCAGTAGAATATTTTTATAAACATAGCTGAGTGTGTCTTGTGTAATTTTAGTAATTCACAGTAGTGCGTTTAGATCGGGGACAATGGCCTGTGTTACGGAGATTCTTTTGCTTGTATATAATTTTATTCTTTCTAAACATAACTATACTGCACATGTACTTACATGTTATAAAATTATGAATTTTACTCATTTTCAGTCTGATTTTAATAAAAACAGTAAACAAGGCATTTAAGTTACACTGAAGATATTTCAGTATTTCAGCTATGTTACTGCTTAAATATACTCCTATGAATTGACCAGGAAATATAGGGACCCTATGTTTGTTTTCTTGGGCAAATATGTTTGCTAGTCTGTGAAGCATTGGGAACTGACTGGCTTTGGAAAACATCTCTCTCTACTCTCTCCAGTGCCAACCCACTATTAAGGATAAGGGTTGGAACCCAGTATAAAACACATCTCATCCCTCACTCTGGTTATAACCAGATCAGCCACTGGCTAGCCACTGGCCAGCTGTCCCCCGTAGAAGAAAATCTGCTGACTCAAAACCTTGCATATTTTGTTAAAGATCAAAATATTTGAAGATTTTTCTATAGGATATGTCAACTTAATATTTCGGAAAAGTAAATTATTTCAGTTTCCCAGGAGGCCACAGGTCATCTGATTATAAAATTGGGTAGCTATGATCATTATCATAATCAAATTTCTTTTACTCTCCTGCTCAGAATTAGTTTCTGCAGGAGTGTATATGCTTCCATAAGTATATGCATACATAACCACATCTACCTTAGCGGAGTAATTCTGGGTGGATAGAAGCAGAATGTCCAACTCAAACTGTATGGAACTATGAGTATGCTTGTGTATACATGTCTACCCATCCAGAGGAGATGACAAATAGTGGAAACATCTTTTGTTAAGGCTTACTGTAGTTAAAAATAATAGTTTGCTTTTATATCTTAACTGGAAAAACTTCAGTGGTATTGTGTTAATAGAAAATTGTCAATTTATAAATTGTAACTATTATTGATGAAAAAGAAAGCAACAACTTACAAACAATATTTTTATAGGCTGGCATGTATGAAGCAGTTAATGAGGTTTATAAAGTACTTATTCCTATTCATGAAGCTAATCGGGATGCAAAGAAACTATCCACAATTCATGGTAAACTTCAAGAAGCATTCAGCAAAATTGTCCATCAGGTAATTATTCCAATTTCTAGCTGTAGTTATAAGCAGAAAGAAACTGTTCAAAGCCTTACTGTTGCTTTGTACTTGTGTCAAACTAGATCCCATGAAATGACCTTTTCAATCAAGTTTCACATGAGTAGTCAAAATGATGGTTAATGGCTAGAGCAAGTCTTACTCATAAAAAAAAAGAATTTCCCTGAAGTAAATGATGATCATTGTAAACTTGCCATAAGCTTTTAAAAAATAAATTACTAATTAACAAATTTTTGAACTATGCTTTGTTTCACAAAGTAGTTTATAACTGAATTTGATTTTTAAATTGGTAACTGTTCCTTTGCTGCCAAAAAGTTTTTATATTTAGTGACTGCACCTGAACTTTAGTCTTCCTAGTTGTTTGCATTCAATTGTCCTTGATACAGTTGTAATATGAAAATAATACTTAGTGAAAATAATAAAATCAGTGTCTTATATCACTTTATTATAACGGTATGCTTGTATAAGCCACATTATCACCCCAATTGGAATCAAATTTAACTTAGTTTAAAAGTGAATTAGACTAGCAGCTGATTTCGTTGAAGCTGAATTCTTGAAGGTCCTGTTGAGCCTCCTCCTGCTCCACTTTTCTCTTCCCTTTCTTGTGCTACCTATGCTGTTACTGCCGCCACCTCCTCCAAGAACAAGGTGGAGTAGTGATTATCCATTTTTGTATTAGTACTAGTCTTATTTGATTGTCTGTCAGCTTGATCACCTCTCTCTTCCCGTGGGCTAATCTGTTATAATTGAATTGATATAATCTGAAAGTAAAATAAGATTGCTAATCCTGTTAGGATGAGACTGTATTGTCCTCTCCTAAAATACTAAAGTTTAAAAAAAAAAAAAAACCAGGTTGATTAGGTTTCGTGATCCTAACAGGAGGATCTTTTAGTCAGTTTTCCGTACAATATGAAAGGAACTTCATCCCAACTTCCAGAGCTGCAAACCACAAATTATGCCTGTCAGGTCTGGAAGATCTAGAGCTAGTAGTGTCCAAGACACTGTCCTCCATTTGTATCAGTGACATTTGAGCAAAATTGCCATTTGTATTTCAGTTTAACCTGTATATTTCAGAGAAACGCAGCTCACTTCAGAGATCTAATCCAGACACATAAATGAAACAAGCAGCCAGTTCTTTCCCCAAAATTTGTACTTTCACTTAAAAAGTATTTTTTACACTTTTCACTTAAGAAAAAAAGATTTGGGGCTAGGGAGATGGCTCAGCAGTGTATGCGCCTGCCTGGCAAGTGCGAGGGCCCGAGTTCGACTCCCGGAACCCACATACGAAAAAGGGGCCGGTGATATCGCTCAGCGGCACGGGCGCCTGCTGGTGCGCGAGGTCCTGAGGTCGACCCCTGGTACCCACAAAAAAAAAAAAAGAAAGAAAAAAAGATTTTAAAAGGCAAAATTTTAGCTACTAGGTTTTGAAATAGCAATTCATCAAATTATTGTACATATTAACTGAGAGAATGTGCTGTTTTAAGCATCTTGTCATCTTCCATTCCTGGAGAAGAATTTGTGGTATGGTGCCTTACGCTATTGAACTTCCTTTGGCCTTTTTTGTTATTGTTCCTTTTAAACAGTTTTTTTTTTTTTTTTTTATGACTTGCCCTTTTTTACTTTTTATTATACAGAGTACTGGCTGGGAGGTAGGTAATGCTTTAGTTAGTTAAAGACACTAATCAGATCTGTTATGCCAATGCTTTGCCCACATGTGCTAGCTGTGGGTGTTCTGTTGCTATCTGCTGTCAACTGAATTCATTAACCAAAGAAATTTTGTTGAAATAACTGTAAGTTATTTTAAGAAATGTATTATTAAGAGGTTGTAGGAAGTGCATGGAAATCCTTATGTTACACTAATGAGATTCTTTGGTAAATGAGCCACTTGTCATCACTTTAGTTTGTTTTTATCCTTTGAAGCATTTCTTTCATCAACATTTACACACAGATTCCTTTTTTTTTAACAATATTATTTCACTTCATTTTACAGAGGTCGATTTATGTTATTGCTCAGAGGTATATATAGAAAATACTGTATTTCATCTGATCTAAGACATCATCAATTTTAAGAAATACTATTAATTTATATGTTTTTAAGAGAGAAAAAAACTATACTAATGAGTTGAAAGATGAATGCTAACTACAGAGATATTAAAATGCAGGCAAAAAATGTGTCTGAGAATTGATGAAATACTGTGTTAACTTGACCTTGAGTTCCTTTGCATTGAGTATAAGTCCTACTGAGGAAAGAAATTCAGTTTTGTCATTTAAATTTTGTTGGGGGAAGGGATAAAGAGATTGAGAGAAATTGAAATTTAATTTAATCTCATATTCTGACAGTGTTTGATTTATTAGTATTTCTTGTAGACTACTTGTGCTTTTGTTTGTATAGTAGTTAGGCTTGTAAAGAGTTAGTGTGATTTAAATCTTACCTGAAAATTGCCAGGAAGAATTGTTAAGTATTGGTTTACACCTTTCTGTAAAGGAGAGAATTATACACTAATTTATTTTAACGAAGTTAAGCTAGGTACTAATAAATCAGGTTTATTTAAAGCTTGGTGTGTGTATAAAGTTGTGTGCTTTGCCTGTCATTTTGTAGTCAAGTTTATGTTGACTTAATAGCTTAGAGTTCTCTGATTGGTTTTGCTTTGAAATCCTTTTTTGGGGACCCAAGTAGAAAACCTTAGGAATAAATGTTCCAACTAAGTTTTCTTTCATTTCTGAAATAGTACCTACCTTTTACTTTTCTTTAGATAAGGCAAGACTTACATATCTACTTTAATTCTCTAGTTTAAATGTGTATGACCTTAGCAGTACCTAAGATGACATGTATACAAAGACTGCCCTGGTTACCTCTGAGAGATAAAGTTCCCTATGGGTATTCTGATGTACAATAGAATTAGTTGAAAATTAGACATATAATGAAAATTAGAAGGACTTAAAACCTCTGAGCAGTTTATTACTAGTCTGCTTGATGCTAAATCGACCCCTGAACAGTATAATTTTCACTGGTTATGACATTAATACCATTCTTTCATCATGTTGATTGCATGGTAAAAGTCACACAGACTTTATTTTCATGTTTATATACTCGTCACTACCTTTTACTGGACCTTTAGCTTTGTAGCTTCTAAATTTGTTGCACGTTTGTTTTTGCTTTTCCCTTGTAAAACTTAAATGGATGCTTGCATTTTAAAAATGTGTTTGCTGCCATTTGCTGCTTAATTGTTTTGAAATTTTCCTAATTAAAATGCTTTCTGTTTTCTCTTCTCTCTTGCCCCTGGTTGCTGACCCTACTCCCTACTTTTACTATTGTCTATTGTGGTAAGTTCCTATCTCGTGAATATTTTTCTTTTTGACTCTGTGAAAACTTCAGTAATTTCATTTTTTCTAAAATCATGTTTCCTAGCTAATTTCTTAGTATCCTCTTAGAACTCTGCCTGGATTGAGATTCAGTAAGGATAATTTATACATTGTAGAAAAGCTCTTTGAATTAATAATTTTCTGATTTACATTAAAAGCCCTCTGGGCTTATATATTAGCAGTGTGTTTCATTTGCATTATATCCCTTGGTTCCATACAAATTATTTGAGCTAGCAAAGCTTTTGGAGAATGAGAATATGAGAACATGTGCACACATGTAAAGATAACTCTAAAACTTGGTATTTAACAGTTTGGTAAAGTCTTTACCATGTAGAATAACACATTGTGAGCCCTGCAGGAATCCTGTGGCTATTATCTCCTCTGCTAGTTTTCATTTCATAATAACTGTTTAGTGTTCACTTTTATCTTAACTTTTCCCAGAGCCCTTTTATTTTTCTTGAAATAATAGGAAATAAATCATCTCTTTATTACAGTATGCTTTAAATTATTTTCAGAAGAAAAATGTTTAATTTCTGTATGAAATTTTTATAAACTGTTACATATTTTGTATGTATATATTTATTTTCAAAAGATAGATTTGTTGTTTGTCACATAGTGATCAGGTTGTATTCAGAAGTATGCTATTACAAGTTTATATTTTTCAAGAAAACTGGTCTCCAAATGTTGACAACATAGTGACATGACACTGTCTCCATTTTTAAAAAGATCGTAACATATTTAAAGGGAATACCCTACCCTAGCAAAGTCTCCAGAGAGGCTAGAGACTATAGGGTTAGCTTTATTACACTTAAAATTCTGCTAGATCACCAAAGAAATGCGGGTTACTCTCTTGAGACTGAAACATGCAAAACGATTCTATCTTAACTCTATCCATGGGCGTCTTTCCTGAAGGTGAAGCTGTATGATTCTGCTTTCGTTCATTGGATAGGGCTGGTGTTGTGATAGCCTAAGAGACTTTCACAGTTGAAAATGAAGTTTTTCAAACTCTTTGCCTTTGTTTTTCTCTAAGCTTCACACCCTGCAGTACCTTTCCCCACAACAGTGCACACACATAAGCACACCATTCTTACATTCCCGTGCCGCCTTGTGGTCGCTCCTCTGTCCTCCTCTGTCCTCTGCTCCAGCCCTGTGGTCCACCCTCCTGTTCCTTGAACACAGAGGCGGGCTCCAGCCCCAGGGCCTTTGTCTGGGCTTGTTTTCTGCAAGGCCCTTCCCTTAGAGACTGTGCAGAGCACTCTCAGGCCCCTGCTCGGCAGCTGCCTTCTGGACGAGCCCTACCCTGGCCGCCTCCCGCGTCACTTTGCTCACGGATTATCATAACTGTCTGTGACACTTTGCTGACATGTCATAGGCACTCAGTAACTGAGCAGACACACAGTTTCTCTAACCCACATTCTGCATTCTGACTTACAGCTGCTGCTTTTCTTCCTGCTCGCCACTGGGGCATCGCCTCCTTCCCTCCCAATTTGACTTGACCAGTTCTTTTGAATGAAAATGGCATCTCTAACTAGCGCTGCCCTTGTCACTTGGCTTCAGCAGGATGACTCACCTTTCTTGTACCATTTTCCATGATAGCATGGGTCACTTCGTCCTATGTATAGTTGAACACTGTTTTTTATTCTCAAGGAGCAAGTCTTATTTATGTTTATTTTCCTGTTACTGCAGATGAACAATAGCTAACGTAGGAACAACTCAGTAGTTGTTTTCCTTAGCTGCATGTCAGTGTGAGGAGGTGCATGGGAAGAGGTAGCTCAGTTTTAGGCTGCATTGATAAAATCCACTGTCCAGGTCCAGGAAGCGTTGAGCCCCGACACCTCGTTCGGATCGCACCCCCAATTCCATCTACTTCTAGGAGGCTACTCTGAATCAAATGCACATGGGACAGTACTTCCTGTTGTGGAGACTGACACAGGCATGGGGAGTTGGCTAAGGGAAACAAGTCCTAATTGCTGTCTCCACATATTTAAAGGGCCACACTGTGAAAGTATTAGGATAGTGTTTTACATGTTTTTTTTGTTTTTGTTTTTTTTTGTGGGTACCGGGGGGTCGACCTCAGAACCTCACGCGCCAGCAGGCGCCCGTGCCGCTGAGCGATATCACCGGCCCTTTTGTCGTATGTGGGTTCTGGGAGTCGAACTCGGGCCCTCGCGCTTGCCAGGCAGGCGCTTACACTGCTGAGCCATCTCACCGGCCCCTAGGATAGTGTTTTAAACTGGAAGCATCTGAGTAATGCAGCTAGAAAAATGGATTTTAAAAATAGGAATATATTGAGTATGTGTGTGACATTTTGAAAAATAACGATCACTGATCATTAATTTTTCAGATGCTGTTTTATTTCCCACCCAGTGCCCCCTTTCCTTGATTATTATTGTCACCTTGCTCCATTGGCTCACTAATGGTTTTAATCAGAATTTTGGTTGAATTTAATCCAGGTAGAAAGATTTTGTTTGCTATAGAAGTCATTTAAATATTTGCCTATTAAATTTTAAAATAACGATGAAGAATGTTTTTAAATTAGAAACTTAAAGTTTCTTTAGAGCCAAAAACACTTTCCTTTAAAACTCTACTTATTTTAGGCAAAAATATGGGGGTGCTTTTAGACACTAGTATTTTCCCTTTGGTATTACAAAATTGGTAAATTAAGTAAAATTCCCATTTTACTTAAATACCTGTAACATTTGTAGTTTAATTTGTATACCCTTTGATTTTTCCTACATAGGAAGGATAAATATAGAGCAAATGAGTCTTAAAAAGAATTCAGAGGAATTTAAATACTTATGTGTGGTTATGTATATAGGAGCTGCCACAAAATCGGTCTGAAACAGCTTTGTGTCTGAATTGTAACAATTGCATGGAAAGCTTCCACATAACTAATTTTATTGAAAGAATTTTCTGCAGACATGCTTGTGTGAGAGTTAAGGTGACTTAATCTGAAATCAGTGTATGGCTAATGCATGTAGTAGGGGCCTGGGGGTCTTTTAGAATAATCCTATCAAATAATTCTTCTAAAATTATCTTTCATTCATAGATATTTTTTCTCTCTATTGAATTTTTGTTATTCCACATACAAATATTTTTATCAACACAAGATATTAAAGACTTTTTTTTGCTTTAATACATCTGGAATGTCTTGACATTTTACTGGTTGCTATGTACCATGCGCTATTCTTGGCTGCTTTTATAATCTTACTTTCATATATATAAAGAGATTCTATAAAGACTAATGCTAATTTGAAAGTGTGTTGGTGTTGTTTTTAAAGTTAACTTGAATATGTTCTAATAGCAGGACAGTTAAGACACAGTGTGTGTTGTTACAAGTATCTTTTCTTGACATAAGAGAAGGGATTTAGCTCAGTTTTACAGACTTAGACCAATGTGATACTTTATACCAAGTCTGAAAAATATATTGTATGTGATTCAGTCACTTGGTAAAAGCCCTAACTGCATAATGTTTGTTAGAAATAATGAAAAAAGGTTATTTACTTTGCTTTTAACTTTCATTTGAAAGATAATAAAAGTATTGTAATTTTGAACAAAAACTTTTTACACTGTTTTAGAGATTTTTACACTATACCAATCTGAAGTATAATGTGAAAAACAAAAATATGTTATATTAAAGTTTCCTCATTTTCCTAAACCTAGGATGGTAAGCGGATGTTTGGCACCTATTTTCGAGTTGGTTTTTATGGAACCAAGTTCGGGGATTTGGATGAACAGGAATTTGTTTACAAGGAGCCTGCAATAACCAAACTTGCTGAGATATCTCACAGATTGGAGGTGAGTGCTGTGGTGGTTCATAAAATGTCCTCTTTAATTTGTATTCTCTGTAATGAATAGACTTTCAGATCTAGACCGGATCGTTTAGTGTGCTCAATCCTACCAAATAACACTCCTTAAGAGTACAAGGATTTCTGATAGGCAAATTAATAATTTTAAAAATATTTTATGGCAACAGTAAAATGTCATTGTTGTTGTTGTTGTTGTTTTGAGGCAGGGTCTCACTGTGTATTTCAGGCTGGCTTTGAATTCACTGTGTAGCCCAGACTGGCCTTGAGCTCTCAGTGGTCCTCCTGCCTCAGCCTCCCGAGTGCTGGGATTATAGACATGTAGCACCATGCCTGGCTTAAAATATTGTTAACTGTATTTTTTAAGGCTCTATTTTCATACTTTGGGCAGGGGTGGGCATTGCTGGATATTGAATCCAGGGCCTTTGTGCTGAGCTGTATCCCCAGCCCATTTTTTTATTTTTTTATTTGGAGACAGTCTTGTCAGGCCACTAAATTGCCTGCTCTGGGTTCAGACTTGCGATCTTCCTGCCTCAGCCTCCAGAGTGCTGAGATTACAGGGGAGCTCTACCATGCCTGGCTTCCCACATATTTTAGAAATTCTTATATCCTTCAGAATTACTGTGATTTCATACGAAAAAAAGGGCCGGTGATATCGCTCAGCGGCACAGGTGCCTTCTGGTGCGCGAGGTCCTGAGTTCGACCCCCGGTACCCACACAAAAAAATAATAATTACTGTGATTTACTGTGTTGATGAAATCTATTGACTGTCCACATTTTGTAGAGAAAGACACAACGAATTAAATAGCAGCAAAAAATGGAAGTAGAAGCAGAACCCTGGGAAATTTTTGACCCAGTGTCTCTTTGGCTTAACTAGTTCCCAGCAAGATGAGTATTAACACTTCTTAAAATCCTTCACCTTTGCAACTTCTTAATTCTCAGCCTACATGATTGATTCTCATACTTACCAGGCTGACGGAGCTTTTCTGTGCACGCTTTCCCTCCCTTCCCCATCCTGTGCGTGGAGTGGAAGCGCTAGCATGGAAAGAAGGTGGTCTGAAAAGCAGCTGAGCCGCGCCCTGTCAGACCTGCCTTGTCAGATGTGCATGTTAGCCAGATCCGCCGTGCTTTTGTCCTCACAGAACCAACTGAGAAGCAGGACTCAGGCTTGCTTTTAACCTCCACTGTGATTAATTCCTGAATGTTGTGTTTTTACTAAGGGCTTTGCTGGGCTTAAACTGTCAACTTTTTTTTTGAGTCTTGGGGAAATACTGAGACAGTGTTTCCCAAATGTAATTACAAAATACGCCTTCGGGCCATGGTGGGAGTTGCTCCTTCGGCAGCTCAGAGTTAGCGTTCTCCTCCTGAGTAGTTCTAACCATGCCCGTGCTTGCTTTCAGTCGTGTGGGAAAGTCTGACAGTCAGAAGCCACAGCTGTGTACAGCTACCACAGATCAGTGTTTTTATTCGAAAATTCTGGACTTTTTTTTTTTTTTTTTGAGACAGGGTCTTACATGTGGTTCAGGCTGCCCTTGAACTCACTGTGTAGCCCAGGTTGCCCTTGAACTGACAGCTATCTTCCTGCCTCAGCCTCCCAAGTTCCTGTATGCCACCACACCTGGCTGAAAGTCCTAGAATGTTACTTTAAGTCATTCATAGAAATAAATGTGCATTCATTGACCATGGTCTGTAAGCAAGCAGGTTACATCAGACTCAGTAAAAAGTATCATCCTACACATCACAGGATGTGAGTGGCTTGGTATTTGTGTTCTAATCCCTTTGTTTCTTTCTCTCTGGAGATCCCTCATGGAATCCTGTGGTTTTATTGACAAAATGGTTCTTTTGTTTTATTTTGTGTTATTTAAAGTACATGGCTGGGAATATTTAAATAAATACATTATTATTACTCTGTAACTATTGATGATAGTTACTAAATCGCCAAATTTTGCTCAGAAGCCCACTCTATTTAATAATCGTGCTAACTTCATGTAAAAGATTTCTTTTTCTTTATTGCAGGGATTTTATGGAGAAAGATTTGGAGAGGATGTGGTTGAAGTCATCAAGGACTCTAATCCCGTAGACAAGTGTAAATTAGATCCTAACAAGGTAGGGTTGATTAGACCATAGTGACACACAGGCATGTCTTTGAGATCCTCTGCAGTTTTGCTTGAGAAATACCAAATGATGGCTGAACAGTGAAGAAATGAAGGACTCTTTCCTTTCCCTCCAGGCGTATATTCAGATTACCTATGTGGAGCCATACTTTGACACATATGAAATGAAGGACCGGATCACGTATTTTGACAAAAATTATAATCTTCGCCGTTTCATGTACTGTACACCCTTCACTTTAGATGGCCGTGCCCACGGGGAGCTTCATGAGCAGTTCAAACGGAAGACCATTCTGACCACCTCTCATGCCTTTCCCTACATTAAAACGAGGGTCAATGTCATTCACAAAGAAGAGGTAAGTCCGGGAATAGGGGAGTTATTTATGAAATAAATACAAATTAGTCATACAATTGCAGGATGGGTGTTGCAGAAGATGTGTACCATTCCTCACACAGAGGCATACTAGAACTTTACCTATTTGCGGTCATTTTTGGCGTCTTTTCTGATCCCCCAGTTCATCTTTAATTTATACTTTAAAAAGTCTTTTTTGTTTTGTGATTTGTTCAAACTTAGAGATCAAGTTTGGAATTTTATTGTTACATAAAAGCACATAATTGGTCCCCATTTTTTTCTCATTTTCATGGATTATGTAAAGCTCCTTCATACAGTCATTTTCAGGCAGCACACTGATCTAAGAGCTGTGTTTTACTCAGATCATCTTAACACCCATTGAAGTCGCTATAGAAGACATGCAGAAAAAGACTCAGGAGTTGGCATTTGCGACACATCAGGATCCAGCAGACCCCAAAATGCTTCAGATGGTTCTCCAGGGATCTGTAGGCACAACGGTGAATCAGGTTAGTGTTAAGGTGTAAATAGGGCTTGTGATAACTTCAGTAGTATATCTTACAAAATTGCAAATATGTACTAAATCCAGTGAAAAGGATATTGTCGGAAGGAGCTATTAAAAAACAAAACAAAACACTGAAGTAATAAATGAGGCAAAGCAAAAAGCAGAAGTTGTTCAGTGATAATCTCAATTGTTAAAATTTTCATATCTCCCTTCTCTACTGTATTTTCCTACCTATTTTTATACATTCTGTTAAGAAGGAATTAAGTCACTTAACCTTTCTGTAAAATGTTGTACTAAAAGAATATGATCCAAAAAGGAAGATTCATTTTCAGAGCTGTGTATGAACACATAAACTACCATCTTAGATTCTCACCAGTGTCATCGCCAGATCTTTTTTACAAGTTCAGGGGATTAAGTAAGTGATATGGAATAGTTTTGAAAATTTTAATAGTAACTGTATATATGAGATGGTATTGTTCTGTCATGTGTACATCAGAAGCCAACTCTGTTACGTCCTCGAGCTTACAGTGTCAGGGAGGCCTTTGGGATGCCGCGGGAAGCTGTCTCAGCAAAATCACGTCAGACGATCTGTGGCTTAGGGGATGTGGTATCTTGACAACTTGTACATCCAGGGAAAATCACATAAAACCTAAGACTTTTTTGAATAGTGAACTAATACATTAGTCTGATTGCAGTTGGCAAGAATGTAGACGTGAAATCAGGAAATCTGAAACAGTCTGTCTCGAAAGAGCTTTAGTGAAAGCACAGCCACATGCGTCACAGCTGGTGCGGCCATCACAGTACTGAAGTCATGTTGGTTACTCTGTCTGCATGATATTAGGGAAGACAAAAAGACGCTTTCAGTTTCATTTTCTTATTTCCTAGGGGCCTTTGGAAGTTGCCCAGGTTTTTCTATCTGAAATACCCAGTGACCCCAAGCTTTTCAGACATCATAATAAACTACGACTCTGCTTTAAAGATTTCACTAAAAGGTAAACAAGGCTTCCCGCATAAGGGTCTGTGAACTGACCATGTCCAGTGCCACAGTGTGACATGAGGCCTGGGGGACTGTTGAAAAGAGAATGTACGAGGGGGGAAGTAGTTCCAAATGAGAAATACTCTGCATAGAATTCACTCCTCTTTAATTGTGTACCCACTCCCATACTCTCTAGTGCCATATTTTTTATTTTATTTATTTATTCACTCATACATTTATTTTTGCAGTACTGGGGATTGAACCTAGGGCTGTCAAACTGAACTACATACCCAGCCCTTTTTTATTTTTGTTTTGAGACAGGGTTTCACTGAGTTGCTAAATTGCCTGACCTGGGCTCAAATTTATGAACCTCTTGCCTCAGCCTCCAGAGCCCTGGGATTACAGGCATGTGCCACCACGCCCCGCTTCTGTTATTTTAAAGACCGGAGAAGCCAAGGCTCAGGAAGTGCTTTTAACTTGAAACTATTACTAGACTACTTAACTTGAAGATGCTATTTATTGGGAATCTTTAGTATATGGTTTTTCTGCTTCCCTTCCCTCAGGGAAATACATTAGTAACTGGGAAGCAAAACATTGTGTCAGACCCTAACCTTATCCATATATATCCTCTTCCAAGTCACTTAATTCCTGTGACTCCGTTTCTCACCCATAAAGTAAAGACAGTGATACCTACCTCTCTTAGGAAGGGTGTGCAAATTAGGTGAAATCCTGAGGCATGTGGGGGTCCCAGCCTTACCCCAGTTTGAGCACTCAGCACATTGTAGTGCAGGAGGCTATGGTTGATTGTGTTGAAAAGATTCCAAGGGAAAAAGCAGGCACAATAGAGTCTGGAGAAAACCAGGCACAGACTCGAGAGGGCCCTCTGCCCATGCAGCCGCCCCTCAGTGACTGCTGACAGTATGTGTGACCCGCTGTCTACCAGGCGGGCATTGTCTCCCCAGCTGCGTGCCAGAATCCCAGACTGCAGAGGAAGGCAGCCTCCACTGAAAGCCCAGTGTTCATGTGGACACTGAAGGCACAGTGCGTCTCTCCCCCCTGGGAATCATGCGACGCTCCTGAGTCCAAAATGCTGGAGACTAACCAGGGGCCAACTTGGCAGTCAGGCCTCTCTAGGAATAGCAGTCTCAGACATTTCTTCTGCACAAAGAAAACACTTGCATATAATAAATACATGTTTGCTAAGCATGAAATTTTGAGCTGGGCATGGTGGTGCATACCTGTAATCCCAGGAATCTAGGAGGTTGAGGCAAGAGAATCACAAGTTGCAGCTGAGCTGGGGCAACTCAGTGAGATCCTACCTCAAAAGAAAAAAGGGGCTGGGGATGTGGCTTAGTGCAGAGGCCAAGGATTCAATCCCAAGTACTGCAAACTAAATAATTCTTTAAAAAAATTTATAAATAGGAAAAAATTATTCATCAACTGGATGCTTAATTACTGCTGCTTATAGTACGAGCATATAAAAGGAAATGATTAATTCAACTTGGCCAGATTTCACACATTTGATAAGGACCTGGGAGGATGAATACTAGCTTTTCAGACAAAAGAGGTTATAGCAAATAGAAAAAAAAAAATGCTAGCCAAGTTCAGGATCTGAGAAAGGAAAGTAGTGCATTGAGGCTGAAACTGTGGATTCTATGAAAGGAAGTAGTCGGAGAAAAGCCTGGGAAAAGATATTGAGGTGAGATTAAATAAAAGGGCTTGTGCACTGGCCCATCAGTGACTGCTTGTCACATAGTCAAGTACTACCCGAACTACTGTCAGAATCCCGCTTGACTTCCTGTTTCTCTTACCAAATTACGAGTTATGGGTTTCTCTTATCAAATCATTCCATTGAATGAGTTAATTAATGGCAGAGATCATTCTACTTCAGTTTCGTTATCTGAAAAATACAGGTAACGCTAACTTGTTTAAGCAGTTTGAAATGGTATCTCCTTTGTTCTTACTGCATTAGTCATCACAAATTGCCGTCAGTTTCTCCTACTCAAACATGGTAAACATCTAAAAAAACCTTTCGAAAGCTTTTTCAGATGTCTGAGATTTTATAATAGGATTTTTGTACTTAAATGTATTTTTTAACTAAGACATAAAAACATAGAAATGGTACATATTTCTGGGGTGCTATGTACTGTTTTGATACATGTATACATTATATATGTATATGTACATTATGTATATGTATATATGTGTGTATATATTATGTATATGTATATGTTATATAATGTTCAAATCAGGATAAACACAACTGTTCTCTCAAACACTCATCATTTCCTTATTGTGAAATCACTGAAAATCCTTTCTTCCAGCTTTTTGAAAGACAGATATTCCTCATTTAACGACCTACCTGTTTAATGACCCTTTGGACTCACGACTCATTTCTCTTTTGTACTGTTCTGCCCACCTCAGTGTCTTCTTTTGTAGCGTGCACCTTGTTTACACAGCACTGTGATTTTTGCTGATCACACTGCACAGTGCAGGACTGTAGTTTTACGTTCTGTCGCACATCACGGTCCTGCATGTGAGAGCTATGCAAATAAGAGCAAAGCCATCAAGGTGGAGTTTCCTTCGACCATTTCCTTGTTCTGAATATTGTAATGTACACACTACACAGAGTTCCTCGTTTAGCAACCAGTTCATTTGACAGCCCTTTCCTCTGCGCGCACACCCAGGAGAGGCACTGCTGAATCACGTGGCGTTCTCCATCGTGGCTGTACTAGTTTACCTTTCCACGCGCATCGCCAGCACTCGTTATCTTTTGTCTTTTTGAGAATACCATTCTTGCTGGAGTGAGGTGATAACTCTCTTTGGTTTTGGTTTGCATTTCCCTGATGATAGTGATGTTGGGCATTTTTCCACTGGCCATTTGTATGTTTTCTTTCCGGATAAATACCTATTTAGGTCTGTTGTCCATTTTTAAATAGCGGGTTTTTGGGTATTGAATTTTTTTAGTTTTTTACATACTCTGGATGTTAATTCCACATCAGATGTATAGTTTGCAAATATTCTCTCTCGTTCAGTTGTCTCTTCACTTTGTGGATTGTTTCCTTTATTGTGTAGAAGCAGCTCGATGGCCTCATAGTGTTGGTTTTAGGAAATAACAGGGAAATAGCTCCTACTATATAGAAAAGATGACTTGTGGTAAAAGAAACTTGTTACCCGTGTGTAGAACTGACTGGTTTCCAGCATTAATTTTTATTATTTGGGAGGTTTCAAAAAAAAAAAATCCTGCTGTCTTTGTGAGCCAGGTGATCATGGCACAATACAGAATTCGTTAGGTCATAGATGTGGAGTGATCATCAGATACCCTTTGGTCCTGGTATTGGTTTGGGACATTTTATCATAAGTACAATCATAGAGATGTCTTCTTTGTACAAATTTACTTCGGTATCATGAATCCCTGTAGTCAGTGGGTCTCCTTAAGTGTTACTGCTTGTACAGAAACTTGTCCTTCTAAGTTCTGAAAAAGCAGAAAGTAAAGTTGACGCCCCCAAAAAACTATATGCTATAAACCTTTCAAAGAAATTTATAGCCAATACTACATTGTTTTCATGTTTACCATTTATTTTTATGCCAATAACATACATATGAGCTTAAATTCTTATTGTTCAATTAAAGTTAGAACTGTTACTGTAATGGTTATATTTTTTCAACTTTAATTTTCTGTATTCCTATTTTTTAAACTGAAGTCAAATTTGAGTGTGGTTTATACCACAGTTGATCTTTTCTTTTGTTGAATTAAAATTTCCATTATGAAATTACCAAGTCAAAGTACAGAGACCTCTTCATGGTATAAGAATAGCCCGGAAAATTTCTCAGGATTAGCTAAGTCGAGAAGGCAGGTGTTCTAGTCTTAGTAATGGCTCTCATGCCTTATATGTAAGTAGAATGTCTTTTGTAAATTTTATGTGATAGTTCAGTTTGCTTTTATTACTAAAAATGATATTTTTCCATGTGTTTGCTTTTTTGTTTTTGGGTTTTGTCTTTAAAAACTTGTTTTCATTAAATCTTGATTAGACTGAAAAAGTAATATTTCTAACATTTGCTACTAAAGAACAGGAAGGAAAAAGGTCTTGTACCTTCCACTCAGTCTGAGAAGCAGAGCGCCATCATTACTGGAGCTCCCCTTCCCGTAGATCTTCTCTGATAGCATATCCCTCCCTCCCTTCAGAGGTAACTGGCAAATTTAATTTCTCATTATTCTTTTTGTTGTCTTTTACAATTTTTATCAGAAATGAATGTATTCCAAAATAGCAGTTTAGGGCCGGTGAGACGGCTCAGCGGCTTAAGCGCCTGCCTTGCAAGCGCGAAGGCCCGAGTTCGACTCCCGGAACCCACATACGAAAAAGGGGCCGGTGATATCGCTCAGCGGCACGGGTGCCTGTTGGTGCGCGAGGTCCTGAGGTCGACCCCCCGGTACCCACAAAAAAAAAAAAAAAAAAAAATAGCAGTTTAGCTTTACATTCTTTTAGTTACCAAGAATTGGGCCGGTGAGATGGCTCAGTGGCATAAGCGCCTGCCTGGCAAGCGCAAGGGCCTGAGTTCGACTCCTGGAACCCATGTACGAAAAAAGGGCCGGTGATATCGCTCAGCGGCACGGGCGCCTGCTGGCGCGCAAGGTCCTGAGGTCGACCCCCGGTACCCACAAAAAAAAAAAAAAAAAAGGAATTGCAGGGAGTGCTACTCAGACATTCGACTGCCTATTTCTGGATGTTTATGGACGAGAGAGTTTCCAGGTTTATACCTGACAGTAGTGCTGCTGAATCATAGCTTCTTCTCCAGCCAGCTGGTGCCACGTTTCCCGGAAGTGTGTGAGCCAGGTTTATCAGTAGCGTCTGAGTTTCTGTCGCTGGTACTGTGTACCTTCACCTGTACTTGATGTGGTCTGACATTTTAACTTTTACCAGTCTGGTAGGTGTATAATGATGTGTGATTAGGGACTAAATTTATATCTCCTTACTTACCAGTTACCTTGGTGGAATGGTTTCCTCTTAATTTGGGAGCTTTGAAATCATTTGATCGGTCAGCTAGAATCTGTGTATTATGTGTATTTATTTGTTGGCGGCACTGGGCCTAAACCTGGGCCACCGCGCTGCGCTGCGTGCTCCGATAGTCTCGCCAAGCTGCGCAGCTGGGCTCAGGCCTGCAGCCCTACCACCGTAAGTCAGTTTTCTTCCTACAGTCCCCACTGGGCTTTGTATCTCAGCCTTGAAAAATTAGTTGAGAGCCCTTCTCTGGACTAGTTTTATTATATTCTGAGATAATTATTAAATCGGTGTTGTCTCTAGACTGCTTAGTAGAGATTGCATGCTAATATGTTCTTTATGAGTGGATTTTGTACATAACTGAATCAGTTTATTTGATGGATTTTGGATTACTCACATTTTTTCTTATTCTATTTTGCTGTATTTATCTAGAAAAATACTATTTCAGGTCCTTTTGCATTAAATTGCATATAATATCCTCTACAACCTTTAAAACTTATGCTGTATTTCACATTTTAAATATCTAGTAGGGGCTGGTGAGATGGCTCAGCGGCGTAAGTGCCTGCCTAGCAAGCGCAAGGGCCCGAGTTCGACTCCCGGAACCCACATATTAAAAAAGGGCCAGTGATATCGCTCAGCAGCACAGGCGCCTGCTGGCACGCGAGGTCCTGAGGTCAACCCCCGGTACCCACAAAAATAAATAAATAAATAAATAAATATCTAGTAGGGCATCTTTGAGAACAATTAGTATTATCTCTTTTAATCTTGATAACAATTCGTATTTTTTTACTTTTTATCAAATAACCAGTTTTTCTATTTTTAATAATTTTTTAAGAGATGAGGGCCGGTGAGACGGCTCAGCGGCTTAAGCGCCTGCCTTGCAAGCGTGAAGGCCCGAGTTCGACTCCCGGATCCCACATACGAAAAAGGGGCCGGTGATATCGCTCAGCGGCACGGGTGCCTGTTGGCGCGCGAGGTCCTGAGGTCGTCCCCCCGGTACCCACAAAAAAAAAAAAAAAAAAAAAAAGATGAGGTCTTGCTGCTGTTACGCGGTCTGGCTCTGAACTTCTGGGCTCAGTCCGTCCTTCTGCCTCAGTTGCAAGTGTCTGGGGCTGTAGGGTGCATTCTGCTTCCAACTTCTGCAGTCCTCGATACTGTGTCACATTTTTAAATTTTATCCCTTCCATCTCCTTTGAGTTTAGTCCAGTGCTTGCTCTTCAGTTTTGGCCTTCCTTTCTAATATAAACAGTGAGGCTGTTTCCCAAGCCTCACATTAGCTGCATCCCACCAGTATGTGGTGGGTATGTGCTGTTTTCTTAAAATATCCTTTCTTCCTTCATCTGTTGTGATCCATATGTTTCTCTTGAACTCTTCAGTAAGTTGGATGAAAGGATTGTCATCCAGATCTGTTCGTTGGGAAAACACGTTTGCACAAAGGCGCTGTGGTTGCCGCACCAGTGAGTGTGAATGTGTGCTATAATGAGTTCCAGACTGGTAGTGAGAGCAAAAAGTAGCTTCAGAATGAACAGTTAAAATGCATAATTTTCAATTTAGATAAACTGGAAGTGTTTATTAGATTTTAAAGGAACTTGGTTGGTCCTTTGTTCATTCCCTGCCTTAAAGCTAAAGTAAAGGTCTATTTAACCTCCGGCTGAAAGCCTGTCCTTAAAGTGTGCATGTGTGTGTGCACGCGTGCATGCATACATGTTCATGTGTGTTTGTGAGCATGTATGGCACAAGCCTGCCACCTCTTCTGGAAGAAGTCTTTTGGTAACGTGTTTCTTGCCCCCAGGTGTGAGGATGCCTTACGGAAGAATAAGAGCTTGATCGGGCCAGACCAAAAGGAGTATCAGAGGGAGCTGGAGAGGAACTACCATCGCCTTAAGGAGGCTCTGCAGCCGCTGATCAACAGGAAGATCCCGCAGCTGTACAAGGCAGTGTTGCCTGTCACCTGCCACAGGTGTGCCTATTTTTTCTCTTATTGTGGAGCTCTTTACAAAAACAAAAGCTGACTGAATTGTGTTCATAGTGAAGGAGGTTAACTTTCATTATATGGCTTCAGGTATTGTATCCCCTGGAACCAAACAGTACAACTAGTATAAGCCTTTTGCCCATAATACATGAATCAGGCTGTGAGATAAAAGTCAGTTCTCCCCATTCCCCATAACCAGAGAATCTTACCATTGCATCACACACACACACACGACCTGGAGCGGCACTTTAAGCCTGGCCTTTTAAAGTGCTATCAGAGGCAGCTGTGGTGGTGCGCATCTGTAATCCTACCACTTGGGAGGCTGAGACAGGCAAATTGTGAGATCCTCTATCAGAAAAAATAAAATCACACTTTCTGGTACTTCCGTGGGAAAATTCACTAGCGTGTTTCATTTCCTTAGCTGTGACTGTAAGTAGTACACACAGTTCTGTTTTTTAAGTGTTGGCAAAGTAGAAATGGAAACAACTTGGAGTTTTCTACAGCTGAATCCCAGTTCTACTTGAGCAGGTAATTTAGTGTGCTTTTTAGATTTATCTTCTAATGAGACGACAGTGCTTGTGTTGAGGAGGCGGTTAGGAATAAATGGCATTATAGATACAGAGTCCTAGGGCAGTGCCTGGCGTTGGGCTTCTTAGTATCTGACTTCTGGAAAGGACACAAAAAACTGCTAAAAATAAACTACGTTTTCTACATTTTGAAATCAAATTTATATACAACTGTTACATTATTGTGGCACTGCTATCTTTAACACCCTTTTCTTTGGAATAACAGTAAGAGTACCACTATAAATTGTAACTGTCTGATAAATTAACATTTGCAAGGCTGTTCAAGCTGCTTATGTAAAAACAATGTAGGTGCAGAGTATTCTGCACTGTAAAAGAAAGTTAAATTGGTTGTTTAATCACCTGGAAATTAGTCCCTGTCCTTCAGCTGTCTGATATTTTTCTACTTTGAGGTCTGTGGAAAAATTTACTCACACCCTTTCACAAGTGTCTCCCTGTGCCTGGTGTGCTGTGGCCCCACAGGGAGGAGCGGGGTCACCTGCATCTCCCCGCAGCCTGCGGGAGCAGGGGCAGCCCAGCCCTGCTTCAGAGCCTGTAGCTGGCTTCTGCCACCCTGTACTGCCTCCAGGCCCCACGGAAGGAGGTGTCCTGGCACAATCTCCAAAGGGAAGATACACCCTCTCCCCTCTACTCTTGCAGCCATCCCGCCAGGCCCCCGTCGGAGCAGGGCAGGGTGTCTGTTGGGCCCCTGCCATCCTCAGGTTGCCCAGGCCTCATCTCTGCCTTCCGCTCTGACTTGTGTCCACAGAAGGCATGTCTTTCCTGTCTGAAGGACACGCTTACACCAGATCCTGAGTTTTGCTGCTGTCTGTGATCACTTCATGGCCAGTTCTCAGTTGTTTTGGGGGATTGAGCCCAGGGCCTCAAGCGTGCTAGACAAAGCACTTTACCACTGAGCTACATCCCAGCCCTTTATTTATATATTGATGTATTTATTTAGTGGTATTGGGGACTGAACCCAGGGCCTTTGCCCTTAGCTACATCACCAGGCCTTTTTTGAGATAGGGTCTTGCTAAGTCACTAAATTGCTGTATTGCCCAGGCTGGCCTTGAACTTGCAAACGCTGCATCTGCCTCTCGAGTCTGTGATTACAGGCTTGCACCCCCATGCCTGACTTAAGCTTCAGTTAGTATTTCCAGGTAGACTCTTGGAATTTAGAAAAACCCTTTTCTTATTGAACAGTATATAGCTTTCAAGATTACTATTTTCACTGGAACCAAAAAAGAAATTTGTGATGCAAAGCTGGGTGTGATCTCTTTGTACCTGCCCTTTCCTGTCCTGGGGATGTGAAGGCTCATGGATTAACCTTAATGGCAGGAAGGATAAGCAAAAGAAGCCAACCAAGGGCAAAGAAAAATACATCAAAAGGTATTTCAAGAATATCATCCCTCACAGTCTTAAGAATTTGGAAAATAAAAATTTCCTAGAATTATAAAATCTGGAGTGTTATTTAGCAGTGGGTATTACAGGTCTGAAGACAGTGGTTCTGAGTGTGTGCTCTGGGACCCTTCTAGGAGTTTCAAAACTTATTCCATATTAAAAGCAAATATGATTTGCCTTTTTCCATTTCATTCTCTCATGAGGGTATTGTGAAGTGTTCCAGAAGACAACATGAGATGTGGTATTGGGAAAGACTTGAGTACAGAGGCAGATAGGAAATCTGGGTTTCTGTTAATCTAGACAATATGCATGAGTGCCACTCTTCTAAGATTTCTTTCAACTTACTTTTAATATAGTGCTATTTATAGTAACATAATTAGTTATTTGGTAAAATTAAGTTTTTCCATTTAATTTCTAATATGGTAAATATCCATACATGTATTTCCGTAAGCAACTTTTCTAGATTCTTCAGTAATTTCTAAGAATGTAAAAAGAATCTGAGACAAAGTTTCAAAACCATTGATTTAAGACTCAAAATTTAGTATTCTAAAGAAATTACCCGCCTTTTGCCATTTAATAACCCCAAATTTTCTCCTAATATCTCTCCTATTATCCCATAGTCCTTGTCTTACTTAAATATTTATAGCAACTGCTAGACAAATGAATAAACAATCAGTAGACATGGCAAAATGGTTACTTCCAAACTATAATCTGTAAACCAGGATATACAAAGCAGAATATGTAGAATGAGCACCTAACTTCAAAGATAATAAAAACTCATGGCAAAACTTTTGAGATAACTCTGGAAGAAAAAGCATGTAAAACATCTTAAAGGTATACACAAAAGTTTTTTTTTTTTTTTCCCCCCCAAAGTGTGGTACACTTCTTGTTTTCTTCTAACTTTATCTTCTACTTTTTTCCTCCAGAGATTCCTTCAGTCGAATAAGCCTTCGCAAAATGGACCTCTAAAATAAATGCACTTGTTTTATTCATTTGAAAAGAGCCATGTATTCAACACTGAATGTGAAAAGTTAAGATCTATTGAAAAACAGAACTTGGGATGTAATTCTGGAAGTTACAGCATTGATTCACTCATTGAAGAACGCCAAAACAATGTCAAATGTAGTGTTAGACTGAGAATCATGGCAATGGTTTCTAACATTCTGGAACATACTGTTATCTTTTTTTAAAAGACATTTTAATGACTCAAAGGTACACTATACATTTACCATTATTTATACCATAGCTAATGTTAAATTTATTTACTTTAAGTTCGTATTTTTTAATTTATATTACCATTTATAGATTCATTTTGGAACCATTTTTAATGTAGTATTGCTTATTTTAAAGGTACTATTAAACATGTGAATGTTTACACTAACTTCAATGAGTGGGACTTTCACATTCTTTCTTTACTGAAAGAGGCAGAGAGTAAGTTGAGTTGTTCCAGAACTAGTTCCAAGAGAGTTGAGCATAGCGGCTCAGGCCTAAAATCCCAGCTGTTTGGGAGGTGAAGGAAAGAGGGTTTCAAGTTTGAGGCCAACCTGAGCAATTTAGCCAGGCCCTGTATTGAAATAAAAATATAAAAAGGCTGGTGGTGTAGTTCAGGGATAGAGTGCCCCTGGGTCCCATCCCCAGTGTCACCAAAACAACAACTCCAAAATTAGCAAAATGAAAATCAAAATTGAGAGTCACTTTGTAGGCCCAAAGAACCCAAATTAAATAAATGAATTAATGGGTATAGATACTGGCTGGTAACTGTTCTGTGAAATCTTAAATTATTTCTCATTTAGATAGCCCCCCAAAAGATAAACACTTTTGTCTATAAATGACCAAGTACTGATAGCCAGCTTGGTCTTTATGGCTCTATCTTGTTAGGCGTTCCCAGTTAAACAGCCAGTCATGAGGTTGTTTTTGGTGGTATTGGTGATTAAATCCAGGCAGCACTGGCTAGATCCCCAGCCCTTATTTTTCAGTTTGAGACAGGATCTAATTTGCCCAGGCTGGCCTCAAACTTAGAATTCTCCTTCCTCAGTCTCCTGGGATTACAAGTGTGTGCTACCATACCCTGCATCAGTCATCATTCTTTAACTATTTCAACCAAAAAATTAGAAATCTGCCTTAAGACTATTTTATATCACCATAAAGGTAAGAGCTAGAGTTTATTCTTTTTAATCTATCAATTAAATGAGAAGTCACATAGCACATGTAAAAAGTAGAATAGCTGTTACTCAACATCAACTTATTTAAAATTGGAACTTCATATGAAAAGGTAATACAGAAAAAACTTTAAGATACAATTGCTTGGGGCAACCCACTTTCCGGTGCCCTTCTGTCCCTCCCAGACAGAAGCTTCCTTTCTCCCAGTAAATTCTTCCTACTCTTAAAAAAAAAAAAAAAAAATTGCTTGTCAAGTTTTTCCCAAACCATACATGTTCCCGATTTCTCCGAATGTCCAGAACGTTTTTTGTGCAATGCTGTAGCTTACGTAGGAGTACCGCTGACACCCTTTCACTACTGATCAGTTACACGCATCGCCTAAGGACTGACCACGTGTAATCGCCTGCTGTTCTCTGTGGTTGTCCAAAAGTCTGCTCATCTTGGTGATGGCGTTTCCCCACAGAGCTCACGTCAAGAACAGGCAGTTACTACCTCAAATCCCTCTCATCTACATTAACTCAAAGACTGAGTCATTGAAAGATTTTTCAAATGATCCTGCATCATTGGACCAAAAGGAGTTATGTGAAGAGTCAGAAAGGATAACCTGAGATGGGTCCGGGGCTGGTGCACGGCTCAGTGGTAGAGCAGTTGCCTAGCATGCCAAGGCAGGGCCCTGAGCCCAGCCCCCAGCAGCACAGATAGAGGGGAGCCAGGTGAGTAAGGCAAGGCAGTGAGTTCAGAATGGAGACTCACACCCAGAAGGGACTACTAGCAAGGGAGAGGAAGAAAGGACAGACATAGGGATAAAGTAACCCCTAACCCCTGTGCCACTTCTCAGTGGGTTACATTTAGTTAAGTTGGGCCCTTTTACACAAATTTCAGTGACAATATGAAAGACTAGGATTTAATTATGATTCAGTTATTATGTGGTATTTTCTGAGTCAGAACAGAGGTTTGTCTTTAGAAAACTTGGGTATGACATGGAGTATATAACTTCTTACATACTTGTTTTCAGGAATCTGTACTAGTTTCTAATTAACATTGTATTCTGCTGGGCATGGTGGTGCAGTCCTGTAATCTCAGCACTCAAGAGGCTGAGGCAGAATCATGAGTTTGAAGACAGCTTGGGCTACAAAGCAAGTTCAAGGCCAACCTGAACTACAGAGCAAGATCCTGCCTCAAAAAGACCAAAACAACTAAAAGCAAGCAAATAAAAATTGGCTCTCTTTGAGTTATCAGAGGCCCAAGCCCTGTCCTACACCTGTTCCATCATTATGTTGTAGATGGTGCACAACTCTGTAGAACAGGGAAGGAATCACTCTTCTGGGGCCACTTTTTGGTTGAGCAGGTGGTCTGATTCGTTGAAATGGGATACGTGTTACCCTAACAGCACTTATAATAATTCTTTAGTCATTAAGAAAATCTTAGCACCAAGAATGTTCTTTAAGTCATAATTGGCCACTTAACAATTTAGTGTAATTAAAGCATAATTTTGTGTGTGTGCCCAAAGCACTGTTTTAAATTGTTTTGAATTCCATTAAATTATATCTACTTTAAAGGATAACTAGGATGCAAGTTTTATTATAAACCTCGTAAGTATGACAACTTGGATGGACTAACCACAATTTCTTCTCTTTGAGAAATTCACCTCCACTGTAAGGTAACTATGCATGTTTATTCGCCTCCTCCCTCCTGCCCTCATTCGGTTGTACTTACAATAAAAACACACAAGTAAAATTATTTGAGCATTTGTATACATAGGTAAGCAATTTAAGTTTTATTGACCTCCCAGTTTTTTAAAAAAAGTTAAATTTAAGGTCATACCTCTCAAGTTTGATGTATTATATACAGATTGTGCAGAATATGAGTATGAAGAGATACAAATTAATCCATGCCCAAAAAGATGTACTAGAATACAGAATCATCTTCATAAATATATATAAAATTCTTGTCAAGATAGAAGGGACTGTCTGGTTTTTCTGGGACGCTTCCCAAAATGATTCAAGGCACGAATCACACACCCCGATGTGAACACCCGCATTCTAGGGTTTGTGTCTCTGATACAGCCCAGCCGAGATCAGGCTTCATGACTGTGATGAAACTAAATCTACTGAATGAGATTCTGTTTCTCAGGTGAAAAAGCACAGACCTATGAACATCATGTAGATAATTTCTCCAAAATATGGAGAATACAAACACAAGCACTTTATTTTAAAAAGCAAACACAAAAGATTGGTGTAAATCCAAAAGGTTTAAATGCTTCCACTTTGGATAATTCAATTAAGAACCTAAACAAGTTTGTTCCCAGGAGCTAACACATCACTTGTCTCTATGAAGGAAAATGAATTCTAAAAATTAACATGGTTTTTCAGTATTTCAGATCTATTATATAAAAACCTGGAGAGACCCATAATATCCAGCAGCTTTAAAAGATAAGCTCAAAGGCTGTTTGCTGTAATCCACTTTTTCAATGTTGGCTGGCCCCGTTTAATATATACATAGGGAAAATACACCCCCTCTACAATTTCTTATAAAATAACAAGTAAGGAGTCGATGCAGGAGATGTAGAAGGGGAAAGAGAATTCAAAAAGTCCTTCTCTTCGGTAACTTTCACTTCAGAATCATCAAAAAGCAACCACTTCCCCTCATACTCCTTTAAACTTTGCACTACACAGGAAATTTTGTTCTCAAATCCACTCATGTAAATGCCTGTTTGGTCACTGAAATCCTTGTTCCTATCCGCTTCATGGGTCCCATTAGTATTGTTTATCTCAGAACTTCTACTTTCAACAAATGCTGTACTGGCAGGCTTATCAGGATTAGACACTTTGCTGTAGAGCTCATAATCTGCTTTGCTCTTTTGTCCACCAAGAAGTCCAACAGCTTCTACATTTTTTTTGTTCAAAACTTTACTTGGCTGTGTATTTCCACCGACTCTCATCAATGCTTCGTCGTCATAATTTTCAGCTGCACCCCTTGCTTCCTCCTCATTCACTGGCTCTGGCTTACCTACTTCACACAACTGGTCAACCACAAAATTCTCCTTATCTAGTTCTAAGCTGTTGAGGTCAGTGACTTTAACGGAAGCAGTGTAATGCCCACTGCTAATTGTAATGCCACTGTGCATTACAACTGCAAATAATCCATAGCTGTCATTAGTTGGCCTTGTGCTCCATTCTTCTAGCGACAACTTAAGAGGTGTCAGTAAGGGTGTGTTGATCTTGGAAAGTCCACCACCGTAACAATCAAACCTTTGGAAAGAAAGGAAAAAGAAAGGTTTCCTGGAATTCCATTTTAACTTCAAAATTCTATACCCATGTGAAACCAATGAAAGTCTGAATAAACCCTTAATATTGTTCATATGAATAATAAAAATAAGACCTCAATTTTGAATATAATATATACAAATGCTGAAATTCAGTTGTTTCTATATGGGCTATACAATTTTTTTCTCATTTATTTTCCTAAGTGAAATTTTGAAACCAAAATCCTTTCCATTTTAGTCAATTTTAATATGATGTCTTTAAAAGATCTGGTATATATTTAGCAAAGAGAAAGTCCACTGAATGCAGAAGAGACTGTATGTCGTTTTACGGCATAAGAAGGTGAGAGCTACTTGCAAGCTCCTGTGGCAATTTTAAACAAGTCAGCATGGTAGGAGTGAAATCCACAGTGACATGTACATATCAGAAAGAGTTGGGTATCCAAAACGTAATTAGCATTTTTATACTTTTAAAAGCTCTTAGACATTTACATTCAACAATAGGAGAAAATTCTCATATTTTTCAAAGACTACTTTTGATTTCGCAGCTTACCTTAAAAACTAAAAACGATTTTGCCTTTCTAACCTTCAAAAAAAGTGTATTCAAAATTTCTCCCCTGCTTTAATCAGTTCTACCGAAACTGAATTCTGCTACTAGCATCTACAAAACGAATATGCAAGATGTATAAAGAAATCATACTTTAAAGAATGTGTTCACACCAAAAGAATTTAAACTGATGCATTTTAATGAGAACAGAACTTTTTCTAAGGCAGTGTTTACAACTTCATTTTTAGCAATACTTGGTTATCCTCCTGCTATTACAGTATTTTAACAAAGTTTTGCTTCTGTAGCAGCTTATTCTTCACTAACTTCTATTTACAATACTTACTCCAAGCCACTAGCAGCAAAGCACTTCAGATGAATGGTTATAACCTCAGGCATCTTGTCAAACAGAAGACTTCGCTCGGCTTCGGTGTAATGATGGCAGTTTTCACAGAAATACTTATCTTCTCCTACAATCCTCTCCACTGAAGCAAACTGTGAAATTGCCCATCTCAAGGTCTTCATTTCTGTTTTTGGCTCTGGAGAAACTAAAGATAATCTTTTCACTCACAGATGTCTCTCTCAGGTATTCAAAAATTAAACCACAAAGTTCCATGTGCAAAGTTCGCATTCAATTTCAACTGACCAACCCACTCCTCCCAGAAAACTGAAGAGACATTTCTTACTTTGAGGAACTCATCCTTAATATAATACATATCTTTTAAATATTTAAAGCTGATCAGCCAAAAAATACATAATAAGGACAGCAAAAACAAGATAGCTTAAGTTTGGTCTCTGCCTCAGTGTAGACAGCCTCATTTAAAAGCCAATTTCCACAGTTATCTGACAGGTAAACCAGTCTCCTGATTATTTCCCATGACATCCCATACTTTTTATGGTCTGCAAGGGACAGAGCAGTGGCTCAAATACTGTGTTACAAATAACCTCCATAGCGGTGTAGGATGAAGACCCCCCCCTCCAAACTTACTAAAGCATTTCGTGTTCCCATTCTAATGAACTTTATGTCAAAATAAAGATGCATAATTTTCCAAATGCTCTTAACAAGTAAAGCTAAGTAAGCACAAAGGCTACATCTCAGACCAAGACATCAGAATGTAATTAATCCCACGGTCCACACACAACAAGTATCCAATTCTGCTTACTTTCGGAACTCCCCTCTACTTTGGAAAGCTCATCTTCTTGTACTGGCACACTGATGTCCTGAAAATCTTCTCTTCTTTCTGTTAAACTTTCACACTCCAAGCAACGAGTCCTTAATACCAGCTGACCTTGAAATAATTTTTCCACTAGTTCAAAACCAATCTGCTCTGCACCTGAAATGAGAATAGGAAAATATATAAAATCTATAAAGATTAGTTTCTGTAAACCTTAAATAGCTATGTTTCCATTGAAGTAACTTCATGAATAAAAGCCCCATTTTCATATCTCAGCTAATCAGCATCAAGGGGTACTTTATTCATGCAATGTGAGGTCTCTATCGTTTATTCAATTACTATTACATCTTCTCAATCGCTTCCTAAAGACATCTCCCTAAAGAACATAAGGCTTGGTAAACTTGCCCATGCCAGCACTAAGACTTTCGCCCAGATGATGCGGGCAAACCTAATGGAAACCTAGTTCCAGGAGAGTGTACTACTTGGTTCTCTATTTTAAATTTTACTGAATGCAATTTCCCTTGATTTTATGTAAAATACTATATAGATAAAAGAGAAAAAATAGTCTTTCCATTAAAATGTGATTTCCCTAGTTATAAACCATAAATTAACATCCAACATACCTAGCCAGTTTTTTGTGTGTGTGTGTGTGTGTGGGTACCAGGGGTCGACCTCAGGACCTCACGCGCCAGCAGGCACCTGTGCCACTGAGTGGTATCACTGGCCATTTTTTCTTATGTGGGTTCCAGGAGTTGAACTCGGGCCCTCGTGCTTGCCAGGCAGGCGCGTACACCGCTGAGCCATCTCACCGGCCCGCCAGTTTTTAAAATACATTCAGTGTTAAATTACTTTCTTAAATAAAACAAAAATTTTAGCCACATAAATTATAGTCCCAAAAAGAGAAAAATTCTGTTCCTGGAGCTGTTAACACTTCTGCTTACCAAAAACTAAGAATTATACTGACCTTTGTTTATGGGCTTAACTTCATTAACATCTGTAGGTTTGATAGTTTCTGGAGATTCAAGTCCACAACCATTAGTTGTATTACCGCTTTCGTACTTCCCCAAGTCCTCTTCAAGATCATACTCATTTTCTTTAGACTGTCCTTTGGATCCTTGGTTTGTTGTTAGTTTTCCCAGACTACAGAACTTAGAAAGAATGCTGGGTTGCTTCGTTACAGACTTTAACCAATTTATTTTAACTCTTGATTTTTTTTGTGAGGCTCTTATGCTCTCATTTTCAGAAACACATTTGGGAATTACTTTAGGAGGACTCTCCAGTGTATCCCCGGAAGCTTTTCTTTTTGATCTAGTTTGTCTCTGGTTCTCATCCAGTGACTGGTGTTCCTTGGAAACTTTGACTTTTTTCTTCATGTTACCAAATTCAGTGTCACTTTTCCTTTTCCCGTTCCCTTTTGGAGGTTTTTCTCTATAGTCCTCAGAACCCCTCATACCATCCATGTCCACGCTGCGAACTCCACTCGCTTCCTCTTTCTGATGAGGTTTTTCTCCTATCTTTGTAGGTAATTCTGCCACACTTTTTACTTCTTCTTTTTTTAGGAGTTGGCATGTTTCTTGAATGTTTCCCAGGATACACTGTAATACTTCCTGTGCATCATGCTGTAGATATCCTTCATACATAGGGTTGAGTTCCCTATAAATAAAAATGTCCATTTCATCCACTCTAGTTATGAAGCTATACTACAGAAAATCTTTCTATAAATGCATTTTAAAAATCTGAAGAATCAACTAACTTGAATCATTCTACCTAAACTTACAACTAAAAGCAAACTTTACACTATTTTCATAACAATACTTTGATCTTCTAAGTATATTAACGGTTGATACATGTTTACTTTATATGGGTTTTATTAAAAAGTGCTTTTTATATTACAGGTATATGTAATCCTCACAATAACTGCGAGAGGTAGGTCCTGTTATCACAACTGACAGTGACGGGAACTAAGTCAGAAATTAAATACCTTCCCCAAGGTCAGAGAGCTGTGTATGTATGTAAGATGCGTGCTCTCGATGACCACCATGCGACAGTGCTTCTTAGCAAATGTAAAGCAATGTACTGTCCCATGTCTATTTCAAACTGAATAAATGAGTTTAAAAATACCCTATTAGGGGCCGGTGAGATAGGCTCAGCGACATAAGCGCCTGCCCAGCAAGCGCAAGGTACTCCCGGTACCCACATAAAAAAAAAATACCTTATTAGGGTCACCCACTCAGGACCCCTCCTGCAAATCCAGGAGCTATTCTAATTTCCAATAAAACTCTCCTAACCTCCAAAAAAACAAAAACGTTATTAAATTTTAAATACTACTTTCTAATTAAGTTTCATTTTTTAATGTAATACCACAAACCAATCTAACCCTGTTAACTGACAGTTTTTTTTCTAAGCATATGTAATAGAAAATACATGGAACTTACAGTTCTTACACATCAGACATTTTTAATAGAAACCTACAATTCCTAATCTTAAATCCTTACGATCACGTGTGTTCGGGAATTCTGAAATTTTCAGATCCAAAGATAATACAGCACATAAGTAAAATGTGAATCATGACATGGAATAATACAACTGGTTTAAACACATCACTATTTTCATAGAAAAACTCATGAATATTCACATTAGTGATAAGTATAACAACCATAAATAGCCTCATCCAAATGAAAATCTAATCAGTTTAGTATTAAATTTCTGAAAACATTTCGCGTTTTCAGAGCTTCTGGGAAATCAAGGACTATGAACCTGATGTTTCGATCTTCCTATTTCCTCACGTATAACCCTCCTGTAAGGCTAGAAAACAAGCAGCTCAGTAGAGCCACACCCAGACAGGCTGTACCTGAGCGTGTTGAGCAGTCGTCTTGGCTGAGTCGCAAGCTCTTCAGTGTATTTCTCTGGATTTAAGAGGAAACTAGCCTGAAGTTGTTCAACTGATATGATTAAGGACTGTAAACTACATATAAGTTCATAACTTGCCAAAGAATCTTCTTTGCAATTTCCCTGTCAAGAAAAGAAAACCAGTATTTTACGAAGATTAAGTACCATCTTCATTCTGGATTGGTCTCATTAAGCAATACTAGCTTTCCTAAATTTAATGTCATTATATCGCTAACTTATCAGGTATACAAATAATCTTTTTTGGCGATAGAAAAAAATGTGACCTCCATCCATTTTTTTTTTTTAACATGGTTCAGGGAGTCGAACTCAGGACCTTATGTCGCTGAGCTATCTCACCGGCCCTTAAAGGGGATTTTTAAAGTAACATTCTATGTGGGTAGTAATTGCTATGTGAAAGATTCCTTTAAATGTATTTATTCTTTAAAGTTGGCTCAGAGGTGGAGCACATTCTCAGCATGGATCGGGTCTAGGGTTCAATCCTCAACACCCCCAAAAAAATTTAAAACACAGTGGATAATGGTTATGACAGACAATAATTGTGGCACACAAATGACAAGTTTGACAAGCAATACATGGAAGGGATAGAGAAAATAATCTCTTGCCATCTTCCTCCCAAATGCTCTTAAGAACCTATTTTTTCTTATCCAGTACATTATCATTAATTTTTTAAACTTTTTTCATTATTTTTGCTTTTTTTTTACCTTGTCTTTTTGATTAGCTTCATCCTTTAGTGCCTCTTTCTTCTTAGAGATAATATTAAATAAGTGCTTCACTCCAGATTTAAAACCAGGACAAAAATATAATACCTATAAAAAGTGAGACTGTTTATGGAACAAATATATCTAAACCATTAACCACTGTCACTCTTTCATAGAGCCCTTTCAACCTGCGTTACCTACAGCCCTGACGCTAAGCTCTGGGTCGCAGTCCACCTCCACCTCACCTGTACAGCCCGCTGTCTTCCCTCTCACTGGCTGGCCCACATGCCTGGGCTTACACCAAGATGCTAAGACTTGAGTTTACCAGGACACAGCACAACACCTGCACAGTTCCCAGAGGTAACACACCAGGGATCAGGCTGAGAAATCAAAGGGTTCCATGTGACCAAGGTCTATGCAATTGTGCTATCTCACCTTTAGTCGATACACTATTTTCTCATATCACAAGGACATTCAGTAACATGCAATTAGAATCATTATTTTATCCCATTCTAGTTCATTTACAAAGGCAAAGACAATATAAAAAATTAGTCTTCCAATAACCTGAATTTCTCAGAAACAAATATTACATCACTCTTTTCCTATTAATGTTTTATTTAGTACAGAACAAAATTATCAATTTACCTGAAGTATACTATTAAGATAACAAGTGTTGCCAAGATTATTCAGTCCCACAAAAGGCAGCAAGTTTTCCCTCTTCTCACAGTTTACAGGTGAGGACTGTGCTGCGGGAACAACTTGGTCACTGTTGAGGGGAGAGGGAGAAAGGTATAATGAAGTAGCATCTTAAAGTATAACAATTTGAGATGAAATTTTAAGAACTTTATACAACCTCAAAAATTGCTGTATATTCAGAGTAAGAGATATTAAAACAATCACTTCACTCGACAAGCCTCAAAATAAAAAAAAGGGATATTAACCCTATTTTCCAGAGTAAAAAACTGAGGAACCAGGACTGTGATCTGTCCAGCCCACCATAACATTTTAATTAGTTTAATTCTGAATAGACATCTTGGAATAACCTGAATACAATACTTGGAAGGGTACACTAGTCAGACTCTGTTAATAAATACGAAGACTTTGCTGCTGTCCTTCACTTAGAAATCAGTTGTTCATGTTTATCACTCTTTAACACAGTGGGGCCCCCAGGACTTTCCTTTATAACCAATGGCTGTTACACTAGCACCTCCGAGAACGGACAAGAGTGAATGCTGATGCACAGAAGGTACACCATTTCAACTCATCACCGGTGAGCATTAGGAAACCACGCGTGGGCCCAAGTCCACTTCGGTCACCCAGCAGAGTGCCTGTCTGCTGACTGAGGGGGCAGCAGAGCCTCCAGTTAGAGCAACCTGGAATAGAGTATTCCATTCTGTGCTATTTTTGTCACTAAAGAATCTTTAAGGTCTGGTGTGTTTTGTTTTGTATTGTGTTTGGGTTTTTTAGTACTGTGACTTGAACCCAGGGCCTTTGCACTGCGCTACATCCTCAGCCTTTTTTTATTTCAGACAGGTTCTCACTAAGTTGTTAAACTGCCTAGGTCAGGCAGGAACTTGTAATCCTCCTGCCTCAGCCTCCCAGACTGCTGGGATTACATGCGTGCAACATCATACCCAGCTTTAAGTTTGTTTTAAATATTAATTAGTAATTGCAGGTCTCTAGCAGCTATAAGCAGTTATGACTACAGAGTTATATAGTTATGTAACTATATAACTACAGAGCTAAAATAACTCAGGTAAATGTCAAGTCCTGTGAGGCATTACCCACGTCATCTATCTCTCTACTCTTACACAGTGTGTTGCACTGCAAATAACCGAGTGTAAACTCTGAGGGGTAATTAACAATTTAGTCAATTAATACATCTCCACACTGGTCTTAATGGGCTAGGACAGCATTAATACTATGAAGAGCACAGTGTGACCCCTAGGAGAGCCCGGATTCTGCTCCCCGCCTGCCCATGCTGGTCTCCCCCCAGCACACACTCACACCTTGACCACCTCTCTGGTCTGTCAGGTCAGTCTGGGGGGGTCTCAACCCAAATTCAATGCTTCTTCATGATTCAGAGTTTTAAAAGTACAGAAACACACTTAAAATACATACATTTCTGATCCTCTATATTCAGAAGCTTTTTCTTCATTTTCTTGAGAGTCTGTAAAATCTAAGGCTCTCTTAGTTTCCTTTTTCTGAAAAAACTTCAAGGAAAGTCTGTTTTTCTTGGATGGACTACCTCTTGAAAGCCCATTACTTTCACTTGGTATGACACCGGGCATTTTCTTTCCAAATCCCAAGGAGCTGACAAGAATTTATAGAGGGCAATTGTAATCAGCAATTTTATCTGTTAATCACAAACCAAAAAAAAAGTTTTTTTAATCCTCAGTTATCAGTGTAAACAAAATCATCAAGTTGTGAGACAGATTTACCAAGAGAACACTACAAATCAGAACTTCATATTTGAAAACCCAATGCCTGGCAATCGGACTCTATTTTACTCCTTAAATGAAGGAGCTTGCCAAGTTGTCCTAACTTGTTTCTATTTTGTGACAGTCTTGTTATGTAGTCCAGGCTGGCCTCAAACTTGTGATCTTCCTGCCACAGCCTCTGGAGTACTGAGATTACCGGCATATGCCCGGCTTATTCCTTAAAGAACAAAAAATGTAGCTCTGCACATTGGTGAACGTCTAGAATCCCACCATTGGGGTGCCTGAGGCAGGATACTGAGGCTAGCCTGTGCTACATAGCAAGACCCCATCTCAAAACGCCAAAAAAAAAAAAAGAATTTGAGCCGCGTGTGTTGGTGCCCGCCTATAATCCCAGCACTTGGGAGGCTGATGTAGGATTGCTGCAAATTCCAAACCAGCCTGGATTATACTGCAAGATCCTGTCCAAAAACATAACCTCAATTTCTCATTGTAATTTATTCATTCATTCAAAAAACAAAGACCAACAATGATCATCTCTGATTCTAAATTATGAGGTAGTAAACAGGGATGAATGGAAAACCAAAGTAAGGGACACTAAAGAGTCCTCTCTTCCAAAGCCTTCTCAAATTGATGCGAATGTATTAAAATCGATAAAAAGCTTAAAGCATAACAAAGGCATAGATCTATCAGTGTTCGTTTATAGCTACAAACTTGAGAGAGAAAACGCAAGCGAAATTGGGACTATGGTTGCTGCACTTTGTGCATATCAAATTCTTACGTGCTAAACCCCGCAATATTTTAGTTTCCCAAACTTTTTAAAAACTGGGTTTTTTAAAAAAAACACTGCTCAGAGTAATAAAAAAGATGACATAGTCTGCTTTTTGCAACTTTCTACCCTGTTTTAAGGTGAAGCTTCCAAGCGAAGTGAACGTGGAAGTTCGGTTAGACGCCAGTCGTCTTTCTCATTAGGTCTGCGGGAGAATTCTCCGCCCGGAGTCCGCCACACGAGCCCGAGGAGCCCCGACGCTCCGCAGCGGGTTTCCCACGCAGGCTCGGGGCGCGGGACTCGGCGGGCAGGCGCCCGCGTCCCGGGGTGGCGGGGCGGGGCGCTGGCCGTGACCGTCCGGTCCTCGCGGAGCAGCCCCCGCCAGGCCGGACAGGGCCCGGGTCCTCGCGGAGCCCGGCGTCCCGCCCCGTCCCGGCGTCGCGTCCCCGCCACCCCTCCTGTCACTGGGCGTCCTCGGCAGCGTCCCGCTGCGGCCCGAGGGCGTCGCCGGCCCCAGCTCCCGACTCCGCGCTGGCTCCGTTCCGCTCCTCGGGGCAGCGCACGGCAGCCGGACCCCGCTGCCACGCCGGGACACATGGCGTCCGCTCACTCCGGTCCCGAGCGGGGCCGGGCGGCCCGAGCCTCTGCCCGTCCCCGTCCCCGACCCACCCCGCCCCGCAGCCCGCCCGCCCGCCCGCCCGCTCACCCGGTCATGGCCCGGCCCGCCGCGCGCACGCAGCCGCCGAGCCCGTCCCGGCCCGGCCGGCGCTCACATCCCGGGCGGCGCCCGCCAGGCCACTCGCAAGCCGCGCGGTCCCCGCTCCGCGCCCGCCGCCGCCGCCGCCGAGGGAACTTGGCGCGTTTTCCTCCGCAAGGACCCCGCGCCTACGCCCGCCCGCCGGGCCGCGCCACAGGCGGCCTCGCGCACGCCGGCGCGGGCCCACGCCGCACGGTGCGCCAGGCCAGAGTCGCCTCGTCCCCGGCGCGCCCCCGCTCGCAGAGCTCAGGCCGTGGGAACAGCAGCACCCGGCTCTAACGAGTACCGCGGCTCGAACCGCGCAGGCACCGCCCCGGGCAGCCCGCGGGGGGTCCTCGCCAGGACGCGCGAGCGCTGGGGCCCTGACAGGCGGGCTTAGGCGCACAGCCTTTTTTTTTTTTTTTTTTTTTTTTTTTTTAACTATTCTTGCGCGCGAGGCAAAAGAAAGCGTACGGGTCGGGAGACGGGATAGAGAAAACAAGATGGGACAAGCCCCTTCCTCAAGGAGCCCGGAGGTGCTCAAACGCGCCAATCGCTAACAGCCCTCAAGGCCACGCCCCTACCGCCAGGAGGGCCCAATCAGAAGTACCTAGACAAAGGCCAATTGGGTGGGAGGGAGAAGGAAGTCCAGCCAATACTGTGAAAGAAGGACGGAGGCTTCCACCAATTATGATTCGGCATACAGAATGTTCTTCCGAGCGGTCCTCTCTGCCCGCTCTCATTGGCGTTCTCGTGCGCGCTTTCTCCGCGGACTGTTACGCGGTTTAGCGTCTCTCAGGTCGTCTACGCGGGACGCCCCGAGCGCGCGGCTTCCGGAGCACGCCCTCCCGCGGGCCCCCCCCACCCCTGCTTTGCGCACGCGCTCGGGCCTGGTTGCCGAGGAGACCAGGCTCAGAAAATGGTGGTCTGCCCTCGCGCGTCTGGGTGCTTCTGAATCGCGTCTAGCGCGGGCCGTGCGTGAAGACGGCGCTGCCAGGGCGAGCGCAGGTTTCCGGCGGGATCCCTCGAAGCTGTGGGTGAGTCCCGGGCTTCCACCGGCCGCCCTGGGCAGCGCCTCGCGTGGCTTCGCGTGCCCTCAGCCCGCGCCCGCAGCGTCCTTCGGGGGCTACTGTGTACGGTGTGCTAGGTGGTTTGATTCTGTTTCCAGGCAGGGTCTCGTCGTGCAGCTCGGTCTGGCCTCGACCTCGCGATCTTCGTGCCTCGGCCTGCCAGGGCGGGCACCAGGCTGCAGTGCGGGATTCCTCGCGCAGCCACCGCTCTGAAGGGACTCTGCGCTCCAGAGGGGACAGGGCGTCGAGGGAACGACAGGCGGCGACACCCAGGAGATGGAGGCGGATGCTGTCGGCGCCGCGAGCTGGAGAGACCTGAGCCGCCCTTGACGGACCGAAGGCGAGGGCTGGCCTCGGAAGGAAACGTGGAGCGGCCGGTTCCGGCGGCCCCGGGCTTCCTGCGCCGGGAGAACGCGGTGGCCGTGCGAGGAGGGACTGGCGGGCGATGAGGCGGGGGTGGCGGCGGGCTGGAGGGTCGGGCTGCGCCGCCCGGGGCACAGGCGGGTCGGTGGGACCGGCTCCCTCGCCGGCGAGCGGAGGCGGCGGAAATGCTGAGAGCCCGCGGCGCTCGGGGTAGAGCCTTAGGACGCTGGGCTGCGTAGTGCGTAAGAAAAAGAGACAAAGGGGCGGTGACTTGTTTCGAACCTCAGCCACTGAACTGTGGCCTTTATTAAAGGCAGGGGTCTGAATTTGGTAGGAGAGATTATTCTTAGACATACTAAGGTTTAGGTGTCTATTTTGCGTAAAACAGATACCCAAAGAGACCAGGAACCCAGACTGAGCCAGTAGATCACCCCAGAGACAAAGGATAGAATTAGAAAATACGCGTCTGTGCTTCTTAGTCTGCCTTCGTGTACCATAGATCGGTGTCTCGTTTCCCAGTACTAACAGAATCTTTTGCTACTTTTAAACTCAGGTTACATAATGGAATATTTTTCCATTTCCTTGAGGTCTCACTGCTGTCACTGTGCCTCCTGTATAATTAACAGCACCCATCGAGGTTAGTTAACTTTAGTTTGGTTGGCCATTTGCTAACTGATATGGCTTATATCTGGGTGTCCCCTCAGAGGCTCATGTGCCCGGAGGCAGACTTTGGAAAGTGATTAGGGGGTTTATATCTTGCTATTAAGAGGTGGGGTCTGGTTGGAAGAGGTGGGCCACTAGGAGGGCACGACCTGGAAAGGGTTCTCTCCCTTCGGGTATCCTCCCTTCCCTCTCCGCTTCCTGGCTGCCCTGAGGTGAGCAGCTAGTCCTCTGCCATGGCCCTGTGCCATGCTGTACTGCCTTGGAGCCATCCAACTAGGAACTGAAAAGTGAGTCAAAATAAACTTCTCTACGTTGTGAGTATTGAGTATTTTGTCCCAGCAATTTAAAAAAGTGACTAAAACACCAACTAAAAATTAGGAGTCGTGATATTAAGACAGAAGAATAGAGTAAATAAGACAGGACAAATACCCGTAGCATTTTCTGCTGTGCTCCCTCCCTCCCCGCACCGGCTTAACAAAACTTCCTCAGAAGGTGAAAAATGGAGCTTACTCTTGGGGCTCCTTGAAAAGAGAATGTGCTGGATATCTTTCTGTCTCTTATGGTAGATGAGATACGCTGCCTGAGATAGCTTGTCAAGAAAGGTCGGACTCCGAACTGCAGGGAATATTTCCAGTGGTCAGCTCCATCAAAGTTGGCTTCAGCTGCAGACAGTAGCCCTGCACAAGGTGGTACCCTCTCCAAAGAAATCTGCTCTAGGAGAGAAAGCAAGGCTGGGATATAAAGGCTCAGCCGTGAGGGCCCACCCCACACCTCTGGTGGGCAGTCTCCACTCCAGAGCTCTTGTAGGGGTTGACCAAAACTGTTGGATCTGTACTAGAATTTGACCTCTTCCTAGTCCTGCTTCCTCTCCCTGTTACTTCTTTTTTTTCCACCTGTCTTAGCATATGCTTTCCAGGAAGCCTGCTTATAAGAATTGGCACAGAGATCGGTTGAGAAAATGGGCAGTATAATCAAGGGAGCTGAATTATGGACTACCTGGTTGGTGGTAGGCGGGTCATAGCCAGCCCTAGCACAAGGTGGTGTCCAGGTAGGATAATATTCCCAGTGGAGGTGACTCTAACAGGTATGTATAGCATGTTAGGCTCATGGAGACATCGTGGAAGGTGGAGCTACAAGTAACAGATTTGTGGCTGTTACTCCATTGGATACAGAAGAATAACACCTGGAAGTACATGCGTACATAATTGAAGGTCGGATGTGCAAGCCACAACACCTCTCTGAAGGCTGCACAAAAGAAGCTCTCATCTGCAAGGGAGAAAGCAGAGCACCAGGACCAGAACTTTCACAGTGGCTGAATTTGGAAGTGCTCCAGTCAGTCTGTTGTGCCAAAGCCAGGCCCATGATTGAGAAAACCTAGCACCCTCACATACAGAGAGGTCATATGGGTGGAGCTCCAGAAAATTTGGATTCTTCAGGCTCCTTTGGTGCCCACGGTGTGACTCCTCCCTACTAGAGCTATCCTTTTGTCATACTAGAAGACACTGCAGAAGGTTCCTGCATAGACAGTATGTTTGCCTCTGCCCCAGCACCTTCCCTTCTACTCGTTTGTCCCAGTAATTACAGTTAAGTTATAGCACAACCTAATTGGGAAGGTGCTGTGCCCAGTGATATATGTACAGGACTACTCCCCAGAGGAGATTCAAGACCTAACTATCATGTACCAACAGGAGCTTGGGGACTGCGTGGGACTGGATCAGCGGATACTTCATCAAGGTGGGCAAGAACACAAAACTGGATAGGGAAAATTATATTGCATTGAGAGCATTCTTCTGACGTACAAGATTAAACATCCTGGCAAGGACCCCTAAGAGCTGGCAGGTGCTCACTGGAATGGCTCCTAGAAGCATGGAAAAAGAAATGACTTCCATGGAATGAAACTGAAATACCAGAAGTGCTAGGGCAGGGTGGTGGGCTAAGAAGGGACCGAAAGGCTCAGGGAGTGGGTGAACTAGGATGGTGTACTACACACAGCCAGAAGGTTGCAGACACGTGAGGGCAGGCACGGAGGACACACCACTTACCAAGGCCATAGGGGAGGTACTGGTGCAAAGATACGAGCGTTGCAGAGGAGTTTAGCCATGGCTCTCAGCAAGCCACACCTGATGGTGACAGGCCTGGCAGACGCTGACTCACTGATAACAATGTGAATAATGGGAAGCACAAAGCAATGGAGGGCCAGGTGACAGTGTTTAATCAAGGGGCTGGCAGAATCTCCAGCGAGGGCAGTTGGCTTTCAGAGGGAACCTGCATACCTTTGTGTCCGTCCTCACATGGCCTCCTCTTAGTGCATGTGTGTGAAGAGAACTCATCTCTTTTTTTTAAATAATGACAGTTATGTGGGCCCCATCTTCATGACCTCATCTGCCATAGATTGAATGTGTCCTCCTAAATTTCATATGTTGAAACCTAGTCCGAGATTGTATTTGGAGCTAGAATCCTTGGGAGGTGATTTGGAATGGATTCAGTTATCCTGATAAAGTTGCTCCCGGAGAGTGCTTTTGCCCCTCCCCATACAGACATGCAGCCTTTCTAAGGTGGTAGACAGGATGGCCCTCTCTGAACCAGGAAGCAGCCCTCAGAGATAAAGAATCTGGTGGGGCCTTGATCTTGGACTTCCCAGCATTAGTAGCCATGAGAAACACCTTTCTGTTCATAAGCCACCCAATCTGGTGGTGTTACAGCAGCCCAAATGGACAGAGATCATTTAAACCTAATTACAGCCCAGAGACGTCACCTCCAGATCCCGGTGCAGAGCATGTGAGGACTTCAACTTGTAAATTTGGGGAGGACACAAGCATTCAGTCCCTAACACAGGAAATCGGGTAATACCATATCTCAGGAGAGAAGGACAAGATACTAGTGAGACCCTTATGGGTCTAAAAGAAACAGCTCCAATTCCCATCGTACCCTGGTTTAACTCACCATCTGGCCTTGCAAAAGACAGGTGGCCCTGAAGGATGACAGCAGGTTACAGCAAACTCGGTCTGTTAATGGGCCTGGTGCAGCTACTGTGCCAGATGTGGTACATGTGTTAGAGATGAACACGGCCTCGGGTGTTTGGTACACGTCCCTGATGTTAGTGCATTCGTTTTTATTCGGTCATGGGCGAGGAGCAGCCTGAAGGACACATTTACACTGATGTGACAGCACTCCTCCCTCTGTTGTATAAGCTGCAGAGACCTGGCCCTCTGGATGTACTGCACATCACACTGAGCCATCCTGTCAGTGGCGTCCCCCCGAGTGGGCAGAATGGGCAAGTTCTGGGAGGACTGTTTCACGAGACAAAGGACTGAGGGTGTACATGTGTGGTGGAGGTGCCTCATTTTCCACGCAGAGAGGTCAACACAGTGACTGAAAAATTAAGCAATAAGTACAAACACGTGAATGTGGAAGTAAATACCAGAGAATCAGTTGGAAGTCGCCTTGGAGAATAGGAATTCTTTTTTTTTTTTTTTTTTTTTTTTTTTTTTTTTTTTGAGTACGGGGGTTGACCTCAGGACCTCGCGTGCCAGCAGGTGCCCGTGCCGCTGAGCTATATCACGGGCCCTTTTTTCGTATGTGGGTTCTAGGAGTCGAACTCAGGCCCTTGTGCTTGCCAGGCAGGCGCATACACCGCTGAGCCATCTCACCGGGCCAGGAATTCTTGTTAGAACCATTTAACTCTTTAAATCATGTACCTGTTTAACTTTGAAAAGAGAAAAGCTTTCTTAAAAGCTCCCTAAATTTTTTTCTTTTAAAAATGGTTTTATTAAAAATTGTCTTCTAGCCAGACATGATGGCCCACACCTATAATCCCAGCACTCTGGGAGGCTGAGGCAGGAGGATCTTAAATGTGTGAGCAATTTAGGAAGCTTGTCTAAAAAATTTTTAAGAGGGTGGGAGTTCCTGGGGATAAAAAAAACTTTTGAAGCTCAGTGTGAAGGCCCTCAGTTCAACCCCTAGTACCGCAAAGGAAAACAAACAAACAAAAAAAAAAACCAAAATCATCTTATTCCTAGGGAAAGGTCAGAGCAAATAGGCTCAGTAGGAGTAGGGTTATTTTCATTTGGAGTGACAGTTCTTCCCACCTTCTAGGTGTAAATTAAAGGAAGACAGTATTTGAGCCCTTGACCTTCATCCAGCGATTTTAGTAAAGGCAAGGCATCTCCAAATCAGTGGTCAAACCACTATCCTATAATTAAATGTAAGCAAAAAAAAAAAAAATTCCATAAGTCAAAGTTTTTTAAAAGGTAAAATCTGCATTGTTTCAGGATGTAAATTCTGCCTTCGTCTCAAGCTCAAGGGTCAAGGTCAAGTGGGAGGCCCACTCAGGCCTAGGAAAGGGACACCCTGCCACCCTCGGAGTGTCTGGTGGTGACAGTTCAGTGGATGAGCGTCAGGTGGGTGGGGAGGCGGAGGGGGAACAGGAAGTCACAGGAGCCTATTTACAGTTCACGGGAAGAGAGTTGATCTTCCTCATGCTGTTAAGATTCTCGGGCCGGTGAGATGGCTCAGTGGCTTAAGCGCCTGCCTTGCAAGCGCGAGGGCCCGAGTTCGACTCCCGCAACCCACATACGAAAAAAGGGGCCAGTGATATCGCTCAGTGGCACGGGCGCCTGCTGGCGCGCGAGGTCCTGAGGTCGACCCCCTGGTACCCACAAAAAAAAAAAAAAAAAAGATTCTCATCCTTTGTACATTTAACCCGTGGGAGGGGGACCCTACCATTAAACTTCGACAGTAGTCTTCTCTGAATAAAATTTACTTTCATAAAGTACTAGGTACTTGAAAAAGTACTAAATTCTTATTTTCTTTTGCATGTTGTTATAGACTCGTGGCTTTTTATAATTTTTTAGAATTAATATTTTTATTTCCTTTTTGAAGCAAAAAATGGTTACTGTTGGAATTCCTTTTAAGCTAGCTTTTGGAGTGAGGCACAGTGGTGTATGCCTGTAATCCCAGCACTCTGTGAGGCTGAGGCAGGAAGATCACGTTTGAGCCTACCTGGGACGACTTAGCAATTTAACAAGACACTCTCAAAATATTTTTTTTTTTTAATTTTTAAGGGCTGGAGATGTAGCTCATGCAAAGGCCCCAAGTTCAACCCCTAGTAACGCCAAAAACAAACAAGCTTTTGGGTTTTCTCAGTCTTTTGCAAAGCATCCTTACCTTCTGGCTAATCACACTTACATAGTGAAAATTTAGAAGTATTTTCTTACTAATTTGAATATGCCATATAATATATCGTTTTACCATACTATATATCCAAATCATATTATTAAAGGTTTAGAATCTTAAATTTTAAGAAATCTTATTAAACATCATAATATGCCATTCATCATATATTACTTTATCTTTCATTTAGGACTTTGAAAAGAGCCCTGTACTTAAGTTAGAGAATTACACAGTTAGCACCCACATGGGTATTGTGTAATCACTGCGATGTAGTTTTCCTTCTTTCAACCCAAATATCTTGGAATTATATTTTATGTAGCCCATGGTATGGAGCCACCCTGTCTTGCTCACTTTCTCACCACTGGGGCAAAATACAGTGGTGCCTTGGTTCGTGAACTTATTTTGTCCATGATTCTGGGGAAGGTAGCTGCAGTCATGTTCGGTCACCCAGTGCAGACTTCGCAGGAAGCAGAATTTTGCTGCTCAGGGCATGGCCAACAGGAAACAGAGACTGAAGGGAGGAGCTGGTAAGACACACCCTTTCACAGTAAGAAAAATTAGTTTTTCTAGATTTGTTAGCCATTTTTATTAACTTTGAACTTAAAGGCAATGTGAAAGATTTTGGGTTTGAGGTTTGGATTTTTAAATCTTCAAAAAGTAGAAACATGATTTTTTTCTATCAAGAACAGGAAAAGGAGTGGCTTAGCTACTGTGATTGTTGTGATGTCTGTGATAGAACTTGGTATGCTATCATTTTTTGGAGCGTTAAATTTTTCTTCTGTAAGAGTATGCAGAAAAAGATTAGTTAAAACAATTTAATCCATAAGATCACCTTACCTGTATTGATTTATCACAATTTATCAAAATACTAATAAAAGTCATATCTTTAGGTGTGGACATAAAGCATGTTTTTATATATTCATTCTTTGAAACAGACATTTTTAAATGTTTTGTCTTTGTACCTTTCATCGGTAGAAGATTTATGGTTTCAATTAAGGAATTTATTTGGCTGCTTGGAAAGAATCTTTTCTAAACAGTCATTTTTGAGATCTCGAGATCTTGAGATCTCGAGTATCCAAATACTTCTTGAAAACTCAATTATGGCCATGTGATGGTAGGCTTGTGGGAAGATGGCCTGGCTGCCAGATCCCAGGAGGACCCTGGCGTGGAGCTGGTGCTGGGACACCAGGGTAAGGTTCACAATAGGCCTGGAATTGGTGTATTTACACCTGGTAAATATAAACAATGTGACTTGGAAGGTAATGTATAATGGATGAAGGTGCTTACAATTTTTTGAGACCCTCATTGACTTGAAAGCTCTTATTCTAGTCATCTTGTTTAAAGACAACAAAACGGGCCAGTGAGATAGCTTAGCGGCGTAAGCGCCTGCCTGGCAAGCATGAGGTCCTGAGTTCGACTCCCAGAACCCACATATGAAAAAAGGGCCAGTGATATTGCTCAGTGGCATGGGCGCCTGCTGGCACGTGAGGTCCTGAGGTTGACCCCCTGGTACCCACAAAAAAATAAAAAGACAAAACAAGTCAGTATGAAGAATCTAACAAAGATGACCCCAGAGGTGCTAGGAGATCCCTAGGGAAGATGCTGGACACCTCGGAAGCCAGGAAATGTGGGACATGTTCATTCATCTGATGGATTTAAACATTATGAGGGAATAGCAGAACCCATGGCTAGAGTGCCACTCGGGATCCTGAGCTGACATCTACCAAAGGGAGGGGCTTGATTGCCCTGCCAGCATCTCGACACCAGAGGCACCTGAGCATGGTGGTCTGAAGATAATAGCATAGTCAAGCCACTATAAAACATTCACCTGAACACAAAAATCTGGATTGTTCTCTTCCTTTTTTTTTTTTTTAACTTGCTATTTGTTTTCATAATTGGATTTGGCCATTTTGTACATGTGTACATGGATATAGCTGCATATGTAAGTTTTCTGCTTGTTGCTTCAGTAATGTTCCATGTTAGTCATATACGCCCACACCAAAAGTTTCTTGGTGACATCTAACCTTGTTTGACTGTCACTTCAACAATTTGATGCAATCTCCCTATCCCTCCTCTTATTTCCCATTTATAATCTCTTCCTTTCTTGGACTTGTTAATTCCCCCCATCATGGTTTGTGTCTGGATGTCCCCTCAAAACCTCATGGGGTCATAGATGGGGCTTTTCAGAAGTGGCTGGATCTAGAGTGTGTGATGGTGCGATTAAGGGTGTGTGATTACTAACTAGTTCACTGATTGGTTTGGCATAGTTCTGGGTGTGGATAATGGTAAGGCCCACTCTGGGTGTGAGCGCTACCTACCCTAAGGGTGTGTAGCCTGAATAGACTATAAAGGACAGAAAGAGGGCTGCTGTCGTCACTTGCTGCTTCACTGCTTCACTGTTTCACTGCTTGCTGCCTTCTGCTTTCTGGTTTGCCTCCCTCTGCCTGCCATGAACTGTTTCTCCTCTGTAACGCCCCTCTGCCAGGCCACCCTGCCTTGGAGCCAGCCAACTATGAACTGAAACCTTTACCAACTGTAAACTACAATAAGCCTTTCCTTCTTTAACTTTGGGTGCCAGGTATTTTGTCCCAGCGATAGGAAAAGTAACTAAGACACCCCTCCCACATACTGTACCTTCTTCTATCTCATGACTTCTCCCTCTTTCATCTTTGTTTTCTGCTTTTCCTTTTCTTTTATATCTTTTCCTATCTGTTATATTATTAGGACTAATCTAAATATCAGTAAGGTTTAATTTTTTCTAGTATATTATACTTCATTACTCTCCCTGTCTTTTCCTAGAATAGCAAAATAATAGAGATCTCCTAAAACAAGTCCCTAGTTACCTTGTATTATGTAGGCTGGCTTCTCAATTGTTGGTGTTACTGCTAGTTACTCTGTCCTCTTGAAACGGTGTTTAGGGGTTGAATCTAGTATTCAGAACAGATTGGGAAATCTCACACAGAGACAAACCCACAACCCTGGGAATATCACAAAGAAGGCCACTCACCAAAAAGATCCTTGTATGACCACAGAAGAGACAGTCTTCCAATCTGCTCTGCAAACCTCTCTGCAGACACACAATTACAGTGAGAAAAGGCAGCAGGATGCCTACAGAAACTTAACTCCCCAAAAGCTGATCAGACAGACGTGGAAGAGGATGAAGTTCCAGCCAACGAACTCAAAAAATGAATAGTTAAAATGATGAAAGAGATCAAAGAGACAGATGTGCAGGGGAGTGACTCAATTACTAAGATGATCAGTGAGCTTGAAGATACAGATAAGCAGCCGAACAAATTAAGGAAGGCCATGGAGGATACGAAAGAGCACTTCAATAAAGAATTAGAAGTTATAAATAAAAAGGAATTAAAAAATCTTGGAAATGAAACTCCACTGGAAGCCTTGGCAGTAATCAAGATCAGTCAGAAGAAAAGATACCAGGACTTTAAGACAAAGTGGATATACCAGAACAGTCAGTAATAATGAAAAAGTAACAGGAGACAAAAGATTATCCACGCGCTTCTAGATGACTAAAAGGACAAATCTGAGGGTCGCTGGGGTCTAAGTAGATGCTAATGGCATAGGAAACTTAGTCACTTAAGTTATTGCAGAAAATTCCCTAAGTCTGGGGAATGAGATGGATACCCAGGTAAAAGAGGCATTTAGAACCCCAAATAGACATGGTCAGGAAAGAACCTCTCCATGACACATCATAGTCAAAATGCTGGAAACTCAGAACAAAGAGAGAATACTAAGAGCTGTTCGATACACCAGCTCACCTATATGAAGGGAAACCATAAGAATAACAGCAGCTTTCTCAACACAAACCTTAACAGTCAGAAGGACTTAGAGTGACACTTTTCAAGTTCTAAAGGAAAATAACTGCCAACCTAGATTACCATATCCTAAAAAATTATCCTTCAAAATCAAAGAAAAAATAAAGACTTTCCACAGTAAGGATAGACTAAAGAAATTCATTGCCACTAAGCCAGCACTGCAGAAAATACTTCAGAGAATCCTAAACAGAGACAGGACAACAACATCCATTAGGCCAAGGGAAGTGATAAGCCTCAGTTGGAGAGTGAACGGAAAACAGAGCGTGTGGAGGACTTCCACATCGCCCCCAGACCCCACAGTGACTGTGCTCATTCGAGCAGTGCAGGCTGTTTAGGGTGATCCCCTAAGTGGGCTTTCAGTTTAGTGAGTCTGGCCGAGGTTGTGTGTGTATCTTCATGAAGGCAGGTGGGCGACGATGGACTAATGTAGAGTTCATTATCAACAGCTAGGGTTGAGCTCAGAAGAGCTGTGGTACCATAGGGCTAAGAGATGAGACGATGTCCCTGCTAAGGCCTGCATGACTCCATGGGAAAATTCCTTCCCAGAATTGGCTACAGAGCAGGTTATTCATTAACCGTAACCTAGATCTGGCTGTTCCTGTCCCTTCCACAAGAATGCTTTGTTCCCTCTGTTACAAGCCTTGCCTGCCCAGCCACTTGTCTAGCATATCCAGCTGCAATCCCCTCACCATTTTCCTCAATGAATAAATACCAAGGTTCTAGGTGCCTTGTGGCCTTTTGTTCCCTGTGAACAACTGGTCGTCCCAGATCGCTGCTGCACCCCTATGTTGTCTCTCGCTCTTTCTTCCCACCATGCACCATAACACTTGGCAGGAGATTGGAACCTACTACAGGGATCTCCGGTAAGAAGGGAATTGAGCACTAGAAAATATAATGACAGGAATCAATACATACCTTTAATAACACTCAATGCAAATGGTCTTAACTCTAATCATAAGAGATACAATGGCAGATCAGGTCAAAAAATAAGACCCAATTATATGTTGCCTACAAGAGACACACCTCATCTGCAAAGCTACAAATTGAAAATGAATGGATGGGAGCTGGAGTTCCAAAGCAAGCAGGAGTAGCTAATCTTATCTCTCACAAAATTGACTTCAAACCAAAACTGGTCAGAAGAGAGAGAGACGATCACAACAAATTGGTAAAGGGTAGAATTGACCAAGAAGAGAACAAGTGTAACTAACTATATGTGTATCAAACATCAGCACACCCAACTTCATAAACTGCTTGACATAAAAGGACAGATAGAAGCTAAAACAATCACAGCAGGGGACTTCAATACCCCACTCAAAATAGGTTAGCCAGACAAGAAAATCAACAGAAATATCAGAGTTACATTGCACCACAGAACAAATGGAATTAACAGATATCTGTTAAGTCTGTTAACAGATGGTTTCATCCAACGACAGCAAAATACACATTCTTTTCAGCAGTCCACAGAACTTTTTACAAAATAGGCCATATTTAGGGCATAAAGCATATCTCAATAAATACAAAATAACTGAAATAGTATGGATCCTATCAGATCACAATGGAATGAGACCAGAAATCGCCAGCAAAAAAGAAAAAAAAAAACAAAAACAGAAACTACATAAACACATAGACATTGAATACTACACTCTTCAGTGATCAATGAGTTGCAGAAATTGGGAAAAATTTAAAAATTCCTAGAATTGAATGACAATGGGAATAGTATATCAGAATCTGTAGGACAAAGCAGTTCTAATGGGAAGTTTATGGCTAGAAGTACCTATGTTACAAAAACAGAACTATCTCAAATAACCTAAGGGTGCACCACAAGGTTCTAAACAAGAAAAATCCAAACCCAAAACTAGTAGAAGGAAAGAAAGAAAGATCAGAATGCAAATTAATGTAATAGAGGCAAAAATACAGAGTATCAATGTATCAAAGAGTTGGTTCTTTGGAAAGAAAAGTAAGATTGATAAATGCTTAGCCAAATGTACCAAAAGAAAAGGAAGACCCAAGAAAATTTAAAATGAAAAAACAAACTACAAAAGACACCACTCAAACCCAGAGGATTATTAGAAACTATTTTGCAAATTTATATTCCAATAAACTGGAGAATTGGGAAGAAATGGATAAATTCCTATATATATGACTTACCAAAATCGAACCAAGAAGATATAAAACTCCTGACCAGACAAATACCAAGCAATGAAATTGATGCAATAATAAAAATTGTACCAAGAAAAGCCCAGAACTTGGTGGATTTACTACTGAATTTTACTAGAACTTTAGAGAAAAAAAAATAGTGCTAATATTCTCGAACTTTCCATGTAATTGAAAAGGAAGGGACGCTTCCAAACTCATTGGCTCTGATACCAAAATTGGAAAGACTTAAAAAAAAAAAAAACTACAGGCCAATATCCTTAACACAGGTGGGAAAAATACAAAAATCCTAAGTGAGATACTTGAAAACAGAATTCACAACTCTTCAAAAACATCATACACTACGACCAAGTTGGCTTCATCCCAGGGATGCAAGGATGGTTCAACATACATAAGTCAATAAATGTAATACACTACGTAAATACAATCAAGGATAAAAATCACATGACCATCTCAATAGATGTAGAAAAAGCTTTTGACAAAGTCCAACAACATGTCAAAAACCCTGAAGAAAATAGGTATAGAAGGACCTTCCCTCAAACTGATAGAAGCTATATATGACAAACCCACATCCCACATCATACTAAGTGGGGGGAAATTAAAGCATTTCCTCCTAAATATGAATGAGACAAGGATGTCATGCTTGTTTAATACAGTACTTGAAATGGTGAGAGCAATCAGGCCAGAGAAAGAAAACATATACTAATAGGAAAGGAAAAAGTCAGATTATCCCTATTTGCAGATGGTATGTTTCTTTACATAGAAGACCCCCAAAATTCCACCAGAATAAACAAATTCAGCACAGTGGCAGGTTACAAAATCAACACAAAAATCAATAACAAACCCAATGGGAAGGAAAACAATTCCATTCACAATAGCTTCAAAAAAAATTAAACACCTAGGAATCAACTTAACCAAAGAGGTGAAAGGCCTCTATAATGAAAATTACAGAATTTGAAGAAATAAACTGAAGAGGACATTAGAAAATGGAAAGTCATCCCTTGTTCTTGGATTGGTAGAATTAATATTGTTTAAATGGCCATATTAAAAAGGTAATTATAAATTTAATGTGATCTCTATTAAAATACCAAGAAAAATTTGCACAGAACTAACTAGAAAAACTAAAATTAATAGAGACTCAAAATAGCCAAAGAAATCCTGAGCAAAAAGAACAAAGTGAGATGCATCACAATACCAGATTTCAAGTTATACTGCAAAGCTACAGTAACAAAAACAACATGGTACTGGTGAAAAATAGACATGTAGACTGTTGTGGTTTAGATCTAAAATGGCCCCCAAAAGTCTCATATGTTTGGAAGGTGATTGGATTACAGGGGCACCATAGCTGGATTGCTATTGGCAGGAGGGGTATGGATGGAGGAGAAGGGTCTCTCAGGGTGTGGCCTGGAAGGTTTGATCTCCCTCCCTGCTCCTTTTTTGCTCACTGCTTCCTGTCTGTCATGACCCTCTGCCATGTCATCCTACCTTGGAGCCGGCCAACTGTGGACTGAAACATGAGCCAAAATAAAAGTCTCCTCCCTTAAGTTGTGGATGTTGGGTACTTTGTCCCAGTGACGAACAAATGACTAAGACATAGACCAGTAGCACAGAACATAAGACATAAAAATGAACCTACAGCCATCTGACTTTTGACAAAGAGGCCAAAAACATATGTTGGAGAAAAGAAAGCCTCTTTAACAAATGATGTTGGGAAAAACATTGAAAGTAGACCCTTCTCTCTCACCCTGTACTAAAATGAAATCAAAATGGATTGAAAGACATAGATATAAAAACAGAAACTTTGAAACTGCTATAAAATAACACTTGAGGCCATAGATTCAGGCAAAGATTTCCTGAACAGAACTCCAAAAGCACAAGAAATATTATCAACAATCAACAAATGGGGTTACATCGAATTAAAAAGCTTGTGCACAACAACGGAAACTATCAACAGAGTGAAAAAACAACCCACAGAATGGAGAAAAATTTTTTGCCAGCTACTCTTCTAACACAGGACTAAAATCTAGAATTTATGAACACTGAAGGACCAGAAGTTTGAATTCAGTATAGGCAACTTTAGTGAGATCCTGCCTCAAAACAAAATGTAAAAAAGTGCTGGAGACAGGCTCAGTGCAAAGGCCCTGGGTTCAATTGCAGTACTGCCCCAAGTTAACCCCTCAGACAAATGACCCAATCAAAAAAAAAAAAAAAAAAAAGGCAAATGAGACACTTCTCAAAAGACAAAGCAAAAATGGCTTATAAGTACATGAAAAAAATGTTCAATGTCATTAGTCATTAGGGAAATGCAAATCAAAACAACACTGAGATTCTATCTTACCCCAGTCCTCATGGCTATCATCAAGAATACAAAAAAAAAGAAAGAAAATGCTGGCAAGGATGAGAGGGGAAAGGAATCCTTCTATATTGTTGGCAGGAATGTAAGCTAATGCAATCACTATGAAAATCAGCATGAAGATTCCTCAAAAAACAAAATTAGAGGGCCAGTGAGATGGCTCAGCGGCATAAGCACCTGCCCGACAAGCGCGAGGTCCTGAGTTCGACTCCTGGAACCCACATAAAGGAAAATAAAAATTAGAAACTCCATTTGACCCAGCAATGTCTCTCCTGGCTATATCTCTGAAAGAATTAAAAATGCTATGCTGTAGTGACACATCCATGTTTATAGCAGTGCAATTCATAATAGCCAAGCTCTGGAAATGATCTAGAGCAACAAACAAAAGAAAACATGGTATATATACTCAGTGAAATATTATTCAGCCATAAAGAATGAAATCGTGTCATTTACAAGAAAATAGATGGAACTTGAAACCATAATGCTAAGTGAAATAAGTCAGACACAAATATCACATGGTTTCTCCTATGTGAGAAACCTCAAATATAAATAAGTTAATTAGGGGCCGGTGAGATGGCTCAGCAGCGTAAGCGCCTGCCTTGCAAGCGCGAGGGCCCGAGTTCGACTCCCGGAACCCACATACGAAAAAGGGGCCGGTGATATCGCTCAGAGGCACGGGCGCCTGCTGGTGCGCGAGGTCCTGAGGTCGACCCCCCGGTACCCACAAAAAAAAAAATAAAATAAAATAAAATAAAAATAAATAAGTTAATTAATAAAATAGAGGAGAGATGCTAGGAAGCAAGAAGGCAGACTCTGGAGATGGGGAAGGGGATTGAGGATGGAGGACATTAGGGACAGGGTGACAGGGATAAAAATGACCAACAGAAGTTATATGCATGTACCAATTTTCCAAAATGAATATCACTATTTTTTACTGCAAATATACTAACAAAAAGAAAAAAAGATGCTATGAACACATTTTAAAAACACCTCAATTAGTTTGGAAAACATCTGTAGAAATTACATGGCTTTTAGTTCATGCTCTTTTCATTATTTGTATTTAAAAGCAAACAACTTATTATATTAAAAGTTACTCATAAGTATAAATTTTCAAACTTTCTCCTCAGTTTTGAATTATAACATCTACAATTTCTTTCTAGGTTTCATGTGAAAAATTAGGATGTCACAGAAGGGAAAAAATATGGCAGAGCAAAGACGTTTCAGAACTCAAAACCTCATTTACAACCTGGATACACTATGCTCTTCCCGGCCCAGTGGGTCAGCTCCGTGTTTTCATTCATTATGAACTATTTGGGAAGTATGAAAGAATATGCAAAGCATAAATGTAGTCATTTTGTCAGTCAGTTTTCCGTTGGTAAAGCAATACTTGGGCTGGCTATTTTATAACACGCCGAGTTTTAATTTGCTCTCCGTTTTGGAAGCTAAGAGCCCAAAGTCAGCCAGCCCTGTCAGGTCGGCCTCCGGGCAGCCCCTGGCTGCGTCACCACATGATGGGTGGCATCAGGGCCAAAGCACAGGCAAGCAGGAGAAATCATGCAGCGAGACAGGAAGCCAGGGAGTACGGGGAACAATTGGGGAGTGAAGAGCGGCCTTGTTCTCTTCCGAGGGCACTGCTTGGGGCTGACCAATGAGCTCCCCGAGTCCCTGGCTGTTATAGCTCCACCACTGCCCAACTTTTCCAGAAAGAGAAACAGCTGCTCCATGCTTACCCTAGGATTCTGTAGCACCCCTCTGTCATATGTCTAGCTTTCAGATATGTGTTTCTGAATTTTCTGTTGTATTACCTGTATTAAATTACCTGTATAATTACTATAGCTTTTGTTTTGTTTTGTTTTTTGAGACAGGATCTCACCGTGCAGTTCATGCTGGCCTTGAACTTACTGTGTAGTCCAGACTGGTCTCGAACTCATGGTGATCCTCCTGCCTCAGCCTCCCGAGTGCTGGGATTACAGGTGTGCGCCACCACACCCAGGTACTAGAGCTTTATAATAATGCTCGATAACTGATAGGGCAAGTACTTATGTCTTTCTTTTACTTCAACAATGTCTTGTCTAATTTTGACTTTTACACCTCTGCATAAATTTAGAAATCAGCTTATAAAATTCCATCAAAGCCCTGAGTAATTTACATGGTTCTATTTCCTTTCCCTGGGATCTGCTCTGGGCCTGTGGCCTGTGACAGGACACAGTAGAGGTGATCCTGTGTAATCCAAGATGGGCTTTAGGACACCTGTGGCTTCTTCCTTTGCTCTTGAGCCCTCTCCCTTGGGACTCAGCCTCTGTTAGAGAGAGCCCAGCTGGCTCCGCCAGGAAAACCCTGTGGAGGGAGACGGGAAGTTTCCAGTCTTCAAGTCACCCTGCCAGAGCCCCAGCCATGAGTGAAACCATCTTGGATGCTTCAGGCCTAGCTGCTACCTGACTACTACATTGTGAAATACTCCAGAAAATGCTATGAAGACTAAAAGGACTATCCGGCCAAGATTTATCCACGTTCTTTGTTGTTTGTTTGTTTGTTTGTTTTGAGACAGGGTCTCTCCATGTACTTGTGGCTGGCCTGAGCTCACTATGGAGCCCAGGCCGACCTTGAAGTTGTGATCTTCCTGCACCAACCTCCTAAGTGCTAGACTTACAGATGCCTGGCTATCCGCATTCTTGGTCTACAGAACTGTGAGTAAAAAAAATCATTGTTTAACAACACAATCTAGACAGCAAGCAAAGGCCTGAAGAGCAGTGTGGTGGCAGAATACTTGGGAATCTTGTCACCTATAATGCAGGAGACAGGAAATGTACATCATAACTTATCTAACTCTGCCCTCCATGTCACTGATTTTTTATATTGTTCACACATTTGATCTCCATTTTGTATAATTTCCACAAATATAAATTGAACTTCACCAGTTCTCTCTTTAACTGCATCTAGTGTGTTATTCACCCTAGCATGGTTTTTCATTTTCTTTGTGATATTTTTCATTTCTTAAAGTTGTGTGTATAAATGTTTTAATCTGTTTACATATTTTTGTTGATCATTTGTTCCTTGCCCATTCTGTTAATTTTATTTTTCATTAATTTAAACAGTTTAAATTTTCTTCTTTAATTTTTAAGCCAATAATTCCAACATCTGAAATCTTTGCCAGTCTAGATATATTGACTTTGTTTTGTTGTTACTGTTTTTTTGGTTGTGGTTTTTGTTTTTGTTTTTGGGGGGGGTTGGTTTTTGAGACAGGGTCTCACTCTGTAGCCAGCCTGGCCTCGGACTCACGGCGACCCTCCTGCCCCAGCACTGTCACTGTTTTTGATTGACCCTGTGGTGGGTTCTTCCTTGGGTGGACTTTTTCCTTTGTTGTTTATTTTCATTATTTTATTTTATTTTATTTAGGAATTGAACCCAGGACTTCATGCATGCTAGGCAAGAGCTCTACCACTGAGCTATATCCCCAGCTCTTCTTTTCTTTTTAAAATTGCAAGTACATATTTTATTTAATTGTAAGTTTATTTTTATTTGTAATTAATTGTAAGTTCAAAAATATTTTGAGGCATGAGTTGAGGTTGCATGTGGTAGGCAGAACAATGGTCCACCAAAGATGTTGATATTGTCCTAATGCCTGGAACCTATGAATATGTTGCCTTTTATGGCAAAAGGGACTTTGCAGATATGATTAATGTTAAGGATCTTGAGATGGGAAGCTTATCCATATTGTCTGATGGATCCAACATAGTCATATATATGACTCCTTAAGAGTGGAGTCTGTTTTCCCAGATGTAATTAGAGAAGGTGAGGTGACTAAGGAAGGAGGTCCAAGTGTGAAGCTGCTAGCTTGTGACACGCAGGAAGGGGCTGGCAGCCAACAGATGTGGGCTGCTTCCTCCGCAGAGGCTCTGGAGAGGACTGCAGCCTGTGATGCCTTCACCTCAGCCCAGTGAGACCCAGGTCGAATTTCTGACCATGAGAGTCAATTTGTGTTGTTTTAGGTCATTAAAGTCTTGGCACTTTGTTACAGCACCAATGGGAAACATCAGAATTTTCCTAGGGAGGACTTCCTGAACTTCTCTCTTAGGCCTTTCAAAGTCAGGGCCATTTCCCGTGATGTGCGTGGGTGGCAGAGTCCGGGGAGAGGTTGGAGTTTTGAAGAACTTCAACATAAATGCAGATGCGCGTGAAAACCTGGGTGACAGCTGGCCGGTCACTCAGATTCTTGGGGAGACTTTGCTTTTGTTTCTAATCCTTCTCCCTAAGGCAGGACCTGCACAGTTTCCCCGGTGGCCCCTGCGGGACCCCGGCTGCATTCCCACATCTCCCCGTGCTGAGGTGCCGCTGGCCGGTTGTGCGGTTCACGCCTGTGGCCCTTGGTGCCCTTTGCCTCACAGTGTCCTTGTCACGAAGAGCCAGAGCAGTCGGGTGCTCGCCAGTGCAGGTCGGTGTTCAGATGAGCCCCGCAGCAGGACCGCAGGATTTCTAGGCCTCCGTGTTGCCGACATGGATGTCACAAGTGTCTTTCCACTGTCCCCTTCCACTGTCGCCTTCTATCGGAATCTATGGCGTTAGTTCAGGCTTCACTCTCCACTTTCACACCTCCCTGCCAAGTTGCTCTTATTCATCTTATTTAGTTCTTTCTCACTCAAATCCACCCTGTCTGGTGCCATAAAAATTGTCTTTTTTTTTTCCAGTACTGGGGCCTAAACCCCAGGCCTTCTCACTGAGCTACATTGCCAGCCCTTTTTATTTTTTATTTGGAGACAGGGTCTTGCTAAGTTGCCAAGTTGCCCAGGTTGACCTCAAACTTGTGATCCTCCTGCCTCAGCCACCCAGAGTGCTGGGATTTCAGATGTGTCATCACGCCCAGCCCAGTCAGGCCACCTGCATGTGACTTTCACACAGCACTGGCTCGACTGCAGTGCTTCACAGCAGGTGTTGATTCGTGCTGCACACAGGTTTCTGGGTCTCTTGATGTTTGTATTTCCATTCCAAATTAACACATTTTTCTGGTTTTAGACAAAAGAGGGGGGATAAATAATTTGTTTATGTATTTGCTTCTTCTCTAGGCTGTGCGCTTTTAGGAAATGAGCCTGTACAACTTATCTTTGACCGTCGGGTAGGCATTACCAAGGCACAGATAGTTCTTACCGTGCTCACGTCCGGTGGTTCAAAGTCAGCTCCACGGCTTCCCAAGCAGAACTTGTTGCTGATTTTCCTCCATGCAGACTTCCACTGTAACACCTTACATTGTATTATGTTTTTATGTTATTTGCTCCACACTGAGATAACTTTTTAAAAACTGTATCCCCAAGGGCAGGGCACGGGGCCCAGCATGTGCAAAGCCTTGGGTAAAATCCCCAGCCCTAGAAAACAAAATAAAACAAAAAGCAACAAACAACAAACCGTGCAGGTCCAGCCTTAGGGAGAAGGAAAATTAATAATTACTTAAAGATTAAAGGAGAAATCAGGGGAACCTTTAGGATTTTAGTCTTTCACTGAGCTAACTGAATATAAGTGTTTTCACTTATTTCATCCATTGGAAGCGCCTCTGGAGCAAGGCCAGGTGTGGGCGTGCACTTCTGTAATTCCAGCACTTGGGAGGCTGAGGCAGAAGGATCCCACGAGCTCGAGCCCAGCCTACACTACTTAGCAAGATCGTCTCAACAAAACGAAACAGCCCCCCCAAACCCATTAGGACCCTGATCCTGTATGCGCTTTCTTGAGTTTCTCGGCAGTAGGGGGCGCTCACATCACAGCATCGGCGGGTTTTTAAACTTGGTTTTGGAATGATAGTGACTGAAGGTGGCTGAGGGTGGTTCCCTGTAACCTGCATTCATTACGCCTGCTGAGGGCAGAGCGTGTAACTGTTTTGAGGATAAAACCTAAGAATTATATTAAAAGTGGTATTGCTGATACTATATCAAAGCGCCGCTAGTACCAAGGCAGTCGGGCAAGTTTCTTTGCTGGAGCGGCTCAATCGACGCACTGCTAGGAAAAGAGGGAGCGGTGCTCTAGCGGTGTGCAGCTCAGGTGTGTCGAGCGCGTGCTGTGTGCCCAGCCCCAGCTGGCCCCGCGCTGTGGATTCTGGGGTTTCGTGATCACGTGATCCCACTGGGCAGGAGCTCGCCCATAAGAGCAAATCTGCCCCAAGCGCTGCTTCCTCCTCTAGCTGCTGCCCTCCCTCTCCTTCCCGGCCCAGCTCTTGCCAGTGTTCAACAGCGCTCTATTTCCTCTTCCTCTTTCCTCAGTGCGGCTCCCGCCCGCTGTGCCATCCAAACAGTTCTCTCTCTGGTAGTTCCAGACCACCGCGCCCGTCCACGCGAGCCCCTCCAGCACTCTTCCCGGCTGGCTCCCTGACTCCCTGTCCGAGTCTGGACACTACCTCTTCTGTCTGGGGTTTTGTTGTTTTCCTTCTTGGCCAACAAGTGTTCTTCAAGTGTGGCCCTCTCCCCCGTCTGTCGTCCCCACCCTGGGCAGCCGCAGTGCTCCCTGCGGAGCCTGCGCGGACTCTCCCACCGCACCTGTCGCCTCCAGCTGCCCATGTCTGCTCAGAACGGCACCACCTCCAGCCGGCTCCCCAGCCTGCACCTTCGCTTGCTTGCCCTCAGTACCCCGGGTTTTGCAACTCCCCTCTCCGACCCATCCCTCTTCTCTGAGCAGCTGTCTTCGTGTCTCTCGCTGTCCTGTCACCAATGCTGGGCCAGGCCTCTGTCACAGCTTGCTCTGCGCTGGACTTCATGCATCCGGTGCGGTACCCCAGGGGCCAGGAGGAGAGGCCTGACCCAGTCCCTTTCAGGAGCAGAGGGAGCCTTGCCCGGGACAACACAGCAGGAAGTCCCCTCCGAGTCCTGCTCAGTTGACCCTGGCTTCTGCCACCCGCGGTCCCAGGGCACCCAGGTTCTGTAGACCACGTGGTGCCCAGGCCCTGAGGAAGGAGGATGTTTCCCGTTGGTTGTCCTTGGCCAGAACCTGCAGCTGATTTCAGTCTTGCGTCAGAACCTGATCAGCCTCTGCATTCGATGAGGAAGATACAAACAATGAAGACTCTCTTCTCTCTGGGCTTAGCTTACTCGTGGAGGCACAGCGACAGCAGGCAGAGTGCTTATCACATCCATTTAATTAATGGTGTGAAAACCCAGGTGCAGAGAAGTGCTCCATGTCTCCAAATCCCTGCCCACCACAACATCCTGAAGCGTTTCCCCGTGCTTTCCTCTGGCAGTTTCAGTTTTCAGGTCCTAGGCTTCTGTGTTCATCTTGAGCTGGTCTTTGTAACTGGTGAGAGATGGAGGCTTCGCTCTTCAGTGTGTGGGGACCTGCAGTCCCAGCGCCACCCCCGAAGAGACAGTCCTTGCTCCCTGTGTGCACTCAGCGCCTGGGGAAACCGCTGGCCGGAGCGTGCCCGCTTGCTCCTGGGTGTCCTCTTGTTCTGCTCCATTGGTCCACGTGTGTATCTGTCCCAAACTCAAAGAACATGTGCATCTGTGCGCAGAAACGAGATTGCGCTATGGTTTTATTTCCTCGTACTCTTCTGTTTTGGGTATACGAGCCTCATAAAGCAAGTTGGAATGCTTTCCCTTTCTCTGTTCTCTGAAGGAAATATTCTAAGAGTTTATTTACTCTGTGGAGGTGTGACTGGGGCTCACCTGGAGAGCCACCCGGGCTGGTGACTTGCTGGGTGTGGCGAGACCTTTCTGGAGCTAGCTCCCAGCCAGCAGACACTGAGCTTCACAGAGCGAGGCTGCATCCCTGTGCAGGCACTGGCGGTGTCCGTCCCCACCTTCTCAGGTGCCGACTATCTGACAGTGTGGCTGTGATGGGGAAATTCCTGCGAGCACTCCTTTGCGGCGTCAGGCGCTCTCCTTGCCGCGGATATCTGAGCTGGCTCGCTGGCCCTCCTGGAGAACAGGAGCTACCTAGTTATCTTCCCTGTGTTGTTGGTTTTGGCAGTGCTGGGGATCACATGCTAGGCATGTGCGGACCACTGAGCTACACCCACTACCCCTAGTATCTTACTAGATTCCTCCTGCTTAAATTAGCTCAAGTCACTTCTGGTTTTTGCAGCTAACAATAAACTTTGGGACTTAACACAGCCTCAGTGCCTGCTTCGGCAGCACATGTACTAAAAAATACAGGGTTAATTTTGGTATCTGTATACTTTTATTTAGTATTAATTTTTAGCTCACTTAAACTATTGTTTCTGATAGGAGTCTATTAAAATATAACAAGCTACATTAATACATCCATTTAAGTTCACGATTTTTTGAATTATTTCTATCATTAGATGCTGTTCTTTCCATTACTTTTAGCCCTAAATTCTATTAGATTGGATATAATTTTGTTTTAAAGGTTTATTTTTGATTACTTGGTGAATTTCATATACAAAGTTTTCCACTTGTCTCTGTTTTTTTTTTTGTGTGTGTGTGTGGGTACCGGGGGTCGACCTCAGGACCTCGCACGGCACGCGTGCCACTGAGTGATATCACCATCCCTTTCTTCGTATGTGGGTTCCGGGAGTCAAACTCGGGCCCTCGCGCTTGCCAGGCAGGCGCTTACGCTGCTGAGCCATCTCACCGGCCCTGGTCTCTGGTTTTTATAACTGGGATAATTACTAATAGGTAGCACCACGAGGATTTTTTGTTTCTACCTCAGCTTCTTGGGCCTTGACTGTGAAAGGTTCTGATGTGTAGCTGAGTATGGTGGTGCACGCCTGGAATCCCAGCATTCAGGAGGCTGAGGCAGGAGGATCACAAGTTTGGGTCCCATCGGCAACTTAATGAGATACTGATGATATAGCTCAGTGCAAAGGCCCTGGGTTCAGTCCCCAGTACCACAAAATAAAGGTCATAAATTTGAGCTAGGTGTGATGGCACAGTCTAGGCCCAGCACTCAGGAGGCTGAGACAGGAGGATCACCACAAGTTTGAGGCCAACCTGGGGTACATAGTGAGTTCAAGTCCAGCCTGGACTACAAAGTGAGACCCTATCTTTCCTTGCCTTCCCAGCTTCTAGATGCTGCCCAAATATTTGGTTTGTGACCTCATCTCATCTCCGAAGCCGGCAGTCACTCACTGACTCTGCTTCCGTTGCCACAGCTCCTCCTGTACTTTGACACCCTGTCCCCCTTCTGTGAGGACACTGTGATGACACGTGGCCCTCCCTCTGGACAGCTGGGTCACCAACCAGCTGACAGTTCTTTCGCTTTGTTCAGGTAGAAATCGTGCATGGGCAAAGTGCCACCCTGCTGGTGGCTCTGCACTCTGAAAACCAAAGCCTTCAGCCCTCGGCATGACAGCCCTGGACCCAGATGCCCCGTCATGGCCAGCTGATGCTGCCTGTGATCACTGCGGTTGACTTTGTTGGCTGAGGTACAAGACCTTCCGAGCCCGCATCACCTAAGAAGTGAATCCTGAGCACATTCCCAGGAGGGAGGGAGGCTTGGTTTACACAGGGCCCTGCCACAGCCCAGAAGTCACTGTCCTAAACACCGCTGAGTGCAGGGGAGTGCTGCTTATATAGCAGCCGCAGGTGTGTGATTGGCCCAAATTCAGGCCTGCTGATTGGTTCAAATTCCAGCCTTTCAATTGGTCCAAACTGCTCTAAACTCAAGCCTTCTGATCCAAGCCTACTGATTAGTCCAAATCCAATTCTACTGCTTAGTTCAAGGCTGTGCAGGGCTGACACCTCCTGGGGTGGGTGTGGGCATCCCATCAGAAACCTCCCAAGCCTGGTCTTTACCGGCTTGCTGGTCTTCTGAGCTCTGACCAGAATCTCCCATACAGAACAGCCTAAGGCGTTCGAGCGCTACTCTTTCAGGCGACCACTCGAACTTTTCCAAACTTCCCACAAGCAATTCCCAGTCTCCTGAATCACATGGTCAGGTACAGTCACAGCAATGACCCCACTCCTCTGGTACCAAATTCTGTCTTGGTGACTTTTCTCATTGCTGGGACAAAATACCTGATGCCCAGAGTTAAAGGGGAAAGGTTTATTTTGCTCACGGTTTGTGGAGGTTTCAGTCCATAATCAGCTGGCTCCAAGGCAGGGTGGCACGTGGCAGAGGGGCATTGGTTCGTGGTGGTGGAAGACAGCAAAAACAATAAGAGAGACAGACAGAGACAGAGAGCGAGAGACAGAAAGAGAGAGAGAGAGAGAGAGAGAGAGAGAGAGGCCTCTTTCTGTCACTTACATTGTATCCAGTCCACCAGGACTAGGGTGGTGCCTATCCAATCAGTGGACTGATCCAGCAATTGCCTACCCTTAATCCTAGCATTGAACCATAAATCATTCACACACTCTAGATTCAGCTACCTCTGAAAAAGCCCATCCCATGACTGCATGAGGCTTTGGGGGACATCTAGACACAAACCATAACAGAGGGGTTGGGGGCACATGGAGTGGCTGTAACCACCTCTCTGCCTATGGCTGTGACAGTCCTCAGTGTCCTTGGCCAAGGGCTCCCTTCCCAGCCCGTCCTCCAGCGGCTCCACCCTGGCGTCTGGGCGGCACTCCCCCTCAGCCGACAGAGAGATTTGCTTAGATCTGCAGTGTCACCTGCTCTGCAGCTCTGCGACTTTCAGAATCAATTCTGGAGTGGCGCTGTGTCACCTGCAGAGAGTCCTCTAGGGTGGCCCTGGGGGACAGAGGTGCTTGATTTGGTGGCTCGGCTGACATTGTCTCCTTCCTGCCACCGCTCGAGCTGGCGGGTGCTGCAGGTCACAGAGTCCACGCTGTTTCCTCCCTGTCCTTGCTCGCTGCGGGGTCCTGCCTGGGAAGGAGGAGCTATGGGACCTTCAGGCCGAATTCAGGGTCCTCTCCTCACTCTCACTGCTCTTCTGTGTGTCACCTGCACTGGAGCTGTCCTCCGGGTCCTGTCTCTGGGAGACCCACGTGGGGGGCACAGGTGCCAGGAGAGTTTCACACTTGGGATTCCTGAGGCTCCGGGTCTGGGCTGGGAGTTCCAACAGCTGGCGCCTCTGCCAGGGTGGGTGTGGTCCTGGCAGGGTTTGGGCTCCACCACCGGGAGAAGCCTGGCCTGCGATGAAGTCCGGAGCAATGGGGAAGAACCGCCCCTCTCTGTCCCTGAACTGCACAGTGGTCCACCGGGTGGCCTAAGAGCGGCCAGGAAGACGCCCTGCTTTTCAACGGACATGGGAAGGCCTTCCACTGAGTACACTTACAGAGACGGGAAAATGAAAGAAACTGCACTCTGACCACACACTATGTAGCACAGACTGGCCTCAAACTCTCGGTGATCCTCCTGCCTCAGCCTCCTGAATGCAGGAACTGTAGGTGTGCACCAACCTGCAGGTTCCCCAAATGTGCTCCAATGTAACGTTTCCATTAATGTCCTCCTAACATGCCCCCAACTTACACCTGTTAGGAAATGAGCTGGAAACCTGCTTTCTACCCAGACCTTGGTCGCTTTAATCACGGGTGGATCTGAGTGAAAGGATTTCCTCCTGGGGAGCAATGGCCCTGTGGGGAGGAGCCACATGGGTTCCGTTTCAACCTGTGAGCTGGGGGTGTGGGGCCACCAGTACCCACTCTGTCATACGGAGACGGTAAAAACACAGCCCGTGAAACGCAGCACACACACACAGGCTGCACATGGAAAGAAGAGGCCACAGTAAGAACGAATGTCGAAGGTCAGGGTAGATAGCGCCTGCATTTAAGTTGCATCTGGCAGAAAGAGAACAGTTAAGGATGGCTTGTAGGCCTTAGACCTGAGCCAGCAGGGCGAATGGTCGTGTCTTTTTTTGGAGACACTCTTGCCACACAGTCCAGGTTGCCCTTGAACCTGCAATCCTCCTGCCTCAGCCTCCGAAGTGCTGGGATTACAAGTGTGCGCCACCCGAGGTGTAAAAAGCGAGAGTCCCACCCTGCACGCCTTCCATTAGGTTAGGCCTCTCAGGCCTGTTTGAGACCCAGTGGAGACGTCGGGATGGTTGTAGGGTTCTGAGCTGCGGGAAAGGGCTCGGGAGAGGGGGCTCGAGAGTCGGTGTCTCGGGTGGTGTCTGAGCTGTGGGTCTGAACGAGGCCACCGTGAGGCCGAGTGGATGGGGTGGACCCCGGAGCATGGGTGTCTTGAGGTCGGAGGGAAGGAGCCTTACCCTTGGCCAGGCCCCACCCACCGTGGTCGCCCACAGGGAGAGCCCAGGGGCAAGCTGCTGTCTCAGAGCGTACTCCTCTGTCTGTGTTCGTGACTAGCGCAGTCCCCGGGCGGTGGTCACTCGGCCACAGGGCCTATCCTGTGCTCATGTGCAATCCCGAGCCACTTACCAGGTGGAAGATCACAGGAGCTTGGTGAGGCTTCAAAGCCCGCGCTCATCCTGCCCTTGCCGCGCAGCCAGCACCCAGCGTCCTTTGGTGCCATTCCCAGACAGTAGAGTGGCGTCCCTGTGGCCACGGGGCACATGGCCCTGTCCCCTCCACCATCCCACTGCTGGGCATCTGCCCTTCAGAGCTCTGCTGTTTTAACCTAGAGGAGTCCTTCCGAGACTGCACACGAGCCTGGTCCTGGTGATTACAGGCACAGCCCTGCCGTCCCAGGAATGCGTTAGAGTCACAGCCCGCCTGGGGTGACCCTCGAGCCTCAGTTTCCTCCTCCGTTAGGGAATGAAGAGAGTGAGTGGAGCCGCTTCCAGAGAAGCGAGAGCAGAAGCGAGGCGGGGGTGGGCGGCCTGCTGCACTCGGGCCTTTTGCCTGCCTGGGCTTTACTCGGTTTATTCCTAACCGCAGCTTCCTCGGCCTGGGCCTTGGCTCTCAGGAGAGACAGAGGCTTTGCGGAAGGGACGAGAATCCAGTTTGGTTCAAACCCACCAGCAAACTCCTGCAAAGGACAAGGTGGCTCAGGACTCAGTGCAGAACCGAGCCGCGCTGCTCAGTGAGCAAGCAGGCATCTGGGTGGCTGTGTTTGGGTCTGTCACCCTTCCCATTCAAAAAAATGCTTGCTTATTGCAGGTCTTATTTTTAAAGTCAGTTCTCATTGATTTGATTTTATTTTTCCCATTGAATTTCTGCATGGAAGGAATTGCAGGGCTGCCCGAGGAAGGAGAGTTAGGAAACCTCCCAAGGTCCCGCGGCCGGGATTCCAACGTGGGGCAGGGCCCCTGGATTCCCAGCTGGGCCCGGGGGTACCGGGGTCCACCCTGCTTTCTCCCGGTTGTGCAGGCTGAGTGTGTAACCACAGAGTCTCCCACATTTCCGCAAATAACATGAGCACGGGCTGCAGTGTTGATGAGGCGTTGACACCGCGGGTTTGGGTTTTATTCTGTCGAAGGTGCCCTAATGTTTTCCAGGTGTTTCTGCTCTGCTCCCTCTGCAAAGAAACAGGGAGGGGCCAGGAGGGAGGTGCTGGCCAGGAGCCCAGAATCCTCCTCCTGCTTTGGGAAGAAGTGAGAAGATGGTCTGCGTTTTGAATGAACACAGGGCGGAAGATGTTTGTCTGACAGCGAGGTCTTTGCAGCTCCCAACCCCCCACCCCCACCACCCCCACCCCCACCAAGCAACAGCCTAGGAACCAGACGTCGGCAGAACTGCTTTGCAGGTTTATGTGGTTCACATAAATAGTTCAATATGCTGTGAGTGACAGCGAGGTCCCTTGGCTTCTGCACTCCCACATGTCCCCACCCACGGGGATGGGGACAAAGGATGTTGTGTTTGGCTACTGCTCAAGAATGTGCAAAGCGGAATCTTCCGGAGAGGGAACCATCAATGAGACTTAGGCATTTTTTGTTCTGGGACATTTTTACTATGCACAGAGCAGAGCAGTAAGAATAGCACAACGCTCCCCCATGTAGCCGTCCCTCCCTGCCCTCGTTCCCTTCCTGCTAGATTATTTCAAAGCAAATCTCAGGCACTATATCATTTTCCCCATAAACAAGTATACATCTTTAAAATATAAGAGCTATTTTTAATGCACGGTAATTATTCCCACACTTTAAAAGAGTAAGTCCTCAATGCCCTTATATGTGTTCATAGGACCTTGTTGTCTCTTGATTGTTTTACTCTTTTGGCTTAGAGTCAAGATCCAAATAAAATCAGTGCACTGTCTAGTTGGTTATGCTTAAGTCTGACCTGCAGGCTGCCTGCCCCTCCCCCCCGTCTTTTCCCTGCAGTTTAGTTATTGCAGGAACTGGCTCGGTGTTCAGAGGGTTCCCATACTGTGTGCATTTTGCTGATTTCACTTTCTCCGACTCTGTCTGTCCTGTAAGTTTGTAGTGCGATGGAGACACAATCAGATTTCAGTTCCAGCTGTACCACAAGATCACCTCTTGATGACGTGCGCTTCCATCACGAGTGTGCAGTGTCTGCTTTCTCCTTCGTGTGTGCCGTTTGCAGCTACTGACGACCACCTTGCAGCTCCATTGGAAATGCAGACTGGAGACAGCCAGCTCACACCACTCCTGTGTATTTACTTAGCTGAAATACTCTATAAAGAGAAACTTCCCTTCATCCACTATTTGACTAAAATACAGATGTACAGGAAGGAGCCTCAGTGCGTGACCCTCCTTTCCTTTGCTAATACTGTGCGGTGGCACATGTCTGCAATCCCAGGGCCAGGGGAGGCTGAAGGAGGAAGCTCACAGGCCCATGCCCTCCCTGGGCACTTAGTGACTTGGTGGGACCCTATCTTAGAATAAAAAGTCAAAAAGTCCTTGGGAGGTCGTTTAGTGCGAAGGCCTTGTGTTCAATCTCCAATACCACAATACAAGAACAACAACAACACAATAGAGTGGTTCTCCCCCAAATGTGATCAGTGAAGCTAAGCGTGGTGGCGCACACCTCTAATCCCAGCAGTCGGGAGGCTGAGGCAGGAGAATTGCTGTGAGTTCGAGGCCAGGGTCACACAACTGCTCAAGGCAAAAGAGGCCTCAGTCCCTGGTCTGTTCAGCTCCCAGCATCCTTGGGTCTGTGCCAAACTCTCACCACACCCCCGTCCTCTGACTCTCTGCTTTACTTTTGTTTTTTAACAGTGAAAAAATATACCTAATCGGAAATACACTACCCTCAAGCATTTATAAGTGTGAGACACTTAAGTCCACCCCATTACTGGAAACCATCTCCACTGTCCCTTCCTGACTTTCTCTGCTGCACAGGGGTGGCATCGAGGGCCTCACAGCCAGGCGAGCCCTCTGACATCTGTCACTGAGCTGCACTTCCAGCCCTGCCACGACTTTCTGTTTTTAGTCATCCTGAGTGAAGTTCTGGATTCACACAACAGCTCCTCATTTTTTGCCTGCTCCAGCCGCCACTCTTCTATGCTCTGCCCCTGTGAACTTGAGGGCTCCAGGTCTTTCATACACAAGGAATTGTCTCGCACGTGTCCTTCTGTGCCTAGACTCTTGCACTTAGCATCGTGTTTTCTGGGTTAATCCATGAGGTGACATGTATCAGAATTTCCTTCCTTTCTGACACGCTTCACTTTCATACTTCCTCGTAACCGGAACACCTAGGCAGAGGAAGAGCCCTTCCCATCCTGAAGGGCTGTTTGGAAAAAAATGAAAATAAACTGAACCAACAACCACCACTGGCTGTAATCTGGAGATCAAGTACGCAGCCATCTGCAAGTGGAAGGTACAGCCAAGATCCGTGTGTCGTTCTCTCTGACCAGGTGGCACTTCTTGTGGAAATTCTTCATTAATAGAATTCATGGTTGAGAAACAAAAGGTCTTGTGTGAAAAGGGGCCAAAATAATGAACAAGGCCACGAAGCCCTCATCCATATTCACCCGGGTCATCCGTCCAGTGAAGGCACAGAGCGGACGACTCGGCATCTCTTTCTCCTGGCTGCTAAGAACTGGATGCCCGCTGTGTCCACATCCCCAGCTGTCAGGAAAGCATGGCAGCTGCCTGGAACTTGGAACAACTTCATGTCCATGCAGGTGAAGTGTTTGGCCACGTGGAAGAACACATGGATCGACCTGTGGTATTGCTTTCCAGGGCCAGCTGGTGCCCGTAGAGGGACTGCTGTGTCGCAGCGTGTTGGGATCCACATGCCTGGCAGAGTGTGGGGAGCCGCCGAAGCTGGAAATTGATCACGCGTGCTCCTGCTCCACCTCCCCAGCGCTGTGGGCGAGTCGGGCCAGCCCGAGAACAAAGAGCAGCAAAGAAGCAACAAAGGCGGAGGTGGGCTACCAAAACAAGTGGTTCCAGCCCAGAGAACACCTAGCCCCAAGGCAATCCAAGCAATGGGTTGCTAGGAAAAGGGGTGTCATGTGACACCAACTTACTAAATGTAAAAATAAACGCACTGCCTTGGTTAAGTAGTTCCTTCCCTCCCATCAGGAGAGAGGGCTCCACCTGACCTGAGCTTTTCGTCTCTTTTCTTTACTTCTCCATCCTCTCGCCGTCCCTCCCCTGGCAACTTTGAGAGCTGCGCAGGATGCGGCAGCAGAGCTCTTGCCAACGTCAGCATCTGTCTTCTGGAGGTGGAATTGGAAGAAAGAGCAGCAGGACAGGTCTGCCCTGGGCTGGGGTCACCCTGGGGTCACAGGTCTAAGACGCTGTGATGCAACTCCAGCAGATGCCAAGTGTCAGGTTAGCCCCGCAGCCACAGACCACAAAACCACGAAAAGCCAACACCTATCAATCAGGGGCCACTCACATTTCCAAGACACTGTGGGGTCTGGGTTCCTCATCGGGGAAACGAAGGATGAAGGCCCTGGCAGAGCTGCTGGGTGCCGGGAAAGGCAGGGCTTCCCTGTGTCCTCACTATGGCCACCGGTCCTCGGGGTCCGCCTCTGGGACAGGATGTGGGGTTGGAGCGCACAGAGCGCACCCACAGGAGCAGCATCTATGGAGGGGGGAGGGAAAATAGCCGCATACCCCAGATGTCAGGTTGTGTCACAGGTCCAGTGTCGTCCGCTGACCCCCAGAGAGAACTGGGGCTCAATTGACCTGTCAGGGTCATCCTGCATTGGGTACCAAAGCCGGGCCTCCTGTGTCCTGGCCTTGACAGGACAGCCCATGACGGGGTGTGACAGGGGGTGGCTCTCCACAACCAGGGCTCAGCAGCATCTCCAGAGCCCTTCCTGGGAGCGGTCGGGGCCGCATCTCCTCATCCACCAGAGTACTTAGGGACTGTTTCCACTCTGTCACAGTACTGTCTTGACCCCTCAAAGGGGACACCTTCCCAGGCGTCGAGAAAGCTTCAGGCATCTGTGGTCATGGACGCTCCCACTCTGCAGCTCCTCCCAAAGGCTGGAGCTGGACATCCAGCTCTCCAGCTACCTCGGCTGCTGAGGAGAGAAACCAGGGCACGTTGGAGCTGGAACGAAGGTGAGTCGTGTTCTATGGGCAGGGAATAATGGAGCGAAGTTATTACAGTGTGCAAAGAGGGACTCGAACGTATTACTTAATAGTATGGATACATTTGCCTTTGAAAACCAGGAGAAAACTAACCCATGTTTGTGGCTGAATAGGTATGTGGGCAGTAGGTTGGGACAACACGTAAGAGTATAGATTTTTTTAAGTCTTTGAAAATGTTGTATTGAAATTTTCAACATACGAAGATAGGGACCATAATATAAAACTGTACCCAGCACTTTGATTCAATAATTATCAATACAGAGCAAGGTATGGTGATGCACACCTGTAATCCCAGCACTCAGGAGGCTGAGGCAGGAGGATTGAAGTGAGTTCCAGGCCAGCCTGAAATACATAGCAGACCCTGTCTTGAAAAACAAAACAAAACAAAACAATCACTACAAGGCCAATCTCGTTTCATGTGCATCCTGGCCATTTCCTTCCTCACTGAATTATTTTGGAGCAAATCCCAGACATCATCAAATTTCATCTATAAATATTTCAGTTTGTATGTCTAAAATACAAGGAACAAAAAGCCCACAATAACATTCACCTACCTAAAAAATTAACAACTTCTTAATTTTACCAAATATGCATTTGGTAATTGCTGTGGGTTTCCCTATGGTCCTAAAAATTATTTTTTGAGTGCTAATTAGAATCAGAGCTCAAGCAAGATCTATACATTAAAATTGATTATCTCTTAGGTTCCCTTTAATTTATGGGTTACCTTGGGGTTTTTTTTAGCTCTTTTGTTATTTCTTGAAATTTATTTGTCAAACAAGCAAGGATATTTTTCCTATCAGATACCCTTAGTCTGAGTTTGCTGACTGTGTTGCACCAAGTTGTTCAACGTGTCCCTTCTCCTGCGATTTCTGTGACCGAGAGCTACATAATGATGCTTCCTGGGAAGCAGGCTTGAGTTTTTTTTTTTTTTTGGTGGGTACCGGGGGGTCGACCTCAGGACCTCGCGCGCCAGCAGGCGCCCGTGCCACTGAGCGATATCACCGGCCCCTTTTTCGTATGTGGGTTCCGGGAGTCGAACTCGAGCCCTCGCACTTGCCGGGCAGGCGCTTACAGGCTTGAGTTTTTGAATTTTTATTTTTTTCAATGCTATAAATGATCGTGTTTACTTCCATCGTTTAGTTGGTAATATTTGTCTCCTTTTCGTGATGTTAGTATTTATAGATGATTATTACCTACATAGAGCATGACATAGGGGTCACAAAATGGGACCCTCTTATATAAGCTGAAATACTTTTTTAGTTTTTAGGACTAGTAGGATAAATTCTTGACTCTTTTCATAATTTACCAGTTCTCAAAGCAATCAGATGGTCTCCTGGTGTCGTCCAAAGTAATTAAAGGAGTTGAATAAACGATTTATAGTCCCTTTAGGATGGGATGGGATGGTTATATCTTCAATTTACAAAATTAGGTCCAAGTGTATCATTTAGTTTTATGTTCCTTAAATTTCTCAAGATGGAGAAAAGTGTCTGGAGTATGATACCATTTCTCTATGAGAGGTATTTGTTTACATATAAAAATTAGAATAAATCATTTAAAAAATTACTTATGGTGGTGGGATAACATAGCATGGAGAAAAGGATAGAGATTATATTTTTTATAGATTTGACTCTAGAACTATGTTCACATTTTATATAATTATAAGTCAACATAAAATTAAGTCCAAAGTAATCCCTAAAATTCAGAATAACTTTTGAAGACTGCTTCCCCTTCGGCTTACATAACCCAACACACGTAACCGGCCCCATCCAGACCTGGGATGATTACAGGAACTCCCTCACTGCGTCAGCACGGACTGAATCAGCACACTAAGTACACTTGACACAGTACCCGGGATGGTCACGTGCCTACGTAAATTAGCTATTAGCTATTATTCATAACGCTAGAACTGAGCAGAATGATTTGGGATCAACTTTTAGAAAGATTCTCCTCAAGATTCTTCTCAATATTGAGATCTTTCAAGATATTTAAACATTTCATTTACAAAAATTTAGTTTTTCAGAAATGGGTCTCTTTCAGCCTTGGGAAGGGAGTGTTGGTCTCCCTGGCCCAGCACCAAGAATCTGCTGAAAGCAGATGCCTTACCCCAGTGAAAGGAAGGCAAGGATTTACTGTCTCCTTCAGTGGAAAGAAGCTTCCAGAATTCCACACATAGCAGATAAGGGCCACTTTCTCTGGTAGGGTGAGACTGACTGGAAGCAACTTTCCTCTCCCAAAGGGCCTGAGCCAACCCAGTCTGCTTTCCTCACTGTGGCCTTGATCTTACTTGTCAACTTGACTGGATTAGGAGACTCTTGGACAGGAGACTGGATCATGAGGTGCTGTACTCATCAGTGGACTGATCCAAGATGTGCTTAGCAGACTGTGCTGTTAGAAGGTGGAAGAGGTAGGGCACTGGGGGCTGCCTTTGGGAGGTGCTCTCTCACTGCTGCTCTTTCCTTGTGCTCTGTTTCCAGCCACAGTGAACAAAGCATCTTTTCTCTGCCAAGATGCTCCCTCTTTGGAGCCAGATGACCATGGAGTGAACCCTCTGAAACTGTAAGCTAAAATAAATTTCTCCTCCTTTAAGGTGTGGTTGTCAGGTATTTGTCCCAGCAACAGGAAAGCTGACCAACACACTCACCAAGGAAGGCCAGTCTTCTTCCTAACAAGTTTTTCCCTCATTACTCACATACTTTCACATTTCGCCTCTTCCTGTTCTGAGTCTGAGGAGATCTGTATGTGGAGGGCAGGGTGGTCCCAAGAGCCCCTCCTGCACCAGGATGTCTAGCAAGGACAAACTGCACTGAAGTGAATTTGAACCACATAAAAGTATCCCACTACACCCAGACTAATTGTCTTAGACCTGACTCAAAGCTCCCATTACCTGGATCGTAGAACTGCTCCCAGACACCCCAACCGTGGGCCCAGGGGAAGGGTCTGCAGGGAAGCCACAGTGGAAGACAGTGGTCATAGCCAACTGCTGTTAAAACACTGAGCTTCTGCAGAGTTGTAGACAAGATGTACGGCCATGCAAACACACCGTGTGGTGTCATCCCATTGTCCTGGGAGGGCTCGGCGGTGAGGGGCCTCATACTGTAAGCCCGTGGCTTCATGGGGAATCTGCCCCTCCTCTTCAGGAAAGTTCAGTTTTCAGGGAGATCCTTTTACAGAACAGAGGCTCATTACTCAATTTATGAGTCTTTGGGTTGAGGTATTTCCGTGTCCAGTCCCTAAAACTGAAGCACCCCTGTATCTAAGGGCTGACAACTATGCGGGATGACAGGTGAGGCCGGGGTGGCAGCTCCAGATGCTTCCAGAATTGCTTTGAGGGTGCAGCAGCCTCGGTAGGGCAGCCCGAGGGAGCCAGGCCTGAGCAGAGACATGGGTGAGTGAGGGGCCCCTGGTGACCACAGCAGCTGACAGGGCCCCGGCTGGCAGGAAGGATGGTTACCGAGCAACCGCCCCCTCACAGCCTCCACACCACAAATCCTCTTCCCACCCCCACCTCCAGCTCCTCACCGCCTGACGGCCTTGCTGGAGCGTCCGGACGGACACGGCCCCTGACAGCCTCACTCGTGTCCCTGTGTTGTGGGCCTTGGGCCTGCAGCCAGAGGAGCACCTGGCCTGGTTCTGTTTATCCCTGGACCCTTGATGTCCCCGGAACATTAGGGCTCCTTATTCCTAAGGCTGCGCATGAAGCAGTTGCAAAGCGCTCGTTTCAGACTGTGGCCCAGGCTTGTTTTGCATTTTTATAAATGACTAAAAGGTTAGCTTAGATCGGACCAGTTAAAATGATAGCATTCTTAATTTCTCCTCATGTTAAAGGCAGCTGCTTTGAAAATGAATGGTTTCAGAAAATCAGGAAATGACGAATGAATTAATTGGAAAATATTATTAAAATCAATGAAGCTTTCAGAATTGCCCTTGTGAGCTCTGTAACAAACTCCTTTTTGTTTGAATTTCCAAAAACCATCGCCCAGGACGTGGCCCGGAGTTCCTCAGATGCCTATCTCTGTAATGAACAGGAGGTCTGAAAAGTACCCTGCTTCTGCAGCGCCTTTATTGCTTTTCAAGATGGAAGATGTTCAGTTATCAAGAAAGCCGCCACCGTGCTTCCCTCTTTAATTCCCACAGCGAGGAGGCTCAGTTGGGTGGACAGCGGCATCCTGGGCCTGTACATCTGCTATGGGACGGGAAGCGCGCTCAGGAGGGACAGGGACACTGCAGCTCTTGGGAGGACGGAGCCAATGCAGTTTACTCACCAGCGCGGATTTGTGTGGCCACAGAAAGGGCCTCATCCTAACCACATGCGAGGAATTATTTGTCCACTAGTTGTTTTCCCTGCAAGATCCTCAACATCACATGGTCAAGGCTAAACTTTTTCTAGTTCACATCCATGTCCTTAGACTCTAACACATAACCGATGCCAGAAATACATGTTAAATAAACCTTCGCAAGCTCCCAAGGAGTGATAAAAGACACCACTGAGGCTCACATTTTTAAAAAATCAGTATTTTAGTAGGAAGGAAAATGCACTGTTTTTGGATAACCTTTCATTTAAAAATAGTGTCAAGGGCTGGTGAGATAGCTCAGAGGCATAAGCACCTGCCTGGCAAGCGCGAGGTCCTGAGTTCAACTCCTGATACCCACATAAAAAAAAAAATAGTGTCAAACTTAGAAAGTTTTAAAAGTTATACCCAAAACTCCTAGGTACCCTTCATCCAAATTCTGCAAATATTAACATTCACCACACTTGCTTTTATCTACATATTTGCGAGTAAGCTGCCCACAAGTGAGATGCCCTTTTACCCCTAAATACTTCAGTGTCATTCCTGAGAACAAAGGCTTTCTCTTACATAACTCCCACAGAGTGGTCACAATCAGGAGATTAATAGCACAATAATGTGACTATCTACTCTCTAGATGCTGTTCAGCATTTGCCAGTTATCTTAATAATATCCTAGATGGTAGCAGAAAAATAATGTTTTAGGATCCAAACCAGGATTATGCATTGCACTTAATTATGAAATCTCTTTGAGCTCCTTCAGTCGGGAACATTTTTCACATCCCGGGTGGTTTGAAAGCGTGCAGGCCAACTATTTTCTACGATATTCTTGGATTCAGGTTTGTCTGAGGCACCTCACGATTTAATTTAGATTTCGCCTCTTTGGCAGGGCGACAGGGAATTGAGGCTGTGTCTTGCACAATGCGCAGTTCTGGGGACACCTGTGTCCTCTGTCCCATTGCTGGGATGTAATCTGGGCCCCCGGAATAAGGGGTGCCCACCAGGCTCCCCCACGGCATGGCTACTGTCCCCCCTTTGCAACTGGCACATACTGTGTGGGGAGAGACTGTGAGACTGTGTGAGGGCCCTGCTGTGCGTCACACTTTCACCCATAAGTCTTAGCAGTTGTTGACAACTCTTGCTTTCATTATTACCGATACCTGCCGAAAGGGTTGTCCAACTCCATCATGCTTTTGCACATTTGTTCGTTGGCATTCTGTTATGAGAAAATGGTTTTCTCTATTCGTGTATTGATTTACAGGTATCTTAGCCTGGATTTGAATTAGCATCTTAGTCACTGAGGTTAGATAATCCATTAAAATCATTTTGGATATGCATGTTCTCTCGGGTGAAGCCGGCTCCCATGTTCTTTCGATATCTCTGTTATTTTTAATCGTAGCCTCTCTCTAAGTCATAAGGTATTCCAAGAAACAGCACCTCCACTGGGGTAAACCATTACCTCAGGAGCCTCTCTCTGTTTAATAGCGAATAGCCCCAAAATTTCCACTAAGTGGTCCCCACTTCTCAAATAAAATAAAACCAAAACAGAGAACATGTAACTATTCAGTAAATGTAATAAGCATTTAAAACACACTGTGACCTATGCTGTTGTCAGTTAAACAAGAGACACACAAAGTTGGATTCATTGTGACAGTATTAGGTGGGTATGGCTGTATGAAAATACAGAAGTCAGAAGAGAGCTGCTAACACATCGATCAGGCCTCAGAGTATGAGGTAGGAGGCATTATAGTGGACTGTTTAATGACATTAATGATTTTCAGAAAACATTAAAAGTAATCAACTTAGTTCCCTATCTCATAATTCAAAAAACTAAGCTCTCAATACATTAAAGCCTTAATTATGAAACTTTAGAATTATTACAGGGAAATTTAGAAGGATATGTGTAGGATATAGAAGTGGTACAGAATTTCTGCTATGGTTGGAGAATGCGTGTCCCCCAAATTTCCCATGCTGGCACTTCAGCCCCAGGCGATGGGTCTTTGAGAAGTGTGCCCCTTGGTGAGGACGCAGTGTTCAGCTCCTTTGCCTGTGTGAGGACACTGAGGAGGCACCACACATGAGCAGCAGTTCCTACCAGACGCTGAAGCTGCTGGTGCCTCGACCCTGGGCTTCCTCAGAGCAGAACTGTATGAGACAAAAGGACCCAGCCCAGGGTATTTGTGATAGCAGCAGGAAGGGACTAAGACCATTCCCTAAGGAAGCACGAAGAACACAAAGTTCATCACTGCTACATCTTTCTGATGAACCATTCCTTTTGTTATTGTACACCGAACCTTGCTTTAGGCTGTTTGGTGATGTAGCAAAATGCATGGGCTGAGTCACTTATAAAGAGCAGAAATGTGTTTATAACACATACGCTGGAGGCTGGAGGTGCAGGGTCGAGTCACCAGCATCTGTCGAGGGCCTTCCGCCACTCCTCACATGGCGGAAGGCAGAAGGGCAAGCTTGCTGGCCGCTGCAGGAAGCCTAGATCTGTTGCACAAGGAGGGGCCCTCGTGACCTGACTACTGTCACCTTGCAACACCTGAGTTTAACAGGGACACACTCGAATCACAGCGATCCTAAAGTTTTTCTTCCTCTCAGAGCCTTCTTCATCAGATATGAATATTTGTACACTGGCTAATTTTGATCAGTGTGTTTCCAGTATGTCTCTTTCTAACCCTTCATGACCAATAATTTTTTCTTATTTTGTTGAGGCATGAGTCCTGTAAACAACACATAACTGGAATTTTGTTTTTAAAATTGCAAATTGAAGCCAAGTGTGGCAGTGCATGCCTGTAATCTCAGCACTCTGGGGGCTGCAGCAGGAGGATCATAAGTTCAAGCCCAGCCTGGGCAACTTAGTGAGACACTGCTTCAAAAATAAAACATAAAAAAGATCTGGGGGTGTAGCTCAGTGCCAAGGTCCTGGGTTCAATCCCCAGTATTGGAAAAAAAATCTAATTGCAGAGTAGTACTCTATTGTGCATAAATACCACATTTTCTTTATCCATCCATCTGCGGATGGGCATATGTTCTGTTTCCAAGATTCAGCTATTATAAATTGTGCTGCTATAAACATGGGAATGCATGGATCACTGTGGTATGATGCTTTTTACTCTTTCAGAAAGATACCAAGAAGGGGAATAGCTGGGTCAAATGGGACCTCTAATCCTAGTTTTTTGAGGAATTTCCACACTGATTTCCTCAGTGGTTGCACCAGTCTGCACTCCCACCAGCAGTGGAGAAGGGTTCCTTTTCCCACAGCCCCACCAGCATTTGTTATTGGTTGATTTCTTGATGACAGCTGTTCTTTCTGGAGTGAGATGGAATCTCAGTGTTGTTTTAATTTGCATCTCACGAAGGACAAGTGACGCTGAACATTTTTTCCTATCTTTATCTGCTGTTTGCACTTCCTCTGAGAAGTGTCTGTTCATTTTCTGCCGTGGCATCTCTGGAAGTGGAGGAGGTGAATGAGGCTCCCCCAGCCCTCGCCCAGCCCGATTTGGAGCGTGGAGGAGGAAGTGAGCAAAGAGCACCGCAAAGGCCATGGAGATGATAGCGTGGTGCTGGTGGCAGCACAGACCCTGGCTTTCTTGGACCCGTCTTTTCTCGCTGCCCGGTGTCAGGTAAGGCTGTAGCCAGCCGCGAGCATGGATCTGTGCCTACCTTAGCTGTAGCTGACAGTAGGTGCGAGTAAGGTGCCCCGCCTGCGAGTTACAGTGGGGAGGGACCCCGAACGCAGCGGAGATGCGGAACGCCAGCCTGACGAGAGTCAAAGAAATCACGCAACCACCGCTTCTCGATGGTACAGCAAGTGGAGTTCGCTGCTAACGTGAAGACCAAGTGAGTCTCTCCTCTGCAGAACTGAACTTTGCCTTCAAACACACAACCTCACGTGTGCCTGGACTTGCCGCTTCCTTGTGTTTGTCGGGTTCGTCGCCGGGTAATCACCAGAGAGCCTCCCTCAGTGAAGCCACGTGCTCAAGTGGTACCGCAGGGTTCAGCTGTGAAATAGCTTCCCGACTCGCGGCAGCGGCGTTGGCGTTTGTAGACGGTGCCAGGGCAAATCAGCACAAATCAGGGTAACGAAGCCAGCTGTCCTGGTGGTCAGCATGCCGGTCACCACCAAGGGCCAGCAGGGGCAAAAGAAGTCTGGCTGAGGAACATCCTTCACGAGGCAATGAATATTGCTAATTTTATAGTCTTGTCTCAAGAGTACGCGGCTTTCTATGTCCTCTTTGCATGGGAAACTCCCCTGAAGCCCCGTGCGCCAACGCGTGTGACAACTCAGATCGAGCTGCTTGTGCGACACTGGCCCAGCCACCACCGAAAGGACAGCAGGAATCTGTTTGACAGGAATTTACTTATGAGCTATTTGTTGATAATGATTCAAATGCCAGCTTCCTACAAAATTGAGAATTTGGGGAAACTTACATCAAAGCAGACAAGCGTCGGAGTCTTCAGGAGCCGAGGCAGGATCCTGGGCCCTGGAACCTGGCTCAGGGAGCCAGCGCTCCTGGGGCCGGGGGCTTCGAGGGAGGTGACCGAGGCCAGAGCTCAGGAGGGGACACAGACACAGCCTTCCTCTGGGCGCCACGGGAGGACGTGGGAGACAGAAGAGATGGGGCCGGGATGCTAGCAATGCCATGCTTCCAGAAGAAGGGAGTTTTCAGAGAAGAGGCAGGGGCTGGGGCAGTGGTCACCATGCCAGCGGAGCCAGGGACACGGAGGAAGTCCCGTCCCCGTCTGCCATGGGGTCCTGCAGACGCGGGGTTTGAGAGAGCGCGCCCAGTGCCGTCGGAGGAGAGACAGGAGCCCATGTCCTAATAGCGTGCACTTTCATGCCGAAGCTTGGGAACTTCCGTCAGTGTCAGGAGGATGAGGACCCACTGACACGCAGACAGACTACGGACACTGTCATTTCTGGGTGGGTGACCCGGGTGCTGTGGCTGCTTTGCCCTTGGTGATATGGCTTTTCCAAAATGATGAACGACTGGCTTAACATTCAAGTATGATAAAGTACAGTCTTCCCTTGATTTGCATGGTAATCTCATTCTTAGAAAATTCAGCTTGTATTAAAACCATGCGAAAATGTTTTCTGTTTATAAGTAAAGCTGAGTCAGATTCCAGCTGCAAATAACCATAGTTGAGCTTTTTTTATTCCGAATTTAAACATTTTTATTAGTCCATGTTTGTGATGCGTAGTGATAGAATTCCTCATGGGGAGCTGATGTGCAGATGCAGCACTGCTCATTCTTTTTATGTCCCACCCCCGCCCTGTCTCTTGGTCCCCGTCCGGTTTGCACGAGATCACACTCCGCGTTTTTCGGTTCCACGGGTGTCCAGTGTATTTGGGAACCATGCACTCTACAGAACAGCTCTCGTCTGTGGGACTGCTTCCTCATCACAGAACTGCTGAGTCCTGGCTTCCACTCACCCAGTGCCAGCAGTGTGTGGCGGTCACCCCGACAGTTTAAAATAGCCCCACAGATTCCCAGGATGTTCCCACAGATTCATCCTGGCTGTTGGATGTAGGGGTTTTGTGGATGACATACTATGTGGTCCCGGGGTACAATGTGTGTTGTCGGGTTGAGAAGGGGTGGGTGTCAGAGCTGGGCTTGGCGGCACAAGTCTGTAATCCCAACTACTTGGGAGGCTGAGGCAGGAGGATGGCAAGCTTCAGGCCAGCCTGGGCTACTTGGTGAGATCCTGTACGGAAATTTAAAACAAGGACTGGGGATGCAGCTCAGTGTGAGGCCCTGTATTCATCCCTCAATACTAAGAAAGAGGGAGAGGGAGATTCTCTAACATACATCACCAAAGGAGAGACACAGATGGGTACAGCCCCTTTGGATTCTAGTGCCCCATCCTTCCTTCCTTCCTTCTTTCTTTCCTCCCTTCCTTCCTTCCTTTCTTCCTCTCTCCCACCCTCCCTCCCTCCTTCCCCTGCCCCCTCTTTCTTCTTTCTTCAGCACTGTAAGTCGAACCCAGGTCCTCATCAGGCTAAGCCCGCACACCTCAGGTCTTCTAAGTGCTCGATTCCGTTTTTTTTTTTTTTTTTTGTGGGTACCGGGGGTCGACCTCAGGACCTCGCGCACCAGCAGGTGCCCGTGCCACTGAGCGATATCACCGGCCCCTTTTTCGTATGTGGGTTCCGGGAGTCGAACTCGGGCCCTTGCGCTTGCCGGGCAGGCACTTAAGCCGCTGAGCCATCTCACCGGCCCTCGATTCTGTTTTAAGAGGGCCCGACAGAGGCTCTCTGTGCATCAGGGCGCACTGCAGTTGCTGCTTCTCACTGACACCCAGCTGGTAGAAGCTGTGAGCTCACAGCACAGCTGCTTCTCTAGGCCTGGCCACCCCGTACCAATCTAGCACACTCACAACCGTGTCAGTTTGTATACAAAGGACGTCTGCGCATCCTTTAATTAATGTTCCCCTGATTTTAACGAACGCTGCTTCTTCCACCAATTACCAGCATTTAACCACCATGTTCGTTAAATCCCTTTAAATTGCAAAGTATAACCTCAGATTTACTCTGGTGGATTCGCTCAAGCGTGTCACGTACCCAATGGGCCGATTCACCCAGCAGATGAGCGAAGTGCGTGTGTGTGTGTGTGTGTGTGAGTGTGTGTACTGGGGATTAAACTCAGCGCTTTCACACTGAGCTGCACCCCAGCCCTTTTTATGTTTTATGTTGAGACAGGATCTTGGTGAGTCGTTAAATTGCCCAGGCTGTCCCCTGGGCTTCAGGTGACAGTCATGCGGGTTTCCGGGCGATGGTAACAGCTGGCGTGAGCAGTGGAGGGGGACATGGTGCTGCCTATGGTTCAGGCCTGGACTCCCACACCCCGTGACGACTGCCATGGGGGGTTCCTGGCCCGGGTCGTGGGGCTCCGGCAAATCAGACCTGCCGGGGGACAGGGACAGTCCTGACAGCGAGGCTACAGAGGGCAAAGCCCAGTGTGGTGGGCACGCCTGTCATCCAGCGCTCTGGGAGGCTGAGGCAGGAGGATCACAAGTTCCAGCTCAGCTGGGGCAATTTAGCAACTTAGTGAGACCCTGTCTCAAAATAAAAAGTAAAAAAGGATGGGGCGTGCAGGTCAGTGAAAAGGCCCCAGTTTCTGTCACCAGGGCTGCAAACAGAGGAAGAAAGAAAATCCTGGGAGTGCAGAAAGGAAAGCTCCTCTTGCTCCTTCAGAGATGGTCCTTGGGCTCCTGGTGCCCGAGTGTCCCCACGCCTCTGCAGCCCTTCCTGTCCCCTTGCCTCCTCCGCCCGCGCTCCAGCCACTCCCCTGGAAGATGTTTTTTAAGCATCTCCAGCTGTTGCTCATCTCCTCTTCCTGATGACAGACAGCCTCCCTATTTCTGTCACCGTCGCATCTCTGGACATGTTGCCATCCGGCCCATCAGGTGCGAGTTCCGGCTGCTTGGTGTGGCTGCTCCAGCCTCCCGGGTGGCTGGGGGCTGAGTGACCCCCCGGCTCCCTCAGCCACTCACCGACCCACAGACTCACGTTTCCCGTTGTCCCACAGAACATCTGCCTTCCTTCCTGCCTTCACGGCTGACTCTTTCTTGAGTCCCCTCTCACCAGGTGGCACCAGCACCTGCGCCCGGACAGCTGCACTCAGCCCCTTGGCCCCCTGTGTGGTGTCCAGTCCAAGAGTCCGTGGGCACGGTGTGGTGGGGACTGTCCCCAGCCCGCCCTCTGCACCGGTGCCTCTTGGGCCCCGGCCTCCTCTGCTGTCCTCGCTGGTTCAGGACACTGCACTGTCCCCAGCTCGCTGCCCTCCGTCACCTCCTCGGCTGTGGCCTCCTCTTTCTGGAAGATGCCGAGGTCCTATTGCTTTCCTGCCCCGGTTCCCTGCCTGCCTGGGGACCCCAGACTCACCGCCTGCCACCCAGCCCCTGACCTGCGGCCCGGCCACCTCTCCTCTGCGGCTCCCTCATGGCCTCCCCCTGCCCTGGCCCGGCCCCTGCCTCCCCCTCGGTCCTGACGCTGCCTTCCTGGGCCTCAGGCGCGGCCCTCACACAGCAGGGTTGTGGGAGCCCATGTGGCTGGGCACAGCTGCGCTCCCTTCTCCGGGAAGATGTCACCCTGAGCCCGTTTACGCCCCCTCCTGCCCTCAGGACATTTTTCCGAGTCACTGACTTTGGGGCCACAAAGTTCCAGCCATGGCCGTCACCACCCAGGAGCCCCTGTGGACAGGGACGGAGCAGAGGGCCCCCTGCTTTGCTTCCCTTTTCCAGTGTCCCAGCATCACTTGTAGTCACACTGGGCCAGCTCACGCGTGGCCTGGCTCAGCTGAGCAGATCCCCGGGTCCTGGTGCAGATGCTGCTGCCTGAGACAGCGTGGTCAGGGGAGTCCTGACTGAGGATGCCCAGCCTCGCTCGGGAGCCTGTGAGCCCAGGGCTGCATGGGGACCTCAGGCCTGGGGCCAACAGGCTTGGAAGGAGCAAGGCCACCTCCTAGGGCAGCTCTGCTGTCACTGCAGAAAAGACACCGTGCATTCGAGGTTGCAGCTGAGCATCGCGGTCAGTAAACGGGGCACAGCCAGGCCTCGGTGACCAACTGCTCTTCTCCAAAAACATGGCTCCCCTCCTGCTGCCCGTGGTGCATCTACGCCGGCCCTTATGCTCATGGGTTCTGGGTTTGTGAATTCACCTGCTCTGTAGCATTTATCTGTGACCCAAATTAAAGCCCTGCAGGGCTGAGGTCGCTCACAGAGGCCCACAGGCAGTGGAAATCGAGCCACCTGTGTTACGCCTCCCCAGCTGAGCAGGGTGGGTGGACGAGGGGTGCTCGGGGCTGCAGAGAATCAAGGTGGCCGGGCCTCTGGGCACCCAGCATCGCCCACAGAGAGAGCAGCCTGGCCTCTCCCAGCCTCCTGTCTGTCTTGTGGGGATCCTTGCCCCTGTGTCCCCGCCGCAGTAAACCCTCTGCCACCAGCCCTCGGAGAGCCGGGGTACACCAGTGCCATGCACCAACCCCAGAACTGTGAGCCACATGAGCCTCTTTTCTTCATAACGTTAGCTAACCACGGGTGGCTCATTATAAGTAACAGGGAACAGACCAATACCTTCGATCGGTTTATTTTAAGATTTCACTTTCTTACAAAATCATCCATCTGCAATGGATTGGAAATTTATAAAAACAAAAACTAAACAGAAATACAGGTCATGGCCAGGCGTGGTGGCACACACCTGTAATCCCAGCACTCAGGAGGCTGAAGCAGGAGGATCACCATGAGTTTGAGGCCAGCCTGAACTGCATAGTGAGACCCTGTCTCAAGAAACAAACAAACGGGCCGGTGAGATGGCTCAGCGGCTTAAGCGCCTGCCCGGCAAGCGCGAGGGCCCGAGTTCGACTCCCGGATCCCACATACGAAAAAGGGGCCGGTGATATCGCTCAGCGGCACGGGCGCCTGCTGGCGCGCGAGGTCCTGAGGTCGACCTCCTGGTACCCACAAAAACAAACAAACAAACAACAATAACAACAAAAAACTGGTCTTTCTTTTCTGTGGAGCTTGAGAATCCGCACTGCGGAAGGCACAGAGGATCAAGTGTCAGGGGGACAGGCATGACACGTTAGGCAAATGCTCGAGAAAACAGGAGTGAAGCCTGGACTCGGAAGAGAGCGACGGCCCAGCAGGACCATGAGGTGCTGGAGGTGCCTCGGGGCCGCCAGGCCAGGGGCCTCGGGGTCTTGGGCGCTGGCTCTGCAGGAACAAGGGGAGAAGTGGTGTGGGCCTGTGGTTCACACACCCCGTGTGTGTGTGCACGTGTGTGCCTGTGTGTGCACGCATGTGCCTGTGCAGGGAGCGGGCAGGATGGAGCAGGACAGACCCTGGAGGTGCTGGCGAGAGCTGACTGTGGCGGCTGCACCGTGCTGAGGTTTGGGACTCTCCCCGCCGCGGAGCGGCCGCGGGAAGCCACGCGTCCATCTGAGCAGGTGGTGAAATGGCCCCGTCTGGGTATTCAGTGATAGTATTTACTGGAGCGGACGAACTTGTGAAAGTGCTTCGCACTGACTTGCAGAGAAGACTAGGTCCCTCTTGCGTCAGAATGTGCAGGAGCCTGGAAAAAGGTTTCGCTCCTGGATACGCATGTGCTGGGGTGAGTGGAGGGCAGGGGAACCCACTGTCCTGGCCCCTACCTACGCCCCCTCTTCTCTCCACCATAGTCGGCTGAATCCTGGCCCACAAACATGTCTGCTTCCTGATACCTGATCCCTGGACCTCGTGAATGTCGCCTTCTACAGCAAAAGGGACTCTACATGGTCATTTTGACTTTGGGGACGAGCTGGAAATCACACAGTGCCAGATCCGGTGAATAACGTGGGTGAGGACACAGCGCTGTGTTTTCACCAGCTGCCTTTCCACTGGATGGCTCTCAGCAGCACTCACCATATTTCTGATCACAGCTGGTAATGATCCTCAAGAAAGAGGACTCCAGAGCTGCTGCAGAGAGTGGCAAGGACGATGGGATGAGTGTGTTCACGGTGAGGGGAGGATTTGAGGGGTTCTAGTGACGCTATGTCTTTTACTGTGATAATGTTTCAGATGCAGGACCTTTGGAGTTCGTATCTCACCACAGCTCGCCCTGGAGCTGGACACAGAGCTAGGGACTGAATGTTTGCCTTGCTGGTTTCCTGGCTTTGGTCTGACTGTCGTCCACCCCCCAGTTCCTCCCTTTCTCGCTCCACTCCCCCACTGCCGTGACGTGAACAGCTGCTCAGCATCTTTTGATGTGTGGACTCAGCTCAGCACTGTGTGCTGGGAGGCGAGGGGCAGAGAGCGCGTCCACAGCAGCCGTTCTGCCCGCCGTGGAGCCGGTGATGATGGACTGAGACCTCAGCGAACCGTGAGCCACGATAAACCTCTGCTCCTTTAGGCCGTGGGTGTCAAGCATTGTATGCCCGCGAGGAGAGAGTGACTGAGATGTGCAGGAAGGGAGCCTTTGAAGTGGCCACTGGACCCTGGGGTGCAGGTGCCAGGTAGAGTGGAGTGGCCCATCTCACCCTCAAGAGTTCAGATCTTGTGTCGGGTTTCCTCCCCAGGACACAGGTCACGGAACATGGGACGCAGGGCACAGGACACGGGACACAGGACATGGTCCTCGCTATCATCCTGAAGGACCGCGTGGTCCTGAAGGATGCGGACAGGGCCGTGGGCTGAGTGCATGGCTGGGGACAGGGAGGGAGGTGGCATCTCCTCAGGGTCCCTGTGCCTGTGCCTGAGGCTGCCTCTGCCCTCTCCCTGGTATTGAAGACTCAGTTTTCCACTGCAGAAGTTCCAAGGCCACCACTTCCATCACATAAAGCCAGTATCTGCTTAGACCGGCACCTGCCACCCTCCAGTCCCACTCAACATTAAAAAATGCAAATGTTTTGCTATTTAAATACAGCCCTCAGGCCGGTGAGATGGCTCAGCAGCATAAGCGCCAGCCTGACAAGCGCGAGGGCCTGAGTTCGACTCCCGGAACCCACATACGAAGAAAGGGCTGGTGATATCACTCAGCAGCACAGGCGCCTGCTGGAAGCGCGCGGTGCTGAGGTCGACCCCCGGTACCCACAAAAAAAAAAAAAAAAAAAAAAATACAGCCCTTGGCCACAGGCTCAGGGCTTCCTGGATGTCTGCAGACCACACAGGCAGCCATGTCCTGCCAAGGGCTTGGCCTGACTCAGTGGGTGGAGGCAAGGGGACAAGTCCCTGTCACCAGGGAAATGGCCCTACTCCAGCCCCCTGAAGGGCTGAGTCCCTACCGATGATTCTGATTCGGTGCATTCCCTAGGGGCAGGGGCCCAGTTGACATTCCTTGTCTTTGTGCCCCCTATCCAGCCCAACACCGACAACAGAGCATGAGCTCAGGGAGTATCTCCTGAGTAGTTCATGAATTCTCCATCCCCTTCAGGACATCCTTGTGTTCCTTGCGTGTGTCCCAGGCATCGAACCTGGCCTTTAAATTGGTGCAGATTGGAGCCTTTGGGGAAATAAATCCTGAGTAATTCACCATCCGGTAGGCTGGTAAGAAATGCAGATAGATAATACCAGCAGGGAGTGGTATGGAGCTCGCTCCTTGCAGGGCTCCATGGAAAATGGGGTGTGGAAGTGTGCCAGGCAGAGCAGGCTTGCAGGAGGGGCTAAGAGGTGGCCAGAGGTGGCCTGGTCCCTAGGGCCCCTCCCCCAGTGCGGCCTCCAGGCCAGACGTGATCGTGCCCTGGTGCTGAGGGAGTGGATGAGACTGTTGGGAACCCTAGGGCATCACGGTACGAGCACTTACTGAGGGTTCAGGGTGCAGCAGACACTCTATGCATTTTCAGGAGGCAAAAACCACACCCCTACTTGAACAGAGAGAATTTAATGGGAAGGACTATTAACCAAGTGCAGAGTTATCAACCAGGCACCTAGACGGGTGAAACAAGCTGATTTAGTGCATCTGCACTGCTCTAACAAAATGCGGTAACCGGGCAGCTTAGAAGCCACAGAAACTGCTTCTCCCAGTTCCAGAGCCTGGAAGTCCAAGGTGGATGCACTGGCAGAGTCAGGGTCGGGCAGGGCCATGCTGGCCCCTAAACATGTTTTGCTGCTGTGTCCTCACGGGCACGGCCCTGCTGTAAGGACACTGTTATAGCTGCATCTAGATGTCCCCCAAGCCTCAGGGACCCATAGGTGGGGCTTTACAGAGGTGGCTAGGCCTAAGGTGTGTGAATGTGGATTAAGGGTGCAATGCTGGGATTAAGGGTGTGTGATACTAAATTAGTCCACCACTGGAATTAGCATAGTTCTGGGTGTGGCTGAATGGATTTATGAAGGCCGATGCCCCACCCTGGGTGTAGGGGGCACCCCCCAAAAGGCTTGTGGCCTGGATGGGATGAAAGGGAAAGCAGGTTTGTAGCTGCTGCTGCTGCTACTTTGCTGCCTCCTGCCTGCCCTGCCATGGACTGTTTCTCCTCTGCGATGCCCTTCTGCCACGCCACCTGCCTTGGAGCCAGCCATCTATGGACTGAAACCTCTACAGACTGTGAGCCAACATTAATCCTTGCTCTTTTGACTTGTGGGTGTTCGGTATTTTGTCTTAGCAACAAGAAAAGTAAACTAAGACAGGCACCAATCCTGTTCAGGAGGCATCAGCACTTGGGACCTAATCATCCCCAAACCCCACCTCTTAACACCCTGCAACCTTCAGGGTTAGGATTTCTAACATGAACTTGGGGCACACAAGCATTCAGACCACAGCAGGATCAGACGTCAACTGCACGAGCAGCCTCCGCCCAGGGATGACGTCCCCACAGAGAAAGCGTGTGATTAAAGGTAGGGCCAGGGACCTGGCAGGCTGTGTCTAAGCCTGGTGAGACAAAGCCCATGCTGCTGGCACTGGGAAATCTGTGCCCCAGCCAGGGCTTGAGGGCTGTGCTGGGCCAAGGCTTGTGGAGGGGCACACAGGCAGGGGCAAGTCCAGGCGCAGAGCTGGGGCAGAGGCTGAGCAAGTGGGGTTTGCAGAGACCAGGTGGGGACCACAGCATGGAGAGACTGCTACTGCTCACGGTGCAGATGAGGAAACAGGGCCTGGAGGTCTCAGGACTCAGCGGGAAGTTGAGGCAGCAGAGCAGGATGTGAAGCCAGGTCCACCTGCTTGCAGTGGCAGTGCTCTTCCAATAGGAGGCAGCACAGATTTGAAGTCTCTTGTCAGACTGGTAGCTGAGATGGGCAGGGTGAGGCGGGCAGGGCGAGGCCGGCAGGGCAAGGCGGGTGGGTCACCTATAGAGCAGGGGCGGGGCGGGGAGTCCTCACAAAGTCTCTCGGTGCGCCACTCGGGCCACAGCTGTGATCAGCCCTGCACTGGCTCACAGCTTGGCCACGGGCCCCGCTGGCAACGCAGGACAATGCTTTCCTTGTTTGCAAGGAGAGAAACTACTTCATAACTCTTTGAAAAGATTGAGATCTTTGCTTTTGGCCTAAAATTAGCCACCCAATAAACTCCTGTCCTTCCAGATGTCCCAAGAAGCCACCCCATCCGCTTAAGCTGGCACACAGGTGCTTGCAGGACGAGGCACCCACTCCTGGGTGGATCTCCACCCCAGGATATGTGGGCTCTGAAGGGCGGGATGGGCCACAGGGCTTTGCCTGGCACATGCTTCCCCAGTGATAGACAACCACGTTAAGACTTGTTTCCTTCCTGTCTTAGTCACTTTCTTTGTCACTGAGACAAAATACCCAACATCCTCAGCTTAATGGATGAAAGGTTTGTTTTGGCTCACAGTTTGTGGAGCCAAGGCTCCAAGGCAAGGTGGTGCAGCAGAGGGGCACAGTGGAGGAACGGCTGTTCACGTCATGGCAGCAGGGAAGCCGAGAGCCAAGGGAGGAGCTGGGGGTAGAGAGCAATCACACTAAAGCAGGACGAAACCCAGCAGGGCGGACATTAAATCTGCTAGCTCCATGTCTAGTGCCCAGGACAAGCTGTGGTGAGATATGAGCTCCAAAGGGTCTGGGAGCCCCACATCTACACACTGCCAGCTATTACAGCCTTCATGGCTTCTGTGTTGGGAAGGTTTACTTACTCCTTGTGCTTTCCTCAGACAATCCATGTTCCTCAGACGACTGAACGTTCCTGGCATCTCCAGCCTTCTGGGGTCTCCACTGCACCTTTGGCTTCACACTCACAGCTCCACACACTGTCCTCTCAGGGGGACACTGCTTGACCTCCTAGCCTTCTGAAATCCTGATGGAAACCATCCTGACCCCACAGCTCTTGCTTCTGCATTCGCCTAAAACCAGACGCCGAGGTCTGCCAGCAGCTGGAGCAGTAGCCGGGCTCCCTTGTATCATGGCTGTAGAGATCTCTGAGCATCTGGATGGCTGAGTACTGTGAACAGAATTCCAGGAACAAATTCCTTAGGCAGCCATTCTTGAGCACAGTAGCCCAGGGCTTCCTTCTGAGATCTTTCACTTTTGCAATTTTGAGCCTGGGGAGGGTGGGGCCTTGCTAGATCCTCACATGTCCTCAAGGGATTTTTCCCATTGTCCTGCTGTAAAGTACTCAGCTTCTTTTTAATGTTAATCTTTTCAGCAGTCAAGCTTCCCTGCTCCAACTTTGCCAGCTCTTCCTTTCTGGGGAAACTGAAATCTTTTTAAATGGGCTTTTTGCTCTTGATTTTCAGTATAAACCTGGCTAAAAGCAGCAAGCAGCATCCATGCCTCAGTCTGAATGTTGGGCTGCCTTGAAATTTCTTCCCCCAGGTTAGTTAGTCTGCTGCCCTTAATCTTTAGGACATAAGCAAAATCTAGACAAATTTTCTACCAGAGCATAACACGCATGCAAGACCTTGAGTCCCATTGCCAGTGGGGTTCTTCCCAACTGAAACCTCTAGAGCACGGTCTTTTCTGACTGTGTTACTCAGCATTCTGGTCTGAGCTCCAGCCAGAATCTCCCATCAAGCTCGGCTCACATTCTAGTATTCTAGGGCTGCTTCTCCAGGGAGTGTCTGAAAGCCTTTCCAATTCCCCCCATGAATGAGTTCCAAAGGCCTCTGAACCACACGGTCAAGTACACTCACAGAGACAAGCCCACTCTCAGCAACAAATCTGTCTTACTTTTCTCATCACTAGGACAAAATACCCTATGCCAACATCTTAAGGAAGAAGAGGTCCGTAGTTGGCTGGCCCCAAGGCAGGACGGCATGGCAGAGGGGCAGGGAAAGCTGCTCACAGCAGGGTGTGGGGAAGCAGAGAAAGGAGCCAAGGAGGAAGATGAACCCTTTCAAGCTGCACCCCGCGACCCCTCTCCTCCCAACAGCAAGCCAGCTATTCCGCTCCTGTTGTCCAGTCCCCTCCCAAGCCCCCTACCTCTGATATCATGAGCCTTTGGGGGACACTGAGATAGAAACCATCATGCTCCAGAAGCCCCAAACCTCAGGCCATAGCCTTGGGCTCCTTCTCCAATGCCAGTGTTCCTGAAGATGGTGAAGACCCCCAGGCAAACAAACCCCACAGGCTTGGCCCTGCACAGCTCCACTCCTGTGATCGGGTCTCACGCTCCCGGATACGCACACAGAACCACCCGAGTCCCGCTCAGACTTTCCAATGGCTCCCTGCGCTCTCTTGATAGAGTGAGTGTGGGGTCCTCCAGCCCTGGGGTCACCTCTCCTGGTCCTCTTCTGCTCCCCTCCTCCCATTGCCTTCCTCTCTTCTCTTCAGCCACAAACCTCCTTCAGGCTCCGGAGCTGCAGGACCTCTCCTCTCCTCCCTCCACTGGGAACCCCCAGCATCCACCCTGCTCCCCTCTCTCCTCCTCCTCCTCATCCCCGTCCCTCCTCCTTTTGCCAGCACTCTCCACACACCTAGGTGCTGAGTCACTTCCTCACCTCCTCTGGAGGTTACTGACAGCACGCGTCACTGCCGATGTCCTTAGACCATTGGGTTCTGACTTCCACCACAGCAACTGCATTTTAATGGCCCGGGTGCCGTCAGCCTCCTCCACTAGATGCCCAGCTCCTGGCACACAGCAGGCATTCTGCAAAATCAATTTGAGTCAATCAATGTAAAATTTAAACAACAGCACCAAAAATAATCAGAGGAGTCTTCCTGTGGCTTTCAAGTAGCCTCGTCCCAGTGTGTACGGCCATGTGACAAGGGGACCCCTGGCATGGGGGACGGGGTCCCAGGCTGTGCAGCTCCTTCTCCTGGAGCCTCAGCTCCTCACAGTGGGGACATCAGGCCTCTGCAAAGTGTCCTGGTCCAACCCTGAACAAGTGCTCCCCCCGGACACAGTCTGCAAGGAAGGGAGGACATCGACCTAAACATGCTGCTCCCACCCGGCCACGCCTGAGTGAGCCCCCAGCCCTGAGCCTTTTCTTGAGGTCGTCTTTCCTGATGCCCCCGACACCAGACCCACGTGCATCATGAACAGTATCCAAGTAGCCCAGTACCCCAGGCCCCAGACCATTAAATCAAAGGACAGAGCTTACTCTGCATCATCTAGCCAAAGGATGGGACATTTCCAGAATTAAAAATCCTCCTGAAATTGATGCCTTAATAAGGTGAAGACATCCACTGAATAAACATCAATGAAGCCCAGCACGTGGGGCACATCTATAACCCCAGCACGCTAGGTGGCCGAGGCAAGAGGGTCACAAGTTTCAGCCCAGTCTGAGTAACTGAATAATTCAGCAAGACCCTGTCTCAAAATTAAAAATAAAAAAGGACTGGGGATGTAGTTCAGTGCAAAGGCCCTGGGTTCAATCCCTAGTACTGAAAAAAAAAAAAAAAAAAAGCCCATTGTATTTCAGGCATTTAACAATCTGACATACTGGCATGACTTAAAACTCACATCGACTATTTCCATTATCGGGATGAGTAAGTTGGGGTCAGGAAGGTTTTGGTTGGACGGATGGATGGGTGATGGGTAGGTATATGCACGTGTGATCAATGGAAGGAGGGTTGGGAGAATGGATGGATGGCTAGTGGATGGGTGATGGGGGATGGGTAAAAGGATGGACAGATGGATAGATAAATGGATAAATGGATGGATGGATGGATGGGATAGGGGATGGATGGATGGGGATGGGTGGGCGTATGCACACATGATCAGTGGATGGAGGGTTGGGTGAATGGATGCATGGTTAGTGGATGGGTGATGGAGGATGGGTAAAAGGATGGATGGATGATGGGGGTGGGGGGATGGATGATGGAGGGATGGGTGGATGGATGGTGATGGGTGGGTGCACGCACACATGATCAGTGGATGGAGGGTTGGGTGAATGGATGCATGGCTAGTGGATGGATGGGGGATGGGTAAAAGGATGGATGGATGATGGGGGTGGGGGATGGATGATGGAGGGATGGGTGGATGGATGGTGATGGGTGGGTGCACGCACACATAATCAGTGGATGGAGGGTTGGGTGAATGGATGCATGGCTACTGGATGGGTGATGGAGGATGGGTAAAAGGATGGATGGATGATGGGGGTGGGGGGATGGATGATGGAGGGATGGGTGGATGGATGGTGATGGGTGGATGCACGCACACATGATCAGTGGATGGAGGGTTGGGTGAATGGATGGATGGGTGGATGAGTGGGTGAATAGATGGAGAAGTTTCTTGACAGACCACATTGTTCAACATTGAAGCCCCTCACAGGAAGGGCTCCAGGTGTCACTAGGCAGCGGCCCGACAAGGCTGGAGCAGTTTCCTGGTGCAGCACAGCCACTCATTTTAGACCTGAATCGTGGAGAGACTTTTTCACTTTTTAAAATGGCGGCTCCAAGGGAAGGGGGAGGGAAGGAAGGAAGAAAAACAACGAAGATGCGTTATGCGCGTGCACCCCCGCCGCGATGAAGGCAATCATCATGTACTGCAAACGTGGACTAACGAAAATTAAAGAAATAAAACGGTGGTTTGCAGCCAGAGGCTCTTCCTCAGCTCCGCCGTTCGCGTACAGCGTGGCTGCGGACCAGTGACCGCGCACCTCGGCCTCGGCCTCGGCCTCCGTGAAGCGGGGACCGCAGCGGCCTCAGCGCCGCCGCGCGCGGGAGAGGCCGACGGGACGAGCGGGAGGCGGAGCGGCCGAGCCTCGCGAGCTTCTCGGCCGGGCGAGGGTCCTGGCGTCCGGGGGTCACCGAGGCGGGGAGGACCCCGAGGTCACCGCTGCTCCTGGGGGCCTGGCTTCGTCGCAGTGGCCTCTGAGGAGCTTGGGCTCGGAGTCCCCAACGTCCTTTCCGGTCCCCGGGCAGGGAGGCTGGGAGTGCACTCGCGGCGGGAGCGGACGCAGGGCCTGCGGGCAGCGACCTTTCGCGACTCAGCCCGGGAAGGACGCGGAGGATGCGGCTCCTCCTGCGAGCGCTCCAGGACGGGGCGGGGCCAGGTGAGGAGAGCCGGGCCGTGGGTGTGGCCGCCCGGCGACACCCCGTGTCACCCTGAGGGAAGGGGCCTCTGCCTGAGGTCTGTTCGGCAACTCTGTTTCCCAGGATATTTGCGAATCGCTTACTTTCCACTCGCTCACTCCCTGCACCACCAATGCTGGCCTACAAGGAGGAGAGCAGAACGTCAGCGTCCCGAGGGGGACCCCGGCGGAGCCGGAGAAGTGGCCGGGTGCACTCGGTGGCAGCACCACGCCCTCCGCCACGTGCAGGCCGTCCCGTCTGAGCGCTGGGGTGCTGCTGACAACTGCTCACGGCAGGGACACTTGTAACTCCTGGGTCACAGATGGGGACACTGAGGCTTGGAGTAACTGGCCCATGATCACAGTGGCTTAGTCACTTTCTTGGCACTGGGACAAAATACCCGACGCCTGCCGTTTGGAGGCGGAGAGGTTCAGTTTGGCCCCTCGTTTCAGTCTGTGGTCGGCTGCCGCACGGCAGAGGGGCCCAGCGGAGGGAAGGGTGCTCCACTCACGGCAGTGGGGAGCTGGGGACCAGAAGCCACCCGCAGGGCCACACCCCAGTGACCGCCTCCAAGCGGGTCCCCTCCTGACCACAGATGCAGCACCCCCACGATCCAGTCACCCTCCGCACTCATGAGAGTTTGGGGGACACTGTGGATGTGAACCAGAAGATACAGCTGTGCATGCTGCAGCTGGGCAGCCCGGCCCCTGGAGACGCATGCGTGAGTGTTGCATCAAGACTATGCTGTCTGCTCCCGGGGACACACAGGGACAGGGATGTGTCCCCTGCAGGGGACTGGCAGAGGGGCGGCCACTCCGGGAAGATCCCTACTGGGCCAGCACTTTGCCTTCCACCTGCCGCTGCCCGGCCCCCGTCTCTCCCCGTTTCTCTCCCCACGTCACCCATCCTGTTTTTACTTCTCATGTCGTCCCCAGGACGGGGCCCAAGGAAGAGACCAGTGTGGACTTCAGGGTGGCCCTCTGTCCCGTCTGGTCACCTTCCCATCAGCTCTGGGGCCGGGGCCCTGGGTGTGCTGTGCTTTCCCCGCAGAGCCTCCCTCCTGCTCCTCCTGAGACAACGCCCACGACAGATGGGGTCCCCGGGCCCCCGCGCGTGGAGGACTCTGATTTTGGTCTTTGGCGTCTGTCTCAGTCACTTTCTTGTCGCTGAGACGCACTGCCTGACACCCACAGCGTAAAGGAGGGGCAATTTATTGTGGCGCAGGTCTTCAACCCACAGCCGCTCCAAGGCAGGAAAGCCCGGTGGAAGGGTCTGATGGAGGAACAGCTGCTCTCGTCTTGGCGCCAGGACGGAGAGCAGGAGGCGAGGAGCCGGGAAGACAAACCCTTCCAGGCCACACGCCAGTGACGCCCTCGCCCCAGCAGACCTCGGGCCGGAGCAGCGAGTCAGCGATAGCACCGTAACCAGTCACCGTCCTAAAGCCCCAACTACGAGCTCCCGAGACTTGGAGGGTGTCTAGATAGAAGCCCTAACAGGGCCCTAACAACTGCGCGTGAATGAAGCTCTTGTCGGGATGGAACAGGCGTGGGCTTTTGGCATGAAACTTGTGGTATGGTTTCCCCACAGCCCCATGAGGCGAGGTTCCCTCCACGGACAGATACGAAAATCAAGGCTTGAGGACGCCGAGTGACCAGCTCCAGGGTGGCCTTGAGCGGGAGTGCAGGTGAGCCGGACCCAACGCCTGCGCTCCCGGCCAGCCCTGCCGCTTGTCTCTCTCCACAGGAGGCTCTGACCAGAGTGAAAATTGGTCCCCACTGTTTCCGCTCCAGGTGGGGGAAGCAGGGTGCTGGAACACAGGTGCTTCGGGGCAGAGGCTCAGGCTCGAGGCCAGGCCTCTCCTGTCTGTCGCCCTGGAGGCCTAGGGGTGCCCTGGGAAATACTCGCCCCAGGAAGTGAACAAGGCAGGTGTGGTGACCAAATGGCAGGGGGACGCACAGAGGGAGGCCAGCTGTCCCTCCATCCCGTCCCCACCTCTATGCCCCTGAGCCCGGGTGCTGGGGAAAGCAGACCAGCCACACCCCAGGGCATCGGGAGCCCCTTTGCAGTGGGTGACATGGGGAGAAGACCCCACCTGGTGTGCTGAGGTGGCAGCAGCCACCGGAGCCTGGGGACGCAGCAACCGTTGCAGAACTGCGAGTGCCACAGATGGGGCGGTGGTGTGTGAGGCAGGAGGCCCACAGGACTGCCAAGAGGCCGCTTGGATCCCAGTGGGAGCCCCAGGCACAGAGAGGCTGGCAGGAGGGAGGAGGCTGAGCTGGGACAGGTCCCCCACCAGGGAAGCCAGCTGGGGACCAGGGGGTCTTCTTAGCAGCTGAGCTGGCTAAGAACAGGCTGCGTTCCTGCCCTGCTTGCCGCAGGCTGTGGGGGCTTAAGAGGTGCATCACAAACGTGTCCTTGTCCCTTTTGAAAGGACCGATTCAACAAAAGGCCCTGACTGGGGGGGCGCATTCCTCAGTGGGCCCCTCTCACCCACTCCCACTGTCCCCAAGGCCAGAGCTCAGGCTGTCCTGTGGGTGACCGATGACCCATGGCCCTTCACCCAGGAGCCGGGCCAATCGGATCCCCACCCCGGAATTTGGACCAAGGAATGCGGAGCCGGGTGGGCGGGCGGGTGGAGGCCACAGGAACGCACGGGAGTTAAAGCTCGCAGGCCTGGGCGGAGGACAGGGAGGCGGGAGCTGCAGCAGTGTGCAGGGAGAAGGTGGCTTTGGGAAACGGACAGAGAGGCAGCCATGGGGACAGAGCCACGTGGCCCAGGAGAGAGAGTCCTCAGCCTGCAGGCCCAGCTCCCCTCTCTCACGTGGGGCAGCGACCTCCTCCACAGGACAGTTCAGGGTCAAAGGGGACCAGGTGCTCAGGGCTTGGTGGCTTTGAGTCACAGTGACATTGAGGAGCTCCGCGAGCAAGGCGGAGGGAGCCCAGCCAGGGTGGCAATCAGCCGCCTGCCCCACACGCGGGGCCACGCAGACAGCTAACTTTGGAGGCTTCCTGACCCAGAGGAACGTTGGAGTCCCGTGCATGGGCTCTGGAGCTGGACTGGCCAACTCCATCTTCTCATTCTAAGGCAAGAGCCTGGGGGACACGAACTCTTCTAGTCCTGGTTTCCACAACTCTGAAACAAGGACAAAACAGATCCCCTTCCTGAGGTTGGGAACCCTGGGGCCCGGTCCCTGCCCTGGGGTGAGTGTCCTCCTCTGGCCGAGGTGGTGACATGTGTGTGTGCATGTGTGTGTGTGTGTGTGTGCGTGTGTGTGCATGCGTATGTGTGTGCGTGCATGTGTGTTCGTGTGTGTGTGCATGTGTGTGTATGTGTGTGCGTGCGTGTGTGTGCGTGTGTGTGCATGTGTGTGTGCGTGTGTGTGCGTGTGTGCATGCGTATGTGTGTGCGTGCGTGTGTGTGCGTGTGTGTGTGCGTGTGTGCATGTGTGTGTGTGTGTGCGTGTGTGTGCATGCGTATGTGTGTGCGTGCGTGTGTGTGTATGCATGCTCCTCCAGGGCAGCAGGAGGTAGGACAAGAGGCTGAGGAATCTTCTTCACGAGGACTGTTGTACCCGAAATGATCACGCCGGCCTGTTCTCGACAGGATAGCTTTCCCGTGGCTGGGACACAATGCGCTCTTTAGAGGAAGAGAGGTCTTTTTGGCTCACGGTTTCAGCCCACGGTGGGCTAACTCCAAAGCAAAAATGTCACGGTGGAAGGGCTCTGTGGAGCGAAGCCCTTCATGGTGGCTGGGAAGCAGAGCGCCAGCGAGAGACCCTCCGGAGGCAGCTCCGCCCGGGCCACCTCCTGAGCACCACTGGCTCAATCCGCTGCTGAGGACAGCGCCCAGGATCCAGCCACTTGCCAGAGTCTCGTGATCCAGTCAGGCTGACAATAGAGCCTGCGGAGAAGGAGAAGGAGCCGCAGTCACTCACCGCGCTCGGCCTCCCTGGCCGGGCTTATTAATAGGCCTGTGTCTATTTCTGTCTTCAAACAGCCACGGAAAGTTATTTAAAATGAGCTTCCAGTTGGGTGGTCAGGCTGCTGCTTATTGGCTTCCTCTCGGGAGAGTTCCAGAACTCTCATATTTTCCTGTTTCATTTATAGCCACAGCAGGCAGAGCTGCTGCTCTGTGTGGCTTCCCGAGCCAGGACGCCCAGGGGGTCTCAGAGGTGAGTGCCACCCCACAGCGTCCCTGGCATGCAGTTGCCTGGCTGTGGCCTTCGATGGCAGGGAGCGAGGGGAAGATGCTGATGTGGAGTCAAAAAAGCAGGGCTGGGGACAGGGACCTGGACCCAGCATGAGGCCCTGGTGGCCCGCATGACCCCAACTCAGGCTTTGTCTCTGTGCTGAACACCTGAGAGAGACCCTGCCTGCATCACGCCGCCTCCTCTTCTCACCTCCTCTCCTCTGAGTGTCTCACTCACTGCAGCCCCGAAGCCTGTCCACGCCCTGAGGAACCCCCACGTGGGGGACACCCCCACTCCATCCCCACAGCAGGCTTCAGCCACCTCCTGTGCTAACGGAGGCCTTCATTTCCTGTGCAGACGCTCACTGACACCCCACAGCTGGGCAGAGGCGTGGCGGTGGGCTCTCCCGGCTCCCCTCCCCCCCACCATTGTCCCCTGGTGACCTCTCCTTGAGCCCCATGACATCCAGCCACCCGCCCCCAAGACCGCCCAGCGCTCACCCCCGGAGCCCTCAGGCTGGCACGAGGCTTCCTCCCTGTCCTCGGGCTGTCCTCTGGGCTGCTCGCCAGGTCCTGTACAGTGGCCACGTGTGTGCACCTGGCACTGCCATCCTGCCGGACCTTCCTTTCCCAACCAATCCAGTTGTCCCTTCCTGTCCCCTTGGAGATGTTCAGGCCGACTGTGCCCTGCACCTCTGCGACTGTCTCAGTGCTGAGCCCTCTCTCTGTGTCACTCTCCCCCTTCTTGGACGGTCTTCTCTGGTCCTAGAAATCTCCACCTGTCCCCCCAGCATGAGCCTCCCCACCATCCGATCTGACCTCCTGCTCTCTGGTCCACTGATGCCGTCACCCCTCCAACCTCCTGCACACGCCCCACGGAAACCACGTTCTCTGAGGCCACAGTTCCAGGTACGGTTGCTGCGTAACAAGTGAGAAATGACCCTGAAACTCACGGTGTAAAACAGCCATTGATTATGACCGTGCAGTCTGAGGCCAGGCGTCAGGTTGGTCGTGAGGCGTAGCCCATGTTTGTACCAAGCTGCCTGGGGCCTTATGGGAAAGGTGTGACGTCTGTGACAGCTGTGGGTGGAATCGTTCTCTTCCACATCCAGCACCTGGGCTAGGATGATACAAAGACAAGGCTGTGACACAGACCTATATGGGTTTCTGTTATGATTTCAGTGAAGAATGCTATGATTTCAGTGAAGAATGCTATGATTTCAAAGGCCTCACCGGCTTGGAGGGGGGGCTTCTGGGGTGACTGGCTCATGGTGGTGGCATAGCTGACTTGCCACTAGGAGATGGGGTCGGAAGAGCTGGTCACCGAAGGGTCCATCTCCCTTCCTATTCCTCCCTTCCCCTCTGCTTCCTAGTCTCCATGATGTGAGCATCTCCTCCGCCAGGCCCCTCCAGCAAGCCTTCCGGTGTTTAAGCCTGCCAAACATGGACAGAACCTCTACAACAAGAGCCAAGGCAAACCTCTCCTTTAGGCCGTGGGTGTTGGGTATTGTGTCCCAGTGACAGGAAAGTGACAAAGACACTTTGGCTTCCTTGCTGCAGAGAGGCCTCTGGGTAGCCTGGTCTCCGTGGGTGCTTTCGTGTGGACACATGTCACAGATCACCATTTGTGTCTTGGTCATTACGACCTTCACACACCCAGAAGCCCCACAGTATCACTCCCACTGTGCTGCATTAGTCAGAGTGGCCACAGCCACCAGAGTCTGTGGACGGGACAGACCGGTGTCTCATGGGACGGGGTGCAGCCGCGTTGCAGAAGAGCCTGGGGACCGGACGTATTGGTGCGGTTGTCCTTGCAAAATATATTGGCCCAGACTTTGGTGACCCCCAGTTACGAAGCCGAGGATATTTTTCAGGTAATGTCGCAGTCTCTGCTGACTCTGTCACTGTGGGTCATTCCCTGCCTGGTGAAGCTGTCTACACCCATCCGTCTGGTTGACACACTTCCCTGGTTCTAGACAGACCAGTGTCCTCTTCCGCTGGCCTTCAGGCACCTCTGTCCCCCTCTTGCTGATGGGTCCACCAGGGGCTTTACTCAGCCCACGGCTGTAACACTTTGGCTTCTCTCTGGTGACTGCTGTTCCTGCCTGTATGTCGTTAGCTCCCAAATCCATTCCACCATGAGTCGCTCCTCAAGTGTCAGCCTTGAACACCCATAGCCTGGTGGGTGTGTTCAAAAATACTGAATTTCAGCAGTCACCAGCTAAGCTAGCCGCCTTCCATCGTGAACCGGGCTTCCTGGCGCTCGCTCTCTCTTCAGGGTACCCAGCTGCCTGTACTTCGACTCCTCCTCTTTTGTTGCTTCTCACATCGTTACCTGTCAAGTCGTGCTCATTTTGTCTCTTAAATGTGTCTACAATCTTATTTGTTATGGCTGTCGTCCCAGCACTCTGGAAAGCTGAGACAGGAGGATCACGAATTCCAGCCCAGCCTGAGCATTAGTGACTTAGCAAGACCCTGTCTCAAAATATACAATCAAAGAAGGTCTGGGGATGTGTCTCAGTGTGATTAAACAGCCGTCGTCTCTTTGTTCTGCCATGTGTTTATCAAATATTTATGGGGCACAGCGTAGTTCCAGACCTGAAATGAAAACCTGCTAAGACACGGTCTTAGGAATTGCTGCGGGTCCCTTAAGGTGTGACAGGCACTGTGGCTGCGGGATGACCTCCAGCGTGGTGTGGGCCTAGGTTAGGTGCTGCTGCAGAATCAGCGACTCACACTCCACGTGGTTAGAACAATGAATGTGTGTAAGCTCACCGTTTCTGGGGGTCAACAAGCTGGGTGCAGTTTATAGGGAAGCCTCTGGCCCAGGGGCCCCCACGCTGCACTGCGGAGGTCTGCAGTCAGCTGAGCCCTGGATGTGAGGCAGACTCCCCCAAGCACACTATCCTTGCTGCCTATAGGCTGGGGTCGGGGTCACCCCAGCAGAGCAGCTGCGCCTGCAGAGGAAGGATTCAGGGACAGAGTGGGGAGAGAAGAGAGGGGCCTGGCATGGGAGCCAGGCTCTGGGCAGCCCTGCCCCAGGTGCATCCCATCCCTTTGCCACACTGTGTTTGTTAGAAGCGAATCACTGGGTCCGGCCCATGCAATCCCGGGGAGAGGGGATTGCAGAGCGCAGGAGACCAGAAGGAGGGTTGCACGGGGTGATGGTCAGGTGACACCGGGGCTAGATTCAGGAGTTAGCAACAGAGCCCCACAGCCTGCCCTGTGCAGAGAAAGCTGTGTGTGAAATCGTGGGGAGAGCGAGAGAGATTATACCCTATGACTATACACACACGCATTTCAGCTGGGGCTCTGCCTAGGCGTGGGACTGCTGGGTTGTGGGTCCACACACACTAGGGCTTAGTAGTGTGACGGTTAATCTTAGTCATGTCAGCTTGATTGGCATGGGAGCCTCCTGGTGGATTAGTGCAGCACACTTCCAGGGTGTCTGGGTGGATCATGGCGGCATGACTTAGGGGTCTGTATCTGGGCCCTGGCCCCTTCTCCTTGACCCTCTTTCCCACTCGTTTGTTTTCTGGCCATGTAAGGCGAGAATCTTTGCTCCCCTACACCCTTCCGCCATGACATTTCTGCCTCGGAGCCAGCCCACCATGGACTGAACACTCTGAAACCATGAGCCAAGTTAAATCTCTCCTCCTTTAAGTCACAGGCATTGGTTACTTTGTACCAGTGGTGGGAAAGCTGACTGATACATGTAGGCACTAGCAGTTTTCTGCTAGCTGCATTCATTCACACTCCCAGGAGCCAAGGTTATGGGTTCTGTTTGCTCTATATCTCCATTCTTGCTAATACTTCATATTGTAAACATGTTTTTTTTTTTTTTTTGTGGGTACCGGGGGGTTGACCTCAGGACCTCGCACGCCAGCAGGCGCCCGTGCCACTGAGTGATATCACCGGCCCCTTTTTTGTATGTGGGTTCCGGGAGTCGAACTCGGGCCCTCGCGCTTGCAAGGCAGGCGCTTAAACCGCTGAGCCATCTCACCGGCCCCCCTGTAAACATGTTTATGATCGGCTGTTTCAGAGGATGAGCAGTGACATCTCTTTGAGGCTTAACTTTCATTTCCCTAATGTTGAGCACAGTGTCATATGATTGATTTTCAAGCTATCTTCTTTTGTAAAGTGTTTGCTGTTTCTTTTGCTCATTTCCCTGTTGGATTCTTCTACTGCTTTGCCAACTTTATTTATATATTGCATTAGTTTCCTAGAGCAGCTAGACTGGTGCATTAAATAACAGGAAACGTATTGCCTAGCGGTTCTGGAGGCTGGAAGTCTGAGACCAACGTTGGTTCTTCCTGAAGGCCCTTGCGAGAACCTGCTCCACGCCGCTCTCCTAGCTTCTGGTGGTTTGTTGACAATGTCTGGCATTTCTAAGCTCACAGAGGTCTGTCTTCATTTACAAGGATTTGTCTGTCTGCGTCCCCCTTTTGGGGACACAGTTATATGGACCAGGCCTACTCTGCTCCAGCGAGCCTTTATCGTAACCCTCTGTACCTTCAAAGACCTTGTTTCCAAATAAGGTCCCATCCTGAGGTTCTTTGACCACAGGCCAGCCCACAGTGTATTTGTTTTAGAAACTCTTCCTCCAGATCGCGTTCTGCAGCTGCACCCTCCTAATGGTGCTGTGGTAGATTTAAGATGCCCGTGTGATGGCTCTCGTTTTCCCCACTGGGTGCTTCTCACCCTCTCCCTTGAAGCTCAGCTTCCCTTCTCCCTGATTAACCAGCGGAACAGGAGAAAGTGATTCTGGAACAGCCTGGGCACAGCTGCTGAGAGAAAGGGCAGATTCTACCACTTCCCTCCTGGGAGACTTGCTCTTAGGCATTTGCTGTTGGGCACCGAGCTGCGAGAAGCCATACCCCTGGACAGGCTGCTGAGCAGCCAGCATGAACCAACCGATCAGCTTGTTCTGCGCGCCCCAGCCAAGGGCCTCAGCTACCTAGAGCACGGCAGGTCTGCCAAGCCGAGCCCTCCTCTCCCAGAATCACAGGAAGAGCAGGCGTTCTTACGTCAGCACGTCTTGGTGACCAGAAGCTCTGAGTGTTACTGCATTCCTGGTATGGCAGCCCTTCTCTTTAGGGTTGGAGTTAAGCAGTATTTGCCAGCTTCCTGGGCGTGAAGCTATGTTACCTTCTAGAAACTTTATCGATGCCCTTTTACCTTCTAACCTATATTACCTACACAATTTCGTGTGTGATGTAGTGTAATGCTTTCGTGTATGGTATAATGTAATGGGTATTTTCCTTTCCTACTGACATTTCCTGTCTTATGATTTCTTTATTAGACCACGTTTGCGGTGCAGAGCGGCTGCCTTCCTCCTGGGGCATCAGTCCATGTGCACAACACATCTTCAGTCCTTTTCCTGTCCCCTTCCCCTCCCCCTCCCTCTGTCTCTTGGTCCCCTTCCCATTTGAGAAAAAGCCATCTCCCTGTTTCCTATTATCTATCTTTTATTTCGCTCTTGGATTTATTTATACTTTGGGTTTCTCATGTAAGAGAGACCCAGTGCAATAAGATATTTTGAGACAGAGCCCACACACATCTTTTATGTGTGTATAGTAGAGCTATAATCTATCTTAAGTGTCGTTGCTCTCTTCCTGTGCCTGATTTATAAATTAAACTTGATCACAGACATATGTGTAGAGGAAAACACCCTCTGTACAGGGTTCTGTACTCAATAAAGCTAGGGCACTGCAGGGGCCTGGCTGTTCACCCCCAGGATAAGGGGAGACAACTGCATGCACTGGTAGCTGATGACATGTGACTGGGGCGACCACAACCCCAGCACCGTGTCTCGTGGAGACCCAAGGTTTCTATACTCAGGTTTCCAGGGTTTGCTGCTTTGCAGGGCTCCTAGGACTACAGAGCAGGATGCCGAGAAACTGCATTTGCGTGCACTTCCTGTGTGCGGACTGTGGTTGTGCGTTTTCCAGCACAGCTGGCTGCAGCTGCCCGAGGAGCCTGGCAGCTGTGCACACCCTGCGCTGCTGGCCGCCGGGCTGTCCCATCTGGGGCAGGTCTGAGCACCTCCATGGGGCCCCCTTTGTAGGCCCAGGCGTGGCTCCTGCCTCCCCAGGTTGCTGGTCCTGTGTCTCCAGGCCAGTGACACTGTGTCTCATTACGCTCAGGAAGAGCGAGGCACTGACAGCCGCCACCGTTACTCAGCTGGCCCAGCTTCATTCTGAGTCATCAGCCCGGCTCTGCTTTCGAGGACAGCGTATGGCACCGCCACGGCCTCCCAGGGATGGTGCTGTCTCCACACTCCGCGGCCAGCCCCTGCCTGCCTTGGCTCTCCATGCCCAGAGTGCAGAGACAAATTCTGCAGGAGCCCAGAGGACATGTTTCCAAGGCCACGTCCTGGGACACCTGGGTTTTGCATCCAGCTCTGGATCGCCCTGTGTGACCTTGGAGTCACCGAAGCACCAGAGCAGGAAGTAGCGACCCCCTGGGTCCACGGACGATTTGCTTCTACTCCGAGGTTGCTGACTACACACACAGGCCTGGGCGTTTATAAAATGAGTGGTTGACAACTCGCAACCTTTGCTTCAGTGTCTGCATTCACAGCTCCTGTTAGGAAATGCGAGCATCAGGTCCTAGCTGCCCCCTTCCCTGGACCCCTCACCTGGACAAGACCTGCACTGTGCCTCAGTCCCCACCCAGGCCAGGCTCCTTCCCTTATGGGGCCCTGCTGCTTTGCTCTGTGGACCCTGAGTGGGACAGAACTCCCATGACCTCCTTTCTGTCAAAAGGGAAAATACAGTTCCAGGGTGTCTGCCTTTCGATTGCTTCCCACCTCGGTCACCACGTCAAACTTGAACCCCTCTGGGGAGGTTTTACCCCAGCCCCTGGCCCAGGGGGGTGAGGTCCACTGCCGGGGCTGCCCTGCACTGGGAACGAGGGGCAGGAAGCAGAAGCCCCATTTCTGCTGGGGTCCAGGGGTCGTTCAATGTCAGCGAGGAAGGGCGAACCTTGCAGCTGATAAAAAGCTTCCTCAAAAGGGGAGTGAGGGAGCTCAGGGCCCTGAAGAAAAACGAAGCTTGGGAGAGGCCGAGTCCGCCCGCCCACGGCTGGGCCTCCTGCACCGCATGGAGCTCAGACCGCGGCCTGGGCGGAGCCTCGGCTGGGGCAGGAGCCGCGGGTGTCTGCCTTGGTGTCCCGCTGTCCGTGCGACCTTCTGTCCAGGGACTGGAAGGCCTGAACAGAGGAGAGGAACGTGCTGAGCGCGCTACCTGCAGAGCCACTACCAGGGTAGGACTTCTCTGGTTTCTTTGCTAAAAGTGTTTCTCCAAAACCGTGTCCCGGGGTTCTCCGAGCTGAGCGAGGCTGCGACCTCCCTGCCCGGGGGAGGGGCGCGGTTAGAGGGGGACCCGGGGCTGTGTCCGCGGCGGGTGTGCCCGGTGGGTGCGCACGCGGCTGTGCCAGGTCCTGCGGAGGCTGTATCGCCGAGGTGAAGGTCGTGGGGACCCCGCCCTCCGGCACCCCCTCCCCGCCGTGCGACCCGTCCGCCCTGGAGTCCCAGTGCGCGGGTCGCGAGTGCCCTGCGCTCGAGAAGGCAGGGTGCGGGCGTCCTCGGCGCGAGGCGCAGACCGGCCTTGTGGACCCTGCGTCGCCGCGGGCTGGGGCGCAGCTCACGGGACCGGAGCCCAGCGTGTCGCCTCCCCTGGCGCAAAGCCGCCCTGTCCGCCTGGACGAAGTTTGGGGCCCTCGTGGGCCCCCGACCTCGGGTGGGAGCCGGGTGCAGGGTGGGGGTGGGGCTGCCGACCGGGGATGCTGCCAATCCCCGCCCCCCATCTCCCTTAAGGTCAGATCTTCTACCCCGCACCTGGGCCCCCTGCACACCGCCGAGCACTCAGCGTGGAAGCGGACAGTGGAGCCCCGGCTTCTGCCCTTGGTTGGAACCCACTCTTGCCTTGAGCACCCCCAAGGCTGCGAACCTGAACCCACAGTCTCACTCCCCAGCGCCCTGGGGTGCCGGCCTGGGGGCGGGCAGGGGCGTCTTCCAGGAGCGCAGGGGGCTGTCCCCTGCCCTAGGACACCTGAGGCCCGCGGCAAAGTCCCCGACTAGGACCCGGGGAAAAGGCTGGCAAACTGATCTCTGGGCTCTTGGAGCTTCCCCGGACAGCGCCCGAGAACAGAGGGCTGGCCGCGTCCCGGAGTTCACGCTGACCCTTCTGCAGGTGAAGCCTGCCTGCCGCCCTGGACCGCCCGTGTGGTGGGCAGCAGGTCGTGAGGAAGGTGCAGGGTCCAGAGCAGACCGTCACCTGTCAGCCCTGCCCTGTGTGGGGTGCGGGTGAGGGGATGACCCACAGGGCACAGAGCTGGGATCTGGCCCAGGAACCACAGTCAGTGGGCTTGGGGAGCACTGGATTCTGCTCAGTGCTGAGGAATCGCTGGGGAGCCTGGGAGAGGTCGTGGGGCGCTCCTCTAATCTGTTCCTACAGCTGGAAGATGGATGTCTTGTTTTTGCTTCAGTTCAGTGGCACCCGAAGCTGTGACAGGGAGAGAATTCTTCCTGGGCAGAGTTGACAGTCAGATGGGCCACCCCTGGCTGCAGTGTGATTGCGTGTTTTATCCAAGGAGGGTCGCTGCACCTCACAGTTGTCCGGGGCCCTGGATTGGGCCTGATGGGCTGGGTGGGAGGTGTCCTGGACCATGGAGCAGGAGAAGGATTGGGGCTTGTCTTTGTTGCTTTCCTCATTGCTGTGACAAAATACCCGATGCCAGCAACTTAAGGAGAGGGTTTATTTTGCTTCATGTGTCAGCCCAAGGTTGGGCAGCTCCAGAGAAGAAATTGCAAGGCAGAGGGGCCTGGCGGAGGAGAGCTGCTCACAGCATGGTGCACAGGAAGCAGCGAGAGAGGGGAGGAGCATGTGGACCCCAGCACTGAGGACGGTCCCTGGTCTCTCATGGGTTGTGTCATCGCAGGGGTCTTGTGTCTGACCCTAAGTGGAGCGGATACCCCCCCCAAGTGAGTGCAGCTCCACTCACACTGCGTGCCAGGAGGGAGCGTCGCAGTGTGGTATCAGTGCACATGTGTGCACAGGGCCCATCCTGTCCCCGTGCCGCCCCCAGGGCTGGTTACTGTCATCATCCCCAGGGAGGTTTCCTGACCTGCCCAGGGTCATGGACAGAGCTCTCGGTAGTCACTGCGGAAGGAGGCCTGAGCTTGGCTCTGGGAGCCAGGAGCGCAGCCTGGCTGTGCCTACAGCTGTGTCAGCTGTGTGACTCACAGTGGACCTGACCACTCTGTGTCCCACAGCACCAACTTCCCAGATGGTGTTGGACTTCCTGCGAGCAGCTTCCGGCCTCCAAAGAGCACTTCCAAGTGGGATGAAAGGATAGAAGGGGGGCCTCCTGCTGAAAACAGGCCTGTCGAGGTTTCCAGGGTAAAACACGCTGTCCCAGGGGTCCAAGCAGCCAGATAAAGGGTGCCAGGCCACGACACCGCAGCCGCGGTGTTTTCCCGGGGACGTCTCCTTGTCTCCCTGCAAATAGCTTCCTGCGGACATCATGGTTGTGGGAGGAAACGCTCATCCCAGTTCCCATACCGCTCCTCATCTTTTTTCCACAAGTAAATAAAACTTGTTAGCTGGATGCACTTTTTAATGTGGTTGCGGCTTTTCCCTTCGTGTGCAGGGTCCTTTGTGTCTGCCGAGTTTCCTTTGGTGTGCGTTTCTAGTTTGGGGCTCTGACGTCAAGGGACAAGGAGACAGCGAAACATGGTGTGGGGGGCATTCGCTCCTCAGGAAGATGAAAGAGCAGGTTTCAGTGCCAAGTTCCTGGAAGCCTGGTCTCAGCTCCGTGGCACCAACCCCCAGGGAAACAGATTTTAACCCTCGAGGGACCCAGGCGGCGGGCTAAGTTTGTCTGGGTGCTGTGCTTGTCGGTTTGTCCCTTGTCCCCTCTCCTTTCTGCTGTGGAGCATGTGGCCACCCTGCTCTGGGGAAAGGCTGCAGAGGCAGAACTCAAGGTCGGACGGTCACTCGAGGCCAGGGTCTGTGTGACGGGGTGTGCGGGCATTTGAGCTGTGATGTTTAAGCTTTGTAGGAGATATTTTCATGTACCATTTGTGTGACCTTAAATAAATAAGAAAGGGACATCACCTGCCTGCCCCCCATGAATTGAGGAGTTGGAGGGGAAGAAAGGGAGAAAGGCTCTGGCATTTACGGTGCTGGGAGCCGGGCTGATGGCTGGGGCTCACTGGACCTCGCCTTCCTGCGCTGGAACCGCTGTGGGTGACTTTGAGGTGGGGCTTTCTGGGACAGGAAGTCAGGGCTGCCATAAGCAGCAAGGCGGGAGGGAGAGAAGCGTCCAGCGCGGTGTTGACAGGTCAGGAGGAGCCTGGGTCCCGGGCGAGGGTGCTGTGGAGAGGGCTCCAGGTCCGGGCCACTCCCTCGTGGCTGCCGCTGCCCCTCGCCCTAGGGCCACCCAGGAGCCTCTGGTCTCTGATCAGCCCTGCACACTCAGCTTTGCTGGGCCCCTCCTCCAGCTTTTCTGGAGGAGACCGTGCTGCCTTGGCAGGTCTGGTCCCAAGCTATGCCTCCAGAATTTAGCAAGCCTGAGATGGTGAACACCTGTGTCAACGACACGTTTGTCTTAGGCTCTCGTCGCTGGGACACAATACCACAACTTAAAGTAGGTATTGTGATACCTGCAACTTAAAGTAGGAGAGGTTTATTTATTTATTTATTTATTTATTTTTTGTGGGTACCGGGGTGTCGACCTCAGGACCTCGCGCGCCAACAGGCACCCGTGCCGCTGAGCGATATCACCGGCCCCTTTTTCGTATGTGGGATCCGGGAGTCGAACTCGGGCCCTCGCGCTTGCAAGGCAGGCGCGTATGCCGCTGAGCCATCTCACCGGCCCGAGAGGTTTATTTTGGCTGATGGTTCAGTCCAGGGTCCACTGGCTCCAAAGAAGAAACAGCGAGGCAGACGGGCCTGGCGGAGGACAGCTGCTCATGGCATGACGCACATGAAGCAGAAAGAGAAGGGAGGAGGGGAGGGAGATAATAAACCCTCCAGGCCACGCCCACGTATCCCCCTCTTCCCTCCAGACCACGCCCACATGCCTGCCCCTTCCCTTCAGGCCACGCTTCCCAGCAGCAAGTGAGCCCCAGCTCCCTGTGATTCAGTCGCTTTTCAAAAGCCCGGCCTGCCTGAGAGAGGCTGGTGGGGGACAGCAGGACATAAACTGCAACGACATCCTTCACGGTTGTGTCCTTGTTCCCTTTACCCTGCGGTCATCCAGGCCCACCACTGTTTATTTCAGCATAGATGCCAGGACCTTGGTGCCAACACCTCAGGCTTGCTGGGTGTGGTGGCGCACGCCTGCAATCCTGGCACTCAGGAGGCTGAGGCAGGAGGATCACCACACATTCCAGACCAGTCTGGACTGCATAGTGTGTTCAAGGCTGGCCTGGGCTGCTGGATATACAGAGAGTGGAGGCATCGTAGGCATCCTCCTGCTCCACAGAGCCGAGGATGACTCAAGAGGACAAAACCAACATTTGGGAAACCGCCAGTGTGTAAGACATTGTGTGACTGCTCCGGAGGTTTCAGATTCTACACATTCGTGATGGTTCAGTAAAGCAGAAGAAAAGCTGCTCTTCTCTTAAAAGAAAAAATAAACAGAAGGAGCCTTTGGTGAAAAGCATGCAGTCCAGCAGACATCTTGCAGCCCGGCCGCCCTCCCCCGGAAGCCCGTGGCTCATGCTGTAACTATTTATTGAGCATCCACTAACGGCCCGGGTGTGGGGACCCCACCATCTCCATCAGAGCTGCTCCAAACCCAGCTTTCATCTTGCGCCTCCTCTGTTCACGAGCCTAGGTGGTTTCCCACTCTGCTGAGTAAACTGAGCTGACTCACAGTCCCTGCCTTCCCAGGCCCCCACCGCCCTGCTTTCTGGCCAGGGGTCCGATCATTGCTGCATCTCGGTCCCATCTGCCTGGTGAACTCTTACTTATCCTTCAAAGCCCAGCTGGGCCACACTCCTCTAGCACCCCTGTCTTCTGTAGATCTCCGCTCCCCCGCTGGACTGTGAGTTCCTTAAAGGAAATCACCCGTGGGTCCGCAGACCCTGGCCCAGGCCTGGGTGAGCATTTCAGATGGGAAGGGGATGGCATGCTCCCTCTCCTTCGCTCCAGCCCCTGGCTCCTTGACTACCCACCTCAAGGCCTGTGGAAGTGACTGGGCGATGTCCCACAGTGGAGGGGAGCCTGGCGCTGGCCCTGGGGGTCTCCAGAACCCACACACGTCCGTGTCTGGCGGGCCAGCATGGGGTAAATCTGTGGGACGCTGGTGCTGGGACTGGGCCTCACCTCGTGCCGTGGGCTCCCTGCCAAAGAAGGAAATCCAGAAGGAAACTTCTCCTGCATCCTGCCCGCGGAGTCCAAGTCAGTTTCTGCCTTTGAATCTTACTGAATCCACGGCGTGAGTGATCCCGAGCCCAGCCCCAGGGTCTGTACGGGGCACTGCCGAGGTCAGTGCCGTCGCAGGCGCCAGGGAGCAGAAATGGAGGGGACTGTCCTCGTCCCCTGACGCTGTCCTCCAGATCCCCCGGCATCCCGTGCACATGGAACCTGCCCGCTGCGCTCTGTGCTGCTGCTGCTCCGCTCCATGCCTGTCCTGAACCTCGATTCCCGGCGGTCCTGTGGCCGCCACAGCTTCCTGAACCCAGGCCTTTCGGACAGATGTGCCTGGGACCCAGCTGCAGTCCGCCAGTCCAAGCTCAGGCGGGGACTCCTGGATCCAGATGCAGCACTGCCTCTGTGATTTTTTTTTTTTTTTTTTTTTTGTGGGTACCGGGGGGTCGACCTCAGGACCTCGCGTGCCAACGGGCACCCGTGCCGCTGAGCGATATCACCGGCCCCTTTTTTGTATGTGGGATCCGGGAGTCGAACTCGGGCCCTCGCGCTTGCAAGGCAGGCGCTTACGCCGCTGAGCCATCTCACCGGCCCCTGCCTCTGTGATTTTGACCAAGCTGCTAAACCTGTCTGAGCTTTTGCTTCCTAATGGAACAGAAAACTGAATAGTACCCAGGGCACAGAGTCCTGGGGGGAGTAAACGATAGCAATGGACCGCTTGGCCCAGGGCCTAATGTGCCACACTGCAACTCTCAATAAGTAATAACAGAGCAGCCAGCGGTTCTCGAGCACAGCTGGCACAGTTCTCTGTGCGTTTTCCACATGCAGAGTCCTGTGTTAAGGACAGCGTCCGAACAGCCCTAGAAAGTGGGCCTGTCACTGCCTGCAGGAGGCAGCAGGAGGGCTGCTGCCCAAGGCCACCAGCTGCTCCCTCTGGGGCTGGAATTGCGCACAGGTCTCCTGGCTCCTCCCCACCCTCCCCCTGGGTCCCCAACACAGCCTCCAGGTCCGGGGTCCTGCTTGAAACGCAGGTTCTCAGCTGGCTGCAAATGTCTGCTGTGATCGAATCCATGCGTTAACAAGGTCTTCAGGAGAGGTGGCTGCGAAGTAGGGTTTGAGAAGCACCAGCTCTGGTTTACGAAGTGTGAGCCTGAGAGTGTGCGTGAACATTGCCAGGGCTGGTGCTGGAGGTCCTGGTCAGTCGTGGTCCCCTGCTCTTTCCCACGGTATCCGTTGCCCTCATGACTTGGGCTCCTCAGAGGAGGTATGGGGCAGGGTGGGGTCTGGGCCGACCTCTGGCTCCAGTCTTGGACCAGGGAAGCTCAAGGCTGAGCTGCCAGGAGGCGCCGGTGGGGCTGGGCATGCGCTGTCCCCGAGGACCCCCGGCAGCAGCTCCTCAGACTTGGGAAACTGCCCATTGGCAGGGAGGCACGTCACTCTGCAGAGATATCCAAGGCCAGGGCTGGACTCCTGCACTGGCCTCCAGCCTCCCCTGCCCTGCCTCCTCAGTGACTGAGAAGCGACATTAATTTGTAACCTAAAACCTTTGCATCTGACCTAAACATAGGTCTTCGGAATGGAAATTTTGACCGAGCACTAGATCTGCAGAGAGCATTTTATGTAAAATTCATATCTTGTAAGCCTACTGCTGCTCTCTGGTAAAATGGCAGTTAAACACTCAAGCTTCTTGGGATTCTCAGAAATTATTTGAAAAGTAATTGTGTTTTCTTGATTGAATAAGTTAATTAGCAAGTCATCACATTTTTCGGTATATTCCTTCACAAATAAAGCCACTTTATTTATAGAGCTACTGTATTCCCTCAAAATGTTGTTTTATTTTCACAATCATCTGGTAGCTAACAGGCCGGGCTGGCAGTGGAGTTGAAAGCAAGACTCAGTGCTTTGCTGAACCTGGTCCTCACTTCCTTCTCTTCGGGGCAACTGGCGTCACAGTCACAGAGGACCCAAGGCAGGGACCCTGGGGTCCGGAGTGTGGCCTCCACCTCAGACCAGTTTGAGCTCTGACCCAGCCGGCCACTGGACCAGTGACCCTGAGCCCGTCACCCATACGTAGGACACGACAGCGCCTACATGAATGCTACCACTGCGAAACCCAGTGAGTCACCGTTTGTGCAGCACAGGACAGGACCTAGCTACCAACAATCATCGTTGTATGTGTGAGCGTTTGCTAGTATTATTTTTTTTTTTTTTTTTTTTTTTTTTTTTTGTGGGTACCGGGGTGACGACCTCAGGACCTCGCGCGCCAACAGGCACCCGTGCCGCTGAGCGATATCACCGGCCCCTTTTTCGTATGTGGGATCCGGGAGTCGAACTCGGGCCTTCGCGCTTGCAAGGCAGGCGCTTAAGCCGCTGAGCCGTCTCACCGGCCCTGCTAGTATTATTTTTAAGCCTCAGTTTTCGGATTTAAAATGGGTGTGGCAAGGAATAAAACTTCCGGCTGTGAGTTTTCCAAACTCTACCCGTGGGGCCTTGTCGGTGACTCCCATCTCAGAAGCGTCGGGCGAGGGCGTGGCTGCTGCTTTCCCATTATTGTGCAGACTGAAATCCCGGGGATGAGGAGGCGGGGCGCAGGGAGCCCACCCGGGCCCCCACCCCGACGCTTCCAGAGCGGCAGGGGGAGGCGGTGCTGGCCGGCGGGAGGTGGGGGAGGGACAGGGGACAGAGCTCGGGCTGGGGCTGTGGCCCTGCTGGAAACAGGGCTGAGCCTGCAGAGAGGAAAGCACAATGACCACTCGCTTCGTGCTGAGAATGCACTTCCCCTTGGTGTTTCCTCTGGAGACTGCGGCGAAGGTTGGATGGCTTCCAGTTCGCTTCTTTCTACCTAACTGCACTGAACAGCACTGAGCTCAGCCCAGGCTGGAGGCGGCCACCTCCACCTCGTTGGCAGAAGAGCAGGGACAGCCGGTCCCTGGTGCCCAGTAGGGATGCATAGGGTGGGGTGCAGGGAGGGCTCCCCGATGTCGCAGCTGTGGTGCCCCGTGCTGCCCTGGAGCCTGAGGCTGCATGCAGAGGTCCCCGGTAGGAGTATGAGCAGCTTTCCCACGCGGTTTCAAAGAAACCCTCCATGCGGTATCCTCCAGGGTCACACGCAGACAAGCGTCCTCAGCAGGAGGATTCGAAGGAAGAGCAGTGGCTCGGAGTCTGGGAAGCAGAGTCAGACCCGGGCCACGCTGTGGGGCCTCAGTGTCCCGTCAACAAGGATGGCGACAACCAGGTCCTGTGCAGGACCTGCAGGACTGACCTGGCGCTGCCACCTCGCAAGGCCCTGCGCCGGTGCACAAAAGCGTGAAGGGGGCATCAATTGCCCTGAATGGGCCGCGGTCTGCTGTGGAGGAGGTGCCCACGCCACGCTCCAGGTGCCAGCCCCAGCGCGAGAACTCAGACCTCTGCAGGGTGACTGAAGCCCAGGTGCAGATGTGATCATGCCTTTCTTCCTGACGTAGCCCACTGTCTTAGCTCCTGCTTAGGACACTTCTAGATGATGACGTCTGAGACGATAATTTATGACAATCAGAAATGTACTTGGCTCCTGGCTCTGAAGGCTGGAACGTCCACGAGTTTGGTGCTGGCATCTGCTAAGGGCCTGTGTGCCGTGTCGCTCATGCCAGGAGGTGGCAGAGCCGGAGAGGACAGCGACCCACTCCCGATGACCCCTCCCTCGAACGACAGTGATCGGGTCTGTCCACACGACCCCTCCCCTCCACAGATGGAGCCTGCGGAGGGGAGGGCTGGCGGGTGCCGTGGAATAGTAACACCGGCCTTCCGGGCCGAGATATCCCGGATTGCCGCCCAGCTTCAGCTCGACGTAGCGCGGCCTTCCCGAGCACCCTCCTCCCGACCCAAAGGCAGATGCCGCAGCCCACACCAGGCCTGCAGCTCGCACTGGGACTCAGGCTAGGGCCTGAGCGGCTTCCACTGGATTCTGACCAGGGACAGCAGTGCTGTCCCTTTGTAGAGGTGGCTGTCCCTACTCCTAAGGTGGGCCCAGGGAGACGGAGCAGCCGGGCTCCGGGGCGTGCGCGCTCCCGCTGTGTTCCCAGGCGTCTTGGCTGTGGCCCACCTCGGCAGAGCCTCTGACGACTGCTCATTCCCACGTTCGAGTGGGAAATAGCGCGGTAACAAAGGATCCAAGGGGAAGAGAGAAATAATCAAAGCAACAACATGGCAAACAGTCAGGACGCGGTCCGCAGAAGTTCCACCGCCAAGCGTCTGGGAAGCGAGAGAAGCTAACAGAGTAGAAGCTTTGGAACCGCAAGGCCAGCACTGCACTGTGGCAGCCCTGCGTCCTCGGAGCCAGCGGCAGGGCGCGTCCTGGCGAGCGTGCACGAGAGGGGCTTACTAAAGGGTCCCGCGTGGCTGGGCCACTCTGCCACCCTGCCCAGATCCCTCACTGTGGCCTTTTGTGTCCTCCGACTTGGTGTCTCTGCCTGCTAGGCGCAGGGTCCAAGACTGCCCTTAGCTGGAGAGGGCTGGGCGCCGTGAGTTCCCGCGCCCGCCGTGGGGAGGTGGCACCGCAGGCGGGAGGCGGTCCGCACACGGGAAGGGCGTTCACCAGCTGCCGGGGCTGGAGCAGGCGCGCAGCGGCTTCAGTGCCAACCACGCCACACCCTTCCAGAGGGCGCGGGAGTCCACAGCTGGCCCCAGGCAGCACAGAGTTTCCGCGGTGCTGTTAGGGACCATGGAGGCCACCTTCTTTACAGAACAGAGGACTAATACTTGTTGACCCCATCCTGGACGAATCCCAAGGCTTATTAACCCTCAGGGACTCACCTGTGATGTTCCCAGTTCTGATAAAAATGAGATTCCATGTTGTTTTGTCACTTGCCTAGAAGAACTGAAGAAAACACATATTTAAGGTCCACTGGTGAGTCCTCTGGGAACGCTTCCTCCTTGAGGAACTGAGGCACACGAGAGCAGGGGGTTCCAGCCCTGCTGAGAGACCCTTGGGCTCTGGGAGGGACTTGGAGAAGGAGGAAGGCGTGGTTCTCGCCATCCCAGAGTTCCTGGTCCAGCAAGAGGCATAAGGTGATTATACAGTGACAAAGGAATGTGGCAAGACAAAGGAGGCCTTCAAGTGTCCCCAAAAGGTCTGTGTTCCCAGGGTGGTGCTCTTGGGAGACATGGAGCCTTTAAGGGGTGAGGTTTAAGGGGAGGTCTTTAGGTCTTTGAAGTGCTAAAACTATAAAACTCAGAGAGAGCATAGTGGAGAGCCTTCATGATGTTGCACTTGGCAACAATTTCATGGCTACAACACTAAAGCACAGGCAGCCAAAGGAAATACAGGTAAATTGAACTCCATTAAAATTAGCAATCTTTGTATATCGAGGATGGGTAGGTTTCTTCACTCTGCTTCCTAAAGAAACGTTCTTTGCTCCCAGCCAGTTGGGAAGGGGTCCCAAATCATGTTAGATTATCAGGGAACAGTTTCCTGCTCCATGTATTTTCCCACAGCCTTAGCACTCAAGATATTTTTCTGACTCTTTCTTGTTCTGATGATTTGGTCTACCTACTTAGTTACCACAAATACTTGTAGCAGCTGAGAAAAGCCAATGTTGGTTCCATAGCCTGGTCCGCTATCATGCCATCCTTGCCCTTCAGAAAGTCTCCTCATCTCTAGATGAAGGGAGATGCTCTAGAAACTTCCAAGGAGGGCGGGTGAGATGGCTCAGCGGCATAAGCGCCTGCCTGGCAAGCATGAGGTCCTGAGTTTGACTCCCGGTACCCACATAAAGGAAAAAAAGGGCCGGTGATATCCTGAGGTCAACTCCTGGTACCCACACTAAAAAAAAAAAAAAAAAAAAGAAAAAGAAAAAAAGAAACTTCCAAGGAGAATCATGGGAGAAGGCGGAATGCACCCCAGGCATCAGTGCGAGAATACTCATCCTTTGCTCTGGCTGCCCTCAAGAGCAAGGGTAGGTGGGGCCCAGGATGGATGGGAGTGCTTCCAAGCGGACCAGGTGCGAGGCAGGCACGCGCTGGGGGCCTCTCGGCCACCCTGGCCTTGGAAAGCACACCCAGCTGTCAGCCTCTGTGGAGGTCGGTGCTGCCTCTGTCTTCAGAACTGATGGAGCTTCGTGTCCTAGCACTGCCGGCTTGGCTGGACCCTGGGGCGTGGGGACAAGGTCCTTCCAGTCCTGTTGCTGAGCTCCCTAAGGAGCCCAGAGTTCTCTGGGGTCCACTGTGGGCCACCTCGTCGGTCCCCGTGAGGGCCAGGAGAGGTGTGGGTGTGGAGCCCCTGCAGCCTCATGCCTGCCCCCCACGCCTGCATCAGCTCCCGGGACTGCAGCAGCTTCAGGCTGGGGCCCTTCCACGTGTGGCTGCTGGGACCAGGGAGACCTCAGTGCTCCTCCTGCCCCACCAGCTTCTCTGTGCTGGCTGCATTTCCCCCCAGAGCTGGAGCCCTGGGCAGCAGTCTGGCTGTCACTGAACTTTTCTCTTCCTGCCAGAGTTGCATGTGTTGGGCGTTCAAGGGCAGCAGATTGGCAGAGAGCAGCAAGCGGAGCTGCCAGCCTGGCCCTGGAATTTTGGGGTCATTGTCCTTTCTCTGCCCCTTGCCTGCCTTGTAGATTTGCATCACTTAACGATCAGAGGTGCCCTGCAGTGCTGGCACCCCCGGGCGGTGGGAGGAGGGTGCTTCTGAGCCAGGAGAGAGCTGCACCCCAGGGCTTCCAGGACTCTTTCGATGAGGAGCAGTGGGCTGCGGGGCAGGGAGCGCAGTGAGGGGCTGGAGGCGGCAGGAAGGACCCATGGCTCTTTGGTGTCTGTGGCTGCGTCCCGAGGGCAGCTCTGGGAAGTAACTTTCCAGCCGCAGGATGTGATGTGATGTGATATGAGCGGCTTGCCCTCTCCACAGGATGGAGCGGAGCGATTGAGCAGTGGTTCCTGGTCTCCGGAGCAAGAAGGAAGCCGGCCTCTGCTTTTCCAGCAAGGTCATGGATCACCTGACCAAGTCCTCTTGCAACTGGGCAGCAGACGTTGCCGCTGGGTTTCAGCCCAGAGCCGGCTCTGTGGGCGGGGACCATCCTTCCCTCCCGGGTTGTGCAGGGAGGACGCAACCCCCCCAGGAAGCCTGCGCGGCCTCTCTCCGACTGCTCCCTCTGCCCTCCAGATGCGGCTGCTGCAGTGCAGGCAGGGAGGACCGACCCTCGCAGGAAAGTGGGAGGGAGTTAGCGAGCCGGTGTCGGGGCGCCGTAGTGAGCTGAGTTCTCTCGGCGCCCGGGTCAGCGGGCAGTGAGTGCTGCGGAGCCAGCGGGCAGGCGGGGTCTTGTTAGGAGCACGGAGCTCAGCCCCTCGGCAGCGGCTGCGGCGCCTCCCGCATCTCCGCGCAGGAGACGGCCAGGGGCCTGCTGGGCACGGCAGCTCCGCTCCTCTGGGCGGCGACCGTCCAGGTAAGGTACGGGGTTCCTCTCTGTCCGTGGGAAGAGTGCTTCGTCTTTGCAAACCATCAACCCTGCAGGGGCAGTAGGCAGCGAGCTACCTTGCGAAACATTTGACTTTGTGAGGTTGAATTCTCCAGGAATTCTCTTCGTAACGAGGCTGTGCATGGAGCCAGCTCTCTTTTCAGGGAAATCCAAGGTGCTGTTTATTTTGGCGTGCAGCCCGCTCTGGGATGAAATAGAGTGTATTTATTATAGCAGAATGAAGAGGTTTGAAGAGAAACAAAAACGCAGAACCAGGTTTTGGTTCCAGGACGAAGGAAGGGAGGTCTCTGTATTTGGACTTGAGGTTGGAAATGAGGTTGAAAATGGTGAAATAAAGGGGACAAGTGGAGGGGCGTGGGCAGATGCTGGGGACAGGGCTGACCTGGGGGCCGCAGCCCGGGCACAGCGTGTGGCCCTCCTGGACCTGGTCTGCTGTGGCCGGGTTCCACCTGGACATCACTGCTGCCTCATGTGACTGCCTTGGTGGATTTGAGCAGGCAGCCTCAGCCCCCTCCTCCAGCCCCTCCTGCTCCGAGCCCTGTGGGATCTGAACAGCCCTGAGCAGCCCTGGAGTGACACAGTCCTCCTGCCCCTACCAACTGGGAAGCTGCTGGGCCCCAGAGCCTCTCTGTACCTTCGTTTTCTCATTTGCAACTCGGACCTGCTTTCCGAGATGGTTTCGTGAGGGTGAACTGAGGAATTACGTCTGCACCTGGCTCGGAGTCAGACTTAGCACCTGTTAATGTCTCCCCGTGAGGCCCGGGTGTAGATGGATTGTTTTATTCCAGGACTGAGCGTCTGCTACATTTTTAGCACAGGGAGTTGGATAGAGATGAACTTGCAAGAATTCTGACCTTCAGGAGCTTACAGATTTGCATGCGAGAAGAGCTGGAGAGGGCAGGAGCTGCACCTATTCAAACCCCAGGCAGTGAAAGCCAAGCAGCCACAGGTATTCAGAGTGCTGGGCGTTGGCGCTGCAACGCAGAACCTGGATAACTTGCCTGTGTCACAGCTTCGAGCATCCCGGAGGGCTGCAGGCCGCCTCCCAGGGCATCTCAGGCAGCAGCGCGTAGTGTAGTCTGTCATGTTAGAGTCACGAGTGTCCACGGGCAGTTACTCTTCTCCTCCCTTCCCACTTGCCCACTCTGCAGAATCCTCGGTGACCTCTGGGCATCCACGGGAAGGGGAGGGGTCTGCAGAGAGGGGACGTGGGTGGCAAAGGAGTTGCGCTGTGACAGTCCCTTCCTGTCCCTTCATGCCCTGGATCCTCCAAAGCCCTGCCTCACAGAGCTGCGCTGTCAATGCCACTGCTGCCCGCAGCCCGCCATGATTCACGTCAGTGTGTCCAAGTCGAGAGGGTCTGCAGCTCGGTCCAGAGCTCCTTCTGATGACGTCTGACCCGGTGTCTGCTGGAGGAACATCCGCGGCCACAGGACCCGCACAGGCCCAGCAGAGTTCACACTGCGGGAGGAGCAGAGAGAGAAAGAAGCGTGGCTCAGAAACACTTCCCCTCTCCAGGAGAGCTGGGCCGTGCATGGTGACGCACTCCTTTAACCTAGCACTCAGACTGAGGCCTGAGGATTGCTGTGAATTCAAGGCCAGCCTGGGCTATATAAGTGAGTTTAAGGCAGGCCTGGACTGCATAGCGAAACCCTGTCTCCAAAAGCTACAAACAAAAAAGGAGAACCAAGGTCAGTCCCGGCAGCAGGGAGCAGGGCTGGTACAGGTGGACAGGTGTCCACAGGTGACCTCTGTTCCCACACGGACTCCAAGCCGACTGGACCCGCACATCCGGCTCTGACAGCTGCTGTCACTGCCCTTAGCAGCATGGTCCACTCTGCCTCAGTCTGCCTACCTGAAAATGGAAATGCTGGTGACCCTCTCCAGGCCATGGCGAAGATCCATGAGGGGATTCGGGTGTGCTGAGAGCTCCGCAGCCCTGGGCTGGTGACGCTGTGGGGTGTGAGAGGGGTGCAGGATGGGGAGGAGAGGCTCGGCTGCCCGGCCTGGTCTGCCCAGGCGCTCTGACATCACAGGGACCCTGGCAGGCACTGCCCCCACCATGCCCGCCTCCCGCTCAGGGGATTGAGCTGCAGGGCCATGCCCCTTGCTCTCCTGGTCCCCACTTCCATCGCCACCCGCTCTGCTCCCCCAAGGCCAAGCGCTCAAGGGGCTCGGGGCCCACAAGGTGGCGAGAGTTGGCACTGCCCCTGCCCATGTGCCGCCCTTGGGCCCCCCAGGTTCTGGCGGCAGAAGCGGCACTGCAGGAAGAGGTTTCACAGACTTCCTGTCGGCCCGTTGCTGCTTAGATTTCCTCTCCTGCCCGGCAGCAGACACCTTTCTTCCTGGTTTTCCCTCTTACGTCCCAGCTGCAGGCAGCTCCCATCTTTCTCGGTTTCTGGCCTCTCGTTCTCCTCACCTGGAGTCTCTTCAGGCGCGCTGGGCTCCTGTGGTTCCTGCTGGCTGTGGCCTCGCGACTGCACAGTGCTGGTCCCCTGGGACTTGAGCCATGGGCTGGAGCCGGGCTACTCACCTGGGGGAGAGAGCCCTGGGAGGGGACGGGACCCAGGGAGAAGTCAGGGTCAGACTTGCGACAGGACTGAGGGGCAGGACGCTGTCTGTGGGGCCGTCGTTGCCCCACCACATGGTGACACCCACTGGCCCCAACCACGCCAGCTCTTGCCTGAGCGTGGGGTCTCGCTTTGTCCTGTGTCCATTGCGGATGTCACAGGTGGTCTGCGGCCACTCCATTCCGGCTTCCTTGCAGCTGGATTATAATCCTTTACCGGGCTGGGCGCGGGGCTCAACTCCCGCTGTCTGGGAAGAGCGCCGTGCGGCCGGCAGAGCGGGCCTGGTTCCAGCTCTGTCGTGGAGGTGCAGAGACCTGGACAGAGCCGCTTCTCAGCTAGGCCTCTCCGCTGCCTCTGCCCTCTTCAGCGTCAGCTGTTGACAGGGTTCCATGAAGTCATGCAGGGCTAGAGTGCAGGACGGCGCCAGCTTCCTCTCGTTCCTTGCAGGCTGGGAGCAGGGGTGGACTGACTTTCTTGGGTGCTGTTTCCTCCGCTTTAACTACTTTAACTCTAATGGGCCAGGTATGATGGTGCATGCCTGTGATTGCAGCACTCAGGAGGCTGAGGCAGGAGGATCCCCGGGACTGAGGGGACTGCCTGAATTACACAGTGAGACCCTGTCTCAAAAAACAAACAAAAAAAACCCCAAACAAAAAAACTCTAATGGAACCCCCGCTTCTTTCCTCTCCTCTTTTCAGATTCTCCAGGAATCCTGCAGACGGGCCAGTTGAAGAGCGCCTGTGAGACGGAAGGGCGCCTCCCCGGGATGGAGAAGACGGAGGGTAGGCAGCGGTTTCCTGCCCGGTGTGAAGGAGCGCCTGGGCTGGAGGGACAGGAGCAGCCGGGACATGCAGTGCAGGCCATGCCGGGGGTCCTGGGACGAATCCGGGCAGATGGGGATGGAAGCGAGACCCTGGGAACCGTGGGGCACTGGGTAGGGGGCCCGGAGACAGGCGCCGTGTGGTGACTGGCGGCTCTGAGCGTCAGTCCCTGCTGCAGAGGTGGCCATGCTCTGCGGCAGACGCCAAAGACGCCTTGTGACTAAAGTCAGCGTTGTCTCAGGTTCTGTGGTCGCACCTGGGTCTTGGCCATCTGGTGGTCTTCTGGGTGGGGCTGCGTGGTTAGAATGTCCCTTCATGTCCCCAGGGCGTGGTGGCTTGGCCCTGTGTCCCCGACACATGGGACCAGCTGGGGAGTGCTCCCCCCAGTGGCGGAAGGGAACACTGGGCCCAGCAGACAGAGCAGCCCCACGGGAGGGTGGAGGAGCGGAGGGGACCCCGTGGCCACTGCGCAGCCTTGTCCAGCATGCCTTGGTCCCGCATTAGCCCTCTCCAAGGTGGGGAGGAGCCGCTGGGATGGCACAGGAAGTTCTTGAGTGCTAACTACCCATGCAGTCCCCTGAGTCCCCTCCAGGGGACACTTGCTGAAGGTCACAGTGTAGACCCAGACCTCCTGACTCCTGAGGAAATGTCACCTCTCGTCCACGGGCCTGTCCAGTGCAGGCCACGGGGACCAGCAGTCAGCCCAGCCTCGCCCTGCTCCCCAGAGAGCTGCTGGACCCAGGGTCGGACACCATCCCGACCCCCGGCCCCTGGCTCTCAGCCACCATAGCTGGGATGGGCGGCCACCTTCCCTCTTCTGCCACCGCCTGGGCCTTTGCTTCGTTCCCGTTCTTTCTGGCTCTTTGGCCGCTTTCTCCCGTCTGTTTCTGTTTCCTTCAGGGATTTAGGTGTAGACGTTGAACTTTCCTGTCTTGCTTTAGTGTCTCTGATGACTCGCTTGCCCGCCAGCCGCCCTCTGCCTCAAGCGGGTGACTGCCATCCCTCTGACCCCATCCTCGAATCTGCTGTCCCCTCTGGTGTCTGCGTCCCTGACGGCTCGGCCTCCCCAGCAGGACCCGTGGGGCAGGCGGGCAGCGCTGAGCCGTCTCCGGCTCGCTTCTTCTCCCCTGGCTTATTTTCCGTTTCTCTGGTTACCCTCGGGCTCCGCTGCCCTCTGGGGTTGTGTCCTCGAGGGAGAGCGAGTCCAGAGAGGGGGTCCCTGGGATGCCCCAGCCCTGCCTCGGGGTCCCCCACAGCCACCACAGATGCTATTATCTCCATTTACAGTGGGGAGACTGAGGCATGGGGAAGGAAACACTTTGCCCTGGGGCACAGGTTGGGGACCACAGGGCTCAAACCCAGCTGACCCAGCTGGCCCAGCGATCCGATCAGAACCTCACTCTGAGCTGGGAGGGTTGTGATGGCTCCCGCCCGGCTGGGTACCCGAACCGAGCTCTAGCGCATGTGTGTCAGGTGGGAGTGTGTGTGTCCCGTGTTGTCACCAAGATTCCGATCCAGGTCGTGTGCCCTCGCAGGGGAGAAACGGGTGTGACTGCCATGGAGCGTGGTGCCCAGATCAGAGCGCGTGTGAGAGTGTGTGAGTGCCAGTGCACGGCTGTGAGTGCGTGTGTGAATGTGTGTGTGCATGCCGCTGGGGAACACCCTGGGCACGCTCCACCCCCGAAGGCTGCCCTGCCCCAGCCCCCACGCATCTGAGCTGCACCCGCTCCAGGTGGCTGGGTGCTTGGGTGTCACCACTGCAGGAAGGCAGGGAGCAGATAGCTATGCAGCCGCCCCAGGAGGGTGGTGGCCTCGATGTAAACCTGCTCCCTACTTGGCTTTGGCTAGTGCGACATGTCTGGTGATGTCAGCGGCTCCTGGGGACCCGTAGCTGAGGGTGTGGAGAGGGCAGCCCGGGGACCCAGAGCAGGGAGCATCCATCATCCACCTGCGGACACCGTGCTGTGCTTCTGGGGAGGGGCGGGAGGCTGTGGTGAGGGGGCTCGCTGGAGCTCGGGGCACCGGGCAGCATCCCTCCTCTCCATGCCAGAGGCCAGGTTTCTGCCTCAGTGGCTCGAAGCCTGGGGCCCGTGTACACTCACAGGGTGCTGGTCCGGTCCCGCCTGTGCAGCTGACATGATTTCTTGGCAGCCCGTGTGTGTGGTTGGCTCTGTGTCCTTTCTGGAGAGACCACGTCCCTGAGCATGAGGGACCAGGGGTGCGCAGGTGGCATCGTCAGCAGGGAGGTGGTCAGCTCTGCCCGCCTATCATCCCCAGCCTGGGAAAGCCAGCCGGGAGCACAGCCATGCCTGCCTGCTTTAACCGGTCCCTGTCCTTCCACACCATCCGCTTCTCTCACCTTGGCCATGTCATGTTGGTTCCCCGTCTGGTCCTCTGTGGGTCACTCCTTTTGCGATCCTACTGGCCATGCCGCTCCCTGGTGAAGGCCCTCGGTGGCTCCGTGACCCACAGTCACAGCTCGCTACATGCCGAGTGGCCGGAGACCCGGCTCCTGCTCCCCTTTCCACTTGCATCTTCCTCGGCTCCTTGAACCCTGGCCCTGCACCCTGCACTCGGGAACCGGGGACACAGTGTCCATGCTGCCCCTTCTTGCAGACCCTCTGCCGCCTCTTGAGCACGTCTGTCCTGCCTCTCTTGCTGTGCCGCCGCCCAGCATGGCTCCACGGCTCTCCACAGGAATCCGTTGTCATCACAGGCTCTGCCGAGCGGCACTCGTGGAGTGGGTGGCGGCTCCCCACTCCTTCACCCGTGCCTGGCGTGGGCTGGCCAGGGCCGGGCGTCTCCCTCTGTGCACGACCTATTGGGGCCGTGGGGGCCTCTCCACAGCATGGCAGTAGCACGGAGTCAGACTTCTTATGTGGCAGCTGGGTCCCCAGTGAGGTTTTGGGGGAGGCCACAAGCTCCTCGTGCCCTGACCTCACAATTCTGTCAGCGCCATCACCACTGTGTTCCCTGGTCCTTGGACCTGGAGGTCTGGATGTAGAATTTGTCTTGATGCAGACTTTGTCTCGATGTGGCACCAGCTTGCGTGATTAAAGGGGTGGGGACAGTGGTGCCATCTTGGGGACTGCTACCTGGCCTTCACCCTCTCTCTCTCGGCAAATTCCTGTTTGCTCATTTAACCCCTGTCCTGTGTCACTTGCGTGACTTTGTCCCTCCCCTATGGAGGCAAGCTCAATCTCTGGTCCAAGAAAACACTTCCAGAGAAGCTGTAAAGATAGATCGGGGACAGAAGACACCTTGTGTGTGTGTCTGTCACCTCCCTGGTCACGCTGCACACTGCTGCTGGCCTCACTCCGGCTTGATTGGAAACCATACCTGTCTCGTCTCTGGGTCCTTGGGATCTTGCTGCCCACCTAACAGAGGTGCTCAGTGAGGAGAGACTGAGGCGGAGAACTGAGCTACTGCTGCTTTGTGATTTTGCCCGGAATGGAGGGATGGCTCGGCCGCAAAGCCCCTCTGCATGGTCAGCAGCGTCCTGTGATTTCCAGGGTGGGGCCTCCATTCTGTGTATTTTGGCTTCCACAAGGACAGTAACTATAATAGTGAGTGTGTATCAGATGGCGAATGTTGCACGTGCTAGGCGTTGTTGTAGGGACCTGTGTTCATTATGAATTAATTAAGCCTCATAATAAGCTTGTCTGTTACTGTTCCCACATTCAAAAGAGGAGCTGCAGGAATCAAGGTCATTTCCCTGGGTGGGGACCCTGACCAGGCTCCAGAATCTGGGTTCCTAAACTCTTCTGGCCTCAGCTTTCTTCGAGCGTATTTAGCAGAATGCCGCGGGGGAAGTAAGGATGTCCCATGAGGGACAGAGAAGGGACAAGACTGTCACCCGAGGGCTGGTGAGATGGCTCAGCGGCTTAAGCGCCTGCCCGGCAAGCATGAGGGCCCAAGTTCGACTCCCGGAACCCACATACGAAAAAGGGGCCGGTGATATCGCTCAGCGGCACGGGCGCCTGCTGGCGCGTGAGGTCCTGAGGTCGACTCCCTGGTACCCACAAAAAAAAAAAAAAGACTGTCACCCGAGGAAGAGGAGCTTGGAGACGAGTCCCTGAGGGCTCTGAACATCTGTGCACCAGCAGGTGACACTGCTGGACAGCTAGGTGGAAGGTTCCCATCCCCACGTCCCGTGGTCAGGCTGCCCTGAGGGTGCTGGGGCCCATGCACCTTGGAGGCTGCCCGCCGTGTGCCCTTTGACGCCCACCGGCCCATCTCCCTCACCACCTTTTCTCATTGCCGGGGCTTTTGGAGGTGGAATTTGTTTGCTGAGCACTGAGCAGTTTCAGGAGAACCTTAGCTCTGTGAGGCCTCTGCTCCTGTTCTCTGCTCCAGCATCAGAGGGAGCTTAAATAATGAAGAAGGCATAGCTTCTCGAGTCCTCCGGCTTCAGCAAGATTTACCAGTAGCTGCTGGAGTAATGCTGAGAAAATCGTGCACCTCGTCCTTCAAGACCGTCCAGAGCCCGTAATTGCCGATTAGTACCTGACTCAGCCAATTCCTGATCATTGCAGCTCGGCAGCTACATGATTCAAAGCCAGCAAAACAGCGCAAGACAGATTTGTTTGGGTGCCGTGAGGGCAGGTTCCCAGCAGCCCTGGGACGACGGAAGCCGTTCCCTGTGCCTGCTTCCTCGCCGTCCCTGGGTAAATGCGCACTGATTGAGCTGATGCCTGCCTGGCTCAGCCGGGAGACGCCGAGGCCTCAGCATCACTGAGCGCCCAGGACAGTTACGAGTCACTCGTGACAGTGCGAAGTCCGCACTCCCGCTCCTCGGCCTCCTTAGCCTGTAGTTCTCGTTTGCGCTTTGCTTCTCCTTCCTGAGAAACGCTTTATTAGCGTGCGTCTGTGGTGCGCGTTGATTACATTTGCGCCTCCCCTCTCTTCTCTCCGTCTCCACATCCCCGTCCCCTCTCTGGAGCTCCACCCCACTGTTCCCCACCATCTCTCCTGGACTCTGCACTATGAATTATTCATTGGTGGGCTTCTTGCGTGGGAGAGGCCGTGTGGTATTTAACCTTCTGTGTCCGATTTCTTCACCATGTGTTCTGTCTCCCAGCCCAGGACCTGGCCTCGCAGGAGGACGAGGAGAAGGGCTCCCCAAAGAGCCACCCGTATTCGGTGGAGACGCCGTACGGCTTCCACTTGGACCTCGACTTCCTCAAGTACGTGGACGACATTGAGAAGGGCAACACCATCAGGAGGGTTCCGATCCACAGGAGGGCCAAGCAGGCCAAGTTCAGCACTTTGCCCCGAAACTTCAGCCTCCCCAACAGCGGCATGCGCCCCCAGGCTGCCCTTCTCCAGCAGCGCTGGTCCCCCGCGGTGCCCAGGAAGGTGTCCTTGGGGCCACAGGAGCAAACCCAGCCTCCAGTGCCGCGGGGCAGCACCCCCCAGGCCTGGGCCGGGGGCAGCGAGCTGAGCCACCCCAGGAAGGCCCTGCTGGCCGAGGCCACTGAGCAGGGGGAGGACATGGTGCCCGGCTGTGCCAGTGCCCGGCCCCAGCTCCTGCGGGCGTCCAGCATGCCAGCCACACTGCCTCCCAGCAGGGCCTCAGAGGGGCCCCCTGTACCCCTGGTGCCTCCTCCACTCCAGGACACAGGCGGCACCTGGGATGGCGCCTTCAGGCCTGCAGAGGGGGCTGCAGATCTCCCCAGCCCTGGGCCAAGAGCATCAGCTGCTGAGACAGCCGAGCCACGGGAGCCGGTGCTGGGGGTCTCTGAGGAGGCTGAGCCCCCAGCTGGAGAGGTGCAGGCTCCGGATTGCCTGTCTCCTCCAGGCCCTCCTCCCTCCTTCCAGAATGTACCTGTGGCCTTGGAGGACGTGGGGGGTGAAGGCCAGACCCAGGGCACACGAGTGGCGTCCACGCCCGGCTCCTCCACCCCGAGCCCCCCGCCTCTGCCTTCGCCAGTCCCCGAGAGTGAGCTGGCCCTGGGGGAGATCGAACTGAGCATCAGTGAGCTGCCCCCTCCGCCGCCGCCCCTGGAGGTGGCTGTGCAGAGCGTTGGTGTGTGGGTCACCGAGGAGGCCCTGGGCCTGGGTGGCGGCCTGGGACAGCAGTTCTGGGCCCTACAGGATGAGCTGGCCAGCTGTGCTGAGGAGCTGGCCAGAGTCCAGGCGACCCTGGAGGCCAAGGAACAGAGGGTTTGCGAGCTGGAGGGCACGGTGGCCCAGCTGGAGGAGAAACTCAACCAGGACTCCCAGGATTCCTGGGGCCATGCGGATGCTGCAGTGAGCACTGACCCTCTGTGTGGCCTGCACCATGTGGAGACCTGTGACAAGTGTGTCGGGGTCACCCTTCTGAGCCTCGCAGACTCTGGAAGCCAGGGAGCCCTGGGGGAAGAGGGGAGCCTCCTCTGGGTGACAGACAGTGCACTGCCAGGGGACGGGCCCCCAGCCCAGCTGTCCCTGCTGCAGGGACCTGGGACCATCACTGCCTCCCCCGTGCATGGCTGCCTCTCCACAGAGCTCAGGATAGAGGAGCCGGCCAGCTTGGGGCAGGAGAAGGATGAAGGCCTGGCTGCGGAGGGCACCTCGGGCAGCGACTGGGGGGCTGCCCCAGCGGCCAGGGAGGAGGCTGGCTCCCAGCAGCCAGGTGGGCTGCCCAGGTCCCCACCGGACGCCGCGCTGGGGCAGTACGTGAGAAAGATCCAGGAGCTGCTGCAGGAGCAGTGGAGCTGCCTGGAGCACAGCTACCCTGAGCTGGCCAGCGCCCTGCGGCAGCCGGCATCCAGGCTCAGCAGCATCCGTGGCCAGCTGCTCAGCTCGCTCAGCCTGCTGCTGTCGGCCTGCGCGGCCCAGGGCCCGCAGCAGGAGCCAGCGGGGCACCCGGCCCCCTCCCCACCGGCTCCTGGTGAGTCCCTTGCGAGACCTCGGGGAGGCTCCCTGTGTTCATGTGGGTGCGTTTGCATGAGGGCCTCGTGCCTCAGGAGCTGTGGGGAAACCTGCACAGTGTGACCCTGGGGGCCTGGTGCCTCCCCTCTGTCCTGGCTCGAAGGTTGGGTCCAGCTGCGGGCACAGCTGCACAGGTAGCATGTGCCACTGAGGATGAGCCGGGAGGCTGGCAGGATGGAAGCCCAGCCACGCTCCTTTGCTGAGCTGTGGTCTGGGCATCTGGTGGGTGCAGGGGTGAGTCCCACTTGCATCATGCAAATGCAGCATCCTGGAGGATGAGGACTAGGAGAGGAGGCGGAGGAGGCCCTGCCCATGTGCCCCCTGCTTCCTGGCTCTGGCTTCCTGCTTTCCCTCTGGCTTTCACACATCAAAGGCTTTCTGCGGCCTACGTTTGGAGGAACATTATCTTGAGATTTGGAGTTGTTGCAGAGAGAGACAGAGAGGGACCCCTCCTCTCCCGATAGGCCACCAGCCAAGCCCCCTGGAGTCTGTGCCCTGCCCCCGTCCAAGTAGGCTGCGCTCCTCGTGGAGCTGGAGCTCACACAGTGCGGGAAGATCCGTGCCCTGTGTGTGCCACTGAGAGCCCAGCATCCTCACTACCCTACTTCACAGGTGTCACCTCAGTCAGCAAAAGGTGCTGAACCCCGAACCCCTCAAGGACCAGGTTCTGCTCCTGCCCTGAGCCAGTCTGGGCCTCAGATTTCTCAGCCGTAGGACAGAGACGACCATGACACCTGTCTTACTTTTCTTGTTGCTGAGACAAAATACCCAACACCCACAAATTAAGGGTGGAAAGGTTTATTTAGCTCACAGTTTGTGGAGGTTTCAGTCTGTAATCCGCCGGCTCCAAGCAGGGTGGCATCGCAGAGGAGAAACTGTCCATGGCAAGGCAGAAGGAAGCAAGCAGCAAGTGACAAGTGACAAGCAGTGACCACAGCAGCACTTTCTGTCCCATATATCTGACATTTATCACACTCTTAATCCTAGCAGCAAACTGTGTATCAATTCCAGCATCACATCCTTGATCCCAGCATCACACACTCTAGAACCAGCCACCTCCGAAAAGCCCCACTATGACCACATGAGGCTTTGGGGGACATCTAGACACAAACCATAACAGTTCCCACATCACACAGCCTCAGAGGTGTGCCCAGAGCCACATGTCATCCACACACAGAAAGTGGCATCACTAATGAGCACGGTTCTACCGACATTGACCAGAAAGCTGGGGCTCCCCCAAACATGTAGTGTTTGTGGTCTGGGCTGTCCCTGTCCCTCTTCACACTCCTGCAGCCTGTGTCCCCTCAAAGCAAGCGTCCAGTTTTGCTGTCCCGATCGCGCTAACCTGTGATGTTGTCTGCCTAGAGACCTCCCCGTCGACCAGTCTTAAATCCATAATGAAAAAGAAAGACTATGGCTTCCGCGCAGGAGGTAATGGGACCAAAAAGAACCTTCAGTTTGTTGGGGTTAACGGTGGGTAAGCATCGCCTGTGACACCCGCACACCTTCCCTGTCCTCCCCTGCCGTTGTCCCCGCGCCCGCTCGTCCCGGGGAGCACCTGGTTTCCGTTCTCCAGTGCAGGTGTCACCCCGTGGCCCTGGGAGGCTCCCAATCTGTGTGCACGGGTTTGGCCCCGAGCTCGCGGTGCCGGTCCGTGGGAGCCTCTGCTCTGAATACCTCTTGCCTTCCATGTCCCCTGGGGCCAGAACTCTGGGGGTCTTGGGAGTTAGGGGGTCCACAGGCCCTTTCGGGAAGGCCGTGACCAAACCATAGCACTGAAAGTAGTGCAGGCTCTGGTGATTTGCTGAACTTGGCCTTTTATCCGTTGAGTTGTCTCCTCCTTTAACTTGCTGCTAGCCAAACCCAGGCTTGGGGAATGAAGAACAGTCCACTGATGGAGACCATCAGCCACGCCTTCTGCGGCCCAGGGCAAGGATGCTGGACGCGCTCCTCGTGAGCCCGTCCCTGCGCGGCCCCAGACGCTTGGGTAGACTCTCACAGACCACAGGGTGCGCGCACCATGGTTGGCGGATATGCTGCTAGGCAGCATGTGACTGTACTTTCTAAATTAGTCATCCAGCATTTATGAAATGCCAGCAGTGTGCCAGTTGGGGGAACAAAGTAAGTCGAGTCAGGGTGCCTACCTTCGATCCTGGGCCACTCAGGAAGCGAAGAGGAGGGGGCGACATGCAGGGTGCTTCCTCATGACCAGGAGGCCTGGATGGGGCCGCGCCCCACATGTAGGGATGGCACTAGAGGCAAACGGGGCTGGCGTCATGATGGGAGGTTCTGTGAGGGGTGGCAGAAACAATGCAGTGGGGGTCACGGGCAGGTGCTGGTCCCCTTCTGCTGCCGGGTGGGTCTGTGGCCTGTGAGATGCCTTCGTGCTGGGAGAGCCAGCCTCGCCTAGAACTCCGATGCAGGCCCCCATGGCCTCTGTGCCCCAGTCTGCAGGGACCAGATCACAGCTCCTGCAGCTGCCTGGCTCAGGACATGTCAGGGCCCTGGCGTTGGCCTTCGAGGCTTGGAGTGTGGTGTGTGCTGCTCTGGTGCAGCGGTGCTCAGCCCTGGGGACAGCGGCAAGCTCTGGGACAGCGTGGCCCCAGTCCTGGAGCCTCGGGTGTGATTAGCTGGGGTGCAGGGCGCACTCAGGGAGGCTCGACACCACATGGGTCCCGTATGTGGCAAGGAGCCTGTGGCCTCCTCCCTTTGCTCTGCCGAGGCCTTTTCTTGTTGTGTCCACTGTTCCAATCACTGTTGGATTAAACATCTGTTTACGCGTTTATTTTCTGCCTCTCCTTGAGGCGGAGCCTTGGGGTAACATCAGAACACTGACTGGCGACAGCAATGCTCAGTGATTCCTGTTGAATGAACACGAGGACTTCCAGGGGAGCTTTCCCGGAAGGCATGCTAAGCCAAGCACTGTGGGAAATGTCACATGTCCCCACCTGTCAATCACAGAAGCACCAGGTCGTGCCAAGAGCAGGAGAGGAGAGACAGGGTTTAAGCAGACAGGCTGAGAGCACAGCAAGGGGCAGGCTGGGCTTGCAAACCCAGGCCCAGGGCCTCGGGCAGGACCACCGTGTGGAGAGAGTTTCAGGGGTCTCGGGAGAAGCTGTGGCCACCGGTCCCTGTGGCTGTGTCCAGTGCCCCCAGACCAGCATCCTCCATTGGGGTCAGTGAATCTTCCATGACCCTCGTGTGACCCCGCAGTAGGGTCTCGGGCTGAGCCTGGGGACCCTGCAGAGAGGGTGTCCCAAGTCGAGCAGCCCCACCTTTACTTCTGCTGCCCTGGGACTGCAGGTGCCACGTTGGGGAGTTGCATGGAGCCCTGAGTTCCCCCATTGCTGTCTGGGGCAGGTGGCTCGAAAGGGTCTCCCTTCCACAGGGATGCGAGGACTTTTCAGGCTTTTCAGGGAACTCATAGGGGAATTCCAGAAGCAAATGGCTCTGAGACCTCTGCCTGCAAATGCACATGGGAGCACGGTCCCCAGTGGCCTGGCCTCCAGAGTGAGAGCCAGAGCTCTGACCACTGGTCTCACCTAGGGTCCTAGGCCCCTCCTTGTCCTGCACCTGTAGACGTGGAGGTTGTGGTGAGCAGGTGGGGTGTTCGCTGAGCCCCACTGTGTGTGGTGATGCTGACGTGGGCAGGAAGGACAGACCATGGCCTCATCCCCTTCTGCAGCTACGAGACCACCTCCAGTGAGGAGACCAGTGGTGAGGACAGCTGCCCTGAGGACTTGTCTGACAGTGAGGCTGAGAAGAAGCGCAGTGACCCAGAGTGTGTGCGGGATGGGGACGCTGGCCCTGAGCAGGGCCATCCTGAGGCCACCCACAGCACAGCCTGGGAAAGTGGGACTGAGGAGGGAGCTCCCCACCCCAAGGCTGAGAGGTGAGGTGCAGGGATGAAGGGGGGGTAAGGGCAAATGTCCACCCTTCTGTCCACCCACCCACCCATCCATCCATCCATCTCTCCATCCATCCACCCATTCATCTACCCATTCATTTATATATTCATCTGCCCATCCATCCGCCCATTCATCCACCCACCCATCCATCCATTCATCCACCCACCCACCCATTCATCTATCCATCCATCCCACTCATCTGTCCATCCACCCATCCATCCATCCATTTATAAATCCACCCGTCCACCCACCCACCCACGTGGCAGTGTCCACAGAATTTCTGTTTCCAGTCAGGCTCCTGCACTGTCCAGATTGGACAGATGTGACCCCTGCCATCACAGACTGTTGTCAGGATTGAGCTCTCCATGCAAAGCCTGGCAATGGAAGGACCTTTGAATGTTATCGTGAGTGGTCCCGAGTGGTCCTGCACCCCACTCTGCAGATGTGGAGACTGAGGCATAGAGGTACAGCAGTGCAGCCAGCACCATGGCCTTCCGGTTGTCCCCAAGCTCTGCTGCCAATCGCACTGGCCACGTGGACACAGCCCCATCTTTTGCAGCACCGGGGGTCTTGTGACAGGAGGCAGCAAGCTGCCATTGCAGTGGCACGAGAGACCCACGGCCCGCCTCTGCCAGCGCCATGTTGGGCCAGGTCCTTGAGCTGTGGCCGCCTCAGTTTCCTCATCTGAACGGTGGGGATCACAGCATTCTGAAGGGTTGGCTCTGAAGGTCACGTGGAAAAGCAGTAGCTGCTTAGTCCCGTGAGGCAGAGGTGCACGACTCAGGACCGCTGTCACCATCATCACCCCCAGCCTGGTTGTGTGGGAACATAGCTGACTGTCAGTCAGGGCCACAGGGCTCGGTGAGCCTCCTCCAACCAGGCCACCAAGCCCCATGCGGCCAGGCCTGTACCCTCCCTCTCCTGCGGCCAGGAGCCTTCTTATCCCTGCCATGCCACCCTGTGAGCTCCTTGCCTGGCTCCGAGTCCCAGTGGCCCACGTGGAGGTGACCCGAGAGACTCGCAGTGCAGTGGGGTGGGGCTCTTGGGTGCAGTGTGAAGAAAGCGGCCCCTGCCTGGTGTTGGACGCAGCTGGCTGCCGTCCCTGCACACTGGGCTCCTCTGCCCCGGCCACACAAAGCAGGGTGGGAGGTGATCACGTGTCCTTCAGTACAGTCCTGAAAACTGGCGTGGTTGTCGGGACGCTGCCATCCCCCGCTTTCTGAGGCCGGCGGTGTTTGCTGAGAAGTGAAGGAGGAGGTGTAAGCCTTCTCACCGAGTGACAACGTAAATGTATCCGTGCTGTTCTCTCTAGATGCAAACCCTCGGAAGAGTTTCTCAACGCGTGCAAGGCCCTGAGCCAACACCTGCCGGAAGCCGCGGCCACTGACCCGCTCCTGGTACTGTCCTTTCTCATCGCCGCATGAAGACAGCTGAGGGGTGGCGTGGGTGGCTTGTTGGGGTGGCAGAGTCCGGATGACGGAGCAGGCTGAGGAGCTGGAGAGGGCTGCACGTGGAAGGTGGCCCGGGGTCCCCGGGATCAGGCAGCAAAGCCAGAAGGTCTGTCGTCAGCTTTTTGTTGGCCCAGGCCATGGGCGGAGTGGGTTCCACTCTGGGACCCTCTGAGAGCCGGCTGAGCTAGTGTCCCCCTCAGCAGCGAGTGGTGGCAGCCTGTGCCCCCCACCCTCAAACCCTGACATGTAGGACTAGTAGTAGTCCTTACTACTGCCCGAAAAGTGCACCCTCGGCCAAGAGACCAAAACCCAGGAAATACCCTGCTCCCCGCCACCTCGGGAGCCCACGGAGATGGGGACACTTCAGGTCAGGCTGCCCTCCTAACCAGAGCCCTGGCTGAGCACTGGCCCGCGTCACAAGAGACCTGTGGGACCCACGGTGGCACAACCAGAGGCATCCGAAACCCATTTGCGCTCAGCAGGGAGCCCCAAGGACAGCTGGGAGTCCACGTAGCACCCGCCTGGCCTTTTCCTTACTTTATCTTAGCTGACTCAGGAAATCGTCCCCAGGCTGTTAAGGAACCAACAAGCCGGGAGGGCGCTGAGTGAATCTCTTGTTGCTGATCCCTAAACAAAGCTCAGCACTGACTTCAGTCTTTGCCCCCATTTAAAATCCACCACCGTGTTCCTTGATGCTAGGATCTTGGGCCGGAGGCGGGCTTGCGGGATGGAGGAGATGATAATCCGTGGGTAGAGATGGTACTCTGTGGGTGGAGATGTTCCGTGGGTAAAGCAGGTCGCCCGTGGGCAGCGATGACAGCGTGAGGATGGAGGAGATGGTGGGTAGAGGAGGACTCTGTTTTTTTTTTGTGGGTACTGGGGGGTCGACCTCAGGACCTCGCGCGCCAGCAGGCGCCTGTGCCGCTGAGCGATATCACCGGCCCCTTTTTCGTATGTGGGATCCGGGAGTCGAACTCGGGCCCTCGCGCTTGCCAGGCAGGCACGTACGCCGCTGAGCGTCTCACCGGCCCTAGAGGAGTATTCTGACGTATGGAAGGGCTTCAGCCACAAATGATTCCCTGTTCCTGCCCAGAAATGTGACTAGAGGCTGTGTCCACACCTGGTCCACACCTGTGTCTAGAGCCAAGCCCCAGGGCGCTGCCCCAGCCCTGCCACCTCATCCCTGCCACAAAAGTGGGGCATACAGGACCCCACCCGCAGAGCTACGGGAAGGAGGGAGCCAGCCCCATTTACCACGTGCACAGAAAGGTTCACAAAGTACATGACTTCAGGTCACACAGCTGAGCCAGGCTCGTGCTGACCCCAGATCCAGTCCTCAATCAGGAATGATCATTTGTCATCGTCGCATCCCAGCAGCTCCTCCTCTCCTGTAGGCGACCGTCGGAAAGTGTGTCTCCCCGAGCCCTCAGTCCTGACCAGGTTGTGCAGGACTCCAGGTGGAGCCCGGCCATGGGCTGTGGACCCTTTCGCCCTGAAGGGCCTAGCAGAGCTTAAAGCCAAGACTAGGGGCCGCCCGGGTGCGGGCTGGGGCGCTGTCCAGCTTGCCAGCACCCACTTCCCAGCAGTGAGGGCCGAGGTCCAGCTTGCCCTCAAGGCAGGTGTGGTCTGGCGGGACGCGGCAGGCAGGGCGCGGGAAGCCGGCTGTGTGAGCTGAGTGGTCGGGCACACGGGGCACCCAGACCACTTGCACCAGCCGGTCACCTGGTGAGGGCCACATCCCTGGGTGTCAGTGGCCCTGGTCCCCACCCTGTCTCCTCTCATGGGGGCCTGTACGCACGTCCAAAGTGTGTCACTGCAGCCCACGTGGCTGTTGTGGCGGGTGCGGGGAGGCGAAGGAGAGGCAGAAGCACCCGCGCTGGCTTGTCCGGGGCTCGTGGGGTCCTGGACGGGGACCCAGGCCGGGGGACCCCCTGGAACTGGACTCTTCTGGGGTCTCAGGGGCAAAGCTTGAACACCGTCAGCCAAGAGTGGTTCCGTGTGTCCAGCCGGAAGTCGTCCAGCCCTGCCGTGGTGGCCGCCTACCTCCTCGAGGTGCAGCTGCTCTCCCCGCATCTCTTGAAGCTGCTTGTCAACCTGGCCGATCGCAACGGGAACACGGCGCTGCACTACAGCGTGTCCCACTCGAACTTCTCCATCGCGAAGCTGCTGCTCGACACAGGTAGTGTCCTTCCTCTGCCGTCTCAGGCCTTCCTCCAGGGGCCATTGTTCTTCTTTTTTAAGAGACAGGGTCTCACCGTGTTGTCCAGGCTCCTGGGTTCAAGCAATCTTCCTGCCTCACCCTCTCAAGTAGCTAGGACTACACTAAGGGCCATTTTTACACCACCATCTTTCCAGCAAGGGAATTCTTCCCTGTTCAGAGTTCCTCCTGCATGCCAGGAACTGGACTGGTCGTTTTGTTGGTATCCTGTCGTTTCCCCTCCTACACGGTTCTCACCTTGTGGTTGAGGAAACCCTTCCCTTCCGAGAGCTGTGAAACTCGCCTGGGCCTCAATGCTGGTGAATGCAGAGCACGTTTTGTGTTTGGCCCGTGCCACCCCAGAGCTGTGTCACACTGCCTTGGGAAGGTCACCATTTCCCGTCTTCATAAGATGCGTTTAACAAAGGCCATGGCTCTGAGCAATGTCGCACTCGCCCTTCCTCGGCGTGATCTGTGGCCACTTCCGAGGCCCATGGCTCTGCTGGGTGCTGTAGACTCCGCTGCCGTGGACTCAGGAGCTGCTAACATCCGTGCCCCTTCTGTGGCGTAGGAGGCCCCGGGCCATGCCGCTCACCTGCCACGGCCCCGGGAGAACCCCCAGTGGTGCTGTCACTGCGGTCACCGCTGAAAGTAGACATGGAGCCCGCTCCCAGCTCAGGCCCAAGGACTTGTCCTGGAGTCAGGGCACATGGGGGAGGGGGCTTGGCCTGCGGTGGCTGGGAGGAACCGGCGCAGTCCTGGCCCTCAGCCCTGTCCCAGCCCTGCGAGAGGTCACACCTCACTCTGTGGTCCCCCAGGCTGTGTGCCCATCTTGGAGCAAACACGAAAGGGTCAAAGGGTGAAGTGCAGCTGTCGGCCGGGCAGGGTGCATGTCCCGTCTCTCCCAGAACGGCGCTGAGAGGTGACAGGGGGGCTACTCCCTCTCACCTGCATAACAGTGGCCATGCACGAGGGCTCGCGGGAGCTGCTAGTCCCAGCCAGCCTGGATTTCCCACGTCTGGCACCACTGTCATCATGGTGCATTTCTGCAAGGTCCCTAGAAATGTCCCCACCACCTGTGGGGTGGCTTCATGCTTCCCCTCCCGCAAGGGTGGGTGTGCTGCTGAGGACACTGTCGTGACCTGAGAGCCACAGGTTTCTGTGCTCAGTGGCAGCGCCAGGACGACTGGGGCGGTTTCCATACCACATGGCCTGGGGAGGTGGCATCACTTGAAACACCAGACATCAGCCTCTTATGGTGAGGGACTGTGGAGCCCAGGCCCATGAGGCATTGATTCTGGGGGGGTTCGGTGTTTTTGGATTTTTTTTTTTTTTTTGAGACAGTCTCACTATGTAGCCCAGGCTGGCCTTGAACTCATGGCAATCCTCCTGCCTCAGCCTCCCTAGTGCTAGGGTTACAGGCATGTGCTGTTTTTTTCTTTTAAATTCTCATTGACTATATTATCTTTAAACATAGGCTCGTCTTTCATTCTATGTGGAATGTTCTTCACTGTTTCAATATAAGAATTACAGGCACGGCGGCGGCAGCCTGCTGCCCTGGCCATGGTGGTCTGGCTTCTTCCGCAGGCCTCTGCGCTGTGGACCGCCAGAATGAAGCCGGCTACACCGCTGTGATGATCACGCCCCTGGCTTCTGCAGAGACCGCCGAGGACATGGCCGTGGTCTGGCAGCTCCTGCGGGAAGGGAATGTGAACATCCAGGCCACACAGGTGGGTGGGCAGACGCGATGGCGCCCCTGAGAGAGTGTCCCCCTCCCAGGACAGGAGTTCCATGCCGCTCTGCTCTCCCCAGAAGGCGCAGAGACCCGCAGGCCAGGGTGGGGTTCATGAGCGCCGCCTCCTGACCGGCAAGTCCACCTGACCTCACCTCCCTGCCCCGACTCACACCATCGCCTCCTGAGAAGGCCGAGTGTGGGCTGTGCTAGCGGCGCCCTAGGGTGACCTCGGCCTTGACCAGGGCCCCTGACCAGGCTGTGTCCCCGGCGGGCCTTGACGACGTCCTCATTGTCATCTTGTCTTTCCCCAAAGGGTTTAACAAACTCACGGGGCCCCAGCCTAATGGAGAGGATTGGGGCACGCAGGAAGGGTCACTTCTCAGTCCTAGGGCTGTGAGGACCCCCCCCTTCCCCGGCCTCGGTTTCCCCAGAGAGCCACTGTAGAGTCCTACTGGCAAGGGCACGTCTACCTGGCTGCCTCTCAGTTCCTGAAACAACCGGGTCTCAAATGCTCCAAACCCTGGCTCCACTCCCGGCAGAGTGGGTGACGCATCCTGGGTGTGTGGATCATGTCCTGGTTCTGGGAGCCACGCTGTGGGTCAGGCTGGGTCAGGCCGCTGTCACCTTGTGCCTCAGGGCAGAGGCCCAGAAGGCCACCTAGTCTCCCCGCTTTTCTCTTATAAACATCAGATCGTTGCCAGCTTTCCTGTAAAGGTCTCGACTGCGGGGTCAGGACTAAGGCTCCTCCAGAGTAGCCTGACAGCCCGACACTGCTCATGCTGCGCCTGTACTGTCACTTGCTTGTGCCCAGTGGGCGAGAGGGCTGAGATCTTGCAGACAGCAGAGGTGTGCAGGCCACCAGAGGGAGAGTCCCTCAGCCTCAGGCTCCTCTGCCTGGGAACAGGGGCAGGGGTGAGATCCTTGCCCAGCAGGCTCTGAGTGGACGACAGGGACGCCTCAGAAGGTCACTTGCCTGTCCGTGACACACAGCACACAGGGTCTGTGTAACCCAGAGTGACCGCAGATGCCTTGTGACTTGAGCTGGGAGGGGCCTGAGGTTTCCCCGTGCTGGGAGTTGCCCAGTCAGCAGCTCCGGCGTCACAGGTGCTGGCAGGGCCTGGAGTCCTCCGTGCCAGAGATGAAGGGAGTTTATGTGGGTGATCAAAACTACGGTGAATATTTAAAATGTAAAATAATTACAATAAAGGGCACATTACCATTAATCTCCCTCAAAATCCTCCCTCTTGCTTTGGACACATTTATCCCATGTCCTCGCCACTTTCGGCAGCAGCTCTGGAGTTCTCCTTCCTGAGTGTCTTTACCAGGTATGATCAAAAATCTAGTGAGTGCTGCTGCCGAGCGCCATCCAGCAGAAGGGCAGCTCGTAAAAGCACGACGCTGTGTCCTCATCCACCTTACTCACTGGATCTGGCACCGTGTGACTACTGGCTCTTCCCCAAAGTGAAAATGACCAGGAAAGGTCAACAGTTTGAATCAACTCAGGACATCAGGACAGCGCAACTGGAGACACTCAGGAAAGAGGACTGCAGAGCCTCCGCGGATCATGGGAATATGTCTTTTACTGTGATAATTTTTTCTTTTACATTTAAAGTGCACTGTAGGTTTTGATCACACCACATATCACCCGCAGCAGACGCAGCCGTCTAGGACCAGTGCCCAGTCCCCGGCTCTGCAGGGCAGTATGAGAGGAGCACAGAGCGGGTTGCTCTGTTTGCTTCAAACGCTGAGCTAAACTGACTGCAAGGGGGAGCTGGGGTGCAGCTTGGGGTACAGCAGTATGGCCTGGGTCAAACGCAGGGAAGATTTACTGTGGCTCACGGTTCTAGAGGTTCGGTGCATGATATCTTGGTGCCACTGCCTTGGGCCTGTGGCAAGACAGAGCACCATGGTGGGAATGCACAGCGCACAGGCTGCTCACCTCATGGGGGCCAGAGAGCAAAGAGTGAGGAAAGGGCAGAGCTCAACAGCCCTTCAAGGCCACACCCCACGACTGCACTTCCTCCTGCCAGGCCCCGCCTCTTACAGGGTCCACACTGGCTGCTGAGCGGCCTTTTGGGGGACACTTACCCAGACCATACACTCACATTGCAGGAGGGGAGCCCCAGCTCAGGAAGCGGCAGCGGGCCTGACCTTGTCTCAAAGGACATGTGGTACTTCCCGGCTGCTGTCCACTTTACAGACATCTTTGAGATAATCTAGAATAAAGGGCAGACCGTGCTGGGCTCCCAGGGTGTGCAGAAAGGTGAGACGCCCCGTGGAAACAGAGGCCGAGCACCCATAAGCCCCTGTGCTCCACGCGCCCCCAAAGTGAGGGCAGTCGCCTGAGCTGACGCAGCGCCCCCAGCGGCCACCTGGGGGTGCAGCACAGGGCGCTGCAGGGCAGCTGGTCCCGAAGTCCCCAGCCGCAGCTCCTGCAAGCAGCTGTCACTGTACACCACGTCCCGCACAGACGCGTTGCTTTCTTCCTACGCGGCCCTGGAGGGGGTGCTTGCCCCCATCACTGCCACCCTTCTTTTCTCAGAGGGGGAACGGGAGGGTGAGGGACTCATCCCAGGCCACCAAGGGCTGCTAAGGACTTCACAGCTGTGCCTGTCCCCTCCTCTCCCTGGGGCCTCTGCCGTGACAGCCGTAGTCACAGCACTTTGGAAGCCTGAGACACGAAGCTTGCAAGTTCGAGGGCAGCCCAGGCAATTTGGCAGCTTACAAGACCTTGTCTCGAAATTTACAATGAGAGTGAGAGAGAGAGAAAGACAGAGGGAAGGAAGGGAAGGAAGGAAAGAAGGAAAAAAGGAAGGGCGCGAGGAAGGGAGGGAGGGAGGATGGAAGGAGGGAAGGATGGGAGAGGGGAAGGCAGACAGGCTGCACGTGCCGCTGGGTGTGAAGGCGGGGCCCATCCTGTACTGCCAGTATGGCTTCACCCCGGGATGGCGTGGGGACCATCAGAGACCTTGCTGAGCCCCCTGGGCGGGCGTGGGGAGGCCTGGCAGCGCCCTCGACTTCCCTCTGTCCCCTCACTGTTCCCATGCTGACACCAGGCTCAGGGAGGTGGAGACAGCAAGGCAACATCCCAGTAACCTGAGAGCAGGCCCCGGTGACCGCAGAGGCGGTGCGTGCAGGGCCCGGGGGAGCTGGAGTCTGGCTTCCAGCTGGCGTCTCAGAAGCGGGGCTGGCTCACCGTCCCTGTGGTCTCCGCAGGGAGGCCAGACGGCGCTCATGCTGGGGGTCAGCCACGACCGTGGGGACATGGTACAAGCGCTGCTGCGCTACCAGGCAGATGTCAACCTGCAGGACCACGAGGGCGCCACGGCCCTCATGCTGGCCTGTCACCACGGCAACGCAGACCTAGTGCGGCTGCTCCTGGCCCAGCCGTCCTGCGACAGCAGCCTGGCCGACAAGGTGAGACGGCGACGGGCGGCGGGGCTGCTATGGGTGGAAATGTGGCACGTGGTGAATGCTTGGGGCTTGGGAGCCAGGACAGCCACAGCCCCGAGCCTCATGTCCCACCCTGGGGAGGTGCCCGGGCCTGGCTGTCCCGACCCACCGGCCACAGCAGATGGCATGTGGCCATGGGCAGCCGCCCAGACAGGCCAGCTCTGCTGTGCGGTGGGGACTGTGCAGCCAGGGCGGGGACAACCTGACAGTCCTCTCTGAGGTCACTAAAGGCAGGTTCCTCTCTGACGCAGACAGCACTACGGGGCAGCCTGGTCCACTGTGCCAGCCTGCTTGACAGAGTCCTCTGTGATTGGTTTTGCGTTTTTGAGACAGTGTCTCAATATGTAGTCCACACTGGCCTTGACCTCACTAGGTAGCCCAGGCTGGCCTCAAACTCTGTGATCCTCCTGCCTCAGCCTCCCGAGTGCAAGGATTACTGGCGTGGCTAACGAGCCTGGGCAGGAGCCTCGTATGGAGGCATCTGTGGGGTGACGACGACGATGGTAGTGTGCACATACACGAGCGTTCACTGGGGCCCAGTGCAGGGGAGCCGCTCTGTCCCGGTCTCAGCATAGAGAAGCCCCCAGCTCCCCACAGGACCCAATGCAGCAGAGTTGCACGCCGTGCCCAGCCTCAGCCCCCGGCCGTCAGGGACCCAGGCCCACCTGCGGGTCAGACTACTCCTCCCTAACCAGCTGCTGACTGGAGTCTCTGGGTCCAGAACCGCGCCTGAGGTGCTGGCGAGACCATGCCACGTGTCCCACCAGGTCCGGCTGGCTCCTGGTGGGGTCCGTCCAGCATAGGCCTGGACACACCTGAGTGTGCACACCACTGAGCCCCTCTGACCTCGGTCACCACCCCACACTGCCGCTGGGAAGGGCGTCAAAGTCCAGGGAGTCTCAGGCCACGCGCCAGGCTTCGGGTGCCCGGGATGCCACTGCCCACTGCCCACCGCCAGCAGCCACCCCTGCCTAGAGCTCTCTGGCGCATTATCACTCATGCGGCTATAGGGCCGCGGTGGCAGCGGTGGGGGTCCGTCCTGGGCCGTGAAGCTGGGTGTTAACTCTCCTGCTTGCCCCAGGAGCAAATTTCTTATATCTCCGGAAGCGATTCTGTTGGATACAGCGGAGAACAAGAGTCGGGTCTCGCTGCTGCTGCCCACTGGCTCCATTCGTGTTCTGTAGCCACACGGGGTGACCAGCACCACAAAAAATAAATAACTACCAGCATGCCCTTGGCTGCTAAGGATCATCACAGCCTCAGGTCGCTTTGACCTCCGAGAAATTATCATTTAGATCGCAGAATTCTGGGAACAGGAGGCTGAGGCAGGAGGATCCCAAGTAGAAAGCTGGCCTGGGCAAGTTACACCTTGTCTCAAAACAAAACTTAAAACATGGGGGGCTGGAGCGGTAGCTCATTGTATAGTGCTCTCCTGCATGTGTGGGGCCTTGTCAAAAAGAGAAAAAAAGTATAAAAGCCAGGTGAGCCTCCTTTACTGCCGTCAGCACGCATTTCCTAGGGGAGCTGGTCCCGAGAGCCCCGTTTCTCCGGTGTTGCCCCCTCCTATGGCTTCCGTGTGCTTGGCGTAGACCCCTCTGCCCCTGCTGCCGGGATAACGCCATCTCCCCTTGCTTTTCCCTGCAGGCCGGCCGCACCGCCTTGTCCATCGCACTGCAGTCGCCGGCTCACGTGGAAATCGCGGGGCTCCTGCGGGCCCATGTGGAGCGGGCCAGGCACCCGGGGCCGGAGGGGCCACAGCAGAACTGAGGCTGGGACAGCCGACGCCTCCTGGGATGCGTCCTGCCCGAGAGGAGCCGCCAACCCGCGTCCCTGCGATGGAGTCGCTCGGGCTTCGCCTTAGGTCGCGCCGAGCTGCCCACTGCAGCGGTTCGGCGGTCCGAGCCTCCGCCTCGGTTCCGACTCCACCCTTGCGGCCCGCGGGGAGCTCGCCCAGGCCCGCACTGGGGACGCGAGCGATCGGTGCGCCGTCTTCCGGTCAAGTGCACACAGACACGCCCTGAGGAAGATGGATGTTGAGAGTCGGGAGTGGACTGCGGGGCGCCCTGGAGACCCCGGGGCGTCCCCTCAAGGATGGGGACCGGAAAGCATCCCTTTGGGGCTCTGCATTGCTGGGGCTGACAGGGACTCTTACATGCAGACGAAGTGGGGAGAAGCACACGGGGTCACGGCCAGGAGCTCAGTCCTGACCATTTCCGAGTCCCCGGGCTCCCGGTGACAGCAAGGAGGTTGGGTCCAACCGGGATGCGCACTCTAAGGATGCACAGACAACGGCAGAGGCTGGAGACACAGCGTGCCCACCGTGGAGGAGGTGGACGGTGGCAGTGAGCTTCCTCCTGGAAGGGTCATCCTGTAGAGGCTGCGGCCTTTGCTCCGCTCGTGGGACTCCTGGTGCAGCGGTGGCCAGGGACGGTTGAGCTCGGGCGCGGCGGGAGTGGGTGGGTCCGGCCCTGGCGGGGTGCTCTCTGCCCGCGTCTCCCCGGAGTCGGTAGCCCTTCCTCCAACCCAGCTCCTGCCGGGCCACACGCGTGCTGCCTGGATCAGCGCTCACACCAGGCCGTCTGCAGATGTGTTCTTTCCTAAAGTCTCTTGTGCAAAAAATCCCCTACATACAGAGGGAAGCTGCCACAGTGGGGAGCCTCCCACTGGAGCACTGGCTTCTCAAAGGCGCGGCACTCAGAGGCGGCAGGGTGCCAGTCTGCTCGCGACCTCCTCTGGCCTCACTTTCCTGGTCTCCAAGGGCAGAAGTCATCAGGCCCCACCTCCTGGGCACCGTGCAGGAAGCTGCAGGGAGCCGCTGGTTCCCTGTGTCACCCTAAAGGCTTCCCGAAGGGCAGGAGGGCTGGTTTTGCTGTTGGGGTTTCCCCGAGACCCCTGGGTCTCCAAGCAGGAATGGTGACAGTGTTGGCGCTGCTCAGCGGTGGAGAGTGGAGTAATGAACTAAACGACGCTTTCTGTGGGTCCATTTTGATCTCAGAGCACTGAGAGCAGGAGCTGCCATCAGTAAACACTACAGGCCGACCTTGCTGTCCTTGCCATGCACCCGAATTCCTGGGGTCTGTGAAGGGCAGGAGGTGGGGGGCCCGGTGTCCCGGGACACTGGGTGACACTGGGCCACACTCGACAGAGCAAGGCTCTGGGCCGTCCTCGAGGCGTGTGTATTAAAATGCTGCCTCTCAGTCTGAGCATTTCTGTGCGTTTCTCTGCGCTCTGCCGCGGGCTTCTTTCTAGTTCCAAATGAGATAGCTGAGGCCCCCTGTGCGGGAGGAAAAGCGGCTTCCTTCTCTCATGGTTTTGGAGGCTGGAAGTCCCAACAGCATGCAAGGTACGGGAGGAAAGAATCGCAGCCCCACTCGGGAGGCTGAGAGCCAGGCAGGGACGGTCCCTGGAGTACCACGCAGGGTCCCTCCAGAGGCATAGTCCGAGGGCTGCTCAAGGGGGCTGGGAGCTGCCGCCAGGCCCCACCCCGCATCCCTGCCAGCCCCGGCCTGCAGGGCCACAGACGACCAAACCCCGTGGGCTCTGCACGCTCAGTATCTGCAGGCTGCGGTGATGGCGCCGGAGGATCCCATTCTGCATGTCGCGCTGGGGGCACCTTCCACTGGGTCCCCTTTAAAAATGTGTCATCTGAGCCCTGTGACTGCAGACAGCTCTGGAAGTGCTCTTTCCTGAGGGTCTTTACAAAGTCTGCCCCCAAAAATACCACTGCTGCTGCCAAGTGCCAAGCGCCAGCCAATGGAAAGCAGCTCCTAAGGACACAGTGCTGTGTCCCCTCCCACCTTCCTCACCGGATCTGGCACCATGTGACTTGATTCCTCCCAGAGTCAAAATGACCATGGAAGAGAAATATTTTGAATCCACTCTGGACATCGGGGCAGCCAGGACAGCGCAACTAAAGACCCTCAGGAGAGAGGACTCCAGAGCCGCTGCAGGAAGTGGCCAGGACAATGGATGAGTGTGTGCGGAGCCCAGGGAGGATTCAGCAAGGGATTCGTGGTGATGCGTCTTTTACTGGGTTACATTTTTTAAATGCAGATGTTCTTCAAACTCTGCACACCTGGCACAGCGATAGTGAGGTCTACACGGGGCCGGAAGCCTCGAGTGGAGCAGTGCAGGCCTCGGCCGGGAGCCGCTGCTGGAGTTTCTAGGGCCTGGGAGAAGGAGCACCTCAGCCTGTGAAAGGCAAGAGGATTTCGGGTCCTTCAGCTCCTGTTACAGGGGAGCAGGACTGGACAGGAGATTTGAGAGGGAGGTGGGGCAGGCTTACCGGTAACCCCAGTACTCGGGGACGCTGAGGCAGGAAGATCACTAGTTGGAGTACAGCCTGGGACCTTGTTTTAAAGAAAAAACAAGAAAAGGACTGAGCATGTAGTAGCTCAGTGTGAGGCCCTGGGTTCAGGGGAACTGGAGGGGACGCGCTCAGGCCGTCAGAGGACAAGGGCGAGCCGAGCAAAGCAGCCACCACCAAGGACCCCTGGGAGGCAGACGCTGGAGAGGGTGTAAGAAGATGACGTCTGCTCTTCCAGCCACAGGGCGCGTGTCCGTTTGTCACTGTGGCCTGGGAAAGCAAACACAGTGGTGTTTCACGAAAGTGTGGGGCAGCGTGAGTCTGGGGACACCGTTCAGTGAGGATTAACTAACGGAGCGTCTGTCTGTGGTGTCACTGCAGCGCTGTGTCTGTTGAGTGTCCCCTCCCGCTGGCCTTGCAGGGGGCGCGACAGAGGCTGGCCCAGCTCTGGACGCGCACACACAGAGGTGACAGTGACCAGAGGCAGGGCCGTGTGGGCACAGAGAGAGGCTCCATCCCAGCAGGCAGGCGGCCCAAGGAGGGGACAGGAGGGTGGGGACTGTCGCCAAGGTATGGTCTAGAGGGCCCCCAAAGGCCCACGTGGAGGAGGCCTGGTCCCCATGCAGTGGCGTGGCAGGGTGGGGGGGTGAGTGGACGGGATTCGAGGACGCCCAGCGAGGGGTGGGGACCTCAACTTCCCCCAGCAGAACAGGTCCCGGACTCGAGTCAGAATGGGAAGCCAGGACCTGTGGGGAGGCACCGGCAGATTCCGCAGGCAGAGCTGAAAGACGCATAGGCAAGAGGAGTCGAGTTCAGGCCCGACAGACAGACAGGCAGAGACGGCAGCACGTGCACCGCGGTCGGGGTTGGGAACGTGCACAGATGGCCTGGGCGGTGTCCCTTAGCATGGGTGACCTAGGATGTTTGGCCTGAAAACATTCTTTGAACGTTTCTGCATCTCAAGTCAGGTTGTGCCTTCCCCTCCGACGAGGCTGACTTGTGGACACAGCGCATCTGTAGGGGATGTGGGTCTGATGGCCTGGGAGAGCCATGGGGACCTCAGCAGCTTCCTCAGCTCCGTCCCGCCTCTCGCTGATGGGCTGTCACCATGCAACGGTCAGGAGGGGGCCCTGGTCCTGGGGCGCCAGGAAGAGCAGCCTTGTCCCTGTCCCTTTCTCCCTGTCTCTCTGCTTCTTGGCTGCCACCAGCCTCCTCCTCCTCCTCCTCCTCCTGGCCTTCAGCACGGTACGTCCCGCCTGCCCCAGTCCAAGCTCCCCACCCCTGCCACGGACTGGATCCTCTGTAGCTGTGAGCCACACCTTTCCTCCTTTCAGCTGTTTCTCTCAGGCATTTTGTTACAGCAAACCAAAGCTGTGTTACACACCTATCAGTCACTTACCCCAACAAGGAAAATAACTCCACAGAGGGCAAAGCCACCCCTCACCCCACAGCACACGGCTCCCTTCACCAGGCTCACACTTCACTGGGCTCTCAGCACCGATGACACAGTGCCCTTGGTTGCCACCACAGCCCTTTTCTCAGCCCTGGCTTAGCCTTGAGCCCAGTGAGGCGGGAAGAGGTGTCCAAGACCTGGGCGACCTCTTTGATCCTCCAGAGCCTGCCGTGGTTTGTGTGAGTGTGTGGGTGGACAGGGCACACCTGAGGACATTGGTGCCCTGTGCGCACCCCTCCTTGTGCACCTGCTGGCTGGAAGCAGCCACCAAAGTGACCACCGTGCTGCAGGGGTGCTGCGGTCCCCCTCAGGCAGACTTGATGACTCAACCTCTCCCAGCAGGGCACAGTCGCCTGGGTGTGCCTGGGAGCGCCGGTGGAGGCTGGGGGCACTGTGTGTGTATGTGTGTGACAAACATCTATCGAGACCCTGCAAGGCACTTTTTAGACATCATTTTCATGGAGCTCAGTGTATGCAGAGTCTTTGTAAAGCAAATAATATTTTCAGTGCCCCAGGAGACCTCTATTTATAGAAGACTTGGAGCACAGTGCTAATGGAGGCAACCTTCCTCTTCTTGCTTTTTTATCTGGTTGACTTCTTTGACAAAACCTGTTATTCAAAAGAGGACACCAAGCCGGGTGTGGTGGTGCACATCTGTCATACCAGCGCTTGGGAGGCTAAGCCAGGAGGATTGCTGGGAGTTCGAGGCCAGCCTGGGGTATATAGTGAATTCAAGGCCAGCCTGCACTACACAGCAAGACCCTCTCTCCAAAAAAAAAAAAAGAAAGAAAGAAAAGAAAAAGAAGACAGCAGCCAGACATGGTGGAGCACCCAGGAGGCTGAGGCAGGAGGATCTCCACAAGTTTGAGGTCAGCCTGGGCAGCAGAGCAAGACTCTGTCTCAAAAATCAAACATACAAAAAAGACATCAATCAGTATTTCCTACTGACCACACACCCAGGCAGATAAGAAATTGGACTTCACGACAGGCCTCAGATGCTGATGCTGTGTCTGCTCGTCAGGAACGAAGTGAACAGATCTCGAGATCGAAGCCCTTCTTTCCTGCCAGTGCCCCTGCTGCTGCGACACTCACGGCTTGGTGGCCGTCAGAAGCCAGGCACCGTCGTGACCCGTGTTCTTATGCCCTGCCTCGCCTGCTCCGAGACCCACACTGCTGAGCCCAGTGCGGTGCTGGCCCCTGGCCACCTTCTCGCCCCAGCTGCCGCTGTTCCCAACCTATCCAAGGTCTTCAAAGTCTCCTTCTGTCCTCCCCTGTCTTGAGCCCTCAAAGCGTCAGCAAGGCCAGGGCTGCGGGGAGGGAGGCCATGGAGACGGAGAGCTCTCCCACCCTTCCATGGGGCTGACTGGGCCCTTCCTGCCGCCCTATTTCTGGGTTTGTTACCATTCAATTCCAAGCTGACAGCCTCCTTCCGTTTGCATATTTACATATTTGTGCGCAGGCCACTGGGTGTGAGTAGTTAGTGTGCACGAGCTCCTGGACTGGGCTCACAGTTCGGAAGACTTCTACGATATCTCATCACTACTCATCAGTATTCTCCTTTTCATTTTTAGCCCCTGCTTCTTTACCATGGTTATACAATGAAGTGTCTCTGCTGTTCCAAACTATCGAAACTTGATGCTCTCTGAGCAACAGAGCCTGACGTCCGGAGTCTCCCCAGGTCAGAGTGGGACTTTATTTCACCCCAGCTGGGTGGGTCAGTGCCACACCCCAGCCTGAAGCAGCTGGGAAGCTGCGCCTTAGTGTCCCGAAAAATAAGGGGTCACAGTGTGTGTGAGGGGTGAGGCACGAGAGGAGTGAAGGTAGGTGGAAAGGCGCCAAAGAAAATCATAGTTTATAAACTGTGCATTTAGAAGACACACTGGACCTCAGGACAGTCACCCAATGTCCCCATGTGCCCCCGGGCTGGCCCCTGCTCCTCCTCCTGGCCCATCACACCCCCAATCCCTCAAAGACACGCTCAGCACAGAAATAAGCTTAGCTGATAAATGAAGGGCAGAAACCTGATCCTAAGGTAAAGGGACAGATGAGAGTTCAAAGAATGTTTTTAGGCAAAACATCTTAGATCACCCAGCTTAAAGAAAGAAAAGACAGCTCCTTCCTCCTGTGAACCAGGCCGCTGTCTTTCCGGGTGGACCGCCTTTGACTCCGCAGGTTTCCACTGCAAGGACAGACAGACAGACGCTCCCAGGACCTCACTCTACTTCCTTTGAGTGTGCGCTTCAAATTCTACCTTCTTAAACCTCTTTATGCTTATTCAAAAAAAATAAGATCTTATCTGCCTTGACTTAATTTTAAACTTATTTTGCTAATTAACACCAAGGAGGGTGATGTACACCTGTAATCCTACCACTTGGGAGGCTGAGGCAGGAGGATCCCTGTGAGTTTGAGGCCAGCTTGAACTAAATAGAGAATTCAAGTCCAGCCTGAACTTCATGATGAGACCCTACTCAAATAAATAAATAAAATTTCCCTAATTAGAATATATGTGTGATCAAAATAATGCTTAATGTTTAAAAATTTGTTAATTTTATTACAATAAAGGCACCTTGCCATTAATCCCCCTCAAAATATTCCCCCTCACTTCAAACATACTTATCCCATTGTTCTTGACACTTTCTGAAGCAGTTCTGGTATTACAGGCAGCTAACTTATTTAGAAATATTGTAGGCAGTCAGACAGGGCTGGGCCAAGTGCAGAAGACAACTGTGGCTGGAGGCCATTCACCGAAGGCCAGGCTTAAGGAAAAGAGGACCGACTCACCCACATACTTCCCCTAGGGGTGAGCAGCAGTGACTGATATTCTAAGTAGGCATCAGTCACCTTGGGTGGGGACCAACCCTCCTTAACCCCCCCTTCCAGGAAAGTCCGTGTCTGCCCATGTGCGCTTGCACGTGACTTGCTTCCCCGTTTGATCCCCATTTAATCACTATTACCCAAGCCACGGTACTTGTTGTACACTTATTGGTTGACCGTAGTCTTGTCCCACCTCACACCCATCCTGTGATTTCCCATTGGATCAATGTTATTGAAGCGACTGTACTTGTCACCTTATTGACTGGTTATAGTTCTGTCCCACCTTGAACCCCCCTCACCTTGTGAATTTGCTCAATAAAACACCCTTGAGAAATGGGGTCAGCAGGCAACCCACTTTCTGGGCCCCCTTCTGTCCCTCTCAGACAGCTTTCTTTCCCTCAATAAATTCCTCCTCCTCTTAATCTCCGTTGTTCCTAGAATTCATTCCTCGATTTTAGAGAACACGAACTCGGTGTTTTGGACACCCAGCGGGTTGGGTGTTTCTTTCCCCTATATCATTAGGGAGCTCTTTCCTGAGTGTCTTTACGGGTGTGATAAAAATAATGATGACCGCTGCTGCCAGGCATCACCCAGCAGAAAGGCAGTGTAGAAATGCGACTGTGTCCTCGGCCGCCTTACCAGATCTGGCACCACGTGACTTCCGGTTTTCCTGGAAGTCAGGATTGATATAGGGGAAATGCTAGACATCAAATACACTGAGTAAGAATGAATTCTAAGGAACAACGGAGATTAAGAGTAGGAAAATTTGTTGCAGAAAAGGAATGGGGACTAGGAATAGCTCCTGCGAGACGGGAGCCACTTCTCAAAGGAAGTTTCAAAGAGCAAAATCACAAGTCGGGTACAATGTGGGTCAAAATTATGAGAAACCGACATGGTAATGTCGATCTAATGGTAGCATGGGTGACACCATTAACCTTGGTCGATAATCTATAGTCTTGTCTTTAATCTTAGTGGATTTAGTCTTAGCAGGTGGGAGAGGGTGGCTCACCCCTAATGGGATAATGGGAAATCTCAAAAGGGCGACACCAAAAATCCCAAACCTCCATTCATCCCTCAGGGAAGTATGTAAATCTGGCCATTTTGACTTTAATCTTCAGATGGCCTCAGCCACAGACCCCGAGTTCAAGGGCTGACCACGCCTGGCTGCCTACTGTATTCCTGCCTAACTTAGCTGTCTATACGAGGACGACCATGGAAGGGAAACGTTTTGAGTCAATTGAGGACATCGAGGCAGCCAGGACAGCGCAACTGAAGACCCTCAGGAGAGAGGACGCCAGAGCTGCTGCAGGAAGTGGGCAGGACGATGGGACGGGTGTGTGCGAAGGTTGGGGACTGTGAGGAGGTTCGTGGCGGTGTCTGACGGTAAGGAATGTTTTTGGTTGTAATAATTTTTTAAAAAATTTAAATATCCACTGTGTATTTCCCACACCCCTGGTTAGTCTTCCCCGCAAGGGAGCCCTGGCCACCAGCAGGGGTCTGCCCTGGGCGCACTGCTCAGCTCTGAGCAGAGGCCTCCTCCCCCACCCCTGTCCTCCTCCCCTTCCCCCTCTAGCGTGGGGGTGGGGCAGAAAGGAGGAGACAACAGAGCCCCAGGCCCTCCCCGCCCACTGGGGTCACCTCCCTAGCACCTTGCACTCAGCCTCTTGCTGTGTTCATTTCTTGACAATTATTTGAATAGAGCTCAAAATTCCTCAAGGGTTGGATTTGGAGGGAGCCCACAAGTGTTCAATGGAATTGTGCGCTTCAGTTTAGGCTTTTATTTTTTGAGACAGAGTCCTGCTGTATATTCTGGGCTGGCCTTAAACACTTTGTAGCCCAGGCTGGCCTCAAACTCATGGTGATCCACCTGCCTCAGCCTCTTAAGTGCTGGGATTACAGGTGTGCACCACCACGCCCGGCTTTGTTTTTTTGAGACAATCTCGCTATATAGTTCAGGGTGGCTTATTTTTGTTTCCAACTCAGGATCAACTTGAGAAAGTTAGACATGCACCCCAAAGCCATCAGAGAGCCCCACTTCTCATCAGCGTCCCCCCACACCTGCAGCCTCCTCCCAATCACAGCCCTGCCTACCACGCCTGCCTGAGCTGGGGCACTTTCACTGTTTTGCTTGTTTTTATAACAGTAGGAAGCTGATCCCCATTCCTAAGGATTCAGATGTCGGGCACATATGCACCCTCAAAGTCTCCACAAACTCCACCAGGAAGGTGGGGAGCCGTGGACTAAGGAGCCTGAGCCCCGGAGCAGCGAGGGGTCTGGTATGGGTCACCCAGTAGAGTCCCAGCTTGAAGCTGGGTGCCAAGGCCAGGACATTTTTATTTTTTTCAGACTGGGTCTCGCTATATAGCCCAGGCTGGCCTCGAACACACAGTGATCTCCCTGCCTCAGCCTCCCATGCCCCACAACGCCTGCTAGGATACTTTAATTTTATTATTTTTTTTTTTGGTGGGTACCGGGGGTCGAACTCAGGACCTCATGTACCAGCAGGTGCCCATGCCGCTGAGCGATATCACCTGCCCTTTTTTTCTGTATGTGGGTCTCACCCATACAAATATCTCACTGGCACAGATATTTTTAATAGTACTGTCTTTTCAGGCACCTTGGAAAACAGGGGGCCGGTCAGAGGACAGACCTTTCCTGGGGTTAAACTGAATGAGTCCGTGAAGTGAATGCTGTGGAAATGTTGACAGTCACTAACCTGTGTTCTTTTCTGCATTTCAAACTGGTTTCTTTCACTTGGGGACCAAAACACACTAATGTCACATGTTAGATTTATGTTCCCGAGGGTAAGGCTATGAAAAGCAGAAATCCTGACCTAACTGCAGCCATTTTGTTCCATAAAGCTGCAGTCATTCTGTTTTCCACCACTGAACTCAGCTCAATCATATGATTTGCCATCAAATCGAAACTTCTGTGAATGTGCTAAAAACAACTTTACTACACACAGCTGTGCTCACCGCAAGATACCCATTGTAGCACAACCTTCAGCAAAAGCTGATCTTGTTCTCGTAACTTCTATTCATCACCCTGTAAATGAGACAAGCTCTCTGTAATCACCGCCTCAGACTTTGGAGATTACTCCTCTGGGGTCCACTAGTGTCAATAAAATTTCTTCTCCTGAGCTCCTGGCTACCATTGATTCAGTTTTCCCTGCAACAATCCGAGCTGATACAGTAATGACAAATCACTTTTTAAAATGTACAATGGGATTTTTAAATAAGCACACGAGGCTTACTCAAGTGAAAAATCTTTATTGTAAAGGTTCCCATGGTGACACACCATAACACACCCTCCTCCTGAGCTGGTATCCTAGCTACTCAGGAGGCTGAGGCAGGAGGGTCAGAAGTTCAAGCCCAGCCTGGGCAACTTAGTGAGACCTGTCTCAAAATTTTAAAAAAGGACCAGAGACGTAGCTCAGAGTAAAAGCCCTGAGTTCATTCTCTTGTCAAAAAACAACCAAACAAACATAACAAACCTCCTATACCAGCTATGATGGTCATCATTAAATTTTTAAAAATATATCTTTTAACAATGTCCAGGTAATAATGTTGCCTTCCCTGCACCCACAGAACTGTTGGCTGCCACCCGTGTGGGTAGGGATGCGATGTTTCACTCGCTGACTTCTTGGGTTGTGCTGGTGGGGGAAAGCACGTTGCGTTACTTGCTGCAGCTGACCTAGATTCCTAAAGTACATTCTCTAGTAATCCTTTCAAAGAGGGTACGTGGGAAACAAATCTTCTGAATTCATTAGTATCCAAAAATGTTCTTGTTTTTCCCTCAAAATCAAACGTCAGTTTGGCTGGATACCGGATTCGAGGATGGAAGCCGTTCTCATGCAGGACCCTTATGATGTCACACCACCGACTCCTGGCGTCCAGCGTGCTCAGCGAGAAGTCTGCCGTCAGCCGGATCCTCCTGCCCCTGTAGGTGACGTCTCTCTCTCGTGAAGCCTTCAGGATCCTCTCTCTCTCACTGGGGCTCCAGAACGTCACCAAGATGTGTCTCGGAGTGCGTTTCCTCTCATCAACCCTGCTGGGGACTCGCTGAGCACTGACAACCTCAAGACTCGAGTCCCTCCTTAGCTCTGAAAAGTTTTCTTCAATAATTTCTTTAATTATGTCCTCTGCCCCGTTCTTTTTTGTGTCTTCTTCTGGAACTCCTATCACACGGATGTTGGAGCTTCTGAATTCATCCTCTCTGACTCGAAGTTTCTCGTTGTTCATTAGCTGCTTGGACATTTGCGCTGCGTCCTTAGACACCTCTTCCACGTGGTCGTCTAGACGGCTCATTCTTTCCTCGAGTTTGCCTACTCTGCCATGCAGGCTGTCTAGCGAATGTTTAACTTCCGAGACTTCGGTATGGCATTTCCTTACATTCTCGATCTCCTCTTGCAGCTCTCTGAAAATGCTGATCACGCTTCTTCTGAAGTTTTCTTCTGTTTTCTGGATTAACTCTGTTTCTTCGGATGTCAGCTCTTCTATTTGCAGAGTCTTGTTTCTCTCTTTCTCTGTTTTCCTGAAAAACTTAGCGACTCCTGATGGGGCACTCAGATTTGCCCATGAACACGTCTCGTGCTCACCGGAAATTACCTCCAGTGATTCTGAGAGAGAGCTCCAGTGCCAGGTCGGACCTCTGGAAGCGGCTCTTTCCTCCTCTTCCTCCTCCGCGTCGAGTTCCTCCTGGGGCTGCACCACCTTCTGCTCCGGACCCGAGCGACTGCAGGCCGGTTCCTCCCGCGACGCTGCGGCCTCCGCTCCCTCTGTGCTTGGGCTTCCTCCTCCCTCCTGCTGCTGCTCTGCCTCCTCTCCCTCCATTCCTGAGTTTCCTTCTTCCTCCTGCTGCTCCTCCACCTCGCGGTTTCCTTCTCCCTCCTCTTCTGTCCCTGAGTTTTCTTCCTCCTCTTCCTCCTCCACCCCCCAGGTTTCTTCCTCCTCTTCCTCCTCCACCCCCCAAGTTTCCTCCTCCTCTTCCTCCTCCACCCCCCAGGTTTCCTCGTCCTCTGCCCCCCAGGTTTCCTCCTCCTGCTGCTCTTCTTCCTCTTCCTCCCCAGAGCTTCCTCCTCCCTCCTCCTCTGGCCACGAGGCCTCCTGCTCCTCCACCTTGGGGCTCTCCTTTCCCTTCTGCGCTGAAGACGCTGAGCTCCCCCCCTCAGCCCTGGCCACCTTCACCTCTTTAACGAACAGGAAGTTCAAACCATCGCTTGCTGGGTCTCCAGCTCCACATCTCGTGGCTTTTAGAGGGTCATCCTGAAAGTTAAAAGAAAGGAAAGCTTGAGTCGTGTCTCCTAAGAGATCAAGCTTCCACCACACTGTAACGTGGCTGCCCTTTTGACAGCGAGGGACATCAAGGAAATTGCTTCATAGAATCTATTTATTTACTCGCCAGTGCTGGACACCAAGTCCAGGGCCTTGCACGTACTAGGCAGGGGCTTCCCACGGAGCGTCACCCCAGCCCGTTACTTGTTCTTGAAGACCTGGGTCCCCCAAACACCTCAACCCACTGCGTCTCCTGTAAGGATGTCACGTCTGGTTTGCTCCTCCTTAGCCGACACCCAGTGGTTTGCAGGTGCTTTATGTTTGCGCCCCGCTTTATGTCTGAATACACAGGGTCCTGTCACTGCAACCTCGGGCCCTGACCGAAGCTGGCAGCTGCCTTGGGAACCGCTGGAAAGGTACAGGGTGTGGCGGCACCGCCCAGCGTCGCAGCTGCTCCAAAGGCCGGGGCTTGGCTCTGGGGAGAGCGCTTGCCTTGCGTGCAAAGGCGCCTGGTTCAGTGCTGTGCTGGGGGACCCCAAATGCACTTTCCCCCCAACGATAAAGGCAGATTTAATTTTCCCATTTGCGCTTTAAACCCTAGTAATAATATTACTTGAGAGGGAAATGGGTCTGGTTCCGATCCTGGCCTGGCTGCCAGTGCTCCTGAAGTGGGTTCCCCAGAGTGGTCTCAGGCACAGAGCTGCGTCGAGCCGACTGCACACAGGATCCATCTGAGATGTCACCCGTCTGGGATGTCACCCCATGTCTGGGTGCGCCGGGCTGCGCGGGCGGGGCTGGCTGAACCCAGGCTCAGTGCGCGCGGTGGGGATTTCACGTCTTCACCGGGAGGGAGACACACGTGGCCTGTCCTGCCTCGGCCTTCACTGGAAGAAGGCGCCGAGAAGGCACCAACGAAGCAATGCCCGCTGCCTGGCTGGGGCGCCGGCTCGCTCCTGACAGGGAGGAGGCGACGACCAGCTCATGCGGGTCCCGGGGACAGGAGACGGAGACCCCCGCTAGGGGGGGTACAGGCCTGAGCTCCCTGTGGGCTCCACAGCACAAGCCCGCCCGACGGAGCCTGGCAACTGCGTAACCGACGCGCTCCGAGAGGACAGAGAGAGACGGCGGCAGCTTGCAGGCCGGGCACCGCGCACGCTTAACCTCAGCACCGCGGGAGGCTGCGGCCGCGCCTGCTCTTCGCAGGAGCTGCTTTGTCTGTGGTCCCCGGATCGACCCCAGGGAAGCCTGAGCTACGCACCCAGCCCTTTTATATTTTTGAGACAGGGTCTCATGAAGTTGCTTAGGCTGACCTTGAACTTGTGATGTAGAGGCTATTTCAATTGTAAAGGAAATTCTAAAAACTTATATTTATAATACTAGTATATTTCTAATCACGACTCAAGGATAAGATTGAGAAACACAGCCCGTTCCCGTAATCAGAAAGCTACAAAGTTTAACGAGCCTTAACATTCCAGGTGCCAGCCGCAAGAGAGGCGTTAACTCAGCCAGACAGTGATGCTTTGCTTACTTTCAAGTCCCAGAGACTCAGCATTTCAAGGCCAGCTCGACTCAGTCTCAGACAGTGAGTGATTGATGCCTCCTGCTCACCCCAGCCTCCACCTCCCTATTATAGGATAGGAAGCCCCCAGTTAACTTGCCTGAACCAAACCTGCCTAGCAACGTGTGACAAGGCATGTGTAACCAGCTGTAAAATACCATGTTATCTGTCTTTCGTACTTCCTTCTGAAACCTATATAAGAAACTACCCTACCCCAAGACAGGGCTGATGATTTGGAACTGAGAAATTCCCATCAGCCCGCTAGCATAATGAACCTGCTTGCCTTCCAAAGTTCCTCTGGTGCTGCGTCTTGTCTGGTCTGTTTCTGGATTCTGTAATAGTGATCCTTCTGCCTCATCCTCCTAAGATGCTGGGACCATGTCCTGCTTTGAAGGGATATTTGTTTTTTAATTTTTATTTTATTTATGTGAGTATCGGGAGTTGAACTCAGGACCTCATGCTTGCCAGCAGACGCTTGTGCCGCTGAGCGATATCACTGGCCCTTTTTTTCCGTTATGTGGGTACCGGGGGTCAAACTCAGGACCTCGTGCACCAGCAGGCACCCATGCCCCTGAGCGATATCACCGGCCCTTTTTTCGTATGTGGGTTCTGGAAGTCGAACTCGGGCCCTCGTGCTTGCCAGGCAGGCGCTTATGCTGCTGAGCTATCTCACCGGCCCTTTGAAGTTTTTTTTTTTTTAATATGTGGGTACAGGGAGTCGAACTCAGGACCTTGTACTTGCCAGGCAGGCGCTTATGCTGTTGAGCTGTATCACTGGCTTGTTTTTTTGAGACAAGTTCTCACTACATAGTTCAGGCTGGCCTCAACCTCACTTCGATCCTCCTGCCTCAGCCAACCGAGTGCTGGGATTACAGGTGTGTGCCACCATGCCTGGCTTTGAAGGAGTTATTTTCTAAAAAAGGATTTAACCTGTAAGATAACTGCACCAACTCTTCCCTTGTAGCTCATACACGTGCGTTTGGGTCGCACACTTACCCCCTTTCTTTGCGTCCCATGTTGTCTTCCTCCTCCGTGTGAGTTTGCATTCTGTTTGAGAATATCTTTCAGCAAATCTTTCAAAAACACCTTTTGGCTGGTAAACTTTCTGAGGCTTTGCAGGTCTGAAAATGTCTGTATTTCACCATCACATTTAAATGCCAATTCAAGCTTGCATAGAAACTTAGGGTCAAAACCATTTTCTCCCAAAATGCTGAAGATGTGGCCCCACTGCCTGCCGACTTCCAGTGTTGCCGAGGAGAAGTCCGCAGCCAGGGTCAGGGCGGCTCCCTCAGCCCCGGGAGGTCTCTCTTCTTTTACAGCCTTCTCTTCATTCTTCAGGTCTTCGAGCTTTCTTCTCGCCCCCATTTCTCTCACTGGCTCGCGCTCTCCGCTCTCTCTGTCCTCTCTTTCCAGAGCTTCTCCCAGGACATCAAGATTTCCCCGTCCTTCGTTACTGCACGAAGCCCCTCCCATGCTTTTTCCGACTTTGTCCTTTGGAGGTGCTGTCTTCCCTTGGCCCCCATTATGAGTTTTAGCTTTGTCTAATTTTCTACTCAGGTCACCTCGTTTTCTTTTAGAGGTTAAGCTTTCAGTATCCTCTCCTATTTTGGAATCTTCTGTCTTCTCCGCCAACTGTGTTTTTGGTGAGGCTAAATCTTTTACTTCCTGCCTCTCTTTTCTGCACCGGGAGCTCTTTGAATTTTTCTCTTCAGGTGTTGTGATTTTTGCTTCCAAAAGTTTCCTTATGTTACTTGTGAGGGTCTGCACCATCTCTTCAAATGCAAGGTCCTGCCGTTCCTTCAAGAACTTGAGCTCGTTCCTGTCACCTGCTGAGGAGTCCTCGCACTCGGATTCCAGAACTGGGGCCTCCGCCCTCTCAGTCTCCTTGGGGGCCTTTCTTCCCTTCTTGTGGACTTTTTCCTGCCCCTTTGCTGGTCTCGCCAGCTTGGATCGGACCCTGGGCATCGTGGCTGCGTTGTTTGTCAAAACTGGTTTTCTCTACTGGAATAGTAAATTTGTTCTTGCACACTGGGTAGACTTCAGAAATTCTAAATTTTTAAAAATGTCACCTGAAACAAAGAAATAAATTAGAAATTATTTACTGAAGAAATAGTAAAAACGGGCTTAGTTAAGAAAACTATGCTACGTGTACGGGATAAAAATTTAATGTAAAAGGCCAGAAATAAGATAGGCACATGAACTTTAAACAAGAGGAAGAAATAAGAATTCACAATTTGAACCTGAGCACTAAGTCATTTACAAATCAGGCGTGGCAGCACACACCCATCATCTCAACATTCTGGGAAGCTGAGGCAGGAGGATTGCAAAGTTTGAGCTCAGTCTGGGCAACTTGGTGAGAGCCTGTCTCAAAATTAAGGGCTGAGGCCCAAACAATGAAAAACAAGGCCCTTCTCTGGAGCGCAACCTCCTATGTGGCCCAAGTCTCAAAAGATCACAGGTCAGGCCGGTGAGATAGCTCAGCAGCATAAGCGCCTGCCTGGCAAGCGTTGAGTTCCTGAGTTCGACTCCCGGAACCCACATACGAAAAAAGGGCGGGTGATATCGCTCAGCGGCATGGGCGCCTGCTGGCGGGCAAGGTCCTGAGGTCGACCCCCGGTACCCAAATAAAGGAAAAAAAAAGGGGGGGTGCTGAGGATGCAGCTCAGTGTGAAGGCCCTGGGTTCAACCTCTAGTACCCAAAACAGCACACACTTAGATGAGAGTGTAGCTGGGTGGTAGAGCACTTGCCTAGCATGTGCAAGGCTTTGGGTTCAATCCCCCAACAGGAAAAAAATTTATAGAAAGCCTAAATGGAATGAATGCACAAGCCCTAGGGAAGAAACTAAACATGATGGAAATTGGCCGATCTCCCATCCATCAACGTTTCCCTACGATGAGCATTATATAGATCAATGAAAAAATAAACATTGCTAAGGCGCTTGCGCCACACCACTGTACCTGAGGTGACACGCGCGCGGGTCTCACCAAGGAGCAGCGGTCCCTTCAGGCTGCAGGACATCGGGAATTCCCACCCTGGCCCCCACCGCCTGCGCTGCCCGAGTCCCCCCAGGGGACAGGAGAGGGGAGTAGGGCCAGCAACCCAATGGGCAGACACAGCCAGGGCTATCGCCCCGCCTACGGGCCAGAAGCAGCCTGGGCTGCACTGATGCGGGTCGGAGAAGGGGGGGGGAGTAGGAGGAGGAAGGGGGGACGAGGGGGAGGGGGGAGGGGACGGGGGAGGAGGAGAGGGAGGGGGAGGAGGAAGGGAGGGGAGGGGGGAGGGAACAGCAGCTCCAGGATGGAAGCTGAGGCAGCGCACAGCTGGGAAGGACGGGGTGCGCCACCTGGTCACTGACGCCCTGCGCGGTGGCTGAGAAACCGAGGGTGCGACCTGGAGCCAGCAGGGGCACAGGTGGGATATGAGCAGGGAGGAGGCGGCTCCTGACTCGGCTTCCCAGCCGGGCCAGCTCTCCACACGCGGCCAATGCCTAAGACAGTGGCTTCTGCGCAGAGGCCAAGGCTGCCGAGGTCGCCGCGGCGCCTGGAAGTGCAGAGCCGTGGACGAGTCCCAAACCCCCGGAAGGGCGAGGCCCAGAGTGCCCGCCCCGCAGGACCTCGCCCCAGGCCTGGGGCGGGTTCAGACCCAAAGCTCGGCGCGGGTGGGAGGCGGGGCAGAGCCACCCTGAGGAGGGGTTGCTGAGTTGTCAGGCCAGCCAGGTCCGCAGATGCCTGGCGTAATCGAGAACAAGTCAGCGGCCCACGTTCTGCATATAAAGCTGCAAAGGTGGTTTGGTCCAGAAAGTTGAAGAAATGAAGTTAACATGGGGCACCTCAGCCCCACTGCAGCCCGTAAAATAAACCCTTAGAAGCCAGGCGTGGTGGCGCACAGCTGTCATCCCAGCGCTCTGGGCGGCTGGGGCAGGAGGGTCACAGGTTCAAGCCCAGCCTGGGCAACTTAGGGAAGATCCTATCTTAAAAATGGAAAGAAAAAAAGAAAGAAACAAACAAACAAAACCTGCAGATGTAGCTCAGTGCAAAGATCCACAGAGGGGAAAAAACATCCAAGCCTGGCATGATGGCACACATTTGTAATCCTAGCTACTGGGGAGGCTGAGGCAGGAGGATCACAAGTTCAAGGCCAGCCTGTGCAACTTTTGAGATTCTGTCTCAAATAAGAAAACAAAGAGGCCGGGGGTGTTGCTCAACTCTACAACATATTCCCCACATGCAGGAGGAGGTAGGGCAGTCCCAGGACTGGAAAACAAACAGAAGCAAAAAACAAAATGCACACCATTTTAAAAGATTCCAAGTCCCACCCTATGTAGTGGGACTCAGAAACTTCTCGTATGTAGTTCTGAGCTGCAGAAAAGTGACAGTAGAAATGGAGCTGGATGTGGTGGCACTGCGTTGTAATCTCAGCAAGTTGGGAGGCTGAAGCAGGAGGACCACAAATTCAGCCTAGCCTAGGCTGTTTAGAGACCCTGTCTCAAAGCAAAAAATAAAAAGGGTGAGGATGTAGCTCAGTGCAGAGGCCCTGGGTTCAGCCCCCAGCACAGGGGGCCACAAAACAAAACAAACAAACAAAAAAGGCAGGCGCAAAGGTGCACGCCTGTAATCCCACAGCACTCTGAGAGGCTGAGGCAGGAGGATTCAAATTCAAGCCCAGCCTGGGCATTTTAGCAAGACCCTGCCTGAAGATATAAAAGGCCTGGGATGTATTCAGTGAAGGCCCTGGGTTCAATCTCTAGCAAGGGTGGTGGGGAGGGTGACTTCATTTTGATATTTATTTATTGGGGCAGGGTCTCGCTATGTAGTCCAGGCAAGGCTTTTCACTCAGATTCTCCTGTGTTGGCCTCCTGAGCGCTGGGATTACAAACCTTGTGCTATTATACCTGGCTCTATTTTAGATTTTACCCTGATCTCTCAGGCGCAGTACAGAGAATACAGAAGTCTAATCCAAAACCTCCTATAATTTTTACTTAACAGGGAATAGAGTTAAATTCTCACACAAGCACACAGAGCTTGTTGGCACTGGGCTGTAGCTCAGTGGTAGGGTGTTTGCTTAGCATACCTGAGGCCCTGGGTTCGAGTCCCAGCACCACATATGCACACAGAATTGTTGGGGGTTCTTTCCCCGTGGCACCAGAGATGAACCCCCGGGTGTGTGCTATGCCCGTGCTCTAGTGCAAAATTCCACCCCCAGTCTGTTTTTGCGGGACTGAACCAGGCAGGGCCTTTGCACCGAGCTGCATCCCTAGCCTTTTATTTTATTTATTTTTTTGAGACAGAGTCTTGCGAAATCATTAAGTTGTCCAGACTGGGCTTACACTTGCGATTCTTCTGCCTCATCTCCCAGAGTGCTGGGATCACAGGTGCGCACACCACGTACGGCTGCACAGCCCTTTTGTTTTATTTAGGGACAGGGTCTCCTAAGTAAGGTATTCTTGAACTTGGCATCTTTATGGTGGGGGCCGGTAAAGCACCCACCCCAGCACCTGAAAGCCATTATACAGCCAGGCGTGGTGGTGCCCGCCTGCAATCCCAGCTAATTGGGAGGCTGAGACAGGGGGATCTCAAGTTTGAGGACTGCCTGGGCAATTTAGCGAGACCCTGTCTCAAAATGTAGAAGGAGGGGAGGCAGGGGCGTAGCTCCATGGCAGAATCCCTTGGCGCAGCCCCTGTCCCACACAGACATACACAAAATCTTCCAGAAATCGAAAAGCCAAAGCAAAACACACAAACGAACCCTAACAAGATAAAAGGCTACAGCGACAGGACTGGGAACCAAACGGGGAAAAAGTAAGACTGCTTTTCTCATCTGGAGACAGCGCAGTCTTAACTTTTCTAGACACTTGAAAAACCTGTGAAAACCGAAAATACACACTCTCCCCTCGCCGGAGGCTTTTGTGACAGTGAAGAAACGATGCCCTTTGAAAAGAAAACTCTGAACGATGGCAGTCTACGCACACTGCGGAGTCGGGCGCAGTGTAACTGGCTTCGAGACAAGTCACCCGCAACATCTAAAACCCTCGCGGGCGTGTCCAAGCAAGTTGAGCGTCCTGAATTGGGAAATCCTAAATCCGAAATGCTCCAAAATCCAAAACATCTACATTCTGCACCATAAAACTTCGCTAGCTCACTGTATGGGCAGTTTTTTCCAAACCTAAAAAATCTCCGAAGGCCGGTGAGATGGCTCAGTGGCATAAGCGCCTGCCCGGCAAGTGCGAGGTCTTGAGTTCAACTCCCGGTACCCACATAAAGGAAAAAAAGGGCTGGTGATATCACTCAGCGGCACAAGCGCCTGCTGGCAAGCGCGAGGTCCTGAGGTCGACTCCCGGTACCCACATTAAAAAAAAAAAAAAAAAACCTCTGACACACTTCAGGTCCCAAGCACTCAGGGGCGCTGGGCCGTGTCTACATGCATGTCCATGCAACGCGCGCCTTTCTGATGTGACGTAAGCCATGGACAATGGGAGGCGCAGGCCTGAGAAAAGGCGCCCCCGATACAGGCGGGAAAGCTGCAGAGGTATGCACACAGTACATCTCTGTTTGTTGTGGTGCCCGTTTTTGTAAATACACACAAAGCCAAGGGGTGTAGATGTGAAATACTCAGTTTTACCGCTCAAGGGAAGCAAATGAAACAGACCCAGGACTCACAAAGCCCGATTCCAGCCAGTGCTGGGCCAATGTCACCCTGGCCACCTTTGCCAGGGAAGCTGGGAGTGAGGGCACAGGCCTGTCATTCTAGCAGTAGGGAGGCTGAGGCAGAAAGATCTCAAATTCAAGAAGAGTTCAAGGCCAGCCGGGGCTACATCATGAGACCCTCTCAAAAAACAAACAAAATAAAGTGGCCCAGGAAACTGGTCTTGTGGGTAATTCCTCTGGCACGGATGCCCCCAGGCCCCATCCCATACTGGGAAATGAACCCAGGGCCTTTGCACCGAGCCAAATCCCCAGCACCATCCTCACTCTTTGTATTGGATGGGGTCTTGCTCTAAGTCCTGAAGGCTGAGCTTGAACTTGTAACCCTCCTGCCTCAGCCTTGAGTGCAGGGATTACAGGCGTGCACCTCCATGAGCCACTCCATGGTGCATGCCTCAAGTTGTGGGTGATAACCGGAAATCACTCAAATGCCCACTGCATGGAAAGATCGTCCAAAGCCCTCAGCGCCACCCTGCCAGGAGAGTGAAACCCACACCCGCACACGGGAGAGTCCAGGAACAAACCCGAGGGGAAAGAAATGTGAAAGGTAAAACAGTCACTGAAGTGTTTTTCCCCAGTACTGGAGATTGAGCCTGAGTCACACTAGTTTATGCTTTGAGACAGGGTCTTGCTAAATTGCCCAAAGCTTGAATTGCAATCCTCCTGCCTCAGCCTCCAGGAGTGCTGGGATTACAGGTCTGTGCTGCAGGCTCAGCTCATTAAAACCTTTCAGCAGGGTGGGGACCCCAGGAAGGAGATTCACCAGCTAGGAGCGGAAGCCGGCACGCTCTCCACTCCCCTGCACCCCTAAATCACAGGAAGCCCTAAGCTCAGGTGGCCTCAGGATGTTGGGATGGGCTGGGGTGGACCCAGTGCCTCAGGCTCCCGGCCACCCGGACACTGCACTGCTCTGCGCAGACAGAACAGTCATCGCGCCATGCCTTGGGCTGGAGTCTGCTACAGAGATTGCCGAGTGCATGTGAGGCCCCAGGTGCATCCCCGGGACTGCAAATAAGTAAATAAAAGTAAAAATAAAGGGGCCGGTGATATAGCTCAGCAGCATAAGCACCTGCGTGGCAAGTGTGAGGTCCTGAGTTTGACTCCTGGTACCCAGATTAAAAAAAATAATAATAAAAATAAAAGCAAAGTAACAGAGCTGGGCGTGGTGTCCCATACCTCTGATCTTAGCACTGGGGAAGCTGAGGCAGGAAGATTGAAGCAAGTCCGAGGCCAGCCCAGGCTACAGAGTGAGTTCCAGGCCAGCCTGAGCTGCATAGCGAGACCCTGTCTCAAAAACAAAACAGCAAATCAAACAAAATGAAGCAAGGAAGGAGGAACTGCCAGCAATTTCAGAAGGGGACCGGACCCTGTCCAGCAAGAACAGACGACCACCCTGTGAGAAGCAGGGCTCTGCCTGAGGGAGGGGTGGGGTGACCACAGGACAAAGGAGGCACCTGCCCGGGGCTGGGGAGTCACTGGCCCAACCGTGGGACTCCAGGCGGGGGCGCCGAGGGCGGGAGGAGCAGCTGCAGGAGCAGGGTCCCCGATGCCAGTCCCGCTGCCCTGTCGGAGGCAGCCCTGGAACTCCGTGTTCCCGGGACCGGCTCGGTCTGCCCCCTCGGTGTGCGGGACCAGGGGTCTCGACCCGGAGCTGCATCGGCGTTCGGAGAACCGGTTCCCCGGAGGAAAGGGCCCGTGCTCATGTCCACGACGGTGGAACTGGCCACTGGATAGTCATCAAGACATAACGTTTGGGTCTGAACCTCGTGCACGCTCAAACCTGTTGTTTGACCAGACCGAGGACTTTCTGACCCAGAAGTCCTAAGGATGTGACTCTGATTCAGGAGGCCTGTGGCACTGGGAAGGAAACCCTCCTGCCTCAGCCTCCTTTTTCCAGGTAGTGACAGTGCCCTGAGTCCTGCTGACAGCCAGACCACCAAGGTGGAGGACCCTCCCTAGGTCACAGGCCAGGCCCCTTCCTCCCTGTCCCAAGGCCACCTTCCCAGACCCTCAGCAGCAGGGCAGACAGGACAGGACCCATCCGCCCTGCAGCTCCCCAGCCGGCCGCGGGGGTCCAGCCTGGCTCCAGCTGTGCCCAGGAAAAGCCCAGCGGGCGCAGTCCGGAGGGCTCCCGAGGGGCGGTGGGATGGGGGTGGGGGCGGGAGAGGTCCCTCCAGGCCCATGCGGTGTCACCTGACCCTGCAGGAGCAATTCCCTGCTCTTCCCACCAACACAGGTAAGGGAGGTGGAGGGTAGGGACCAGAAGGGGACAGAGACCGGGCCCACAGCGCCAAGCCACTGGTTGGGAGGAGGGAAGAGAGCAAAAGAGGCCGCTGTGCCTCCCTCCCCTCCCCGGGACTGGGGTCCAGGCCCAACCCCCACTCTTCACCCTGTCCGGCTCCCGGCACCCCGGGCTGGATCCGGCTCACCTACCTGTCCCTGTATCCAGGCAGCACTGCTCCGCACCGGACCGCGGCGCTAAGCAAAGGATCGAGGGACCAGGAAACTGATGGGTCAAAGCTCCCAGCTATAAAGCTTCACCGATTAGGGGTGGAGTGGGCCTGGCAGCCCCGCCTATAATCCCAGCACCGGGGAGGCTAAGGCAGGAGGATTCCAAATTCAACTCCAGCCACCTTTTTCAAAATAAAAAATAAAGCTCAGCATGGTAGCACACGCCTGTAATCCCAGCACCGGGGAGGCTGGGTAGGAGGATGGTCTTGAGTTTAAATCTAACCTCGGCTACATAGGGAGTTCAATCAAGGCCAGCCTGGACTACATAGTGAGACCATGTCTCAGATAAATAGGGGCCGGGTGTGGTGGCGCACGCCTGTAATCCCAGCACTCGGGAAGCTGAGGCAGGAGGATCGCCGTGCATTGGAGGCCAGCCTGGGCCACACAGTGAGTTCAAGGCCACCCTGGGCTGAATAGTGAGACCCTGTCTCAAACAAAACAAAACAAAACAAAAAAAGCAAACCAATAACAACAACAACAAAAGGGTGAGAATATCAAATACATAGATGATAAAATAAATAAATAGGCTTGGGATGCAGCTCAGTGCGAAGGCCCTCTGCGCCCCCTCCCCACAGAAAGCAGAAGCAAGGCGGGGTGGGCCAGGCCACTCAGTCAACGTCTGGAGCTGGGACTTGGGGTCTGGGCCATGGGGCTTTGTAGGCCTCACCTGCAAAACTGGGGCCAAAGTGGACCTGCCATTCTCTCAGTCACTCGTCCCCAGCCACTCCCTTCTTCACGAATGAATACCCGGGTTCGGCCCTGGGTTGAGGCCTTTGTTCCAGTAACCAGCACCCTGGTTTAGACCCCTTGGCTCCCTGCAACTATAAATATGCCTTAGTGTCTTTATTCTCGCCGTGGGTTGCACTGGAAGAGGTAGATTGGGATAAACTCGCTAGAATTCCAGTAAGTTTCCTCTGGGATTACAAATATACACTTCCCGGACCGCGGCGAGGACTGGGAGGGCTCTCTATTGTGGGGTTCTGCGCTTTTGTGGCCCTGGAGGAGCTGCGCCAGCATCCAGGGCCTCAGGGCTCAAACCCGCAGGTCCAGGAGGCGGCAATGGGGGTGGGGTGGGGTCGCAGAAGAGCCTGGGCCGGATGGGGGGGCCTTGTCCCTCGAGGCTCCGGCGGTCGGAAGTCACAGCCAGCCCTTCCCTCTGGATGCGCCAAGGGGCTCAGCTCAGCCAGGACAGGGTCCCCAGGGTCCCCGCGGCCGGATGGGGCTGCTGCAGGACACTGGTGTGCGGATGCCTTCTCGTGTTCCTCCCAAAACACATGTGGGTTCACGCGGAGCCTTTCTTTTTCTTTTTTTTTTTTTTTTTGTGGGTACCGGGGGGACGACCTCAGGACCTTGCACGTCAGCAGGCGTCCGTGCCGCTGAGCGATATCACCGGCCCCTTTTTCGTATGTGGGTTCCGGGAGTCGAACTCGGGCCCTCGCGCTTGCCGCGCAGGCGCTTATGCCGCTGAGCCGTCTCCCTGGCCCCCACACGGAGCTTTTCTAACTGGGCGGGCAGTGAGGCTCAAGCATGGAATCCCAGCATTTAGGAGGCTGAGGCGGGAGGGCCTGGGTTGAAGGCTAGCTGGGCTACATGGGGAGGCCCCACCTCAAAAAAATAAATGTTTTTAATCATACATTTAAATCGCTCTGAGGCTATATTTCTCTAGAGTCTTTATATTGTGAACACCTGGTGTTTTTCTGGGGATGGAGTCCAGGGCCGCGCTGGCCAGGCAGAGGCTCTGCCTCTGGGCCACACTCTGTCTCCTTTTCTAAATTTTGAGATGAGGCTGTGCTAAATTGCCGGGGCTAGCTATGAACTCATAATCCCCCTGCCTCAGCCTCCCACGATGCTGGGATTACAGGCCTGCACCTCCACATCTGGCTTGATTTTAAATTTTTTGATTTAAGTTATTACATTAGCAATGCCAAAGTGAAGCCGGGTGCACGCCTGTTATCCCCGCACCCAGGAGGCTGAGGCAGGAAGGTTGCTGTGAGTTCAAGGCCAGCCTGGGCTACACAGCGAGACCCTGACTCAAAAAGCCAAAAAACAAAAAACCAAAATTAGTAATCAGTAAGAGATTTTATTGCAGATGCGTGGATCGAATGCTTATCTATATGGTTAATATTCATTTGCCATAACTGGTTAGTTCTAAGACCTCTGGGATTGCAACTCTGTTGAGGAATAGGCCTAGGAATGAGCTGACAGGTAGGACATGACATCATGATTTTTCTAGCTTGTGTTCTGGTAATGTTAAATTCCTTTTGCAGAGATTTAGAATTTTGATGAAAAAATTTATGGGATGGCCTCAATTTATTAAAAATGGAGGGCCGGTGAGATAGCTCAGCGGCATGGGCGCCTGCCGGTGCGTGAGGTCCTGAGTTCGACCCTCGGTACCCACACATACGCGCACACGCGCGCACACACACATACACGCACACACACACACACACAAGGAAACCAGATATACAAGAGCACCTGTAGTATAATTACCTGATGTCAACAGACCTGAGAGATTAGAATGGGATCTAATATGATCGGTAAAGAACGCAGCAGTAGGGCCGGTGAGAGAGCTCAGCGGCATAAGCACGTGCCTGGCAAACGCGAGGTTCTGAGTTCAACTTCCAGTACCCGCATATATGAGAAAAAAAAAAAAAAAGAATGCAGCAGTTCTACTTAATATAGCTCCTAGCAGTTTTAAAAATAGTTGTGATAAAGTAGGCTTGAGGTGACTCAATTGCAGTTGTTCTCCTACCGATGTTGATAAAATCTTTAACTTCTGCGTTATGGGCCATTGAGAAACCCATTTTGGCTCTGTAATTTTCCACTGATGGCAGTGCAGGAAGAAGCAGAGAAGCACCAATGGCCTTCATGATAAATCCAATTTTAGATTTATTTTGTTTAATTAAAGGCACAATTGGAAGAGTAGAGCCTTGCAAGTTTTTACCCAAACCTTTGGTTTCTTGATAGCCCATCTTAGCCACCATCCTGCTAGCTGGTGACACACACCTGAGGGCAGAAGTAACTGAGAGCAGCCCATTCTTTCATAGGGTCTGTGCCCCATAGGTTGACAGGAAAGTGGGCAAGAAACGGTGTTAGATTGCCTGTCTGTCCATCATGGCCGACATAAGCGGGGGCAGTGTACTCTGACACAGACTGAAGGGAGCCTAAGCCTATGAAAGCTGTGGAGGTGGGTCTAGTCCCCAAGTAGACGTCCATGATTGGCTATTTACTATGGTGACATTAGCTTCCATATCCACCAATCCAGTAAAAGATTTCCCATTTAGTTTAATAGCACAAGTAGGTCTATGAGCAGAAATACCATAGGAAAAATAAATCCCTTGCTTAAGGACCCGTCTCTACTAGGTTCACGCGCGTGGTTAAGGGCAGGAGTGGAAATTTCAGTGGGAATTAAAATTGGCTTTTCTCCCCCCAACAAATGAATGTGAGAAGCCACTGGTAAATCTAATCCTGCACTCTGATTGGTCCACCGGACCAGGGAAACAAGGGAAGCAAGATTTCCCTGTGCACCCAGTCTGGCAGAGGGACTGTTGTTTGTCTGGTTTGGCCTGGATCTAACTGGCTTAACTGGGTCCAAACCATTGGAGTACTGACTGATCAGTCTTTTATTATTGGGGCCTTTGGTTTGGTTCTCTGCAAGAATGTGCCAGTTTTATGAAATTTAGATTTACAATTTTTTTTCCAATGTAAGCCTTTCATAAAACTCGGACACGGAGTAGGCGGTAAATCGGCGCCAAGTCTAGTAGCAGCTTGAGTAGCCGAAGGGGCTGGTGCCTTTAGAGGCGCTGCGCAGTGTTGGCTAGTGTGTCCCCATTTGCAACAATTAAAACATTTAGTCAGACGGAATTTATTGGCAAAGTTTTGGGATATAGTCTCTACCATGAGCACAGAAGCATGAGCGGTAGATCCAATATTTCGGCATGCACGAATGTAAACAGATAAATCTTTGGTATGAAGTACCGAGGATAAGACTCAGAGTCATCGGTGGCATTCTCATACGCTAACTGACGGATAAGCATTTTAGCCGCATTGCTGTGAGAAATCTGCCTATTTACAGCCTCTTGCAATCGTGCTACAAACTGGGTGTCAGTCTCTGTAGGACCCTGGAGTATGTGAGTAAAGGATTAGGTGTACCGTCCTCTGGGATAGCAATCCACGCGCGGCGTGGAAGCTCTTTACACTGCATGAAAAGGGGCGGGGCCGGGCCTGAACTTTAAATCAGCATATCAGCCCCGCCTGATCCTGCGTAATAGCTTTAAGATTTTCATCCTCGCTATCTTGATTACTGTGCTTGTTGTGTCTTTAATTACAATTCAAAAGGTAGGAATTGTGCCGATGATAGACATGTGCGAACGAGTGGATCGCATCACCTGCACCTTTTGAAAACCTTGAATTATGTTATCCAAGCAACCAAGAGTATAAGGAGCCTGGACTCCACCGTCTAGCACGCTCTGCCTCAACTTTTTCAAGAGCAGAAAGTGAAAAGCTGTGTGTGTGCCGCGTTCACGAGTGGCGTGTTCTGGGTCTGTCTCTTTAGTGACTGGAAAGCACTTTGGCTGTGCACAGATCACATCGGGGTACTGTGGCTTCCTCGGGGCGGGGAAAGAGGGGGTCTTTTTGGATCTGAGTCCTTGCTAGGAGGGAGGGGAGGGCCAACGGGAAACAGCAGCGGAAGTGTCATCTTCGAAATTAGGTGTAGAGAATGGAGCTGTGTGTGAATAAATTGGAAGTTTTGCATTTCTTTACGAATATCTTGCAAAAGGGAAACCATGTGATCATCTGCACTTTTTAAACAAGCTTCATTCTTCTCCAGCAGCCCATGCAGAGGCACGTTTCCGTGGGAATCCGACTCTAGTCAGGGTTACATCAGGGCTCTTTCCTAATTCAATTACTTTATTCATAGGCATTTTGTCAGCAGTTAGAGTGTTTTGTACCGGTAATCTGTTGCTGGTCTGCTTTCTTTGTCAAATTCTGTTGCAAAGAGAGCCGCCTTCACTAGATTATACGTGGCTACAGTTTGCGGGTGGATTTTTTTATTTTGGGTTTTAGCTTCATTTTAAGCTTTCACCTATTTTACCCCAGACTCACATCAAGAGTACCAGCTTTGGGAAAGGAAGGATAGAATGTAGCAATCTGATGCAGTAATCGAAAAAGTTGCTTAGATGACACGTTACTTCTGTGCCATTTAACAGCTTCATAATCAACAGGCCAAACTGTTTCTCCTCTGCAGATAAAAAAGGCGCTTGCCCCATTGTTACCCTTGACGGATAGACTCCTACTTGCGTCTCAGCCCTATAATTAGTAAAATGCTCCGCTTACCTTTAAATTGGTCACGCAAGGCCCAGTGGATTGCTGGCACCTGATTCTGGATAGTGGTTGTGCTGAGAAGGTCGTGCGTTCCGGCCACGTTGAGAGCCAAATACAGTGAGCCCTTTCCAGTCCTCGTCGTGGTCCGGGAAGTTTATATTTGTAATCCCATGGAAAAGTTTTTGGAATTCTAGCAAGTTAATTCCAATATACCACTTTCAATGCAACTCACAGCGAGAATAAAGACACTAAGGCATATTTATAGTTGTGGGGAGCCAAGGGTGTCCCAAGTCCAGCCAGGGTGCTGGTTACTGGAACAAAGGCCTCAACCCAGGGCCAAACCCGGGTTTTATTAAATCTCGACGAAGGGAGTGGCTCGGAGATGAGTGACGGTGAGAGTGGCGGGAAATACGTGAGTACCGTGAGCTGGGCTAGGTAGGTGGCCTGAAATCACCTCTGCAATCTGCAGAGGGAAGGATATGCAGAAGGAGTAATCTGCATAACACAGTTCAAGGCAGTACCTAATGTTTTGGGGTCGGTGCTTCAGCTCTGATGTGTAACCTTCTATGCCCTGGGAAGTCACAGCCTCTTTCTCGAGGCTCGATCCCGATCCCAGCCGACAGCGTGGAGCACGGCTCTCCATCCCGCCAGGCTCACACGTGTGTTTCGGGAGCTACGGGGGCAGGGAAACACTGCCCTGTCGCTTGCTTCAAAGACTACACATCAGCCCCTTGGCTGGACCAATTTGCATTGCTTACAGCCAATTGAAGGGATAAGGAAAAGTCCTAGCCAGCCCTGTCCATATCAGTGCATGGAAATAGGGCCAGGTTCGGCCGAAATGGAGATAACTGCTCTTCTTTCAAGGAGAGTCCTTCAGATGTCCTCCACACCCCACTTCCCGGAGGAGGAGCCTGGCTGGCTGCCTCGAAACCTGGAAGCCTCAGCACCGTGCCCTCCTCCCGCCGCTCCCGCCCCAGGGTGGCTGTCGCCCATCGCCTTCACCACCTCTGCGTCCCTGGGCAGCGCCTGTGTGTTGCGAGCCCAAGCTGTCCGGGGGAGACCGTGAGTCCCGGAGCTCAAGGCAGCTCTGCAAGGCCCTGGCTTCATGCGGCAAGGGGGTCACGCGGCCACTGGGGGGTCACAGGTCTGCTGAACTGCTGGCCACCAAATCAAGGAGGGTATTTATTTTGGTAAAAAGCAAAAAGAGGATTCATTCAATGCTGGCTCCGAGATGGCTGACGGTCCTGGCGGGGGCACGGATTCCCCCCTTCCCCCATCACTGTCTCCTTTCTTGTGGAAAGGAAACTGGGCTCGGGGCTCCTGGGGTAGCATCTGCAAATGCTTTCTTTTACTTTTTTGTCATGGTCTCACTGTGTAGCCCAGGATGGCCTTGAACTCCCAGGGAATGATCCTCCTGCCTCAGCCTCCTGAGCGCTGGGATTGCTGGCGTGGGCCACTGCGCCTGGAACAGCTACATATTCTGTCACTTCTGAGCAGGGGTGAGGGGTGGGGGGTTGACATGTACTCTGCAGGAGGAAGTTTGGAGAAGCTGCTTATTTCCAAAAGAAAATATTTAAAGTTCCATTTTCCATCAGATAATCTACACGTGTAGATGATCAGTAATGCCCCTGCGTATTTATTGCACACGTACTACAGGCCAACCACTGCTTTTTAAAGCTCTGCTTTAGCTGGCATGGAGCATGTCTGTAATTCTAGCACTCTGGGAGGCTGAAGCAGGAGGATGGCAAGTTTGAGGCCAGCCTGGGCAACTTAGTGAGACTCTGTCTCAAAAAGAAGGAAGGGCTGGGGATGTAGCTCAGTGCCAAGCTCTAGGTTCAATCTGTGGTACAGTGGGGAAAAAAAAAAAAAAGGCTCTGCTGACAGCAAACACCTCCTTCAAGAAGCCTTACTGATTCTTTAAGCTGAATGAAGAAAGTGCCTTCTGAGCGGGCCAGTCCTGGGCCTCTGTCCCCCCCTCCTAGTAGTTGAGGACGACTGGCATTGGTACCATCCGTCCTCCCCTTCCTTGGACTGCCGTCCTGTTCACGCGGGAGAACGCAGATCGGATGCCGGCAGTCAGGATCCCCACTTCCAGCTCTGTGGCCCTCAGCAAGTTAGTTACCCGCTTGTCCATGGTTCAGATTCAGAACGCACCCAGAATCTCGTGTTCAGAGCTGCGGTTTTTGGAAGGCGCTCACCTCGCCAACGGTTTGACCCACTCGGAGTTCACAGCCCAGTGGGCTATTAGTTGGTGGGGTCTGGGGGATGAGGTAGGTCCCTGGGTATGAGTTTCAGAGGCCCCTGATGCCGGGCCCCAGCCAGGGGAGCCCTGCCGCGCTGTCCCTCCCTCAGGCCCCTCGGCGCCCTCTTCTGGGCCGGTCCCGACAAGGCTGGAGCTGCCCTGGGTCGCGGCACCGCGCTGTTCTCGAGGTCGGTGGCTCCACAGAGATGGGCGTCAGGTCCCACCTGGTCGCTGCTGTTTCTTATTATTTGAGACAGGGTCTCACTCTGTAGCCCAGGCTGGACTCCTACATCGATCCTCCTGCCTCAGCCTCCCGAGCGGTGGGATCACAGGCGTGCACCACCACGCCCGACACAACTGCCACCTGTTCAGGGTCTCCCGGATCCGGGCAGCCCGCTCTGGACCTGCGCCGCGACCGCGCAGTCTCCGGAACCGGCCGGCCCAGGCCCTGGAGGCCGCGCGCCCCCTGCTGGCTGCGGGGGAGAAGCGCGCCGGCCGGCCGGTCGGTCCGCGGCCCCCGCTCTGCGCATGCGCCTGCTCCGCCCGGGAGATGCGGACGGCGACGCTGCCCTGGGGTCCGAGGCGTCTGGCCCGTCGTGCCCCAGGAAGAGGGGCGCAGGGGTTGGGGTGGAGAGCAGCGCCCAGCGGGGACCCGAGTTCAGTCCGCAGCGGGGGGGGGGGCGGGCCAAACCTTCACTGGTCTCACTGGCAGCCCAGGCTGACCTCCAAAACTCGTGGTGCCTCCTGCCTCAGCCTTCCCCGTGCTGGGATTACAGGCGTCCGCCTGGTTTTTCATTATTTGAAAAAATAAATCTGATCACATAATTCCCTAGCTTAAAATACCTGTGATTCAAATTGTGTGTGGTGGTGCACACCTGTAAGCACTCTGGGAGGCTGAGGCAGGAGGAGCACAAATTTGAGCACAGCTGGTTAACTTAGTGACTTACCAAAACCCTTTCTCAAAATAATAAATAAAGCCATGCATAGTGGTGCATGCCCATAATCCCACACTCGGGAGGCTGAGGCAGGAGGATCACTGCAAATTCCAGGCCAACCTGTCTACATGGTGAGACCCTGACTCGAAAAAACAAAAACAAAAAGTGGGCGTGGTGGCACGCGCCTGTAATCCCAGCACTCAGGAGGCTGAGGCAGGAGGATCATCCCAAGTTTGAGGCCAGCCTGGGCTCCATAGTGAGTTCACGGCCAGCCTGAACTACATAACAAAACACTGTCATGAACAAAAAGAAAAAATAAATTTTAAAAATCAAAATAACACATTAAAAGTGGGCTGGTGATGTAGCTAGATGTAAGGGCCCTGGGTTCAATCCCCAGGACTGCAAATAAAATAAATATTAAATAAATTCCCTGTACCGAGCAGACAGAGAGAGAGAGCGATAAGCACGCACAAAGTGACGAATTCCAGCGAGCAGACCCCGCAGAGCACACATCCCAGAAGGGGTGGAGGGTGGATGGCCCAGACCCTCACGAGTGTCACCATGCGGTATCCTGCAGGGGCTGGGCGTCACAGGCAGAGGTAAAGCACAGGCCTGGGGACCACACTGCCTCCTGTGGTGTCCCACCGGGTTCTGGGGACTTGCGGCTGTGACGCTGTCCCTGCAGCGGGGGCTCCCGTCCCCACAGCCACCCCGGTTTCCTTGCTTCTCATCAACTTTGTTCTTTTCTTTTTTTGAGATGGGGTCTTTCCATGTAGCCCAGGCTGGGCTGGAACTCCCAGCGATGCTCCCGCCTCAGCCTCCGCAGTGCTGGGATGACAGGCGTGCGCCCTTGCCAGCCGAGGTGCCTTTGTTTGCCTGCTGGCTCTTGCTGTCCTCCCCGTCACTCCAGGTCCCCAAATACAGCTTCTTCACAGGACAGCTGCACCTTCCGCGGTCCCGGGGGTCCCAGGCAGGGGACGCGGGCAGGGTCTCCCGCTGTCGGCTCTGGAGCGCGTGGCAGTGACGGAGACTGCCCCACAGCTGAGGACGCCAGCGGGATGGGCTGGGGCTGGGTGTGGAGGACATCTGAACGGCTCTCCTTGAAAGAAGAGCAATTATCTCCATCTTGGCTGAACCTGGCCCTGTTTCCACGTATTGATATGTACAGAGCTGGCTAGGACTTTTCCTTATCTCTTCAATTGGCTTTAGGCAATGCAAATCGGTCCAGCCGAGGTGCTGATGTGTAGTCTTTGAAGCAAGCGACAGGGCAGTGTTTCCCTGTCCTTTGCTCCCAATGCATGGGTGAGCCTCGTGGGATGGAGAGCCGTGCTCCACGCTGTCAGCTGGGATTGAGCCTTGAGAAAGAGGCTGTGACTTCCCAGGGCATAGAAGGTTACACATCAGAGCTGAAGCACTGACCCCAAAACATTAGATACTGCCTTGAACTGTGTTATGCAGATTACTCCTTCTGCATATCCTTCCCTCTGCAAATTGCAGAGGTGATTTCAGGCCACCTACCTAGCCCAGCTCATGGTGCTCACATACTTCCCGCCACTTTCACAGTCACTTATCCCTGAGCCACTCCCCTCCTCAAGAATTAATAAAACCCGAGTTTGGCCCTGGGTTGAGGCCTTTGTTCCAGTAACCACCATCTCGGCTGGACTTAGGCCCCCTTGGCTCCCCACAACTATAAATATGCCTTAGTGTCTTTATTCTCACTGTGGGTTGCACTGGAAGTGGTAGATTGGAATTAACTTGCTAGAATTCCAAAAACTTTTCCATGGGATTACAAATATACACTTCCCGGACTGTGACAAGGACCAGGAAGGGCTCGCTATAGCTGGGGACAGGGACACTCCCAGCATCCCTGGGGCCGTGGTGGCCGGGCTCAGGTGAGGTGGCGGTGGGAGGGTGGCTTGGGGTGAGCAGGTCAGCCTCTGCGTGGCCAGCCCAGGCCATCAGCACCTGGGTCCCCAGGACAGGACAGGATGGGACCCCTGGGGTCTGGCTGCCCTCTGCGTTCCCCACTCAGGAGCAGCCCCGCGGGACCCACTGAGTCCCTGGAGAGGCCTGCGGAGACGGGGACTCTGCCGGCAGCGGCTGGGTGTGGAAGTCACCTGCCCTGCTGGGCACTCTGCATGCTGTGGAGGGACAATGCCGCTGTGGTGGAGAGGACAGCCACAGCCTGCATGGCCACCCGCTCTGACAGCCCAGTTCCTGAGAGGCCCGAGGGCCTGTGCTGCCCACGTCCTGCTGCTGCTGAGCTCGAGGCCCGTGTCCCGACCCAGAGCCGAAGCCCGGCGTCTCTGGAGCCGGTTCGGGAGGCGCAGGGAGGCAGACACCAGGCCCTGCCCTGCCGCGTCCTCTCTGCGCCCCCTCACAGCTCACGGCTCGCCGCAGCCTTTGCTTTCGTCTGAACACCGAGCATTGCAGGCTCCCAATCAAGTACCAGGCTGCTAAACTGCAGGCGAAAACCTATGAAAAATGAGTGTTCACGAGACTCATTGCTCTGGTTGACTTCAGAGATAAATATAAAATAACTGAAGAGCCCTGCATGGTGGCGCATGCCTGTCATCCCAGCACTCAGGAAGCTGAGGCAGGAGGATCCCTGTGAGTTTGAGGCCAGGCTGGGCTACATAGTGAGACCCTTTCTCAAAAGAAAACAAAACAAAACAAAGCAAAACAAAACAACTGAAAAAAATCAAAACAAAAAAAGTAATAATAATAAAATATAAAGCTGGAGAACAAAGTTCTAGTTGTTTAGAAAGTTTGAAGACAGCCAATGTTGCCTGATCTCCCGAGATAAGTCCAGGTAGCTCTGTTCCTGGGACACCCTCCCCCTCCCTCCTCCCCTCCCCCTCCCCGAGTCAAAGGATTGAAGGTCAGGGCACCAGAAGCAGCCAGGGCACTCACTGGTGTCTTGTGTCCCTAAGTGTGACCTGACCACTTGTGAAGATGGAGCTTTTGTCCTGTGGGATCGAGGCTCCAATCAGTATCTTAGCCCTTTCCACCTGATGGAGGACGGAGGGATTCTGTGTCTGCTCGGCGGGTCCATGGGTTAGAAACCGCCCTCTGCTACCGTGGGCAACCAGAAACGGACTTCTGACAGGAAACGGAGACCGCGGCCCAGGACTCCCACGGAAAGCAGGGTGGAGTCAGAGTGGGCCCAGCGGCCGCCCCGTCAGTGACGGCAGCGGACAGGTGTGACAGCTGAGTGGACAGATGTGACAGCTGCGTGGACAGGTATGACAGTGATGAGTGGATTCTGGAAACCCGTGAGAGGTTAGATTCCTTGTTCTGTTGGAACAAAAGCCTGAAGGGAGCACAACCTCAGGTGCAGAATTAAACTCTGCCGCAATGCATCGCCTGTGGGGAGACCCAGAGCCCCCCGTGGTTCCGCAGCCCCTGGGGACTCAGCCCGGCTCTTCCCAGGCCGCCCCTCCGCTGAGTGGAGCCACCTCAGCCACAGGGATGAAGCCAAAAGAAACCGAAGAAAACCACTCTTTCAGCAGATTCCCGCCCTCGTGGCTGCTCAGCGGTCAGTAAGCTCCCATCACGCATCTTTTCGGCAAGGTGATTATTTATTAGCCAGAAAGCAGAAGTGGCCTGAGCAGCACTGGCGCTGCCCCCTCGGCAGCAGGGAGTGGAAAGCGCCCGGTTCCGTCACCCGTGGGAGTGGAAGGCGCCTGTTTTCTCACCCATGGCCTCCGCACGGCCCGAGAGAGGATGCGCGAAGGAAGAGACAACGAGGTATTCTTGCAAAATGTGTGTTTAATGGCCGTGCCATCAAAATTAAGCAGAATCACGTTTCGAAGTGTTAAGTGTGCATACATTTTACATATATCCAAGGTGCATTTGCATGTTTCACTTGGGCCTCACCTCCCTGGCTGCGGGCTGTCTCCCAAGGATGGCCGCCACCGCCGTGCCGAGCTTTCCACGTGTGTGAAGCGGCGTGGCCCTAACCCGCCACCCACATCAGATGCACTGCAAGCTGCCCCAGCTGTGCGTCGCCTCGCAAAACGACACCAGCCATGAGGCGCATCGCCACCCACATGTGTGGGCACGCTGTTCCCGAGAACAGCCTGCGTCAGTGCACTTGGTGATTACAGCCGCTTGAGGCTAATTCTCAGCTAACAGCCTGACGGCACTCGCCAGAGCCGGACAGGGCTGGGGTCACCTGATCGATTCGCAGCGTGGGCTGTCGTGAACATGCCGCACCCTGTTTGGACCTGGCTCTCGGCCTTCACGGTGCTTTTTAAACAGAGGCCGAGTGCTCGCTGGCGAGTGCCTCTTCCTGCTGGTCAGCGGTCACCACGCGACAGGGTGCTGAGGGTTTCTGCCATCATCGCTTTCTCAGCGTGAGACCTTCCACCAAGGGCGGCAGGAGACGCCCGCCATCGTGCTCATCGCGGACGCCCAGCTCACTCAGAGCTTTACGGCCAAGCGCATGGTTCCAACTAGATCCCTACTGCCGGGGACTGGTTATAGAGGTGACCGGAAGGATAATCAAACTTGTCACTTGGACTCATCTGACCGAGGCAGAACGTGGGCAGCTTTGCAGGCAGCGTGGCTTGGGGCTCGCCCCTCCTCGGAGGCCGGATGGACCTCCTGGGGCCTGGGACCCCGGAAGAACCCCCAGACTGAGTGAGCAGTGCTGGAGGCCAGCTGGGCGCCTCTGTCCCGAGCAGACGGGTCTGCTCGGGGTGCATTTATGGAGCTCAGGAAACAACCAGAAAGCCTTTCTGAGCCGGCAGGACATAAGGACAACCGTGGCAAGACCACCCGGGGTCGCGGGCCCGACCCTCACGAGACCCTAAGTCCTGCAGCACAGGGGACGCGCGGCCGGCTTGCTGCCGGAAGCTCCTGTGTGTTCGGCCCACGGCAAGGGACACGCAGTGTCAGTACTTCGGGGGACGATGTGCTGCCAGCGCCAATGCGGCTCCTGGGGGGGGGTGCCTGAGGCTGCTGCTGGGCTCGGGAGGTGTGGGATGGGCACAGAAGTCCAAGGGACAAGCAGTTGCAAATGTCATCGGAACCACGAGCTCCGAGTTGGCAGAGCTGACGTTCAATGCAAAACGGACAAGCTCATCCCAGGGTTAGAAGTCAGCCCCACCTGGAGGGGACAGCAGCCGGTCACCTCCAGCCGAGGCCCTGGGCTCCATGCTGCAGTCAGTGCAGTCGTTACCTCCCCCAAAGCCCCTCCTCCTGGGGGACCCTAACAGCAGCCAGGGTCCCGCGACAGCACAGCCAAGGTGACAGTCCCCCGCTGGTGCTGCAGGATGGCCACAGCTTGCTCGTGGGTGACGCCTTCCAGGCTCTCGCCGTTCACGGCCAGAATCTGATCGCCGCGCTTCAGGCGGCCGTCGTCCGCGGCGGCTCCCTACGAGCAAGAACACCGGGCTGAGGCGCACAGGGAAGCAGCAGCGAGACGGGGTGCGTCTGCGCCGGCTAAAAAGTGACCAGTTCAGTCCTAAAGCAAGCACAGCACGGCGTCGCTTGCACACAGTAACTGTCCTCACCGGTCACCAAGCCGCGCACTGGTGGGACACGCACACCGTTTCTTGTTTCAGGGCTCAGCTCACGTGGAGCGGCTGCCACCTGTCCTGCGCGGGGAGCTCAGACTCGGGAGTGGAAAGCACCTGGTTCTCTCACCCACAGGAGTGGGTGTGGATGGAGTCGCAGTGACCCCGCTGCAGAGAGCAAGGAGGGCAGTGCTGACAGCCCGCCCTGCACTTGCTGGGAAGCTCCAACTTCCCTTAGACCAGGGGATGGGCTTCTGGAGGGCTGTGTCCATGGTCCCTGCTGGGCAGCTGCAAAGTCCCCTGCAGAGTGGGCCGGGAGTCCAGTAAGGAGGTCACACGGGGCTGCGGACACCGTCTGACACAAGGTGAGACTCCGCTAGAGGCGCGGCTGAGGGCACTGCTGGCCCAGACCCGGGCCGCCCTGGAGGGGCGAGTTGCATGGGGTGAGGTACAGGGGTGTGTGGGGTGCAGGGGCTGGGCCTGGACAGTCAGCTAGGTTCCAAGCCTCGGTGTGAATCACGCAATAAAGATACTCAAAACCAGGCCTATGCCAGGGCTGGGGAGCTTGCGGTTAAATAGCTTCACTTAAACCCTTGAAGGAAGTCATGTGTCAGCATAACTGGGATGGAGGAAAAAGGTCACTCTATTGGATCAAACCAGAATTACTGGGTAAAGTTGGTTTTAGTTTTTATTTAATTTATTTTTTACTTTTTTGCATGACTGGAGATTAAACCTGGGGCCTTCACATTGAGCTACATCCTCAGTTCTTTTTAAATTTTTTTGAGACAGGGTCTTTAAAGTCAGTAAATTGCCCAGGCTGATTTAGAACCTGCGATCCTCCTGTCTCAGCCTCCTAAGTGCTGGGATGACATGTGTGAGCCACCACACCCAGCATGGGTCCTTTATTTTAAAGAACTCTTTCCACTGGTCAGTGTGGGGGTTTCCTACAAGACTCAAAGGAAATAAGGTCTCTCTCTCTCTCTCTCTCTCTCTCTCTCTCTCTCTCTCTCTCACACACACACACACACACACCCATGGCCAAGCAGCAGACACAAAGGACTTAAAAATCTCAGCCAGTTTTGAGTACTAACAAGGCAGTGGTGGAGGAAGTGAAATACCTTTGCAGACACGGTCTTGACGTACACTGGCAGGTCTCCGTGGGGACTTCCATGGCCCCCCACAATACTGAACCCCAATCCTTCTGAGCCTCTCTCCAAAGTAATCATCTTAGTTGGGGGTGTCCTGAAAGCACAGTGCGTGTGGTTTAGTTTAGGAAGAGTCAGCGTGGTTCATCTTCGTGGAGCGCTGACTTGAGAGAGACTCTCGCACTGCGAAGCCCTGAGGTGGCTACAGCCTGCCCTCGCGAGATCTGGGAACGCGATGCTAAATCTCCATGTCAGGTCAACGCCTGTTGGCTCAGGACTTTCTTGGGCATGAAACCGACTGCTTTCTGATGAAAAATAAGTCATAATGCTGAGATTGTCAAGGCACCCTTCTTTATGCTTAGTTCTTGTTCTGACGGGGTATCTAGTCCAGGCTGGCCTCGAACTTGAGATCCTCCTGCCTCAGCCTCCTGAGTGCTGGCATTACAGATGTGGGCCACCATGTGTGGCTTATGCTTAGTCCCCCCCACCCCCCGGACTGGGGCTTGAACCCAAGGTTTCACATATGTTAGGCAACTGCTCTACTACTGAGCTTCATTCCCAGCTTTTTAAAAAAATTTTCTTTAAGTCAGGGTCTCAGCAAGTTGCTCCAGGTGGCCTTGAACTCCTGATCCTCTTGCCTCTGCCTCCTGAGTAGCTGAAATTACAGGTATGCACCACTACACCCAGCCCCCAACCCGTGTTTTTGTTGGCTTGTGGTACTGGGGATTGAATCCAGGGCCTACACACTGAGCTGCATCCCCAGCCCATTTGTAGTTTTTGAGACAGGGTCTCAAAATTGTTAAGTTGCCCGGGCTGGGCTTGAACTTGCAATCTTCTTGCCTCAGCCTCCCGCACTGCTGGGATTCCAGATGTGTGTGAATCTGCCCTGCCCGAGCAGGCTGGTGCTCCCGAGGAGCCCGAGCGGAGCTGGAGCCGCAGGCTCCTGGTGGCCCCAGGCCTTGAGAGCGATGCAGCCCAAGCCCTTGAGTCGGCCACCACTGCTGCACTCCTGCCTGGAGCTCTACGCTCGCTGTGTTCCCTGATGCCTGGAGGGGCTTCGCCCTGGCTGCCTCTGGACCCCACTGTGGCCTCATCACCCCGTGGCCCTCAGCGCGTGGCGCTGTGACCCCCCCAGCTGTCCACTGCCTGACTCAGGACCCCCAATCCTGTCACCCCCGAGCACTCCCCGCAGCAGGCCTCTGCTCATCCCAAACCCAGGACCCCGACTGTGGGAATGAGGACTGAACCTGGGAGAAGCAGGGCGTGGTGCTGCACACCTGTCATCCAGCACTCCGGAGGCTGAGGCAGGAGGAGTTTGAGGCCAGCACAGACTACACAGTGGGTTTGAGGGCAGCTCGGGCAACGTACAAGGCCTTGTCTCAAAGACCCAAAAGAAAAAAGACGCCAGGAGGAGGGAGCGGGGCATGGCGAGGTGGGCGAGGGAGAGGTGTCTAAATGTGCGATTCGGGGCTTCCGAGCTTTGTGCTGCGCGGAAGTCTCCCAGCAGCAACGCGACTCAGTCAAACCGGCTCCCAGGGCCCGGAGACCTGGTCCAGCGAGGGGCTCGTCTCTTTCCCTGCCCTCCGGTCCCTGCCCTCTGTCTGACGTGGTGGTGGGGTCGCCTGTGAGCCTGGACAGTCGCTTGGTTATCCGAGATGGACCCGGCGTCCAGGTTGCACAGGAAGCTGTGGGCGGTCCAGTGGCCTTTCTCACTGCCCGTCCCTGGGAGCCTCCTTCTGGCCCCGGCTCAGCAGTGCCTGGCTGATTAGTGGTGACTTTCAGCTGGGCCTCAGCGATGCCCGGGTGTGAGGACAGTGACTGCTCAGAGCAGCCTCTGGCATCATCGCTGACGGCTGAGGCATTGAGTCGCGAGCCGCTTTGATGCCATGGGCTTGTTCCAGTCTGCCCAGGGCTTGGCTCACGCCTGTGCTCTCAAGTGAACTCTGAGTTCTCTCCCATGCCCAAGGTTCGGGGACCCTCTCTCCTGCCCTCACCAACCCTTTCCTAACTGTGGGTTTAGCTGGGTATGGTGGTGCACACCTGTCATCCCAGCACTCGGGAGGCTGAGGCAGGAGGATCATTGTGAGTTTGAGATCAGCCTGAACTACATAGTGAGACTTTGTCTCAAAAAACCAAACAACTAACAAAAACTGTGGGTTTATGGGCTGTTTATCCAGTTACCCAGCAGAACCTTACGGACTGGGGCCGCAGCTTTCCCCACGTTGCCCCGTCTGAGTCCTCACGCCCTAGGCCTGTGCGGTGCCGGCCTCAGAGAGGCCCTTGGTGAGTATCTGCTGGGATAACGAGGTGACCCGGAGCCTCCAGGAACAAGGCTCTGCCCTCCGCCGCCGTGTGGCCGCAGAAGTTCTCTGCGTGCGGCCCACTGGCCGGACATGAGTTGGACCAGATCCCTCTTGCAAACACGGAAGACGAGTTTTCGAACCTCTCCAGGGCTGTGGTGCCGGATTCCGAGTGGCTTTTCAATTCCACCTGGGGGTTCCCGGCTGCCAGGGCCATGGCGTTCGTCATGGGGCTCAGGGTGGACGGAGGAGTTGGGGGCTGTCCGTCTCGTGCGCGGCCCCCGCTGCTTGTCATCCTCGGAGGGGCCTTGCACCCTCAGAGCCCGAGGACGCTGCCCGTTGCTGGGCTTCCCATGTCAGTGGCCAGCGTTGCTTTATAATGAGGCTGACCTCACGGTCTTTGCCCCAGGGAAAGAGACTCAGCGCTCCTGGGCTGGTGTCCCTGCAGGGCCCGGGGCAGACCACCCGACCAGCTGCCAGGGGCCAGGCCGCGGTGCCGGGAGGAGCACGGGAGGCGACCCCTCTAAGTGGGGGCCTCAGTGGCCTGGGGCAGGTCCAGCAAGGTCTGCCCGGGGACGTGTGGAAGCGATTTCGAGTCTGCCTTGGGGAAGCAGCTTTCTTTGGCAGTACTGGGATTGAACCCAGGGCCTTCACATGGAGCTATACCCCCAGCCCAGGTTTTATATTTTGAGACAGGGCCTCGCTAAGTTGCCCAGGCTGAGCCCGGAACTTGCTGTCCTCCTGCCTCGGCCTCCTGCGTGCTGGGATGGTCGGGTGTGCCCCACGCTGGGCAGGGAAACAGCACCTCTCCACGCCCTGTCCCCGTGTGCGCCCCAGTCTCAGAGTCTCTGCTCTGGTGGGCGCTGGATGAGACAGGCAGCGAGCAGACGGTGGGCTGTGAGCGCGGCCAGGGCGCAGCTCAGGAGGTGGTGGGATCAGGGCTCCTGGCACACCAGGGGGCTCCTGTGCACACCTGCGCCCTGTAGATGCCACCTCTAGGGGACAGGAGCAGTACGGCCTATGCTGGGGCTGCAGGGACCCACAGAGTGGGCAAATGGGGAGACCCGGTGTCCCATGGGGACACCAGTGGACCTGGGAAGTGACCTGTGCTGTCCCCTCCACCCCATGGCCAGCACCTCGGCCCAGGAGGTGGTACTCACTCTGCGTCCTCTGAGGGGTGGTCAGTGCTGGGCGAGCTGGGGTGCTGGCTTGTGGACATGGTCTCCAGCTGGGTTGCTATGGCACCGATGTTTGTGTCGGCCACCACCTGGGGACAGAAGAGGGCGCCCATGAGAGGAGCGGGCGATGCCCAGGGCGCAATCCTCCGCCCAGCTCGCCCACTGTGCGAGGTCGCAAGGAGGACCCTTAGCCTTCCCTTCGCGTGGCTCCAGCAACGCCAGACTCACCTCCCCCGTGCTGGCCGTCCCGTCTTCCAGAACCCCCCTGCCCAATGGTCACGCCTCAGTCCTGCAGCTTCGCATCTTTTCAACCGAACACTTTTCCTTGGCTACCTCAGGAGACGAAAGCTCACCTGAGGACAATGGCTCTGAACGCCGCATCTCCACCTCCTACCCAACTCCAAGCCCGTGTGCACCTCCCGACCTGGCTCCTCTTGGGGTGCCTGTCAGGTACCCCGAACCCCCCCTGTCCGAATCTCTGGCACTCCTTGCTCCTGCAGCCTCCCCACCTCACAGACACCTCAGTGTCACCGGCGCTCCACTCTCAGCACCCTCGTCCCCTCCTCGCAGGAGCCCGCAGGTCCGGTCACACAGCCGCATCCTCCCTGGTCTCCCTGGTCTCCCTGCGTGACCCTCGGTCCTGTCCAACCGGCGATGCCTTCGCCCTTGGTGCAGAGCCGACTCTGCTGTGACCACACAGCCGTGGGCACCTGCCTCGCGTCTCTGCCCATCCCGCAGTCCTCCTGCGTCCGAGTCCTGGTCTCCACGGCAGCGCCTCTCCTCCCTCACGTCCTCCAGCCAGAGCTGCTGTCTCCACCTTCTCAGCCGGCCCCTGCCCTGGCTCCTCCTCAATGTCACCATCGAGACCTGTGCGCCTCTGCCTTCTCTGCTGCAGGGTTGGTCGCTGCCTTCCCGCGCCTGTTCTCACGGGTCCTCAGTGTGCAGCTGGGCCAGCTGGGGAGGCCCAAGAAGGAAGGGATGTCATGTGCCAGGCACTCTCCCTGCTGCCCCCGGGCACCATCTCCTGGACCTGCCACACCCAGGGCCACCCCGCTGACGCCCCACCCCACCGTCACCTCCCGCAGCTCAGCTGTGGCCCCTCCCCGAGCTTGGGACAGCGCTCGAGCTCATGGCTCTAAGTTCCCCAGCTCGGTGCTGCACCCAGAGGCCAGTGTGTGCTGGGCCCCCGGCCACCCCAGAGGCTGCCCTGCTAACAAGAGGAAACTCAGGCTCCAGCAACACTGGCCGCCCAGCTCCCATCTCCCCATCCTACACACGGGACTCAACTGTCCCCAGGGGCATCGCCAGGTGTGGCACAGCCACACAAGTAATGGCTTTCGACAGCCACTGGCAGCTGCCACCACGTGTGGTGCCCCTCCCGGACTCTGCCCGCTGCAGGCCTCACAGCCCTGCACCCACCTGGCCTGCAGTGACCTTTTCCAACATACAGAGAACAATGGCCTCCCCACTCGGACCCCTCTGTGCTTTCCCTGGAGCCCGGAACATAAGACCCCTTGGGGCGCCCTGGGGTCCCACCTGTCCCTTCCTGCTCTTCTGTGGTCCTTGGTGCTCTCTCCTGGGCACCCCCAAGATAGTTGCTAGGCACCAGCTCACCATCCCTCATATGACCTGTGACTACCTCATTTCCATTCAGCTCTCCTGTTTTTCTCTCCATAGCTCACCCTTCCTTTCTTTTTTTTTTTTTTTTTTTAATGTGGGTACCGGAAGTTGAACTCAGGACTTCGCGCTTGCCAGGCAGGCGCTTGTGCCGCTGAGCGGTATCACCGGCCCTTTTTTTCCTTTATGCGGGTACCGGGAGTCGAACTCAAGACCTGACGCTTGCCAGGCAGGCGCTTATGCCGCTGAGCTATCTCACTGGCCCCTCTTTCTTTCCTTTTTCTTCTGTTTAATTTTTTTGAGACCCGGTCTACCTAAGTAGTTCAGGCTGGCCTCGAACTCACAGTGATCCTCCTGTCTCAGCCTCCTGAGTACCAGGAGAACCACCATGCTCAGCCCCACAGCCTTGCGATGCATTTCTGACTGCAGAACGCCCCCTCTTGGTGGGGGGGCTGTCTTCCCTGGCCGCTCCTCAACCTCAGGGCCTCAGCGGTCGCCCAGGAAGGACTCACGGGGAGAACAAGGCAGCGTGAAGCCTTCTCCAGGAGCTGGGACCGCGGAACGGGACTCCCAGAATCCCGCAGCACAGCGAGGCGACAGGGGCACAGGGGAGGCTGGGGTGCCCTGAAGGGGGTCCTCTAGGAGACACACAGTCCGCCAGGGATGGGTTTCAGAAGGGGGCGGTGCTGTTGGTCAGGACGGAAGGCGGGGCCGGCTCGGGACACCTTGGGTCCCTTGGCTTCGAGGTGCGCACAACCGCTGACCACGACGCACGGTGGCCCAGGCGGGGCGGTACTGGCTTTCCAAGGCGCCACCTGCCGCCCTCTCCCCACCAGATTCGCGGGACACAGCGGTGCCACATGCTCCCCAGGTCCCCAGAGGGGACACGAAGAGCCTGCAGCAGGGGGACGGGGACCCCCGAGGGCACCTGGGCGAGCGGCCGAGCAGGCTCCACAGCGAGATTTCGCTGTGGAATTCCGTCCTTTTTCCTTTTCTTTTCCTTCCCCCCCGAACCTTGCGCTTTATTTTTATTATTTTTCCCCGGGTAGAAGAGCGCCGTCTGCCTTGCGTGGGCCTGGGCGCGGGCTGGGACCCGCTCTGGAGCGAGGAGAAGGCCGAGTTTCCAGAGCAGCAGGGGGGCCTCGGCTGCCGGCGCCAAGTCCCCTCGGGACGCCCGGCCTTGGGGCGCTCGCACGCGGGAGGCCTCGGGCGACGCGCGGACGCGGCGCCACCTCGCGGGAGCAGCGGCATCGGACCCGGCTCCGCAAACCACTCGGCGCCGGGCCCGCCCCGCACTCCCAGGCCCCGTCGCCCCGTCCCCCTGCCGCTCGCCGGCCTCCCTGTCCCCGGCCCTGGCTGCGCTGCAGTCACACACGGGCCGCCCGCGCCCCGCCGGCCCCGCCGTCCGGCTCCGGAGAAGGCCGAGCGCCTGCCCCCGGAGGCGGGGCCCCTGAGCCCGCCCCGCCCACCGCGCCCCGCCCGCGCCCCGCGCCGCCGTCCGGCTCCGGAGAAGCCCGAGCGTCTGCCCCCGGAGGCGGGGCCCCTGAGCCCGCCCCGCCCACCGCGCCCCGCGCCGCCGTCCGGCTCCGGAGAAGGCCGAGCGTCTGCCCCCGGAGGCGGGGCCCCTGAGCCCGCCCCGCCCACCGCGCCCCGCCCGCGCCCCGCGCCGCCGTCCGGCTCCGGAGAAGCCCGAGCGTCTGCCCCCGGAGGCGGGGCCCCTGAGCCCGCCCCGCCCACCGCGCCCCGCGCCGCCGTCCGGCTCCGGAGAAGGCCGAGCGTCTGCCCCCGGAGGCGGGGCCCCTGAGCCCGCCCCGCCCACCGCGCCCCGCCCGCGCCCCGCGCCGCCGTCCGGCTCCGGAGAAGGCCGAGCGTCTGCCCCCGGAGGCGGGGCCCCTGAGCCCGCCCCGCCCACCGCGCCCCGCGCCGCCGTCCGGCTCCGGAGAAGGCCGAGCGTCTGCCCCCGGAGGCGGGGCCCCTGAGCCCGCCCCGCCCACCGCGCCCCGCGCCGCCGTCCGGCTCCGGAGAAGGCCGAGCGTCTGCCCCCGGAGGCGGGGCCCCTGAGCCCGCCCCGCCCACCGCGCCCCGCCCGCGCCCCGCGCCGCTGTCTGGCTCCGGAGAAGGCCGAGCGTCTGCCCCCGGAGGCGGGGCCCCTGAGCCCGCCCCGCCCACCGCGCCCCGCCCGCGCCCCGCGCCGCCGTCCGGCTCCGGAGAAGGCCGAGCGTCTGCCCCCGGAGGCGGGGCCCCTGAGCCCGCCCCGCCCACCGCGACCCGCCCGCGGCCCCGCCGCCGCTTCCCCGACCCGGCGCCGGCGCCTCTGCTCGTGGTGTCGCGAGCGCCCGCACGCGCCCTCCGCCCAGGCGACGCCTTCTCCAGGCTTCGCGGCCTCAGCTGCCCCGCAGGTCTCCTGCGCTCCCTGGGCTCGGCTGAGCGGCGGAGTGGACGGGTCCCAGCCCAGACGCCTGGGCGGGGAGACGCCGAGGAAGGGACTCACGCGTTTTAGACGGGACGAGGGGGCACCGGGACTCAGGTGTGGCCCCGAGTGAGCAGCACGAGCAACGGTGCAGGGCCAACAGCCTCCTGGCTACAGGGCACCCCGGGTGTGGAGGCTGAGGCAGGAGAAGCTCTGATGTCCACAGGACTGGACTCACTGGGTTTTACTGTGCACTCGATAAAAGATTGGAAAGTGTCACACATTACCAAAAGCCCCAATGCTCACTCGGGAGACACACTGAACTTTCCTCCTACAGAAGTGAGCTAATGATAGCTCAGATGCCTGTCTTGAAACTTAGCATTTTTTCTTTGTGGTACTGGGGTTGAACCCAGGGGCTTTGCACTGAGCTGCATCCCAGCCCCCTCCCCCCTTTTCTGAGACAGGGTCTCACTAAGTTGCTAAGTGGCCCAGGCTGGGTTTAAACTTGTGATCCTCCTGCCTCAGCCTCCCAGAATGCTGGGATTATAGGTATAACCCACCACACTCGGCTTGAAATTTATCATCTTGATTGCTACTGACTCCCTACTGAATAGGTCAAAATTTAGTATGCCAAACCCTTTCACTTAACTTACACATAACTTTGTACACATCTAAAACTTCCACTTTTGTCTTTGTGCTGGGGCTCAAACACAGAGCCTTGCACATGCAAGGCAAGTGTTCTGTCCCTTAGCTACACCCCAGCCCTTAACTTTTATATTTTAAAATTCTACTTCTTTCCTGTGTTTTAAAAATATACTCAAACCTCTGTAGTTTCAACAGTTCCCACCAATTTTTCTTTTTATTTCAATTTATAAAATCATTTTTCATATAGAGTATGTAATTAAAAAAAATCAAAATCATTTTGGTTCTCTCCCCAGCACTGGGGACTGAACCTAGGGCCTTCGCACTGAACGACACCCCTTTTTATTTTATCTCGAGATAGGATTGTGCTAAGTTTCAAACTTGTGATTCTCCTGCCTCAGCCTCCCAGAGTGCTGGGATTGCAGATGTGCTCCACCATGTCTGGCGCATCCCACAGTCCTTGTTCCCTTCCTGTTACAGATTCTCCCTAAAATTATTTTTAGCCATGTTAGCTGTTTCTTCTAATATTAGCTTCCCTATTTGTATTTTTTTTTTTTGTGGGTACCGGGGGTCGACCTCAGGACCTCACGCACCAACAGGCACCCGTGCCGCTGAGCGATATCACCGGCCCCTTTTTCGTATGTGGGATCCGGGAGTCGAACTCGGGCCGTCGCGCTTGCAACGCAGGCGCTTACGCTGCTGAGCCATCTCACCAGCCCAGCTTCCCTATTTGTAAATGACACCGTTTTACTTTATTTTTATTTCCTGACTTTAAAATTTTTGATATCTAGTCACTTTTTTGTGTGGAAGATAAAGTGTCTCCTCCCACAGGCTCGCATGCCCGTTCCCACGGCACACTGCCTGCTGACGTTGGTTACCGCCGTGGCAGGGGCTCGGGCTGCTTCTGCTAAGGCCACCAGATCCTCAGTCAAGCCCGCCGATGCCCATGGGTCCCTAAACGCAGGGTACGAGCTTGGCGCATGGACAGATCGCAGGAACCACAGCCGGAGCTTCGCGCGGGGAAAGGGACGAGAGCTGGAGGGCAGGGAGGGGCAGTGAGAAGAATGGGGCCGTGGCTGGCATAGGCAGCCCCCAGGAATGTGAGCATTGCGTACCACAAGCACGCACTCGTGAGAGGAAAACTACAAGAAAGAAAAGAGACGATTTGGCATCTCGGCCTTCGTACTTTTCCCCGCCTTCATCTTGCACCCGTGTCCTACAGTGTGGACCGGTCCCTGCTGGGCTCTTTGCGTGAACGCTGAAGGTGCAAGGTGAGAGAGGCTGCGGCATTTTGACGACTCCAAGTCCCCAGCAGGTTGCGATGGCCCAGTCCAGACCCTGGCGGCTCCTGTAAGTCCCCGGTGGCTGCCTGACCCTGGAGGAGGACTTGGGGGTGTCCTGACCACTCTAGCTTGCCCGTGTGACCATTCATTCTCTGAGTCACCTGGAATCTGGGGTCACAGGCCTAAGCGTGCTGGGAAGAAACGGAAACGGAAATGGCCCTGGCAGGCCAAGACTTTGTACACCCAGCCCAGGACGGTGGCCAAGCCTGACCCCGGGGCTAGCTGGCACACTGCTAGGCTCTGCCTTAGCTTCCTCCCCAGGTAACCCCAAACTATTGCTGGCACCCCGAGGACAGCCCGTACTCCCCAGTGGCCACACTGAGAATCAACCCCTTCCTGCTCTCACCAACATTTGTCTCTCATTTGTCTGGGGTGAAGGCTGCGCCTGGCCCCCAGCCTAGGACTCGGGTAACGTTACGTATGCTGTAATGTTTACGTGAACGTACTCATGCTGGGCCAACTACTATACTATAATTGTGTTTGCCTTTTCATATATATTGTTCCCAAGGTTAATACTTAGCTCACATTTTATTTTTTATATATTTATCATTAGCTCCAGTGGACCTGAACTTCTGACCCAGTGATAAATACTAGACAATCGGCCCCTCTTTTTTCCTTTTCAATTCAGAGGGCTTTTTCCTGAAACTTTTCCCTTGCATTCCAATGTGAACAAGCTGTTCTCTCTGTCGTGCTGGGGTTTTACGAGCTCCAGCTGGGCCACTGGTTTCCCCTCTCTCACTGTACTCACTTGCTGGAGCGAATCCTGAAGTAGTTTTCTCAGGAAGACACTGCGATGAAAAGATCGGGTGCCATTTTGGGATCTCTTGTTCTTTTGTAGGTAATTATACATTGGCTTTGAGGTTTTCAAATGTATCATTCTTGTATTATTTGTCCTGGTCATTGATTAATAGGCCTTTAAGTGAAATTTCTTTCATTTGTGCATTTTATCACTCTGTGTTTCTGTTTGCAATTCCGATTTGTTGGGTACTGATCGGCTGTCCTCACCCCGCCCCTTTTGTGAATTGCTGGGGATAGATCCCAGGCCTTGTGCACGCTGCGTGCTGGGCAGGCGCTGTGTGAACCACGCCCTTGGCTGCTCTGCATGCTCCTTACGGCAAGGTGAGTCTTCTCTCTTTTCTAGCGGAACGTGGGCATCACTTCTGCATGCTCCGCAGGCCTTGAGGGCCTCGTAAAGCACCACCTTGTAGACAGCGGCTCTGTCAGCCTCGCTCTTCCAAGACTTTCTCCTGACCTCCAAGCCTCTGTCCTCTCTCCTGTTTTTGTTCACTGATGGAACCAAGGCCCAACAGCTTCGGTGAGGGGCAGTGGGGATTCTGCAAGGAGGCCTCACGGCCATCCACTGCTCCGCTCCCACGCCGATGTCTCCCCGAGCTCCCCCACGCCGGGCACTTTGCCTGGGGTCCCCAGTGACAGTCTCACCAGTGACGTCATCAAGCGCACTGCCTCCGTGTCCCGTTTGGTTGACACCACCTCAACCCAGTGACTGCAGGGCTGTTAAATGTTCAGAAACCCAGAAGCGGCCTGCAAGTTCCTGTATGGGTGAAAATCCCCGCTGTGTTCTTTAATATTCCATGTCCTCAAAGAAAGATGTAAAAACAAAAACAAACAAGATTCCAGCAGAGTACAGGTTTCCTGATTTTGTACAAAGTAAGTTTTATAAACTGGGAGCAGTGGTGCACATCTGTAATCCCGGCACTCTGGGAGTCTGAGGCAGGAGGATGGCAAATTTGAGCCCAGCCCGGGCAACTCAGTGATTTAGTGAGACCCTGTCTCAAAATAAAAAGTAGAAGAGCTGGGTGTGCAGCTCAGTGGGAAGGCTCTGGATTCCACCCCCAGTACCACAAACAACAACAAAAAAACCCAAAAAAGTTTTATAGTAATTCCATAGACAAAAGAGGACAAGGCAAACTATGAAACTACAGAAGCAAATAAAATTTGGAAAATAAGAAACACTTAAAATAGCCAGTCAATCTTACTGACCCACCTATAGATGGCAATAAGAAACCCTCAGACTTTAATGGGAGAAATATCTGCCTCCTTCTTGCACCTGCAGGCAGCAATTTAAGTCTCAAACAAAGGGTCCAGAACCATGGTGTCTCCCTTGTCCCCTCCCCCGGGTCGGCCGAGCTCCGACTTCCTCCATCCACCCAGCAGCCTCACCCAGGCTTCAGGGACACCAGTCACAGAGATGACACCAGCCTTCCCTGCCACCCGCCTGTGGGCTAGCTTGGCCCGTGATGAAACCACTGCCCAGCGCCCGGGGGTCAGGTGGGTAACAGCCGTCCCGGCATTGCTCTGTGTCCACTGTTTTAACGAAAATGAACGCAGACAACGCGCAGGGGAGGCACTTGGTTTGTACTCGAGCTGTCGCCAGCCTGCTTGTGACAATTCCAACTGTCACGATCTTGAAGGATCCCATAATCTTAACAGCTTGTGTTAGAAAACAAAGGCAGCAACCAACATGGTGCATGCAAAAGAACGTTTTGAAATCAAAATCCATTTTCTTCTTAAAATATGGAAATAGGAAGAAATAACTCTTGCAAAAGCATGCTGGTAGTGGTGGCGAGGCTGGAACACAGTGCTGATTCTGCATGGGAAAGCATGAATGAACCTGTATTGAAGGGATTTTTTTTTTTTTTTTTTTTTTTACTTTTTCAGACAGGGTCTCGCCATGTACCCTAGGCTGGCCTCAAACTCATGGCGATTTTCCTGCCTCAGCCTCCCGAGTACTGGGATTGCAGGTGTGTGCCACCATACCCAGGCAAGGCAATTTTGAAGCTGAGTTAATACTATATTTGCACACTGTGACTTGGGGTGTGCTGAGTGGCCCAGGCTCAGCCATGCCCGCTCCCACTGAGGCAGCCCCAGCCCAAGCGTGTCCTCCTACTTCGTTTTGAAGGAGGCGGTGCTGAACAGGTGGCGTCTGTGCGAGAAAGAGCAACACTGCCGGAGTTCCCGCAGGGCGAGCTTGCCCAGGGGACATCTGTCTGCCCTGCAAAGCCTGGTGGCTCACAGGAGAGCCAGCTGTGGTGAGACTCGGGTCAGCAATCTCAGAGGACGAGTGGGCAGCCAGCCAGGCCAAGCACGGGGGAGCCACCGTGCAGGGAGATGTCCACACGCAGGGAGGACCTGGGCTGTCCACGCAGCATTCTGGTTCATGCTCTACAGAAACGGGGGACCAGGGCACCTATGCGTACGCTCCCTGGGAACCATAGGCAGGACCCCGGTGACGTCCAATGCCCCGCATGCACGCTGAAAGCCGTTTCCCTTCATTAACGCCCGCGGGGTGCCTTGGACCCAGACCCCTGAGGTGCTGGAGCTGAGCGCCGTGGTGGGTTCTCCCGGGAATGGGTTTCCATCCAGGCTTCCTGTTTCAGGCTCCAACTGTCTGTGTGGCGGCTGTGGCTTTGTCCTCTTCACCTCGAAACCGTCTCACACCGCCTTGGCAGAAGCATGGTCATCAGACGCCTGCGTGTCTGGGGTCGCAGGAACCCAGGCCGGTGCTGCCCCAGCGCCATGGGGAGGGGGGACTGCGGCTCACGGCACTCTGGCCTCCTGGTGTTTGTCTCTGCATCTCTGGACAACACTCCAGGGACCGCAGCTGGTCACGGTCACCTGCCTTACCTGGTGACAGCTCCGCATGGAGCGTAACAGTGCCAGCAGCCACCTGTGCTGCCCGAGGAGGCCAACGGTGTTCCCTGCCTCTGAGGGACCGGAAGACACCGCGCTCGGCAGCCCAGCCCACCTCCTTCTCGCAAACTTCGATTCGCAGCATGCTGGAAGCCGAAAGCCTCGCTGATTTATACTCAAAGCACAGGGTAATTCCCCCGTCATGACGCTTTCATGAAATCACGCTCACTGCCCGTGTGGCTGACGTTAAAGAATTTCTGAATAAAAATAATAATTTTTTGCTGTTACTTCCCTCATTCCCACCAGCAGGCCTGCAGGTGGTGGTGCCCATGCCGGGCTACTGTCTCCCGCCAGCCACTTATTTGCGGTTGCCAGGCGCCCACAGGATGGCATTGGATCATACCTGCAGGACGATGCGGCCAAAGGCATTCTTCAGCAGTGCCACCGCGTCCGCATGTGACCTCCCGTCCAGAGGCTGCCCGTTGATGCTGACAATGCGGTCTCCAACCTGGGGGGACGAGAGTGGTGGAAAATCACTGTCACTAAGACAAATGCTCGCACCCTCTGCGAGTCCTAGCTCCCGCCATGGCCACTGTGAAGGCCCTGTGTTCCCACGGTGCGTGTATGGCGAGGCGAGGGGTTCTATGGCTTCTCCCTCACACAGAGCAACGAGAGAAACAAGAGGGGTCAGGTAGGATGGCCCGGAGCCGCCGGTGGCTTCTGTGTGGGTGACGGCGGTGCAGCGACCTGCACTCACCAGGAGAGGCGGGGTGTGCGAAGATTAACGCTCCCCGAAGCTCCAGGGAGGACGCTGAGAGTTTCAGCTTTGGGTTTCTACTTCAGTCAAGATGAAGGGGCCAAGCAGCAAAACCATAAAAATGTTTTTTTTTTTTGGTTGGGGGATGATTACAAGGCCAGCTCGAGTTGAAAGCCAATGTGGGTAGAAGGAGGTGATGAAGAGGGTGGGGGTTTTGATTTTACCAAGGGGCTGCAGCTGCTTCTTTTACCGAGAAGCTCAGATAAAAACACGAGCATTTTCACGGCCCTGGAGCCCACGAGTCTCAGGCACAGAGTTCCCCGGTGCGCCAGCCGCCGCACGGCTGATGGCCTCTGAAGCCCAGCTCTGCATGAGGCCCCGCTGCCCCCTGCCGCTGCCACCCCCGGGCCCATTTACTTTGAGCCTCTGCGTCCGCGCCGCCACCCCGCTGGCCTGGATCATGGCGATGAAGACGGGGACGTCCCCCAGGGGGCTGCCCTTGCCGCCGGCGATGCTGATCCCAAGCGCATCGCTGAGCTCCTGAGAAGGAAGAATGGAAGATCTGCGTGTTAATAAAGAGCCACAGGGTGTCACAGACTGCTGCTACACGAATGCTCCCGATGCCATGCTGACACCGAGGAGCCCAGGCAGGCACAACACCCTGGGCTCAGCTCGGGCTCTGGGTGGCGGCCAGTCCCAGAGAAGCTGATGTCTCAGTGCCCTCTTCACGTGCGACATGGGAAGATGCTCTGGGCCTCATGGCCAGGGTTTAAGATTAGAGGGCATAGTTGTCGGGCGTGGTGGTGCACACCCGTAATCCCAGCACTTGGGAGGCTGAGGCAGAAGAATCACCTTGAGTTCAAGGCCAGCCTGAACTACATGGCGAGACCCTATCTCAAAAAAAAAAAAAAAAAGATTAGAGGTAATAAAACATCACACATCCCACCTGCAGAAAAGGATAAGAAATCACAGCCAGAGGAGGAAATTAAAACAAAACCTCTGCCACCACACAGAGCAGCCGCCAGTTTGCAGACCTGGCAAGTGTGTGCTCATGCAGTGTCTGTGACAAAGCCACCACAGGCGGGTGCCCTCCAATATACTGCACAAGTGGGCCACAGCAAGGGGTCTCAGCAGGAGGACGCCCCACCTGACAGTGGTGAAATGGACTGCAGTGTCCCCAAGATGGTCCTTGAGGAGACCTGGCCCGGGCTCGCCTGCCCCGGCTGTATTGCAGTGATCCTATTCTACAATCCACCAAGAGAACAACGACAGGTTTCAGCTCTGGCCTCTCCCACTGATAACAAGGAAGAATTCCTGACAAATGCAAAAAATGCTGGGGCTGCAGCTGCTTGGTAGGAGCTCGCCTGGCATATGTGCGCCCAGCCATACATGGAGCTCAGGGCAGGGAATGTGTGTGTGCAGTGGCGAGGCGTGCTCCGCCCTAGGTCTGCTGGGACCTCGGGAGAGGACAACACAGAAGCCTTAAACATGTGAGGCTGAAATGAGCGGGAAACGTAAGATGACAGTATTAAAATCTTCGAGGGGAGGGAAATCTAGGGAGTAAGTTGGCTTTAACCATTCCGTGGGGTTACCTCAATGTGTCCCTAACTGCATACTGTTGGTCCATTTAACTCCCTGTCACAGGGCATCTGAGTGGCCACTTTGGTGAAAGACACCGGGGACATAAAAGGCCAGTGTAGTCCACGTGTGGCCAACAGGAATAGCTACGCTTTCACAGCCTCTCCTGGGTACAGGGTAGCTTTGATCAGGGCAGAGACCGTAACACACACGCACACACACGCACACACACGCAGAGTGGACGTGACTTGCTAAGGAATTCACGGTGGTCACCTCTGCACTCCACTGTCTTTCTCTAGGCCCGGCTCCACTGCCCATTTTCTGCAGTGACCTGAAAGCGCGCTCACACCCAACAGACCATACTGAGGGAAAACGCGGATTTTCCGCAAACCCAGTGCACACAGAGCAGAGACCGCGAAACCGAGACTTACTCTGACGATCTCCACTGTCCTGGGCCCCGTGTCCGTGCCTGTGAACACAGAAACACACATCCTCAGCCTGTCACAGAGGCTACGCCCGCAGCTGGCGTCCTTTGAGGCAGACGCGGCCGTGACTGCGTGGGCTGTGACCGGAGCTCAGAGGGGCAGCGGTTAGTGCTTCCTGGTGTGGTCTCTGCTCTGATCAAAGCTACCCTCTTCCCAGCGAGAGGCTTTGCGAGACCCGTCCTGGCCTCCTCTCTGGACATATGACCTCTGACCCCTCCAGTGACCCGCTCCCTCCCTCTGTCCCCCAGCGTGGGGGACAGAGCCCAGCTAGACAAGGGCGGTCCTGCCGAGCTCCTCCCACCGCAGCTGTGGTCTCTGGCGGCCCCTGTGACCTGCGACCTGTGACAGGTGCCCCTCCCTCCCGAGCAGGCCTTTCAGAAGGAGGCCTGGGCTTGGCGGGCCACACTCAAAGACTTAAAGCCATCTGAGTGAAAGGACAGCATGTGTTTTGCAAACGTGAACATTTTCGAACTGGGTGAAGCTTGTTTTGCTGGGCACGGCTGGTACCTGGGCTCCTCTGCGGAGGACATGCAGCTCTTCGGACTCCAACCAGGTTCTGCAGGCTGGCGAGGACCGGGGCCAAGGCGGGTGGGCAGCTGCCACGTGCACCACACATGTCCCCCTGGAAGGCAGAGCCAGCGGTCACTGTGTGCAGACCATGTGGGCCCCAGAACCACACTGTCGCTAGGGCGCCAGGCACTGGGGTCCCCTGATCACCTTGCAGAAGGTACTGAAGAGGCCAAGGAGGAAACCCCAGATGGCCAGGCTCCTTGCCCACCAGAACCCCATGGCCTCCACCCTCACAAGGGACAAGGACACCCAAGGGACTGTGCTTCCCTCCCAGCTGGCTGATGGCGCTGGCAATGGCAGTCAAGCGTGTGGTCGCCTGGGGTCACCACTGGCACTCTGCCCCGGCACCCATGCTAGCTAGCATACACTCCGCTAAGAAAAGCATAAGAAACCTTGGTCAACAGCAACTTGAGCCTCAATCATAGGAGAATGCAGCAAACATCAAGGGGAAAGGCTTATTTTAGGGATGTATCGCTTTTTATTCTCAAAAAATTTCCTAGCATCAGTAATAATTTAATCCAAGCTGCTATACCTCTACTACTTGACCTCTCATTCATTTAAATAAATATTTGAGGTCTAACATGTGTATTTATTTGTGAGCGGCTATTGACGATTCTATACATAGGGAAGATCCTCTCTAATGTAGACAGTGTCACCAATAATGAATATTTTTTTCCACCAAATTATCAAGGTTATGCCTAACTGCTTTTAAATTTGAACCTAAATCTAAGATCACTATTACTCCTTGATATGTTTTAATTTAATCCATTCTTTAACTCTATGCTGCAAGTTGTTTAATATTTTAATAGTCCTTAAAAACTTCATTAATGTTGTTTTTCTTTTTTGTGGTGCTACGGATCAAACTCAGGGCGTTGCACAGGCTAAGCAAGGGCTCTACCACAGAGCTACATCCCCAGCCGGGGAAATTTCAAATACACAGTAGAGTTGAAAGAACTATAGAGACTTATCCATACTATTCCACAATTGAACATGGCTGTATTTTCTTTATCACATATCCTCTATTCGTCAATCAATTCATCTGTTCTTTTAAAATTCATTTTGATGCAAATTATAGATATCAGAACACTTTGGGATGGATACACACATTTGAAAGAGTGTTCTAATGTTTTTCCTGAGAGGATATGATTTTAAAATGCTGTTATAAAAGCTACTCAGAGATGAGGACGCACGGCGGATTATAATTGTTCCCTAGAAAAATCTGCGCACAAGGCTTCTTGGACGGGGCTTTTCCTCGGGCTTCTCTAAGGCCCGCCCTGCTCCCTGGTTGGCAGGCGAAGCGCTTAGGAGAGGCCGGCGGCTGGGGCCCGGGTTCTGCCCCAGCGAAGCGCTCTGTGGATGGAGTCAGGGAGTCTCCTCAGCCCGCAAGGGCAGCCTCTGTCTCCGCTCTCACCCGGACCAGGAGGGACCCGCGCCCCGCTCCCACCCGCCGGACGGCCTGGCGGGCCTGCCTTCCTGCCGTGGTCGCGGCCTTCACTGCCCCGTGGCCTGGCCATCTCGGAGTGGGCGGCCGCCTTCTCCCCTCGGCCTCGCAGAGTGAACTCTAGAGGATTTCAGCCATAGTTGAAGGACAGGCTGATGGTAAAATATATTTACTTCTTTAAAACGGAGCTAAACTTCTACCCTCGGACATGAGCGCTCCGTGCAGGAGGGCAAGGGCGGTCATGGGTACTGGCTCTGTCCCCACTCATGGGCCGGGTCGCGGCAGCACTGGCCGCGTCCCACTTCCCCACGCACCGCGGAGCCGTGGCTCCCAGTCGGCCCGGCGTGAGCTTCACCAGGTGAAGGTGCTGAGGGAGCGGAGCCCGGCCCTCCCCGCCTCCGCTGTCCTTCCAAACCCGCCCGGGCCTGTGGCTTGGCCACCGCCCTCTGTCTGCAGTGAGCCCGCGGGGGCCTCCACGGTGGCTGTCACCTCCACGGTGGCCGTCATGGTGGCCTGAAGAGCAGGCTCCTCTCCAGGACGGCTCCTCCGGGCACCGTGAGGCTCGGTGAAGTCGTGGGCCAGGTTCCGCCGAGGAAGACGCCTGCCTGGGACCCCTGCCCGGCCGACACCCCTCGTGGGTCCCTTTGCCACCCACCACGGACTCGAGAAATGGAAAAAGAAAGAAAGAAAGGCTCCTGGGTTAACGTGGTATTGACTGGGCCCGGCTGCTCCGATGCGGCCTGGCCCGGGAGACCTCCTCGCCCGTCACTAACGGCAGCGAGGCCGGGGCGGCTGAGGCCTCCCAGGAGCACCTGGTGCTGGCAGCTCAGAGCACCTAGGGATGGGAGCCTCAGAGAGGCGTTGTGGCTACGGCAGCCAGGGAGAGACAGAAAGTCACATTTTTAACCTCAAAACAGAGGCCTGTGCACAAGCCGCTTGGAGACAAGGGGTCACACGAGTTGCTACAGTTGCCTTATGTACCAAACCGCACTGAGCGTAAGTCCACACCATCGTGATGGTGTCAGCCGCAGAACTGAAAAACTGCGGTGGAATATACTTTTTTTTTTTTTTTTGTGGATACCGGGGGTTGAACTCAGGACCTCATGCGTCAGCAGGCACCCGTGTCGCTGAGCTATATCACCGGCCCTTTTTTCATACGTGGGTTCCAGGAGTTGAACTCAGGACCTTGCGCTTGCCAGGCAGGCGCTTATGCCGCTGAGCTATCTCAACGGCCCTATACTTTGTTTTTAAAAAAGTGGCACTTACATCAGCCTTCAAATAAACATGAGATGTCTGCTCACCCACAAAATATCACCCCCAAGCCTCCCTCCCACAGGAGACCCCAGCTTCCCCCTTGGAGGAACAACCATGAACTGCCCCGGCTGCGCCAGTGGCCACGCACAAGTTAACTTTACGGCCGCGTTTAACTGGATGCGCAGGACAATGCTGTGCTAATGAGGATCAGGTTGCCACCGTATGTTGCCTCTCTCTTAGCCAAACACAGCTGTGGACGTGTGTGCGACAGAGCTAACAGTGGTCTAAGAAAACACAGGTGATAAAGGAGAGAAAAACCCAGGGCTTGGTGCATTTCCACCCACTTTCATTTTTATTTCAAACACACGGACAGCTACCCCGCTGGCTGGGGCACGGGCTGGGCCTGAGACCCCTTTCTTTTCTACGTGGTCAGCCTACGAGCGTGGGGTGGGGAGGGACCCCTCTACGGGGCACCGCTGACAACCTGGCTGTGCCTTGACGTCTTCCTCGAGGAGGTCCACATGCCGGCTCGGAGCCTTCCGATCTCCAGCTGCACGAGGCCCTGTGCACACTGGGGAGACAAGAAAACCGAGGGAGAGCAGTGCTTGCCTCTGCCACCACAGCAGCCTCCGCGCCTCTGCAGCCCGGAACCGGGAAGGGTGGCGGAGAGACCCTGTCTCCAGAGCGGGTGATGCAACAGCATTCACTGCCAGCAATGTGCTACATTTAAATTGGGGTTGGGTTTCAGTCCCTGCTCTTTTCTTCCCTTTCTTCTCTGATGAGCGTAGTCACAAAGGTGGAATCACGAAGGAAATGTGAGGGCAGGGACAGAAACATCGAACATGGAGGGGACCTACAAACGCGAGTCCTTCCTGGGTCATAACTGACAGTGACCTTACCAAGAAATCAAAAATTTAAACAAAGCCCACCTCTCTTTGCATTGCAAAACCCAGAGCCACGCCCCTGGCTGTGAGTGAATGAAGTGGGGTCGCAGGCAGAGACACAGAAGGGACTTTGGGCTCTGGCACCGCCAGGGAAATCCCGAGAGCGCAGCTCTGTGATGGGGCCCCTGCGGCTTTTCAGTCTCCATTTGTGCAACGGAGGAGTTGGCTGCATAGGTTTTCAGGTTTCTCTGAGTGATAAAGCTGGTTTTGATGAATTCACATAGCCCAGAGGGAGGGTGAATCCCGCTGTGCTGGTGACACAGGCCGGCTCATCCTCGAGCTGGACAGAGGGACAGCTCTCGAGGGCAGCGGCGGCTCAGGGACTCACCTTGAGGATGGCGGCCACCGTCTCCTGGGAGGCGCCGCGCACGTCCTCCCCGTTCACAGCCAGGATCTGGTCACCCTGGGTCAGCCTCCCGTCCAGCTCTGCGGCTCCGCCCTTCACGATGTCGGAGATGAACACACCGCTGCCATTCCTGCGGGACCACGTTAACATGAACGCGCTCCTAACCCCCAGAAGGTTAGCTTGGTTGCTAGCATCAAATCCATTTCTAGTCTCCTCATTCTTTCCCTGTCTCATTTTTAAAGTTTAATTACATTTATTTGATGGATAAGTTTGTCTCAAATTCGAGAGGTTAGAAAGCCTGTGCTGGACAAGCTTCCCCTCCCTCGGCTCCCAGTCCTGAGTCTGCTCCCCTCCCTGACCCACGCTACCTCTCTTTCGGGCGCGTGCAAAGGACATCGGGCGCCACGTAAGCGAGTGCACCCACAGTACGCAGGCGCGTGGATGACCGGGCGCACACCCACATACATGACTTCCTCCTTGGTTTTGTCTTCTTCAATCCCACCGTTTCCACTCAGTATACCTCAGCAATGGATCTTTTAATTTTGCTTCGTCCTGTTTTCGTGCTAAGTGTGCTGTCCTGAGCTACGCCCCAGCTCCAGCTGACCTTTATCAGTGGCCGGAGCCTCCTCCTTTTATAGCTGCTATAAAAATCCGCACTGTTCTGTGGATTTCACGTATTAGTAACCTATCGATGGGTGTATAGGTTGTTTCCATTCTTTGGCTACTGTAAACAATGGCCAATAAATACCTGCAAGCCTATCTTTAAGATAATTTCCAAGTCATGGAATTGGTCACCAAATGGGACTATGTGTCTCACGTGAAAGAATCCGTGAGCTACTTAAGCTGATGAGTCGGACATCCTTCTCTCAACATCGTGGTCTCAAGTGCGCATTTTCCTGCGAATGCCGCAGGTTTATCTCTCTGTATGGCTGAGCGTGGAGTATCTGTTGAGCTATTATTTCTGGGATAACTTTCTTCAAAGAAGACTCCTGCCCTGAAGAGGCCATGCTGTCCCTCAGCTGCGTGTGGACACGGTTTCACGTGGTGTGGACGGAGGGGCCCTCCCAGCCTCCCGCACACGTCAGATTGCCCCGGTGCGCTCCCCCGCCTGGGCGTGGAGGCCTGAGCTAGGCCCGCCAGCCCCGACCTCAGTGCCGGGGTTGCTCTGGAAGGAGCTGCACAGGCTGGGCCGCTAGCCACGCTGAGGGACCTGAGGGCAGGCGCAGACTGCTGAGAGGTGGCACCGCCCCCCAACCCTGGTCCCTTTCCCTGGGGCCGGGCGGCGTCCTTACCGCTTCCCCACAATGCTCAGGCCCAGCCCGCGGCCGGCCTTCTTGTGCAGGTCCACTGGGAAGACCTCCAGGTTGTCCTCGTCCCTGTAGTGGGCCTCATCCCGGAACACCACCAGCCGCACCTTCGGCGGGGTCTGCCGCAGCGCCGCGATGGCCTCCTCGTGGCTGCAGCTCCGCAGGTCCGTGCCGTTCACCTGTGAGAGGGGCGCTGAGCGGACGGTAGGGGGCCCAGCTCCTGGACAGTCCCCCAGAGCCCTGGCACTGCCCGAGGCATGGGCATGGGCAGCTCGCATGGGCCACAGAGGTGGGCACCCCGGGAAGGAGGGAGGACTGGCGCACGGAATCAGGCAGAAGGTAGGCACGTTAGCGTTGGGTCCTTCTGGCTCTGATGCAGCACAGGCAGCAGCGCCACGACCCCCGAGTCTCCGGGCCGTGCATCTGCTCAGCTGGGACCTCAACCCACAGCACGGTGTCCCGGGTGCCACCCTGCATGAGCCACCTCTGACTTGGGCTTGGGGCATCCTGCAACCTCAGGGCCTCTATTTCCTTTTCTATTAAAGAGACATCAGAGCCCACTCATTTTTTTTTTTCAACTTAAATGGTTCTATCATGCTGTGTGCCAGCTTTTTGTGGATACTTACTATTCAATCCTTACAGTAAAAGACATTTCCTGGAGCAATGACATGAGTGTGTTGGAAGCAAGGAGGAGGATTCTGAAGGACTCATGGCAATATGTCTTTTAGTGTAATAAATTTATTTTATTTTATTTTTTAATTTAAAAAAATTTTTTTAATATGCAGGTACCGGGAGTCAAACTCAGGACCTCGCACTTGCCAGGCAGGTGCTTATGCCGCTGAGCTATATCACCGGCCTCTTTATTTTTATTTTTGAGACAGGATCTCACTATGTAGTTCCAGCTGGCCTTGAACTCATGGCAGTGCTCCTGCCTTAGCCTCCCTAGTGCTGTGATTACAGGTGTGTACCACCATGTCTGGCAACTTTTTAAACAGTCACCATATTTTTAGATCACCCCTCATTGATCAAATACTTATGGCAATTTCTGTCAAATGAAAACATAACACTGTGTCCTAATCCACCTCAGTCACCAGATCTGGCACCGTGTGACTTCTGGCTCCTCCCCAAAGTCAAAATGACCAGGAAAAGGAAACGTTTTGAATCCATTCAGGACATGGAGGAAGCCAGGACAGCGCAACTAAAGACCTTCAGGAGAGAGGACTCCGGAGCTCTGCAGGAAGCGGCCGGGACGATGGGTATGTGGGAAGGGATGAGGATTGTGAGGGGGTTCATGGTGATGTGTCTCTTACTGTAATAAAAACATTTTAAATTTAAACATGCAGGGTGTTTGTGACTGCCCCTCACACGCCAGCTCTCTGAAACAGACTCTCTTCTTATCACCACTTACAGATGAGCAAACTGAGACATGAGGAGGTTAAGGGACTTGACCAAGTTCGGCGTGACCAGCAGGTTGCGTTCACCTCTCCGCCAGGCCCCGCTGTCTGTTCTCCCTGGGTCGCGGGCTGTCTCTGCCCCGAGAGTGCCAGGCCCCGGTGTGGGTCGGAGACATGGTGGGAAGCGGCAGGGTCCCAGGTGGGTCTCAGTGACTCCCTCGGTCTCCTCGGCCGCGGCCCACAGCCTGATCGTCCAACAGTGGCTGGGTCGTGGGTCTGGGGCTTCAGGAACAGCCTGATGCCAGCCTCCCCGGGGACAGGACCTGCACGAGCTCCCGCGAGCTGGGGCAGCTGGAGGCGACGACCGGTTGTGAGGACAGCGTGGAGGCACAGTCCCGCGCGCTGGGCTCGGAGCTCGGCACAGTTGCATTTGTGATTCACAGGACCCAGGGTGGCGGTGGCCAGCCGCGCCTATTCCTCGGTCACCGAACCCATTCCTGTGTCCGCAGGGCAAGCCCGCGGAATGAAAGGGAGACAGTGCGGCCAGGGGCTGCACGAGAGCCGCTGGTTCCAACAGATGGCACACGAGACCACTTCCGTCACTCGACTCAGGCCCAGAGAGGAAAGACAGTCACCAGGGACTGAAGGTGGCCTTCAATCCCCAGACATCCCTGGGAGGCTCCAGAAAATGTCCTTGTGACAAAACCACTGTCATTAGACCAACCGGGCAAAAGCAGCTCCCACCAGGCCCAGCATGGCGCGACTGCTGGCTCCTCACAGACCAGGCTAAGTGTGCCAAAGATTGTGCGGGACACGTTGCAGAGCTGCTGGGGCTCCATGCAGCGGCGAACGTGTCCCCTCAGTGCCACATGGAACACGGTGTGTGTCACAGAGGACACCGGCCACAGGGGCGGCCGGGAGAAGAGGTCCCTTCCCTCGGGTGGGACAGGCGGGTGCGGGGAAGCAGGGAAGCACCGCTTGGGAAGGCAAAGACAGCCAGGCCAGGGCTGGGGTTCCCGCATCTCACTCCGCGGGGAGACGGCCTCCCTCTCTTTCTGCTTCTGCGCGCACCACAGACGGAGGCGAAGGTGGCAGGAACAGTGTAAGGGGCACCGGCCTCATGGAGAACCAGGAAGGAGACCCAGGTGCACCATGAAGTCACAGAACCTGCCGTGCACGCTGAGAGTGCGTGGCCCGGCCTTTGGGAGCGGATCCGGTTGGTCCTGATTTTAATGCAGAGCAGTACTCAAAGTGCGGGAGCCCAGCTGGACGATTATAGGATGATTTATGGACTCTACCTATCAAGGCATGTTTACATCTGTACCGTTTTTAATATTAAACTATCCATTTTAAAAAGCCAAGTATAATAAAAGTTGATTAGAAAGCCCGGGGAGGGAAGAAACAAAAACCAATCCCCCTCTCATTCCTGATCACTGAGAAGCTGTGTTGTGTGGTAACGTAGCAGGCCAGCTCCCAAAGAGCCGGGCGTGTTTTCCTAACCTCGTACTCCTGCCCGTTAACGGGTGCCCCGGGAATCGTCCTGACCACGCAGCGTGCGGGAGGCCTGCGGAGAACCCAGTAACTCACCTGGGTTTAATTTGCAGCCAGCTGGCCTCTCCCTTAACCCCTTTTTGTCTAGGATTTCTGCCCTTAATGATGCCTCTGCTCTCGTCCTGGGAGGCCGGAAGGAGCTGCCACAGGGAATGAAATCTGTGATGTCATTTGAAACGTGCTGTGCTGCAGCTGCGGAGTGACCGCAGGCGCCCACCATAAACTGCTAACTGCTCGTTACATCCACCCAGGGAGAGAAATAGTTGTAATATTATACAGTCCTGTTGGGTATCAAAATGATAGAACCATACGTTGTAATAATTTATAACAATTACAAAAGTTTGAGGTGGGCATGATGGCCCACACCTGTCATTGCAGCACTCAGGTGGCTGAGGCAGAAGGATTGCCTCGAATTGGAGGCCAGTTTGGGCTACATAGTGAGTTCAAGGCCAGCCTGAGCTACACAGGGAGATGCTGTCTCAAAAAATAAAATAAAATAAAACAGACAAAAACAACAAAATATACCCCAAACAAGTCAATTACAAAAGTTTTCACAGATTTAGATTGAAATCTGTCATGATTTTAAACCAGTGAGTTCTTCAATTTGCATTAAGAAAAAAAGAAATACTGTGCGGTGCATATTTTGTTAAGTGGGAAAGAAGCCAGTGAGGGCACGCGCTGGCGTGGAAGACGGCCACACTGACCTCAGGTCAGCGAAGGAACCACGTCCCCTGCTATGGCGTGAACTCGAATTGCGTACCTCTAAGACCTGGTCACCGGCCCAAAGTCTCCCATCTCTGGCTGCCGCGCCTTCCTCATAGACCTCGTGAATGACTATCGCACCCTGCAAAACACAAGTCCGTATCAATCTCCGACAAGCATGGAGACGAATGAGACACGTCTGTGGGTGTCCAGGGCGTGGAGAGGATCCCCTAAGGTGACCACCCCAGAGCCTGCGTTCCCCAGCACAGGCTCTGCGACACCGCACGCAGTGCCTCCATGCTGTGCGCGAACCCGGGCACCGTGAAGCAGAGGAGAACTGAGGCTCGCTCTTGTTGACCCCTCGGGATGTGTCCGGCGTCAAGACTTGGCGTCGACGTGTGGCCTGATGAAGGGATTGGGCACTGACAGGAAGGAGCCTCGTGGAATGAGCCGGAACTGGAGGACAAAGCTTGGGACCAGAGGGGTTGGGGCCAGGGGCAAATCGTCGAACCCTTAGCGTGGCGGTAACAGCAGTGAGCAGGCTGCGGTTGGAGACTGTCCCTGGCTCATGAATTAAAAAGTAACTTGTATCCCTCAGAATTAATAAACATCCCTGTCATCACCCCGACGGCGTGTCCAAAGTGAAAGAGTCGGCCATGCCGCAGGGTGTTCTGACAGAGAAGCTGCCTCCACAGCCAGTTCCAATGCCACTCAGCGTCCTCAAGGGTCCCCAGGCACCACGCACACCACAGGGGGACGTGTTGTGTGGCTGCTGTGAGTGCGTGGCACTGGGCTCGCGCACACGCATGTCCCTCTTCACCCTTGTGCTAAGCACAAGGCAGTGGGGAGACCCGCCGCAAGGACATTGGGGCCAACCAGTTTCGGGGTGCCTCTTAGGAGCCCCAAGAGTGAATGAGCCGTCAAAGTGGACGAGGAGGAATTCTGCCTTCATCAGGAGGACAGAGCTTCAGCATTAAGCTCACAGGAAGTAAAGAGAAAACCGAAACGCTTCTCGCACAAATATAACAAACAGGGTAGAAAAACTCAAATGTTCCGGAGTAGAGAGAAGCAACACGAGGCGAGAAGAGGTCCCCAAATAGCTTGGCGATGCTTCCCTTCCATCCCAGCAGTTCTGCAGCAAGGGCCTGGCAGCCCCGAGAGCAGGAGCAGCGCCATGACGGGTTCGCATCCCCGCCTGCGCCGGCAACGGTCCGGGAGCCTGGTTTGTCTGCACCGCCCAAAGTCCACGTCTCAGAGGATCGGTGTTGAGAAAACTTGAGGGTCAGTGGCTTGTGGTGGTCCCCACACGTGAGGGCCATTTGGATCAGGCTTTTGGGGAAACTAAGGCAGGCTTGCAAAGACTGGAGCCCAAACACCCATCTCCTCGGGTTAGAAGAACCCCGCACGGACCGTGAGCCACACGTGGCTTTTACAGAGCTCTGCCCTCAGTGCGAACTCTTTCCATCTCAGAAACTCACCTGCCTTTCGAAGGAAGGGGGCGGCCCCGGGGTTTTGCCCCACGGGAGCGGTGGGAATGGGAAGGCTCACGTGCCGTGACCTACCGCGCAGGAAGCACAGCGGCTACTGGGTCTCCAGCGCGGGTTCACTGCTAGCGACCTGGTTTGGGCCATAAAATCTTCCCGTATGGAAAACTATTTCTTTTGCTTGACGATGACTACGGTAATTTCTCCAAATCAGTGAAAATACAGGAAAACACCAGGGCTGTGACTAGAAAAGCCCATGGTCCTGACCGCGTGCCCGGAGTGCCCCAGTCCCACGAAGCTGAGATTCCAGGCAGCGGCATGAACCGGGGCGACAGAGGTCAGCAGCAAGGACCGAGTGCTAAATAGAAATACGAGCTGGTCAACTGAAAAGAAAGATGGATGTGTTTTTAAAAATATACCTGCTTCACAGAGGGGGACAGAGTGGTAACAAGGAAAGAAAGAAGGAAGGAAGGGAGGGAGGGAGGGTTGGGATATTTTAGGTATCTATTTAACAAAGCTATATTAAAATTTTACTTCTTTTTGGCTTTGGAAACACATGCTGGTAGGATGAAGCAGTGGGTCACTGGTGAAAACCTGACCTTTACTATTTTGAGTGGAAATGTGGCGCTGGCCCTGGACACGCTTCCCACCTCCTCACGGGCTCTCCTGCACGGTCATCTCCCGAGCGACCTGGACGCACCTCCCCGCATGCCCTCCTCCCCATCGCGGCTCGGGTCCTGAGCTCCACTCCCCGTCTATCAGCACCAGCGATCCCTAACCCTTGGCTCCTGCAGATCAGCCAGTAACCCTTCCCCTGGTGGGTGTGGCTTAGTCTGAGAGACCCAGGCCATGATTTCAAGTTGGGCCCTGGGTTCAGATTTCCTCCTCCCAAGCTTGGCCATGGTCCTGGGGAAGACCCTGCCCTCTCTGGGACACGGGTTTTGCTATGGTTTCAAGAACATCCTCAAGAACAGTGCCAGCCCGTGGGAAAGGGTGGCAAGCTCTGTGTTTATCAGTGCTCGTTCATAACATCTGGGCGCCAGAGACGCAGCACCCACCCCTGCGCCATTTCCTCCCAAAACAACGGGGTTCCAATCTGTGTCACCGGGTCCTTTTTGCAGCTGAGCAAACGGAGACTCTTAAGGGTTCACGCCTGAGCAGCGATTTGCAGCTTCTGAAGAGAAGTGAAATTCCAGCTCGGGATTGTTTCACCCAGAGCATGGTTCCTACCAGGATAGCAGGCATCAGGTCTTGTTTTGAATGGTTTACCCTGGACTGCGCTTGTACGAAAGTTAACTTGAGATTTTTCACATGGCATCAATTTTGTGTCACCACTGCAGCAAAAACCTCGAGGCCATGGGTTCATCACTTTATGGAGCAGGAACCAGAAGATGACGGAGTGGAGATTCAAGCCTTGATGTAACGAGGCAGAGCCTCTCTCTCTTTCCCCTATTCTCACCCCCCACTTGCTATTCTTCTTTCTTTTCTTCTTTTCAGCCCTGTTCCTGTCACGCGTATTATTCACTGGGCGATTGTTTGCCCACAAGAGAGGATAGGAAACCAACATCATCATACATACAAATAACAAGCTGGTGTGCAAAATAAAAAGATGTCAGACCAAGAACACAGGTTAACTTGTGTTAATGAATGCACGGACCTGAGGCTTATTTACAGATCACCAAGACCGACAGGGCCCGAGCCTGGCTTCCTCCTGGGCACTGTGTGATTCTCGCTGGGATGACGGGAACCATAGCTTCCCGCTTGGCAGCGTAGAGGGGCATCTCACGCACCAAGGCGAGAGCCAGAGAAGAAATGGGTCAGGTTGTTGGGGAATCTCTCAAGTACTGGTTTTTCCTAATCAAAATGGCCAGGCCGGATTTCAGAGATGGGGGAGTCCCCTGCTCACAGCCCTCTGCCTCCCACCTACACCTGAAACACCTTACATCAGGAAACTCCTTCAGCCCACAGTGGGAGGCAACATAAACAGAGTGACACCCAGGAAGAACTGGCCAGCTGGCAAATTCATTTTGTGTTTTGCGTTTTTTTGTGTGTGTATGTGGGTACCGGGGGTCGACCTCAGGACCTCGCGCGCCAGCAGGCGCCCATGCCGCTGAGCGATATCACCGGCCCCTTTTTCGTATGTGGGTTCCGGGAATTGAACTTGGGCCCTCGTACTTGCCAGGCAGGCGCTTACGCCACTGAGCCATCTCACTGGCCCTTTGCAGTTTTTTTTTTTTTTTTTTTTTTTTGAGGCAGTGTCTTGCTGTTTTGCCCCAGCTGGCCTGGAACTCATGATCCTCCTGCCTCAGCCTCCTGTGTGCTGCCATTACAGGCATGCGCCACCATGCCCAGCTTTCATTGTGTTTTTAAGGGACTTAAATCCTTTTAAATGCATTTATTTAATTTTAATTTTATTTATTATTTCCTATTTTTATTTTGTTGTTACTGTTTTTTGAGATAAGGTCTTGCTATGTAGTTTGGCCTTGAACTCACTGTGCAATCTTCCTGCCTCAGCCTTCTGAATGCTGGGAATACAGGTGTATGTTACCATGCCTGGCTAAGTATTTATTTTACAATGTAGGTGACACAGGCACATGTAATGACAGCAAATACAGTACTCACTGAAAAGTTTCTCTCTAGCACCTGTCTCTCTGCCACTCAATTTCCCTATCTAGAAACAATCAGTATTGACATTTCTCATAAATTCTTAACGACATCCTCACAGCAGGACTGCGACACTTGAAGGGTGCTGCATGCTAGAAAAAGTGACCATAGACTGAAGGGTATGGGAACACACCTTCCCGGGGGGAACTAGGATGGAAGAATGAGATTCTGTGGGCAGCACTTCTAGACAGCGCATTGTTTTAACAAGCATTTCAGGACGAGACTTTGAGGAGGAACTACATGGCAGACGCAGAAAGGGCACGCAGGGCTCAACGTTGCTCCTGGCACGATGGACTGCTTCCCTGGGCTCTCCGGGCTGAGGCCAGGCTCCGCCCGGCTCCCCATAAAAATCCTGAGGGACAAATTTCACATTCGATTCCACATTTCAAGTGGAAAACATATTTGTCAATGATCTTAAAAAGGGCGCTATGCCTTTTCAGGCAAAAACCCTCCTACTAAGAACGACCCACGGGAAAAAGAAATATTAAAGACGCTGCACACAAAATCGGTTGTTTGCCTCTGAAAGAGACCGCAGCTCAGACCTGTGCTTCAGGAAGCGCTGCTCCTCTGTGGCTGTCCCTATCCCCATCTGAAATCAGACACATGCGCCCCCTGCACCGTGTGGCCTCTCAGCTTCAGGCTGAGCCAGCCAGGGTGACCACACAGCAGGACCACGAAGCCCCAGCGCAGACCGTGTGGCTTCCTGGGGACCACAGTGGAGACCATCACCTCAGAAGGAGCCCAGAGCCAGTCGGGTCGGTGCCATCTCTGCTTGCCTGCCTCACAGGCTGCACGATGATGCTTCCGTCCAGAGAAGCCAGGGGTGCAGCAGCACACCCAGTGCACGGGAAATCACAGACCGTGAAGATGAGGACTCTGTTCTGCTCACGAATAAACCACACTTCTCGGCATTGATTCAGAAAGAACCGGAGAACACAGACGTCAACTAATCCCTACAAAACTCTGCTACAAAAGCAGCAGAGAGATAGTCTGCACATCTTGACAGGCACCCACAGAAAGAGAAGAAAAGGTTCAGCACCCACGAGTTGGGATTCCCACGCGTTCTCAGGCAGTGAGCTCCAGATGACACAAAGGAGCCTTAGGTCAGCAGTAGATATGCCGGCCCTTGGCATAGAAGGTCAAACGCTCAGCAATAACACCACTGTGTGTGTGTGTGTGTGTGTGTGTGCGCGCGTGCACACGTGTTTTAATATAATTGACTATACAAGCAATTCTGGAGCTCAAGCTCAGGGGTCAAAAACTCTGGACCCTATTTATAGGTAACTAACACACAAAGTGAAAACCACAGCAACAAAACAGCTAGCATAAGAATCGCTGTGAATGCATAAACATATTTCGTGCTTCAAGACTGTGAAAAGGGGCCGGTGAGATGGCTCAGCGGCATAAGCCCCTGCCCAGAAAGCGCAAGGTCCTGAGTTCGACTCCTGGAACCCACATAAAGGAAAAAAAGGGCCAGTGATATCGCTCAGTGGCACTGGCGCCTGCTGACAAGCGCGAGGTCCTGAGGTGGATTCCCGGTACCCACATTAAAAAAAAAAAAAAAAAAAAAAAAGACTGTGAAAAGCCTTCTCTCCTGAGGCTCAAAAATGAAACTTCTGGGGGCCGGTGAGATGGCTCAGCAGCGTAAGCGCCTGCCCGGCAAGCGCGAGGGCCCAAGTTCGACTCCTGGAACCTACATAGGGAGAAAAGGGCCGGTGATATCGCTCAGCGGCACGGGCGCCTGCTGGCGCGCGACGTCCTGAGGTCGACCCCCGGTACCCACCAAAAAAAAAAAAAGAAACTTCTGTATTTCCTTAAAATGAAGTTCCCCGGCCAAGTCATTTAACAAAGAGTTGACACTCATCAACATGAATATAATTTTTCATGCTGAAATATAGATTTATTTAAGGAAATGGGTAATATTCACATTATATTTTATAAGTCCCCACAGCTCCATCTGGTCCTTACTGATTTAAATTTCACTCAGCTTGCACAATATTTTTGCTTACAGTCACGTTCTCTGGGACCAGAACTGTGCAAGTCTGGAAATTCAGAGGTGCTGTTCGTTAACATTCTTTCAGTGTGACTCATAGGCCTTTTGCAACCTCTGCTTCAATTTTAAAATAAAGCTAAGGTAATGCAATGTTTTGTATAAAAATATATGACCTAAGAAATAACGATGAAAGGAGCTCGGGTTTGGGGGGTTACATGCCAAAGCAAACTACAGCCTTCACGCAACGGACTGTATAAAGTTCATTGGAAGGGGAAGAGCAAAATAAAACACTCAATCAAATATATAATAGTTTTCGCCTCTGCTTATGAGGACGAGGGGTTAAAGCAGGCTGCTTCAGAACAGGACAGAGGCGCGGCTAAGGCACAGGCAGCCTGCATGCGGTCTTCGGTGCCCTTGCTGCCTGCCAAGCACACCTGCTACCGGGACAGGGCTCGCCGACGCGCCCGCCCACGAGCTTCTGTCCGGGGGGAGGAACTAAACTGGTGTTGCCGGCGGAACCTGTGAATCGTAAGAGTGAATTAAACTGGTATTCAGGCCAGGGCATGCGTAGCTCAGTGGGAGAGTTCATACTTAGCACGTGTGAGGCACTGGGTCTGATCCCCCGCAACAAACGAAATAAATAAATTAACACTAAATCAGGTACCGAAAAGAATGCAGCTGTGGAACCTGGAAAGAAATGACAATGTTCCTAAACCCGAGGTTCCTCGGCCTTTTTATTAAGAATATCCACAGTTTACAATCTATCCCGGCCACCCACTGACCTCTTCACAATGTGCTAATTCCAAAATATACAGACAAAGCCAATGTCCTGGTCTAATTGTTTTTTCTCTGCAAAGAGACTCTGGTACCAGAAGGATAATGGAAACACAGAAATTAGGGTTTGTATTTATAAACTTTCCGAAAGCAAAAATAAGCACAACCACTCACAGAACTCAGCCGCACAGCACCGAGGCCTTGCTCCTCAGTAACCAGGCATGGACGGCGGAGGAGCCCCGGAACTCAGGGTTCTAGGAGGTTTGAGAGAAGCTCGTGCACGGCAGAGGATTTTCTCCAGTAACAGCGTTTAGAAACAGTGTTATCCGCAAATGTTCCTCCTCTGCTAAGAAGCAAAGCTGAGTCGTAAGAACATCCGTACCCATGCAGGGCGCCAGCCTGGCCCCTGCCACCTATGGGGTGGCACACTCAGCCCCAGCAGGTCCCCATCAGCCACCCGGTGCCCGCGTCACGAGTTCCTCCTTGAGATAATGTGAAATGTGTGCCTCACTGCACCCCTGGGGGGGGCTCAGGTCATCTCCCCTCTTTTTACTTTTTTGGTGATTCTGGGATTGAACCCAGGAAGTGCTGAGCCACAACTCAAGCCCTTTCCGTTTTATTTTTTAATTTTATGTATTTATTTTTTGCACCGGGAATCGAACTCACGACCTCACGCTCGCTTTCCGTTTTATTTGAGACAGACTCTCACTAAGTTGCTCGGGCTGGCCTCAAACTTGCAGTTCTTCTACTTTAGCCTTCCGAGTGGCTGGAGTGTAGGCATGTACCCCCGTACCCAGCTCTGAGTTTTCTTTTTCCTCCCCTCCCTCCCCTGCCCTCCTCTCCTCTTCTCTTCCCTCCTCTGTTCCGGGTTACAGATGTCCTCCCAAAGCCTCACACCATCACAGGTGGGCCTTTAGGAAGGTGACTGCGTTATGGGCTCGTAGCAGACCTGCCGACGGGAAGTGGTGCCTGGTCGGAAGAGGTCACTGACGCAGCGTGGCAGGGGCTTCAGCTCCCTTCCAGCTCCTCCCTCGACTCCCACTCTCCGCTTCGTGCCGTGAGGCGAGCGGCTCTCCTCCAGGCCTGCGCCATGCTGCTCCTGCTGGCGCCGCCGACCATGCAAGGACTGACACCTCTAGAGCGTGAGCCCAAATACACCTCTCCTTCAACTTGTGGGTGTCGCATACTTGGTCCCAGCGACACGGAAAGCGACTTCTCCCCCGACCCAGGCTTGTTTTCCCATTCTTTATTTTTTGCCCCAGAACTTATTTGAGCCACTTACATCATAAGATTTATTTTTCCGCTTGTGAAAGTAATAAGAAACTAGAAATCAAGTTACTGTCGTCAGCTCTCCGTGCGCGCGTTTCTCCTCCACCGAGCCATCTTTTACCAGAACTCCTGGTTTCTAGGAGCGTGGAAGAGCAGGGCCCCCCAGGACCCAGCAGGGTCCTGTGATGCGGGTTGTGGGGCTGGGAAGTGCACACGTTTATGCAGACTGCCACTTGTTAAAAGGTGAGTGGGGACCTACAAAGTGCGTCACCGGGCCGGAAGAGGACCTCGGTGGAAAGGGAGCAGCGAAAACCTCCAAGGAGAGCACTGCAGCTGACTCCTTTTCTTTTTCTTTTTTCTTTCTCTGCCACCCTTTTTCTGCTTTGGAGTCAGCCAAACACAGACTGAAACCGTGACCCAAAAAGACCTCTGTGCCTTTAAGCTGCAGGTGTCTGGTATTTTGTCCCCGGATTAAGGGACCAAGACCAATTTCAGTGCCAGACAAATGGGGTGTGGCTGTGACTGCACTGAGATGGTTCGGGAGCCTTTGGGACTGGTGTGCAGGAGGAGTTCCGGGAGGTCTGGAGATGTGGGCGGGGGAGCAGCCCTGGAGTGCTGTGAGCTGAGCTCGACTGGAGGCTCCGCGCAAGGTCGGAGACCAGGATGCTAAAGAAGCGCGGGCGGTACAGACCAGGCTCACGGTGTAGCTGGGAACAAGGAGCCCGTTCACAGCTGGACTCAAAACCATGTGTGTTACGCTCTGGCGCAAAATCTGTCTACCTTTTGCTCATGTCCTGAGACTTCATGGGAGACTGAGATTAAAGGTGGTGAAATTTGGGGAGGAAATTTCAAGGCAGCCTGAAACTCAGGCTGTGGCATAGGCACCATTAGCTAGGTCTACACCAAGAATCAAGAACAAACCGAATAGCTGAGTAACTGTAAAAGTTTTGAGTTTTACTAGAAATGAAGCTCCTGTACACTTGGGCCCTGTACAGTTGGGCGCACGAGAGAATTTACTTGCTGAAAAGATTAGCATTAAAAAGAAGCCAGGGACTTTGTTTCTGACATTACGAAGGATGCTTCGAGGACATGGGAGGAATCCAAAAGACCCCACCTTTCCCTTTGCAGACTCAGGAGTGGAAAAGGGGAAGACTGCTGAGAAGAGAGCCTCAGGGGACTCTGCTCAAGAAAGGAAAGTGGCTTCCTGCGATTCTGCTCACGGTGCTCAGTCGCCCAGGTGCTCGGGCCGGTGCAGCCTCAGTTCAAGAGGCCAGGCTACGGCTGGAGTGTGCAGCGACCTTGGCATCGTCCACACGGTGCTGGCTTTACGGGCATGCTGAACAAGACACAGGGTCAGGGCAGCTTCCACCCAGATTTAAGAAGGCCTGGGAGGCCAGGCAGTGTGCCCCTGAAGGGCAGGGCATAAAGCTGTGAGGGCGAAGCCGAAAGAACAGTGGAGACCCAGGAAGTTGGAGATGCAGGGATGTGGAAAATCTGGAGAAAGCCACCAGGAGTGAGCAAAGCCAGCCCAAGAGAGAACCCACGAGGGCTACAACCACTGGCAGTGCCGTAGGGGCAGAGCCACCCAAGCCCTTCGGAGCCCACATCTTGCCACAACCTGCCCTGGGTGCTACACACGGAGCTGTAGGATGTAATGTTTGCCCTGCTGGGTTTCGGTCTTGCTTTGATCCTATTCCCTTCTATTCCCCTATTTCTCCTTTCGGAATGGGAATATCTACCCTGTGCCATTCATTGTATGTTGGAAGCATTTAACTTTCTTTTTGATTTTCACAGGGCCTCACAGCTGAGAGCTTGCCTTAAGTCTCAGAGGAGACTTTGGACTTGGCTTCTGAGCAATGCTGAAACTGTGAGGACTTCGGAACCCTACAGATGGCTAAACGCACTGTGCATAGAGACGTGCGTGAGTCTTTTGGGAGCCAGGGTGGAATGTTATGGTCTAGGTCTAGATACCCCTCCAAGCCTCATGCACTCATAGGTGGGGCTTTAGGAAGGGCCTGGATTATGGGGTGATATAGGTGGCTTCCTGGTAGGAGGAGGGTTGGATGAGGGGGTGTATAGGTGACTTCCTGGTGGGAGGCGGGGCTGGATTAGGGGGTGGTATAGGTGACTTCCTGGTGGGAGGTGGGGCTAGATTAGGGGGTGGTATAGGTGACTTCCTGGTGGGAGGCGGGGCTGGATTAGGGGGTGGTATAGGTGACTTCCTGGTGGGAGGCGGGTTGGATTGGGGGTGGTATAGGTGACTTCCTGGTGGGAGGTGGGGCTGGATTAGGGGGTGGTATAGGTGACTTCCTGGTGGGAGGTGGGGCTGGATTAGGGGGTGGTATAGGAGACTTCCTGGTGGGAGGTGGGGCTGGATTAGGGGGTGGTATAGGTGACTTCCTGGTGGGAGGCGGGGCTGGATTAGGGGGTGGTATAGGAGACTTCCTGGTGGGAGGCGGGGCTGGATTAGGGGGTGGTATACGAGACTTCCTGGCGGGAAGTGGGTTGGGTACGGGGTGGTATAGGTGACTTCCTGGTGGGAGGCATGGCCTGGTTGGAAGAGAGATCACTGAGCATGGCCCGGAAGGCCCCTCCTTTTTCCCGACTCCTCCCTTGAATCTACTGTCTGCTTCTTGACCACCATGACATGACTAACCGTCCTCCGCCAGACCCTCCACCATGACCCTTCTGCCTGGAGACAGCCCACCATGCGGGGACTAACAGCTCTAAAAAACTTCTCACTTAAGTTGTGGGTGTTGAGTATTCGGTCCCAGTGGCGAAGAAAGTTGACTATGGCTCTTTTCTCTTCTTTCTCTTGCGGTGGTGGGGATTGAACCCAGGGTCTTTGCACTGAGCTATATCCCCATCCCTTATTTTTTCTTTTGAGGCAGGGTCTCACTAAGCTATCTAGGTTGGACTCAAATTTGTGATCCTCCTGTCTCGGCCTCCCAGAGTGCTGGTATGATAGGTGGGTGCCACCATGCCCCGCTCTGAGTCAGTCTTTTCTTTCATACATAAGAAGGGTAGCTTAAGTAACCACGAAGAGTCACCATTTTCCCTTCTGGTTGCCCTTTTCTGATTTGCTCAGTTCCTTCTCATAGGACATGTCTGGGTACTGTTCCTGCAGGCTTGGTTCCTCCTCACAGGATACACTTGGGTACTGTTCCTACATGCTCAGTTCCTCCTCACAGGACATGTCTGGGTACTGTTCCTGCATGCTCAGTTCCTCCTCACAGGAAGCACGTGGGTACTCGTACTCATGTGCACAGGTGAACAGGATGCCCCAGCCGCAATTAACTGGGTGTGCAGTGCACCTGAGACTTGGGAGCCAGGGACACAGGGGCACCTGTGGTGCCGGGCGGAGGCGGCCTGTGTGGGACGGGGAGAGGCAGTGTGGCTGGAGTTCAGAGAGGTCCTGAGGCCAGGGAACCCCGCTTTCAAGGGTGGGTGCTGAAGATGCAAAACAAAGTGGGGCTCGGGGTGCAGGGGTGAAGGAGAGGAAGCCCCTCTGCGAGTGACTCCTTGGGGCATCGCTGGGAAAAGGCCTAGCCAGTGGGGCCCACCCTGCACCGCAAGACGGACCACTAGAGGAGGTCCCCGACCTGGAGCCCGCGTAACGAGGATAACATGAGCACCTCTCCCCGAGGCCGCTGTGAGGGTCGGGAGAGGATGTGCGTTCATCGCGCTTCCCGAGCGGTGCCTGTGGCAGATGCTAGAAGCTCGGCGCTGAAACAAGTCCTCAGCAGTCGAGGACCAAAGCAACCAGGTGCCGTTTCGGGTGCTGGTGAAGTGCCAGGACTGCCGCCAAGGAGAGGCCAGGCCCTGCCCTGCAGGGATGTGCACTGACAGGGATGGCCTTGCAGAGGTGGCGGACAGAGCCTAGTCCTGGCCCCTCCGCACGCCGGCCAGGTGACAAGTCTATCATCTCCACCGAGTTTGCAGCGCCTCAGGCTTAACCGCGGGGACCGAGTCCCCGTCCGGCCCTGCTGCTGACAACCCGAGGTTCTGGGCCAGGCCTGAGCTCAGGGCTCCCAGGTTGTGTGGGGCAGTGGCCTCAGGAACAGGAGGACGCGCCAGGGGTCCCAGAGGCCCTGTCCTCACTGTCTCCACTGCACTTGCTCCCCGGTGACAATGGCTCCAGCCACCAGGGCTCCAGACAGACCCGCGTGGGAGTCCCTCTTCTCTGGAATCCTCACAGGGCTCTGCAGAGCTCACTGGGCTCTGCTGAGGACGCTGGCGAGGAAAGCTCGGTCGGGGGCGTCCCTGGTCAGGAGGGTCCCTGCTGAAAGGACGGGACGCGTGGGTGCAGGACCGGCCAGGCGTGGTGAGTGCACCTGGTCCTCACTGGCAGGGGCGGTCCTGTTGCTGGGCCACAGGATTTCATGCAAATGAGCACCCCAAACAGGCTTGGGGGATCAGAAGGTGGGGTGAAATGAAGGCGATTCGAGATGGCCGGAAGGACATGAAGCGTGGCCGCACTCTCCTCTGTCACACCGGGGCTTGGCTTGCGTGACAGGACAAATGGCCTGCACTGGTGATGCCGGAGGGTCCTGACGGCTCTGCATTTGCACTGGACACCAACACCTGGGCAGCAGAGTCCTGCATGGATGTGGTGCTTGAGGTGAGGCTGTGGTCTGGTTTCCCACCCTGCGTGTGGGCAGAGGACAAAAACCGGATCCAGGTGGACACATGGCCTCGGCCAGGCTCTCGGACCCAGCAGGTCCCAGATGCAATAGCAACAGCTGCAAAACCAGCCAGGGGCTGGCCTTGTTCTTTAAAGGGGTAGTTTGGACGCTGGCCACAAATGCAATGGGGTGGTGAGAGCGACCCGTGTGATCTCAGACACCAGCTGTCCTGGCTCAACAGATTCATTTATATATCTATTTATATATTCATTTATTCACTTGTTTGAGACAGGGTCTCGCCATGTAGCCCAGGCTGGCCTTGAACTCACTATGCAGCCCAGGCTGGCCTCAAACCTACGGCGACCCTCCTGCCTCAGCCTCCTGAGTGCTGGGAGTATAGGTGTGCACCACCACGCTGGGCTTGGGAGAAGCTGTTGACAGCAGAGAGGACCAGTGTGGGGCTGGCACCAGGTCCTGGAGACTCCACTTCTCTAAGACAGCCCAAATGCCTGCGGCCACACTGCGAAGAAGACCGGGGTCTCCGAGAACGGGAGTGGAGTCCCTCAGGACTGCGCTCAGCCGGATTAAGTGACAGAAAGAGGGGCGTTTGCAACACTCCATCCGGAGGGCTTTCCTGCCCGCAGTTTCCCTGTGTCAGAGCCCAGGACACCCTGGCCGAGGGAGCCGTGCCGTGCCCAGGGTCAGCCCTCCGCGCCACGGCTGCACTGACAGTGCTGGTGACTGATCCTGCTCGTTACCCAGCCTCCGGTCCGCCCTGCAGCCCAGCAAGAACAGGATTCCTGAGAAAATCACGCACATGCGATTTTATTGAAATACATAGCCTAGAACACCGCTGGAAGGCAGCCCTCTGAGGAAGAGGCGAAACCGGATAGCTGGCCCGCACCGCCCTGGCCACCACAGAGACCGCGTCTGATGGTGTGCACGGGGCACCCAGGCTGCGGGTTCCAGAGGCAGAGGGAGGACTCGGGGTGAATGTCCTGAACACCAGAGGAGAGTTTTGTTCTTCTCTTCTTCCTCTTCCTCCTTCGTCTTTTCAATCTGAGGCAGAGGCCCCTCTATGTTGCCCAGTCGGATCTCAAACTTGTGGGCTCAAGTGATTCTCCCGCCTCGGCCTCCTGAGTAATGGGGACGACAGACGCCTGGCCAGAGAAAAGTTGAACAACACTTTACTCAGCAGAGGGAGACAAAATCCTTGAGTCCACAGATACAAGCGCGGGTGCCGGGGACGGTTCGCCGGGAGGCGGCCACTCGCCAGGATTCCGCGGCTTGGGCCTGGTGGGAGGAGAGAGGATGAGGCCGGCAAACGGGGCCGGGGCGGGAGGCCCCACCGCTGGAGCTGTGGGGCCCTGGTGTCTGGAGCTCCGGGAAGGGTGCTGCTGACAGACTAGGACTGCACGCCCCAGGATAACAGACTTTCCGCCCTGCCCCAAGGGGAAAGAATAGCTCGTGGCCCAGCTGCTCTGTCGCCTGTCAAGCAACGAACTCCCTTCACTCTGCGCTGAGCAAATGGGCAGAGGGAGCAGCCAGGCGCTCACCCGGGCACGCGGTCACTGCTAAGAGGGCATCTGAGGCCTGCCCTGGGGGCCGTGGGTGATGGGAGGAGATGGGGATCCCCCTCACTCCCTGCCCATCTAACTCTGTATGACATATGTGTCACCTGCCCAGAAAAAAGCTTGCATTTTAATGGCACCGTGGAATAGTGATGAGCAAAAGGTACCAAACAATCCAACCTCTCCGGTCTTGGCAAAGCCAGCATTCAAGACCGGCAAGATAGCACCAAATTCTCTCACCGGGGTAACAGGCTGGCTTCTTAATCTAGCGTCCCATTAACCACAGGGGGTGGTGGTCACAGAGTTCCCGCCTGCATGTGCCAGGCACTGCCCCGTACACTGGCATCACGCTTCTAACACCGCCTCAACGGCGCTGCTCTAAGAAGCCTTCATAGGAAAATGCTCAAGCAGGCGTGGTGGTGCACAACGTCACCCCAGCTACTCGTGAGGCTGAGGCAGGAGGATCCCAAGTTTGAGTGCAGCCTGAGCAACACAGCCAGGCCCTGTCTCAAGATAAAAAGTTTGACAAAGGGCTGGGATGTAGCTCAGCAATGCCCTGGGTTTGGTCCCCAGTACTGCAAAACAAGCAAGCAAGCAAGCAGCAGACGAGATGGAGGAAATCCTGGTAAAACGAAACCCCAAGAAAAACCTCAAGCTGGCAGAACACGGATGGACACATGTAGAAGCTGTTCGTGCCACACTCCGCAGCGCCGTGTCCTGTAACGGCCCTCGCGTGCCCGGACACTCACCAGTGGCGTGTCTCTGCCTCCCACGATGCTCAGCCCCAGCCCGGAGCGGCCCTTGGAGATTTCTATGATCATTTCCTGGCCAGGGATGATGGGGCATGTGGCCGGGTCCACAGACAGAGGAGCCTGGGGGCCACCTGGGGAGCAAAAGGGCGCAGGTGACGCTGAGCAGGAGTGGGTGGGCTTGCGACCGGCCGGAGGGCACAGCGCCCCGCCACCCTGCACCCCAACATCAGTGCGGGGACCATCCAGAAATGTTGTGGGCTTAAACATGACGTCAAAGCCAGTAGGGAAAAATGAAGTGACTAAGTGACTGGGTACATAAAAGCACAGTTATAATGAGAATAAAGGCTTAAATGACACAAGATTATGAGTTATAAAATACTAATTAAGAAATCGCACTTAAATTCTCTCCTCCTCTTCCTCTTTTTTATGCCACTGGTAACTGAACCCAGGGCCAGAACTGAGCTCCATCCCCAGACTTTTGTTTTGTTTTGTTTTGTTTGAGACAAGGTCTTGCTAAGTCACAAATTTGATCAGGCTGGGCTCAGACTTGCAATGCTCCTGCCTCAGCCTCCCAGAGTGCTGGGATTACAGGTGTGCACCACCGCACCTGGCTTTAAATACTTTCAATTACATCATGCTATATGAATTAAGATGCATGAAGGGTTTAATCTATAAAGCGTGATGGAACTGAAAATAACAACTATTGAAAACTTATCTCCCAGTACATGACAGGCTGAGCACTGGCTCCCATGGTCTGGGAACGTCTGAGCGCTGACCCGAGGGTTCCCGAGCGGAACCGTCTGCCCCCGGCCTAGGCCCTGGGTGGGATCCCCACACTGCAAAAACAAACGGAAAGAGAAGAGAATTCTCTCTCTGACCTCCGGGGATGGGCCGCCGTCCAATCAAATGCAGAGCACTAAAAATGCCACATAAAATCACCCCAGCTCTGTGTGCAGGGCAGAGAGGAAACTGAAATGAGTTTTGTGTTTAAACTGGGGTCTCATCCCCAGGCTATCTCTTTATGTCTCCGCAAATATTCTAACACCTGAAACACCCCGAATTGGAACTCCTTCTGCTCCTAGGGGCTTGGGGACTGGGATGCTCACCGCACTCAGTGATGTAGGAAAACACAGGTATTCTAAACACAACCCAGAAATCACTTCCTGGCGCATAAGTGAGGAGCTTGTTAAAAGAGTAACTGCTGGGCTGGTGAGATGGCTCAGCGGCGTAAGCGCCTGCCTTGCAAGCGCGAAGGCCCGAGTTCGACTCCAGGATCCCACATACGAAAAAGGGGCCGGTGATATCGCTCAGCGGCACGGGTGCCTGTTGGCGCGCGAGGTCCTGAGGTCGACCCCCCGGTACCCACAAAAAAAAAAAAAAAAAAAGAGTAACTGCTGTTCTACAAAGGTTTGATTATGAAAATTCATTATTTTAGACTGGGTTTTTGTAAAAATTGAGAGAAAAAATGTTTACAGGCTGACCAAAGACCCACTTACGCTCACATTTTCATGTTTTCCAGATAACTAAACCTCACCCATTAAAAAACGCAAACATTCAAAATGTTAAATGGTTTCAAGAGAAAATTAAGACTGCAGACAATCGTGTCCAAGGACGTCATCGGTAACTCGGTCTCCTGATGACTTGGGAGGACTCATTCCCAACCTTGTGCTCTAATTCAGTACAGGCCGGTGACAGCGCGCTGTTCTCGGTCACCTGCGGCCGAGGCCAGGAGCTGCCTGGAGAGCCATGCATGCAGCTGGCTGTCACAGCAGGGCTAGGCTGCTACAGCCCTCTGCCAAGAAAGGGGTTTCCATTTTCAAAAGGTGGAAAATAGTATTTTGAGACATTTAAAAATTATGTGAAATCCAGAATTCAGGGTCCACAAAGCAGAGCCGTATTGGAACACGTCCCACACATTCATTCGCACCTGTGGGCCCTGTCCCCATGCTGCCACGTGGCATTGAGACGGCACTGTGGCCCGAGCCCAACACGTCTACCCCGGGGCTGTCTGCGGAGAAGTCTGCTCGTCCCAGGGCGGAACAGAGGGAACCGGCTTGGGGTCCGCCTGTGGATTCTGCTCTGAGCAACACAAAAGGGGCCCAGGGTTTGCGGGCGCACAGAGTTGGATATGGGTTTTTACCCCAGAAATTCATTTGGGGTGTTTGAAAATTATGGCGAATGCTTAAATTTAAAAGAATTATTCCAGGAAGACACACTGCCACAAATCCCCCTCAAAATACCTCCTCACTTTGAGTACACTCGTCCCATCGTCCCTGCCACTTTCTGCAGCAGCTCTGGAGCGCTCTCTCCTGAGGGTCTTTATGAGGTGTGATCAAAAATACAGTGACCGCTGCTGCCGAACACCACCCAAAGGAAAGGCAGCTTGTAAAAACATGACACTGCGTCATCTACCTTATTCACCACATCTGGCAACATGCGACTTCCGGCTCCTCCCCAAAGTCAAAATGACCAGGGAAGGGCAATGTTTTGAATCAATTCAGGACATTGAGGCAGCCAGGACAGTGCTCTCCTGTCCATGTGCAGCCATTACCCTAATGGCCTCCCGGGGAAGTGAGAATTTAGTGCCACGACCTCAGTAACAATACGAAGTGCCACATTAGAAGTAGAATACTAAACTGTCCACCTAATTTGTTTCTATATCTTTTTTTTTTTTTTTTTTTGACACAGGGTCTTGCTGTGTGGTTCAGGGTGGCCTTGAATGCACTATGTAGCCCAGGCTGGCCTGGAACTCACAGCAATCCTCCTGCCTCAGCCTCCTGAGTACTGGGATTACAGGCATGTATCACCACACCCAGCTCCTGTTTCTGTATCTTTTTGAAGCACATATATTCCACACTGTTTCCTATTCATTTACCATGAAAACAATGTAAAATAGGGCACAATCTCAGAGTGCTTCGAAAGGTTTCTGCTGCCGTTTAAGTGGCAACTTGATGCTCCCCAGGGGGCAGGGAACGAGGATGCTGCAAACGGCACCACTTTCCCTCCTCCCCAGACTCCTCTTGCCCGTCCTCTGTGGTCATTTCCTGCATAGAATCCACTCCGAAGCCTGGCTCAGACCAAGCGTCCAGGAAGTGTCTGGTAAGAGGATGAATACAGGAGTCAAATTTCCAGACTTAAGCTGGGGGATGATGAATGCCTGTTTTCTGGGTATAAAGTGTGACCTATATTTCCAAAACTCAGCTGGTCGAAGTCTGGGGCCAGCAAACCTTCCTGGTGAAGGTGGGCACATGGGGCAGTGCAGGCCACACACGCTCTTGTGCAGCTACTTAATGGTGCCATCGGAGTGTGAAGGCAGCCATGGACAATGTGCAAACGAGTGTCTCAATAAAAATTTATTTGTGGACACTAAGATTTGAACTACATATAATTTTTTTGAAATACGCTTTTTTTTTTTTTTTTTTTAATGTGTATACCAGAAGTCAAACTCAGGACCTCGCGCTTGCCAGGGAGGTACTTATGCCACTAAGCTATCTCACTGGTCCCTGAAATATGCTTTTGATTTTTTTCAACCTTTAAAAACGTGGAAACCACTCGAAGCTCACAGACCAAACAAAAACAGGTGGAGGGCGCCACTTGACTCACCGGCCATAGTTTGCTGACCACATTCATCAAGTGTTTTACTATAAATCCAGGGCTTTAAAGTCATATCGATTTTCTAAACTTTTTATAAAGAGTTAACATTTATGAAAAATATATGAAAGACAAACGCCACCGAGCCGTCAGGCCTGCTGAATTAACACAGGGTTATACTCTGCCACTGGTGAAAAGGGGTTTTAGAGAATCCATTTCTCAAAGATTAATATTGTATAAAAGCAAGGTGGAAATATTATAAATATTATTCACGCGAGGTTCTATTTTGAACCCTCGGTCAGCATAATTCCAGCCAGGAATTTAAAGGCAGAACATAATACCAACTTCTTCTTCTTCTCTGAAAAGAAGCCTCCAAGTAGCTTCTATCAACACACGCAGAGCCGAACACTGCGCTTGATTTGATTTTTAGGTGATTACTCACGATCTAAAGGGAATCTGTCAGCCTCAGATTCAAGTACCACTCGCTGAGGACCTTTTCTGTCCCAGGACGTTTTTATCCAATTGCAGTAGACAACGCTGATGGCCGGCGAGGACACCACCACAGGTGGCACAGTGACCTGGCCATATCCCTAAGCTAAGGAAGGGGGGGGGGCGGGGAGCCAGGTCCTGCTGCCCTCCCCAGATGTCACGAGCTGGTTCTGCCATGGAAGGGACCGTACCGTAGCCTGTGACATCGGCCTCTGCCGCGTGGCACGACAGAGCTGGCACTGACGGGTCCACCTGTGAACCGAGGGAGGCTTCGGGGGAGTGGTTCTGCTCTTCCCTCTCGCTGGTGTCCTGCAAAAGGAAGGACAAGTTGTGAATGTCAAGGAAGACAGTGGTGGAGGTACCTTTGATGGCTGAATTCTCGCAAAGTGACTGCAAGCTCCAGCAGTGTCTTGGGGACTGTGAGGTGGGAGAGGTCGAGGGGAAGCTGGGGCCGTTTCTGCCCCCACCGCGTGCTCCCCCGGGAGCATGGTAGCGGCAGGGAGGAAGGACATGCGCTGAGGGTGTCGCTGCGGCCTGTGTGGGAAGCAGCAGTTTCTGCTGCAGCGGACAGGGAGTCCGCCGAGGCGCTGTGCCTGGTGAGAAGCCACCCTCGCTGTAGAGGCCCTGGGCACCAGCGGTGCTGGGCTCTTCTGCAGACACCGCCAGGGTCACAGAGCACAGGAAAGGTCAACTGGGCAACACGAGGGGCAGGGGAGGAGGACACTGCTGGAAGCCCCGGGGTGCCAGGTGCGTCAGTTCCTTTCACTACCCGATCACCCTTCACGGCCAGTGCCCGGGAAACTGCAGGGACTCGGTGCGTTTCTGAAGAACGGCGCACAGGCTTGGTCCTGAACGATGCCGTGGGACACTCAGGGTAGGAGACAGGGACTTTGCCCTGCAAGCTTTGGAAAACGGACTCGTGATTCTGATGAGACCTCAAGGGGTATTAGCATTACCCAAACGATGCTAGGGAAAACCAAAAGGACACGCTTGCCTCAAGCGGCAAAGGAGCACAGGCGGCCCCCGGCCGGCCTTCTGGATCCCTGCTGGAGGATCCGAGGAGACCAGGTGAGCTGGGAGCCCGGAGACAGGGCCACGGTCACGCCCGGATCCGTGACACTGGCTCTGTGCCTGTGCATGGGTCTGCGTGGAGCTTTCTAGTTTCCAAAACACTTTACAGCCAGGAACTCGCTCAATCACAAGAACCCGAGAGTTAGACAGTACCGTGCTGCCCTGCAGGTAAACTAAGGGACAAATGTCAGGGGCGGCTCTGAAACCACACAGCTTATTAGACAAAGAAGCAGGACTGAGTCGGTAGTGGAACGAAGCCATGAGTTAGAAGTGTTACTGAACACGTGCCAAGCCGTGACCTGTGGGTGTTCATTCTTTTTTCCTATCATCTGGACACTGACCGTTACTTACTCAGAAAGATCCATTCAATTACACATTTGGTAGTGACTTTAAAAGAGGAAAGCAGAAAGAAGACAAAGGAGGGCTCACTGTGAGACAGCTGAACGCCAGCATGCCTGAGCTGGACACTGCCCGGGAACACAATGTACAATATTCAGGCCACACTCTTGGTGAAGGACGGGTCACTGCAGGAGGAAGGACACAGCCGGACACAGCTCTCAAGGAGGGAGCCCCTGGCCTGCCTGTCGGCAGATGTGTTGGGAATAACTGGGGCAACCACCTTAGGTCCCATAAATGGACGTCCACAAAGCACACGTGCTAGAGACACGAGAGGGAGATGAGGGAGATGGAGCCCCATGCAGCTGCAGGGTCCACATGCAGGAGACTCGACCCCGACCCCTGGGGGAGAGTGACACAGAGCCTGAGGCCACCTGTCACCAAAGTGACCAGCACTGACGGGTGGGCAGCGTGTCTGTGTCACCTCCAAGCAACCTGGTCTCCAATCACAGGCACGTTTGTGGGGGTCACCACGGGGTTCACTGTCAGCCAGGGACTCCTGCAAGAAGCTTGGGTGAGGAGGGGATGTGTGGAGAGCCATGGGGGACACACAGTGCCCCGAGGGTGCTGATGAGCCCCTGTGGAGATGGGAGACAGCGGGTGACCGGAACAGTGGGACAGCGGACTGCCAGGAGCTCGTGATCCTAGCATCTGGGAAATGCGCGTCCTACGAGTCTGAGCAAGTGGTTTGACCTCTTCAAACTGCAGTTTCCTCACTTACAAAATGGGAAGAAAAATCGCCAGGTGTGGTAGTGGAAGCACACCTGTCATCTTAGCACTCGGGAGGCTGAGGCAGGAAGATCGCTACAAGTTCGAGGCCAGCCTGGGGTACATACTGAGTTCAAGGTTAGCCTGAATTACAGAGCAAGACCCCGTCTCAGATAAAACAGTTTTAAAAAAATTTTTTTTGAAAGAGTAATCACACTATAGGGATGTGCAGGGATTACGTAAAGCTCGAGGCATGGTATCTGGCAAGCGGTAACTCTGACCAAAGGCGCGTACACCACTGGTCGGTGGATGCGTCCTCTGGCTCCCATGTGGTAGGGCCTCATCTGAGAGCAAGGACCGCATGGGACGCCGCAGGGGTAACCCCAGCACCCGCCCTGCTTCCTCCTCGAGTCTGTTCGCACCTCCCTTCCTCCCCATCCTCCTGCCCCAGGATTTAAACGACCCCAGAAGCCGCCTCGTCCCGATTCTTCCTGCACCCCGCCACGGCGTGGTCCGTCGCTTCGTGGCCGTTCTTCAGCTCTGCACCCCCTCCGCACGCGTCCACCAGCTCCTCTTATTTCTGTCTTCAACGCACACCAGAATGAAACAGGATCTTTACAGAGTTAGGGCCAAATGAGCTTTAGGTACTCCCAGGTGGATTTCAGAGCACAGCGGATGTGCCTTGGCGTGCATGCCGTGTCAGAGTCTAGGACGACAAAGGAGGTGGCGTCACGAGCTCCACCTCCAGGGCGACCCCTCGCTGTCCCTCGTCCCTCTGAGAGCCAGTGCTGCCAGTGGTTCCGAGCAGACTCCAGTCTGGATCCAGCTTTACCGGGTGATTGTCGGCAACTTAGTTAATGTCCGAGAGCCTCAGTTTCCCCATCTCTTACGCGATGAGGATACAGTAAGTCACCGGCTTATGAACGAGTTCCGTTCCGGGAGAATGTCTGCAAGTCAGACTCATTCGTAAGTCTGACCGAGTCAGTCTCGTACACTCTTGACACAGAGGTACACCGTGTACTGCTCTGCACTTCCTGGCGTCCCCTCCACAGCGCCACTGCTTCTCCTCTTGCTTCTGGACACCCCGGGCTCTGACGGAGCGCACACTGCTGTGCACTATCGCACCGCGCAGTGAGCACACAGAGCACAGCCGTGACAGCGTCCGGCAGACACGGAGTATTTCCGCGATTCGTTCACAGCTAGGGATGTTCCTAATGCGAGGTCCATCCCTATCTGTGAAAGTTCGCAACTCGAATGTTCTCCACTGCACTAACGTCATTCCACTGTTACGCAGATGAAGTAGAAAGTATAAAAACACAGAATAATGCCTGGGGCATAGCATTCAATCAAATTGTCTGTAATTATTGTCTGTGATGATTCGTTTAAGGAGCTGACCTGACTGCATTAAAGGGAGACCCAAACAGCTGGTAAGGCCTTATTTCTGGGCATATCTGTAAAGGTGTTTCCAGAAAGGACTGGCATTGGACTCGGTGGACTAAGTGAGGAAGAGTGGCCCTCACTGTGAGCGGCAGAACGGAAGTGTGGAGGAAAGGTGAATTTGCTTCCTTTTTGGGAGTTAGGACACCGCCTTCCTCTGCCTTTTGACATCAGAACTCCAGGCTCTCCCACCTTTGCACTCCGGGACTTGCACCAGCCCGAACCCCACTCCTTGGTTCTGAGGCCTTTGGTCTTGACCTGAGCCATGCAACTGGTTTTGTTCTGATTCCTTTTTATTTCCCTACTCCTCCTTTTTGGAATGGAAATGTTTACCTTGTGCCATTGTATGTTGGAAGTATTTAATTTTCTTTTTGATTTTTACAGGGGCTTTCAGCTCACAGATAGCCTGATGTGGGACTTAGCCTCTGTACGTGTTAGGGTTTAGATCTAGAATGTCCCCCAAAAGGCCCATGTATTCAGAAGTGAAACTTTTGGAAGGTGAATGGATCTTGGGGGTGCTATAAGCTTTAGCAGATGATGGTTTCATGGCTAAATGCCTTGTGGAGCGGTGGGGCCTGGTTGGAAGAGGAGGGTCACTGGGGGTGTGCCTCTGCAGGGTGGCCTCCCTCCCTGCTCCTCTTCTCTCTGCTTCCTGGACGCCTTGAGTGGGCAGCTCTCCTCCACCAGGCCCTTCCACCATTCTGCTTCTACCTTGGAGCCAGCTGACCATGGACTGAACTCACAGAAACTGTGAGCCAAAATAAACCTCTCCTCCTTTAAGTTGTGAATGTTGGATATTTTGTCCCAGCAATGAGAAATCTGACTAATACAGAAAATTGGTGCCAGAGAAGTGGGGTCATTGCTGTGACAATACCTGACTGTATGGTTTAGTAGCCTTTGGAACTTTTTGCAGGAGGAGTTTGAAAAAGTTTGGAGATGTGGGCTAAAGGCCCTAGAATCCTCTAAACAGAGCTTGATGAGTGATTCTAGTTGGAGACCAGAAGATCACAATGATAACAGGAATGTGGACGGTAAATGCTGGGCTCATGAGGCTTCAGACTAGAATGAGGATTGTACTGGAAATTCAACTAGAGGCCATTTGTACTACACGCTGGCAGAAAAATATTGCCTATGTCTTGTCCATGAGACTGTGTGAGGCTGAATTTAAAGGTGGCATCTGATAGATGATCTGGTAGAGGAAATTCCAAAACAGCTCAAAATCCAAGCTGTGGCATGGCGACTGCTGGCTGCTTTTAGCCAGCTTTATAGTGAGAACTGGGAACAAAAGGTAGAGTGGGAAATTTTGAAAAACTTTAATTTTGCCCCAGAAGGAACCATGTGTGAATTTGGAGCCAAAGGAGTGTGGCTGCTGAAGAGATTAGCACCATTAAAAGGGAACAAAGTGCTTTGCATCAGGGCATCTCAGGAACTGGCCAGACCCAATCCACCACAGGCTCAGGGCATAAAAGGGTAGACTCCTTTGAAAGATTTCTGGTCTGAGGAGAGAGCCCCAGGGCACCCTGCTCATTCAGGGCCACCTAAGGAAGTGTTTCCCAGTTCAGCCATCCAGGTGCTCAGAGTCCTCTTTAGCAGTGGTTCAAGGAGGCCAGGCAGTGCTCGAGGTGGTGGTAGGCCTTGGCTCCTCCACATGGCGCTGGTTTTTCAGGCACGCAAGAGTTACAGAGTCATGGAGGATTCCATCCAGGCTCCAGAGGAAGGCTTAGGCGGGCACACTGTGTCCCTGCACAGGCAGTGTGTGAAGCAGAAAGAGCGAAACCAATGGTGCAGTGGAGACCCCAGAGGTTGGAGAGGACAGGAGCGTGGAACTCTGCTGAGGAAAGCTGCAGGCAGAGAGCAGAGCCAGCCCTTGAGCGGCCAGGCGAGCTGCAAGCAGCAAGGCCACGGGGCGGGGGCTGCCCAAGCCCTTTGGAGCTCACATCTCACCACAGCCTGACCTGGGTGCTGGACATGGAATTCACGGGTTAGTGTTTGCTCTGCTGGATTTTGGACTTGCTTTGATCTTGCTGTGATCCTTTTTATCTCTCTATCACTTCCTTCTGGAATGGAAATGTTTGCTCTGTGCTATTGTATGTCAGAAGTATTCAATTTTCTTTTTTCTTTTTACAGGGGCTTATGGCTAAGAGGGTTTTTTTTTTATTTTTACAGGGGCTTTTGCCTTGGGTCTCAGAGGAGACTTTGAACTTTTCAGCAATGCTGGAACTGTTACGACTTTGGTGCTTCTTAGAGATGGGCTAAATGCATTTTGCAGAATGTACCCCCAAAATCCCACATGCTCAGAAGTGAGGCTTTTGGAAGGTGACTGCACCATGGCATGCTGTACTCATCCGTGGATTCCTCTGTTGGTGAGGTCACAGCCGAACGTGCTCTTAGCAGGCGAGCCCGGTTGGAAGAGGTGGCTCGCTGGGGCTGTGACCTGGAAGGGTGCATTCTTGTCTCTGACTCCTCCCTTTTCTCTCAGGAGTGAGCAGCTGTTCTCACCACACCCTTCCCCTGTACCACGGTCCAGTTGACCATCGACTGATTCTCCCAAAAGCACGAATGAACTCAAACCTCTCCACTTAGCTGTGATTTCAGGGTGTTTTGTCCCAGTGATGGGAAAGGCGACCCACACAATGACCAAGTGATCTAATTCTCCTGCTATATCTGCTCGTTCATGATCATTCCTTTAGTTCTGCCTTTCTGGAGAACCCTAATACATTACCAATTATATTTTGGAGGCTGTAAATTCACTTCCATTTTCCACGTTATAAACATTTTTTTTTTGGTGGGTACCGGGAGTTGAACTCAGGACCTCGCGCTTGCCGGGCAGGCGCTTATGCCGCTGAGCTATCTCACCAGCCCCTCCATGCTATATCTTAACACTTCACTCCGAACAGCTAATTATTTTATGGCTAAACTTTTAATACTTTAATGAGAATTTCACAGTTATCATCATCAAGCACCACAACTCACTTCTGCAGAGTGGCTACAGTATTCCTTTCACCCTTGAAGCAGTGGAGTTAGCAACTCCTTTAACTTTTACCATATCCTTTGTTTCTTCACCCATTTTACAGATGCAGAAGCTGAGACACAGAGCGGTGGTGTTATTTCCTTAAGGTCACACTGCTCAGAAAGGGCAGGACCAGGATTGGAATCCAAGACATTGGGCTTTGATGTTTACACTTAATAATCTAGTTACACTGCCTCAAAAGAATATGTTATACAAACATAGGTATTGTGAACATGCTAAAAACATCAGGCTTGAGCCCAAGGATTAAAATCATTGTTTCAGGGATTCCTGAGTGTCTGTGTTGGCAAGTGCAAGGGAGTCGAGCACCTTGCAGCCCAGTCCCAGCTCCCCCATCCCTAGCTTTGTGATGTTTCATTGAGCAGTTTAAGATTTCATCCAGAAATCTTGGATGAATAATTTCTACCTTTTACAGGGTTAGTTTTTGTTTTGTTTTTTGTTCCCCATGAGTTTTATTTAACACCACTGATTTTTCCCTCATGGCTAAGTCACCCAAATTGTTAAAAATTCCCGTTATGGAAGGACCGGGGTACACTCTCTGCAACTCTTCGGTGTCTAACCACGCTGTACAAACCCTCAACAAATCTAAGCCACAGTATTTAGTAAGCAGTAGATGGATGCTGCAGAGGTCTCGCCTTGGCTCCTGGGCCATGCCTTGGCTGTGCCACTGACAGTGACACAAGAAAGGTGTCCTCTCTGATGCTCAGCTTTCTGGCTACAAAGAGCAGGATGTTTTCAGTGTGTCACAGAACGGAGGGAAACCGTTATCAGGTGCATTTTCCCTGCCAGCTTCCAGTCGCCCCGTCCCCTAGGAGGACCTAGAGTGTTACTTTGGGAATAACAGTGAATAAGATCATGAACCAACTAAACACCATTGTAGGAAAAATGTAGGATATTAAAAAAAATCAAGCTAATGAGATAACATATGTGATTTTGTTTAAACAATTGCGAAGCTCTGTGCAAATGATGTTTTTAAAAAAAAGTTCTTCCAGGGCCGGTGAGATGGCTCAGCGGCGTAAGCGCCTGCCCAGCAAGCGCGAGGGCCCGAGTTCGACTCCCGGATCCCACATACGAAAAAGGGGCCGGTGATATCGCTCAGCGGCACGGGCGCCTGCTGGCACGTGAGGTCCTGGGGTCGACCCCCCGGTACCCACAAAAAAAAAAAAAAAAAGTTCTTCCAAAAGGCTTAAACAGTCTTCACAGGCGCTCGCCTAGATTCGGATACAGATTCCAGATGCTTCCCTGCCTCCTGTCTCGCAAGATTGGAGCCTATGTTTGGAAAACATACCCCGGCCTACACTCGCATTGTCCCCCGGAAACCCTCCCGTGGAGGAGCCGCCCCTGAAGGGTTACCGAGTCCTAGGTGCTGTTCTGGGGACCACACGGATGTGGACCAACCCCAACTACTGCAAGCCGGGCCACAGCCCTGGTGGAGACCTGGGCCCAGGGCTGGATCTCAGCTTGGGGAACAAGGGTCTTAGGGACTCCTTGGTGGGTCGCAGCCATACCTGTGTCAACAGACACCTCACGTCTGAACTCTGAACGTAAGAGACAAGCACGTTCACCTTTAATTAGTAAGTGAAACGAATTCGTTTATAATTCTCGGACACAGTCCCTCTAGTTCTGCGACTCCGGGGTTCAAGCCCTCGGCCTTGCAAAAGCCCCTACTGACCACTGCAGAACCCAGAACTGGGGACTCATCTTGGCCCTGAACGTGCTGAGCAGCTGCGCCCCGAGCTTCCCAGCCCCACGCTGGGCCCTGCCAGGAGCCCCCTGCACGCCCACGGCGCAGCCACGTCCCGGTCTTTCAGGCTCACCCGAGGGCCCTGCCTAAGAAGCCCCCACTGCCTGATGCCCCTCACAGTCTCCCTACTCGTCTGAGCTCCCAGAAAGTTCTGTCCCCTCCCCTAATGCATGGCTGCCTGGTGCGACTTTCCAGACACAAATCCTGTCGCCCTGACCGCGGAGAGGCCAAGGCCTGAGCAGCAAGGCCCGAGTCTTGGTGCCGCCTGGAGAGTCCAGCACAGGGCCCGGAAGACACCGACCCCTCGGGACAGGACGAGAGGGAGAGACCTGACTGGGCGCTGCTCCTCCCCGCCGCCCTCCCTGTGGGAAAGCCAGGGGTGGGGGCACAACCACAGCCGCCCCGCATCCCAGGGCAGGCGCGCCCCGCCCACGCGAGACAGAACCAGCAAAGCAGTGGCGGTGTCCGAGTAGAGGACAATGCACCCATTAGGTTGAACCATGTTAGTTTTTTTCCCTAACAAACATGGCAACTTCATATGGCCAAAGCTGAAGCTCTGCTGGTTTTTCTGTCACCTCTCCACTGATGGAGGAGCCCCACGGGGGACGGGTGTGGCACAGTGGTCTCTCCTGCCCGGACACAGCGGTGTTCAGCAAGCGTCTGCTGCCTGAATGAACACACTAAGTGCCAACTGCTGGCCTCGTACTCTTCTGGGTGATTTCTACTTCACAGCCTTTTGCTTCCTCGCAGCGCCCTGCTTACTGTCACTTGCCAGACAGGGAAACTGAGGCTTACGAGGTCACACAGCTTGGCCAGGACCACATTCTTCACTATGCTTTATGTCCAGCTTTACGCTTAGCTACAGAAGTTGCCCGAATTCCGATGATCTTTCCTCTTTCTGCCAGGCCAAGCCCAGATTCTACTGGAAATGGGGTCAGAGAAATTTTAGATGGGGGGGCAGTCAGAGTTCGGGCACCTCGGAGGCCGGGCCGTGGAGTCCCGGCTTCAGTGAGCACGGGACGTCCCCGCCTCGCCGTCCCCTGTGCACGCAGCGCGTCCTCCTCACAGCCGTGCCGCTTTCCCGGGCTGTGCTCCGTGTCCCTGCGCAGACCAGAGCTCAGCAGAGCAGGGCAAGTTCCCACACGCAGCTGCTCCCCCGCGAAACCGCGGAGGCGCCTGTCCCTCAGTGCACAGCGCAGTCCTCCCTTCGGGACACCTCGTTCCGACGGTGGCCTTGGGCGCGGTGCCACAGTTCCCGAGCCAGGGTCTCCAGCCCCACCCCAAGGCCGGCTGCGGCGAGGCCGCGCTAATCCGCTCCTGCCCAGAGCCCTCTTCCATTGGGCCTGGACAACTCAGCTCACTCTCGAGGCCCTGGAATCCGGGCCAGGCCCACACGCGTTCCAAGCGCTGACGGAAGATCACAGGCGATTTTCCAGGCCCTCTGAGGTACAAACTCCAGGCCGCCTTCCATCAGAGAGACTCCGTGCAGGGCCATTCTTTGAGATTTGTGACACTGAGACCCAGGGCAGAAAGGCCCACACTTCCTCTGGGGTTTGCAGTCCAGCCCTGCAAATGCTGGGTTACAGACCAGAAAGGCCACCCGGCGCAAAGGTACAGCCCCAGCCCTGCAGGTCAGTCAGCTTCTCTCGGGTCCTCAGGCCGAAGGCCAAGAGGTCGCCACCGCGTGGCAGAGGAGGAAGTGAGTGCAGAGTGGAGCGCGGGGCTTGGTACGCAGCACCACACAGTGACTGTCAAGAGCAAGAGGTCAAGCACGGCCTCCGCCTCTGAACCACCCCAGGCCTGGCGCTCGTCCTGCTCCTGGGGTGACAGCTTCTTACCACGAGTCAGTTGGAAACATTCCGCACCTGCTCCCGCGCCTCCGGGACCCCTCAGCACAGCCTTGGCCTTGAAGAACCCAGCACGAGGCCAGGGCTGGAGGACTGCGCTGTCCGTCCCAGGCAGCACAAACCCGGTGTGGCAGAGCCTGCCGGTGACAGCCACGCTGCTGCTGTCTGAGACCAGGCACCTGGGCAGCACACACAGTGACAGCCTTCCTGGGGCGGCACAGACACAAACAGTGCACCCCAAAGGGCACGGGGTGGGACACTGCACTGCTTACCGGTTTGGAGTGCTGGCTCTCGAGCAGCGGTTCAGTGCCGGCTTCCAGACCACCGTCGTCCTCACCGCTGACAGGCTCGGGGCCCCTGGCATCCTGCGGGACATTGGGAAGAGAAGGCAGAGCTGTCAGGCTTCCGGGGCTGCCCTGGCCGCGACACTCAGCGCCCTGGCTGAATGCAGTCCCTGCTCTGTTCCAGGATGTGCCTGACTGCCAATGTCAGTCCCGACAGTTTTGTCAGGAATTGGTGCTTGGGAATGGGCTTTGTTGCTCTGGTCAATAAGGTAAAAAGGTTGTGGGAAAGTCACCGAAGCCACCACACCCCCACCATAGCCAGAAAACAGGGAGCCTGAGTTGCTGTCCCCAAGAATGAGGGAACCAGCCCCAGGAAGGAGCTGACGAAGGGTGACAGGGACAGAGGTGAGAGGAAGTGGTGCCTGAGGGCGCTGGAGCTCCGCCACTACACAGACCGCAAAGTCGGACAGAGACGAGCGCGCAGCAGAGGGATGCACCCCGCTCAGTCAGCGCGGGAGACCACAGCGAACTGTGGCTGGGGGAGAATCGCAGGGGCGCCCGGTCTCGGCCTGGCCTGCAGGCCTCCCTGGAGAGAGACGGCAGCTGGAGAGCTTACCAGCACTGCCTGGTCCAGTGGGCCCCGGTGGACATCACTGCCCAGGTGGGCGACCAGAGAACATCTCATCTTCCCAGCACCCAGTATGTCACTCGTCTCCCTGTTGGATCAATGTTAGCTCAGCGGCTACACTTGTAATCCGACAGGCTGATTGCAGTTTGACCCACATGGTACCCACACTGGGACTCTGCTGTATAAATTACCCCTGACAAAGGGCCTCGGTGGCCACCCCACTCGGGACCCCTCCTGGACATCCAGGAGCTATTCTCTCCGTATTTCCAATAAAACTCTCCTAACTTCCAGCTTTGGTTTGAGATTTTATTCCTCAGTGTTCTGAGACCATGAACTTGGCACATCTGACAGCTAACAGCTGGGGGGTTGTCCTTCCGTAACCCCACCTCCTAATGAGACTTCCCCAGGGCTGAGCCCAGGTGAATGGGTGGCTCCAACCCCCACCCCAAGCTTCTCAGGGGACTGCTCTCTGCGCACAGGGTGGACGGTGGAGCCCGTGTTCTCGTTGTTGATTTCTGAAACCAAGTGCCTAGCACCATGCCTGGCACACAGAAACCATCGGACAAACACCAGTGGAATGAATGCAGTATTTGTTTGCTTTATGATTTTTTCCCTGCAGAATCTTAAAAGTACATATTTATTACAAATGAGACATCTGGTAATAGCAGGCCCCATTACAAATACGTGGAGAAGCTACATTGTACTTATCTGGATTTTTGTTTTATTTTTATTTTTATTTTTTTTGTGGGTACCGGGGGTCTACCTCAGGACCTCGCGCGCCAGCAGGCGCCCGTGCCGCTGACCGATATCACCGGCCCTTTTTTCGTATGTAGGATCCGGGAGTCGAACTCGGGCCCTCGCGCTTGCCAGGCAGGCGCTTAAGCCGCTGAGCCATCTCACCGGCCCGGGATTTTTGTTTTAAATCTCCACCACCCTGGGGCTGTGGGATGCTTTGTAAGAAAACAGTTGGGATTTAAAGATATTCAATCTCACTTGAAGTTTAAGATATGTAAATTAAAGCAAAATATAGCATTCTTTCAGCTACTGAATGGACAACAGAACAGAAAAAGAACGTTCAGTACTGATAATGTTGCAGGGAAACAGTTGTTTTACTTGCCATGGAGAGAATGTAATTATGATAATCTCAGAAAAAACTACAAGTATGTGTAAATACATATATATATACACACAAGGAAAATATCTACACACATATACGACAAATTTTTAAAATTGCTTACTTGTGGGGAGTGGACTAGGGGGTGGGGGAGTGTTTGTTATTTCCTTCCTGCTCTATTAGAGAAGAATTAGCATGAATTGCTGTTGCATGTTCAAAAATAAAACAGAGGAGGGCTATGGGACGAACCCAAAAGACAAACAATGCCCAAGAAAAAGGTAGCCTGAACCTGAGAATTGGCTCACATCTCAGCTTAGCCCTTCAGAACTATCTGATTTGGGGTGAGGTGCTTGTAAAGCTGAGTAGGTGCTTGTAAAGCTGAGTATGTGCTGGGCGCAGTGGTGCGGCGCTGTAGTCCCAGCACGCAGAGCCCGAGGCAGGAGGATCACCTGAGCCCAGGATTTTGAGACCAACTGGGGCCACTCAGCAAGAGCCCATCTGAGGACAGCCGTGGGCGGCACAACGTCCGGTCAATGACAGACCCCGTGCAGGACAGAGTCCCAGACAGTGGTGATGCGATGTCACGGCCGTCATGACGTCACGCAGCCGTGTTGACGCTGGTGCAAACACACCAGGCTGCCCACACACACCACCGTGTCCGGGACACACAGCACAGATCAGAACGACCAAGCTACGGCTTACGTACATATTGCACTACACTTCCTATCGTTAGTCTATTGTTTATGTGTCCACTACCATATATTATACTTTCTGATACCGTTATCTTATTAAAAATGGATTTACTATAAAATAATACATGGTGTCACACCAATAGTAGCATCTTACATCTTATTCTCTCCCTTTCTCTCTCTCAGTCCCGGAGACAGAACCCAGGGGTGCTGGACAACTGAGCTAAATCCCCAGCCCTTTCCAGATTTTATTTTGAGACGGTCTCACAATGCTGCACAGGCTGGCCTCAAACTTGCGATCCTCCTGCCTCAGCCTCCTGAGTAACTTGTATTACAGGCATGCATCACCACTCCCAGCTACTATCTCATAACTGCATCGTTTTCTTTTGTTTGATATAATCTCTACTTTTGTTTATCATGGCCTTAGGAGCAATAGGGAATTCTCTTTCTCTCCACACACACGGCGTGGTGTATCGTGTGCTGCCCCATCCTGTGCTCCGCGGAAGGACACAGTAAGATGTTCCTATGAGGATGAAACCACCCAGCGGCAGCAGGAAGCCTCTGCGTGGAACCAAAAGCCAAGGTCCTGCTGGGCACACAGAGTGGCACGCACGTGGGAGGAGCCGCGACACCCGCTGGCTGGGCTCGGAGAACAGAACAGCTGCCGTCCCAGCGGGGTGGAGCTGGGTCCGCAGCAGGACTCCTGGTCCTTCTTGCAGGACTTCCTGGTGGCTTGGGGACCATATGGCTGACACCACACGATGACACAGCTGATCTTACGACTGCTGTCCTGTCTCCCGCTGACTCTCGCATCACCTGTTCAACTGGCTGCCGCCAGCCCCGAGAGAGCCGCTGCCCGGGGGACAGGCAGGCTGCGTCTCCACAGCCTCCCAAAAGAAGTGGGACACGGACCGTTCTGCATCTTACTGCTTCGTCGTCTTCACAGCCACTGTTTGCCAGTAGCTTTCCGTCAGTGGAAGCCCTGCCGAGGTTTCGCTCCCCAAGGCGAGGTCTAGAGGACGTCTCTTCTGACTGGTGCATGTCCTCGCTGTTCCCACATGTCCTCAATCCACACGAGGCGGTGTGTGAGTGTACACACCTGCTGTGGGGTCCAGATGCCACTAAGCAAAGGAAATTAAAAACAATAGCAACTGCACCTCCTTCGTATAATTAAAATTTTATTTGTAAAAGAAATCTTCCGCTGGTGTAAGTTTTGCATCCGTGTATTTTCAAAATCCAACACTCTTCAAAAACACAAAACGGCTGACTGCTCTCACTGCCAGCCGAACCCACACGTATTTCTTTCTGCACAGCTGCGCTTACTGCATGGGACAAGTTAGATATCTTTCTCTTACCCCCAAGCATCCAGAAAGGCAGCGCAATCAAAGGTGAAGTGGGCATTATGCTAATGTCACTCCCTGTGACCAGTCTGCCACCCCGCTTGGCATTCAAAAGGCACGGGCGTGGGACAGAGGAAAATGCAGGTTGTCGCTTGTGTTTGTACGAAGATTCTCTCAACGGTTCCATCTCCTCCTCTCCAGGACTGGGATCGGATCTCACACCCAGTTCCATCTGAGCCCTGGGTGGCTCTCATGATGTCCAGATGTCACCAGCATTGCACTGCATTGTTTAAAACACCTTCAGCAGCTCCAAGGGCCTAAAGCACGGAAATCAAGGTTTCTAAGACTTAAATCCCGGGCCCTCTCGTTTGATCTCAGTCTATTTTTGAAGTCACCGTCTATTGTTTCCTTTCACAAGAGTATTTCCTGATACTCTTCTCCCCTCCACACTGGTTTTGGCTGTGTGTGTGTGTGTGTGTGTGTGTGTGTGTGTGAACGCTAGCCCACAGTCTAGCTAAACATATCTGTATTTGAAAGCGCAATCCCTCCACTGGAAACAGCAGTTTCCCCAGCTGGAACAGTGGCCACCTGCTCCCCTAAAGCTTCACTCCCTCCCAGGGCAATGTGCAGACCGTACTGTCGTTGCTGCAGAACTCTAGTTCTGTGAAAGGGAGCCCGTGTGTGATCACCCTCGTACGTTCTACAGAGCAGACGCTCAGTGAAGAGCAGCAGACGAGTCAGTGAGAAGCGATTATTCAACACAGAAACAAAGCATTCAAGACACAGGGGAGCCAGCACAGCAAGGGACAGAAAAGCCAAAGCATGGTTCCCACCTTTCATTCACCCCACAAGTGTTTATGAAGCCAGGGCCACACACTGGGCAAGGGGCGCTCTGCAGCCAGGGAGAAATGAGGTGGGGACAGGGAGGCAACTAGGGCGGGGCCTGTGGACGATGGGGAGGGAGGGCGGTGTCCCCATGAGAAACCCACTTGGAAATGGAGGCCCAGCTGTCATCACACGAGGACCAAGAACAACGTAAGGTTTTTAAGTGAGTCAAGGGTATTATAAAGCCCTAAAGGGTGTGAGGATCACAGGACACCGCGTTGCTGTTGTAGACGGGGCACCACTCTTGACCTCCTACATCCCAGCCATGAAACACTGAGGTCCTTCAACGATGGCGGTGTGAATGAATAAAGAGGAAGCAGGAAGACAAGCCAGGAGGAAGACGAAGAGGAGAAAAACCCAAGGGCTGAAGAGACCAGCGTGTGTGTGTGAGAGACCAACAGGTACAGTGCTTTACTACACATTAATGAGAGAAGGCTGATTAGCGGTTGTGAAGGTAAACATAAAGCCTTCATTTCTTAATTTTAACCTTCAAGGAAGATCTAGTCTGATAAGAACGAAATTTAGTACACCATTATGGAAACCAGTATGGAAGATACTCAAAGGATTAAAAATATAACCACCACACGGTCCTGTCATCGCCTCACTGGCTGTGCATCCAAAGGGAGGAAGTCAGTGTGCTGAGGAGGCATCTGGAGTCCCGTGTGCATCCCAGCGTTACCCCAGCAGCCGAGATGTGGCTTCACCCCACGTGTCCACCAATGGACGGGCGGATGAAGAAAACATGGTGCACACCTGCAACCCAATCCAAAGAGGGAGAGAACCCTGTCACACGTGACGGCGTGGATGAGCACGGAGGACACTGTGTTAAGTGAATCAAGCCAGACACACGTTCTCACGGGAGAATGGGGTCTAAGGTTCACTCAGAGAAGCAGGTGGCCGAATGGGGGTCGCTGGGTCCAGGTGGGCGTGGGGGCGGGGCAGGGGGATGCTGGTCAAAGGGCACAAAATTTCAGCCATGTCGGAGGAGGAAGTTTGAGAGAGCTACTGCATAACATGATGGCTATGGCCAATAATGACCGTATTCTTGAAAATAAGAGATTTCCAGTGTTTTCATCACGCAAAAAGTTAAGTATGCGAGGTGATACCTATGTTACTTAACTTGATTTAGTCACTGCCTAATGTATGCAAATTTCAAAACATTATGTTGTACCTGATAATATATACAGTTTTTATTTGTCAATTTAACAAATTAAAAAAAGAAGCCGGGGGCCGCGTGCTCGGCAGAGGATGGTTAATAATGAAAGTGCGATCACAGCGAGACGAACTCCTCCCATGCCCGGGGACAGCGCCAAGTATTTGATAAACGTACTTATTTCTTCCAACAGATCCACAGAATTAGTGATTCTCGGCCCACTTTAAACACGAGACACGGTGCTCACTGAGCTTGGCAGGCAGAAGCTGAGAACTTCTGAGCTCTGCTCCGAGCCACTGTGCCATCCTTCATCACTGACCAAACGGTGCTGTGGCCGCCAAGAGCGCTGCCGCGGGGACATTAATAATCTCGACAAAAACGCCTTCACCTACACGTCAGACCCTGTCCTCATGTAACCTCCTTGACGCGCGCAGGGGAGGCTGCGCCACTGGCGTGGACGCCGAAGACTGACTCTGGCGCGAGCCAGCTCCCCGAGGTCTTGTCCCTGTGGGCGCCAGGCTGGTGTGAGGATCGCACCGCAGGCTTCCCGCCCACGCTGTCGCACTCTTCTCACGCAGTAGCGCACCACTGCATGAAGCACTTTGTCCTGTGCTCCGTCCTGCTTACTTTTCTCTCGTTGCTGAGACAAAATACTCGATGCCCAAAATTAAGGAAGAAAAGGTTTATTTACCTCACAGTTTGTAGAGGTTTCAGTCCATAATCAGCTGGCTTTAAAGCAGGGTGACACGACTGAGGGGCAACAGTCCACGGCAGCGGAAGACAGCAAAAGCAACAACAGCAAAAGGGAGCGAGCAAGCCTCTTCTCCTCCTGTATTGTAAGCAGGCTGCCTGCTCTAGGGCAGATGCAGCGCTCACACCATCTCCGGGCCCTCCTCTCGCACAGCGGAGGGTGTTTACAGAGCGAGGACCCTGGCCTCCTGCTGAGTCAAGCCGGAAATGCTGTAACTGTTTCCAGAGGTGAGGGCATCAAAACAAGAGCTCCAGGTTTAATAAGCTGTCTTCGAGAAGCCCGACCCCCATGACCGCGTGAGGCTTTGGGGGACATCCAGGCGCAAACCATAACACTGTCCCTGCTGTCTAGAACGGCGCCTGACACATCCTAAGAGCTCGGTCAGTGTGTGCTGAAGGAAGGAGTGACCCGCACGCAATCAGCGTGCTCCTCGCCACGCCAAGTTATCACCATCAGAGGTCAGGCTGCATCTCACCTGTCTGGCTACAGTTTAACGGGGCTTGCAGTCACATGCCAGACAGGAACTGGGCTTCGCACTCAGGAGAAACAGCTGAGGGAGAAGGGGAGGGAGAAGGAGCCGCGGGGCAGGGGTAGACGTGCTCAGGGCCGCCGCGCACCCCGATGTTGCCCAGCTGGCGGCTGCCACCGGAGCCCTCTGCAGCATGGAACTCACAGCGATGCCTAGAGGAGGGGTTTATTACACTCACATAAATGTCCACTATGATTCAATCACTTTTGAAAATGAGATGCGAATAATGGCACTACAGTTTGGTTCAGCTCTTGTCAGACTGCAGCACGTCATAGAACACCAAGTTATTTCTTGGGCGAGGTTGAGGTCTGGGTAAAATTCATTTTTTATAGGTAATGGAATCATCAGAATCATTTCTGTGGCCACTACCACCTAAAAATGAAAGCAACAGCTAATGCTGTGTAATATAAAGACAGAATTAAACACATGAGCATACTGGACTACACCAAGCAAATGGCTCACATTTCCTGAGCATTTGGGCCCGGGGCCGCGCCAGACACTCTCTCCAAGTCAGTGCTCTCTCTGGGTGACGGTCTCCTGAGGCGTGCTGGTGATGCGCAGGTCCTCAGGAGGAAGCCAGGTGAAGGGCACATTGCACTCATGGGTGTGGCTGAGCCTCGAGAGCCGTCTCTTCTGCCAGGTGCGGGTGAGGCCACACATGAGGAGCTAGGGTGAGGGTGAGGCCCTAGGTGCAGGAGCTTCTAGGGCCGTGCTCGAAATAGCACTCGCCGCCCTCAGTCATCCCCAGCGTGGCGGTGCTGGGTAGTGAATGCAGGGCCAGGTGAGCGCTCTGTGATGACCGCATTCCAGCCCCACCAGCCCCTTAAGTGCTGCCCTTCGATGGGAAGGCAGCAAACAGCTGGCAGAGCACAGGAGCCCCGAGCCAGGCCCATACTGCAGAAGCAGGCCTCACAGAACTCCCACACGCATAACATGAACTGGGGCTCAGGAGCGTCATTATAAAGGTACTTTTCTTTTGCACTCAGAAAAAAATTGAGCAATGAAAGATAAATTCACTTCTCGTGTGACGATGTTTTGGAGGGAACATCCATAGCCAGCAGTGCTATGTCAGCATTACTCTGAAATGCTTCCCTTCCCCAAAAGATTTAGGTGACACTACAAATACATGAGAATAATTAATAACTCAGCAATAAGCCCCACACACACCCTGAGACAGGGGTTTCCCCATGTTGCCCAGGTTGGCCCCAAACTTCTGGGTTCAAGAGATCCTCCAGCCTCAGCCTCCAAGTAGCTGGGACTACAGGTGGGTGCCACCAGCAGTGGTAACCATGTGCCAGGCACCTCCCCCCACCCCACAGTTCTTTCCTTGTTTGCAGCTTTGAGTCCTGTAGTTTCAGGTTCCCAGGGTCAATGGAGGTCAGAAAATATTAGATGGAAAAGTTCTAGGCGGCAACTGCACCCCATTCTGAGGAGCTTGATGAATTCCTGCGCTGCCAGCTCTTTCCTGCCTGGGACAGGAATCATCTGGCATCCAGTGTCCATGCTGTTATCTGTCATCTGTCCCAGTACCAGTGCTTGAGCATGGGGTTCAGTATGAATTGTGACTGAATGGTAGCCCCTGAGCACATCTGGGGGTCTCAGAATGTGCGCTCCAAGGAGAAGGGGGTGCCTTGTATTTGTTTAACATTAGCACCCACTGGGCAGAAACTACTGCGACTGCGTGCAGAGGTCCGTGTGGCTGAAAGGAGGCCCAGGACCCTTGAGCTTGCACGACTGTGCATGATTTGGCAGGATGTGGGCGACGTCCCCACTACTGCCCCGTGCCCTGCCCAGGTGAGTCAAACGGGGCTCGGGGCTGGCGGGGCTGTGCGCCCGGGCGGTGGTGAGGGCGGTCAGCACGGTCTGTTCAGACAGGCCCCGGTCAGTCTAGGTGAACATCAACTTGTACAGCTCGGACTCAGCACCTGTGCATTATGGGTATCCACGCCGTGAGAATCAAAGCACCTGACACCCTTACACGGACACACACGCGGAGAGCTGCAGGAGTGTGTGTTTTGGTAGTCTTCTAATGGCAAGATATTGGAGATTATTTTAATATCTGTCAGTTGGAAAAAATAAATTATGAAAGAGCATATAAAGACATTTTTAGAAAGACACTTAAGCAAATAGAGCCCAGCCTGGAGTATGTTGCCCGCCCCGAGTGCAGGGCGGGTGGCCAAGGCGATTGGCGTGCAGCTGCGGGAGAGCACCGGCCTCCCTCCGCCTGCGGAGGGGCAGCACATGATGTGCAAGGACAGCAGGTGACCGGCGCCCCTCCCTGCCCTGGGAGGCCTGAGGTCCACTCTGCCCGCACCGTGGAGGCCGCCCCAGAGGAGCCTGCGCACTGAGCTCTGGCAACCGGCTTTGTTTCTCCAGCTGGCAGCGCCAGAGACTCAGTCCTTCCTCTTTCTCGCGGTTTCTCTAGAAAGTGACTGTGTTTTGGGGAAGAACTCTGAAAGCTGGAAGTCAAAGCCACTTCCCCAGCACTGCGGCTCCTGGCATCCCCCGCACGGGGGCCTCCGCCCGGCTCCTCTCCAGCCCACTCAGCCTGTGCTGTGTTCCCCCAGGAACACGCGGGGCTGAGGAGAAAGCTGTTTTCTCCCCCCACGTGGCGAGCGGTGGCCTTTAAACCTGCACTCCAGGTCACCTTGCTGTTTAAGGTCACCCCAGGGACAGGGTGTCACCAAGCCTCTTCCCTGACCCTCATTCCTGAGGCTCCTTCTCCCCGGAGCTGTCTGTCCCCAGCAGAATGAGCTCGTCCCCTGGTGAGTGCCTGCCTGGCTCCTTCCTATCATCATGGTGGTGTTAAGTCCACCTGCCTGAAGGCCTGCCCCACCACGGCTCAGCACTGCCAGACATGGCACTGCTGCTCTCTGATGAGCCCTGCTGCCCGCCCTCCCTCCTTCCCTCCCTCCCTCCTTCTCTTCTCTCCCTCCCTTCCTTCCTTCTTTCCTTCCTTTTGGTTTTTTGAGACAGGATCTCACTATGTAGCCCAGGCTGGCCTTGAACTCACAGTGATCCTCCTGCCTCAGCTTCCCGAGTGCTGGGATGACAGGTGTGTGCCACCATGCCTGGCCCTTTTGTTTTGTTTTGTTTGGGTTTATTCCTTAATTTATCTTTCTCTCCTCACTAGAATGCAAGCCGGACCTCAGCCGGCAGCCTCCCGTCTCCTCACGGTCTCTCCAGCATCCGGGCTGGTGTCTGACACCCAGCTTGTGCACTGTGCTCTGAGCACCTAGGGGTGAGCGATGAGAATGAGCGTGTACTGTACAGCCACAGTTTAACCATGTGTACAGAATTACACATATGTGAGTAGTAAAAACAAAGAAAACGTGTGGAAAGATCCTAAACAAAAAAATTCACTAGTAGAGAAAAAAACAAACCTTTCTTCTAATAGTTCTATATTACTTAATTAAAAATAGAAAGTATGCATTTCTTTTTGGAATTAAAAAACAATTCAAGAAATAAAACATGTGAAGGGAACGAATACTTCTCAGCTCAGGACACGAGGTGGTTGTTCAGGGTGATGGCCCAATCCCAAAGCCACCGTGCCCCACATTCCAGAACTTTTTGAGCAGGCACAGCTGGCCCAAGTGCAAAGCCCCACCTGGACCTCATGTGACATGAAGCAGGTGGACTTCATGTTGGCACTGGGTCCTGGCCCAGGAGCCCTCATCGTGTCCAAGCAAATATTCCAAGCTCGGAAACACTTCTGGCTCCAAGCACCTCAGATGAAGGGTACTCGACCTGGGCAGCAATCTCTATCGCACCCCCATCTCTGTCTCTATCTCTCTCCCTCTTCCCTGTCTACAGCTTAGAAACAAGCCAATACTACAGCAATCTTGTCATTCTAGTAGTTTCTCCATTAACAGATGAAAGTCACTATTTAAAGGTACTATGATCACAGATATTAAAGTACTCTGAAACCACAAAGGGGATATCACTCAGTCATAAAATGAATAATTTTCTAGTAACTTCTGAAATGCTCCATAAAGACGAAACTACATCCTGAGGAAACAAGCCGCTCTGGAGAAGGTAACACTCCTGCGGTTAGGTCCTGACGGGTTGGTTTAACACTGCTTTACGTTGCTTCTTCACACTAATACCGCGAATACTTTCGGCCCCAGTCAGGGAGGTCTGCCGTTAACAGACACTCTGCGTTTGGAAATCAGACGTGGGCGGGGGGTGGGATCACCACGGCCAACCCGAGGAGGACGCTTACCTCGGTGGAAGACGGGGAGCCGGACGGCAGCGGGGGCACGGCCATCTGGTGGACGGCATCTTCATTTCTGTGAAACGGGAAAACACGCAGGATCAGTGCTTGGAAACGCCAGGTTCTGGGCTCGGGTTACCAGAGCTGCTGAGCAGCTGGTGAAAGCAGTCACACAGCACCTCTGAGTACACGCCTTCCCGCACACGATGCTAGATGCGAAGAGAGAGCTACTGCTTGAGGGCCACTCGGGTACCACCCCAGGACAGGGAGTGCAGGGGATGAGAGCCAGGGCCACGGCGGGGAGAAGGGCAGCCACTCTGCCAGCGCTGCGTGGCACACATTTCCACACGGGCACATGTGACCTCCAGGCCCTGGTCACATCCAGAGCACTTGGCTCTTGGAACTAGTAAGGTCCCAGCCTCGCTGGTCTTCACCTGCTGCATGTGGGCAGTGGGGCATCGAGGACAGGCTGTGTGGGTGTGGAGGAGTACGGGTGCTCCACGATGCCTCACCGCCCAGGGCAGCGCAGGTGAGCCGGACCTCTTCGCCAGGGCGATGGGCACACAACAGCCCCTACAGCGCCGGCTTCTTCCACAGAATAAACCAGGAAGGCCCACCGAGGTGCTTCTTGCTGACAACGTGAAGATCCAAGGGCTGGGGACCTGGCTCAGGCGCAGGGGCGGAGAGCTTGCCTAGCGTGTGTGAGCCCCAGCACCACAGATGAAACACACACACACAAACACCGCCAGGGCTCCACCGCCCTGCTCCACGTGCCTGGCATAGACAGAGGAGCTTCCGTCCGACAGGGTGGCGTTCAGGGTCCTCCCGTTTCACTTCTTATTTCTCAGTGACTGGATGACGACCCCTCTGCCTGTGTCACCCTGCTTTGCCACTTTAACACCTCAACCCACGATGCCCGACTATTCCACTGAAGCCCGGATGCTCTGGGGGCGGCCCATCCCTCGAGATCACAGCCTGTCCTTCTCCACTCCCGTGGTAACCGGGTCTCCTGGCTTTGGGATCTGCATATCTAACTCCTACTTCCTGCCTCCGCTAGGTGTCTTACAAGCACCTCAAAAAATGGAAAAATACCGAGCTTTTCCATGGCCTCCGTTCCCAGATGGTCCCATGGCCACTGCTCCCCACCTGAGTGGACACAGGCAACGCCTGCCTGTCGTCAGTCAGTGACTCAGAGCCATGCCTGAAACCTCTCATCTCCAGCTGCACTAACGGCCATCAACGGGGCTCACCGACTCTACCCTTGAAACACGTCTTATGTCCTTCCACTCTCTGGCCCATCCTGAGCTAACGAGGGGCGCCTGTTCCATCGCCCCGCATATACCTTCCCGGCAGGCCCTCCCCAGCCTGCCCTGCACCCTGCAGTCATTACGGCCGAGACGCGCACAGTCGGTCTGGCCCAGCCGGCTTCAACTCCTCCTGCCCCAGGACCCGTCTGTCGCGTTGTTCAGTGGGAGAAAGCCACTCATTAGTGTGGGGCTTTGGGGAAATCACTTCTCAGTTTCCGATTGCTACTGGAAAGTGGGATGAACTAAGGAATTCTGAGCGGGTGTAAATCCTCTACAGAACGAGGCAGAACATGAAGAAATGAAGCCCAGGTACCACTTCTCACCATGCCCCTTGGATCGTCCCGTATATGAACCAAACCAAAACGAACGGGAAAACTCCCTCAGACCTGAAGTGCTGCAGAGCACGAAGAACAGACCTGTTTCTTCTGACAGCATCTCGGGCACTTCGAGCAGGCGCTATCCCGCTAAGCGCGGGTGCTGTGGCCGGGGCACAGTCCACGCCTCAGCAGCCCACTCACACACACAGCGCGGTCAGTTTCCTGGGTGGGCAGTCACGTGGTAGAGTTAGGCGGATGACTTTCATATCTCTTTCAAAGGCCACGCACACTGACAAATTCTTGCTGAGAGGGGCTGGGGATATAGCTCAGCGGCACAGTGCCTGCCTGGCAAGAGTGAGGTCGTGAGTTTGATTCCCGGTACCACAAAAAAAAAAAAATTCTTGCTGAGGATCCTGATTAACTGGGCCAAGGGAGCTCAAACCAGCCAAGTTGTCCCTTTATACTTTAATGATTCCCCAAATTAGTGTGACTTCAATGTCTTTTGAAGCCCATTTACTTTTTTTTAATCTCACATAATAGAAATCCTGCAATTAGTCCTAATGGAGAGAAGGAAGCTACTAGAAGTTACCGTTCATGACCCTTCGCAGTCCTCTAACGGCGACTGTTCACACACCGCGACATCGAGCCGTGCCAGCCGACAGAGCAGTGGTTTCAGCGAGAGAACTGGGTGGGGTGGGCAGCCTCAGTCAAGCTGCCGGCCTGGGGACCCCGACCCCTCGGGCCGGCGCTTTCCCTAAGGGATGAAATCTCTCTGCTTTATGATGAATCTCCTTTTCATGAAATTACCCCAGGTTTCTTAGGCACTGGGGCCCGGCACAGAGCGCAGTGGAGAACTGCAGGTGTTTGCTGCTGTTTCTATGGTCATCTTTAAGAGCGCCTGGCGACAGCGATGGTTCGGTCCAGAACCGTCCCCAGACTCTCACGTGCGGGCTGGTGCTCGGCTCGCGGTGCAGGCGCCGCTGGGGGGCGGGGCCGGGCGTGGCCTAAGAGCGCCCTTCTCGCCCCACCCCTCCTGCTGCAGCTCCGAAGCCAGCGGCTCTGCTGGACCGGGTCCCACCGCCTGCGACGTTCTGCCTCGGACCTGGACTGCGGATTAAGCAGCAAACCAAAACACCTTCCCGTTGGGGTGTCATTCTGTCCCACTGACAAGAAGGTGACTGACACAGAGTATTATTTGCACCGACAGGGCGAGAGCTGTTTCCCAGGTTACAGAGCCCTGTGTGGCGGGCACAGTGGCCCCCAGTTCAAGACCCAGTGGACGCTTTCACCGCAGCGTGCTGAAGCCTACATCTAACTCACAATAATAATTAGTAGGGCCGGTGAGATGGCTCAGTGGCGTAAGCGCCTGCCTTGCAAGCGCGAGGGCCCGAGTTCGATTCCCGGATCCCACATAGGGAAAAGGGGCCGGTGATATCGCTCAGCGGCACGGGCGCCTGCTGGCGCGCGAGGTCCTGAGGTCGTCCCCCCGGTACCCACAAAAAAAATAAATAAATAATAATTAGTAATAAAATGGAACAATTACAGCCATTGGCTGTATTAAAACTTGTGTATGTGGTCTCTCTCTCCTGAAAGAGCCAGGATGAACATTAACATTTTCACAGCTGTTGCCCTTGGACAACGGATGGGGGTCACTGAGACTGCGGATGAGGGGTGGGGGACCACTGCGTGTCCTTGTCGCTGGACTAGCCGTGTTCTGTTAAAATCACCTGTCTTGTTATTTTTTTTTTTTTTTTTTTTTGTGGGTACTGGGGGTCGACCTCAGGACTTTGCGCGCCAGCAGGCGCCCGCGCCGCTGAGCGATATCACCAGCCCTTTTTTCCTATGTGGGTTCCGGGAGTTGAACTCAGGCCCTCGCGCTTGTCAGGCAGGTGCTTACGCCGCTGAGCCATCTCACCGGCCCACCTGTCTTGTTCTTCCTCCTCCTCCAAGCACCGGGATGGGATCTTCTTTCTTTGTGTCCCCAGCTTGGCGCTGGGCACCTAGCAAGAGAGCCAGCATCCATGCCTCCTGCGAAGGAGCGCGATCTTTGTGGGTTGGGAGGGGACAGCAGGGCTCTCAGACCCTGCCCTGAGCCGTCCCAGCTGCTTCCAGGCGCTCATGGTGATGCGCAGCCAGCGGCCAGCATTACCATGTGTGAGGTCAGTTCTCAGGTGTCTGCCCAGCTCACAGCCAGTCCCCAGCGGACCCTGCATCTACCCTAGAGAACACGAACAGCCCAGCCTCAGCCTGAGTGGAGGGAGCGGCAGAAGCCTGTCTCAGCCTGGCCCGACTTCTCTCCCCACAGGACTCAGAGTCTAGAACAGAGCCACGGCGTTCAGGGCGCTGCTGATTGAGAAGCCCAGGGCTGCACACGGGCTCTGGAGCCGCCCTGGCGCCTTCTCTTTGGTCTCAGTTGCACGGCTCTTTCCGTCAGACACCTCTGCATTCTTACAATACATTCTCCTTTTAAGTTAAGCTGGCTAGAGTGTAGGCAGCTGAAACTCAACAATACAGCTCTCATTTTACTTCGAATGTGTACATTTATTAAACAAATGTTCATACTATGGATGGAAAAATGAACGAAACATGATTCCTGGCTTTGATATGTTGTGGTTCATATCTAGATGCCCCCAGAGCCTCGCACATTCATGGGTGGGGCTCCTGGAAGAGGGCTGAACCCCTGGGGTTGCTATAGCTGAAGTGCTGCGAGGAGGTGGGGCCCGGTCTGACAAGCTGGGCACTGGGGTGGGACCTGGAAGGGTGCGTTCTTGTCCCTGGCTCCTCCCTTTTCTCTCTGCTTCCTCCATGGTGTGAGATTTCTTCCACCTAGGCCCTTCCACCACCATGTTTAAGCCTGTGTTTAAGCCTGCAAACCATGGACTGAAACTTCTGAAACTGTGAGCCCAAATAAACCTCTCCTCCTTTAAGTTGCTGGTGTTGAGTACTGTGTCCCAGCAAGGAAGAAGTAACTAAAAGAGATGATTTGGCAGTTAGTGAGGAAGGCAAGTAACAATTACACTGACGGGATTACTACCCACACGCGTCGGTTTAGCTTTTCTCCAAGAAGATGCTCAGAACACTGCTAGTCCAGTTCCTTGTTTGCACAAACATATTTGTATTTGTCACTGGTAATCATGATTATCAACTTGACCAGAGTAAGGAACACCCAGCCAATTAGTGCAGTTCAGTGCTGCGCGTGCCTGTGGGGGTCTTCAGAGGTGACTGGCATGGGTGCTGCAAGCAGGGGGATCCCACCCTGACTGTGGGTGCGCCATCCAACAGCTTCATAACCTGGTGGGATGAATGGGAGGAAGAGGAAGTTAGCCTGCATTTGAAGGGCCCCATCCTGCTTGAGCGGCTGCACCCATTGCTGCCATGGCCTATGCACATTGGGCGCCCGCCTCCTCGGCCTCCAGAGCAGACTCACACCAGAGACTCTGCAGGGAGCTTCCAGACCTTGGGTCTCAGGCTGGTGCTGCATCCTTGGTCCTTCTTTTCTACGGCTTCTGGCTTCTTGGGCTGAGCACCTGCTAATGCTCTGGTTCTCCCTGGTCGCTTCAGGCTCTCCTGCTTCTGATCCACCTCGATCTCTATATTTTCTGTCAATTCTGTTTTTCTACAGAACCCTGACCAATACAATATTTATGGCAAACACATTTTGCACTCTGATTTCAATTCTGCTTTGTAATAAAAATATACTCATCCTAGTAAGAAAACCATGCAATGTGAATGAGCGAGAATACTGACAAGGGCCCTGAGATTCTCTCTCCTGCTTTACAAACTCTGAATATGACGAGTGTCATCCCATGATCAGTCTGTGCGGCTTGGCACTTTAAGAGGAGAGTTTCAGGTGGGGCCTTCCCTGATCACAAGAGCCCTGAAATCTGGAAGTTTCACTTCCCAGAACCTCAGTGACCCCCACTTACCCAAGCACAGGGGGCTAAACCCAGGGCCTTTGTACTGAGCTACACCCACACGCTTTTTTTCTCAGCTTTTATTTTGAGACAGGCCCTCACTAAGTCACTAATGCCCCTCCTGACCTCCTAATTAGTAGACTGATTTATACGAATTCTAAACTGATGTAAATCCTTTGTGGATAACCTAGAGGCCAGGGACCAAAAGCCCAATATGTCTGGGCTCTTGAGAGATCCACCTGCAGGCCTCTGGGGTCCACTGCAGGCCTCTGGGGCCCACTGTAGGCCTCTGGGGTCCACTGCAGGCCTCCACGTGCAGGCTTCTGGGGTCACCAAAGGAGCAAACTTGATAAGTACAATGTGGATAAATCGCAAAACACTATGTGGAATGAAAGCAATCAGATGCAAAGGAAAGAATGCTGCTGGCTTAGACTCATGTTAAGACCAAGCCCAGTGAACTCAGCTGGAGGACAGGACTCAGGGGGCCTGGTCCTGCAGAGGGGGAGAGGCCAGAAGTGGCTCCCGCTGACTTCCGGTGGGTGACTTTTGTGTTTTCATATTGCACAGGGATCCCACGGTGTGTGCCATGATCAAAGCTCAACAAATGGACAACAGATGGCAATGCACAGCCACTGCACCGAGTGTGAATTATGCCCCTATTAAAACAGAAATGCACGATTATGTGTAGCAGTCCAATTACGCTACCCTAGAAAGAAATCCAGATGAAGGTACAAATTATGTCACTAATAACTTTTGATCACTGTAATTTTCATCACTGAAATACAGAACAACTTTGAACAATCTTCTTTCTTTCTTCCTTTCCTTCTAGTACTGAGGATCAGACCCAGAGGTGTTTTATAACCAAGCTACATCCCCAGCACTTTTTATTTTTAAAATTTGAGACGAGGTCTTACTAAGTTGCCCAGGCTGATCTCAAACTTACAATCCTCCTGCTTCAGCCTCCCCAGGAGCTGGGGCTACAGGCATGCACCACCACACCTGCCTTCAATCTTGGTTTCTTAGCCTATACAATCTGGATGACAACTACTAGAATTACGGCAAGGTAATGTAAATGTCAGAGCACAATAATAGCAGTTAAAATGTAGTATTTTCTGGTTTTGTGGCACTGGGTCTCAAATACTTAAACTTCTGAGTGCTAGGTCCTCAGTTCTGTTAATTCTTTCAGTCACCAACTTGCATGGCTTCTTCTGCAGGCTCTGTTCTCCCATCTAGTCCCAGGATCCCTTCCTAACTCAAGTGCTTTCGGAGCTGCCTGGACCGTGCCCAGAGTGTCCCTAACACCACTTCCTTGTTCTGCTTTCTCTCCTTGCTGTGCCCCTGACTGTAAACACAACATCAGGATAAAAGCCCAAAGACGGAGGCCGGATGTCCCCAAGTCAGCACTCCCTTGCCTGGTGCTTGTTTTGCTTGACACAATTTACTTACTGGCTCGTCTGCCAAGCCCTCAGAGAACCGCTCAACTGCAGGTCCTCACGGCATGTCTGCCGTGTGGCAGGTGCTCAGTAAACGCTGGCCTTTGGTTCTGCAGTTGGACTCAGCTCTCTCCCACGTCAGCCCGCCCGGACAGCTTTCACCAGCGCCTGCCGCGCCCAGTCCTCCAACAGCTCCTTTGAACTTCTGAACTACTTCCACAGCTCATCCCTGCAACTTCATTCTATCTTTCCAAGAACATTTCATCCTCAGAGGCACCTGCAGGTCACACACACAGATTTGTTGATATATTTCTCAATCAAAATTCTAACCATAATTCAAGCTGTAGCAAGAGATTTCATCAACATGTTATTTGAAGTATTAATCCAACAACCTGTGACTAACTCCCTACGCTAAACATGGGACACTCTCGAAAATAAACTCTAAAAGAACTCCATAAATTGTGGCAGAAAGAAAAATTAATGGGCTATAAGGACAACATACTTATGTTTCCAGGAAGCTCAATAAGCCCACAACAGTTTTTGAATGAGAGACATAAATGAAGACGTTTGATACGATATACATTTGTAGAACAGCATAACTTTTCATGCATCAAGGTCTACTGCCAAGGAGCATCTCTGCTTTTTTTTAAAAGATGAAAGTGTGTTTCATTCCAAAATTATTCAGAGAGAATTTCAAGAGACCCTAAGTAGCCAAAACCATACTGAAAAAGAACTAAGTTGGGGGTCTCACCCTTCCTAACTTCAAAACTTACAATGAAGCTAGAGTAATCAAAGCAATGTGGTACTGGCCTGAAGACAGACATACTGACTGACGGGTAGGACAGAGAGCCAGAAATTAACCTTTGCAGAGATGATTAAATGGTCTCAGCAAGGATAGCAATGCCATTCAGTGGGGGAAATAATACCGGAAAAGCTGTTCACATGCAACGCAATGAAACTGGATCCTTCATTTACATCACATGTAAAAATAAATCCATTGGATCAAAGACCAAAATATAAGAGCTGCAACTATAAAACTCTTAGAAGAAAACACTTGGTAACTTTGCTTGGTGACACTGAGTTTGATAATGACTTCTTGGACATGGTATCAAAAGCACAGGCAACAAAAGCAAAAACAGACACATGGGACTGTTGTCAAAATGCGTGACTTCTGTTCATCAAACACCACCACCAGAGTGATGAGGACTCTAGTCCTCCCACCTGTACAATGGGAGGAAATATCTGCAAGTCGCATGTCTGACAAGGGTTACTATCTAGAAGATAGAGACTCCTAGAAGTCAAAAACAGTAACAGGAAAAAAATCTGATCTAAAAAATGCGCAAGGGACCTGAGCAGACGTTTCTGCACAGGAGAAATAGAACAGCCCATCAGCACATGGAGAGGTGTTCACCGTCAGGAGTCGCCCAGGAAATGCAAATCCAGATTGCGGTGAGACACCATCTCGCATTCATTACGATGCTGCTACCAAAGAAGACAACAGAAACGGAGTGTGGTGCGGTTGTGAGGAAACAGACTGCGCGTGTCACTGGTGGGGGGTGAAATGGTGCGATTCCAGGGAAGACAGTGGAGGGTTCCTCAGGAAATTGAAAAAACAGGATGACCATCTGACTTAGTTACTGTTCTCACTGCTGAGACAAAATACTCAACACCCATGGTCAAAAGAGGAAAGGTTTATTTAGCTCGCAGTTTGTAGAGGTTTCAGTCCATAGTTGGCTGGCTCCAAAGCAGGGTGGCGTGGCAGAGGAGAAACAGTTCATGGTGGGCAGAAGGCAGGAAGGCAGCAAAGCGGCGAAGTGGCAACCAGCAAGCAGCAAGCCATGAGCAGCCACACAGCCCTCTTTCCCTTACCTTCTATCCGGGCTACACACCCTTAGGGCGGGCAGCACTCACCTCGGGGTGGGCCTGCCCATTATCCACAGCCAGAACGACGCCAAACCAATCAGTGGGCCAATTCAGTAATCACACCCTTGATCCCAGTGTCACACACTCTAGTCCAGCCACCTCTGAAAAGCCCCAGCTATGACCGCATGAGGCTTTGGGGGACATCTAGACACAGCCCTAACACCATATGACTCAATTTTACTCGTGGATCTACAGCTAGAACTCAAAGCAGGGTCTCATAGCAACACTGCACTCCCACGCCCACAGCGGCATTACTCACATGAGCCACGAGGCAGAAGCAACGCAAGGACTTGTGGGTGGATGAACAGAAAAAGGAGGCGCACACGCAGCGGAGCATCATCTGGCGTGAAGGAGGGAGGCATCCTGACACACGATGCAACCCGGATGGACCGTGAGGCCCCGCCTCATGCTTCCCCACAGCTCTCCGATCTTACTCTGTGCCAGCAAAACGGAATTGTACCTGAAGTGGATGCTCTGCGCATGGACTCAGCCTCAACTGCCCAGCGGATTGGTTTAATTTTTTTGCACCCTGTCCTATAAGATCACAACAACCGCCTCATGCCCAGCGCACCCTCGGATGCATCTGGGCTCTGCACAAACGGCGGGTGCGGAGGGGACACATGAATGCATGCACCCAAAGGCCTGAACATTACTTTCTGATTGTTCTAAATTTAATGATGTGAGACACTTGAGGGCACAAATAAAGTAAACTTTCCAGTAGGAATGTGACACTGAATTAACATGCAGCCAGAACGCCATGTGCGTGTCCCGGGCCTACCATACAATACAGCGAAGTGATCTCGAGGAGAACAAACGTGCTCTGTGAAAAGGCTGCAGGAGATGTGGTTCATGATTTGAGCAAACTCAGACGGAAGAGGCCACCAAAATAGCTGAATATGCAGATCTGAAGCGAAGGTCAAGGACAGCGGGATTCTATTTACTTGGCATCTCAAACACTGTCGCCAACAGGGGCTGCTGGGGTCCCCGGCATCTGCATAGGCGGTCCCCGCACATCGTCGGGAAAGCCGGTGCGTGCGATGCTTGGCCACACAGGTGGCAGGAAGGACTTGATGGGGCTGCGGCTGCCAAGCCACTTCTCAGAGTCGCTCTGTACAAGAAGGTGCAGCAGATTCCGGTGGCCCACGTTCCCCTCTTGGTCCCGGCTGGCAAAGCCCTAAACGCAGGCCATCTACCTGCTGGGAGGTGACACCCCCTCCATCAGGGACAGGCACAGGCTAAGTTCCACTGACCCTTTGTAACAGTCACAGTGATCTCAGGAGAGTCCAGAAAGGGTTGGCGATGGAAAGGAGTCATACAGGAGACCCCTGCATAGACAGCTCCAGGGGTCTCACGCTCGCCGAAGATGTTTGGAAGATGACACCTTCGAAAATCGAGGCCAAAGGGTCACAGCTGCACATGACAAGAAAAGGCACCGTGGGCACAACAGCTCCTCTGCCATCACCCTTCCCGCACGTTAGGACCTTCTGGCAGCAAACAGGGGAAATGAATTTGGGTCAACTTCAGCAAGGGGGGTGCTGGGAGCTTGCACGATTGACAGGCCACAGGACAGGCTTGGGACAGCCAGGAACTGAGAGACCCTGGGGAGGAGGAAGCAGGAAGCAGAAGAAGCCACAGCAGGCAGGCCTCTGCGGGGAGACACTGCTCCCAGACAGGGCAGTCCCGCGACTCACTTCCGGCTCTGAGCCCAGGGAGACAGCACCTGGGGTCACCGCTGTCCCTGTTGCGTGTGCGTGTGTTGTCGGAAGTCCACCGAAGGAAACGCAGCATCCAGCGGGCAAAGCACAAGTTGACCTATGTATTGATTATGTATGCAGGGGCCAGGGGTCAAACCCGGGGTCTTGCACACACGAGGCACGTGCTCTGCAGGGCGCGACCCCCACAGCCCGAGTCCGAGTACTGACCAGCAAAAAAGAGGAAATGCCCAGGTCATCCCTGCTGCCCATGCCCAGCAGGCGAGCGCCACAGGAGCGACAGAAATACGGTCACCATTCCCACGAACCAATACGTGCTGGTGCTGTTAGAGATGGGAGTCGCAAAGGAAAAATTACCTGTCGTCTCCTGGAAATAAGACTGATTTTCAGATACTTCACAAATCGGCCAAGAAAAGTAAGAGTTGAGGGTGCAGCTTAGTGGTAAAGTGGCTGCCCAGCATGTGTGAGGCCCTGGGTTTGCTCTCCAGCACCCCACAGAGAGAGAGAGGAGGGGAGATAAGAGAGAGAGGAGAGGAAAAGAAAAGAAGGGCCGGCTTGGCTTCTGGTCACACACTTTAATTCTCTGAACTCCCTGATCCATGAATGACTCCATAAAGTATTTGGTCAGCTCAGACTGGCCAAGATCGCCTTACAAAGGAAAACTTACAGGTACTGTGGACACGAGGCCAAAGCGCTGCAAGCTTACCGTGACTCCAGAAGTGCACGGCTGGATGGAGCTGGCACCGCAGAAGTGCACAACTTCTGCAGGTCGTTGGGACCAGGACTTCCCCTGCAGGTCTACATCCCAGGGTCTTGCAGCGACCCACACACCATGCCTGTAATGCCACCATACTCTTGAAGCACCATGCTTACAAATCCTGCCTACAAACTGGAATTAATAAGCAATTTAAGTTATTATTTAGATGGGCAACACTATACAGGAAACAAGTCCCATTAGCATCTCAGAGTGGGATGAAGGCCGGCAGAGGCCACAGTGGCCGAAGGGCCAGTGTCTGCTCCCCTCCTCCGGCGGCTCCTGGTGAGCCCAGGCTGCCCTGTGCACCATGGGTGATGTTTTATTCTGCACTTAGTGGGGGGAGGTGCTGCATCTTTCCCGGTCCACGAGAGCCAGGAATATGCTTCCTAAGAATCTCCAAGGGCCCATGCACCTGCTGTGCCACCTCCCGGACCTTCCACGAGGAGGGCTGCTGTCCCCCACGTTCAGGTTCAGTGCTGTGGGCGCCTCGTGTGCTCTGAGGCTGGGCTTTCTTTCCACCCTGGGACTCTGCTTGCTTAGTTTCTGGCCCTCAGCGTAGGCACCTTGCCCTGTGACGCCCTTCCCCTAGGCCGAGACTCTGCTGTGTGGGCCCCTGCTGTCCCCAAGGAAGGGGCTGTACTGCGGCACCAGCACAAGCAGGTGCCAGGCCTCACCCAGGCAGAAGACTGGCGCTGTGAAGCTCAGGCTGAGCACACGGTCTGTTCCTCTCCTATTTATCAGAGCCAGATCTGCTGAATCAGGAAGAGAGGGATTTTAAACAGCTCTCGAGTGCGGTGGCTCTCACAGCCACATGAATTTCCAGTCAGCATCATTTTGAGGGATGTGGCTGAGGACAACAGCCCAGCCTGTATTTTTAATTGCAGAAGCAAGACGTGTATTCCATCAGTACCGTGAGCTGGGTCACGCACCGGTTCAGTTTTCCTCCGCCGGACCTGGCAGCCAGCACTAAATCTTTCCCAGGTCTCGGTTTCACTTAGTTCCCTTTGCCCCAGGGGTTTTACCCGGCGCACATTTCCCACATGTAATTAAGTAATGAGGAGTGAGCTGTTACACGTGACGTTTAATTTTTGATGGCGGAGAAGGTGTGACAGGAACTAAAGGCATCACCATTAATCTCCCCGCTTCTCTGCACTGTCCAATGCGGCAAGTCCTCCTCTGCCATGGGAGCAGAGCCCTCCTGTGCAGACACGGCTCTGCTCGCGTGGAGGGGACAGTGCCGAGTGACCCTCAGAACCCAGCGTGAGGTCCCTGGCAAGAGCCCAGGCTGTGATACGACCCGGATGATGCGGGACTGATAATTCACCATACACAGTTCTGTATGTTCAGAGGATGTTTACCGGACTGTCCAAAACCTAACGATGTGAAAAGAGGAGGAGGCAGTGATTACGTGAGTTAGGCATCAGCAACTCACTAATTAGCACTAATGATCCACTGGCCCCTTGCAAATTACAAATCAGTGAGTAGAGGAGTGGATACAAGCACTGAAATTGTATGACAAGGACATGATCACACAAATGGTCACCACAGACTAAAGGCCTCGGTGAATGAAACTTCCGCCGGCAACGTATTTTAACAGCTTTCGAAGATTGCTGCTCGCCACATTCCAAACCTGTGGCCAATTCCATTGTTATTTCAACTGCCAATAATCTATGAAAAGAGCTGCCAAGGTATAAAAGCCAAAAATTTCTGGATAATGGACAGAATGAATAATTTCTGAGAAATTAATAAATTATTAAAAGAATTAATAATTACAACTAATGGAAGATATTTTGCTGGGGGGAGTACTAGCTGTAAAGAAATTATAGGTACAAGTGACACCGAGTTGTACTTGCACAGAGTTTGTATGTGTGACCACAACCACGGTGCTGAGATGAGTGCTGATTCCCTGAAACTTGAGAATGCTTTATTTTTTATTTATTTATTTCCTTGGTGGTACTAGAGATTGAACCAGGGGTGCCACACTGAGCTACACCCCAGCCCCTTTAAAGATTGTTTTTTTCTTTCTGACAGGGTCTCACTAAATTAATGTTACCCAGGCTAGGCTCAAACTTGAGATCTTCATGTCTCAGCCTCCCACATAAATCAATTTTTAATTGCTTCAGGATCTGGTTCCCAGATAGGCAAAATCAAAGTTTTTACAACACGAGTCCAAAAGTGGTAATACACAAGGCAGAGGCTGTGAGAGGTCCCCAAACGAGTAATGAACTAGACAGGCAGTCTGGGTGAGGGAGAGAGAAATATTAGACAGCAGTCAACACGCACAGGCCGTCAGGTGTGAACTGAAGTGGATCCACCATTACAGCCTCGTGGGCGACAGGAAGGTGACAATGTGTGAGCAGGACAGAAATGCACCACGACGCCCCCCAGTCACACAGGGCCACCGTGGGAGAATACGCGACACGACCACTGTGTCTGTCTACACTGGTCCTGCGTAGACCTAATGAGCAATAGACTATTTCCTGTTTTCTTTCTTTAAGTACCTCGAATTCTGACACTCTCTGATTTTACTTCCCTAGTAAAGGCTGCTTATAATTTATTGGCCTGGGGATTAACTTGTGTTAGATTTTTCTTTATTTATTTCTTGATTAAGCAAGGATCTACTCCTCGTTAGAATGTCAGGTAATCATAAGAGAAGGAGAAAGCGGGGGGGGGAGGGGAAGGGGGAGGAGGAAGCGGAGGAAGGGGAGGAGGAGGGGAGGGGAGGAGGGGAGGGGGAGGAGGGGGAGAGGAGGAGGGGGAGGCAGAGGAGTCGGAGTCGGAGGGGGGGAGGCAGAGGGGGAGGGGAGGAGGGGGAGGAGGAGGAAGGGGAGGAGGGGAGGAGGAGGAAGGGGAGGAGGGGGAGGAGGAGGAGCTGCTGCTATGGCTGCCCCAGGGAACTGATGTTCCAGGCATTTCTCTGCCCCAACCCTCTTACCCCATTTCCCAGAAGTGGTTCTACCTCATATCCATAGCTGTCTCCTCCAGTGATTAATCATGATGTTAATGAAAGCATTCTTAAACTACGAATGTGCTTCATTTACAAAACAGTCACAACTCTGGAAGTAGACGAAGTACCTCGGTCAGCACAGTTCTTCTTCCGCCTTCCTGCTTTCTGACTGCTTTCCCTCCTCCCTCCCTCCCTCTCCACTCTTTCGGCCAGGATCCCAACATCACCACAGCAGTGCACACTGCTGAGTGCGCACGGCCCCTGTTCACACATCAGATGGTTCAGGAGGCGGCCGCACCCTGGCCGTGGTGGCCACCTGCGGCTGGCAAGGAGCGGGGACGGGTGCCAGCCCAGCCGGGCGCTGGCAATTCTTCTCCTAATCACAGCACCTGACGATTCAGCCAGGCTCTGGAAAAGCCGCCGCCTCTTAGGGGACTTCTTGCCTCCCCTGCAACATTTGCACACTCACTCACTTTTCTCTCCCTATAAAACACATAGAAAAATCTTCCAAACTCAGGTAATTTTGGAAAATAGGAAGAGGGATTGAGGCATGAACAATTTTGTTAAATACTGAGTTATCTAAAAATACACATATATTTAAATCCACAAAATAACAATGACAATAATGATGACAACTAACTTAACTATGGTTTCTAAGGGCCCACAGTTTGCTGGCCTTGCATGGAAGGCGGCATGAAAGTCTGTGACTGCCCCCCACTCACGCACTGCAACCTCCTTGCTCAGGGGTGAAGTGCAGCTGGCGGAGGTCGGGGTGGGGCCCTGGGGAAGGGGAATTAGTGCCTTTCCCAGCAGGCCTGAGGGAGCCCCTCCTGCCCCAGGAAGACCCGACGTGAAGACACAGCCTGTGGGCCAGAAGTGGGTCCTTGCCAGACACCAGGCCTCAGACTTCGCAGCTTCCAGGACGTGGAGACAAAGCCTGGCTGCGTGTTATCTGCCAGGTCAGTCTTGCTACAGCAGCCGAGGTGACTGAGGCAGTTTGTAATGAGATGAAATCTCCTGCATACACAGAGATCTTCTCAATCACTTAAAATCACCTGAGTAAGCCTTCAGCAGCACCCGCAATCTTGCACACACCATTAATCTACTGAACAAAATTCTTCTTGATTCTGCTCTGTCCTTAACAACTGAGATAAGAAGGCATTAAACTGATGGGGCTCTAGAACAGTTATTACAATTCAACTCTGCATTCTCCTCTGTATTCTGTGTACTTTCAAGTCATTTAAACTTTCCTAGCCAGGCGTGGTGGGAGGCTGAGGCAGGAGGACTGCTGTGAGTTCGAGGCCAGCCTGAACTACACAGCAAGACCCTGTCTCAAAAAACAAACAAACAAACAAAACATTAAAAAAATAAATTTTCCTATGGAAGGAGGAAGATTCTACTTGGGATTTCTTCTGGACCTCATGCAAGGCTCCTTTTGTTCTCTTTACCACGAGAAGATCCAGAGCTGGTGACGGGGTCCCCCCACCCTGCAGGGGTGCTAAGAGGGAACAGCAGTGTCCACAGGGCACTGGCGGCGGCAGCACCAGCTGTGTGCCAGCCACGCACAGTGTTAAATGCCCGTCAGAGCCCATTTCTCACTGCTATCCCATGATGCCCGAGGCCGAGTGACTGGCTACACTCAGGCTTGTGAGCTCGCCAGCTCCCGGGGGCCCCAGTGTGGGCACAGATGCTCACGGCAGGGGCTGCGACGGGCAAGACTGGGTGGGTGATTTGGGCTTGGCCTGTGCTCCCCTCCGCACCATCCGTCCTCTTTGCTTTTCTCGGTGTTGGGAACAGAGCCCGCCCAGAGCTGCACGCAGCCTCAGGCTCGGTCCTGTTCTTAAGAGAGTGACTCGGGGTCCCTGGAGAATGATCAGTCCCCTCCAGGCCTCTTCGAGCCCCCAGGACCTAGATGTCACCAGCCCCACCTCTCAGAGGCCCACTTCCTGTCACAACAGCACTCGGGGACAACTCGAACCTGGTCACCCACGGCAGCACCGCATCCCTGCCAGTGGTCCCCAACTTTCCACGCCCATCGTCTGGGTGTGGGGACGGCACCAGTGCCTCACGTGGCCGGGCTTTCTTCGGGTCTGCTCGCTTTTCATCCTCCAACCCCCATCTGCAACCCTCAGTGACAGGAAGGGCAAGGGAACCAAAGAGGAGACGAGCCCAGCAGGGACACCCAGGCGAGCACCCAGGCGCGGACTGGTGGGCTTCAGATTTTAATGACTGCGTTTATCGGTGGATTCTGCAATAGATCATAGTTACGTCCATTTGGGGGACACCCCCTGTTGTAGTCAGGGTTTGCAAGGGAAACAATACAATACAGGACACATAATTTATAGAGTTATTTTGTAATAGTCACCCAAAGAGTCATATACAAAAAGTGCAGGAAATCTGTCCACACACTAAAGACCCAAAGAACCCAGCTGAGGGCCTGGATCCTACAGCAGTGTCCTGTATGAGTCCAGCTGAAGACCTAGAGCCCATGACCATGCCCTCATGAGTCCAGCTGAAGGCCTAGGGCCCACAACAATGTCTCATGGAAGTATATTTCACAGATCTGCACCGGGAAGGCCCAAAGGTCAGTGGTGGAAGCTAGAAAGTCTGTGCCAGCGGGATGAAGGATCTGTGCCAGCAGGCTGAGGGATCTATCCCGGAGCCAGGAAGCGACGCTCAGAGTAAGAACCCGAGCTCCCCCGAAAGTCACCACAGCCATCCTCAGCAACAGTGAGGTCCCGAGCTCCTCCGACGATGAGAACAGCCAAGTTCCTATCAGGAAAGCCAGCGTGACAAGCTCCTCAAGGAGAACCGACAGCAGCACCTCTTCCTCTCCAGTTCTCCTTTTTATGTTGTTGGCAACAGTCCTCAGGTGGGCCCTCCACACCAGGCACCACGCTGGTTCAGTTCAGATGGGTGTGACAAGTTGACCACCAGTTGTCGATCCACCACACCCCCCTTCCCTTCTCCCCGTAATCTTTTCCCACCTCCAACAAGCCCGCCTTTTTGTTTCCTACCACCTGTCCTCTGCTTACTTTTATTTATGTATGCTTGGCTTCCTCATATAAGGGAAACCGTAAGATATTAGACTTTCGGTGTCCGGCTTCACTTAAATTATGGCCTCATGATTTCACCCTTAGGGTGCGCGGTGCTCTGTCACGTGTCTGTGCCAGTTTCTGGACCCGTCTGTCAGCTGGGGGCATCGAGGCGCCCCCAGAGCTCGGCTGCTGTGAGCTGCACTGCTATAAACACGGGTGCGCGGGTCACCGTCCGAATCCTTCCGAGACAGACCCGGAGGGGCGCAGCTGGGTCACACGGAATTCCTAATTTTAGTTTTTGAGGACTCTCCATACGGATTTCCACAGTAATTACCCTGGCTCACACCGCACCCCCACCCCAGCACGTGCTGTTTCTTGTGACTGGGATACGATTGAATCTGAGAGGCTTTGGTTTGCGTTTCCCTAGTGGCTGCAGATGCTGAGCACCTCTTCACGCGCTTACTGCCCACGGCGCTTCTTCTGAGAAGCGGCTACTCAGTTCATTCGCCCACTGCTGGACTGGTCATTCGTTTGAGGGAAGCCAATTTCCCGAGCTCTTTATGTATTCTACTTGTTAACCCTCTAACGGAAGAGTTTGCTTCTGTAGGTTGTCTCCACTCTGCTGATGGCTTCCTTTGCTGTGCAGAAGCTTTTTAACTTGATGAAGTCCCATCTGCCGATGCTTAGTATGGCCTCCCGGCAGCTTCAATATTGCGGTTATTATATATGAGACTCCGATCTATTCTGACTTGATTTCAGTCAGGGTGAGATTCAGCTCTAGCTTCCACCTCCTGCACGTGGCTGAGCAGTTCTCCCGGCACACCGGGCGCAGGCTGTCTTTCCTCCAGTGCGTTTTTGGTCGCTTGGTCCAGGATCAGATGGCGGAAGGTGGCCGGGGGTCGTTCTCTTCCCTCTCTCTGTCCCACCGATCCACGTCTGGTTTTGGGCCAGTGCCTGCTGTTCTTGTCACTGTGGCTTTGCAGTAGAACTGTGACGCCTCCTGCTTTGCTCTTCTTGCTCAGGACTGTTTTGACTCTTCTGGGTTTCTCCTGGCTCCGTATCAATTAGGGTTTTTTCTAGCTCGGTGAAGAACGTTGTTGGTATTTGTTATGGCTTGTAGACACCTAGGTGGGGCTTTTTCAGAGGTGGCTGGATCGAGAGCGTGTGATGCTGGGATTAAGGGTGTGTGATTACTAACCCAGTCCACTGATAATTTTGGCCCCTGCGCCAAGCCCAGTAGCCTAGACAGAATATAAAAGGGGCAGAAAGAAGCGTCTAAGGTCCCTTGGCCTTGCTTCTTTGCTACTTTGTTGCTTTGCTGCCTTCTGCCTGCCATGAGCTGCTTCGCCTCTGCCATGCCTGTCTGCCCCGCCCCCTGCCGTGGAGCCAGCCAACCACGGACTAAAACCTCTACAAACAAACCTGCCCTCCTTTGACTTTGGGTATGGGGTATTTTGTCCCAGCCACAAGAAAGTAACTAAGGCAGTATTTTAATAAGAAGTACATTGAATCTATAGATCAGTTTTGGCAATATGGCCATTTTAATTGTACTAATTCTGCCTATCAAGGAACAGGGGATGATTTTCCACTTCACGTCCTCCCCAATCTCTTTCTTCAGAATTCTACAGTTTCCATCATAAAGGCCTTCGCCTCCTTGGTTAGACTGAGTCCTAGGTATTTAATATTGATTTGCGGCTATTGTGAATGGAACTGTTTTCCTGATTTCTTTCCCAGCGGGTCCATTATGTGTGTACAGGAACACCATTGATTTCTGTGTACCGATTTTGTGTCTTACCCCAGGGACTGGCTTAACACTCACACAGAGAAGAAGGAAGAAAGTTTCCTCCTTTGGAAATGAGAGTAAAAGACTAGAAAGACAGGGCCGGTAAGATGGCTCAGCGGCGTACGCGCCTGCCTGGCAAGCGCGAGGGCCCGAGTTCGACTCCCAGAACCCACATACGAAAAAGGGGCCGGTGATATCGCTCAGCGGCATGGGCGCCTCCTGGCGCGCGAGGTCCTGAGGTCGACCCCCAGTACCCACACACACAAAAAAAAGACTAGAAAGACAGAAAGGGGCACTAGGTAGAAAGAAAAAGGGCGCACGGTAGAAGTGCTTTGGGAGAGAAGCGGCAACAGCAGGTGAGGCGGAAGGATGACAAGGGGAGGAAAAATTCAACCACATTAGTGCCCGGACCCGGGTAGCACCGCCCGGTCACACTCTCCCTGGGAATGGCCAGGTCTCTCTGACAGTGACAAATGAGAAAGGCAGGAATCCTCTCCATCGCATCTACACCACACATTCTTCCAGCTCTTGCTCCATGCCGAGTATTGTGCCGATCATTTAAATGTTTTTAAAATCACAACGAATGAGACAGGTCCTTTATTTCCCCCATTCTACACATGCTAACCGAGGCCTAGAGGGAGAAGAAGCCCAGCAACACATGACAAATGGGGCTCCTCCATCCCCTAACAATAATTTGGATTTGCCCGTCATTTCAGTCAACAGAGAACCAGCCCACTCCTCTGGCTGCGACGAGGGACACAGATTTCCAACTCTGGCCAAGCCCAGGCACCCCAGGGCTCAGCCCCGGAGCTAGAGGGGGGCAGGGTGGAGCCAGCACCCAGCAGAGCTCCCTCCCCGCCCTGCAGCCTGGCCAGCACTAGCAGGGAGCTCTTCTAACTTTTCTGGCTCTGTTTTCCTGCCGATTCTTTAAGGAAAACGTTCATGGTCAGCAAGTATCCTGAGCGATGGGCGGGGGCGTCATGTTAAGAGGGCTCTGTTATATTTATGCAGGGATAACAGCCAGGGAGAGCTGCTGCTAACTGAAATGCAGATACTGACCACATGAAACACAAAAAATACACCAGAAAAACCCCATAATCAAAAGGATTTATATTTTCTTTGGTAATCAGAAAAGGAAAATGTATTTTTAGAATAGACAAGGATCCTGTTAAACCAACCAAAACTGAAATAGTTCTGCACCAACAGTAAGATCTCCAGAGGACACCAGAGATGTCAGGGAACCAGCCCTGCCCGTCTCACCTGAGGAAAACCAGCTTCACTCTGGACGGGGCCGACTTGATGATGGCGGATGCGTTCTGATGGCTTCTTCCATACAGGATCTGATTGTTTATCTGTTTGGGAAAAAAGAAAACACACTTGTAAAAATGCAGTCTTCATATTTACGTAGAAACATAAATGTGTATACTTATACATGAATACAGCACATATGTGGATACTTGGAATCGAACAGGAAAGTCTTTTCATTTTTAAGTGTGCATATGCAGGACTCACTCATGCTAAAATGTGAATATTCTCTGTAGTAACAGATGAAACGCTAACTCTAGGCTGCCATTAAAAATCTCATGGGGGGCCGGTGAGATGGCTCAGCGGCTTAAGCGCCTGCCCGGCAAGCGCGAGGGCCCGAGTTCGACTCCCGGAACCCACATACGAAAAAGGGGCCGGTGATATCGCTCAGCGGCACGGGTGCCTGCTGGCGCGCGAGGTCCTGAGGTCGACCCCCCCGGTACCCACCAAAAAAAAAAAAAAAAAAAAAAAAAAAAATCTCATGGGGCCGGTGAGATGGCTCAGCGGCATAAGCGCGTGCCCGGCAAGCGCGAGGGCCCGAGTTCGACTCCAGGAACCCACATACGAAAAAGGGGCCGGTGATATCGCTCAGCGGCACAGGCGCCTGCTGGCGGGCGAGGTCCTGAGGTCGACCCCCGGTACCCACACACACACAAAAAAAAATCCCATGGACTCGGTCCTTTTGCTTTAAGAGAACTAGTTGAACTCAATGCAAAGGTTTTACGGTAAAGACTTCATTTCTTTTTTTTTTTTTGAACCGGGAATTGAACTCAGGACTTTGTGCTTGCCAGGCAGGCGCTGTGCCGCTGAGCTACATCCCCGGCAAGACTTCATTTCTTACAGGTTCCCCAGATTCCTAAAAAATGTAGAAAACAGATCAAGCCCTACTATGCGCCATGCTTTGCAGGGCCAGGTGAACAAGGTTCTGTACACAGGACACGGTGATCATGTAGCACAGACTCCGTTACCCGGAGGAGGTAAATATGATATTCCTGTTTGAAGTCAAATTTTCGATCTGTTACACAGAACATTTCCGAGAGACAATCAGTGAGCCGCCTTCCTCTGGTGGGACTTTTAACTTGATTTGCTTCAACTAAAAGTGATCTAAAAACATTAGACTGAAGTTTTTCCCTCCAGGTTTTCCCACAGTGGGGGTAGCTGTCACCATGCTATTTCGTGAATGAGCGACAATCTGCACTGCCGCCCTGCCTCACAGTGGCCTGGTGCTGTGCACTGTTGCGGGACAGCACCGAGCCCTCCGTGGGCTTGGACAAAGGGGACAGAAGCCTTTCACGGTCAGCGCCCACTCTGTCTGCCGATCGCACTTGAAGAGCAGCTCTGTGTCACCACAGTCGCAGTGAGAAAGCGCAGGGATGCGGCACGGACGGAAGGAGAGCGCCACGTTTCAGCTGTCGGGAGAGTACGTCCGTCCCTCAAGAGGCGAGGCCGGGTTTGCTTCCAACACCGCTGTCAGTGACGAACAGGTTACATACGCTTCGCCCGGCCTCTCAGCTCACGGGCTCTCCTCACCCCGACCGCCAACCTCGCAGAAATCTGTTGATGCCACGCATCGTTCCTCGAGGCTCAGTTTCCTCCTGCTGAAGTGGAATCAGGCCCCTACTTCACAAAGCTGCCATGAAAATTACAGGGTGACGCCTTTACATTTTACTTACAGCACTACTGATACTCAGGGATTTTTAATTTTTATTAATTTAATTTTTACTCATCTTGTCTGGTAAGTTTTCAGCCTTTAACATCACTTAAAAATGTGCCCAGGCTGGGCCAAGTGGTACACACCTGTAATCCCAGCCCTTCGGAGGCTGAGGCAGGAGGATTGAAGGTTTGAGTCCTATCTAGGTAACTTAGTGAAATACAGTCTCAAAATAAATAAAAAATAAAAAGAGATGGGGATGTAGCTCAATGTGAAGGCCCCGGGTTCAACCCCTAGTGCTGTTAGAAAAAAAAGTCTCCATCCCCTCTAGATTATACATATATAGTCACCTACTTTCATGGTTTACTTTTTCATATATGTCACACACACACACATACACGCACATACACACACGTTGCTGGGGACTGAACCCACAGCCATGCGCAGGCTAAGCATGCATGCCTACACACCCAATTACATGCGTGTTCTTATCTAACTTAGTTATAAGGGAGAAGGTTAGAGCAATTACGTATTCCTTTAGGAGTAACGAGACAAAGCGTACTTGATGACACAGGAAACATCCAAAACGTATTAGCAGCAAAAACAGGCTCGCGGATTGTACTTCTAGCACAATCTTGACTTTGCTAACCGTATCTTCCAACCTGTTTAACTTACAACAAACTGCAAACAAGGATCTTAAATCACAGTGGAGAACGTGCTGCTACGTGCTGTGTGTGGGTTCTCACCACTGCGCTGGTCCCTGCGACAGAGAGCCTCCCGCAACTAGGGCCCTGCATGCCTGCTCCTCCGAATCCTGTGGCACCAGGCTTGGGCAAGGCTCTTTTGCTGCGCTCACACCTGGCACAGTGGGTAAAGCCTGTCCCAGCCAGGTGGGTGGTAAGCGCCAGTGCAGGCAGGCACACACGCATATGTGCACACACACACACATACATGCATGCACATGGGCACGTGCCTGCACCCCACATGCCCCTCGTTCCCTGTGCATCTCACCTGCCTTGGTGCTGGGTGTGGTAGCGCATGCTTGTAATCCCAGCACTCAGGAGGCTGAGGCAGGAGGATCACTGTGAGTTCAAGGCCAGCCTGGGCTACATAGTGAGACCCTATCTCAAAAAAAAAAAAAAAAAAAAAACAATTGTTCCCTTTTTCCTGGCACCTTCAACAGCATCTGCTGGTTTCTGAGTGCTTGGTGACAGCACTCTTTCTGGAGTGAGGTGGAATCTCAGTGTTGCTTTGATTTGCATTTTTCTAATGGCCAAAGATGCTGACCAGTTTTTCATGTACATATTGACCATTTGTACTTCTTCTGAGAAGTATCTGTTCATCTCATTTGCTTTTTTTTTTTTTTCTTTTTCTGAGACAGGGTCTTGCTGTGTATTTCAGGCTTGAATTTGCTATGTAGCCCAGGCTGGCCTCAAAGTCATGGCAATCCTCCTGCCTCAGCCTCCTAAGTGCTGGGATTACAGGTGTGTGCCACTATGCCCCGGCTATTGATTTGCCCACTTTTTGATTGGGTCTTTTATTTTTGGGTGTCTACTTTTTCTGAATTCTTTATATACGCTAGATATTTGCGCTCTGTCTGAGGAGTAGCTGGCAAGAATTTCTTCCCATTCTGTAGGTTGTCTCTTCACTCTGTGGGTGGTTTCCTTGGCTATGCAGAAGCTTTTTAATTTAATATGATCTCATTTGTTGATTCCTGGTACCATTTCCTGTAGAACTGGGGTTCTGTTCATAAAGTCCTTGTCTAAGTCTATCTTTTCAAGAGTTTTACCTATATATCTTCCAGCAGATTCAGTGTTTCTGTCTTTATGGCTAAGTCTTTGATCCATTTTGATTTTGGCTTAGTACATGGTGAGACATGGATCTAGATTCAATCTTCAATCTGTGGATAGCCAGTTTTCCCAGTACCATTTGTTAAAAATTCTATCTTTTCTCCAGTGTATGTTATTGGCCCTTTTGTCAAAAATTAGATAGCTGACTGTGCCTAGGGCTGTTCCTACTTCCTCTCTTCTGTTCCACTGATCTACAGGTCTGTTTTTGTGCTGATGCCATGCTGTTTTTATCATAATGGCTTTGTAATATAACTTGAAATCTGGGATTGTGATGCCTCTTGGTTTGCTCTTGTTGCCCAGGATTGCTTTTGCTATTCTGGGTCTCTTTTGGTTCCATATGAATTTTAGGATTGTTTTTTCTAGTTCTATGAAGAATGCTGTTGATATTTTGATTGGGATTGCATTATATCTGTCAGTTTTGATAATATGGCCATTTTGACAGTAGTGGTTCTCCCTATCCAGCAACAGGGGTCATTTTTACAACTTCTGATGTTTTCTTCAGTATCTTTTCTCAGGAAAGTAGTTTTCATTACAGAGATTTTCACTTCCTTGGTTGAATTGATTCTGAAGTATTTAATTTGTTTTGAAGCTATTGTGAACAGGATTGTTTTCCTAATTTCTTTCTTGGTGGGTTCACTGCTGGTATACAGGGACACTATTGATTTTTGCGTATTTATTTTGTATCCTGCTACTCTGCAGAATTTGTTGAATAGTTCTAGGAGTCTTTTGGTAGAGTTTTTGGGTCTTCTATGTAAAGTATCATGCCATCTGTGAAAAAAGGCCTCATGTGCTCATGATGGGGCTTTTGAAAGATGTCTGGGTCATGGCTGAGTGGTACTGGATGAGTCCACTAGGGGGTTTATAGCTGGGTGTAATGTCGGGAGGTGAAGCCTGGTGGTGAGAGGTGGATCGCTGTGGGCATAGTCTGGAGGGTGTATCATTCTTCCTCCCTGATGGCTTGCTGCTTCCTGCTGCCCTGCCATGAACTGTTTCTCCTCTGCCATGCCACCCTGCCTCGGAGCCAGCGGACCACAGATGGAAACCTCTACAAACTATGAGCTACAATGAAGCCCTCCTTCTTTAACTTGTGGGTGTCAGGTATTTTTGTCTCAGGAACAAGAAGGTAACTGAGACAAAGGGTTTTTCTGCAACTATTGAGATGATCATGTGATTTTTGTTTTTGCTTCGGCATGTGTGTATTACATTTATGCATTTGCATATGTTGAACCATCTTTGCATTCCTGGCGTGAAACCTCCTTGGTCAAGGTGAATGATCTTTGTAATGATTTGCTGCGCTCTGCATGCCTGTATCTTGTTAAAGATTCTTGCATTCGTGCTCATTAAGAAGAGAGCCTGTAGTTTTTTTCATAAGTCCTTGTGTAGTTTTGGTATCAGGATAACATTAGCTTCCAGGAATCAGTTTGGCAATACTCCTTCCTTTCCATTTCACTGAAGAGTTTTAGGAGTACTGGCATTGTCTGATGTATTAGAAAATAAGTTTTTGAAGTAGTTTCTTAGAATCCTCTGGATCTCGGTGGTGTTGGTTGTGATTTCACCATTTTCGATTCTAATTGCACTGACATAAGCTTGTCTCCCCTTTTGTGCTAAATTTGGCTAAGGGTTTATCAATCTTCTTTACCCCTTCCAAAGAACCAACTCTTTGAATCACTGATCCTTGGTATTGATTTTTTAGTCTCAATTTCATTAATTCCTATTCTGACCTTTATAATTTCCTTCCTTCTATTAATTTAAGATTTGGATTGCTCTTTTTCTAGGACCTCGAGGAGCATCATTAGGTTATTTATTTGGAATCACTCTGTTCTTTTCATGTTAGCATTCTGAGCTATAGCCTTTGAATTGTGGGGTTTGTGTGTATGTGTGTGTGTGTGTGTGTGTGTGTGGTGCTAGGGATTGAACCCAGGACCTTGTACGTACAAGGCAAGAGCTCTATCACTAAACCACATCCCCAGCCTGCACTCTCAGCTATAAACTTCCCTCTTAGAACTGTTTTCATTGTGTCCCATAGGTTTGCATGTTGTACTTCCATTGTCACTTGATTCTAGGGGCTTTTTTCTTCTCTGTTTTCTTCTGTGGTCCATTGCTTATTCAGTAGTGTGTTATTTAATCTCCAAGTGTTTGTGAGTCTTATTTAATATAAAACAATTTCACTATTGAAATGAAACACGGGTAGTTTTCAACTATATAAGTAGTTTTTCTATTTCCTGACCCCTAAGGAAAACACTCTCTGGAAAAAATTCAGTAAATAAATAGGAAGACTATGTAACATTTTATGCATAATTCAGACTGCCACTTACCCAATTACTGAGAAACTGCTGTTTTCTGAGAGTGCTACTCACTGAAGAACAGATGTGGGAGGTCTTCCAAGTGCAGCAAAGTCGAAAAAGAGCACCCGCACCTCTCCAAGTCTGCGGGTTATTTATAATCAACAGCGGCCGTCGTTTACCAAGGACTCACTCTGACACTTGGCTAATGTCTTCACGAACAGTGCCTCATTTAAATCTCAGCACAACACAGGTATTATTTACTCAGACTAGATTGTGAAACTGACACTCTGAGGCCAAATACTTTGCCCAAGATGACTTTGCCCTTTTCTTTTCCTTTTTTTTTGAGACAGGGTCTTGCTACGTAATTCAAGCTGGCCTTGAACTCACTACGTAGCCCAGCCTGGCCTCAAACTCATGGTAATACTCCTGTCTCAGCCTCCTGAGTACTGGGATTACAGTTGTGCAGCATCACGCTCAGCTAGTAGCCACTTAAAAAAAAAAAAACTGTACTCTGAGGGCACGCCCAGTAGTATCAGTATGGTGCCCCTAAAAAATAAAATCAGATGATTTCTTTCTTTTTTTTTTTTTTTTATGGGTACCAGGGGTCGACCTTAGGACCTCATGCGCCAGCAGGCACCCATGCTGCTGAGCGATATCACCATCCCTTTTTCTTCGTATGTGGGTACCAGGAGTCGAACTCAGGACCTTGCATTTGCCAGGCAGGCACTTATGCCGCTGAGCCATCTCACCGGCCCAATCAGATGATTTCTAAAGGTCATCTTTATAAACATGGCTATTACATAAACTCTGAGCAAGAACAAAAGGTGCCAGGCAGTGGCTACCTTAGGTCCTGGACAAATCCACAGAGGAAATACTCAGTAGGTGACTGTCAGGGTTTTTAATCCAGTGTAATATGGAGTCCCATAGACTGTATTTTCCTCTTCGTGCAAATGAATTGCACCTGAACAATAATGGACCCTTGTGAACTTTTTACTGTATAAATAAATATAGATTGACCACATTTTAGCCTTTGTGACCCAAGCCAAAGGAAAACCATTAAAATTTTTCATTTTGGGGCAAATACTGCTCTTGTCCTTTCATAACATGAATGACCATTCAGACTCTGTAGACACCGGAAAAACATTGTAGTCCATTCACTTTCAGTAAACTAAGAAGTAGAAAAACTGAGCACCTTTCCTCAAACTTCTCCTGTCAAAGGCGACCCAGTGATATAAGGCAAGCACTCAGGCACGCCTCATCTTTGATGTGATCCCACAGTGGTGAGCAGCGTCCTCGTTAGTCCTGATTGCTACACTTCCCCACGCACTCAGATGAAAATCTATCACCTCAGAACCGGGGACCCACAATTCTCCATCCAAGCATAACCACGGATCCCTATTTTCCAGACAGTCCTGTTTATACGTGTTTTTCTGATTATCAATAATGTCCCCTTTATAGAGTGGTCTGGTTTGGATAAACTCGGAATAAACTATACTTTTACCCCATGTCTGTCATTGCCCCGACTATGAGAAGTGACCTCAATCCCCACACTACTGAGATGAGAAAACCTGGCCAGAAGAGAGCCGTGGCGACCCTGGGGATCCTCGACAGCTGGCAGCTGCTTCTCCCGGCAGGAACGGTGCCTCCAACCCTCTCTTTACAAATGCATGCTACCATGGGGGGCAGCCCGGCTGTCATGACACTCGGGCCACAGCCAGGGGCATGTGGCATGGGCCGGGGACTTGGTATCGGAGCTGAGACACGGAACCGTTCATCCCTCGCTCACTGTGTGCCATGACACAGCCACCGTCTGCCACATGGAGGTAAGGACAGGAGCTGCCATCCCCTGAGGCCCAGGTGCAGCCTCTTTCCCGTCCCAGGAGGGATCTTACAGCTCCGGAATGAACCTTCCGTCTCTGCACTAAGAGTGCATGCGCCCTGCCCCTGTATTTGCTGAAGTCCAAGCCCAGGAAGGTGGGAAGGTGGGGTGTTGAGGTGGGACCAACGGCAAAGGCCACAGTGGGGTGGTGTCCTCGGAGCTGGTGCCACTGCCACCTGAGATGATGGCAGGAAGGATGCTGTCTGCAAAGCAAGGGCCTCGAAGGAAGCAGGCCGACCAACATCCGGGCCTTGAGAGAAATGCACACCTGTGGCTCAGCCTCCTGTGTATGGCACTCGTTGTAGCAGCCCCAGGGGACCAGGATGATTATTTGACCTGGTTTCTGCTCTTTCAGTTGAGGAGTCTCCACAGACACGGCTTTGAGGCCACTGTAGCTCTAAATGATGATTTACACACGCAGGGGACACAGCTCGGGCCACCTCCTGCTCTCGTCAGACACTCAGAACTTTGCTCAGCATTCACAAGGAGTAAAAGGAAGAAAAAGGAAAAGGGTCCTCTGCCCCGGGGAACTTTCAAGCTCTTGGTCTCAATTTTGGTTTTCTTAGCTGTTGCTGGCTTTCTCTTCTGCTTCCTGACAAGGAGGGCCTCCCAGGAGCCTCATCAGTGACAGTGAACCCGCTGGAGACAAAACAACCAAACTGTAACCCCAAACCTGCTAATCCATCGCTGCAATTAAACCTGAATACCGAGGTTTTAGTTTAGGAAAAACTCATGCACTTGGCTCAAGTGCCGACAGAGAGGGCTCGGGGTGCCCACACGTGCCACAGGTCCGCCCCCGTGTTCTAGGTAGTTACTAGTGACTGCTGTCTCAGCTCCGTGGTGCCTGGTCCCCGGCGGGCAGCAGCAGGCATCTCATGGGTAAATTAGTTTATTCTTCCCAGGTGCTGACTTTCCCAATTATAGCAGCTCTGGCAACAGCCCCGACGAGAGCGCCCGCCTCTGCGTGACGGTGCTGTGCTCCGCTTCCCCCTCGTGGCCTGGTTTCTGCTGCTGCACGGGGGGAAGCGAGACCCAGTGTGAGCTAAATCCCCCGAGTATGAGAAACAGGATCCTTGTGGCAGTATTTTATAGTGTGCAGCAGAAGTAGAATTAGGTTAATCTAGCAAAGATTCAACAAAGCAAGTGGATGTAAATCCTTTCCTAATACTGTGTGCACTTTCACTTTACAGGTCTTTCATGAGATTTGTTTCAATAAAACTAATTATTCAAAAATACCATGAGAAGATAGGTTTTCAACTACTCTTAATTTTCCACAGTTCAACTGAACATGAATATAAATTTCTGCTGAAAAGCAGCTCAATTAAATCCACTCAAAAGACCTTCCAAATTAGAAATAAAAGTTAATTAAGAAGCTAGGATTGAAAGTATTAATTATATAAAAATTAAGGTTTAGTTTGAGTAACAGATTTGCCTGAGGATTGAACATCATGTCATAATTTATTATACTCAACAATACCCTTGCCAGTGTTTTTTTTAAATAAAAGGATTTATTATGAAAGTAATGAATTATTATTAGAGATTTGAGTTGAAATTCATAGTAATTGAATTGCTGATAACAGCATCTCAGAGCTTCCTCGTTGCTCTACTTTCAAATATGTTCTAAACTTCACATTTCAAGACATTAGAATTTCTAGTTTAAGTTTTTTCTTTTATTAATTCTTTATTGAATAAAACACATATTCAAACACATATTCAAAAAGAGTAAATCATGTTTACAATGATGAATAATTTTATAGGTTAACTTTTGGTCTAGTAAATCTACAGCTAAGGACTTATCCTAAAAAGATTAAAAACCAAAGCATCAAAATGTCTATCCTGCTAAACCTGTATTGAGAAAAAATACAGCCAGGTGTGGTGGCACATGCCTGTAATCTCAGCACTCAGAAGGCTGAGGCAAGGAATCGCTGCAAGTTCCGAGGCCAGACTGGGCTACATAATGAGTTCAAGGCCTGCCTGAATGAACTACATGGCGAGACCCTGTCTCAAAAAACCAAAAAAAAAAAAAAAAATTTTTTTTTGAAGTAGAGAAACTACTTATATATCAACAAAAGATTTATTACATTCATTATCATGTGTCAACAAATGAAAAACCATTCCCTTAACGAGGTGTGGTATGATAATATATACCTAGGTGTGTTATTGCAAGAGGAGAACATTGTGGAGTGAAAAACATAACGTATGTAATACATCTATCAGCTGCGTTTTAAAGAAGTTTCCACGTGAGTTTAAAGAAAGCTCCATGTTTCCGCAATGTCAGCCAGCAGCGTCTCTGACTGTCGGGCTATGTGACTGTTTTCAGACAAGGCCTGGCCCGCCTGGAGAACATGTGTCCTCCCCCCACCCTGGGTACCAGCCCCGTGAGGAAGACGTTAGCTGTCTTACTCTTTTCATCGACACCCAAAGTAAAAGGAGGAAAGGTTTATTTGGCTCACAGTTTGTGGACGTTTCAGTCCATAGGAGCTGGCCCCCAAGGCAGGGTGGATGGCAGAGGAGAAACAGTCCATGGCAGGGCAGAGGGAAGCAAAGCAGCAAAGGAGCAAAGCAGCAGCCAGCAGCCAGCAGCCTGCCTCTCCCTCTTAGCACTTCCAGGCTACCTGCCCTTTGGGTGGTGCCACCCACAGCCAGGGTGGGCCTCCCCATTATCCACACCCTGAACCATGTCAAACCAATCAGTGGATTAATTTAGTAACCACGCACCCTTAATCCCAGCCACACACACTCTAGATCCAGCCACCTCCAAAAAGGCCCACCATGACCGCATGAGGCTTTGGGGGGCCTCTAGACACAGCCACGACACTCACTTTCCAAGCCACAGCTTGGGGTTTGCAGATGGAGAAGTAAAAGAGGAAAGGGTGCTGAGCCCAGGGACAGAGCAAGGATGGCGACTAAAACTGGAGGGAAAATGCAACTCCACAATTAGGAATGAAGAGTTCCTAAAAATTGTTACATTCATTTTTTTCTCAAAAAGAGACAAAGATACATGAAGCAGCAACTTATTAAGACCTTGGGCCAAAGGGCGGGTTTTGAGGACTGAGGCCACGGAGCTCACATAGCACATCGTTACCCAAGGGTCACGCTCACTTACAAGGCCTAAGCGTGAGAGACTCGTTTTCTCTCAAACAAAACCAGTTAAATCGAAACACTTTCCAGGGGCAGAGTGATAGAAAAATGTAGCTCAGAGCTTTCTAAATTTATGTATTGGGAGAAAAATAAGATGTTCTTTTGAATCTTAGACCCTGATGTATTTTGAAAAATACAGACTTCAAGAAATCAACTAGAGGGGCCGGTGAGATGGCTCAGCGGCGTAAGCGCCTGCCTTGCAAGCGCGAGGGCCCGAGTTCGACTCCCGGAACCCACATACGAAAAAGGGGCCGGTGATATCGCTCAGCGGTACGGGCGCCTGTTGGCGCGCGAGGTCCTGAGGTCGTTCCCCCGGTACCCACAAAAAAAAAAAAAAAAAAAAAAAAAGAAAGAAATCAACTAGAGCGCCTCATTCTCCGAGCACCTGCACTCTGCTCGAGCATGTCCTGTCTCCCTCTCATAAATCCTTCTCAAGTCTCTTTAACTGACTCGTCCTGAAAATTCTTTTTCCACAACGGGAGTCAATGAACCTGCAAACTTATTTTAAAGGGTGGGTTAAATTCCTTATTTCATCTTCAGGGATCCTCAGACGCAGCCCAGTGACGTTTATCTCGGCGACTGTGAAGATAGCTAAAGAGGCATAGAAACTGCGGAGATCTCAACTTTTGCTTGACTATCAAAAGATGATGGTTCTTCACAAAATGGAACCCAGTGTTCCCATGTCTCCTTTAGATCAGTCAGGATCAGGGATTTTCGGTTCCTGGCTAGGCAGGAGCAACGCTCTCCTCACCCTGAAGATGGAACAGTGGCCTTCTGCATCCCTGTACGATTAAGGGACCAAAGCCTCAGCAGGGGAAATGAGGCAGGAAAGAAGAAATAAAAACTAGGTAGAAAGGAGACAAAGAAATCAAGATTTTTATAAATTGTACTTTAAGAAAAACTGCAGCTTCAGGACACAAGCCCAGTTTATTTTCTCTCCAAACAGTAAAGCCGGGCAACTCCCTTTCACCTACAAAAGTGTCTGCCCCCTCCCTTTTCACTTGCAAAAGGTCCTCTTTCAAAATGGAGCACTCTTGCAGCACTCCCCACATGAACAGACCATTATCTCACTTTGGAGGGCCATCCTCACCCACGAGACAAGACTACAGCTATAGATCATCGAATTCCACAGCTGCCCACCCCAAACACACAAAAGACCCCCATTCCCAACTGTGTGGCACTTCGTTTCTTTGAGCACCCGCACTTCACTCTTGAGTCTGTCCTATGCCTACCTCTAATAAATCCTTCTCTTGTCTCTTTTAAAAACAGAAAGAAAGTGAATAGAGAAATAAATAGCTTAACTATTGCTCTGAGTTTGTCTTCCTGTGGAAACTGCCCACTGATACAACTGGTTCACTTGAACAAATGAAGTAGCTGCCTGTTGGTAATCTCCTATTCCCTGGGGCTGAGGGTATAGCTCCGTGTTCGAGCACATGCTTAGCATGCAGAAGGCCCTGGGTTCAACCCCTAGCACCAAAAAAGAACAAGAGAAATGAAAAGGAAAGGACCATTTCCTATTCCCTGCGTGAAGCAGGAAGAAATGAACGCAGGAAGGCCAAGCACAGTCCACCCCTTCACAGTGCAGCTTCGAGGAGACAGCCGCTTCACAGTGCAATTCTTGATGGTAATCTTGGCCTAAGTGCGAGAGACTTACTTCATCAGCAAAAAGCACCTAGGTGACCGAGACCTGGTACTGCTTCACCAGGGATGTCAGTCGATGCTGCTTGTCAGGACTTGCCCCCAACTAGGAGTGCCTGGCTTAATGCCTGCTTCCTCCACACGGACAGGTGACCTGAGGAGAACTTCACAGCGATTCCGTGTCACTAGATTTTCCTCGTTTTCAAAATATTTTATATCTCCTTTTATGGATACAATCAAAACCTCCATCAGCAAGGGGCTCCACCCTCACTCCCATCCTTCCAACTCCAGTTTGCCTCTTCCTTTCTCAGTACGAATCTTGTTGGTGGATCCGTCTGGTACAGGCGGGATTACCTGAGAAGCATTTGCTAGCTTTTAAGGCATAGCTCATCGAACGCCTACCATGACACACTGCTCGCGTGACGGATAAGGTAGTCAGAGCTCCTGCGCCTGGTAGTGAGGACGCTGAGACTCTCAAACTCAGCGACCTGTGAAAGGACTTAAGGCAAGGCAGTGACAGAGGCAGAATCCCAGCCTAGGGTCCTGATGCCAAAGTCTCCAGTAGGTTTGGGCCCCTCACGTATGTCGGGACACTCGCAGCAGTGTCACAGGACCCCAGTACTTCTTCAGTATTCACCCTAATCACCCACATCCCACCCCCAGATATAAACATTCCCTGGCACCCAATTCTCATTCTATTCTCAGATCAGTGAAGAGGCAGAGAAAATATCAAGTTGTCAGCTTTGAAAACGGCCTCACTGGAGAACGGTGCCACTTTCTTACTTCCTTGTGGGAACATGTGCGAAATGTGTCTGAACAACTTCTTTAGCAACAAAACCTGCACCTGTCAGGTTGGCCGTGGTCGGGTGACATCCTTGGGCAGTGGGGAGAGAGAACCCATGGTCACAGTTTCGCGGTCCAAGGTTTCTGGTACCTGTGGTCAACTGCAGGGTGAAAATATTTGATGGAAAATTCCAGAAATAAACCATCTGTAAGTTTCAAACTGGGTTCATTCTGAGTAGCAGGACAGACCCCCACCTGGGGTGTGACTCAGCCCTCTGTCCAGTGTGTCCACACTGTGTGCCTGCCAATTACTGGCCTCGGAGCCATCTGTTACCGGATGGAGGCTCGAGTGGGCTTCTCTACCTAACGATGACCCCGCGTGTGAGAGCGCGGCCAGACGTGCAGGTGCAGGAGAGAAAAGAGCTTACTTTAAAAGTGAGAGTGTGAAATTACAGTGAGATACCTGCAGAGAAACAGTCACAGAACTCTACTGCAGTACAATGTATAACTGTTCTATTCCATTATTATTATCGTTGATCTCATTGTGCCTAATTTAGATATTAAACGCCGTCACATGTCTGTACAAGGAAGAACCCATGGCACACACAGGGTGCAGTACTCTGTGGTCCCCAGTAGCCACGAAGGTCCCAGACTGTCCCTCACGGCCAAGGGGGAGATAAAGCAAAATACAGAAGCAAATTGTGTGTTGTGGCTGATGTAGGAAACCCTCTGGGACCCCCCAGTGTCCATCTTCCTGGCTGCATCCAGTCCTCAGGACAGCGGTGAGCAGCAGGAGACAGCGGCGGCTGGACAGAGCAGGGGCCCAGGCCCGGAGGTCTCCCGATCGTCAGGAGAGATGGGCGAATGAGGGGCACCGGCCCTTCTGGGAGGGAGGGAGGCGCACCTCCCCAGCAGGGCTTCTCCTTATTTTTTTTTTTTCTTTTTTTACATTTTCCTCAGTAATCAATTTCTCCAATCACATTCACTTTTACTTTCTGGTTTCCCGGCACTTTCTAGGAGTTTAAGATAATCTGGCTCAGCAGAAGGATCCCACATAAAGCTTTGGTAGAGCAATAACGGGGACTGCAGGGATAAAAATCAAAGAGTTGTCATTCCTTCTAGACAACAATAGCAGGAATAGATTTTTGTCCTAAATATTTCAGTGACATAAAGACAGTAAACTCTTCCCCTAGCAAGCCAGAGTCAGAAAGAGGACCAGCAAAAATAAAGCTCAGGAGCTTCCCAGCAGGAACAGAAAAGGACAAAGCAGCTGTTACATAACAGTTTCGCAGAGAAGACAAAGCCCTAACTCCAGGGCAGACTGCAGGGAAGGTCTTTAATCAGATGTGCAGACCTCCTCCGTGCAAGGACGAGCTCAGAAGTGATTATTTTTCTGCTCTGCTCCTTAAGAGATGGGCATAGTTCACCAACTGCATTCTTGAAGTGAATTCAGAGTGGCACTGAATGCCAAGAAGATGAGCACAATACAGTGTGACTGCAGCGTGAGAAGCGATCTCTGATGCTATTATGGTTTGTGCCTGGATGTCCCTCAAAGCCTCATGCAGTCCTGGGGGGTGGGCTTTTCAGAGGTGGCTAAATCTAGAGTTTGTGACTGACTCATGGTCCAATGCTGGGATTAAGGGTGTGAGTGCTACACCTGCCTGGGGCAGGTAGCCTGCATGCAACATAAGTCACAGAAAGAGGTGTGTCCCTTCTCTCTTCCTTGTTGCTTTTGCGGTATTCTGCCACCATGAACTGTTGCCCCCCCTGCCAAGCCACCTTGCCTTGGAGCCAGAGACTATGGACTGAAACCTTTACAAACTGTGAGCTAAAACAACCTTTCACCCTTAAACTTTGGGTGCCTGGCATTTTGTCTCAGCAACAAGAAAAGTAACTAAGACAGATGCTTTAAGCTGGTACTGCATGAGCTCATTATCTACACCTGCATCTACACTGAAACTACAAGCTGAGAGGTTCCCTTACTACCTTCCAGGGAAACCATTAATCCAGAGCCCGGATTTAACTTGGAGAAGCCAGGGTTGCCCGTCGACCCTGCCTCTTCCTTCACACCTTCCTTAGGATGCAGAGGGGGATCCAGACAGCCCTCTCCTGGGGTGCTAGAGAAGCTAACAGTAGTGCAATTCCCAGAACAGCCAGCACCAGCCCCTGCCACCTTCTCCCTAAGTGAGCGAGCCCTTCGCGTAGAAAGTAGAAGCAATGTCACTGGTTACTTAGGGACACGGTCAGCCAATCTTTCCCTTCCAGTGCTTCGGTCACCAGAGGGCCATACTCTGTGTGTGAAGCTGACCACTTAGATCTCCTGGCGACTCCAGGGCAGGGCCATCCTCAAGATCTCCTTACAACACTTATTTTTGTCAGGTTTGAGCAACCTGTTTTCAAACAGCTTCACTGAGATTTGACTGATGTACAACAATATCACATCTAAAATGAAAGAGCTGGTATGCTTTGCTCCATCTGAAACCATTGCTACAATAAAAAAATGTGATCAATCTACTTTTGCATTATTAGCTATTAAGAGGCTATCTCTGATAATGACATTATGGGGAAAAATAACCTTATTGTAATTTTGAAATCCTCTGCTCTCAAATTATTGGTTCCACACGGGGGTATTTTATAACACGGGCCACTTGGGGCATAGTTATTACATTAAGAAACATACTTCATAAAATCGCATCCGGGTACGGTAGGTAATGACCCAAAAGAGACAATCTAGAAGACAGAAACATTCGACTGTAAATTACAACATTCGACTGTAAATTACCAGTGATCTTATCTATGAATACAAAATAGTTAGTGATTTATTTACTACTGTGTGCTACTTTTGGATAACATTTAGGTCTTCAGGAGATTTCACAAATTTAATTCCCTGGGCACAAACAGTGCAGGGTAAACTGCTGACACTCAGGCCGGCTTTGCCATGAGCAGGCGAAAGTACCAGCTTGGCCATTTGCCTTCAGTTCTTCCTCTTAATAAATGGACACGACCAGACAGTGTGCTCGGACTTCACCTGCAGCTCTGCATCTTTGTCCCCAGCACACACGGGAAGTCTCTGTGCTGTGGATTTAAGCCACACTGAGCAGGGACACCATAGCACCCCGAGCTCAGTCACCCCGCAGGTGCCCACAAGAAGGGGACACACCTCCCACTTCCTGCGGCTTGGAAACTTGGGAGCTGCACAACACCGCCCCCCTCCGCCCCCTGCGCTACCCCAGCCACCCTGCTCCCAGTGGCTGCTGTGCCCCATCCCTGCAGTCCCACCTGGCACCAGCAGCTCACTGTCCCCATGCGTGCTGGGGAAGGCTGTGAGCATGGCCTGTGTTCCGTTCCCAGCACAGCACCCGCCCAAGCCGTGGGTGCACTGGACCAACTGCTCAGGGAAAGCCAGCCCTCTAGTGACTCCCCTTCCCTTCTGCAAGGCAACTGTCCACCGAAGGCTCTGGAAGTCAATTCAGTAAGTGACCTCATCACAAAAACAAAAACAAGCCCCTGGGCCACAGCATTTGGAGAGCTGTGAGGTTGGTGTGGCGCGTCCAGAAGGTGCGAAGGCCACCTCCACGTCCCCACTTGCCACAGCAGCTGCCTGGCTCTGGCTGCAGACACGACGCAGCAGGTCACGCTGCGGGTGACTGAGCGTCCCACAACACAAAACTGAAGCCGTCGTGGGGAGTGAGCCGCCTGACTGCCTCTCTGGGACCAGGCTCCCTGGACGTCCCCGTGTGGAAGCTTTTCCCAGAGGCCTCAGAGCACAGTGGTCACCAGAGCCGAAGCCAAGCCACCAGACCCCAGGTGTCCGCGCACCGTGTACCACCCTGTGCTGCATCCGAGAAACCCTGCCGATCTGGGGCTGGGCAGAGCAGCTTTCACTTTTACCACTGCTCTTCCGTTTCGCATGCAAAGGTGTTTTCTCATCTGCTCTCCTCTTCCAGGCTGAGAGCAATCTGCACGAAGGGACTGGATATTTTCATCTCCCTTTGTGTCCTAACAGACACTCAAAGCATGTCAGTTGAATGAATGAGCGAACGAACAGCAAACTAAGATCAGGGTGGCACAGAAGCCCTGGCCGTGTGTCTAGGAAAATGAGAACAACCTTTCAGATCCTCGACGCGGTCGTTCAGCCAGTCATGAAAAGAGGACCCCTCTGCCCTGGCTCCTTTGATCTCTGTCCTTCTCCTGATCCACGCGCCTACGAGGCCGTAACCCCCACTGCGATACGACGCCATGGACCTGGCCGCTCCTGACGCGGGTCCTTGGGTTTTGCTGGCTCTGCTGCCTTCTTTACAAAACCAAAGCACAGGCTTGCCTGGGTCTCACTGCAGCCCGCAGGGAAGGCTGACGGACAGGCACACATCAGAGTCACACGCAGCCCCGCTCCTTTCAGAACTGATATTAAAAACGAGCGCCCACCCTTACTATGTTCCCATGAGTGTTTCCCTCTTCGGGCTCTTGAAACATTTTTTTTTTTTTTTTGTGGGTACCGGGGGGTCGACCTCAGGACCTCGCGCGCCAGCAGGCGCCCGTGCCGCTGAGCGGTATCACCGGCCCTTTTTTCGTATGTGGGTTCCGGGAGTCGAGCTCGGGTCCTCGCGCTTGCCAGGCAGGCGCTTATGCTGCTGAGCCATCTCACCGGCCCAAGGGCTCTTGAAACATTTTGGGAGGAGTCTTTATGCAGGCAGCAAATAAACACCCACAGCCAACAACCTGGTTCCAGTTCTCGCCTTGAAAAGGTTGAAGGAAACATGCCAGCCCTCCCCCAACGCCACCCACGCCGCGCCGCCCTCACCTCCAGGAGCTCGTCTCCCACGCGCATCCTCCCGTCGGCGGCCGCGGGGCTCCCCGGGTGGATCCCCACCACGAAGATACTCATGAGGGACCGGTCCTTGTTGCCCGCCAGGCTGAGGCCCAGCCCCTGCCTGTCCTTCTCCAGCTCGATGATGTGCAGCTCGCCGGGCAGGTCTGCATATCTCTGCCTGATTTTTTCTATAATAAAAAGAAAAAGAAGAAAGTTTAAGAAATTAGAGAACAGCTGACTCTCTGTTAGGAAGAGGTCAGGGCTCCCGGTACAACTGCGCGCCCTGGACTGGGTGCCCCTTACGATGGGCCCTTAGGGCACGCGTGGACTTGAGCTGAAGGTGCAGTTAGGCTCGCCATGTCCCTCTGGGCGCCTCGGGGCTCTGCCCGATCTGGCCCAGACTTCCATGCACCGTTCTCCAGTCAGCACAATGTGGGGAGACCACGGCCCTGCCCTTCGCCCCCACGACGGGGAAATAGAGTATTCATCCAGAAACAGCGCAACACCACGCAGAGGGCCTGGCTTGGAGACACAGCGCTAAGCCAATAGCCACGGCGTCCGCTCTTGTGGATTTACGGTTCCGCATGAAAGAAAATCGACACTTTAAAGTGTAATTACACTTAAGCAGGTACTTATGCTATACACACACGTATGTACGTTTGCATGTGGGGCCAAACTCAGGGTCTTGTGCACGTTAGGAGAGATCACCATCCCCAGCCCCTAAAACATAGTCTTTAAAATGCACGCACGGTACAAAAGTGGATCACGGGAGCAGAAGCTGGGGAGCTCCACAGTTGTCACGTGGGGTCTAAACTCGGCCCACAGAGCTCCCACTCACTCACGGCAGAAGTCAACCGTTTTTCCCTCTGGGCTCCAGTCATTCTAGACTGGGTACCTGAACGCTCACTTCATGGGCCGTGGGAAGATTAAGGGACAATGAGCGACCGCTCGCGGCTCAGCAGAGCTCAGAAGCCTCTTTCCTCCTCTGCCTCCCCTATCTGACGCTGGCGGCCCAGCTCAGGCCCCGGAGCAGCGGGGCGGGACACAATCGGCTCAGCTCCCAAATAAGAAACAGATTCTGAGCATCATGGAACTCGGCCTCGGTCGAAGGCTTCGTCTGTGTCACACTGAAGGTCTCAGAGGGCCGCCTGCAAAGCAAAAGCTGAGCTCAAAGCGTCCTAAGATGGAAGGAGACGAACCGCTGGGCCGCACCCTCTCCACCAGCCTGCACGCCCGGGAGAGAAGTGGGCTGCAAGTTTCAACCGCAAAATGAGTCCTCGCACACACCGCTTATGTTAGAAAGAGAATAAACTGCTTTCCAAAGGTTTTGAAGAGAATCTTAAAGGACTTGCAAAAACTTGTTAGCAATAAAGAACACAGTTTGCAAAATACAGTAAGATGGAGGGACTTGCGATGTAAGAAAGCAGCAAATAAACTCAGGGTGGCTTTGGCTACTGGAACAAGACGCTGAAGGAATGGGGACCAGGAGGTGGGACCCCAAGATGTCCACACAGCACCCTCAACACGACAGAGGTTAGACAGTCACCTGTTTAAATAAACGCTCCGATGGGCCGGTGAGATGGCTCAGCGGCTTAAGCGCCTGCCCGGCAAGCGCAAGGGCCCGAGTTCGACTCCCGGAACCCACATACGAAAAAGGGGCCGGTGATATCGCTCAGCGGCACGGGCGCCTGCTGGTGCGCGAGGTCCTGAGGTCGACCCCCCGGTACCCACAAAAAAAAAAAAAAATAAAAAAATAAACGCTCCGACCCCCACAGCGGCTGGGCACCGAGAAAAGTGTTAATTTATTAGTAAGTCCTCGTCAACTGTGTTAGCTTTTGGAATTAAGGAACCGACGTGGCTGGAAAGATTTCCCGAATGGGGTCCTGGCCGAGGCCTGGGATCCCGCGAGCGGAGAGGACGGAGCGCAGAGCTGGCGGAGACCGCGGGGTGCAGGGTGAAGACTGAGGCTGACAGCGACAACTTCCAGAAACAACAGAGGCGCCTGGGTCCCGCAAGGGTCCCCGAGGAGGCTGGGTCTGAGAGTCCAGCGCCACCGACACTCGGCCTCCTCCGCTGCTTCCGGACTTACAGGAGGTCGGTTAGGGATGGTTTCACTGCCAAGAAAGTAACACAACGCAAAAGCTCCGACACGGCCCCAGAACACAGTAAGGGAGAAAATTATTAAATAGAAAATAAGTGAAGACATTAAGAAGAGGAAAGAGCAAGGTAACAGATACTCAAGAACTCCCAACTCACAGAAAAGACATGTTTCTGAGCGATCGTCCCCAGAACACTTAGAGAAACTGACCGCTCAGGGCCAAAACAGGAACCTCAGTCACAGGAAGAACATGTATGGCACAGGCTTGTGTTTGGAACGCAGCTCAATGAAACCAAAACACTGTAAGTTAACTGTAAAAAGATAATTTTTAACCCCCCTGTGTTTACAACTAAGTATTAGCAAAAAGCCTGAGATATAAAAATTACAATTCTACGGTTGCACTTGACAGAGACGGTTAAAGTGGAACTTGGAAGGCTTATTCTAGTGTTGAAAAATTCATCAATGAGAAAACTTTAAAAAAAGGTAAATTAGACACGATACTCAAGAAGTTAGAAAAAGGAACTGTAAAGCCAATGCAAAGAAACAAGGCATCTATTAATGAGAACAGAACTATCAAAACCAAGCAAAATGAAATAATACAAAAATATCACATAAAGATCAATGAAACTAACAATTAGTTCTTTAAATATTACACAATGTACAAATGTATTGAAACATCATGTTACCCCATTAGTATGTATAATTTTGTTTTTATGTAGCAGTCAAAAAAGAAATTTAGTTAAAAAAAGAAAAAATTAGTTCTTAGAAAACAGTAAGACTGCAAAAGCTGAAAAAGGAAAAAAGAAATGATAAAAATAAATTATAGAACTAAAAAAGGGAAATAGCATCTGACAGGTTTTTTTTTCAGATAAAATGATTATGGATAGCACTATCAATATGAACTATACAGTGACAGAATTAAAAGTATGTATGACAGGCATATTTCTCAAAAAATGTAAAAGGTTACATTTACCATAAGAATAAATGTAAATCTGCAATAGATTAGTAATTTTTAAAGAAAATGAAATATATAATATTCCTTTTCATAAAAAACTCAGGGCTAGTTTCATACTTCAATTCTGTAAGATTTCAAGTTAAAGTAATTTTTTTCCTAAGTTGCTCCAGAACATGGAAAAGTAGCTTTAAAAAGTTTCTTACCTCACTTCTTGAGGCCAGTAAAATCCTGATTATAATTCCCATAATAGATAAACACAAAAAAAAATTCTATTTAACTTATGATCACTAATGTAAGTCTTTTTGAAAAGGCTAATTTAATCCAAGAGTATATAAAAATATTTAACTTGATCTCTATGTGACAAGTAATATTTGACTATTTTTGGACCAAAAAACTTCATATGATTCAACCTAAGAAAATATGATGTGGAAGGGTATATCCCAGAAATGCAAAGACAGTTACATGTCAGCAACTCTTTCAAGAAAAATCACCACATTACTAAACTAAAGGAAGTTCAAAGATTATATTATAAGATGGATAAAAGCATTTGATTAACTATACCTATTTAAGATTAAAAATAAAACAGCTGGCAATACAAAATAGAAAGGTATTTTCTACGCCTAAATTTACAGATAGAAAAACTACACAAAAAGATATTTTCTGTATTTTAATCTAACAAAGAATTAATATTCAGGGAAACTCTACAAATAAAGCAGAAAACGATGGCACCCCTGATAGAAATCTGGCCAAACACATATCTTCATGTGATATATCTTCACTTGAAGATATGTGAAATACTCAAATTCACTAGTAATTTAAGAATTGCAAATTGGCATGAGGTGATGAGGCAGTCAGGGTGGAACATCAACTTGACTGGCTTTGGGATCCACCCAAGGGATTGGTGGTGCACACTTCTGGGTGTGTCTGGGTGGTCATGGAGCCATGTCTTTGGGGTCTATGTCTGGTCCCAGGCCCCTTCCATTCTAGCACTGTTCCCCTGCTCTGCTTCAGCCACTATGAACTAAACAGCTTTGCTTAGCCCCACCCCTCTGCCATGATTTGCTTGCCTTGGAGCCAGCGATCACAGACTGAATCCCCGTACAATGAGAGCCAAATAAACCTCTCCTTTTTTAAGTTGTGGATTTCAGGTATTGTGTCCAGCAACAGGAAGGGTGACTAAGGTAGAAAATCAGTAACAGAAGTGGGGTCCTTGCTATGATTGTACCCAACCATGTGGCTTAGAAGCTCTTGAAATTGGTTCGTGGGGGCATTTGGAAAGGTCTGAAGATACTGCTTAGAAAAGCTTTAGAATGCTGTAAGCAGAGGTTGATGGGTGATTCTGGTTGGAAAGCAGAAGACCAGATGCTGATAGGGACACACACAGTAAAGGCCAGGCTCAGGAGATTTCAGTTGGGACTAAGGGCTCCATTGGCAGCTGGACTAGAGGCCATGTGTGTTATGCTTAGCAAAAATATTTGCGTGTATTTTGCCCATGTCCTGAGACTTTGCAGAAGATTGAGATTAAGGGTGTTGAACTACTTGATCTGATGGAGGAAATTCAAAGACAGTCCAATGTTTGTACTGTGGCACGGTTATTACGAGGTTCTTCTGGTCAGATTTATAGTGAGAATTAGGGACGAAAAGCAGAACAGAAAAATTTGCAAAACTTAAATTTTGACCCATAAGGAACCACATATAACAGAATGTAAGAGCCATAGAGTCAGGAAGGCTTCCTTCCAGTTTTCTTTGTTTATTTTGAGACAGGGTCTTGCTATGTACTTGCTATGTAGTTCAGGCTGTTCTTGTAGCCCAGGCTGCCCTGAACTCACGGCAATCCTCCAGCCTCGGCCCCCTGAGTACTGGGATTACAGGCATGTGCCACCATGCCTGGCTCCTTCCAGATTTCAAAGGAAGGCCTGAGAGGCCAGGCACAGAGCTACTGAGAGGGCGGTGTGTGAAGCTGTGGGCATTAAGCCAAATGTGCAGTGGAGACCCCAGGTAGTTGGATATGCCATGCACATGGAATGTGTGCCACACTGCAGCACAACAGAGAGGCTGCATGGACTGCAGTAAGCAAGCCCATCGGGGTGGCACCCCAATCACTTTGGAGCTCATATTTCACCACTGTGTGCCCCAGATGCTGGATATGGAGCTATAGACCTTAGTCTGCCCTGCTGAGTTTCAGTCTTGGTTTAGTCCATTCCTTCCTATCCCCTACTCCTCCTTTTGGAATGGTAATGTTTACCCTGTGCCACTGTACCTGGGGATTATGTAACATGTTTTTTATTTTTTATTTTTATTTATTTAATTTTTTTAATGTGGGTACCAGGAGTCGACCTCAGGACCTTGCACTTGCCAGCAGGCGCTTATGCTGCTGAGCCATCTCACCGGCCCATGTTTTTTATTTTTACAGAGGTTCACAGCTGAGAGTTTGTGACAGGTCTCAGAAGAGATTTGGACTTAGACTTCTGAAAATTGCCGGCACTGCTGAGACTTTGGGGAAGGAATTGTATTTCTGGCTGTGTGCAGGACAGCTGTGTTGTGTTAGATGGAATTATGAAGTGGCCACTGTCTTTGGGAGACGAAGTATGGTTTAAAGAGGTGTGTTTGGGTGGGAAGTTTACAAGGGGCGGGACAGGTGGTTACGGTAGTGCCTCAACGTGACTGGCTTTGGAAGCAGATGGGTGGCTGGTAGAGCACTCTGGGGTGTGGGTGGGTCATGCAGCTGTGGCCTTGGGGTCTGTCTCTGCCCTCTCCCCTTCTGCTCTAGCACTGTTCCCCTGCTCTGCTTCTGGCCACCAGGAACTACACAGCTTTGGTCTACCACACGCTTCCACGGGATGCTCCTGCCCTGCGGTGCCTGGGTTGCAGGAATATTGCTAAAACCTTTTAGTCAGCTTTTTCCTTTCCTGCTAAAACCCACCTTATCAGGTAAGATCACCTCTGCCCTTGATGTGTGAATGAGGCTCATGTGTTAGACAGCTCACCCAAGGCTGCCCAGCTTGGAGCTGATGTAACAAGGACGCAAACCCGGCTTTGTCCGCGTGTCCTCACAGTGCTCCGAGAGGATCTTTCTGGGTTTCTTTCTTCTTCTGCCTCTCCCTCTTAGAATATAAACTCTGCAGCTGTCTCTGCACCTACAACAGAGCCTGGCAAATGTCACCTTCAGTTTAAACATGCTGACATCATAAGCAAGGGCTCTCTAAGGTGCTCTGCAATCGCTCTGCCGTACGGTTCAAACACTGTCCGCAGAGTGATACACAAAACCCACGTGACACCTAAAATCTTAAGATACATATAATTTTCCTCCCAAAGACAATGCGTTCCTTTGGCTGAAAGAGGGGCTCTGGGAAGGGAGGGGGAGGGGACCTATAAAGAACGAAGACACGTTATGTGCATGTACCAGCTCCACATGATGATGAAATAATTATGTACTGCAAATATACACTAATAAAAGTTACAACGGAAAAGAAAGATTATTTAAAAAGAGGGAAAAATGAAAAAAACAGTACTTACTCTGGGAAGCTAAGACAGGAGGATTGCAAGTTTGTGGCCAGCTTGGACAACTTAGAGACTAAGGGAGACCCTGCCTAAAAAATAAAAATAAGGACCTGGGTTCAATTCAAATCCCAGTACCAGGAAAAAAAAAAAAAAAAAAAAAGCATAATTTTCTCTTATATTTGTATTCGAAATTAACAAAACCCATTAGTGCTGTCAGAAAAACAAATTCTATGTATACGCTTTCTTTCAAAATCCACTCTTAGGCCCTGGGCGTGTATCTCAGTGGTAGAGCATGTGCTTACCGTGTACCTGGCCCTCCAAACCCTAGCACCCCAAATAATAAATAAATAGAAAAATCCACTCTATGGAACAGAAAAGACTTGGAAAGCAAGAGGCTTCAGTTTATCATTTTTCAGTGTCATAAAACACGGAGAAGAGGAAGACAGTGAAAGTGCCAAGAGCCCTGTAACACGAACTTCAGTTGGCTTTTTTTGTTCATCACATTTTCAGGATTTTGGGTTCCTACAATTTTTATTCAGACTCAGAGCCAGAAGAGGTGTGAAGGGCGACAGGTCCTACTCCTCAGACAAACCACTTGGCATGTTTTCCCCATCTCATGGAATCAAAGACTTTTAATTCAGGCAGAATTAAACTAAGAAATCAAGGAAAGTTACCTTCTCTTATAGTCCCTGCCCTACTCCTGCACTCTACTTTATAGATAAAGAAATAAGACTCAACCATAAAAATCTCAAACACAGTTATGAAGCTACTTATTAGCTTGGAACTGAAGTCTCCTAGTAGAGTAACTCAGTTCTTTCCTCTTTGCTGCCTGAGCCAAGGTCTCAGCACGTGGTCCCGGCTGCTCTCGAACGCCTCAGCTTCCCAGGTGCTGAGACCACAGCCGCGCCGCTCTGCCCGGCTTCGACATCACTGTGAACAAAAACTTGACTTCCAATTCCTTCTTCACCAGTTTCAGAAGCTACGATCGAATCCTCACATTGCCGTAATAGCTCCTTACACAAGGGACCTGCCATAGCTCCCGTGTGACGGAATACTAGACAGATGGCTGGCCCTCGGGGGGGGGGCCCCAGCGGGTGCGGGTCGGGTCGTCTGTGCGGCACCCGTCTGTGCGGTTCGCCACACCGGAGTCCGAACTGCTAGGAGGTCCTCGGGAGGGGGCGGAGGCAGTGGTCCCAGGGCCTTCCCTCTAGGCTTAGACTACTGCCAGGGCTCAGAGCGCAACTCCCTGCAGGGCACCTGGGTCTACGGAGGTCGCACTGAAGGAGGAGAGAAGCCACAGAAGCAGGACGGTCTCCTGAGACGTCTGAGAGGGCCGCCCCTCTCTGCAGAGGTGGGAGCTTGACCTCCCCATCCTTCTGCACTGCAGCAGGCACGAGAACAGGAAGGCCACCCCGGCCACAGCTCTCCCCGTCCTCTGCCACCTGCCCCAGCCTGGACCCATCCAAGGCGAACACTGCACAGACCCAGCGTCCACCTGGCGCAGCCACGCCGCTCCCTGGGGCCTCGGGGCTGAACTGTGGCCTGCACAGGCGATCGGCACCCTGACCGCCGTGGCTTTCACCCATGTCGCATCCCTGACTGGCACCAGGTGAAGGAGAAACAACTCGGATAAACATCCTGGTCCCCGTCTTGGGGGCACGTCAGGCTCCAACACCCTCAGGCCCAGCCCCACATGCCCTGTGGGTGCCGCTCTGCTGGGCTCTGCCCGGAAAGAGGCCAGGCCGTCCCAGCTGTGCCCCAGGGCCCGCTCCTCCTCCTGCTCCCTGACTGGAAGGGGTGCCCACTGTTCCCACTGCAACTGCTTCTATTCTGCAGGTCTAATAGAAGATAAACAAAACCTCAAAAGGGGAAAAGGAAGACAAGGTCAGCGCGTGCGTGAAAACCACATCCCAATCCGCGGCTCTGAAAAATCCCGGCACCCCTTGCCAAGCTATTTTTTCATCCAAATTTTAAGAGAGAAAAGGTGGTGGCCTCCCTCCCCAGGAGCAGCCAAACTGTCCCGAGGCATAGACAGATGGCTCCGCAGCGGGGAGCCCTGCACCCTACTGTCGGGGGGGTGCTGCTGGGAGTCATTTCCATGCCAACTAGTGGGGTGGGAAGAAAATGTCTGAGGAGAATGGAAGGTTTACTCATTTCAATTTCACTACAAATATACCATTTTAAAGAAGTGGGGTAAAGAGTATTCTTTTACTTAAAGCCAATGGGTTTCTCCTCTAAAATTAACGAACAAAAAACCCAGAAGACTCAGATTTTTCTCCTACACAAAAACCACGTATATACCACACACACGCACCTGCAAACTATACAATTACTCGTGTTAGCCACAAAAGGTTACACCGAGTGTTACAATGACCCAGGACCTGGCTGCTCCTGGTCCTGGGGCTTCCAGGAAACATTTGAAATAAGCAGCCACTCTCGGACTGTGGTGGGGTTCACGGGACACACCACCCCGGAGTACAGCGCGTTGGTGCTGAGACAGCTGCAGAAGCAGGAGGGTCTCTCTCTCTCTCCTGCCCCTCTTGTGTCTTAAAGCCATGAGACTTAGGAAAAACTTTCCCAATTGTTCCCTGAGGCAGGCTGCATAGGAGACACTCACTGGCGAGTCCCTCGGTGAGCTGGGAAGACAGGTACATCCTTGTCTCTGAAGACCCGAGGGACAGGTAAAGCTGCACAAATGGCCCTGCCAGTCCCCCAGAGTGTCACCGCTGGATCACACCCCCTTTGTCCAATCCTACTTCTCCAGGACTATTCAGGTCTTCACCAAACCTGGCATAAAAAGTACACACATTTAGCTGGGCATGCTGGCACACAGCTGTAATCCCAGCTACTCAGGAGGCTGAGGCAGGAAGAGGGCAAGTTTGAGGCCAGCATGTCTCAAAATAAAAATAAAGGGGCTGGGGTTGTACTCGGGGCTAGTGTCCCTGGCTTCAATCTCTAGTACCACAGGAAAAATGAAACAGCTTTATTCTTTCTTTGGGGGCGTCATTTCCTTATGAAGGAAAACATATCTGATTTTTTTTTTTTTTTAAGACGTGGCATGTAGGGCCGGTGAGATGGCTCAGCGGCGTACGCGCCTGCCTGGCAAGTGCGAGGGCCCGAGTTCGACTCCCGGAACCCACATAGGGAGAAAGGGCCAGTGATATCACTCAGCGGCACGGGCGCCTGCTGGTGCGTGAGGTCCTGAGGTCGACCCCCGGTACCCACAAAAAAAAAAAAAAAAAAAAAGTGGCATGTAAAACATGTACTAAATAAGTTTTGTTCAGACTTTTTTGTTCTTGGTTTTGTTTTTATTAGTCCGCATCTGCAGCACATGATGTTACACTCCTTGTGTGGAGTTGGTCCAGGGACAGAACTCATCCTCATTCCTTTTCTCATTCCTCTCCCTCCATCCCGTGATCTCCTTCCCATTTGAAGATCTCCCTCCCTACTTCCTGTTACCAATCTTTTTTTGTTTTTGTTGTTATTGTTTTGAGACAGGGTCTTGCTCTGTAGTCCAGGCTGGCCTTGAACTCACTATGTAGCCCAGGCTGGCCTTGAACTCACCGAAATCCTCCTGCCTCAGCCTCCCGAGTGCTGGGATTCCAGGTGTGCACCACCACACCTGGCTACCAATCTTTTATTTTGCTCTATAAGTTTCTTATGCTTTTCTCTTGTTGATCTGTCTTTAGTTACAGGAACCTCAGCCCTGAACCTAACATGGAAAGGAAAGCTATTTATTTTCCACTACTCTGCTAGAACATGTCAGTCAAGTGGCAGTAACTCCTATTTCAAGTGACCTACATGGCTTTCCATTTCTAAATAAAAATCAGAGATGAGAAAAGCAACCTACTTCTCTCCGCACCAAGCTCTCCCCAGTATCCCTGAACGAACACCCACAAGAATGGGCGAGAGGTCTTTTGACTCAGCTGAATGGTCACGCTGGTTCTAAACATGGATTGTTCAGCCCCAGGACAATGTTACCTGAAAAAGGAATCCCAGGTTGCCCACAGCTCTGTATCAAAGCATCCATACTTTCCCCTCCCTAAGAAAGACAATACGATTTCTCTGGGAGGCCTCCGAGTTTCCCACCAACACAGGTGATTAGGGTTGCGAAGTAACAGACCCTCGCTCCCAAGACAGAAACCTAATTCAGTCCCTGCCCAGGATTTCAATAGCAAACACTCAGCGTCCTGGATTAATAACTCATGACAATTTCAGAAGCACTTAGCTACCCGGTCGGCTTCCGAATGACAAATAGAAAATATTTCTAAACATTATTCCTGTACAATGACTATGATGATGCTACTTCTTCAAAAAAATCAGGTATGAAAAATATCTAGTCTAATTATTTGTATGTAGTAACCAACTTCCAGTTCTCTGAGAGTCAGTGCGTGAAGATTTGGGAAGCAAAAGTGTAGAGGAAACCGCAGCAATTCAGAAGAAACAAGATGTGAACTCAAGTAGGAAGCAGCAAACGGACAGTGAATATTTAGATCCACAGAGAAAACGGAAAGATGCTAGCACGAAGCAACCACATCTGACGTTACAACAAGAGCAAACTTTCTCTTTAGTAGATATTTTTGCCAACATATGAAGTTGATAATAACACAGGAACCTGGAGATGGAAATTTGCAATCAAAACACAAAACCGCAGAACTGAAACTAAACACAATAACACCAGCTTACAAATACATGGCTCATATGTGCAAGACATCCTCCTGGCACTCTGGCTTACTGAGTTGATGTAGAAGCGCGAGCAGGCAGGTGCCATCACCCAGTTCTACACATGAAGAGCCCACAGCACAGGGGGCAGAGAGCTGCCAGGCAGCACAGGGCGACTGGGCAACTGGTAAACCTGCTGTCGGCCTCAGAGTTCGGCTCTGAAATCTGCGATCCTAGGGAGGAACCGGGCCAAACGAACAGAAAGTTTTGTGTGTGCAACTCAGAAAAACGCAAAGGCTTTAAATTGTTTCTGTCCTTTGTCTCATAAAAATGCAACCCATATTAGATACAAGCCTGAAAAGGAAAATCGAACACAGATTTAGAAGGAAAAAAAAGTCAGAAACCCAGCTCAAACAAGAATCATTAAAATTATTGTCTTAAGAAACCATGGATGGCACAAACACCTGCCTGGCAAGCACAAGGTCCTGAGTTTGATTCCTGGTACAAAAAAAAAAAAGAGACTATGGAATGTGGAAGTAAAAAAGTCCCCAGCTAACAGTGTACATCTAAAATTTTCCACGAAATGAATCACAAGTCAAATCAACCAATATGCAGTGAACAAACTTTAAGCAGTAAGCAGTGTGGACAAATAAGATTACAGCGAACTTTCTCTGTTAGACACTAGGTCGACCCCTAGCATTCTCTGAACTGTAAAATACAATCCTGGAGACATCCACGTACATCAGAAAGGAGAAACAAATCGTGGCACAAGTGGACATTATACAACACTGCAGACGAGCTACTTTCACAGGTAATGACACGGTTGGATGTTAGAAACTTACTGTTTAGCTAAGAAAACCAAGACAGAAAAGTGTGCACGCAGCATAATGCCATTTTTGTATTTTTTGAAACCAGGCAAAATCATCTGTGGCTTTCGAGGTCAAGACAGAGGTGACCTTTGGGGAAAAGGAAAGAAACAGTGAACGGAAGGCAGTGCAGAGCAGCGTCTGGCGAGAGTCACGTTGCATTTAGTGACCGGGATGCACTTTGTGGGAATACGCTGTCTGTGGAAATTCTAAGAGCTACACTCAGTACTGTGTGGTTTTCTGTTTGTATAGATTTCAAAGAGTTCATTTGTTATTTTTTAATCAGGTTTTATTGGTACATTTTAGATATACATAATGATCACATTCATCATGGAGAATTTGTACGTGTACGTGATATAACTTCTTTTCTTTCCTATTCCCCTGCCCTCCCTCAATATGTTTATTTTTATTTATTTACTTATTTATTTATTTTTTGTGGGTACCAGGGGTCGACCTCAGGACCTCGCGCACCAGCAGGCACCCATGCCGCTGAGCGATATCACCGGCCCCTTTTTCGTATGTGGGTTCCGGGAGTCGAACTCGGGCCCTCGCGCTTGCCGGGCAGGCGTTTACGCCTCTGAGCCATCTCACCAGCCCAATATGTTTATTTTTTAAAAAGTTTTTTTTTTTTATAAAATAGTGTAGCATGAGAACTTGGTTTCAAATTTAATTTGAATCCTTCGTAAAAATATATTTTCAGACAATAAAAAATTTGGTTGTGGATTGTACATCAGTGTTACGGTCTCTATGCAGATGTCCCCAAGAGCTTCCTGTGCTCACAGGCAGTGCTTTTGGGGGTGACTGGATCACGGGGCTCAGAGCCGACTCACTGCAGGAGGTGAGAAGAGGGGTCGCTGTGGGCGTGGCCTGGGGTGTGTCCCGCCCTCGCTCCGCCCCCGCTCCACCCCCTGCTCCGCCCTCGCTCCGCCCCCGCTCTGCTTCTGCGGGTGTTGGGTATTTTGTCCCGGCAATGAGAAGAGTCACTAAGACAACCAGCAAAACCCACAACTGTGCTGGGTGTGTAACTGCACTAGCGTTACCATGGTAAGTGGTATACATGAGCCTATGAAATGGCAAGATGTCTGGGAATGGAAAAACAAGGTAAAGGTGAGACAGCTACAGCAAAATCTCGGGAATTAGTGAGCCAGGAAGAGCAGCCCGTGGAAATTCGCCGACTCTGTTTGTGTCGGAAGTTTTCACAACTGAAAGAAAGTGAGATCCTCCTGCGGCTCTGCGAGGGCGCCGCGCCGCGCCGAGGGGGTCGGGGTCCTCGCCTGAGGCGCGGTGCGAAGTCCCGGAAGTCCCCGGCCGCAGGCTGAGGGAGGCGGAAGTAACCGCCGGCCGGGCGGTGTCAGGACTTACGGAGCCACCACGGCCACGAACTGCCACGCCCAGAAGGGAGGACGGCAGCTGGCAAGGTTCTTAAACTGAACTGCGCGGTTCTGAAGCTTCTCGAAGGACGGACGTGAGACCGGAAACGCGACCCTAACTGTCAACTTCGGCGACCTCCGACCGGGATTGAAGCCCTGGGTTCTTCGACTTGGGTCCCAGATGCGTGGACGGGGGCAGCCTCTGCACAGCTCAGTTTCCTGCATGGAAGCCGACCCCTTAGAGGGGAGGGGAGGACGAACAGGCAGAGCGCGGGGGTGCGGGCAGCGGGACCATGCTGCGCGACACTGTAACGCCCTCACGCGCTGTCAACACTGGGAGGACGCCCGGGACCCCGAGGGCCTCTGATGTAAGCCAAGGACTCCGGGGGACAGTGATGCTGCTGTAGAGTCACTGATGACAAATGTGCTCGGGTGGCACCTGCCTATGGTCCCAGCACTTGGCAGGCAGATGCAGGAGGAGCACAAGTTTGAGGCCAACCTGGATTACTTAGCGAGACCTGGTCTCAGAATTAAAAAATTAAAAGGGGCTGGGGACGTCGCTCAGTGGTAGAGAGCCTCTGGGTTCCACCCCAGCAGGAGGGTCGCCACAAGCTCGGGGCCAGGCTGGGCTGCCCAGAGAGACCCTGTCTCACCTCGCCCCAGTAGAATCACCAAATGAAGGCCACCCTCCATGCTGTAACATTTCTAGCAAGAAACACAGGGAAACCTTTATGACATTGGATTTGGCAACGATTTCGTGGATATGATACCAAAACAAAGATACCAGTGTGACTTTACCCAAATCAAAACTTTTGTTCATCAAAGAACACAATCAACAGAGTAGAAGGCGGGACTCCGGAAGGAGAATGAGTTTGATATGGGTAACATCCAGATTATATAAAGAAACCAGTTTAAATAACCCAGTTTAAAAATGGGCAGAGGACATGAATAGACATTGCTCTTGGTGATGTACAAATAGCCAACGAACAAGTGATATGGTGTTCAGCATCTCGGATCATTAGAGAAGCAGATGGAAGAACCATGGTGAACTTTTCATACCTATTTGGATAGCTACTGTCAGAAAACAGCAAATAAGCATGGCTGAAGATGTAGAAAAACTGAAACTCCCAGGACATGGTTAGTTGGACTGCAAAAGGGCACAACAATGACTATGGGAAACAGTATGGCAGTTCTTCAAAAATTTAAAAATCTGCCGTGTGTGGTGGTGCACACCTGTAATCCTAGCACATTGGGAGGCTGAGGCAGGAGGATCCCCAAGAGTTCGAGGCCATCCTGGGCTACAAAGTGAGTTCCAGGCCAGACTGAACTGTATAGCGAGACCCTGTCTCAAAAAAAAAAAAAAAAAAAAAAAAATCAAACGGCCATATGATCTACCAATCTCATTTTTGGATATAGATCCAAAAGAAGTGAAAGTATAGTCTTGAGGAGTTATCCATCCATATTCACAGCAACACTGTTCACGACACCAAGATGTGGAGGCAACTGAAGGGTCCACTGTTGGATGAACTGATAAATAAACGTTGCAGGCACAGATGATGGAATACTATGCAGCCTTCAAAAGGAAGGAAATCCTGTCACATGTTACAATACAGATGAACCTTGAAGGCCTTATGCTAAGTGAAATGAGCCAGGTCCCATCCTGTATGATTCCCCTTCTATAAGGTAAAAGGAAGAAACAGGAATTGCAGCAGTGATCACCAGGCACCACGGGGCTGGGTGGGGACAAGGAGTAATCACAGAACTTGTACGGAGCAGGGAGCTGTGTCACGAGAACAGAGACAGTCTGTGAAGATGAGAAAGTCTGGAGACGTTTACAACGATGCAGACTTACACTCCGAACGGTAAATTTAGGAAGTTAAAATGATAAACTGCCTTTATGATTTTACCAAAATAAACTCTCTCAAAGTTAACCCCTGAAAACCTACTTCTGGCTGTGCTGATTGAAACTGGTACTGGCCAGCAGTAACCGGGCCAGGAGGTGGCCGCGTGCGCTGTCTGGGCCTCAGCAGCCCGCGCGCCTGGAGAACGGTGAGGTCCCTGGATCGGCGCGATGGCGCTCGGAGACGCGGAGGACAGCGAGGGTCGGCACAGACCGCCACGCCGGCCCCTTGTCCTTCCCAGCTGCATTGGGCACAGCCAGGTGACAATGTGAAAGGCTGACCCCAGCGTCGCATCAGCCGGTTCCTGTCTGCGTCTAAGACTCGGGCAGTGGGAAGCGGCTGGGACCTCGCCCAGCAGTGGACAATGGCTTTTCTCACCCCATGACAGGAAAGAGAAAGGCAGAGCCACAGGGGACGGACCCGTGGTAGGGAGTGAGGGGACGAAAGGCGGGCGCAGCCGCGGGGGACGAGAGGACGGAGCCCCGAGGGCCGCTCTGATCCCCAGCTCGTAACGGGTTCCTCTCAGATAAACGTCTCACTTAACACCCGGCCCTTCCTGGAAATGAGAACCGGGCCGGACGGGTTAAGCGAGCTGCCGAGAACATGAGGTAGCAGAGGGCAGAGTGGATGTTTTACCAAAAGTCACCGGCCCTTCCCTGAGTTACGAACCACGCGTTCCTGTAACGTGGGACGCAAAGCCGCGCCGCGCGCTCTGCCCGTCTTTTCCCACCCCGGGGCGGTCACCTCAGGACGCGCAGGCGTCGGACGCTTGCTAAAAGCTGCCTCTCCCAGAGTAAGGAGTTGAGCTCTTACAGGCAATTAAGGTTAAACTGGTAAAATTATATTTCAACATTGAAAAGCATGTTTAGAAAAATCAAAGTTTTAGGAACAAAAGGAAGGTTCTTGAGTACAGCTGAGTAAGAACGAAACGATCCCTTCCGTGTCCAAGAGCCTTGCGGGCCCACCACGGCCTCGGTCCGCGCGGGGGTGCGGAGCGCTCGGTGCCCACCCCTTCCGGAGCCCGGTCTCTGCGCGCCCCCGCGGCACGGGCTCTGGCAGCAGCGGTGTCCCACCCCGGGGACTTCACCCAGAAGCTGCTCCTCCCAGCAGCCCACACCGCCCCCGAGCTGACCGCCGCTGGAAGACGCAGAGCTCCTCGAATGGAAAACGCGCTCAGCTGAGAGGTGCGAAGGAAAAGCAGCTGTGCCTGAGCCGGACAGCCGGACGCCTTCCCGGAGGAGCGGGGTCGGCGGGGCGGGGCTGCGGGGAGTGGGGGGCCGCTGCTGTGGGCGGCCGCGGACCGAAGGGTGCAGAGACCCCGAGGCCGGAACCCCAGGACCCTCAGACAGCTTTGTGAGGCGCCGGAAACGGGGGAGCGCTGTCACCAGACAGATCGGAGCGTGGACCTCGGAGTGGCCCACTGGACAACTGCATCCAAGGGAAGTTCCAGCTTGTATCTAACATTAAGTTTTAAAACTACTACAGTGTTCCAGGCGTGGTGGCGCACGCCTGTAATCCCAGCCTGGGGAGGCTGTGGCAGGAGGATCGCTGTGAGTTCGAGGCCAGCCTGGGCTACTACATAGCAAGACCCTGTCTCAAAAAAAACCTACTACAGTGTGAACCTCCAGAGAAGGAGGGGAAGACTTTGTACCAGTCAAAAATACAGAAGTAAAAAACACAGTGTGTGTTAATCCTTCAGGCCTAGATATAAAATCCTTTCCTTACATAGAATTATAAAGCATCTTCTGTATAATTTTGCGCTGTAGAGTTAAGTCTTCTAAAGCCTGTTTCATTTTGTAACACTCCAGGCATTCACAGGCAAACGGTCCAGCCGTGTGGCACATAAATACCGTACAAATGACTGGCTTTCAGCTCTGCCTTACGAACTGCACTGAGAGCATATACTACCGGATTTTCTTTTCAAATTACAACTGGGGCAGAATTTAAATCCCTTTTCTATACGCCAAAGAAATCTCTGAAACCTTTAATCAGCCAATAGATCATATTTTTAGTTAACTAGCTAAACTGTGTTTAGTTACAACACAGTTATGTAGCTTTTTAATATGCTTAATGGTGAATTATAATAAACAATAACAAAATACATATTACCTTCTAGAAATCATTATATTAGAATAAACAATGTTAAACTAAAATCATAAACCTTTAAAAACTCCAAGAGAATCAAAATACTTTTTTTTTTTAAATGGGGGTACTAGGAGTCGAACTCGGGACCTCATGCTTGTCAGGCAGGTGCTTATGCCGCTGAGCTATCTCACCGGCCCTCAAAATACTTTTTTTTTTTTTGTGGGTACTGGGGGGACGACCTCAGGACCTCGCGCACCAACAGGCACCCGTGCCGCTGAGCGATATCACCGGCCCCTTTTTCGTATGTGGGTTCCGGGAGTCGAACTCGGGCCTTCGCGCTTGCAAGGCAGGCGCTTAAGCCGCTGAGCCGTCTCACCGGCCCCCTCAAAATACTTTTTGAACCAAAAAAATCTCCCACTTTTCGGTTTGGAGAGGTAAATACAAGCAAGCCAGTAAGTGAAGTTTAGAGAGGGATGCCGTATGCTGTTTTTTTTTGTGTGTGTGTGGGTACCGGGGGGTTGACCTCAGGACCTCGCGCGCCAGCAGGCGCCCGTGCCGCTGAGCAATATCACCGGCCCTTTTTTCGTATGTGGGTCCCGGGAGTTGAACTCGGGCCCTCGCGCTTGCCAGGCAGGCGCTTACGCCACTGAGCCATCTCACTGGCCCCCATATGCTGTTTTGATTCTCTACTTCTAAATGAAATGCTTGAAGTGCTCCACGGAAAGGCGTTTTTGATCTCATTCCTCAAAAGTAAACGTGTGGTCTCAGTGCAGGAAACAGTCTATGCCACCAGCTTGTGCCACCACTCCTAGCAAAGATGTAACCCTGGGACACAGACACGCGGCGGCAAGGGCCAAGGCCAGCATCATGGAGCTGCCGGTCCTGGGCTGATGGAGGGGACAGGTGTGCCTCGGCCCGAGGGCTGTGGTCCCCTTAGGAAAATGTCAAAGGTCAAGGCGGCCCCTCTCATCAGCTCCCTACTGCTGCTCCTCGGGGCTTTGTGCTGCTCCCCGGCCACCACTCCTGCCCCAGCCCGGTCACCTGCGCTACACCACAGTCCTAACCTAGGGAGGCACCGGGAGCCACACAGCCCTGGCCAAGCGCCTGCACCCCGCTTTTCTAGAGCTCCTCTCTGGCTTCCCCCGGCAGCATCTGCTGGTCTGTCTCCGACACACCCTCTCCCTCTCCTCTCGAACAGGACTATGGACTTGATGCAGCCACACGTCTCCCCAAAAGGAGACTCTGGCCTCTCCGCCAGCTCTGTCGCTTTGTAGCTTCTGTGTAACTCAGCGCCACAGTGGACACGAGCAGAAGGGACATCCCACAAAGAGAGGTGGCCCATTGCCTGCTCCCTCTCCCTTCCCTGGGGCGGAACACAGGCTGAGATGGGTGTTGCTGGGGTGGCAGATCACAGGGACTTGGACAGAAGTCAGAGGACGCCAGACACCTTGAGCTCCACGGAAAGGGCCTGGACCTAAGCTCTTAACCTTGCTAAGGGACAACAGTGCGCTTCAAGGCTGTGTCCGCCTGAACCAGAAAGAACATTCCCTTCCCAAGAGATCAGGGCATACGGGCATCCTGGGGATGACTCAGTCCAGTACCCACTCTGGAGACCAGGAAACTGAGCATCACGGCCACTTGGTCACACACCGACTTGAGACAGAGCTCCGTCCCCTGGGCCTTGCCGCCCTCCCAGCGGGTGAGCTGCCCACTGCACAGTCCTGCTGCCTTGTGCCCCGAGGAAAACGAACACTACACGTACGCTCGAGGCCAGATTCACAGTGGGTTTTTCATACAAGGGTAGAAACACTTGCCTAAGAAACCAGAAGATGCTGAAGAAGTCAGTGTTTCTTTATGACTTTCAAAGCATCAGGTACTTTACCACAGAGGGTTCTGGGGCTGGAGATATGTTCCAGATATCAAACAAGCACCTACAGAATAATATAGGAAAATATCATATCTTATATTAAAATATTCTGGCCTGATGATTATCTGATACTATCACTTGCCAGGAAGAACGAAGGCCATGTTTCAAGCTGCAAGTTAACTTATTGCTGTCACAGCTGAGTTTTCAACAGATGGGGAAATCTCCACAGCTAACTGAGCTGACAAACTACGCTATCAAAACACAAGGAATTAAAAATACTGAGTAAAGCGCTGATTGTCACAAGCAACACGTAAACAAATTATTTCATAGTTAAGAGTACATCACAATAAAAGAAATGACTTTAAATCTTGCATAAAGGAAAACAAATTTAACAATGAAATATGTGTGTATATGTGTATATAAAAGTATACTGCATACAACTAACTTTTTCAAAGTGCTTACCATTTAAAAAACGATGTATTAAATACTTTTTTGAACTTATGCCATTGGATCACCGGGAAAACCCTACTAGGTAGGTGGTATTATCTGTGGTTTACAGAAAAGAAACCCAAGTTTGGAGAATTTTGTGAAAAGTAATCTGTTCAAGGCTACCCCGTTAGCCAGCTGCCAGGCAGAATTTGAACCCACAACCTTACATATCAGAGATTGAGAGCAGGAAAATCAACTCACCTGTCTATTATTCTACTGCCCACCTTCCCCAAATACAGAAATTCCTTTCTCATTATTAAAAACCCTTTTCCAAAGAAAGCCGTTGGTCCCCTGGAGAAATACTGCTTCTTTATACGCTATCGTTGCCCAATGCCCCCTTAGAAAGAACCTTCTCAAGGAATCCTTGTAGATGGCGGGATAATTTCACCTTCTGTACTCAGCTACTGTCCCAGGAGAACAGTGAACTATGAAATAACTTGTTTACATGTTGACTGTGACAACATGTTGATTGTGTCCACTGTATAAACAACAGATTTGGCCGTTCTTTCATGAATATTCTTTAGGGTACAGGCAAAATGGTTTTGTTTTTATCAGAAGACACTTACCGAGCAGCTACAAGACCTGAACTCCTGCCACCCACACAACGGCACCCTGGAGGTGGCAGTGGCCACGCTCACGGGCAGCAGTCGCCAACCACAAGGAAGAGAAGCGCGGGCGTCCGGGAAGTCACGGATTCTAGAGGGACCAGAATGGGGCGCTAGTTCTCATCAACTCTGGGATCTGGGAAAACCCAGATTATTGATCTACCAAAATGATTTTTACTGAAGAACAATCGAAATAGGCAACTAAACAACCAAGTTACCACTGCCTTGGTGATACTGTAAGTCAAGCCAACGCCTGCCGCTCGGAGAAGCCAAGCGCTTGCCTTCATTCCACACAGGGGCAGGGGCTGGTGCAGAGGCTGCCACGGGGCAGACAGGGCAGCGGGGAGCAGCACGACAACGGCTGTCATCTGACTGTCACCATGGGCACATTTTATCCCTGCAGATGTCATCAGAACATCTGCGAGAAGCAGATGTCTTCAAGGGGACACTTGGATGGGAAGCCAGCAAGGAGACTGCGCATTAGACCTCCCTCTCTGTGCCACTCTCTCTCTCTCTGTCTCTCTTTTTGTCTCTCTGTCTCTCTGTGCCACTCTCTCTGTCTCTGTCTCTCCATTTCTCTCTGTGTCTCTGTCTGTCTGCCTGTCTGTCTGTCTGTCTGTCTCTCTCTCTCTCTCTCTCTCTCTCCAACCTTCGATAAGCTCTGTCTCTAGCGTCACTCCATCGAAAGCTGCTGCCCCCTCTTGGGCCCAGCTTGCTCTTACCTCTCTCCTGGCCTCTGTGAGAAGCGAGGTGGCAGATGTGGAGACCAGAAGCGGGCAGGGGCAACAAGGGGCCAGAACCCACCTGCGATTCAAAACAGTTTAGCGAGGTGCCACGCATTTCCATCCTGTGACAGCACTCACTGCTCAAGACGCGCCCTGCGCGGCTTTCATCTCCGCGTCTCATCAGCCTGGAAACGTGCCCAGCCCCATCCCCATCTGGCGGCCACGAGGGGCCTTGCTATTTCTCCTCCGTCGCCAGAAACTGTTCAGGATGAGGGAGAGCTCGGTCCCTGCACGCTGGGTGCACAGCCCGGCAAGTGCAGCCCGGACCCAGGGCTCACAAACCTCCACGCTGCGTCTTCCCCGGCTCAGCTTCATTTGGTTTGTGGTTTCTTTCTTTCAAGGGGGAACTTTCAACATTAAAATGCAGTTTGGGTAAGAAGACAGTGAACACTCTTCAGAATTGGGACTTTAGCACGCTTTTTCGGGGGCAGAGTCCTAACTGTATGTCTATCTGTCCAATGAGTGGACATAAAAATAAATGACCAAAAAAAGAACAGTGGTCAGTTTGACTTTGGAAATGGAATGGTTTCCCTGAGAAGATCCTTGAAAACAGGTACAATTAAAACCTGTTTAAAGTATAGGCTTTTTGGGCCAGTGAGATGGCTCAGCGGCGTAAGCACCTGCCTGGCAAGCGCGAGGGCCCGAGTTCGACTCCCGGAACTCACATAAGAAAAAAGGGCTGGTGATATCACTCAGCGGCACGGGCACCTGCTGGTGCACGAGGTCCTGAGGTCGACCCCTGGTACCCACAAAAAAAAAAAAAATAAAAAAAAAAATAAAAAAAATAAAGTATAGGCTTTGGAGCCGTCTAGATTTTATCTACAAACTGATAAGACTTTTTTAAAAAACTCATAAAAGTATATATACTGAAGAAAAAAATGTGTGTAAAGCATTTAACATGGTGCCTGGAATATAAATATTCAAACAAACAAACAAACAAACAAAACTATCCATTTCATTCTAAAATGCAGTCTCAAAGCCTCTACAAACTGTGAGCTAAATAAGCCTTTCCCCCTTTAAAATAAAATAAAATAAAATAAAATAAAATAAAATAAAATAAAATGCAGTCTCCTTGAGTTAGCTATCATATAGATCCTACTTCAGAAAATGAGTTCTTGGACTAAGTCTGGGGACCCTGTCTCACCGTGCCCTCTGTCCCCGCCACCTCCCGTACCGGCTTCCCGGCTGTGGCCCTCTCTGCTCGCGTGGACCCCAGCTCTGGAGTCGCCTCCTCCCCCAATCCCACCAGCTCCTCTCACTCGGCCACCTGGCTCCTTTCTTCCCGTACCTATGAATATGTTTCCTTTTTTCTTTTTTTTTTTTTTTTTGTGGGTACCAGGGGTCAAACTCAGGACCTTGCACACCAGCAGGCGCCCGTGCCGCTGAGCGATATCACTGGCCCTTTTCTCGTATGTGGGTTCTGGGAGTCGAACTCAGGACCTCGCGCTTGCCAGGCAGGCGCTTAAGCCGCTGAGCCTTCTCACCGGCCCGTTTCCTTTTTAGAAAGATTCTAAGCTGCTTGAGGGTAGGATCACGTCATATCTCTCTTCTCAGGCCTAGGACTGCTTCAGACACAGGAACTCCTTAACGATTGTCATCATAGGTGCAAACTGACCAAGCAATGGATAAACCATTCCAAGCTTTCCCTAGAACCGGGAGTGATGCTATCGGCTGCCTTTCGATGGACATATTAAAAATAAAGAGTATGGATTTGTCATGCTTTGCAAGTATCGTAGAATGTTGGCTTATCACAAATGTAAAATAAACAGATGAGAGAGTAACTGCATAACATCTAAATAAGAAAACCTAATGGAAACCTAGGCGTGGTTTTTCTTACCTTCTGCCCCCATGTTCACCAAGGAAGAGGCAGTCTCTACAAGAAAATAACTGTAAATGCTCCTGAATTTTGGTTACATTGCCTCCTTAAATAGAATTACGATACTCTCGATTCCCGGTACCAAAAAAAAAAATTACAATATTCTGCTCAGCATGAGATCAATTAAAATGATGAATGCTTAATCTATTCTCAGATGCAAACTTGAAATATTTTAAAGTGACACAAACTACTAAAGGTAAAGCAAAATAAACCCATTTGGAATAACATGTCTCTATGCAAGTACAAAAGAAGGAAAGTAAATCTCCGCAGACCGAGACCCATCCTTTACCACTTTGCTGCACACAGCTATGTGCAGAGGAGACGGGAAATGGAAAGCTGCTTTTAAAATTAACTGATGCCAAACACTGAATGTAATTCTAAGACATAAGGCTATTACAAAGCAAGAAATACTTTGGAATTAAACGTGTACATATAAATGGAAACTTTCAGTAAGTAGTGAAGATACAGTATTATGAGAATCATGCACGATGAATCCTGACCAGGAGCCCTGGGAGAGTAACACACAGAACACAGTGTGTGTCCATCGTATTCATGCTAGCAACATTACTAGAACACAAGGCCGTATTCATATATTATTTTAATAAACTGCAAAGGGCACAGAGATTCCTAATGACTGCATGTGTGTAACGCAATTCCTGGAAAACCTTGCTGGAGATTCCTGGGGGCTCTGCTGTGGCTTTTGAAGCAGGGACTGCAACAACTTTGGGGTGGTGAGTTGGAGATGATGGGGATTATCGGGGGGCAGGGGACACCAAGAAGACTCAAGCACATGTGCATTTATAATCTGGAGAAATAGATGGAAAAATCAAGAAACTGCCTAACGTAAAGGAAAAAGGGACCGACTGTTTTCTGGAGTCTGAAGAGAAGCGATGGGGTCGCAGACCTCTGGAGCCGCGTCCACAGTACTCTGTCAACACGGGCTGAGAAGGGCCATGGGAAGGCCATACTCAGACGCCTGAAAGCAGTCGCAGCTATGGGACAGGAGGGACACAATGTGGACAACTGTCACCACACGGAACTGTAACGCATCCACCTAGAGCTAATATTTCCCCAAACCAAGATCACAAAACAGCTCAAAAGCCCTACCCTCAGACCATCAGAAAATGCATTTCAGGCAGGAGGAAAGCTCTGCGCAATGACTCTGACAGCACAGCCAGAGATAAGGGTGGCAGCGGAAATCAGGAACGCAGCTGAGACCCTGTGTTGCAGTAGAAAGAAGCTAATTTGCGTGTGCACTGCTGAAAATAAGAAAGACTCTAACGTGGTGTCTGCCCTTCCAGCTTACAATCGGCTCCCACAGGCGAAAATATGCCAGCAGGGAGCCCTCTATTATGTCTAAGTAGTCCATATATTACTCAGATAAAAAGCAGCTCTAGTTTTAATAGATTATTTTTTAAAAGTCAACCAGAAGCGTATGCACAAAATTGCATTGTCAATCTAGTAATATTTCACGAACACATATGAACCAGGCTTCCCAGTCACGCTGCCAAACGCTGCACCCCCTCCTCTAGGGAATTTAAATGTGTAGGCTAGGAGGTGAATGGGCCTCGGGCACAATTAGCAAAGAATACTGAAGGTGCTGCTTTACAATTCAGAAAGGCTGTCATTTGCTTACTGCGATGTTTCCTTAATGGCATTCTACTTCCATCTACAAAATGCTGAATGTTCAGTTTTTAAATTAATCAGAATAACCTCATTCTAATGTAAATTGTCTTCCTTTATTATTATGGTGAAGTCACAAACAGCAACAATAATGATAATAAATGTCCAGATCTACTTGGTGATTACAATCCAGAAAGGAAAGGAAAGGGCAGCACAGGGAGATGGTGTTCAGGATTTTGGCTCTGAGACTCCCGGCATATTGCCGGCAGTGTGACAAACGGCTCCACTTTTCAGAAACATCCTAAACATGATTCAAGCTACAACAAACACAAAAGCCAACGCAGGAGGTTCACTCCTAACGCAGATCGCCTTGTACGCGCAGATGTGCCCTTGCTCCCTGCTCCCGCCAGGACCTTAGGGTGCGTCGACTGCACCCAGAAAGAACCCCGCCTGTGCCAGCGACAGGGACCTTACCTGGGAAGCCCCCGTGCACCATCTCGGAGGGAGCAGAGTTCCCCTCAGGGCATCTGCATCGCTGACAGCTGCCCAGCGCGGGATGCAGCTCAAATCCTCACCACCGCCTGTCTCTGTCTTCTGACGACCTTGGGCCTTTTGCTGTCAGATTTTATTCCTGTGCAGGGCAACCTGTCAATCTGCTGCTATCAGGAGAGGCAACCGGCCAAGCTCATTCCAGGAGGCCTCCAGCGCACAACCACCCGGCAGGCAGGCGGGAAGCTGCCTGGGAAAGTCTGCAGAGGTAAATCCTTGCTTCCCCGAGTGTGACCCTCGGACGCTCGCGCTGCCGCGGGGCCACGCACTCAGTCCCTGCTCACATCAGGAAGACAGCTCCATTCCGCGGCAGGAAGCAGTGCAAACGCAGCCACTCATTCTGTGGCTGACTTCAATTAATATCATTTTAACGACCCACTTTTCCTGCCAAGGAACAGTGCGTCACAGGAGTGGCATCTTCAGCACAGACCGAAAGGAGATGCTGCGACCCCTCCAGGCCCCAGTGCCAGCAGCAGTCGTCGTCCACTTCTCGTCCACTCCCAGGGTTTGTCACAAGGAGCCCACCACATCCCCCAGCCACGTCCTGGGTCCTCAGTGACGTTTTAAATGCGTGGTGAAGACTCTGCTTCAGCAGTTAAGCCTTCGAGTTAGCTTCTGAGGGGTTAAGTTATGAAAAAAATGTAACTTCAGAGAGATCACTATAAAAATAGTTGAGGTTCCTTCACCTTTTCTCAAAACACTACCTTGTACCCGCCCTGCGTGCCCCAGCCGGGCCTAAGCTGCCTGCGATCACTTCAGAGTCGTCTATCAGCGAATACACCATCTTCTCACCTTCGCCTGCAAAATGTGAAACAGAAAACACCTGTGCGATCGCTGTATCAGGACTTGGGTAAAAAGGTGAGGAGACTGTAACGCCTGTTAGTGCCGCTCACTGTGACCAAGCAGCTTTTTATTTATAGATGCAGTAAATGCATCCCAATTCCAGCAGGGGCTAAAGCTCTGGACGTTTTCAGAGTTAAAACAGTATTAAAAATAGTCAACATCAGGGCTGGTGAGATGGCTCAGCGGCGTAAGCGCCTGCCTTGCAAGCGCGAGGGCCCGAGTTCGACTCCCGGAACCCACATACGAAAAAGGGTCCGGTGATATCGCTCAGCGGCACGGGTGCCTGTTGGCGAGCGAGGTCCTGAGGTCGCCACCCCGGTACCCACAAAAAAAAAAAGTCAACATCACCATTCTCCAAACACAGAGCTAGAAATAAAAATGATACTTATTTTACTTAGTTATAAATCTGAAGGGTCCATAGAAGGCTGATTAACTATGTAGGAAAGGAGAAAAAGAATTTAGGTGAAACTGAAGAAATTAAATCTTGGGCTTCATTTCTTATACTTTCCCCCTCTATCTTGCCTTGTCAAAAACAAAAATTACCAAAAACAAACAAACAAACAACACCAAGAGAGCAAATAAATGTTTCTTTAAGTGAATGTGTAAATAGTGTTAGGAGTCACTAGTGCCATTCGCTAATCTGCGGTAAACATTCTTAGCATTTTTGAATGCCTGCAATAATTACCGTTGATTATAGTGACATCTATGGGCAAGGCAGAGATCAACCATGGAGTCCGCGATGGTACAGGTGATAACAAGAAAGACAAACTTTTCAGCCAAAAAAGCTACAAGTTGCTCAGGGGTCTCACCCACGCCTCACTTCCTGCTGGCACTGCCTGGCCCAGCCCTGGATGAGAGCCCAGGCTCCCGCGCTGTGTGGCCTTGGCCTCCGGGTCTTCACCGGCGAGTCGGCCAAACCCAGAGAAGCGTCACTACCAAGCGAGATGCGGTGACACTTTAATTCCCCTTTAAAGGGAATCTACCACTCGATTGCCCTCTTGCTGTCAGGCAGACCTTTCTGTAAGTTTTAACTATCCCTACAAATGGGATTCTTGACTCTATATACTTAAGTTTGAAGTACTTTGAACAGCTTTAAGTACACCGGTGCATTACAAATACAAAATTCAACGATTTTTAGTACACTTTCTGAATTTTGCAACCATCTCAATGATTCAGTTGTAGACCAGTCTCCCAATCCCACAACTTCCTCGAGCCTGATACCAGCCGTGGTGCCGACAGCCTCCCCTCTCCATGTGTCCGGTTTTGGACGTTTCACATGAATGGCCTCTGTACCAGGCTGACACCTGCCCAGGGAGTGTGCGTCAGGACTGTTCCTTGTTACTGTGAACAGCATCCCGCTACAGCGACACACACGTTTTTGTTTCTTCACTCTGCACCTGACGATGGGCAGTGGGCGGTGTCCAGTGTTTGGCTGTGACAGTAATGCTGGTGTAAACGTTCGCAGCGAGTGGATGTACGCTTCCGCCTGCCCTGGGTAAACACCACCTGGAACTGCTGAGCTGCACAGCCAGGCGCACACTGCATTTAACCTTTAAGAAACTGCCCTGCTGTTTCCAAAGTGGCTTCACTGTCACCCACTTCTACCAGCAGGGTTGGAGAGCTCCAGCTGTGCTGCTCACTTTAAAATTAAAGTCACTCTGGTGAATGTGCAGTGGTTTTAGTTTCCATTTCCCCAATAATGAATGACATTAAGCACCCCTATGTGCTTATTCACTATTCACGTCTTTGGAGAAACGCCATTCCAAGTTTTGGTCCATTTTTAAAAATCGGGTTGGTTATTTTCTTACTGAGTTGTGAGACAAAATGTTTTTTCCTTCTAAATAAGCACACTTTCTTCTGTAAAATGCAATGGATTAATGAAGTTGAATGCAGATTTTCTCGAACATTCTTCTCACAGGAGTCTGGTGTCCTTCTGCACTAAGGGTCCTAGGAAGTTCCAGTTTGGCCTTAGAGTTTGGCTAACATCTGGTGTTTGGCATTGGTGTCCAGAAGACCCAAGGCCTGAAAAACACCTGGATGTGATTCAGGCACCAGCAGGGACCCATGACAGAGCAAGGGAGCCATGAACACGGAACCATGTGCCAAGGGCCGAGACCCGGACACAACTGCCACAGGGTGCCAGCCTGGTGAGTGCTCTCAACGTGACTTGGGTGGAAAACCTCCCCCGGACACACGTGCTTGTATGTTAGCATGGAAGCTCACGGGGCACAGCGCTGTTTATCACTACGAGAGTGCGACACTAGAAGTTATTAAGGATGAGGATGATAGCGAGTTTCATTATTAAAATTATTAATATTGAAAAACTACACAGAAAGATATATTGATGGTGGAGTGAATAAACTTTACAAAGTACATTTGTACTCTTTGTGAGTCAAGGAATTTTCATAAAAACTTAAACCCTGCATGGCAGAGTAGCAGATGAAGTTACATTTTAAGTTCTGTAGCCCGGCCTGGCAAACTAGCCTTCGTACTGCAGGGTAACCTTCAGAAGCTATGTTCTCATTTCTTAAATTTCCATCAGACCATTAAAATTTTTAGATTTTCCTGTATATTTCTCCTCCATCAAGAAAAATGGAGTAACAATAAAATGTCAACACTACAACACCAAAATTCCAGGAAGGAAAACTTAAGATCACAGACCAATACTTCTAGGAAAGATCCAGCTTCTGTCTGCAGAAAATAAAGAGCAGGGAGGGGAAGCCGAAAGAAAAGCGAATTAACACCTCCTCCTCCTCCCCCTCTCCTGGGAGCCCCAGTGATGATGAAGTGAAAGAGGAAACTGTGAAAATGTGAAGCATCGACTTCAAACTTTAAATTACAATTTTTGGCTGAAATTTTCAGGTGTTCTCTTTTTTCTTTTCTTTTGGTGCTAGAGATTGAGCCAGGCTCTTGTGAATGCTAAACACACCCTCTACCCCTGAGCTATGCACCAGTCCTGAAATTCTAGTACCTTCTTATACCAGAGTTTTATTCTGTAATGGCCATCTTTGGTGCACATTGCAGAAGTCTGTATTACTACTGACAATAATAAAAAGCTACTAGTAGCTAACATTTCTGGGCCACTTCCTATGTTGTGTGTGTGTGTGTGTACACCTGGGGCCTTCACACTGAGCTACATCCCCGCCCTATCTTATTTTTTATTCTGAGACAGGATCTTACTAAGTCATTAAGTTGTCCAGATTCAAACTTGTGATCCTCCTGCTTCAGCCTCCTGGAGTGCTGGTATTACAGGTGGGTGCCACACGCCTGCTATGTCACTGCTTACATACACCCGCTACGCGGATGATGCTTTTTAATCCCTTGCAGCAATTCCGCACATGGGTTTATCTGCAACTCGCAGATAAGGAAACTGAAGGAAACAAATGCAACTTGACCCAGGTCAACTGGGCTGGAAAAGCCTAGAAGCCGGTGGCAGTCCAGATGCGTGACATGTGACCGTGACTCTGAGTAACAGATTAATGATAAACCGTGCTTCAGGAGGCATGAGCCGGTATCCTATCCCTATGGATAAATGAAAGAAAATGAGAAGAATTGAAGTAAATCACGAAGAAACAGGGTATCAGGAATCTAACTTTTATCTGAATAGGCCAGAGCCCGGGGTAATTTTAATATCATGCCTCATAACTCAGCTCGGCTGGACTCCCTGGGGTGGTGGCTCCTCTCCAGGGGATGGCAGGGTTTCTGTAGGGGCAGGGAAGGGAAGTTCTGAGCCCTGGGATGCGGGCCACACGCCGAGCTGACCTGCAACCGCTCAGGCACACACCCTCTGCCATCCCCGTGTCCCAGACTCGGAGCTTCTGTCAGGTGCCAGCCAGGAGAGAGGAGTCGCTCGCCTCACGGACCTGAGGGCTCGCAAGGGAGCCAAGTATTAATTCCACCGTTCCACTAAAAGACACACTTTGCTAAGTTGTAGAAAAATGGAGATACCCGTTTCGGACTAAAGAACCAGGCAAGGCTTTCCAAAGAAAGTGAGGACGCTGACGGGAACGGGAGGTTGCTGTCTGCTCCAAAGAGCTCTGAACACCAAAGGAGGACACATTCACAGAACCAGGAGTGTGCGGCACAGTAGTAAATCATGACCTGCATCATGTAGTTACGAAAATTGTGGCAGTAAAATCGTAAGGAGCTGGACATGGCAGCACATGCCTGGAAAACCAGCTGCTGGGGAGGCTCAGCCAGAGGATCACGCGTTTGAGGCCGGCCTGGGCAGCGTGGCAAAACTGTCTCCAGACAAAACAAAAAGGGCTGGGCTGTAGCTCAGTGGTTGAGCACTTGCCTGGCACACAAGAGCCTCGGGTTCAATCCCCGGTCCTGGGGTGGGGATGGGGGACTACAAATGCGAGAAAAAATGGGCAGGAAAACTCATCAGTATTTGCTGATCTACTACGAGGAGGAGAAATAACAAATCCAAGGGCAGACTTGCTCCGGTGGGCAGATGCAGCCGACGGCGAGAACAGAAAGCAGAAGTCAGCAGCCTCGGGGAGAGAGACTGTTCATCTCGGTGGAGGACTCAAAGTGCTGGCAGAAAAACCAGCAGCATCTTCCCAAGGGCCACGGGAAAACCCGGAAGGAGACCAGAGGATGGCAGACCAGAAGCATGGGCTCTGAAGCCCCCGGCACAGACACCCAGGGCCTCTGTCGGCCCCGGATCGCGACAGGGCGACGCGGCTCCACTGTGGCACTGACGGCTCTGCCCTCAGGATCGGAGCTTCAGGACCTCCGCACACACCCGGGGCAGGCCTGTGATACCCGATAATGTGGTTTTGCCAAGCAAAGCATTCATGAGGAACCTTGTTCCTATGGCTTAAACTCTTTACTAAAATTCAAGCAAATTTGGCTCCATTGATGACATCAAGACCTGCGCTAATCAGACGCAGTGTGCCCTGGAATATGTGCAGCAACGCAAGAGAAGGGAAATAAAACATGAGTGCCTATTGCGCACCATACTCTGTATTTGAGCTGCGAGGTTGAATTCTCTTCCTCTGGTTCTTTTATGACGCCTCCTCTTTCTCTTCCTGTCCCTAACCAATTCCTAGGTGCACAACTCAGTGACTATTCCTGTCTCCGGCATCTCTGACCGCTCAGCAGAGTGCTAGCGGAGCACTGGGTTAAGTAAGAGAGACACGCTCCTCGGGAGACGCGGTCTCCTGAGCCCCTCTCTTGTCCCCTGCAAGGTCCCAGACCAGCAGCTCCTCGGCCGGGGGTCCCTCCTTGGTACACCTTCCACCCAGGGACCTCGCCACGCAAACCAGCGGCTTCAGAGTGTAGTCCCAGGGTCAGAAGTCAGAGCATCACCAGGAGCTAATTAGACTGTAAACCTGGGGATCTCCCGGACCTCAGGAACAAGACGCTGGTGTGGGGCCCACCAATTCCTGCACTGACGGGCTCTTCCGGGCTTCGGGTGCACACTGAACACAGCAAACCTCTGATCGAGACGAGTGCTTCCCCTATGTAGGATGCGACTCATTTGTTGCAACTCATGAAATAAATTTAATTGCAATTAGCATTTTATAAATGAAGTAGGATAGAAATATAGTAAAATCCACCACATTGTAAAGGCAGTATTTTGTGAACCTCGTTTCAGTCCTGCATAAACGTTCCTGTGTGCATGTGCATCGTCTGGTAAGTGGAGGAGCTGCTTCCACAGCTCCCGGTCTCAAAACACCTGATCTACACGCTGACCACACTATGCAGACCCTCCGCCAAGCTCTTAGCTTGGCCTTTCCTAGCCATTCCAATTCTGCCTCATCCAATGCACTTGTCTTCATAATACTTTATTTTTGTATTGTATTTATGTTTTATTATTATTTTGCAGCTCTGTGTATTCAACCTAGGGCCTTCGCCTTGAGCTACATACCCAGCCCTTTTTATTTTTAATTTTGGAAGAGGGTCTCACTAAGTTGCCCAGGAAGGACTTGAACTTGCAATCCTCCTGCCTCAGCCCCCTTAGGGTTGATTTTATTTTCTATTTTATTTTATCCACATCACTTGTCACTATTTAAACTGTCTTATTTCTATAGCCTTTCTCACCCCCAGACTATCAGTCTGCATTCCCTGCCGTTCCTAAGACCAAAGACCGCGTCCGCCCACCTGTGATACCCGCTCTCGTGGCACAGGTCCCACGGCCGCATGAGCTGCACCGCACAGGGGCTACACAGCCTGTCACAGCTCCGAGCCGTGCGCATCCCACGCCTGCGGCCCGAGCTGGCTCTTCCCAGGCTCGAGTGCCAGCGTCCACTCCAGGGTTGTGGGTCCGGGAGAGCTGTGCCATTGCATTTACTCACCATAAAGAAGTGATTCGTCTTCGGATGGTGCGGATCCGACAGAACAGTGTCTTGAGCGCTTTTGGTTTTGATGATGAGCAGAGTAATAATTTAGGAAGGGTTAAGGGACAAAGAAGAAATGAAGTCCTTTCCAGAGGACACAGGAAAGCAGGTTCATGGCCTGCCTTCATCTGGACCGTGAACTTGAACTTCTGAGTACTCCAGGCTCCCCTGCAGACAGTGACACCGACTTCGCAGGGATAGGAAGGGAACCCAACAGGAGGTGTCTGCCAGCCACACAGGCTCGGGGAAGCTGGACCTGCAGACGTTACACGCGGAAGCTACCAGGAGGCCTCTGGCTCGCTATGTAGACGGCACACGTCAGGACCCTGCTCTTCGTGTAGACGGCGCACGTCCCGACCCTGCTCTTGGTGTAGACGGCGCACGTCCCGACCCTGCTGCTGCAAAGTTGACTCTGTGCCCACTAGCTGATGTGCCCCGACCTCACGGCTTTGAAGTGGCTTTCACGAGACAGCCTGTGCCACTCTGTGCCCGTTTGTGCTACAGGTAACAGCAGTGTAGATGACAGAGGATGGCTCTGCAGCCCTGATCTCTGGCTGTGAGTCTCTGTCACCCCGTTTGTTAGCTGTGTGACTTTGCCACGTTCCTTAATTCCTCCGAGCCTCAGTTTCCCTATTTGTGTAATCAGAGCCTCACAGAGGTGACTGCATTGTTAACACACTCACAGGCCTCAGAACAAGGCCGGCATGGGCAGAACCCTCACTCTTACACTGAGCCCTTCGAATGCCTTCGGCCTTACTTGTCACAGGCAGGTTACTGGAGGCCAGCCTGTGTCCGCGCATTGATGAGCAAGTGAGAGCCAGAAGAGGGTAAATAACGTGTCCAAAACACAGGCCACTAAGGAATAGACCTGGATACCCAGAGCCCTCCTTGGAGCCTAAACCAGGCTTCCTAATAACCCAGCAAACCCTGGCCGCCTAGCGCCTGGAAACCGAGTCACCAACAGCTGCCCACATTCCGCACGGCAGGCTTGTGTCACAGCATTCGGGGCACCGGCGGTACCCTGGTCACACAGAGCACCGGTGACGACCACATGTCCCTCCCCACAGAAGCCGAGGACCACAGCTGGGCAGCCAGGTCAGCCGCTCCCCGGGCCCTGTGCCCTCCCTGTCAGCAGGGACCCCACCGAGACGAAGGGCGCTGCATCTGATTTATTTTGTGACAGGCCCACTAAGACAGTTTCTAAATGCAGGTAATATTCAACCAAGATTTATTCAAAGAAATGAAGAAAAGAAATTATGAAAAAGGGCCATGTAAAATTGCACAGGATAAACCAAGTTTTTTAAAGCCAAGTTGAGCACTACAGTTACATATATTTGTATATTTTATTTCTATATTATATTTTTTAAATGTAAAGTTACCTTAATAATAATTATCAGCAACAAGAGTGTCAACACCTGTGCAGACACACTGTGTGGCCAGCTGAAGGCTTGCTGTGGACCTCTGTCCTCACCACGCCCCGGGGAGCAGGGACTGAGATGAGGACACATGAGATGTAAGGTCACATGTAAAAGTCAACTCCTCCAGCTTCTACATCAAAACCCTTTTCTGTATTGTAGAACAGAAATTTGTATCTAAGGAAACATTTGTATATTCCTCCCACTGGAAAATCCATTCATGAAACCGTGACTCAGCGGTTTTTAGCATATTCCCAAACTGTACGCCATTCTCTATCTTTAGAACATTTACATCACCCCAAAGCAATTCCATAGCAACAGCAACCAGACCTAACGCAGACACTGTCTGTGTCTAAAGACGCACCAGTTCTCTGAAACAAAGTCTCCACTAAGTATACGTAAGGATGCACATTTGATTCAGCTAGTGCAAAAGGAAATCATGAATTCTGAAGGACGAATGTGACTCAGGGGCGTCCTGCAATGTCAACATTGCCTTGAGTGAGGGTAGTGACCACGCTGACACCGGGTTAGACTCCAGCCCCCAGGACAACCAGGGACTCACAGTAGAGGGACACAGGAAGACAGTGTGCAGTGTGGTTTCCTCGAAGACTCACCCTGTCAATATTACAGAGAAAAGCTTAGAACAGACCCTCAGAGTTTCAAAGACAGGTGTTCCTTCCTAGCACACATTTGGCGCACCGGGAGGGAGCCGTGGCCTGTCTCTGACCACGGAGAGCGGTCATCAGAGCTGAACAGCGCTCTGCGCTACCCGCCATGCGCCGCACTCACCGTCGGGCAGGGCGGGCTCCTCGTCCTCTTCCTCAGCCTCAGCCGGGGCTCGGTATGGGGGCGGCAGCTTCATGGGCGGCGGGGCTGCTCCTTGCCTCTGGAGATGCAGAATTGGAGAGAAGCGTTAGCTGCGTCTCTGTGACCCTCCTCTCCACAGGCGTGAAAAGATCACCCGGAGAGATTCTCACGGCAGCCAACTGCGTTCCTAACCTGAAGATTACAAAACAAATTGAGGGCTGGGGATGTAGCTCAGCGGTACAGCACCTGCCTGGCAAGCGCGAGGCCCTGGGTTCGATTCCTGGTACCAAAAAAAATAAAATAAAATAAAACAAATCAAACTTATGCTCTTAGGCTTTCTGTATTTTATAAAAAGGCTCTGATGTAAACACACTGAAGCAGACAACTGAGAATTCAAATGCGCGGCTTTGAAGGCTGGTGACCTTCCCAGAGGCATTCCTTCCCCCAGGGAGAAAGAATCACCAGGTACCTGCATTTTCTTTAAGTGGTGAAGCACAACCTCCTTTGTTATGAACAAAATGATTTCTATGAAAGGAACTTCTTTAGAAAAAACAAAAACTGTCTGATGTACTAGTTCTGCAATTATTTAAATTCTTTCTTCAATTAAAGTTACAGATTTTATCCTTTAAAAATATTTGAAATATCAAGAATTTCTAACTGGAAAGACACAATCAATAGATGGCCAACGCATATTTTAATGTTTTAAAAAAAGGACCTCTATGTAACTATTTGTGCATAACTAAGTTTTTCATTTACATGTCAAATGATAAAACACATCACTTGGTCTATAGAGTTAAAGTAGAATAAAGCTCTGTGATCAGACGACCGTCACAGAATGAGACGTCCTCTCATACGAGAAGAGACAGGTGCCCCGCTTCACAGAGAGCCGCGCACTGCTGCAGAGAGCGGAGGTGGCTACCGAGGCCTCAGACGCCTACGCCGCTGGGTACAGTCTGTTTTGCTGCTGCTTCAAGTGCATTCAATTACGCTTCAAACTAACGGAATTGCCCAGGGAGCGGGCGGCGGCCGGTCCAGCCCAGGGAGCAGGCATGGGAAAATTTCCCCCAGGACACAAGAAAGACAGTGTTTGGGACTCACTGAGGAACATGCGTATTTATTCAAGACACTGTCTAACCAAAGCAGTAATTCTATGTATTTGTAGAAAATCCCAAAATCCTAAGACACAAGAGTGATGAAGAAAAGATGCCAAAGAGGAAATGCTTATTAAGCAGCGATACAAAAATGTGATCACTGTGGCTCTTCAAGGCTTTTAAATTGAGAAACAAATGTCAATCAAATGAAGAGAAAAAGCAAACTGTTTACTTCCCGGAACCGTTTTCTCTCAGAACCAGGTTTATTCGACATCACAGAGAGTATCGGGAACACCCAGGGACAGGAATTCCCTCGAGCAGAGCTTGGAAGACGTACCCGAGGGGAAGCTGCCTCGGCTGCACGTGGCTTCCTCAGCGGCCACACGCATCCCCTTGAAGGAGAGTGTGACGCCCTGCTGTGTGCGGGAAGGGCATGGCTGGGCCCGGGCTCCTGGAACAGCAAGGGGCACACGGCCAGGCAGGTGATGCCACCCCACAGGGCAGAGGATGTGACTCGCCCCGGCATCTCCCCTTTAAGGACAGCCTAGCACCGGGAGCCTCCTTCAGGGTGGGCTGACCGACTGCACAACCGCTTGTCCCCGTGCCACCTGGGCTCCCTGACGGATAAACCTTGGGCAGATGGCAGCGATACGAATGACTGTGGTGCAGCAGCACCTGTGTTAACCCCACCTGGAGTGCAACCCACTCTAGTCCTGCACAAGGACAGCCGCAGAGGTCACGGCCCTCCCGCCCTGCACGCCGTCGGCCAGCTTGGCATCCGCACTGACCGGCCGGGGCCCCCTCCCCCACAGCCACAAGCGCCACGCTGCACTGCCCTCCTTCCTGAGTTCCGTGAACACCCGGGCTTGCACGTGGCGCCTAACTTTAGGAGTCGCACTTTAATTCCTCCTAAATTATACTCTGGCAGTTTGGGAGCAGGCGCACCTTCCAGAACCAACTCCACCGCGAGGCCTCGACCACAAGGCCGACGAGCCGTTTCAGCCCACGCACATGGTTTCTTGGCTGCCAGCGCAAAGTAAATTCCAAAGGATAACAGACTCTTGCCTTTTTTTTTTTTTCCCTGAGTCTCTGCTTTTTATTTCCAATTCTGTTTTTGTTTCCGATACTGGGTGAAGTGTGGCTCTGGGGCACACTTGGGCTGTGACCTAGGCTCCGGTAGTGCGTTCACGGCTGCAGTAAGTGGGAATGGACATTTAAAAACACATTTTTAAATAAACCCAGAGTAAAAGAGAACTCATGCTGGAAGTCTAAAAAGACAGTACTGAATAACAGATGTTCAACTTAAAATATTATTGTTTTTATTTATTTTTTGACAGGGTCTTGCTATGTAGTTCAGGCTGGCCTTGAACTCACTATGTAGCCCAGGCTGGCCTCAAACTCGCAGTGATCCTCCTGCCTCAGCCACCCCCCGTCCCCTTCCCCCGGTGCTGGGATTATAAGCGTGCACCATCACTCCTGGCTCAAACTTAAAATATTGAAATGCATGAAACACAGGCTTAGAAGAAAATTTATGGTCTTAGTGATTATTTTAGAAAAGAAGGAAAGGTAAAAAATCAGCTTTGCGGGGCCGGTGAGATGGCTCAGCGGCTTAAGCGCCTGCCCGGCAAGCGCGAGGGCCCGAGTTCGACTCCCGGAACCCACATACGAAAAAGGGGCCGGTGATATCGCTCAGCGGCACGGGCGCCTGTTGGCGCGCGAGGTCCTGAGGTCGACCCCCCGGTACCCACAAAAAAAAAAAAAAAAAAAAAATCAGCTTTGCAAGTAAGTAAAGATTTCTTGGGGATGGAGAATAAACCCAAAGAAAGAAATAAGACAATATAAAGATGAGAATGAAATTAACTAAGCAGAAAAATAATACAAGGGAGAAGATCAACCCAACAATTCACGGGTTAACTCTTGAAAAAGAAGAATTAAATGAAAAACTACTTCTAAGATTAATCAAGAAAAATGTAAGCGATTAACTACATTCAGAATTGAAAGAACTAGATGAAAAAGAGACAGTAAGTGGAGAAAAGACAGAATGACTTCATGCCCACAAATGTAAACCACTTAGGTGCTACTTTGGTATTCCTAGAAACAACTCCATGGCCAAAGCTAACTCTAGAAAAAACAGAAAATCTAAATAGTTCAATAACTACTAAAGAACCGAATCAGTATTTTACTTCTTTCCCACATGGAAGACCGACCTATAGGCTAACTGGCTGAGCAGTGAAGGATTAGTTATAACAATTTCACACACACTGTCGGAAGACGAAGAAAGACAAATGCTTTTCCTGTGCATTTTAATAGCCAAACCTCAAACTAATCTCATGTACGACCATGGACACAAAAAACATAAAAGAAATAATAGTAGCTAAGGGCAAAAATAGATTATGATCAAATTAAGTTTAATCCAAGAATTCAAGGTTGGCTCAACATTCTAAAATTTGTTAATGCAATTTACCATATTAAGGGATTCATTGAGAAAAAAATTATATACACAAAAACACGTAATTATCTCGGTGAATAATAAATTTTATAAAATTCAATGGCAAGCCATTCCTAGTAGGAATTCTTAGTAAAACAAAAGTGAAAGAGAAAGACTCCTTCACCTGAGGGGTTACCTACAAATCCCTTTAGCACACAGCATTTTCCACAGTGAAATATTACAAAAAATTCCTTAACTATCAAAAGGGAAGAGAAGAGAATGTTCGCTATCACTTTCATTATTTCCATTAAATATACAACTGAAAGTCTTAGTAGATACCATGAAATAAGAAAAAGAAATTTTGAAGAGATAAATAAAACAACCTTTTTCCAAAATATCTATTATCTGTATCGAAAATCTCAAAATGAAAATCTATAGACACAGTATTAGAATTTGAGGTTCACATTCTTATTAAAAATACTTTATATATATTTATAGAGTACATAAAGATACTAGAAGGCCATATATGAAATATTTAAAAGGGTCATCTTTAGATGGTAGGTTTGTAAGAGATTTTTTTTTTTTTCTTTTTAATTTCAGCATTTTTGTGTTCCCAGCTTTTGGCACTAGGCCAGTTTTGTTATGAAAGAATAACAGAATGATGCTATAAGACACCAAATACATACATAAAAATTAATTTTATGACTGCACACTAGCAACAAACTGAAAATACAACATCGGAAAGAGCCAACTTCTTTTCAAAATAATCTATAGATTCAACGCAATTCCAACTGGATCCTGAGGGATTTTTTCTGGTGGAAGCCGGGTAGGTGATTCCAAATTTATACAGGAAAGAAGGCCACATGGAGACGAGGCTTTAGAAGAAGATGTGAAAGAATCTACCCTCCCAGAAGACACGATTCGTTACGAAGTGCGACGCTCTGGGTGTGGGGCACGCGTGTGGACAGACACACTGACCAAACCGGACGAAGAAACAGAGCGCCCCAGCTGGTAAACTGAGGCAGGACGGGGCTGCATTCCAAGTCAACGGGTAAAGGAGGCCCTACTACAAAAGGGTTGGATACTACTTATCTTTATGGGAAAAAATGAGATTCCATCCTTACCTGACACTAGATCCTAAAATAATATTTAGGTCAATAAATTCTACTAGAACAGCAGAGGGATCACAGGGAGGTGGCCAATTCTGACTGGAAAAGGAGTTTTCCGGGGCAGAGGGATGAACGGGGCTCGCAGGGGACAGCAGCGGGGAGGGGACCTTCCAGCCCAGGAGAAGGGCAAGGCCGGTTTCAGCAGCACCAGGCGGGGTGGGTGCCCTGCCCAGCAGGACACGGCCCACATGGCATGGCGACGGCTGGCTTGTCCCCTTTTTGTACCTGCGCGTCACCAGGTTTCTGGCCTTGGTCCTGGTGAGAACCGGGGCACAGTAAGGACAACGTGCATATACGTCTACACGGACGCTCTTCACGCCAGTCTGCAGCTACAGCTCAGGCATGCGAACAGAAGCAGACGCTCTTTAGAAGCCAGAGTCCCCACTTACCTTTTCCTTTTTCTCTCTGGTGTCTTGGTCTGGGGTGTTGGCCACTTTGCTGCCCTTGTTATGCGGATTAGGGATGACCTACACCGCAAAGAAGAGGGAGAGGAGACCCAGTGTAAGTCCAGAGGCCACAGTCACTGCATTCCTCACTGGCGCGCGCGTGTGAGCGTGTGTGTGCACTCGCGTGTGCACCTGGTGCTGGGGTCTCACTCAGGGCCTCGCCCATGCTAGGCGAGTGCTCTGCCAGCGCCACACATGCACCCTTCTTCCCGTACTTACTATTCAACTTTGAGGCTTTGTCTGAACACCGAAGCTAGGAGGATCGCAATCAGGGCAAGTGCTAATACTTCAGAAATTTGACGAGACATATATCCATAACATTTTGTAAAATTAAACATTTGCTTGTGGGTCCAGAAAATGAAGATCAAGAAGACGGTTACAACACCGTCATGCAGATGTCTCATCTTGGAAAGTTTCAGTGGTGACCTCGGTTAATTTCCCAGAGTAGGAAACAGCATGTGTGGGGCAGAGCCACCTCCGCCCTCACCGTGTCCCAGGTGAAGTTCGTCGTGAGCGCGCTGCGCGCACTCAGTCGATCTCACCGTCACGGACGGCGCAGGGTGAGGCACAAACCCCCTTCCCTCGCCGATACGCGCAGTGCGGTGGGGGCTTCGTGCAGTATTTTCCATCCTTCCGTGGTGCTCACAAGGGGCCTGACACATAGCTGTGCTCCATGAATGTTGATAAATTTATGAAGTTAACTTTTATAAAAATAATTTTAATCCTTAATGATGCCAACAGTACAGGTTACTTTGGGGCTCATTTCTTTCTGTAAAACTAGGGAACATCTAAAGGAAGTATATTATTTTAGTCATTTTTCAAGGTTCTTCAAATGGCTAACACAAAGTCTTGGCATAAAACCTGTGACAGACGTGACAACTGAAAGAAAAGCCAATCTCCTCTCCCAGAAAACTAAAGGAACTGCCTGCCCAGAGAAAATTACACAAACAGAACATATTTCTGCTTCCTCTACAGGCAAGCTGAAATGAAACTGTCTCCACTTCCACTACACTAAGGAATTAACTCAGAACCAACCGGAAGGCCTCAGGAACGTGTCACTTCAGTAAGAAACGCTCTCGGGTCCTCAGGGCCTCCTCTCTGAACCCGGCCAGGTGCTCGGTGCTCAGGCCTCCACTCCACGCACACGACAGCCCAGGCCAGAGCCTGAAGAATCTTAACACGAAGCCACGCTGGGCCTACTTTGTCCCGTGGTGGGATCAGCTGAGGCCGGGCTGAGACAGAACGTCTGTGACGTCTACACGGCAGGATGTCTGCACGTTTTGGCAACAGCAGAGAAATGTTTCTGGATACATATCATTAGCAAAATTCAGAACACAAAATGCTCACCAAAAAGACTTCATCTTTTAGAAAAAATAGAAGACAGTATATTTCTTGTGAAAGTAAAACATACATTTGTATATGATAAATATGGAAATATTAATATACAAAAACTGTATGTGCCCAAAAAAGTAGGTGCCATTATAAAACAATGGTACTAAGGAAGTCCGACTAGAATACAGGAAGAAAGAAAACAGCACATGACCGTAAACCAAATGAACTGAGATGGCCCCAATTTTAAAAGGGTATGTGTTGGAATATGAAAAAGAAATATTTGATGCCACTGTGAAATGCGGTTATGTTACTAAGTGGAAAAAGTTACACCAGAATAAAAACTTCCTACAGAGGGGTGCAGCATAAATAAAGAATTCTGTTCCCAAAGAAGCATTTATTTGCCAAGTAAATCTAAGTGGGTACATAAGTTTCTCTAGCTTGCTGAAAATACGCTGAGTGTTTAGAAGCTTACAAAGGCAAGGTGCTGGTAATAAAGCAGCTGATAGCGCACACACACAAACCATCACCCAGTGTACGGTGTGGGGAGGATTTTTACATGACCAAGGCACTTTTAGAGAGTGGGCCTTTGATGGGCACACCATTAGGAAATGACTTCATTTTGGGGTTTTAGGAAAGTTCGACATTTAATGGAATCTGGTTAAACTGAAGGTAGCTGGCTCTCGTGGCCTGAGCGCAGGCTGTAGTCCCAGGTACTAGAGATGAGGCAGGAGGATCACCTGAGCCCAGGAGTCCAAGGTCACCTGGGAACCATATCGAGACCCTTTCATCTCAAGAAGAAAAGAAAAACTGACTAAGGCATTGCCAATGTTTCCTATCCCTGGGCGATCTGTGCGACTTGCACAAACAATTACGCCAAAGAGACCACCATTTTGCTAAGAGGTAAAACGATTTGGTTCATCGCCTTCTTCGATAGGAATCACTTTGTACCTAAACAAGTTTAAAAGACATAGTAATTAACACTATCGGCTGAATAAATCCAATCGCCTAGCTGCACCCAGCGACAGCCCAGTGTAGGACAAACGGGGTGCACCGTGCGGCAGCGGGGACACCACCCAGTGGACAAGGACAGAGCACAGCAGGCGCTCAGGAGATTTTCTTTACTGAAGAGTCAGAAGAAACCGCACCGTTCATGTCATGCCTGCAGATTCCAGCCCACTCACCAGCACAGGCAAACCGGAAGCTTGGCGTTATGGTCCACTCCTTAATCTACTTAAGTGCTTCGAGTCTTTTTCGGCAGGGCATCACAGCTGGCCCCAGAAACGTATAATTAGATCGACCCATCTGCAGTCAACATTGTTCCTTAGGAACTATCATTTGGCAAAGCATAACTTGGGCAATTTTTCTATGGGATTCAGTTTCCAGAAGTAAAACAGATGGCCTCAACTATATTTTTAATATCATAAGAGGTTAAAAGCTGGACTCCAAAAAGTCTGACTTTTGAATTTGATGCAAATGAGAAGCCTTTATCTGGTCCACTTCACAGCTGGGCGCAGGTGACAGTGTGAGCGTGAGCAGCTCTAGGGATGGAGCCACATGCCGCAGCTTCCCAGTGTCCCTGACACCCCGCGAGGCCCGAGCGGCTGCCTGTCCACCTGCCCAGTCCACCTGGCAAACAGCAATGTCTGCGAGCCTTAATGTGCCATGGCTGAAAACCACTGCATCACTGTATTAAAAAGCAAATCATTTTGTTAAATATGCGACGTTTCCCTACAGTTCAAAGCTCCTGTTTTGAGCAGCTGTCTTCCATCACAGCGTAATAAACACTGCTTCCAGCAGTCGGATCTGAGGGTGACGTTTCTGCAGCCATGGACACTTTCACGTCAGAATTCAAATCCCACACCAATTAGTAATGAATTACGGGATAAAATTTTTATGACCAAATACCGCCACTTTTAAATTCAAAACTCCTATAGAGGGGCCGGTGAGATGGCTCAGCAGCATAAGCGCTTGCCCGGCAAGCGCGAGGGCCCGAGTTTGACTCCCGGATCCCACATACGAAAAAAGGGGCCGGTGATATCGCTCAGCGGCACGGGTGCCTGTTGACGCACGAGGTCCTGAGGTCGACCCCCGGTACCCACAAAAAATAAACTCCTATTGAACATGTAATAACACTGTCAACATGTTTGTATTTCTGTTTTAATAAATATCCAGAACACTGGATGGTACTTCTAATATGTTTTATGTTCAAAGAGTTTCATAAACAAGGTAACTGGCTCAGAATAGAGAACTAACTCACCTCCAACTTAGCAAAGTGGTAACTAGGGAATCAGGACATTAAAAACCAGGCTGTTTGACTTTACCATCTGTGACTTAAATCAACACAGACTGTAATGATTCAAATTTGACCAGGAGATCAACACTGGGGGGAAAATGGAAATTAAAGTTAATGACTAAATTTGCCTGAAGCTAAGCAGGTATTTTTTGTAAGCATTCTGGTGTAACTATGAAGGATCCCAGATGACTCGTTTATTGAGGGGGTTGACCCACTGATTTCCTGTTGTGTTAGGAGGTGGGCACAACAGGAAGAAGGTGGTCACTGGGGTGTGCCTTTGAAGGGTGTATCCTGTCCCCAGCCCCTCCTCTTTCTGGCTCTTTTCCTGCTTGCTCCACTTCCTGGCCACCATGAGGTGAGCAGCTATACTCCACCAGGCCCTTCTGCCATGATTTCCTGCCTTGAAGACAGCTGTCCATGGACTGAACCCTCCGAAGCTGAGAGCTAAACTTGTGTATATCATGTAACTTAAAATGAAAATATATGGAAAACTATTTGGAGGCAAAAGCTCAACCCACAGGAAGAGAAGATATTGTTGAATTTTTGAAAATGAAAAACAGAACTTACTCTTGGTGTGGATGAGAGGCTCTGAACAACAAACACCACAGGGTTCCCCGCGTTCTTGATGGCCTCGACAGCCTCTTGGTGGGTGGCATTCTGCAGATCCACACCGGACACCTGAAACACAGGAGAAAGTCATTTGGGCAGGACCTGGAGGTGGCAGGTGGCTGACTCAGAGGTCACGATGACTGTCGGCTCATGGCGGGGGCGCTAGTGAGGGAACACACAGCCAGACAAGAGTGAGGCTGCCATGTGATGCTGTGCTGCCTCAGGAGAACCCATATACGTGGGGAAAAACGATGCTGCACCATCAGGACAAGTCAACGGGAGAAACACATCATCAGCAACAGCTCGGATTAAGTTTACATCCAACACTGGCAATTCATAATGCAAACTCTGTTATGTGATAATTGTAGAATGACGTGTTGTGTGTGACAGAACCCCATGTTGTCACCTCTGCCTCTAGCACCACACATGATTCTGAGTGGGGTGGGGCAGCAGAATCCCTTGGGACTTCTATTGTCTACTACATTGAGGGGAATATTTTAAACAAATTGGCTTACCATAATTTAGAGGTTGACCATTTCTCATATTGTGTTAAAAAACAAGTACCAGTAAAATAGGCTCTTTCATTAAAAGTGTTCTATATCCCATACATTTGACTACCCGGAAAGGTTTCTTATTACGGAAACGTGAAGCACCTAACCTGCTACTGTGTCCACACGTTTCTAAGGCCACTCTGCGTGTACTAAACAAGTCTGTGTGCAACCAAGCCTATGTCGGTGTTGAGAGGGGGCAGTCGGGGCAGTAACAGTCTGTGCCACTGCCTTGCTTTAAGGGGACAGAGTGCAGGGACAGAGGGGTTTTCCTGACAGATTTCCACAGGGATAAATGGGAACCACTGAAGTTAGCAAAAAAAAAAAAAAAAAAAAAAATGGATTCTGTCACAGTACAACGAAAATCTTAGATTTTCCTCAACTTTAGAATTATAACTCAAAAGCTCATCTCTTCACACAAAGACCCATTTGTGAGGGCCGGTGAGACGGCTCAGCGGCTTAAGCGCCTGCCTTGCAAGCGCGAGGGCCCGAGTTCGACTCCCGGATCCCACATACGAAAAAGGGGCCGGTGATATCGCTCAGAGGCACGGGTGCCTGTTGGCGCGCGAGGTCCTGAGGTCGTCCCCCCGGTACCCACAAAAAAAAAAAAAAAAAAAAAAAAGACCCATTTGTGAGAAATTACATTCTAACTTTCTAGATTAAAAAATTCTTCTTATGGATCTAAAACATTCACGCTATTACTTTAAGACACATCTTATAAAATATAGGCAGAACTGATTACTAGGTTTTACTTAAAAACAACAACAACAAAAATCTCTTCATAAGCAAACAAACGATTAAGTGTAAGCTTTCAAGCGAACTGCGAGTTTGAAAAGCTAAATGCTTAAATCTGAGGGAAAACTTCGGGTTCTTGTCACTACATATAATGTTGGGTAAGTGTGAGGATATTGTTTATTAAACTGACAATAGAAACAAATGAAGGACAACAAAATTTAAAAAGATAAAGCAGCGAACATTCCACTGAAAACACACAGAAGACACGTGCGAAGTCACTGCAGGGACACAGAGGGGGTAAGGACCGGGGGCCGTCCGCTCTGTGGCGGCCACTGTGGAAATGCAAGTCAGATGCACAACGCAGTGCGAAGGCCTGGCACAGTGGCCCAACAGCGACACAGTGACAAGAGCGAGTCCACTGAGGATGCAGAGAGGGACTGTTCCACTCATCCATGGCGGCTGCAAACCCAGGGGTCCTCCAGAGCCAGCACTGGGCTGACCGTGAAACCCAGAAGCGATGCTGCTGAATGCTCGTCCGGAGCAATGAGGAGCAATTTTCATCTAGGAATTTATACCCACGCAAGTGTTTATGGCAGCTTTATCTGTCAGAGCGAGAAACAAGAAGCCGCCCGGGTGCCTTTCCAGGGCGAACAGTTGACAGACAGGTGAGTCCACGCCACGGACACGGTCGCTGCAGTCTCAATGTCTTCATCCCCCAAAATGTGGGGGTCGAACTCCTACCCACATGGTGAAGGTCTCAGGGGTGACGAGGGCACGGCCTCTCTGCCCCAGGAGTGGGACCTGTGTCCGTGCCCTCTGCGACCCGCAGCAGGGCCCCAGACCCCGAGCCGCAGGCCCCAGCGCCGGGCGGGGACTTTCTGCGGACTCCGGGCGCAGAGCCTGCGGTTGTCTCTGGCTCTCCTTCTCCTTTGCCTCCCATCTGCTAGTAAATCCCGTGGCTCTGCGTTTGACACAGACCCGCAGTCTGCCCGCACACCTCCCTCTCCATTGCTGTCCCCTGGCTCAGGCCGCTCCTGCCCCCTAAGTCACGGCCACCAGCTTCAGTGAGGTTCTTGCTTCCCCTGGCCGGGAAACCAGACCCTCCTCTACACGGTGCGTGCGGCTCGGAATCCTCAGTGACCTCCACCAGCCGGGCAGGCGACCTCCCGGACCTCGCAGCTCTCGGGGTGCAGCTCCCCATCATCGGGGACACCCTGCCTGCCCCCGCCCCTTGCCTTCACGCAACCCCGCGCTTCCTGCCACTCTTCCGAGTCCTCCCTGCCGGAACACCCCTCCTCCATGCATCCCCAGGGCCATGTCCTCCCGTTCCCCACATGGTCCTCCACTGACCATGACGAGGCTGATGACGGGCGTCCCTGTGCCTCGGGTGTTGTCCTCATCTCCTGATCACCAAGGGGCCTGCGGACTTCAGGGCCACGGCTGGCTACCATTTGTGTCTTTCCAGCTGGATGGCACCATTAGACTAATTTGCTGACTACCACACCACAGGCTTTTTAATGTGGGCCTTCTAAGGAACCAATGACGCTACAAGAAAGCAGATTTTGAGGCTTGCTTTCCGTTCTTCCGCCTCGAACTTTTCCTTACTGAGCCCCTTTAATGTCTGTGGAACCACTGCAGAGAGGCTTAATGTGATGTAAGCTGTTTCTCATTTTTTTTTTTTTTTTTGTGGGTACCGGGGGGTCGACCTCAGGACCTCGCGCGCCAACAGGCACCCGTGCCGCTGAGCGATATCACCGGCCCCTTTTTCGTATGTGGGATCCGGGAGTCGAACTCGGGCCCTCGCGCTTGCAAGGCAGGCGCTTACGCCGCTGAGCCATCTCACCGGCCCCTGTTTCTCATTTTTTAAAAGCAGCAATCATTGCATTTGCACCACCCCGTCACCCATCTCTCCCGTGCTGTGTCTCCACCTAGCCACTTACCACAGTTTAAAATTTCACACAGCGTTTTATTTTCTCTCCCCTTCCACATCATGTAACACCAGAGGGGAGGAGGTTTGGTCATTTTCTTCACTGCCGTATTGCCAGTGTGTGTAAAGCATCCTTCAACCGAAAAGCCAAAATCTGAAGCTTTGCGAGCGCTGCCATGACGCCAGAGAGGAGACTCCCTGACCTGTGAGCCAGGGCGCAAGGCACAGATGTGTTTTCAGGCACTGTGTGCTGCGGAGACGAAGTGCTAATGAATTCCGGGTTCAGATCGGGGTCCCGACTCCAAAATTCTTCATCTCATATGTGCATGTGTTCCCAAACCTGAAAACTCCAAAGCCTGACGCATTTCCGGTGCCTGGAATTTCAGAGAAGGAATTTCGACCTCGGTAACCCAGGTTTGCACCCACGGAGCGGCTTCATGTGGTCCTCGGGTTTGGTCCTTGCGATGATGCTTCAGGCTTTGAAGCCTCATTTCCACTTTACTTGGAAATTAAGAAGAAGGTGGGCCTAGTGTTTGTCCCAGAACAAATACAGACTAAGAGAGTCGGAGCGCAGATCCCAACTCAACCTCCAGAGCCCCTTCCTTGTCGCGGGCTGAAGCACTGGGCGACGACCAGCATCCAAAACGTGAGTGACAGCAAGCAGGTCTGGCAAGGGGACCCCAGTATGGTGTCACCAGGGACACACGGCACAGAGGCATGTCCTGCCTGACCCCAGGGTGTTTTCAGCATGAGATGTGCCTGGGCTGAGCTCCCACAGCCCACCCATGGGGCTCCCAGCTTCCCAGGGTCCCCCTTCCTCTGGGGAGCAGCTGGCTCAGGACACAGCTTACACTGGCGAGAGCTTGGAGGATGCAGGAGGGGCCTCGTGCTGCCATCCGCCCCCATCTACACGAGCCCTTTGTATTCGTCTTTCACAACCCGGAGGTAATGTTTTATCATTTTATTTGCTCCTTCCCCATACTGGAGAAACTCACAGATTGTGCACACAGTGTACAAACAAAGGCCTAGGAAAAGGACACCATAGTACACACACACCAACACATGAAGAAAGGTCTGACCAAATGATATTTTACTGTCTTAAAAACATTTCAGACATGCCGGGTGTGGTGGTGTCTGCCTGAAACCCCAGTACTCAGGAGGCTGAGGCAGGAGACTCCCCATGAGTCAGAGGCCAGCTGGGCTACATAGTGAGTTCAAGGCCAGGCTGGACTAGATAGTGAGACCCTGTCTCAAAAAATGAAAAAGAGTTTCAGACACAAACAGCATTTTAACATGACTACCTCGAGGATTTTATCTCCAGTTTTCAGTGTGCTGGTCCTCCCTGCCGGGCTGTCTTCCAGCACCTGCTTGATGAATATGCCCCTCAGCTCCTCCCCGTTCTTCAGGCGCTTGATGACCGTCTGTCCACCAACGATGCTGATCCCCAGAGACACGCTGGGCTCTCTGAAAATCTCCACACTGCAAAGGACAGGAACAAAACTCGCTTGAGAACAGCTTGATTTAGTCCGTTCTTTGTCACCATAGGTATATTCCATTTGTGCCATGTCTTTGTGACTCATTTTATAAAAGTACATTTTCTAAACATATTTTTTATAAACGTCCTATAACTTACACTGGTTCCAAAATCAGAAGATGCTATCAACAACGGATGCCATGTGAAAGTGTAAATTCTGGAGCAGACGGTAAATACAACTTGAGATTCCGAGGGGACAGTGGGCCTAAGTTCCTGTCCAAGCCACAGTCTGCTTCCTGTGTTTGGTGTCGCATTTATACGCACCTCATCAAAAACGAGAAGGTTGAGGAAATAACAAATGGTGAAAAAAAAAATCAAGAAAGCCATATGTATTATTTTAGTAAAGAGTTCTGGCTTTCGGAATAAAATAAACTGGCCAACGTGAGCACCCAACTCATGCCTGTCCAGCTGGACGATGAGCCCTGGGCTCTCACGCCGGGTTCCCCTGCGCCCGAGGCTGGAAGGCGGCCTCTTCTCCCTGTCATTTTAAAAAGAAACTATGGGGGCAGATTTGCCCCACAAATATTATGGGATTTTCTGAAACCAAAGCGACCTGGCCAGTAATGAACTCAAATGAAGATGGGAGCCAGAAAACAGCAACTCAGAGCTTTGAAGACAAAACTCAGAATTCAACCACAAGAAGAGAACGGGCAGGCTGAGCGGCATGCGGGATTACTAATGTGTGGAACGAGTGGTTGAAGGGAGACTGCTGTCCCCAACACGCAGCCCTGGCGAGGACTCTGAGCACCCCGAGGGAGCCAGGTTCAGTCTGGAGGCTGCGCGAGTTGGGGTGTCTCGGGGGGGCGGCGGAGGGGACCGGACGCAGCAGAGGCCTTGCGTGTGGGCACAGGCTCCCCGCACCCCGCAGCCCCACCCGGTCCATCCCGTGCTGACTGTGTGCTTAGCCCATCGCTACTGCCACGCATGGGCACTGCAAATGGCTCTCTCCTACTGGGTATGGAGACCGTGCTGACATCCGTTACTGGAGTCTTTTTCGTTGGTACCAAGTCACTGGATAAGACAGAATGAGACTAAAGTGGAAGCTGCCAGCACGCAGTGAATTATTGCGATTTTGCAATCATTAGAGTAAGCAAGAGCATAACAGCACATGAAATGCAGTACACACGCGCTCAGTACTGTGTGGTTTCTCTTCTAAGAGAAGCCTGGAGTATAAACAAAGCGCAAGATAAAATAGATAACAGGAAACTAGACAAGAGGAGCTAGACCCCCTGTGAACGGGGCGGGGACCCAGAGACGAGGCAACAGGAAGGATAAGCCGTGTTAGCGCCCACTTCCCGCGAGGGATACAGTCATCATGCACAGCAAATATGTGCCGACAAAAATAAAACCTAGAAAGTGGTAAAAAGCTGAGTGTGGAAGAATAATGCCCTGTCAGATGAAGAGAAGACTGGGGTCTGCTCGCTCTCGAAGGCCAGCGATGTCACCACATACATTCTCGGGGGGCCCCAGTGGCTGAAGCTCGGCGTCTCTTCTCCTTCACCTTCTTCTCTCTCAGGCAACTCACTGAGGGGAGACAGGAAGAGTGCACAGCTGAGGAGACACGTTCCCGTTCTTTCTCTCTTTTTTTGAGACAGTGTCTTGCTATGTGGTTCAGGCTGGCTTTGAACTCACTCTGTAGCCCATGCTGGCCTCGAACTCACAGTGATCCTCCTGCCTCAGCCTCCTGAGTGCTGGGATTACAGGCGTGTGCCACCACACCCTGCTGCTCTCATTCTTACAGGGGCTGGGAAAGTTCTGAAATTGTACAACCTATAGGTACTAAACAGTTCTCAGCTTCTTAAATATTGGCATCAATAAATATGCAAAGCAAACACACTGCGTTAACACTCAACACGGCAAATCCCCACCCAGCACAGACAGCCACACCCTGACTGATGGTCTGTAAGTTGCACAATGTCTATGAACACACACTGGTGTTTTAATCTAGAAGTGATTTTTCTAAATAAGTGTTTGATTTGCACAATTTCATCTCAGTTTCTTTATCAGTATGGGAAGTATGCTTCTTAAAACTTGGTACTGACTGACCAGCTAAGGGAACAGTCCGCCTGGCGGAAGGCCGCTCAGCTCCCACTGTCTTGGAGGCCGTGCTGGCCCTGCCCCACGCCACCCCAGCACCAGGCTCAGTGCTTCCCGACACCCGCACGTCCTCCGCTGGGGCCTCCGTAAGCAGACACAATGCTCTGGGCTCACGTGTGTTCCTCCATGTGAACGCAGTCGTGCGTGACAAGCACACACTCAGAGGCTACGCAGAGCAGACGTGCGCACCTAGGCACACATGCAGAGCGTGCCTTGCCTGGCTGCAGCAGGGCCTGCTTTCTAGAGAACTTGCACCCCGCCAGCCTCCTTCCCGGCCGCGGTTCTCAGAGCACGAGTCTGCTCTTCGCTTCCAGCTTCTGACCTCTGTTCCACTCCCAACCACCGCTCTGATTTCCTCTCCGCGGAGACGGCCACCCCCTCGGAAGCGGCTCTGTGTCAGTGCCTGGACCTCTCCGGAGCTGGCAGCTGCACTCTGTGGTTATCCGCCCTGCAGCGCTCCTGTCTCCTGGTTTCAGATTCAGCCCCAGGCCCGTCGTTTCCTCTGGCTCTGTTCCTTCCCCTCCTCTGCTCACGCCGCTGTGCAGACTCCGACCCGGACCTCTCTCTGCTCCACCACCCACGGCCAGGCGTCACCTGCACCAGCCCTGCCAGGGCCTCAGCGAGAACCCCAGACACCGTGTCCCTGGACTCCGCCTGGCTCTGTGGCCCTGTGGCCAACTCAACCCTCAACGAGACCTCAGAGGAGCTGGTCAGCTTCCCCTCAGCCTGCTCTGCTCAGACGGCCCATGCGGAGGGGCGATGTCCCAATACCCACCCAGCCTCCTCCTGCGGAGACAAAAGCACCCTCCTACCTCTTCCCACTGCCGTGCTTTCTCTCAGTCTCCACTCGGTTCCTGTGTCCTCCCTTTCCCTGAGTTCCTGCGATCTGCCCATGGTCAGCATGATCCAGAGCTCACCTCCCATTCTCCCAGCAGCCACTCCGCGCTGCCCATTTGGGCACAGAACATCGCCTCGTTTTCAACACCGTGCGAAATTCATAGTAATCACTTAATACAGCAGGGTTAGCGGTAACATTTGTCTGTATTTTCCAAATGCTCTACCAAAATCATGCATTTTCCAGAAGCAGAGAAGCAAAGCGTGCACCCCACTCCACGGCGTGAAGACGGCAGAAACGGTGGCCTACCGTGCATTGGCGGCGTGTCTAGAGGACCAGGCTCTGAGGTGCTTCCTGGCCCCCCGGGGCCTAGGGAGTTGGTACAGAGGCAGATCTTGGTCTCTCCTCTGAGCCCCGGCAGGAAGATCCACGAGCACACTTGGGCCCAGGTCATCATCTGGAATCGTCACGCCTGAAGACAAACGCAGATGGTAAGACACGCAACTCTTCAGTCATTCAACAAACAGCAAAGGGCGCCCTCTACAGGTGGGTGGGCGCCCTGGGCGGGGCTGGGGGTGGAGCAGCAAGGGGTGGTGAGTGCGATGGCAGACTGTCTCAGGAAGGTGACAGGGCTGCTCCTAGAAGGTCACCGTCGTGGGCATGGCCTTGCTGAAAAAACACGTTAGCAATATTATTCTAGCCAGAGAATCCCCTCTATGACAGTGCGCAGCTTGCTGTAGTTTTCCCTTCATCGACCTCGCCTGTCCCAAGTCATAGGCGCACTGCCTATGCATCACTGGTTAGAAGAAATCATCCTGTCAGACAACAAATAAGCGAGTAAGACCACTCAGATTTTTTTTTTTTTTTTTTTGGTGGGTACCGGGGGTCAAACTCAGAACCTCGTGCGCTAGCAGGCGCCCGTGCCGCTGAGCGATATCACAGGCCCTTTTTTCCTATGTGGGTTCTGGGAGTCAAACTCAGGACCTCGCGCTTGCCGGGCAGGTGCTTATGCCGCTGAGCCATCTCACCGGCCCGACCACTCAGATTTTTAAAGGCTCTGTTCATGAATCTCCGAATTCTACTGCGTCCGTTACCTCAGCTGTCACATCAACTACAAGAAAGAAAGCAGAGATGCCAGCAGCTGCGTCTGTAGATGAGGAAAGTTGGGATAGGGAATTTCGCCAACTCTTACCAGGCGAGTAAGGTAGGTAGAATGTCGTAATTTATTTAAATGTTTACACAATTTTCTATGCCAAAGTCTCGTGAATTTTTATTTCTGTACAGGAGGCTGCAGCACTAAGCCTGAACTGCCCAGCAGGGGAGAGTGATGGCTTTGGGCTTCACTGTCTCGCTTCTCCCCAGGCCAGGTAGGACAGCGTAGAATCTTCCTATTAATAAGAAGACAGAGAAGCCGTAACTTTCTCCTTACCTCTGCCCAAATAAACGCCAGGGAGCCCCGTAGTGTCACTACCACAGATCACTGCTGACACCACGTGCAGCAAGCACACCGCGTGTGTACACGTGCACATGCGTTTGTATGTGGACCACACACTCACAATGAATAAACGTAGCACCTCCTTAATAAATCAAAGTGAGCTTCTAAGTAAAAAATTATGAATATACTGTTTTCGTAAGCAGAAAGCAAATCAGAAGAACATGTACCTACTCCAAAAGATGAATATAAACTTCACGTACTGCAAACACATACTAATATAAAATTTTAAAAAAGCAGCTCAGAGCTAATGTAGTTGTCAGAATGGATGCTGGGTATTTGTATCACACCATCCATGCCACAGAACCTGTGCATTTTCTATAACCTTGAAAAGTGACTGTGGGTTTCTAAATACACATCTTCAGGGATCTGGGAATGCCATTGATGATATTAACGGAATACCTAAAATAGCTGTTTATTCAAACAAGGCAAAGGGAAAGCCTAAAAATCTATCTACAAAGTACTGTGCAAGTGTTATGGTTTAAATCTACATGTCCCCCCAAAGCCTCATGCACTCATAGGTGCGGCTTTGGGTAAGTGACTGGATCGTGGGTGATACTCATCACTGGATTAGTCCACTGAGGAGTTCAGAGCTAAATGTGATGTTTGGTGAAGCCTGGTGGGAGGAGGTGGGTTACTGGGGGTGTGGAGGAAGTGTGTGTATATGTGTATCCCTCCTCCTCCCTTGATCCCTCTCTGCTTCCTGTCCACCATGCTCTGAGCAGCTCTCCTCTGCCAGGCCCCTCTGCCATGCCACCCTGCCTTGGAGCCAGTCAACTATAGACTGAAACCTCTACAAACTGTGAGCTAAATAAATCTTTCTTCCATATAGTTGTGGGTGCCAGGTATTAGTCTCAGTCATTAAAGTAACTAAGACTGCCGGTGAGATGGCTCAGTGGCCTACGCGCCTGCCTGGCAAGCGCGAGGGCCCGAGTTCGACTCCCGGATCCCACATACGAAAAAAAGGGGCCGGTGATATCGCTCAGCAGCACGGGCGCCGGCTGGCACGCCAGGCCCTGAGGTCGACCCCCGGTACCCACAAAAAAAAAAAAAAAAAAAAAAAAAAAAAAAAAGTAACTAAGACAGCAAGACACTGGGAAAGCTTACAGAAACCCAAGGAATTCTGTGTTGTTCTCCATTTTCTTCTAGAAAAGTGATCAGAGAAGCCCAGCAGCATGGTTAAGCCTGCAGAGCCGGGTGCAGGTGGAGTCCCAGGCTGTGGGAACTGGCCAGGCCCTGGGCCTGATGCTCAGCCATGGGTCTTGTTCTGGGGGTGCAGGGCAGCTCCCAGCAGCCACGAGCCGTGGGTCAAAAACAAAACACTTTCTCCTGCAATGTATTTCTTTAAAAATTGTGTTCTTGGAAGAAAAAAATGTAAATATCACAAATTACATGAGTAAAGTGTTAGCTGAAAGCTCAAGTATATGTAAGAAGATAAAATACATATTGATAAATAATATAGTTTTTACTGAAATGATAAGTAAAATGTATACTCTTACCAAGGTTGTAGAAATATGCTATTTGCTTCTTGTGGATTTTTTTAAATTTCTGGCAGAACTTGAGCTAGAAGACGTGCCCAGGGAAAAAAGGTCTCACGTAGCTTCCGCCCTTTGCTTTGTTTCCCAGCGAACAATGTGAGAAGAGACAAAGCCACAGGATTAACCCTACAGCTGAAGGGGAAGACGCCAACGCCACAAAAAATACTTTACAGTTTATCCAACGTTAATGTGGGCATCATTCATTCACACTTTCAAAAATTCACTCAACAAACATGCACAGAGCACCCACTGCTGGCCAAGAGCTTTCCAGGCACTGGTGACAGCAGATGTCCAGGGCCGCCAAGCTCCCATGGGGGGCTGATTCCAGGGGCAGCCATAGAGAAGGGCGTGGGGCCATAGCTGGGGCATCTGGGAAAGAAATGGGCGCTGCAGGTGCAGCGGCTGGGACTTGCGCATGCAGAGAAGGCTGATCTGAGAAGGACGTGGCTTTACAAGGACTTTTATTTGCCACACAGAAAGCACTCAGCTCTGCGCTGCACAAAGAATGGGGCCCAGTCTCTGAGCTTTGGGGGGAAAAAGACAGAGACAACAAAAAAACTTTAAAAGTTCTGTCCTGTGAGTCTTGCTATTTTAAACATAACTGAGAACTAAGGGTCTCATAGAAAACTGAACCACAGCGTCCCCCACCTCACGCACGGCAGCTTTGCGGCCCCCACCATGCAGCTTCCGGCTTCCTTCCCGGAATGTGCTTTATCTGATGATGGGGGCCTTTATTCTAGACTCCCAGGGCTCTGGCTCCCAGCTCTGTCACCCCACATTCAAGACATGGTAAAAACTATGGGCGATGTTTAAATTTTAAAAAATACTGCAGTGAAAGACACAGCGCCATGAACCCCCCTCACAGTCCTCCCCCGGCTTCGCACACACTCGTCCCATCGTCCTGGCCACTTCCTGCAGCGGCTCTGGTGTCCTCTCTCCTAAGGGTCTTTAGCTGCGCTGTCCTGGCTGCCCCGATGTCCTGAATCCATTCAAAATGTTTCCTTTTCATGGTCATTTTGACTTTGGGGAGGAGCTGGAAGGGATTAATGGCAATGTGTCTTTTACTATAATAAACTTTTTGGAAATTTAAACGTATATTTTCCTCGGCCCTTGTATTGAAAATCCCTCCCAATTTCCTGGAAGATGAAAACCCATCCAACATGACATCTGTGTCATTTTCCCATTTACTAAAAAAGAGAGGAAAAGAAAGAAAAACAAGGGCAGACTGCGGAGCCCATGGCACACGGCTAGGACGCACGCCATCACCCGTTAGCCACTCGCAGAGCACAGCCTGCAGGCCACGGCACCCAAGGCATACCCGCAGCCCACCCGCGCACACCCGCGCACACCCGCAGCCCACCCGCTTTCACCATGCTTGCGCTCAGCACCCCAGGCCTCCCGTAAGAGCCTCTACTGTAGGGTATTTAAGAGAAAATCAGACGTGATCTCTGACCAAGACATACAGATGCTTTTTCCAAACTTCTTTAAACGTCACCAAAACTCTTCCCACTTCCTCATCCTGAACAAATTTTCTGCTAAACTCAATACCACTTCCGCTCATGACCTCGTCCTGCAGCCTGGGAGTCAGGGTCTGGCGACGAGGCAGAGACAGCTGGGACGATGGCATCTCAGGGAGCACTGAGGGAGGTGCCGGCGCCCTCCCGCCCCACGTGCCACCCTCCTGTGCACCAGGCTCGAGACAGTCCCAGCACTGCCACCCTCGATTCTGAGAAGTAGGGGCCGTGTCCCCTGGGCCTCTGCGATGCTGGGTAATGACTGGAACAGGGCATGGAGGGTCAGATAACCGGAAGCCAGTGCTGGTGGGGAGTGGGCTCCAAAGCTCTGTACGTGGCGAGGCGCAAGAGCTGAATGGAACCCAGAAAAGGAGAGAAGAATCCACGCAGAGGGGCTGGGGGTGACTATCTCAGCAAAGGAGGAAAACCAGCAGTGAGTTCAAGGCCGGCTGACAGCTCTTGGGCCAGGGTCACAGACAGAAATGACAGCAATTCACCCTGGACCCACTCCCAGGACAGCATTCTGGGCTTCCGACGTCCTGCAGTCACACTGCACAGGCTCCTTGCCTGGGCTTTCTCTTGTGGGAGTCACACTCCTACGTGGGTTTGGTTTTAAGTTCTTTAAGGACATATAGATCTGCTGGTTTAGGGTTGTTGTCATCTCGTCTTGGTGGTGTGGGCCTTGAGCCCCGCATGCACTCTACCACCACGCTCCATCTTAGCCCAGATGCGCGTCCCTGGGATGAGCTGCAGGATGGAGAAGAGCCCTTTGCACACAGGCTCTCAACGGTGATTTTAAATTAACTGTGTTACGGGCAAATCTAAGACTACCTATTATGAATGGGGGCTCCAGGAACACTCAGGGAAATCCCTTCCTGGGGCAGTGGAGGCGCTGGAGAGGCCTGGGCTGGTGGGGGCCGGGCGGGAGGAGCCCCGCTCAGAGGAGGCTGGGATGGGACCCGATCTGCGTTTGCGGACAGGGCTCCCAGGAGGAAAATGAGAATCAGAGCACAGTGAATGCAATGCCTGGCTGCTGAACTCTGTGGCCTCAGCTCCTCGCCGTGTGGTCAGCACGGATGCAGACCCTCCCGCCTGCCCAGGTGGGCACCGGCTCTGCGGGCTCTCAAAATGCCCAAGTGTGTGGCGACAAGGGCTTTTCTAGTGAGCATGGGTCCGAGATAATTTTACCTGGCACTGTTCCCAAAGTCACCATCTCAAGAATAAATACCCAAGGCCTTGCAAAGTGACCAACTAAAGCAATCCAGGGTTGAATGGTGACCCCTAAAAAGATACACCATGTCCCAGAACCCACAAATGTGACCCCACTGAGGAAAGGGTCTTTGGGGTGCAGTTGAGTTGAAGATCTGAGGACAGACCATCCTGGATTTCCCACATGGGCCTCAAATCCACAGGTATCACTTGAGGCAGAGGGAGAGGACGCAGGGAGAAGAGGAGATGTCCCACGAGGACACAGGCAGCACTGGGTTGGGGAGACAGCCCCAGGCCGGGGACACTGTGGGGCAAGTGAGGAAGGCGAGGCGCAGCTTCTCCCCGAGCCTGGCTGCGGCCGGCCAGGCGCAGAGCGGCGGACAGGGTGTGCTATGTCACCATCAGCTGGCAGCAATTTATCACGGCATCCCAAGGAACAACGCGGAATGCAGAGGGGCCAGGGGGCGCCACTGAGAAGACACACGCAGGGCTCAGGGAGGGACTGGTCGCCCTGCATGGACAGCGGACAGTGTCGTTTCCTGCTCCTCCAACCCCACTCCCCACCCACCTTGCCTGCTCCACACCCCTGGCCATTCGCTCCGGTCCTTCCTGAGGGCACGAGCAGGTGTGACCGGGCAGCTGCTCCTCCAGCAGACAGCGCCACGTCTGCACCACTTGGGTTGGGCTGGGGGGGCATCACTGGCATCTGGGGTAGCGGCCGAGGAAGCTTCGATACCCCGGCCAGGCCCCAGCGAAGCCCTCACCCACACAAGAATGGTCACGGTAATCCAGTAGATGTGATCCCCTCGTTTATTTGTGTCATAGATCACCTCCAAGGGTTTAGTGGTCAGAGAGAACTAAAGAAATGTGATGAATTTAAAAAGCACTATATCTAGAGAGTTTGAGGGCAAAGAGTCCCATTTTTCTCTCAGTCTTGAACTTGGAAAGTTAGATAGATTCAGCCAATCCCACATAACGGAAAGTGCTGGCCACAGGGAGCTAACGAGGGCCGTGATCGCAGGTACATTCAGTGTCATCCACTGGCATCCTGGTCCCACACAGAAGTGCCCCATTGCTCTGCACAGCTCTTTCACAGACAGCACCCCACGCCCCAGGGCAGAGCCACCCCTCGTTACCCCGGGAGCCACGTCAGTTGGGCAGAGGCCGGCAGAGCCCTGAACGCCAGCCCTGTGAACCATGCAGTGGGAAGGAGCTCCCCTCCCTCACCTGGGGCGTGAACATCACGCTGCATGCAGGTTTTCCGTGCTGAACAGAGAAAAGCTCTTTTTAAAGTCAAGTTTTACAAAGTACACGAGAGTTGCTATGGGAGGGAGGCAAGGAGAGGCGTAATACTTTTAGAATTCTTTGATGGAAACTGAGTTATTAATGTACTAAAATCGACTGTAATACATGGCTGTGAAATGTCTCATAAGTGTTTACAATATGTCTCTCTTTATGAATATTTAACAGCCCCAGGCACTGAACTAACGGCACCACTGAAGAGCAGCAGAGACACCAGAGCATCTTAGTGGAGACACATTTCAGGGTCAGGTACCGGCTTCAGTTTTAATCGACACTGCTAATAAAAAGCAGCAGGAGGCAGAGGAAATGGAAAAGCCCTGCAGAGAGTGGAACCTGAAAACCTAAGCTGAAACTTGAGCCAGAGTTGCTCTTTCAGGTGCTGTGCAGCGGATTCAGACACAAAGCCTCAGAAAAATTCACTAGATACGGAACGGAACAGAACAGAAAGACTGCAAATGACCAATCTGTGTTCATAAGAAAAAAAACACGCACCTAAATCCAGACTGCTTTCTGCTAACAAACCAAGATGTTCTGGGTCGCTGAATCTGCCATGCGGACTGCCTGCCTCGGAGGAGGGCAGGGACAGGAGGGGGTCGACGCCAAACTGCTCTTCCATCTTGAAAGGAAGGAAAGAGAAACACATTAGCGTGGCACAGAACGACTGCACGCTGCAACGCTGCTCGGCCAGATGAGGAGGGAGTGGAGACCAGGCCCGCCGACAGCCACTCCCGGCAAGCCCGGCAAGCCCGGCAAGCGGCAGGCACTGCCGCTTTGCATCTGCAGGAGGCCCGGGCTACAGAACCTGCTCTTTCCAAACACTAGGTTTATAATAAAAGTTGTTTTCTAAATACTACTAAGAAGACATAAACAATCGTATACCGCGGTAGTGTAATACAAGTCCCCATACGACCTCCTAGGTCCCGTGGCTCGGCCCCCGCAGCCTAAGCACTCCAGCCCTGAGCCCAGTCCGGGTGAATTTTCCCACCTCTCTGCTCGCAGGCTTTGCTCGGCCCGGGGAACTCTGCTCTGCCCGCTGAGCACCCAGTTACCCAGGCAAGAACCGCAGGGGCGCCGGTCACGGAGAGCGCACGCCTGTTCTCCTCTTTCCACACACATCCTCATGGCTCCCCACGGTTACAGTTTGCCAGAATGCTAAAATGTTGGTGTCTTCCCAAAATTGAAACCCGAACCCCTGCAAGCCTAAAATATGCTCCTGACAAACTGTTTACATTAAAGACACTTGAGACACAGCAGGAGGAGAGCTCACTTTGACCTTCACGCTGTCTCTTAAAAGCCTAGAGGAGAGATTCCTGCGGGGGATGCGCTCTCCGGGGGAGGGGAAGGCAGCACCTTATCTTCAAGGACAGGGACTGCGCAGCCCTCATTCCAGTAACTCCTCCGCTCGCCTCCCCACTCAGTCACACTGCAGCGGCTCATCCTCTGCCGCCCCTCACGCAAGCACCGAGGAAGGCCCCGGCCACACACGTGTGAACGGATGTGCACGCTCTCTCCTGCTGCCTGCGCCGCCAGGCGGGAAGGGGCGCCCTGTCCCTGGGTCCCCAGAGTACGTGGGAAGGCGTTAGGATGAAGTCAGCATCTCAGGGCCGCCCCGGGAGGACACAGCCGGAGGGCACCCTGTGGGCGCGAGTCGTGTCCTCCCAAATGCCAGGCCCACCAGCGCCTCATCTCCACTCCGGCCTCCAGACCCCTGAGAAATAAACTTCCATGATGGTATTTTGTTAGATAGCTGTCCACACAGAATAAGATAGAAAACATCCAATTGCATATTTTGTTATGAAATTTAAAAAAAATTTTTAAGCATATATTAAATTTTATACCCATCATAGAAAATATTTTAATTCATTCAGGGTAAATAACACTATTTTTTATTATTGGAAATTTTTGGTTTTTCAAAAAAAATAAGTTTTATCTTTTATAATAGTTCACTTTTTTGTAAAATTATAATGGTCAGACTTCAAAGGCAGAGGTTCTCTCATAAACTGGTACCCAAACAATGCTGACTTTTCCCAAACAAATTGTGATTATAGGTAAGGACATAGCATGTCAGACACCTAGGGAAGCCCAAAGAACAGAGAATTCAGCCCAAACATTGAGGGGTAAGAAGGAAGATTTAAGTAGTTAGTTGTTTAGAATGAAATAACAAGAACGTAGGGAGTGAGAACGAGATGGTAGGCACTGAACACTAAAAAGAAGAAACTTTACAGTAATTTTGGTCCATGTGGACTTTTTTTTTTTTTTTTTGTGGGTACCGGGGGGTCGACCTCAGGACCTTGCACGCCAGCAGGCGCCCGTGCCGCTGAGCGATATCACCGGCCCTTTTTGTATGTGGGATCCAGGAGTCAAACTCAGGCCCTCGCGCTTGCCAGGCAGGTGCTTACGCCGCCGAGCCATCTCACTGGCCCGATGTGGACTTTTTTTGAAGAGTTAGTGGCACTTACGTTAATAGTAGCTGATGAAGAGGAGATTTAGTGCCCAAATCTGCATTTCAATATAGTAGATTTCAGAAGCTAGGTAACTCAGGGAAATTTTTTTTTCTAACAGAGAATAAAATAAGAACATACACTCATTCTCTGGCAAAAAATCCTGGGGCAAGAAAAAGAACCAGATCTTTCAAGCAGTGGACAAACATATGGGCATGGTGGCACATGCCTGCAATCCCAGCTCTTGGTAGGCTGAGGCAGGAGGATCACGAGTTGGAGGCCAGACTGGGTTAATGGTGAGTTCAAGGCCAGACTAAACTGCAGTGAGACCCTGTCTCAAAAAGCAAACAAATAAACAAAATAAACAACAACAAAAAAACCAGACAAATGGATATTCTCCAAAGAATATATAAAGATGGTCAGTGAGGGCGTGGAAAGTTCCCGCTCAGCGCCCTGCTCACTGGGGAACTGCAACGCGAAGGCACGGTAAGATCGTACTTCACCCCCACACACATGCACACGCGTGCACGTGGCTCACCTGAGCAAACGAGCACGAGCAAGGGTGAGGAGGAAATGGAAAACCTGAGCACTGGCAGGAATGTAAAACAGGTCAGCTGCTTTGAAAAACTTCTGTCTGTTCAGAACTAAAACCAGAAATCCCATAGGACCCACCGACTGCAGCTCTGGGCGAAGGTGGACTGAGATGAAATTGTTCTGCTCAGACCCAACTGAGGCCGGAGCTGGACAGTGGCGAGACCCAGGGAGACCCCTCCTTGCTCTGCACCTGTCCTCGCTGTGGCCGCCAGGCCTGCTGCAGTGAGCCTGGTTATTCTGCAAACAATGGGGAGATCTGTGGGCGCCTTCTGAGCGTTTGGCGTACATCACGCCTGGCCCTGCTGAGAGCACGCTGTCCTCTCTCTAGCAGGAGAATGCGTCTGCTTCACCGCGGGTGGGACAAGCTGTCTCTCCTGCTCATCGGGTTCTTAGGTCTGGGCGTCAGGTATTTATCACGAAAGCAGTTCAGAGAGAAAAAGCAGGGCCTGTAGCAACGTGAAGACGACGGATGCAGTCTTTGCTTTTATCTTTCACTGTCTTCTTTCACGATGTGCCAGCCTGGCGGGCAGTGGGCGGCGCTCTCTGCGCAGCCACCAGTAGTACAGGAGTGGCCACTGCGAAGACGCTCCTGAGTTCCCGCGGAGGACCACTGCTGCCGCACACGGACACACACCTGAACGTCTGCGTTCACTCCCTGACAATACTTAATAAATTAATAAAGTACCATTTTGGAACATGGTATGGTTTTAATTAAGAATAGCTTATCCGTTTGGTGTAGCAAGTTTTTTTTTGTTAGCTTTTGATTTTGTTTGTTTTTTTTGTTAGTGAGAAGAGAAAGCTCATTATTTGAAGAAAAACTGCAAAAAATTTTATGACAAACTTATCTAATTTTTAAATATGTTTTTGAAACAGATGGGATATGGGTTGGGAAATTTTAGATATTCTTGAGTCTAAGAAACTTATAATGCTGCTACAATTATTATTATGTTATTTCATTGCAACCTAATTCCATCTAGGAAACCAAAGCAGAAATTTTGTACAGCTGCCTACTTACTGGTATCAACACAAATGAATTGCCCAATTTTCAAGGGTTTTATAAATGATTATCACACTTTTAACTCATACTTGTGGCTTTTCATTTTAATGCTGGGGCTTTTATGTGTGACTCCTAAAAAGTCTTTAAATTGCCAAATGTGGTCAATATAGTAGTTTTCTGTTTCAATGGCATTAGCAACTCACTATCATTTTATAATTTTAGTTGTCTTCTGTTTTACTGAAACTGTACTAATTTATTTAGCATTTCAAGATTTCCAATCTTTAAATCACGAGACAGAAATCTTGGCATGACCAGTGTGCGCATATTTATCCTGAAGTGTTTTCTCTTCACTTGAGATGTGATTTTCTATAAATTCTCTTTGATTTATAGTGTGATGCCAAATTAAATTTTCTTAGGATCTTATTAGATTGAACAATATGAAATTGCAAAGATTTGACCATTTTAACTGGTAAAAACTATAGTTTCATAAGGGTTACCCTAATAGATATCTCCCTTTGTTGCCAATTTCAACAGAGGATTTCAAACTATGTATTTTAAATAACTTTTTGAAGTACAGTTCTGCTATTTTTTTTTTTTTAAAGACAACAAGTAAACATTCTCATGTATTAACAAACTCAAGCATTAGAGAATGTACAAATACCTTTTGGAGAAAAATATTACTCAGTATAAGATTAAGCCATGTAAAAGCTAGGTAAAAATAGAAGACTAAGGAATGGAATAGTCACAGTGAAATTGCATTTTCATACTAGGGAGACAATACGATGTTTACAAATGTGCATCCGATTTATTTCGCTTGTGAGTACTTTCTCGAGTTGCATCCATTTACCCATAAAAGTTTCCAGTTTATCCTTCTTTATGGCTGAGTAGTACTCCATTGTATAGAAATACCACATCTTTTTTATCCATTCCTCGGTTAATGGGCATTTGGGTTGTTTCCACGATCTAGCTGTTACAAATTGCTATAAACATGGGCAGTTCTGCTATTTAACTTCCTATTACAGTCTTTTCCCCATGAAATTGCATGTAAAAATGCTCATGTTAAACATTACTGATCTGTGAATACACAGTTGAACAACTTTATAGTTTGCTGCATAGGAACAACATCACCGGTAAGTTCCAGAACATCAGCACAATGTTGGTCAGGCAGCACCGCGATGGTAACATCACACATTCGTACTGTGTGCTCTGCGTCTGGCCCATCGCCAGCCAACACTCTGCAGTTAGAGAGAGAGTCTGACCTCGAGGACAGCGTGGGCAGTCAGTCGTGTACAGGAAGGACACACACACCACCCCATCCCAGTGAGCCCCTCATGACTGGGGCCTTGGAGCCTGAGCCGACTCAGACAGTAGCCACCGCCGCCTGGGCGTGGAGCTGGAAAGCTCTAAGCTGTTTCCCTGCTTCTCAGCGGGGTTCTTGCAAAGCAAGGAACTTTCTCCAGGATGATGCCTTGGTGAGGAGGCTCTTTTCCAGCAGTTCTAAGGGGGAGCTTTCGGCATGCCGCTTTTAACTAATGCTCTCAACAGACAGAGCCTAAGTTAAGTCTACTTAGGTGTGTCATCTCAGTCACAACTTTAACCTAACAACACTGGAACTCAGACTTGGAAAAGCATTGTTCTGCAAATGTATAATTATAGAATCAGCATTTTAGAGCTAGAAGTATCTTAGAAATCATCTTTTAGGAGCCACACTCCAAAGACAGGGCTGAGAGGGAGGAGCCCTGCCCAAGGCGGGATTCCGCCCAGATAAAGTGTGGAAAGTGAACCACTTCTGGGGCTCCCTGAGGCAGGTCGACTCTCCAATTTTCTTTCTTTCTTTTTTTTTTTTTTTTGGTACTGGGAATCGAACTCAGGACATTGCGCTTGCCAGGCAGGTGCTTATGCCACTGAGCTATATCCCCGGCCCCCCAATTTTCTATCTTTTTTTTTTTTTTTTTGTGGGTACCGGGGGTCGACCTCAGGACCTCGTGCGCCAGCAGACGCCCTTGCTGTTGAGCGATATCACCGGCCCTTTTTTCGTATGTTGGTTCCGGGAGTCGAACTTGGGCCCTCGCGCTTGCCAGGCAGGTGCTTACACCACTGAGCCATCTCACCGGCCCCCAATTTTCTATCTTGCTTAAAAAAAAATTTTGGGGACCTTGAGGGTTAAATCCCTTCGGACCTATATACTAGAAACATATGTTTGATTTCAACGCTGTGGCTTAAATATTCGAATATCACAATATATGACTAAAATTAGAGAAAATGTTTCTTCCAAATTTTAGAGGGAATGAGTCCAAAACACAGTGTCCAAGGTATACACAAGGTTATGTACTGCAACAATTATGAGTATATTTTGTAAAAGTTGTAGTTTCTATACCTTGCAAAGGAAACATTTTTCATAACTTGTTTTTATAAGTAGTAATAAAATCATATGAAAGAAAAAAAATGCCCTCCTGCCATATGGTAAACAGAAGGCTTCTCAAATACAAGACGGTTTTCCAGGGTTCACTGTTTTCATATCACATGGGACACAGCTACAACTGCTATTTTTCCATTAATTTGAATTGATTTTCCCTGACAAATACGTTCTATGAGAAATACACAGCTGTGCTTCCCAGAGAGAATTTAGAGGGAAATTGACAATGTTAAAAGAACTTGTCCTTGAAATGAGGAGTTAGGAGCACAGCATTGCTGAGAAAGCAAAGCGAAGGCTTCGACACCAGCCAGGCGGACGCGGCTCACTGACCCCATGCAACACTGCGTAACAAAGACTCCTGCTGACAGCTGCACACTCTGTGGGGACCTTGCGAACAAGGACTAAGGAGGAGAAGACCATTAACTTGTGCTTTCACTTTGTCTTTGGAGTTAGCAGCAGGTAAGGCAGGGAGAGCAGGGGAAGATGTGGATGCCGTGTGATGAGACCTTACCATGTACTGCTGCATCTCAGGGGAGTACACGCTCCGCAGGGACCTGGCACCTGGGGACTCAGCACCCCGGGAACAGTCATCAGGCAACCACCGTGCACCCAAGTGCAGCTCCTGGCAGTTAGGCGTGGGTGCGGCCTCCTGGACGGGCGAGGCGGGGCGCAGCTCCAGGGCCCGAAGGCGGTGCTGGTACAGCGCATACTCCTTGTCCACCAGCATCTCCCTCTCCTCGTCCAAGTCCTGCAGCGCCGGATTCAGAAACTCCTGCATCTCCGGACTCAGAAACTCCTGCATCTCCCAGGCCTCTGGGCTGTTGTCGATCTCGTTTTGCTGGGACCGGAAAGTCTTCCCCAAATCAAGAAATGGTTCATCCACAAGCTCTTCTTTGAAGTACGGTTCGTCTCGAAATCCCTGTAAATAGAATTTGCAGCTGTGTTACAGACCTCACGGTGCCCCTGGCGGGGAAGTTAAGTGCTGGTGACTGCTTCCACGGAGGTCACATCCACACGAGCCGCAGCCCAGAAGGCTGGGACCCTCGCGGAGGAGGCAGAAATCTGCCCGGCAAGGTGATCGGCTGTTAGAGGTTCACTATCCATTAACCACGCGAAAGGAATTTGCTAAATATTTACCCCATGCACCTAGTATAAAAAACAGTGAATAAGCACAAAGCACACTTTCACTTCACATCAGGACTCAAGAAAGCACCGGCTCAGAAGGTCAGGATGCCAACCGCAAGCAACCTGAAAGGAACTACAGCTACTTAAATGTGCAAAACACACGCTGCATAAGCTAACGGCACGACAGCGCGTCTCACTATTTTGAACAGGACTCTTCTGAATTACATAATAGACATATATGTTTTCACCTATTTTGATAACACGATAAAAAGGAATGAATATGGTAAAATCCTAATGGATTTGTAGTCACCAATCAGAATGGCGAGTCTGTGCCACTGAACCCGAGCAGTTACACACGTGAGGCTCTGGGAGCCTCTGCCTCGCCCCAGGGCTCCTCGCTGGGGGGGTGACGTCCAGTTCCTTCCAAGAGATGACGCTGACTCCCATTTTAAATCTACCCAGGAAGCGTTCCCGAGAGTAAATTCCCAGGATAAATCTACTCTTCACCCTCGTTTTATCTCACAGCTAAACACAGTCCTGGTAAAGATTTTCAATTATTACAGTACATCGAATACTGCAACCTGGTTATTTCTTTAAAAAAATGTAGGGGCCGGTGAGATGGCTCCGTGGCGTAAGCGCCTGCCTGGCAAGCGCGAGGGCCCGAGTTCGATTCCCGGAACGCACATACGAATAAAGGGCCGGTGATATCGCTCAGCAGCATGGGCTCCTGCTGGCGCGTGAGGTCCTGAGGTCGACCCCCGGTACCCAAAAAAAAAAAAAAAAAAAAATGTAGTTAGAGGATATAGGTGAACATATCATATGGTTATAAAAGTTAAACAAAAAATTCTACACTTTAAAAAAAAATGTAACAGACATTCCAAGGATGCAGATCAGTGCAAGATGCTGCCAAGACCACTGGTTATTATCAATAATACAAAACCATCCCTAATTGCAAAGGACAAAAAGCACAGTTCACTTAAGAATAAAAAAGATAAACTCCAAAGTATACTTCCTATAATGACAGCGTAAAGTAGGGTTGACAAGGTAACTCTTCTTTAGAAAGTACTGAATATGAAATTTTGCCAGGTAGCTCCATTTTCCATAGCATTTTATTTAATTTTATTTATTTATTTATTTTATGTGGGTACCAGGAGCCAACCTCAGGACCTCGCGCTTGCCAGGCGGCACTTATGCCGCTGAGCTATCTCACCGGCCCTCCCTGGCATTTTCAATGCAGTCTATTTTCAGCAGTATGCTCAGCTCCTCAGAATTCAGGAATGTAGGAGTGACGCGGAATACGGCGTGTGCCTTTGAAAACGCCTTCAAAGCCTGTGTCGGGTGGAGACCGAATGCGATACCCTAAAGGCTTCCGTTTAAAGAAATGATGCGCAGCAAGAGGGGTTAATTTGTATCCACTTAGCCAAGGGCAACGAGCTTTGGTCTTCTTTATAGAAACTTCAGCTCACAGCAAATCATTCACACGGGCAATAAATTCATGAAATACCTGGGGGGCTTCGAGTAGGAGAGGCGGCTCCATATCTCGAATCGCTCCTGAAAGTTCGGCCTTGTCTTCATTATTGCTTGACTGCAAAACATAACAACTTTCTTCTTTCTCATCTTCCTGCAAATATAAACCACTTTTACGATCAAGGCGATCCCTTAGTTCCAAGCTCTCTTCGGGTTAATTCTCATCTCATGCAAGTACACCAGAAAATGTTTGCAAACTGCCTCACTAGAACAAAGCACTCACAGTTAAGGGACAGCTGCGGGGTCCGAGCTCCCACGGCCCCCGCTTTCTCCTAGCGTCCACGAGGGAAGACACCGCCCAGGCGCAGCTCTGGCGGACGAAGCTGTGCCTCTCCCAGGCATGGGGCTGCGTTCTTCAGATATACTCAATGTACCAACGAGCGTGGCAATACGCATGCTAAGAGCAGGTGTTCTTATTAACACTATTGACTGATGAGTAGAGGGGGTGCAGTAATTTTTTGTTTTGTGTTCGTTGCTTTTGGAAGTCAGAAGAGTTTTTATTGGAAATGAGAAGAAAAAAAGGCTCTGGTTTCTCCAGGAGGGGACTCTGAAAAGCAGAATTTACCCTCTTTGTTTTTCTGAGACGGATCTCACTACGTAGTGCAAGCTGACCTTGAACTAACTATGTAGCCCAGGCTGGCCTTGAACTCACAGTGACCCTCCTGCCTCAGCCTCCCGAGTGCTGGGATGAGAATATGTGCCGCTGCGCCCGGCTCAGGGCATAGTGACTTGCCCAACGTCAGGTAACCAGCTGGTTCCGTGTCCAGAACGTGAGCAGCAGCTGTCTGCTATGGGCCTGTGTCCTATGACCATGTGCGGGGACCCCATCCTTCGATGGGCAAGGCAAGCCTAGGGGCTCAGTAACCCACCCAAGAGCACATGGCCTTGCAAACCACAGGACCAAGCAAAACTACAGCTGAGTGCCCACAGTTCCGCCACCAGGACTGCCCTGGTCCTGAAGACTTGACATTTCCAGGCAGTCCCTTCATTTCTTTGAGTTGGTCCACTGGGCATGGGTATTAGAGAGGTGTGTATTATATACCTTGAAAAAACGGCTTTGTTCTGACAACTGCTGTCACTCTCAGACTCTCTGCCCTTCTGCCTTTGCGTCTACCCCTCACCCACCCGGGGCCGGGACAGAACCCAGGGCCTCCACAGCCACATGCTGCAAACACAGGGGCTGCTGAGTGCCCGGCCCCACAGCGCCTTCCAGCTCCTGTCTGCCCTGCTGCCCAGGCACTGCGAGGCTCATTGAACACTGGTTAGCAGAGGTGCAGCCACAATGGGGTCGCTGGAGGGATGAGGACACCTCGGACGAGATCTGTGCTTAGTTCCCTGAGTCACTACAAAAGAGAGAAGAGGAAGGAAAGGCAGGAAAAGAAACGGGAGGAAAGAAAAGAGAGAGAGAGAGAGAGAGAGAGAGAGAGAGAGAGAGAGAGAGAGAGAGAGAGGAAAGAAGGGGAGGGGAGGGGAGGGAAAGGAAGGGAAGCAAGTGCCCTGGACACTGACCCCCTCCAGGCGCTTCCGCCCCCTCCCAGCTCGCTGCAGCCCCACCCTCAGCCACTTGGGTCCCAAACACTCTGAGAGAAGCCCTGGGGTTGGAGGCTTCTACGGAAATCGCTCAGGAGTCCTGTTTTGTTTTTGTGCAATGCCTCCACCTCCTGAAACTGTGGAAGGGTGAAGGCAGTGCTGCCCAGGGCCTGGGACATAAAGAGGTGAGGTTTCCCACACGCCCCAATAACCTCGAAAGCGCCCAGCAGCGGAAGTCCAGACAGAGCGCCTGCTGCGGCCGGCACACCACGAAGAGGGCTGCAGGCCAGGAACAGTCCCACCCCGGACTCCCCGACAGCCAAGCAGCTCGCTGTGCCACACGGCAAGGAGCCGAGGTCCTGCTTCAGCGACCTGGCAGGCCCCAGCAGGAAGGTATGAAAGCCGGGTGGAGGCTCCCGACGCAGGACACCACGGGACAACACACAGCTTCAGTGTCGCGAGGTTTCTCTTACATGAAAACCCGACGTGTAAATAAAGAGCAACATAAAAGACAGACAGCAGGGAAAGGGAGCCAGATCCTGCAATGGGAAGGGGAGCCAGAGGTGGAGGGAGGAAGGGGTGTAAATGTGGAGACATGTCCCATCCGTGCGCCCGCGCCCCATGAGGAGCGCGGTCACTGCACTGCAAACACGGACTCGTAAAAACAAAAATACAGGAAAACCTCTGTGTGTCAGGCGTCAGTCTGTCCCTATGCAAGCGCACCATCCACATTCACCTAACCAGCTGGGGCACACGCAGCCTGGCGTTCATGCAGCACGTTATACACCTCACAGAACACAAGAATTTCAAAGTTAGGAAAGACCTTGGCACTTTCTAGCCGCGCTCGTGCTTGTCAAAGAATGAAAGAAAACACTGGTTCCTAGCAGTTAATGTTGTGCCTCTCAATGGAATCTCTCCTGCAGCGTCTCTCCAAGTGTGCAGTTCTGCGCAGAGACGCAAAGGGCCAGTGGAGAGGGAGGCTCCTGAGGGCTGTGGGGACTCAGCACAGTCTCTGGGGACCTGGCCACCCCCCCACCGGGGGGCTCCTGGGAGACTGCGGATCTCTAGGTCTGAAGTCCCCAGGCACATTCCAGGCATGGCTAGAGACAGAGTCCAGGTCCCTGAAATCCTGTCCGGCAATCGGTCACCAAGCACCCTGCTTCAGAAGTGCTGCACATGGACTGAACAGGGGCCCTGGGGTGCTGTGGCTGCGGGCCCAGTGCTGGAGGTGCCCACCGGGTTCCCGCTCAGCTCTGCCCCTCCCGCTGCTCGGCCTCAGGTGAGTTCATCAGCGCCAGGCCTGTGGATGGGCAGAGGCTGCAGGAGGACGCTGCTTACCACTGCTTCGAGGCTGCTATCAGTGCACAAGTACCCCGGTGGACATGCACAGGAGCAACCATGAATACTTGAAAATCCTCATCCGGTACTGTTTATGGAGGACGCCAGCAGCACCACAGTGTGCGTGGCCCTCCAGCCACAGACGGTAACCTGATGTGAAGCCTGGGAAGACTGGACCATGGGGGCTCTGAACGCTAGGGTGACAGGGCGCTGACCATCAGCCAGGAGCTGATAACGTGCTAAGCACCTGTGCTGACCATAACTTTTAAGCTCCAAACCCTGTAGGGCAGACGTTATTTTTTTGATACTGTAAGTCAAGGACATTAAGAAACTTGCCCGAGGTCATACACACATCTGTCCCTAAGGTCCCTGTCCTTCACTTTTGCACAATCGAGCATCACTTCCCGAGTCAGCCCACCCGACACTCACCACCAGAGGCTTACAGATACCCAGCTGTACGGTGCCTGGGGGCACGGTCTTCAGCACCTCCACGGCATCCACGAGGGTGGCATCCTCCAGGCTATACTCGTTGACGGAGACCAGGCGGTCCCCAGGTAAGAGCGCTCCGCTCCTTTCTGCGACACCGTCCGCTACCAGGGAGCGGATCACGATCACTGACCTCGTGGGGTCTAAGGGGTCCTGTGAACCAAGGGAAGGGGATGGGTCAGTTCTCCACAGCCAACGTGCAGGCCAGGACGGCTGTGTGCAGCAAGCCCACATGCCTGTGTGCTGACTCTTTCAAAGAGGCCGAAGTGAGTCGAAACTCCCTCTGTCCTTCACACAACACCAGCTGTGTGCTTGACACGAACCAGCTCACTGTTGAAACTTTTGGAGCCTGACGTTTCCTGGGACCAGAAGAGATTTGGGGACAGCAAGGAGGATTCTCTGCAGTGCTCCAGCCCTGTCACACCGCGGGCTGGGACAAGGCCACCATGACTCCCCTGGGCCACAGTGTCTAAAATGGTGGTGGCGAACCAATGGCACTCGTGCCACCATGGGCATGCAGGGCCCTCTGTCAGCACACGAGCCCCGCTGCCCCAGCAGTCGAGCATCGGATATTCAGGTTTAACTGCAGTGTTAGCACCTTGTGATAAATAAGTGGGTTTTGGGTGCAGTTTGGGCACTCGTCTCTAAAAGGTTCAACATCACTGCTCTAAAAGAACCCACTGTGGAAGCGACAGGCACCAATGCAGAGACCCAAAGGAAACAACATAATGTTCAGAAGAGACACAGAAGCCAAGGAATCCATCCCAGCACTGAATAAGCAGGCGAAGGTCTGGAAATGTGAGGGTAGAGAACGCCCTGTGTTTAACCCCATAACATACACACGCATGCATGTGCCGGTGTGTGTACACATGCGCACACATACACACAGAGAGATGCTGTTTTAAAACAACATACCCAAAATGATGACAAGGTGCAGTGTCCCTAGTTCAGAAGTATTCCAATAAGCAGAAAATTAATTTATCCACAAAACCAGTGTGCAAATCTCTCTCGTGCACGGGGAAGGCCCCATATTTTTTTAATTAAATAATAAGGATGACACTGACATTTACATGGGGCTGATAACAACCAGCTCGTGCTGGGTGTAGCTCAGTGCTTGCCTGCTGTGCAGGAAGCCCTGGGTTCAATCCCTAGTACTGCACCACTACCCCTAAAAAACAAAACAAAAAAGTCATATCTCCACTATTCCTAAATATTTATTCACCCAGGCCTGAGAATCACCACTGACCTACTCCTGACAACAATCCCAAGACACAGATCCATGGTCTGAGTCTCCCAGTTGGGGAAACTGAGGCTCAGGAAGCGAACGTCCCCGACGGCTGGGGGTGCAGCTGGGAGCAGCCAGTCCGCTGGCCCTGCGGTCACCGTAAGGACGACGCCGGAAGAGAGCGAGCGTGGGGGGACAGCCTGTGGCCAAGCAGTCCTGTGTCCCCAGTGGAGGAGTGCGGCACTGCGGAGTCAGGACCCTAAGACCCTGGAGGGCACAGAGGTGGGCTCTGGCGGAAGCGGCTGGTGTTCTCTGAAGTCTCCCGGTCCCGCTTTCCAGACCTCCGTGTGTCAGACACCAGGCTTCACCCGCAAAGCACCGTGTGGAATTTAAGCCAAGCCACCGCGCCGACGCAGCCAAGGCCGTGAGAAGGGCCTGCGCCACGACCTCCCGGTCGCCTCCCCGCCTCTCTACTCCAAGTCCAGACCCTTGGAGGTTTTCGCACACGTGCTACCGTCTATCACCGCGTGTACGAAGAGAGTTAGAAGAAAGAACAGCCCGGGGGCCCACAAAGGACGCGCAGGGCTCCGCCACAGTCGCACCCATGCTCTCCAGCAGAGGGGCTGTGAGGACGACGTGAGGAGACCACGAGGGGCTGTCCGCAGCGTCGCGGCCGCCCTGGGGCACACATCTCTCCAGAAACCTGACGCTGCTGTGTTCTAAGTCTGATGCACTGATCAACAAGCTGTGTAACCACGCCCTTTGCTCCGGACGTCCGGTCCTGGTGAGAGGCGCCTTTACTGGGGAAGGGAAGCGACAGACGAGCCCCTGCCCCAGGAAGCACCGGGAGGGCATGAGCACGGCTTCGGGTTAGAAGGACTCCACTCTCCTGCAGCGGCCGCAGCACAGACACCTGCAGCAAGTCAGTGACATCACCACACTGGCCAAGAGCACTCTGCGCGTCGCAGGACTGCACCGAAAGGCACTACTTCAAACCCAAACGGGTAATGGATACATCTTCAAAACACAGCCCGCTGAAACGGTAACCAGAAAAAGATAATGATTCTGTAACTAGGAGGATGCTCCAGGAAATAATGAAAATAGAACTGTACTCTGGGAAGACAACAGCTTTCAGAGCTAGATGCGGTGCCCCAGGCCTGTAACCCAGCACTCAGGAGGCTGAGGCAGGAGGGTTGCTGTGAGCTCGAGGCCAGCCTGGGATATACAGTGATTTCAAGGCCAACCTGAACTACATTGCTAGACCCTGTCTCAAAAAACAAATAAACAGGGCCGGTGAGATGGCTCAGCGGCTTAAGCGCCTGCCTGGCAAGCGCGAGGGCCCGAGTTCGACTCCCGGAACCCACATACGAAAAAGGGGCCAGTGATATCGCTCAGCGGCACGGGCGCCTGCTGGTGCGCGAGGTCCTGAGGTCGACCCCCCGGTACCCACAAAAAAAAACAAACAAACAAACAAAAAAAAAACAAATAAACAAATAAATGAATACGATTTTTTAAAATCTCTAACTTTTTCCTTTTGGTAAGGAATGCTGCAAGGAACACTGTGCTCAAGAATCAAAACGCTCGTCCCATCAGCACAGAACCACTGTGACCAGGGCTGTGATGCGCTGTGGCTCCAGGACATCGCTCGAGCCGCTCCCTCTGCACAGCCCCTCGTCTGTCTCAGCCACCAGAGTCGGCTCAAGCACAGGTCTCCTCCAGTGCATAGCTGCCCGACACTGGGGACCCAAGCTCTCCTCCTCTGTGAGGGACGGGACGGCCTCGAGCGCAGCGCTGTGTCCTCACCATCCCTGTCCCTCTGGGAGGCGCTGCAGCCTCCCGTTAGATGGATCCACGACACCTTGTATCCTCCCTACTATGATACTTTTGAGATCTCACTGAAACTTGACAGTCTTCTTATCACGAGAACAAGAATATGGTTGCTTCTTTGCCACCTTATTTCCAGGGCTACTCCAAAGCCTGCCCAAAACAGGCACCGAAGAGTGGCAGACACGTGTGGCGGTCACTCAGTGCCTCCGTCCTCATGGCCCACGAAGCAGTGAGAACAAAGCCGCTGGCCACCGAGTATGCGCGCCACTGTCAACCCTCCGATCGCCCCACCACGCACAACGGAGGAGTCACCCTCCCAGGACTGCGAGGGGGGTGCCCTGTCACCCTCTCTCCAGCGGAGGAAACAAAGGAAGCTTGAGCGACTCAACCAATGCGCACAGGAGGGAAATGGCACGGGCAGAGCCCAAGCCAGCCGGTTACTCCAGCGTCGGTGCTATCGGCGGGAAGTGATGCTGCTCATCCCCGGAGGGCGGGCTCTGCTAGAGCACGAAGACTGGAGCGGACTGCAGGTTGGGGGACACATCTATCACCTTCTCAAAGGCGCAGAGCCGAGTCCCTTCACGCTCATCCCGGGTCTCTGGAGGTCACTGCCTCGGTCCTAGTCAGGCCGGTGTCCCTGCTGAACCTCCTCCAGATTGCCCTCCCTTGTGAGTGCAGGACCCGTGACATGGTGACACAGAGGCGGGTCACCATGCCAAGTGTTCTGTGGACACCTGTGTGCATTGCGAGATCAGAGAGACGCTCAAATTTTGGCTGAACCAAAGCCAAGGGCAGGGCGTTCGTTGCCTGCATGGGGAGGAGGCTGAGCTACCTCAAGGGCATCGTCACAGCTGAACCCCAGGAACCCCAGGAGAAGGTAGCAGCGCTCTCCAGGAAGAAGCTCGAAACCCAGCCAAGACCTCCGGCAGCGCCCAGGAAAGGTGAAGCAGGGCGTCAGGAGACGACCCAGAGGCGCAGGCGAGGAGGGCAGATGCGCCCAACAAACGGGCAAGGGCACCGGGGATGAGGCATTTTGAAAATAAGGGACAGAGCTACACACAGAGCACTACCCCGATACTGAATTCTGCAGGCCTTGCAGTTTTGCTCCAATGGAAAAAAAAACAAAATTGAGGTGTAAGAACAATCAAAATACAGAACCACCTTCAGATTTGTTTTCTAAAAAATCTGTTCTGTATCTAACACCCATGCTTAAACCACTGACGGGACAGGAATTCAGACACCGCACAGCAGGGTCACCAAGCAGTGGACTCCAGTTCATCTCAGACAAAAACGTGTCCCCCAATCCCTTTATCTCTGATGACCTTGGCATCCACTGTCAATTCGGTCTATTAAAATACGAGGTTGGCAGAAGCCCACAGCAGGAAATCCGGTCACTGCAGGCGGTCTCGACTTGTATGCGAACAGACATCCACGCGGTGTCACCAAGACACCCGCTCTGTGGCCATGACAGCCCCACTCCAGGGACACAAAGGTCAGCTGTGACACGGAGTGTGCGCTACCAAGGGAAGGAGTCGCCTGCCAAGCAGGGAACGAAGGCTGCTGCACACGCGGTTACAGGGTTAGGCTTTAAACTCATTCGACAAATATGTCTGTCCGTGAGTGCGAGGAGTGGGTCTGAGATAACCCGAAAGGGTCCAGGCGCACTAATTCCGGACAGCAGGGACAGTCACCGCCTGACACTGGATACGAGACTGTTCCAGCTAAGTCGCAGCCAACTGAGAAAACCGTGCAAAGTGAACGACCAGATGCTTCCTGAAGAATGAAATATGGCCACTGTCATTTGAACCGAGCAGTATTCAGTTAAAATCCAAATTGACTAATGGCTAAATAAAGTCTCAAAATAACATCTCAAGGAAGTTGATTAAATGGGAAATACAGAAAGAAATTAAGTTCAAAAGGGAGACGGATGACGATCTTATTCTGGAGATAGTGAGCTGGGTCGAAGGAGAGGGTTGGTGGGGTTGTCACACACTGTCACGCACACATGTAGATGTACACACCTGGGGTTCCACAGGGCCTGCAGAAGCTGCGGGTCACAGCTCGCATAATTAAAGCCTGCACAACAAGCAGTGTCAGAAAGCAGGAATTCAAAGACTAAAGGTAAACCTGAGAGAGACAAAGAAAACGGAATCCCCCACCCGTGGTGGAATGGGTGTGGGTCAGAATTTAGGGGACAAGTTCTGAGCCCCACCCTGGTCCCCACCGGGCTGTACACAGTTTCACAAGTGTCTTCCTTTCTCTGACTCAGTTTCCTCAAAAGCAAAATGAAGAAGTTGGATGCGTGAGTTATGACTCCCTTCCCCCAACTCTAAAATCCTATCATTAAATCTGACCCTACATCTTGAGGGCATATTTGTCCTTAATTTCTACCAGTCACAAAAGCACTGTAAAAAAGAAGTAGGGAAAGACGGAAGTTAAAACAAAACACTCCACTAACCACAAATAAAAATGTGTATGGTGGTCACAAACATGGTGAGAGTGCAGATGTTGACATCTTCTAAGAACTCGGAGAGTCACTGACTACACACAACTAACTTCCCGCGCAGTTGCCCGCAAAAACAAACAACGAAATGCACGACACTGCATACTTTTAAATAAGATGAAATCTCCAAGCGTCTTTTCTCCCCTTGCCATGTTAAGATAGCAAAAATGACATGGGAGGCCACTAGTTGGCGGTTCTGGTTTCTGATCTGACCAACAATCTAAACGTCCACGCTCAGAGAGAGAAATAAATGTGAATCTGCGGTGAATGTGAGGCAGACACTAGGTGAGTTGCTGGATAACGAGCGGCTATCACCATTTATCATTCAGCAGAGCTTTACACTCCTCACACCCATTACCGCTGCCCGTCGTGTCCACGGCACACACGCGGGGCTCACCAGGCTGCTGCCCATGCACTGCCAGGCACTACAGAGAGACTTTCCCCCACTGTGCGTGGAGCTGAGCACCGCGGAGCCACTCACCGGGCGCTGCGATGAGGGGACAGAAGGCACAGTGAGACACAGTCGGGGAGAGCCACAGCGGGACCAGAGCCCTCCAGGAAGGGAGCGGGGTGTGGGGAGGCGGATCCTGCATCCCCCCTGGTGGTTCAGAAATCTACTTTCAGTGGCACAATGACCCAAGTGCCCAGCTGAGCCTGGAGAACCCCGCCCTGGGGCCGCTCCCATCCCCTCCTCCCTGCTACAGCAGCCTCCGACGTTGCGGGTGCCCAACACCTGAGTCCTCTCCTGACCATTTGGTGACTCGCTGTGACCACCTACGTGTGCACCTCTCTCCTGGTCCTGGACAAGGAAAACGGAACAAACCGAAACAGAGAACGCCTTCCATCTTGAAGCTTCAACGCCCGGCTGAGATGCCGGGGTCACACCAGGCGGACGACGAGAGCAACACCACTCGAGACATGACCACACTCAACGTCACTGAACTGGGTTTTTAAAAGTGACCAAAATGCAGGCATTATGGTATGTGCATGCAACTACAATGTTTTTAAGTGTAGCAAATGAATTTATAAATAAGAACTATCTCAACACATTTCAGGAGAAAATTTATATTACCTGAAAGTTGTTACGATGTACAGTAAGTACCGATATGCACAAGTTTTTAGTTTTTTGGTGATGCTGGGGGTTGAATACAGGGCCTTTTCACTGAGCTAAATCCCCAGACCTTTTTTATTTTGAGACAGGGTCTTGCTAAGTTGCTAAATTTGAGCCCAAGGCTAGGCTCAAACTCACAATCCTCCTGCCTCAGCCTCTCAGAGTGTTGAGATTACAGGTAGGCAAAACCACACCTAGTTTAAAAGCTTTTCAAATATTAACTTTGAAGCTGGGCATGGTGGTGCACACCTATAATCTCAGCACTTAGAAGGCTGAGGCAGAGGATTGTGAATTCAAAGCTGTCCTGGGCTACAAAATGAGTTCTGGGCCAGCTTGGGCTACATAGTGAGACTCTGTCTCAAAACAGTAACAACAAACAACCCAGATATTGATTTGGGAGTTTTCCTCTGCACTGATGACTGTGCAGAGGAAGACGTGGGTATTAACATGCATCTTTGATGTGGCCCCTGCAACTCCATAGAGTAAATGCTTCCAGGTTCCCGCTTTACTGAGACTGAGGAACATGTGACAAGGCTGCCAGAGGCCTGGCGGTGACCCCGGAGCCCCTCTGACTAATGCATGGGCTGTCTGCTCACCCGGGGACCCGAGCCCAGAAACGGTGTGTGAGGACAGGCAGCCAACACCTCGCAGGCACCTGAGCCAATGTGGGCCATGTGGCCCCGGGCCGGCACCCTCACTCAACGCCAATGCAGACCTGAAAAACCCTGCTCAGTCTCGAGGGCCTGGCTGGTGGCCACAGTTGAGCCGCTCCATGAGCACACTGTGGGAACTACTTTCAGATGACGCCACTTAGAGGATACAGGGCTCTCCCACCGAGGGAGAGGGAGCAAATCCCCCGAAAAAGAATTCACTTCAGTCCGCTCGCTCAGCACCGCAGCTTCGGGGCTTTGCTGTTCCTGCAAACAAATATGGATGGGATGGGATGGGCGAAGGGAGCTTCCTGCGTCTGGGAGGGCTGTGCAGGACCATGCACGGGGCTGCAAAGGCAGCACCTTGCAGGGGTAACACGAACTCAAAGAGCTCTCAAAGAGAAGGAAGGAGGAAAATAAAAAAACCACACACCAGCGGTCTGGGTGCAAATCACATTAGCACTAACATGAAACTGTAGCTTGCACTCTGAGTATCCCCTGAACTTTAGATTCTGGATAAAGTATAGTTTTGTGCCTGACTTTTTAATGTTACTGCTCTATGTATCGATACAGCTTAAACGAAGTTGGTACCTGCGAGTCTGTGTCCTGGATTCTGCGCACTCATCAGCTACGAGGAATGGAAAGACCTTGGGCTTCAGAGCTAGTGAGCTCTACCAGCTGGCAGCAGAACGCATCCCCCAAATCCCACATCTCCCGCCAGGCGTGGTGGCACACACCTGTCATCCTAGCACTCAGGAGGCTGAGGCAGGAGGATCATCTCAAGTTTGAGGCCAGCCTGAGCTACACAGTGAGTTTGAGGCCAGCCTGACATACATAGCGAGACTATGTTTCAAAAAACCAAAAGAAAAAAAAGTCTCAGATCTCTTGATGAAAATTAAGGTCCTACATACATACCCCTCCTGCATTTTTTTTTTTTTTGTGGGTACTGGGGCTCAACCTCAGGACCTCGCGCGCCAGCAGGTGCCCGTGCCGCTGAGCAATATCACCGGCACTTTTTTCCTATGTGGGTACCGGAGTCGAACTCAGGAACTTGTGCTTGCCGGGCAGGCGCTTACGCCGCTGAGCCATCTCACCGGCCCCCACCACTCCTGCATTTTAAAGCTCAATTTTCTGATACGATTAAAACTGGTAGAAGAAATATTAATACACTTTGGGCAATAGTACCACAATGTAGACATAAATACTTTATATCCTCTTGGCTACAAAGGCCAATAAATTAATTACCACCATACATAAAGCTGAAACAAAACTGAGAGTTATAAATTGCTCTCACTGAATCTGTCCACATCACAGGAAACCATCAGCAAAGTCATGCCCTACACACCTACTTACACTGTCTCCAAGGGTTTCTTGAATAAAGAACTCTGCACCCAAGAGTGCACCAATTTTAAGTGATCCAAATGTAAGTGTCTTACAGTTATTTTCAAGAAATTTGGTAAAAATGTACCAAAGCGTAAAAATACACATTCTTTGGATGAAAGATTTATTGTCTCTTTTTTACAAAATAGTATGACAAAGACATCCACTACAACCTCATTCAAACTACACCCATACTCATCGGGTGAAGGAGGCAGAGTGAATGAATTACCACACATCAACAGTAAAATACTGTGCAGTCATGAAAAATACTAAGTAGCTCTGTAAATATAAAAATGAAAGAAAAAAATCAATAATTAAGAGAAAAAAGCTAAGTGCTTAAATGTGCTTGATATATCCCATTTATGTGTCAAAATATTAACATTGTATAACATAGCAACAACAAAAGACTATTACTTATATAACCATGTAAGCAGGACATATTTCTGGGAGAATACAAAAGAAAAACAGTGGTTTTTACCTAGAGGATAAATGAGGGATTATGTTCAAAGGTAAATATATTTGTTACAAGATGCTTTTATGTACCTTTGAATTTTCATGCTATATGCAAGTATCACTTCTGTTAAAAACATTTGTAAGGGCCAGCGAGATAGCTCAGTGGCACAAGCGCCAGCCTGGCAAGCACGAGATCCTGAGTTCGACTCCTGGAACCCACATAAAGGAAAAAAGGGCCGGTGATATCGCTCAGTGGCACAAGCGCTTGCTGGCAAGCGCAAGGTCCTGAGGTTGACTCCCAGTACCCACATTAAAAAAATAAAATAAAATAAAAATATTTGTAAGTCAGGCATGGTGGTACATGCCTGAAATCCCAGCACTACGGAGGCGGAGGCAGGATGACTGCCATGAGTTCAAGGCTGGCCTGGGCTACAAAGTGAGTTTAAGGCCAGCCTGAACTACATAGTGAGCCTCTATCTCAAAATAAAAAACAGGGCCGGTGAGATGGCTCAGCGGCGTAAGCGCCTGCCTTGCAAGCGCGAGGGCCCGAGTTCGACTCCCGGTACCCACATACGAAAAAGGGGCCGGTGATATCGCTCAGCGGCGCGGGCGCCTGCTGACGTGCAAGGTCCTGAGGTCGACCCCCGGCACCCACAAAAAAATAAAAATAAAATAAATAAATAAATAAATAAAATAAAATAACCAAAAACAAAAAGAAAAAATGGGGGGTGGTGCTCAGAAAGCCATTCCGTTGCAATACAAGAAAAAGGCCACTGGGCATGGTGGCGCTCTCCTGTGATCCCAGTACTCAGGAGGCTGAGGCAGAAGCATCACTGTGAGTTCAAAGCCACCCTGAACTACAAAGTGAGTTCAAGGCCAGCCTGAACTGCAGTGAAACCCTGTCTCAAAAAGACAAAAAAAAAAAAAAAAAAGAAAGAAAGAAAGAAAGAAAAAGGCCAACTTCAAGATACATGAGATTTACACAATCATCTCCTAAAAGTTAAAAAAAAAAACAAAAAAAACCTGTGCATGCCTGTCAAACTCGAGGCCCTGGGTTTGTTCTCCAGCACTGGAAAAAGAAAAAAATCCTAAGAGAGTCAATAGCCAAAACTGTGCACTAAGTTTTTCTCACAAACTATAGGCCATACAGGACCATACCCCGAAATGCAGCAACACTGCAATAGTTGGTATGCATGTTATTTCGGTTTTATAACCCATTTGTTTTATTAAAAAAAATTAATAACTTCATTTTTATAGAAAGGAGTATTTCCACTATTCTTTTTTTTATGTGTCATCCTTTGCCTTTGGACTTTGAAATCTTGAAGGTGCTCCTAGCAGTATTTACATACAAATCGCTGCTCAGTAAGTGTGCGACTGTGCTATCTTCATTTTTCTCATTGTCTGAGGCACACCCAAAGTCTTTTAAAAATATATGCTTTGGCAAAAATCGAGTCAGGAGAGAAGAGAAATGAAGAATAGGATATGGGAGAGAGGTGAATTATTGCTTAATAAATTTTACCTTCTAAATCACTGAAATTCCAAAGTACCAAGGGTAGCGATATCATGGCTAATGTTCAAAAACTGGCTAATGTCAAACATTTCCTGTGAATTATAATCATGAGGGGTTATTCACAGTTCAACATAAATATCTACTTGCCATGTTTAATTTATAAGGTCAACTGAAGGTAAAATCCATACCATTTAAACTTTTTTCAAGCTTTTAGGTAGAAATTAAAAATTACACTCAGATTACCTCATGATTGTTCTATTATTGAACATTAGCCCACAACAAATTACTTGCACTAACTTAGGACTCTTACATTTGCAATTATTTTCTTCTAAAGCCATGAACACTAGCTCTTACACAGTCCATCTGAGCACACTATGTTAATTAATGTTTAATACTTGCTGAGCTTCTATCTAAGCACTAAGACGAGAATACCACCGAGGACTTAGTCTTTATGATGTAAAATTTTTTCAAAGCTAGAGAATCAGAAAGATCTGCTGTAATAAATTTACCCTAGGGATGGCTGGTAATGAAATGCACATGGAAATGCCACTTGCCAGCAAAGACACGATACGGTCTTACAGTGCAGCATTAAGACCTGGGGCCCAACTGCTGGAGTTGCAACTCTAATTGAATTTATGACTTGACTTTGCTGTGCCTCAGTTTCCTCACTTCTTAAGCAAAGATAAGTCAAGTGCAACAGGGAAACCTCATCTAGAACCTGGTAAAGTGCGCCACAAACACCAGTAAGGGGTTCGGGAATTCTCGCTGCTCGGAGGCAGAGTCAGGGTCGAGCTGCAGAATTACGCTCACCAATTCCACCCATCACTGTTCTCAGTGAGGTCCAAAGTCACAGTGGAACCAGTAAATTTCCCAACGTGTCTACACACACTTGAGACTAAGCAGTATTCCTTCTTCCTCCGTTCAAATCAGGGCCAACAAAAGCTACTATCACTTGACCCTATAGCCTAAGGAAAAACTTAGAACCTGAATTTGTATCTAGTCTCTTCCCTGTTGATCTTTTTCCTTTGCCCCAATCTAATTTAAGATGTCTTTTGAATTTCCCCACTTTGGCTATGTGACTGCCTTCTAGAACTCTGTAGCAGCCAAGCTCCTTCACTTCTGGTAGCAAATTGAACTCTGTTCTTTGCTCAGCTACAGGACGCCCCTCAACCCTCAGCACCCCAGGTCTGACAAGGTAGCCGCACCGTCTCTCCCAGGCCGGCTCAAGACCCCTCATCTGCTCACCCACATTTTCCTGAAGTTCAGCTCAATTTTTGGAAAAAGCAAACTTCTGGCCAATAATCCACAACTGAGGAATTCACATGTGGCTCATCAAGAGTTGGCTGCATTTTAGAATGCGATTTCACAATTAAATTTAGACTCCATTGAACACAGACATCCACTTATTAATTTTCCTGATCTAACTAGATTGTTAAAAATGGAGACCATACAAACATACCGTAGCATGGCACCATCTTTCGGGGCGACATCAGAAACTTCTGCACTTACTTTCTAAATGGGATGATGGTTAATAATCACATTTCCACAATAATATAACATTTCCTACTTCCTTACACATGAGTTCCCTTAACCCACACAATCCTCAACATTACTGTTCCTGTTTACGTAAGCATCCTTGAGGCAGATGTGCGGAATTCTGCCAGGCTCTTCGTGAAGTTCCTATTTTTCTTGAGAATCACACCTTTTGTGAGAAAAGTGGTTAACTGAAACGCACACTGCGAAGCCAGAGCCCCAGCTCCTGATGCTGCTAACTTGAGTCCTGTGCCACCTGACATCTCCGCTCTACTGCTTTCTCCCCGTGGCCGAACTGTCCCACAGCAGGCCTCACTCCACATCCGCTAAGCTGGCAGAGCAGGCACCTGCACCCCAATCAACTCTTCCAGGTTGCACTGAACCAAGGGGACGTGGCCTCCCGTGGCTTCTGCGCAACCTTCATCTGGCCTTGCAGAAAATATTCCTGAACTTTGGGATTACCTAATTACAACAAGGGATGGCACAGCCAGTTAATTAACTTGCCCTACACCAAACTGGAAGCTGTGTTCACCTGTCACCTACACGTCACAGTGGCTAACAGTCTCACACGCCACTGACAAACACCCACGGACGTGCTGTTGTCCACCCCACGAGCGAGTGGACTAAGACTGATGCTCGTGGACCTTCGGCTCAAGAGCGCCCGTCACCCCGGCGTCCAGCTGCACAGGCAACAAGCTGAGCCCTGTGCACGAACGAGAATGCCACTTGGGGAATTACTCATCTCGGTTCTCCAAGAAACACGAAGGGAAAACGACCTAACGTTTTTGTGGCAAAATTATTTTACGTAGTTTGTGCAGAAATCAAAGTGTGCTGATGATTGTCAGGAAGATGAGGAGAAAAAGAGCCCCCTAGAATTTCCAAAGAAAAAATAAAATTCCACACACACAGGAACCCACACATACAGAGACGCAGCAGAGAAAAAGCACCCGCTGTGAGGACCGTCCCAAGGCACGCGTCTGCGAAAGCGCGGGGCTCAGACAGCTGAGGGATTTTCCTGCTGAGCGGGGACGAAGCTGTGGAGGGCATCAAGTTCTTCTTCCCAAAATTCTTCGAGTTTTTAAATCCTAAAGTTGCTCTCTGCTATAACACTAAAATGTACAAAATATAAAACTTGCAGATAATGTCACTTGAGAGAGTAAGAACAAACACTAGATTATAAACACTTACTGTATAAGAATGCAAATGGCGTGTGGTGCACACTGCACACGCCTATAATCCTAGCACTTGGGAGGCTGAGGCAGGGAGATAGTGAGTTCAAGTCCAGCTAAGACTACATAAAGAATTCAAGGCCAAGGCCAGCTTGGACTACATGGCAATACTGTATCTCAAAAAGCTTAAAAAAAAAAAAAAAAATATATATATATATATATATATATATATATATATATATGCATGAAAAATAGCTGAATATCTGAGACTACATCTGAAAGGTGTTAAATCTCAAGCATTAAAGGGTTAACAAACTCCCACTGAATTTGTTCATTTAATTTTGTGTAGCTAAACTTCATTCCATCATTCTGCAAATATTTATTAGTTAATATTGCCAGGTAGTAAGGCTAAAAAAAGGGAGGAAAAAAGAAATGGCCTCTGCCATTTCCTTTATATGCCTTAACACTCACCACTACCCAAATTTTCGGAACCCTACAGTATTGATATTTCTTGATAACAATGTTTCCCAAAATACTCTTTTGGAACCAACAACTCGTAATTCAGTAATATTCCAAAGAGAAGTTACAATAAAAGAGAGGGCTATTTGGCACAGGCATATGCCAGCAAAAATGAAATAGGTTATCATTTCTTTAAGTAATTTTGAGTTGCACTGCCAAAATATAGAATTCAGTGTTCTTACATACTGCTCAAAATGGTTTTCTTTTGATCTGTTCCCAATTGCCTTATTATATTTTTAAAAATTGATGTTTATGCCACTTGGCATTTTATATGCTTTGATAAAGTACATTTTGCTTTATTAAACCACAGTGTGTCTAGGCAGCACTAAAACATTAAAATACGCATCTTAAAAAGGAAAAGATTTCTTGCCAACAGTTTATTCTCCCAAGTAATCAGAGGTCTAAAAATGTGACAGTGACTAGTAAATCGGGGTAACGTACAGATGTCCTGCTGCAACCTTGTACGGCCTGCTGTGAATCAGTAGCTTTGCCCTAGTTACAACTGCAGCAACAGCAAGTGTACAGCTGCTATATCTTATGATTCATATAAACATGACTTCACCAGGAAGAGTTCTACTTATTTAAATTCATTGAGATTAACAGGTGCGCAAAACCACAAAAACCCCGAACAAAGGGAAGGGAGAAGTGAATACTGGGAATGATGTTACTGTGCACAGGGTTTCTTTTGGGGCTGCTGAGCATATTCTAAAATTGGTGCTATGCCAGGCATGGTGGCACACGCCTGTAATCCCAGCACTCGGGAGACTGAGACAGGAGGATTACTGTGAGTTTGAGGCCAGTCTGGGCTACATAGTGAGTTCAAGGCCAGCCCAAACTGCACAGTGAGACCCTGTCTCAAGAAAAAAAAAAGGGCCGGTGAGATGGCTCAGTGGCTTAAGCGCCTGCCCGGCAAGCACGAGGGCCTGAGTTCAACTCCCGGGTCCCACATACAAAGAAGGGGCCGGTGATATCGCTCAGCGGCACGGGCGCCTGCTGGCACGCGAGGTCCTGAGGTCGACCCCCCGGTACCCACAGAAAAAAAAAAAAAAAAAAAAAGGTGATGATTACACAACTTACAAATACACTAAAATCAACTGAACTGCTGCCCTTATGTGGGTGAATTTACGGTATGTGAAACGTATCTCAATAAAGCTAGGGACTCCCATTCTAAAACGCTCATCAAGCTCTGTTCTCTAAAATCTACAGATTGCTTCCTGTATTGTCCGGTTCTTATATCACCCAACACTGTGGCCACTAAGAGCTACTAATTTTAAAGGTAACAACTGAAAAAATACAATATCCCTCTTTGGGATTCAGTTTTGCATAAGTCAATGGGTGCCTTAAACAATTACTTCTTCAGATAACTTTAATATAAACTAATCACTCCAAATGAAACAAAAACAAACAAACCCTTGTATGGGTTCTTCTACCTGGTAATCCAGAATGCTGAATCCTAAGCCTTTATGATCTTTCACCAGCTCGACAATCTTGACTTCCGGAGACCACAGGGCTAGTTCTCCGTCATCGTCCTCTTCAGTATTGGCATCGACACTCTGCTCCACCTGGAATACCAAAAAGAAATGCTTCAAAACCGTCCTCTCTATTCTCAAAAGAACGAACATACGAGGAGTCTCACAACGCCTTTGCAAACTGGGGAGTTCTCTTCAGCATGCAGTTTTTCTCTGTGATCTCGTTAAAAGCACCATGCACTGGGGCATAAATGCTCAGGATAAGATCTCTATAAAAATCCAAGCATTTGAAAATGCTAATTTTTCATATAGGCTTTTTAAAAATGCAAAGTATACATTTCATTGAAAGTATTAACACTGACCTCTTATACTTCAATGAGTTCTCTCATCCCATTAGAAGCATAAAAGGAAAAATATGCAATTTAAGTAAAAATGAAAACATCATACAAAGTAGAAGTGTGTAAGATATTTAAAAAGCAATACCTGAACTCATAATCACAATGACAGAAAGGTGTCATTACACAGACAGGGAGAGCAGGACACAGAGAAACCACTTCTTCAGACTCCAAGGAGTTTTCCAAAAACTTTACTGGAAAAATAAGGTGAAAAAACTCCAACTCCTTACGCATTGTGCAACTCCAAAAATGGGTAAAAATCACTGAGTTGAAATCATAAAAATCCGGTCTTGTAGGAAATAGCTGCCCAGCTGCCCAGCACGCAGGTCCTGGGTCTCTCTCCCGAGTTCGAGCCCCGCAGTCCCGCGGTCCCAGGGTCCCTGTCCTCAGTCATGCTCTGTGGATGTCCAAGACCTGGGAGACAGCCGTGGGGCCACGCCCACAGGACAATGGCACCTCCACACCCTTCCGCTTTCACACGGTTCACAGCACGGTATTTTCATCTGACCTGTCTTCCCCAGATGCTCTGACCTACATGAAACTCAAGATTATCTTTCTTCCTTTATTGCCTCAGCCGCTAACCAATGCCGGCTCTGGAGGTGGAGGAAGCGGCATGCGGCCCACTGCAGAGCTGGCCAGGCTTCCCTGCCTCTGCAGCCTCCGGGGCGCTCCCAGAATCATTTGTTCAGGATGTTAATGAGTCAACAACTTTTTAGTGTATTTCTCTTAAAACAATGATTTCTAAAAGCAGACTTCTTAAAACTGCGTGATCTCAGTAAATGAAACGCAATCGTGTCTCTCCTGGAATCACAATCCTGACCTGCATAAGAAAAGTCCTGAATAAATTTCAGGGAGGGGCTCGCCCTGTAATTTGGAAGCTAAGGCACCAGAGGTAGCATGAAAAATTTTCAAAGTGAGGCTGGCTCAGATCTCAACTGGGGTGGCAGAACACGGAAGGTCAATACGCAGTCCGCTGTGAACTGAATCTAAACACGGGAAGGGTTTCTAGGTTCTTAAATTACAAGATTGGAAATGAGCAAGGATGTTCTAGATCAATAACCTCTGGGTATTTCAGCCAGACGTGAGCAAGAGATGTACTGAAAGAGAAAACACTTAATCTTCCAATAAAGGGAAAGTTCCAAAGACTGACACCAGGCGACTGGTGCTTTCCTGGCCCTTCAATGCCCTCGCTGATTAATGAGGATTAGGTCGGCTGAGCCGCTGAACCTGACCACGCTTGAGAACACAAGACACTATCAGGATAAATAAAAAGACAGACCGAGGGAAAAGAGAGCCAGGACTTTAAGAAACCACATACAATTACAAAAATAATAACAATAATAATAATAATAATAAGTTCATAGAAATGTCAAGGCATCCCCCAGGCGTATAAGGTATTATGCTCCAACCTGAAATATATCACTCTGATGGAATCAGTTCTGCATAACTCTCGTATTTACAGAACGGAAAGCAATCAACTAATGGGCAGCAGCGCGGCTGACACATGGCATAATTCACACTGGCATCTACCCGGCATGGTGAAGAATGATGGACGGGAGCTGGAGCCAGCAGTGGGCAGGGATTTACACACCCAGAGGAACGGACGGCGGCGCTGCTGTCAGCGGTCAGGGGAAGCCACCTCCACACTGCGTTTCAGTCAGGACAGCAGAAGTCGGGGGAGTTTAGCAAGTGGCAGTCCTCCTTGAAATTCATTTTTTTTTTTTACAAAAGATAAATGTTAAAAGAAATTGTAGATCAATAATCAAAAATTTACTAAGTTCCTCTTGTATGCCCAGTACAGAGTAAAAACACTGAATTTCAAGAACTGGCCTCTGCCCCCAAGGCACTGCCAGTGCTCTTGGAGAAACAAGACCACCGCACACTGATGGGTTCGTGAGTCGGCGCGTGAACTTTAGGAAGGAGAAATCCACGCGGCACAGGAGCGAGATGGACGCGGACCTCATAGATGGCGTCACAGGAACGCCGCGCACCTCGCTGCGCACACAACCTGCGAGGGGAGCGAGCCTCTAAGCAGCACGGTGTTATTATTTTTTTTTTTTTTGTGGGTACCGGGGGGTCGACCTCAGGACCTCAAGCGCCAACAGGCACCCGTGCCACTGAGCGATATCACCGGCCCCTTTTTCGTATGTGGGTTCCGGGAGTCGAACTCGGGCCCTCGCGCTTGCCGGGCAGGCGCTTATGCCGCTGAGGCATCTCACCGGCCCCAGCACGGTGTTTGAGGAGAGATGAACAGAAACCCAGGTCCCTGCCCGCAGTGTCACAGTCGTAGCAGACAGAGGCAGGGTGAGGGTCACGGAGGGTGAACCCGCCCGGGCAGGGAAAGGGAGGCCCAGGCGTCTACACTGGGTGGGCAGACTGGGAAGCAGGAGACTGCGGGGAGGGGGATAGCGGCATAAAGGACGGGTCACAAAGGGCAGAAGATGGCGAAGTGTGAAGGAAACTCTTTTCCTAGTTCCAATGCTCGCAGAAAAAGAGTCCAAGAGCAGAGACCGTGCCACCCCTCTGCCCTTCAAGGCTCTCCCGGAACGCGCAGACTCCTAGGGGACTGGGCACAGGTCTTCAAGACTCAAGAAAGGGAACAGCTCAGGCCTCCTATGTCCACTAACATCTTAACCGTACCAACACGAGCTGCGCTGCGCTAGAAACCAAAGCAAACGAGTACAGGCAATTCCTAAAATAAGTTCTCCAAAATCAAAATGCAGGCACATTCATGTCACCAACATTTCCAGGAAAAGAAAGCTGTAAGATGCTAAGTGGAAAGTACCAGGGGATGCATCGTCGACTCCTTCCGACGAAACAGCCTGGGGGAGCTCCCTCTCCTCACCGCGGCATAGCCTCCCCTGGGCGTACACCGGGCACCGCACCCAGCCACCCGGTACCTGCATCTCAGGAACGGAGGTGTCAGCGGTCCTTGGCTCATCGACAGAGGCCTCGTCATCAAACAGCCGCCGACAGCACACCAGGGTGAAGGGGGGTGGCACTTCTTTCAGGAAGGAGACCGCTTCCCGCCGAGACTTTCCGTAAAGCTGTACTCCGTTCACCTGGGGAGAGGGGGTCAGCACTGAGGAGGCCTGGTGAGAAAGGCGAATCTGTCGTCTCCAAAATGAATGTAGGATATGGCCTCATTCTCCTGTGAACGCGGGCCTGAGTTTAACCATATTATTGTAGTGGTTACTAAAAATGTTCCAAATCCTCAAAATTAAGGCTGAATCTTCACTGAATTTGGGTGAAGAAATCATAAAGTGCATGGAGAGTACAGCTGCGACTGCATGACCTCTCCTCTGACTTTCCCAGGACTATCTCCGACCCACTTCTACCAATCTCTGCAGAAAGGCACTGAATGCCTCGTCCACACACACACACACCACTGACTGTCCTCTTTTGCCTTTGCGTTGCGCGCGAGCTTTGCTACAGACGCCAGCACTGAGCTCAGGGCTGCGGAAAACCGCGCATTATGTGCAGATGTCAACACTGAAGGTCCCCACCGTCAGCATTTACCCTCACTCCCAGTGCCCGCCACATCCCACACACGATCTACCACTGAGAAAAGTCCCTCTGGTGGAAAAGGAATGCATGTAACACACGCCCCTTCCACTCCTGTGAGCCGTGCTGACACGGCCATCGCGTGTCCACTCTAGAGTTACTGCACACAAATGTTCATGTTTCAGAAAGATTCCTTAGTAATGATTCACCTTTTTCACCAAAAATCACCCCCATTTGCTATTACTCTGTGCAGATTTCGGCGGCAGAGGATAAAAGACGAAGCCTACTCATTTGTCGCGTGTGTGCCGTGAACTCCCGGCTCTCAGTCCTGGCCGTGGTCCCTGGATGCTGATCCATCCGCTCCCCTGACTACTCCCACCTGGGGGCGGAGCAACATCGTTAGCTGCTTCCAGCCTGGCAACTTCCAGAAGGGCGGTGCCAATGCCCAGGTGACCACAGGGCTGGCTTTCCTGGGAACAGCATCCTCAGATCTGTTGCTGCACTCGAACCCAAGGACTTGGGTACCAGAAACAGCGGGGAGGGCCCGGCACCCACCGTCCCTGGGGCACTGGAGCCCATCACACACCTGCACTCAGCTATCTGACCACACACACCTCCAGGCTCTTCATTATTCGCAAAGAAAGCAGCGCACAGCACAGTCCTCACACGCGCCTGGATGCCGGCCCTACTGGGAATGCAACGATCATGCCACAGCCTTGGCAAGCTCAGGGGACTGTGTGGTGACCCAGGGCTGGGAAGTTTGCAACACATGAAGGTCCTCCTCAGAGGACCCGCAGAGCAACCTCACACAGAAGGGCAGGGAGGCCCATCCCAGTGACACCACAGCCACCACCTGCGACAGCAGAGCACCTGCAGCCCCAAGGTGAGCCACGCAGGATGAGCCTGGGCCGCGCTTCAAGAGATTAGAAGGTGGCTGTGCAGGTTTTAGTGTTGTTTTTTTAGCTCACTGTTTATTCATGTGCAGGGTCTCCAGCTATTACAGCAGAGCTGGTCATCCTCCTCCTGTGTAGGCGGGGCCACGCCTTCTTCTCCTTGGTGGGGCAGGGACACCCTGATGAGGGCTGGGATCACCCACACTTGCTCTACTCCCACCCGCCAATGTTCCTGTAACACCAGCCAGTGAGTGTGCCGCGTGCCTCTCGGCTTTATATTTAGAAAGCTAAAACGGTAAATTTCACATTACCATGCTTTACCATCAAAGGCATCTGCGAACTATGTTGGTTCTACTCCTACCTCCACATTTCCCAAGTAGATCTCATCTCAACAGCTAACACCGAGGTCTCCAGTCCGAGGGGTCTCAGGTCAAAGGCACAGCTGTGCCCTGCCACTCGGGAGAGGAAGATGGGGCCGCAGCTCCACAAAGAAAGCGCAACTCGTCTAGCAAAATTCAGGGTACTGATCTGCAATAAGCAGCACAGGACTGCTGCTCCCTTCCACGCCTCTGAGAACTGACTTTCCATCAGGACGAAATGAATGTTTGAGGAGACAGAAACGTTTAACTTGACCTAAACACTACATAGTATGGATACATTTAAAAACTTTACTTTGCCCCATTAATACAAAGGCTGATCAAAAATATGGCGTGTATTTAAATAAAAAATTTGTTACAGTAAAAGACACATTGCTGTTAATCCCCCTCAAAATCTACCCCCCACACATCCCATTGACCTTGCCACTTTCTGCAGCAGTCCTGCAAGTCCCCTTTCCTGTGAATCTTTACCAGGTTTGATCAAAAATAAAGTGAATGCTGCTGTACAGTGCTAGCCAATAGAAAGGTAGCTCATACAAACACGGTGCTGTCACCTATTCACCAGATCTGACACTGTGGGACCTCTGGCTCTTCCTGAAAGTCAAGATGACCACAAAAGGTAAACATTTTGAATCAATTCAAGACATCAAGGCAGCCAGGACAGTGCAACTAAAGGGGCTCCATTTAGGATGTATTTGGAAAAATAATGAAATGGGAGTTAGGAAACACGGGCTGAAGATTTTATCCTATCACTAATTCAGTGCATAAAACTGCAGAAATCAAAGTCCTATTTTCTCATCCGTAGGAGTTTCAATGTTCTTTTATTGGTTTGCTGTGCTAGCAATGAAATTTTCCAATGTAACAGTCTCTTGAGAAAGCCCTGTTGTCATCTATCTAGATGTCCCTTCAAAGCTTCATGCACTCATAGGTGGGCCTTTTTGGAGATGGCTGGATCATGCGTGTGTGATACCAGGAATCAGGATGGGTGGTACTAAATTAGTCCACTGATTCGTTTATCATATGTCTGGGTGTGGCTAATGGGAAGACCCACCCTGGGTGTGGGAGGTACCACCCAAAGGGCAGGTACTCTGAATGGAATAAAAGGGAAAGGGAGGCTACTGCTGCTTGCAGCTTGCTACCTCCTGCCTGCCCTGCCATGGACTGTTTCTGCTATGTGATAGCTCTCCGCTGTGCTGCCCTGCCTTGGGGCCAGCTACTATGGAATGAAACCTCTAGGAACTGTGAGTTAAATAAACCTTTCCTCCTTTAACTTTGAGTGTCTGCTATTTTGTCTCAGCAATGAGAAAAGTAAGACAAGTCCTTGACAGTAGATGTGCCCTGGCAGTGCTCTAATGGAGTCCACCCCAGTGAGAGTCCAGTCCCAGGGGACAATCTGAACAGCAACTATGCACACATCAGCTACACAAAAGCCTGGAGTTGCTCAGCTTGAACCTTGCTAGAAATGATCCATGGAATCTGCAGTCAGTGTGACCATACAGTGCAAACAAGGGTCAGGGACTAGATCCTTTGCTAAGAAAAACATAAATGAAGCTATCAGGCTTCTCTCTTAGTCCATCGTTAGATAAGCACTCACTAGGACACATCAGGAACCTTAGCAGATAAGGACAGTGGCCTGAGAACGTGGCACCCACTTCCCTTGTCACCCGATAAGCTGTGAGAATTTCCAATTCAAGTGGCCAACGCCCCATTGGCATCAGCGACACTGTAATTCAGTGGACACATGTTCCCAGACCTTAAGAATGTCCTGCCTGGCATCCGTCTTCCTCCATAAATCTTACCTCAAGAAGCTCATCTTCTGGCTGCAGGAGGTTCAGGGTGTCCACAGGCCCACCGGGAGCAACTGAAGAGATGTAGTGGTGCCCGTCGAAGGAGTCCACTTCCATGCCCAGTCTCAGTGTGTGGATCGGCAGCAACTGCAGCAACACACAAAGCGGAGGCATCAACACGACAAGGACACACTCACCTGCTCAGCCTCCAGCAGGAGTCACGCTGATATGCAAAAGCCACCTCTTGGGGCCGGTGAGATGGCTCAGTGGCTTAAGCGCCTGCCCGGCATGGGCGAGGCCCCGAGTTCGACTCCTGGAACCCACATACGAAAAAGCGGCACGGGCGCCTGCTGGCGCACGAGGTCCTGAGGTCGACCCCCCGGTACCCACAAAAAAAAAAAAAAAAAACCACCTCTTGAATCTGGCACCAAAATCCCAGAAGACCACCACGGGTCAGGCAGCCTCAGGGAAGGTGATAAAGGCACTGGCCTTCTTACTCCCTTCCTCTGATCCACATACCCTGGGTGTGGACAGACAGATGTGCAGTCCCGCCTTCTGTTCTGGGCCTCACAGCCCCCAGCATATGTGCTGTGTTCCCCCTTCCTGTGGGCTGCCGCCCCAGAACACCCTAACCCAGCTCATTACCTGACACATTTCCTCCTACACCTAGCACCAAAGCAATGTCACCTCTGGGAAGCCTAAGCTGCTGCACCTCTGCCCCGGGTTCCAAGCACGACCGTTGCGACTCACAACATCTTATGTTTGCAATTCTACTTTCCTGGTTCACCCACCCCCACCTGAATGCTGAGTGTGCACTCGTCATCCCTGTAGGGCTCTGGAACAGCACCAAGCACTGAACCTGGGCTCCCTGGATGCCATCTGAGCGAATTAATCTGTGAAAGACGTTGTTTTTCATGTAGCCACTGCTGATTTGCAGACAGCAATCACCGTCCACTCCAGAGCCAAGCCTGTTGGGCAGTAAGTACTGTGCAGCCTCAGATGTGAGTCGAGGGCCAAGACAGTGCAGCCAGCATCAGAGAAAAGAGCCAAAGTCTTTGCTGTACTCATCTTTGGTGGCTGCAAAGCCGAAGCCCCTAACCTTCAGAGATGAAGCCAATGGTGTCTTTTCGTGGCCATATAAACCCCAGTACGGTAAGCACTGCTAGCTATTATTTACATTTCCTACATCAACAGCCTGTCTATAAACATCAGGCCACGTGGACTCTCCTCAGCATGGAGGAAACCCTAGAAGGTGGCCATCAGCACACTGTGGCCCCTGCTGTGCCATATCATCCCCGAGCCATCACCTCCCCTCTGTCACTGGCTCTGAGTCCCCAGAATCCCACAGGTCTTGCTTCAGACATTACCTGGGCTCATTTCTGGGCCGTGCCAGAGATGCACACAAATGCTGAGTGTCAAGGAGTCTAGCCGATGGGGCCCAAGGCAGAAGGGCTTCTGTCCACAGCTAAGTGTCTGAACATGAAGCAAAGTGTTCCTGCCACTGAGCGAGTGGGGACATCAGCCATCTGTGGCACAAAGTGTCCTAGCACCTGGCGGAAGGCTAAGATCCTTTTTCTTGTGCTTCCCTCACTGAGATTTCCTCATTTCCCACAGCTGCCATGTCACACTAGTGACCATGCTGGGTCACAGATGTCGAGATACAAGACACTAGTGTTTTGGTGACACACCTCGTGGCACTGATTAAGCTCTCTGCCACAGGGCGCTGCAGGGACAGTCTGCCCGCCCATCTCTGCCAACCACCTTCCTCTCTCAGTTCAGGACATCAAACCACCTACACCACAGGCAGAGTTGTCACTGTCCCCCCAGAGGTCATCTCCAGGGGCTGGAACAGCCTCGAAGGGGCTTGTGAAAGCATACTGTTCAATTTCTAGGAATTCTGCAAGCCAGTTATGAAATGCAGCCATCATTAAAAATTAAATTACAGATGATTTTCGGGAAGATGGCAGAGTGCTGAGGAGCAGAAAAACAGCCTCTCTGAGATTTCGTGTGCAGACGCTGGAATACAGCAACGTGAGGAAGAGAAGGAGGGAAGTGGGTCCCCAGGACCCAGGAGGGATCTGAAGTGAGAACTGAAGCCCACGGGGAGAGCGAAGAGAGACTCAACGCAGAAGAGGGAGGTGGCAAGCGGCACTTTCTCCCTGAGCCCCAGCTTGTGGCGTGGGAGGGGCGGCTCGAACCTGCAGAGGCATGGTAACTACTGGCGACCCCAGAGGCCTCCATGGACAAACACAGCAGTGGAACAGAGTGGTGGATGCAGCGGACTGCAGTGGCTGGTGAGATATTCAGGCTCAGATGTCCCCCAGGACAGGGCGATTGGCCGGTGCCATCTCGGAGTGGGGCTGACTGAGCTCAGAACTCAGAGCAGCTGCAGGCTGGCTCCATCTAGTGGCTCCCATGTCAGGGTGAGGCGGAACTGAGTTCAAGCCGGCAGGAGGCACACGGAGTGTTGCAGGCTGAATAAATCAGGTTCCAGTATCACAGCCAGAAACCAGCCTGAACTCCAGTGGAACTAACAGTGCAGGCCTGCTGGGATTACCCACTACCCCACTGTGAAGGTACGGCTGGCTTGCTGGGCTTAATCAGCATGGATCTGGGCTCTGTCTGCACACTTTGTCTACCACCGACTGCAGAGACAGGCCTTGAAGCAGACATTTTTTTTTTCTTTTTTGGGGGGAGTTCTTATTTTCTTGATTATTCTTGTTTTTAAATGAGTGTGAACATTGTTTCTAGTTTTGTTTTTCCTTTTTGTTCTGTTCCGTTCTTATTTTTATTTCTTCCTTCTCTTTCCCTCCTATATTCTTCACCAGTCTCGCCAAGTTTGAGTAATCTTCCAGCCCTGCTTCTAATCCCTTCTTTTTCTACTATTTCTCTATTTTTTCCCACTAATCCCTTTTAAATTTTCTCCCCTGAGGGCAAAATCACCATATAGAAGGCATATTTACTGTACAAAATTTTCTGGTTTCTTTTAGATTTTGTTATATAACCACAAATCTAGTTTATATGGTTAAAGGTGGCAAATAGTTACCACAGTCTGTCATTTTTCTAGGCTGTTTGATGCTACTCTTATTACTGACTGGACTACTTTAGCCAAGGTGACACAATTGATCTAATCAGTTATTCTTCCTTGTATGCCAAGACTGAGATTGCCTAAGGGTCATAAACAATACCATGGGCCAGTGCCAAAAAACCAGGGGTTAGGTCAAATATGTAGCAACATGTCATCCCCAATAAATAGAAGAGGCAGGATCTTGCGACAGACTCAAAACCCAAAGCCAGCTACACCTGGAAGACATCTCTGAGAAGTAATCATTTTCTAAGGGTTCTCAACACTAGCAATAAAGTTACCTGCCATAAGCAATTTACAAGCATCAACCTAGGAATTACACTAAAAAATAGAAAGAGAAAAAATGAGAAGACATAGAAGTAAAATGGAACCCCAGGCTTCCAGCTTGCCAAAGGCAAACCCAGCAGGAAATGAGATGAAACAATTCAAAAGTCCCCACCTGAATCCTCTGAAGTGATAACAGCAGAAGTAACAAAGCAGATGAATGAGGCTCTAGAAAGAATCAAATCAGAAATAATTTATCAGATAACAAGACAGATGGTGACCATCATGAAGGACATGGTTAGTGACCCTAGAGCAGATACAGATGAAATTTAAAAATGAGGAGCTGAGGAAAATGATGGTAACCATGAACGCCCAACAAAGGAAAGAAATGGACTCCGTGAAACAGAGTCAAACAGATATCCAGGACATTAAAAACTCCACTGAAAATGTATGCAGCTGAATGAGCAAATGTGAGGACAGAATATCAGATCTAGAAGACAGGACTGCAGTTAGTGACCATAAAAAAAAAGATTTTTTAAAAATAGCAAGAGACCACAAAAAAAAAAGAAAAAAAAATCCAACAGCTGCTATATGATGCAAAGAAGAATAACATAAGAGTGATAGGAGTCAATGAAAAAGCAGAAGATAGTGCAAATGACATAAGAAACCTGTTCACACAAGTAAAAGCAGAAAACTTCCCAATCAGGGAAAAAGAATTTTTACAGACAGATAAGTAAGGCATACAGAACTCCAATTAGCCATGATTTAAAAAAAAAAAAAAAATCTACGCCAAGGCATATAATAGATTCCAGAAACTCAACACAAGAACAGAATATTAAAAGCTACTGGAAAAAATAAACAAATCACCTATAAAGGAAAGCCCATTAGAATCACAGCAGATTTCTCAACACAAACCCTCAAGTCAAGGAGAGCTTGGAGTGAAGTATTTCAAGCCCAGGTTGATGTACCCCACAAAACTATCTTTCAAAATTGATGCAGAAATAAGATGCTTCCATGACAAAGAACACCTGAGGAAATTCATGACCACCAAACCAGCACTCCAAAACATTCTGAAGGACATTATATAAAGAGATAATGAAGACTACAAAGCCATGAACCCCAAAAGAATGGATTCACCAGGCAAGGCAAGCAAATAAACAAAGGGGAAAAAAAGGAAACCAAAAATAGGAAAAGAACATGACAAGGATAAGTCAATACATATCAGTTATAACCATTAATGCTAATGGTGTCAATTCACCAATCTAAAGAAAAAGACTGGCAGAATGGATCAAGAAACAATATTCAACAATATGCTGTATACAAGAAACACAATTAATTTAAAAAGAAATTCACAGAGTGAAAGTCAAAGGGTGGAAAACAATACTCCCTGTGACAAGAACACAGAAAAAAGCAGGGGTAGCTATTCTACTTGCAGAAAAAGTGGATTTCAAGCTAAGACTGATTAAGAGAGACATAAAAAGTTCACTACATTCTTGTAAAGGGAACAATCCAAGAGGAGAAGATAACACTCATGAATAGACATGCACCAAAATCAGTGCACCTAACTACATAAAACAAATATTAACTGACATGAAAAATCAAATAAGCACTACTACAATTGTAATGGGGGACCTCAATACCCCACTGTCACAAATAGACAGATCAACTAGACAAAAAAAAAAAAAACAACAAAGAAATATCAGAACTGAACCAAACTTTTTTTTTTTTTTGACTTTTTGAGACAGGTTCTTGCTATGCAGTTCAGGCTGGCCCCGAACTTGCAGTGATCCTCTTACCTCAGCCTCCCGAATGCTCGGATTACAGGCTGAACCAAACTTTTGAACAAACGGACTTAGTAGACATCTACAGAGTGTTCCACCCCACATCAGAATACACATTCTTCTCAGCTGCACATGGGACATTGCAGAGCACATACTAGCTCGTAAAACATGCTTAAGTAAATGCAAAGGAAATGAAATTATCCTGTGCATATTATCAGACTATAGTGCAATGAAACTGAAAACCAATGGCAAGGGCCAGTGATATAGCTCAGTGGCATAAGCGCCTGCCTGGCAAGCGCAAGGTCCTAAGTTCGGCTCCTGGAACCCACATACGAGAAAAGGGCCAGTGATATCGCTCAGCGGCACAGGCGCCTGCTGGCGCGTGAGGTCCTGAGGTCGACCCCTGGTACCCACCAAAAAAAAAAAAGAAAAGAAAAGAAAAGAAAATCAATGGCAAAAGAAACCACAAGAACTTCATAAACACATGGAAATTAAATAACACCGTACTGCACAACTAATGGGTCACAGATGAAATTAGAGAAGAAATTAGACAGTTTCTAGAACTAAATGATAATGCCAATACAACATACTGGAACTTAGGGGATGCAATGATAGCAGTCCTATGAGGGAAATTTATGGTGGTGAATTCCCATATCAGAAAAACAGAGTGAGCTCAAATAAATAACCTAATGTTGAAACTCAAGCTTCCAGAAAAAGAAGAGCAAGTCAAGTCCAAAGCTTGTACAAGGGAAGAAATTATAAAGATCAGATCAGAAATGAATGCAATTGACACTAAGAAAACAATACAAAGAATCAATAAATTTAAGAGTTGGTTTGTTGAAAAATCAAATAAAATTGACAAACACTTAGCCAACCTTATCAAAAAAATACTCAAATCCATGCAATTAGGAATGAAAAGGGTGAAATCACAATAGATCCTGCAGAAATCCAGAAGATCATCTTTACCTACTTTGAGAACATGTATTCTGATAAGATGGAAAACAGAAGAAATAGACAGATTCCTAGATACATCCAAATTATCAAAAAGCTGAATCAAGAAGATCTAATGCCACTACTTCTGGAAACAAGTATTACCCTGATACTAAAATCAGAGAAGGATCCAACCAAAAAAGAGAATTACAAGCAAATCTGCTTAATGAATACAGACACAAAAATCCTCAGTAAGATACTGGTGAACAGAATGTAGCAAATCATCGAGATTATACACCATAACCAGGTAGGATTCATCCCAGGAATGCAGGGATGGTTCAACATACACAAATCAAGAAATGTAATATGTCATATTAACAGAGCCAAGGACAGAAACCATATGATCATCTCAATAGATGCAAAAAAGCATTTGACAAAGTCCCACATCCATTCATGATAAAAACCTTATTGAAAATTGGAAATGATAGTCTTTATCTCAATCTGACAAAATCCATCTATGGAAAAACCAACCCCCCAACATCATATTAAATGGACAAAAACTGAAAGCCTTCACTCTAAAATCAGGAACAAGGGCCGGTGAGATGGCTCAGAGGGGTAAGCGCCTGCCTGGCAAGCGTGAGGGCCCGAGTTCGACTCCCAGAACCCACATACGAAAAAAGGGCCGGTGATATCACTCAGCAGCATGGGCACCTACTGGTGCGCGAGGTCCTGAGGTCGACCCCCAGTACCCACACACACAAAAAAATAAATAAATAAAATAAAATCAGGAACAAGACAAGGATGTCCACTATCACCACTCTTACTCAATATAGTTCTGGAAACATTAGAGCAATTAGACAAGAGAAAGAAATAAAAGAAATAAGAATAGGAAAGGAAGAAGTTAAATTATCATTATTTGCAGATGATATGATACTCTACATAGAAGACCACAAAATTCCACCAATAAGACCTCTAGATTCAATAATCAAATTAAGCAGCATAGCCGGATACAAAGTCAACACTCAAAAATCAATAGCCTTCCTGTATGCAAACAACAAAATCACTGAGTAGAGAAATTAGGGAAACACCACCTTTCACAATAGCATCCAAAAAAATGAAATACCTAGGAATCAACCTAATGAAGGAAATAAAAGACTTTTACATTGAAAACTACAGGACTCTGAAAAAGGAGATAGAAGAGGATATCAGAAAATAGAAAGATATCCCTTGTTTTTGGGTAGGAAGAACCAATATAGTGAAAATGGCCATACTTCCAAAATCATTATACAGATTTAATGCAATCCTGATCAAAATTCCAATAGCATATCTCTTGGAATTAGAAAAAACAATCTTAAAATTCATTTGGAACCAGAAGAGACCTAGAATAGCAAAAGCAATTCTGGGCAACAAAGGCAAGGTGGGGGCACCACAATCCCTGACTTGAAATTATACTATAAAGCTACTGTGATAAAAACAGCATGGTATTGGCAAAAAACCAGAACTGAGGATCAATGGAACAGATTAGAAGATGCAGAAACAATTCCAAACACACTCAGCCATCTTATCTTTGACAAAGGAGCCAAACACCTTCATTAGAAGAAAGATAGCCTGTTTAATAAATGGTACTGGAAAAACTAGCTTTTCATATGTTGAAGATTAAAAGTAGACCCCTACCTTTTACCACACACTAAACTCAATTGAAATGGAACAAAGATCTAAATAGTAAAACAGAAACACTAAATCTGCTGGAAGATAGAACAGGTAGAACTCTTAAAGATATTGGTGTAGGCAAAGACTTTATGAACAAAACCCCAATTGCACAGGAAATATCACAAAGAATCCACAACTGGGATCTCATCTTATTAAAAAGCTTTTGCATAGCAAAAGAAAGCACCAACAGAGTGAAGAGACCACCCAAGTGTGCTAAAAAATTTTTGCCAGCTGTTCCTCAAAGGACTAATATCTAGAATACATAAGAACTCAAAAAAATCAGACCCCCCCCAATTAAAAAACCCAGTCAGAAAATGGGCATCTGAAATGCATAGATACTTCTCAGATGAAGAAGTAGAAATGGCAAATAAATAAATGAAAATATGTTCAACATCATTGGTCATTTGAGAGATGCAACTCAAAACAACACTGAGATTCCACCTCACTCCAGAAAGAATGGCTATTATTAGGAAATCAACCAATAACAAATGCTGGTGGGGCTGTGGGAGAAAGGAACTCTTCCCTACTATTGGTGGGAGTGTAGACTGGTGCAGCCACTATGGAAATCAGTGTGGAGATTTCTCAAAAAACTACGACTAGAGTTTCCATTTGATCCAGCTATTCCTCTTCTTGGTATCTTTCCAAAAGAATTAAAAGCATCATACCACAGCGATATATGCACACCCACGTTTAATAGTGGCACCGTTTATAATAGCTAAACATTGGAAACAGCCCAAATGCCCATCAATTGGTGAATGGATAAAGAAGATGTGTTTTTTTTAAACAATGGAGTACTACTCTGCCATAAAGAAGGATAAGCTTCAGACATTTTTAGGTAAATGGATGCACCTTTAGACCACATTCTTAAGTGAAATAAATCAGACACACATGTTTAAATATCGCATTGTTTCTCTGGTGTGAGAAACAGAAAGTTTAAACAAGGAAGAAAATGTATAATAGATATCGGAAAATGGGAAGAAATGTTCAAATGGAAGGGGAATAGGGAAGAGGATGCAGGAAAGGAAGAAAGGGACAAGAAAAAAAAAAGAGTAGTAGGAAAGAAATGGAAACAAAGCTTTTGTAAATTAGGAGGGGAAGAGTGGTTGAAGGGGGAGGGGAATGAGAAAAAAAGAAGCAAGGTATATTATGAACAGGTACAAACTCCCTATGATGAATGTTACTATTATGTATATCTAAAATGTACCAATAAAAATGTGAAAATAATAAAAAGATTTTTAAAAATTAAATCATATAAAGTTAGAATTGAATAATTCAAAATTAAATTTAATAAGTACTCAAGATCCATCACTTGCTAGTTATTTCTTACCATATTTTACTGCTACGGGTTTTCTCGAAGGGACTTACATCTCTATGGCAGAACTGTCCCCTTAGGTCTCAGAGAATGCAGAGACTGAGCAGCTGAAGGGACGGAGGAATGTGGACCTGAGTCCTTGCTCTGCAGCTGGGGCGCGGCTGAGCTCTCTGAGGCCTGGGGGAGCCTGTGCATCACCTTGACTGCGAGGAGGGGTCCATGCTGCAGTAGGGAGAGCTACAAGGCAGGCTGCCCTCCTCGTTCCTGCAGGGCAGACTCTCCCAGCCTCCCAGACCCATGATGTGGGTGTGGCACCAGTGTGTGCTCACAGGGTGCAAAGGTTGGACAAGGCCCTGAGCGAGGAGCAGGACTAGGGTGAACCGGAACTCCACAGCGAAGAAGAGACATGGTGCTCGCCCTCGGGGCACAGAGACAGGCAAATGCTAAGTGGCCGATGACCTGGCCAGCAGGCAGCAAGGTGACCGTGACCTTGGCAGGGAGAGGAAGAAACGGAGAAGTGCAGTGGAGGAGAGCGTGGTCCTCGAGTGAACTGCGGGGAACAATGGGGTTGGGTCACAGCTGGTGGGCGTTACTGAGGAAAGCCAGGCAGTTTTAAGCACCAGAAATACATCTGGGGCCAGATTTAAAGGGTAAAATGAGTCTCCTGACTCCATAGATGTCACCCAGCCCCACCCTGCTGCCACCCCCACAATCTGAGAGAGAAGCAACGGCCAAAGCTGTGTCCAGCCAAAGCCACGACACAGATGTTCAGTCAGCCCATGACAAGAAGAGGTCAAAGTTCACCCAGAATCTGAATGATTTTAATCCTTAGAAGCCATGATTAAAATGCTGAAGCAAAAGAGAAAAAGATGACAAATATAGTTTTTTTACATTGAGAATTTCACCTGAGAATTATAACCTAAGATGGAAAATCTAGAACAGAAAAATAACTATAATTAAGTGTGCAGTAGGTGGGGTCTAGCAGAAGATTGGGCATAGGAAATTCAGTAAACTGCAGTGCAGTTAAATAGAAAAGAGCTAATATCTAAGAATTCAGGATAAATTCAAGAACAATTTTAGGGAAAAGCTCCATTGTTGTACTAACGATATAATGGCTTATTATGTGCTTGCAAGTATTCTAGGCACATTCTACGTAATTCCTACACAAATCTATGAGGTAGATGAAAATCTACTCATATTCCCCTTTTAAATCAAACAAAACTGAAATGACTTTCCAAGGTCACACCACAGTCAACCTCTGGCTCAGCTGGAATTTAAACCCTGGTGGCAGTGAGCACCCTCCCACGTCCCAGGGTCACTAAAGGGCCGCCATCTTGCTTTCACCTCGGCCACCTGAGGGAGCCTGGTCAGTGGCCAACAGAGTCCCATTGAGGGAGTCATTCAAGTGCAGATAAGCTTAGAAGGCAAGAAGTAGCTTCTAGGGTCAGCTCTGAAAATCCAAACCTATAAATGATGGCGCAGAATGCGTACAGTAACGGAAGAGAAATACTCATCACAAATACTCAAAGGAGGAAATGGTGGAACAAGCGATATTCAACTTGGGATGAAGAAGACACAGAAACCTCGTTTTGAATCCCACATATGGGGGCAGAATCTGAGGGAGGCTCAGTTCTTAATCCCTCAATGGCTTTTAAGCTACTATGGTCGGAAAAGCGGTCTTTCCTGTCCTATCACCTGTTGAGAAGCCATCTAGAAGTCTTCTCCAAGCCTCATTTGCCCTGGCTTTTATTATCCAGAACAGAAATACGTAACAAAGATGTATGTAATAAGAGAACATTAAAACCGTCTAGAAAAACTGTAAAAGTTACCTTCTTACATTTTACCATCAGAAACAAAGATTATCAAAAACCTTTTAAACCAAGAACAACCACTACTCGTGCTCGGGACAGACCGCTTCCGCTGTCCTTGCACATCTGGACCTGAGGCGTCTTCGGAGTCTGTGTCCCCATCTCGATTTTTAGGAAACTCTGCCCATCGCCCTTCGAGCTCCCTCTGAGGCAGACAAAGCGTTGCCCCTGAGCTCGGGGCTTCCAGAAGTGACACAGCCGCTCCCACATCCCAGGCATACCCAACTCCTCATCCACACCTACGAGAGTGCGCTGCACCTCCAGGACACACCTGTGACTACGTCCTGGGAACTTCGGGTCACAGTACTCACCTATATTCCTCAGCAGGAATTAAAAGAATGTTCTTAATTACAAAAATCTGAGAACATTTTTTAAATAGTGCTTACCTTTGAGTACTTCTGCAGCTCGGCATCATCTACAATCTGGGGGTCCAGAGTGGCGACCTAAACACACAGAGAAAGACGTGCACATCTGGGAGAGCATCTAACTCTGTTTCTTCCCAGGTTCCCTGAAAAGACCCGCAAAACCTAAGCACTGATAACTCCTCCACTGAAAATCTTTCCCAGCACGTCTGAAATTGGTAAATGCAGCACCTAATACAAAAATTCTGAGGATATTTGGTTTTTTGTTGTTGTCTACATCAATTTTTTTCCCTGAATTATCCAAAAGTACTATTTGTAGTATCGGGGATTGGTGTCAGGACCCCCATGGGTACCAAGCTACAGGTCTGTTCAAGCCCATCAGATAGGAAGGGGCCATGTGTGCATGAAATCTATGACAGCTTCCCACGCGCTCACTTCCCACCCATGGTACTCATGACACCTACTGTGCCGAAAATGCTACAGAAACAGGTGCTGTGCCGTGCTGAGGGATGGCAGGAAGAGTCCGCAGCATTCCGTGTGGACCCAGGGTCTTTCTTTCGAGTATCAGGTTGGATCTGAGCATTCAGATCCAAACACACCAAACCAGCAAACACAGAGAGCTGACTCGAGTCCGTTCAGAAATCCACGACCCCTAAAAGCTAATGTGACCCTCCATGATATCGGATCCATAAACATTTTACTCTGGACAAAAGCAAGAACGTGGTTGTTTTACTCTCAAATTCCAGCCTTAAAACGAAATTTACAAGTCAGGAAAGTCCAGTGAGTTGGGAAACTGCGGCCTCTGACTTCCCCAGCGAGCTTGGCCCACTGGGGGAGCAGCTGGCCAAGGCTCCGACAAGAAGACACCGTTCCTGAGGGAGAACCCGAGCTTCTCAGCCTGGCCTGGAACCTCCGCGCTGCGCTGGACACAGAGCGGTCGCCCTGCCCGGTGAGCAAGGCACTTTCCTCGTGGCTGCGGCTGCAGGTGACAGTGAAATGTGGCGCGTGTGCAAGGCCGGGAAGGCGAACCATGCCCCAACTTCAGCTCCTAGCAGCACCGAGTTCCGGCAAGTGGGCCCTGGCAGACAGCAAAGGAAGAACCACTCCTCCGCCTGGCTTGCCTGTTCTTTCCGCCCGTCAGTCCTCAGCTCTCAATAAACAAGGTGTCCCTTTCAAGTTTCAACTTCAAATTCCGTCTCTTCCTTCCTGTTTCCCTGCTATGACCTCACCACGTGACAAATAAAATCCACAAAGATGGTTATGTGGAGGACAAAACTTCAGCAAAGAAGAGCCTGGTGCTAACTAACTACATTTCCCTGACTATCAAAACCTCTAAGTGTAATCCCAGCACTCAGGAGGCTGAGGCAGGAGGATCGCTGTGAGCTCGAGGCCAGCCTGAACTGCACAGTGAGACCCTGTTTCAAAAAATAAAATGAAACAAAACAAACCACCAAGGGTAGCAGCAGGGCCATTAGCTAGGTGCCCAGGAGCAGTTTCCTGAACCCATAAGGCGGAGTGACCACGGTGTCGAGAAATGACATGCAAGGACAGAATGAGCAGGAACAGAAAGTAGGAACCACCAGGCTCATCTCACGATGACACTGGAAATGCTCTCAGGATAGACAGATAGTGGCTGGGTATTCAAACCCCAGGACAGGAAAAGCATCTCCTGCCAGCCAGCCAGTATTAACGACAAACACGTGTAAGAACGCGTGGGTGACGATGGGAACTGGGGGAACATCTGAGTACTAGCACACTTGGGGAGTGCTGTCAAGACGTACACAGCACTGGCTTTCTTGGGGTTCACAAGGGGAAGCGAAGCGCTCCCTCGCTGGACGGCTTAATGACAGATGTAAGGAAGTCTAATGGGCCCCGGCACCATGACCCTGCGTCTCAACTCACTGACTTCCTATTCTTCAAATACATTCAATAATCACTCTTTCATTTTTCTCATAAAACTGCAAGATTCTTTGTGAGACATAGAACTAATATCCATAGTCCTTTCCGTGCACAATAAAACAAACAGATCATAAAAGCAGTCATAAAGATGCCAGCAGTCCTCAGCAGCGGACCCAGGTTATAACCCGGAGGCGAGTCCTCTCTCCCCCAGCACTTCGCTGCCCACCGTCGACCTAAATGGTTTCAACATGAACTGAGCGTCTGCTCATCGTAACTGAAGCTCGTGTGCGCTTCATAACTGTTCTTACGACTTAAATGTTCAAAAAATCAATGGATCGACCCACTAGGGAAGGGAGGCAAGAAGAAAAGAGACAGGCAGGCTGGCTCTGCTTGGTTCTGTTTCTTTCCCCTGTAGGGCTGAGCTTCATGGGAAGGGAGGCCGCGTGCTCCCGTCAGGAGCTCCGCACTCACCATGACCTCGTAGTCGGGGCCCAGCAGGTTCTCCCATCTGGACTTCAGCTCATTTTCTGGAGAGTCTGAGGCTCCTTCTGGACAGAAAAAGAGAATGTCGAAGTGCCTGGGGGGACACACGCCGTCACTGCATCCTTCAAAGAACACAGTGCAGGGCCAGTGAGATGGCTCAGTGGCATAAGCGCCTGCCTGGCAAGCGTGAGGTCCCGAGTTCGACTCCCAGTACCCACTTAAAGGAAAAAAAAGCCAGTGATATCGCTCAGTGGCAGAAGCGCCTGCTGGCAAGCACGAGGTCCTGAGTTCGACTCCCGGTACCCACGTTAAAAAAAAAAAAAAAAGAGCAAAGTGCAGTGAGTCGCAGGGATAAAAGGGAAAAGGTCAGTCAGAGGCGACTCACAAGACCAAGACAAATGGGGCTTTTGTTGTGACGGGAAGGGGAAATGATTCGTCATGATGAAATCTGAACTACAGACAAGTTGTCTGCAAACACAGACCCTGCAGTGACAGGTAACACGCATCTGGCTCAGCTTTATTAGGCCACTCGAGGATTTAATTTAATGTTAATCTCTTCACTGCCCCACTGGGAAAAGCTTCCTCAAAACATCTTTACAACCCCAGGGGCTGTGGACGGGCACAGCCAGGCCCCGCGCGGGCAGGGGACACGGTGGCGGCCCGTTTCACTCGGAGCCGCACGAGCCTTCATGTCACGGAACTTTGGTCGCACACCAGCCTTCTGTCGTTCCTGCTTACTAGGACACTTGGCCTTCGTGGTTGTCTTGCTGTGTTATCTAAGTGAAGTCACCGTAAAGAGCCAGGTCAGATTCGGAGTGTCCGCTGTTCCCCATGTGACCCTGGCCGGGGCTCCGAGCACAGGGTGCATCTGAACGGTGACACCTAACCGGTGGGTGCCAACGTGCTACCAACGCAGCGCCCACTTGTGTGAGTGCTAACAGCAGAAAACTAACAACTTCCACCTTCGTAAAGCTAAGCTCTCGTGGCTGCCATCAGACCAGCACACTCATCCGACTGAGGCCACTGTGGGTCTCAAGTCAAGGTGACGCAGGACCGGCTGAGTTAGCCCTGAGTGACAGCTGGGCCTGGACGCACACTGTCCGAATTCCCTGAATTCCAGGACTCAAGTCGCCAAGGGCAACAGGCTCGGCTCGGTGTGGACCAGGACGGAGGGCGCTAAGAGTCCTGGACCTGCAGAGAGCGCCACAGGGGCCACAGAAACGGACGTGCTGGGTAACATGAGGTGACGGACCAAGGATCCTATCAAAAACGTCTGGGCCTGCACATCTGGCCTGTGCTGTTCATAACCAGTTCCAACGTCTCACTCCTGCATGTTCAGGCAGCGGCTTCTTATGTGCTAAATGGATCTGAGCCGAAGCTGCGGTGTCGGCTGAATTCTAACGTCCACGCACACAGGGGAGCCGCTGTCTCCCGATGCCGCCCGTCCCCCGCTTACACCACGGAACACAGCCATGAGGTTCAAAGCAGTGCAAAGGCTCCAGGGGAGGAAAGGACTCTCGTTCTCTCAGCAGCCAAGTCCAGCTGCACTGGCGATCACAATTGCATACTGCATACCGGGGCTGCTGGAGCGATTACACCGGGGCAAAAAGAAAGCTCACTTCACAGCCTTGCAGCTGATCCAAAGACACTGTGTTCGGGGACACCTTCTACGGTCAGAACAGGTTCAGTCTTCGCCAGCGCCTCACTGGAAACCAACCTGAGCTCAACTGAGCTAAAACAACCTACTGGGGTCAAACAGGCAGGTTCTCAAAGCCCAGGGTCCTCCCTGGTGCCAAGTTTTCCAGGCAGGGACACGTGAGACAGTGGCTCACATCAAAGGACAAAGGACAAAGTCACAGAGCAATTACAGAGAAAACCAAAGAAAACTACATCGGAGACTGGCACTCCAATGCAACACAAAAAATATATACATCATTAACTTTTTTGAGTGGGGGATACTGGGAATCGAACTCAGGATCTTGCACTTGCCAGGCAGGCACTTGTGCCGCTGAGCTACATCAGCGGCCCCTACATCATTAACTTTTATCGTGACATGGAAACACCACATATGAATACAAACAGCTGCAACGTACAGAAACATCAACGGCGATACATGCGCTAAGCACGTGGTAATTAAAAATGCTAAGAACGAGATAAAACCCACCACCATGTACTAATAAATATGTACTCAAAACTAACACAATTAAACAAACATTAAGCAAGGATATGCTTGGTCCCCAACTGCCACAAGAGTTAAGATTTTTATATTAAGAATATCCCCTTTTAATCTGCATGTTGTGGCACATGCTTGTAATCCCAGTACTAGGGAGGCAGAGGCAGGAGGATCACAAGTTCAAGGCTAGCCTGAGCTACATGGCAAATTCAAGGCCAGTTTGAACTATTTAGCAAGGCCCTGTCTTAAAACACAAAAACGGAAACAAAAGAATACCACATTTTAAATCTCAAAACTGCCTCTGCGATTGCTCACATTATATTAACTAGACAGGAAGAAATGGCTAGCAATTAACTAAACAGGAAGAAATGGCTAGCAAGTGAGAAAGTCCAGTGCCCCGGGGTGAACATTTGGGCCTACCCAGATTCCCTGGGGCTCGGACGCCGTCCTGCTCGCAGTTATACATCGCTTCCCCAATTTCTTCTTCGCCATCCAAGTTCGTTTCTGTGTCCACTGCTCCGGTCAGGAAGAGGGCTGGTGTTTTGGGTGGTCCCACATTGGACCCTAAAATGAGAATCGCTGGGTGAATCCCCGGGGCGGGGGAACAGGTGCAGACGATGAACAGATGTAAATCTGTTCATACCACACAAGCATCTTGGGTGAGTTCCATCTATGACCCCTTTACCCGAAATACCACGTGGGTAAGTAACTGATGACAAAGTGAAGGTCGTGGATGGTGCTGAGGGAGAAGGAAGGGAGTGGAAGACACGAGCGAAGTCAAGTGGGTGACAAACCAGAGTGGGTGCTTTTCAGTACAGCTTTAAAAAGAAAAAAGCTCTGGGCCTGGGGGTGTGCACCTGTAATCCCAGCACTCAGGAGGCTGAGGCAGGAGGACCACGGTGAGCTCCAGGCCAGCCAGCCTGAGCTCCATAGCGAGACCCTGTCTCAAAAAAGCCTAAATAAATAAATAGAAAGAAAAAGAGAAAGAAGCGCTAAGGGTTTAATGACATCACTATGTGGCAGATGAAGAGCAAGACAAGCAGAGCAGGCGGGGCTCTGGGGATGTGGCATGAAAGCATCGTTAGGGTCACAGGCTGTCACAGGAGGAGCCCTGGATGGGGAGGAGCCCTGCCCTTCACTGAGCAGCACTAGCTAACGGCAGTTGAGTAGAATCACCAGAAGTCCCCGAGGGCTCTTAAACACAAGATGAGTGGACCAAGAACCATTTCAGGTTATTTTCAAATACATACACACCGGGCCGGTGAGATGGTTCAGCGGCATAAGCGCCTGCCTGGCAAGCGCGAGGGCCCAAGTTCGACTCCCGGATCCCACATACGAAAAAAGGGCCGGTGATATCGCTCAGCGGCACGGGTGCCTGCTGGCGTGCAAGGTCCTGAGTTTGACCCCCGGTACCCACAAAAAAAAAAAAAAAAAATCATTTATGAGGCATTCTTATCAACAGTTGTTCAACTAGATCCAGAAAGACTTTAGCTTTATCTCAAACTCAGAGGAAACATAGTATGCGAAGAACAAGTTAACAGCATGAGGGAGAACTCAATGGCATTCTAGCAGCAGAGGGACTGAGCCTTCACAGAGCCCGTGTGGGCAGGTGCATGGCTCATGGCGGGTGGGCACTGGGGTCCATCCCAGCACAAGGGAGCCAACCTAAGACCTGGGGGTCAGCTTCTCCTAGACCAGGCAAAGGAACCACAGATACAACAGAGAAATTTGGGGCACTGGAGAAATTTAAGCATGCATTTGGTGTTTTATACTAGAAAATTTTCATTCATTTTGTTGGGTTATATAAGAAAATATCTTGATTTTTATAAGACATAGACTTTAGTACATCCAGTGTCACAATGTCTACCACTTGGAAATGATTGAGGCAAAAAGACAAACAGCTGAGGCAACTACGGCCAAATGTTAACCACTGGATCTAAATGATAGATTTGTGGGTATTCATCATTTTTCATTTTTTTCTGTATGTTTAACATTGTTTAACAATTACAGGGGGCCGGTGAGATGGCTCAGCGGCTTAAGCGCCTGCCCGGCAAGCGCAAGGGCTTGAGTTCGACTCCCGGAACCCACATACGAAAAAAAAAAAAAAAAAACAATTACAAAAAGCTGAAAACCAGACACAGTGGCACACGCCTGTAATCCCAGCTACATGGGAGGCTGAGACAGGAGGATCACTACTTCGAGTCCAGTATTGGCAACTTGTTGGTGACTTAGCGAGACCCAGTCTCAAATTAAAAAATAAAAAAGGCTGGGGGTGTAGCTCCGTGGTAGGGTGCCTGTGGTGCCGCCAGGAAACATCTGGCATGGGGCTGTGGGCCACACAAGGAGCAGCACAGTGGCATCCTCAGCAGACAGGGCTCAGGGCTCCCCGCGTGGTGAGGGGCAGGGAGGGAAGGGAGTACTGTGAGGCAACACAGTAAAGACAGAGCAGTGTGCTGAGCACCATGGCACAAGGCCTTCGAGATCTGCTACGGAGGCTGGAGGAGGGGACTGGAGCACAGAGGAGAGAGTGCAGGTTTAAACCAGGTGTGGTGGTGGCACAGGCCTGTGATCCCAGCACTCAGGAGGCTGAGGCAGGAGGATCGCCACGAGTTGGGGGCCAGCCTGGGCCATACAGTGAGTTCAAGACCAGCCCAAATACATAGCAAGACCCTGTCTCAAAAAATGTTAAAAAAAAAAAAGAAAAAAAAAGTGCAGGTTTATTTTCTTTAAGTGAATCAAAGCTTCTAATGAGTCTTGTATTTCAAATCAGATAAGGTGAGATCACATTCACAAAGAATCTTTTAATCCCAGCAGGTCAGGGGGCTGAGGCAGGAGGATGGCAAGTTCAAGCCCAGCCTGGGCAATTTAGCAAGGAAGAGTGCAGACTTAGAGGCAAAACACATCCCAGACAGATTCCAAATCTAGGCCCACCCGGTACGGGTCGGCTGACTCCCAGACACTGCCACGCCCGCAGGCTTGGCACAAGGGCTCTGTGGGACCTTGAGAAAACCACTACACCGTCAGGAATGGTTAAGTAAGCCTTTCGAGGTCAACGTGACATTGATACAATGCGTACTATCCAGGTACTAACGGTATTAATTGTACTAATTGTATTTCATACATACAATTCAAGTAACAGAGCATCTTTCTTCAGCAGCAAAATTTCTAACATATAAAACATTAGAAGTTCCCGTTTTGGCCAGGTGTGGTGCTGCACGCTTGTAATCCCAGCACTTAGGAGGCTGAGGCAGGACAATTGCCCTGAGTTCAAGGCCAGCCTGGGCTACATAGTGAGTTCAAGGCCAGCTTGAACTACATAATGAGACCCTGTCTCCAAAAAAATAAGTTTCGGTTTAGCCTGGAATGACCCATGCCTGCAATGCCAGCACTCTGGGAGGCTGAGGCAGGAGGATTACAAGTTTGAGCCCCAGCCTGGGCTATCTAGCAACTAGTGAGATCCTGTCCTGAAAAATAAACAAACAAATAAATAAATAAGGACCCTGGGTTCAATTTCAATTCCCAGTACCAAAAAACAAAAACAAAAAACGGTTTCAGTAGAAATCAATTTCAGCTGAAAGCAAACCCTCCAGGTTCCTATCTTCAGGGAAGTTTTTCCAGAGGGGGTGTAAAGTTGATTCATGTATTCATCCTGACAAATGCTAATACAGAAATCCTTCTCTCTGACCAATTAATAACTAGACGCTCGCTTTGCGTCATGTCTCACTGTCACCGCCTGTTGACATGTAATACATTCACAAGCTGAAAGTTAAAAGTCCATATGTGTGCAATTATATATTTCTCCCTACATGAAAATTTGCTTTTTTTTTTTTTTTTTTGTGGGTACCGGGGGGTCGACCTCAGGACCTCGCGCGCCCGCAGGCGCCCGTGCCACTGAGCGATATCACCGGCCCCTTTTTCGTGGGATCCGGGAGTCGAACTCGGGCCCTCGCGCTTGCCAGGCAGGCGCTTATGCCGCTGAGCCATCTCACCGGCCCAAAATTTGCTATTTTTATAGCAAATTTACAACGAAAACTATTTTACAAATAAAAATGTCCTCGATTATAAATTCCCATTTTACTGTCTCTTGCTCGTCTTCAGTAAACAAATCAACACGGTTTGGACTGAAACAGTCTGCGGGCAGCGGGCAGCGGGCAGCGGTGAGCCGCGCCCCGCCGCGCCCTGCCGCGCCCCGCCGCGCCCCCGCCGCGCCCCGCCGCGCCCCCGCCGCGCCCCGCCCCGCCCCCGCCGCGCCGTCACCTCTCTCCGCAGGCGGCTCCCCGGGGCCCGGCGCCCGCGTCTTCTTGCGAAGCAGGGTGAGGTGCACCACGCGCCCCGCGCCCCGCAGCGCGCGCACCGCGTCCCGACTGGCCAGGCCCTGGATGTCCACGCCGTCCACCTGCAGCCGGGGCAGAGGCGCGCAGGCGTGAGCGCGGGGGCTGCGGGCGCGCGTCCCTCCCCGCAGAGCCACCGCGGGGCCGCGCCTCCACCGACCGAGAGACCGCGGCTGCGGCCGAGCAGACGGCGGCGCGGCGCACTCGCTGCTCCCCGCGGCGCCCGCCCTCCGCGCCCTCCGCGCCGACTCACCGCCACGATCCGGTCGTCCGCGCGGATCCGGCCGCTGTGCTGCGCGGCGCCGCCCGGCACGACGCTCTTCACGTAGACGCCCGCGGGCTCCCCTGCAGCGGCAGAGGGGCGGCCGACTGTACTGCACCGCTGCTTCCAGCGGGCGCCCCACACCCCGAAAGGAGGAGGGCTGACCAGCAAGAGCCCGACCCGGAGATGACCCTTGACCCTGCGCCTGTGGCACGGACTCAGCTTAGGACTACGCAAAACGTGCGTTCCTTTGGGAAAGCACTAGAAAGGAAACAAATCTGGGTGGTTTTATCTTTTATTTGTTAATTTCAAATGAACTCAAAGCCTTGCAGAAGGAAAACATTCTCCCGTGGCTTTCCCTCGCCTACGTACAACACATAAACCTCGCACACAGTCGATGTCCTCTAGAATCTGAACGTAAACTTAGTTCTTACCGTCTCTCGCTGTATCTCTTCAACAAAGGTCCAGACACCCCAGATCTGATCTTCCCCAAAACATAAGCATCTTCCACGCTTCCTTGCATGGGATTCTTTCTTCCTATCCACCTCAGCCCCTCTATCAAATCCCTCCTGTTTCCTTCCCAGCCCAAACACCTCCTGCTTTGTGAATTCTCATTTCCTTCTGTTAAATCTTTCATCTGCCATACCATAACTATACATCTATGTAAAAACATATATTTCGGGCCGGTGAGATGGCTCAGCATGTAAGCGCCTGCCCGGCAAGCGCAAGGGCCCGAGTTCGACTCCCGGAACCCACATAAAAAAGGGCCGGTGATATCGCTCAGCGGCACGGGCGCCTGCTGGGGCGCGAGGTCCTGAGGTCGACCCCCAGTACCCACACAAAAAAACCCCATATATTTCAGTTATTCTTAAGCATTTAAGTCTCATACATGTTACAGGTTTGTCTCTCTAAACGGACTTTCCTTTCCATTATTTTGGGGGGATGGGGTGTCACTGTGTTGCCCCGGCTCCACTGTGTTGTGGAATTCCTGGGCTCAAGTGATTCTCCCGCCTCAGCCTCCCAAGTAGCTGAGACTATAAGGGTGTGCCTGGCAACCTAGACTCATATTCATTTTTCTGTAATCTCCAGAACTAAGCAAAGTAACCCCTCAAAGGTCCAATAAACCAAACAGAGCAAAATTATCTTTAAGATTATGTATTAGAAAGAACGTAGCAGGCGAGGCTGCAGAGCACGTGCCCACGTGCCCGAAGCCCTTGGTTCCATCCCTACCACCACCAAAGCAAAGCAGGTTGAGTTTTAAAATATACCAGTTTTTGGATTCGTCTGACCATCTCCCCAAACCACCGAGACCCCCACAACTTCGTTTGAGGGTAAAAAAGCAAAAATGACTGTTGTCTTTATTCAGTAACATAAATATCAAATGTTCTCAATTTTCTATCCTTCATTTTTATTTAAGAACTAAGCCTTAGGGCTGGTGAGATGGCTCAGCGGCGTAAGCGCCTGCCTTGCAAGCGCGAGGGCCCGAGTTCGACTCCCGGATCCCACATATGAAAAAAGGGGCCGGTGATATCGCTCAGCGGCACGGGCGCCTGTTGGCGCACGAGGTCCTGAGGTCGACCCCCCGGTACCCACAAAAAAAAAAAAAAAAAAAAAAAAAAGAACTAAGCCTTAAGTTTAGAAACTAAAATTCCTTTAGCCAGACATAACACATTGACAACTACTCAATATGTTTTTTTGCAACATTATTATAAAATCTATACTTCACTCTTTTGGAACTTATTTAAATTCTGAACCTAAAAAAGGTGGCACTTACAAGAACACGAAGGTCTGAAAAAAAGTGTTTCATTAGGCTAAAATAGCACAAGCTGGTGTGACAGAAATGTCATCGGCCTGTGAATACATTAGCACGCTTAATGTTTCCACCTGCTGCTGGAGGCAGGGTAATTGTTTAACAGAAATTGACACTCTAACCTTGCTATTTTTCAGAAAAACTAAAATATCTCACAAATGAATCTTCATGTAACCAGCAAAAATTTATGAAAAGATTTATTTTTCCTTACCCTAGTGATTCTTTTAAAATAAAAGGAAACTTCTTACCGGGAAAGTTACCAAAGCTAACTTTGTAGGTGAAAGTTGTAGGTGAGGTGAGTTAATGGAGATTCATTCAGTTTTATTCAGAACCATGTGCTTATTTGTGCACTTTTACTTTCATGTACTTCCTTTACAAAATAGGAAAATAATTCTAAAGAAATACTTGTTTTATCATTTTTCTGTGATTAAACGTAACAGTAATACTTTTCAGACATTCATAATGTGCAATATTACGCACTTCCTCTCACTTCACCAGGAACACAGCATCATATAACATAAAGTAAAGAGTTACAATACTGAAGATGTATTGGTTTTAGAAACAGGAGGTAGAATTCAAACGTGACTGAATTGGACAATTAAATTCTTTCGTTAATGACTTTCAGCCCTACTATTAAACTATTGAGATGAAAATGTGATTTTCTAATCACTGAAAAGTAACTGGCTGCTATTACAGATTCATGCTTTTATTGTTCAAGGATTAAATTAAAATCTGCAGGAACTTTACTGTCTAAGAAACTTTAACGTCCTTCACAATTACTTCCAATAGAGAGAAATGATTCACTTACCTGGGTGAGATGTTCCAACGTAGCCAACAATTCTAATCCCAAGGCTCTGTCCATCTTTTTTAGTGAGTTCAACGTTGTAAGTTTCAAAAAGAGAATTGTCCTAGAAGGAAATAGCAAACTTGATTATATGTTTGGCTCTGCGACTGCATACCCAGTCAATGTGCGAGAGTTGCCGAATTTTTCTGCTATAAGCAGAATTTTAGGATGGTTCCCGAGACCGTCAGTCCCCAGAGTGGCTCTTGTCCCTGGGACACTTGGTGGCCAAGGGAGATGAACTCATCTAATCACTTTCGCCCTTCGAAAGCGGTGCAGGTGTGCACCACCACATTCCTAGCCTGGCCCATCTCAGAATTAAAAAGAACTGGGGGCGCAGCGCAGTGGTAGGACATTTGCCTGGTGCACACCAGGCCTGGGTTCCATGCCCTGCACCACAGGAAAAGAAAAAAAAAAGAAAGAAGACAAAAAGGAAATTTCCCATCAAGGAAGGGATGAGAGAGGGGAGTGGGAGGAGACTTAGGAAGAATGAAGGTCCGTGATGCCCATGGACCAACTCCCCGTGGTGGATGCGGTTGTTACACACTGCAGACACGCATGAATACAGATTTGAAAGAAAATTCCCACTCGTGTGGTTGCCAGGAGGAAAAGGCAGACAACCTTGCTGCAGACCCCAAGTGAGGTCACAGAATGCTGATCAGGTCCTCTCGCCCTCCCCCGCCATCGTCACCCCATTTTCTTTCCTCCTCCACCCCGGCCCTCTTTCTGAGACCCTTTGATTTTGCATTCGCCTTACTGTGCTTTCAAGCAGAGCCTATGAGAGCCTTGAATCCAATTCCAGCTTCTGCACCTTGCCCCACACGCCTGGCACCGAGCTGCTCAGCCCATCCCCCAACCTGCGGGACCCCAGGCTCCCAGTCACAGGAGGACAGCGCAGGGCTGGACAGTGGCCAGCAATCATGATAGATATTGCATATCTGCAGGGTGACCTATCCCTGTGGGCTAAGCATCATTACCAGTGGCCACGCCCACTGGCTGGTGCCTGCACCACAGGGAACAAGGCTGTCCTGGCACCTCCCCGGGTCTCCTCTGAGGCCAGCCCCACACCTGTCTGTCCCGTGGTGTGACCCTGCTGATGACCGTGCACTCACCGCGACAGGGCCCCTGCTGGCCAGGGCAGGCGGGGCAGCAGGCAGGGCGATGGGCGAGGTGGTGGGTGTGGGGGGTGTCACCGTGATCCCACCCACCGGGTCTCGGGCCACCAGCATCCTGACAGCACTCCCGCAGGCCCTCAGCACCTGGGCGACCTGCTCGCTGGTCATGCCCTGCACATCGGTGCCGCCGATCTTCAGGATGTGGTCCCCAGTCTGGAGCCTCCCATCCTTCAACCCAAGAGAACAAAAATCACTCAGAGAACCAGTGGTTTACATCCCCGGTTAACGGCAATTTGCCGACTTCCAGTGCTGAAAGGAAAACTCACAAGGAAGCCACGTAAAAAGCTGGAAAAGTGTCACACAGGGCCAAGTCCCTAAGCCTCAGGGGTGAAGATCACCTTGCGCAACACAGGAGATAGCGGGTTCAGAGTAAGAAAGGCAAGTGGAACCCTGAACACGCGTGTGCATCCATTCCTGCCTATGGCCAGAGTGTGAACGGCCTTGTGACCCCAAAGGGCTCAGAAGCCCAGGCTCAGGGAAGGAGGGGACAGAAGCCTCCAGATACAGCTGCACCGCGACGAAGGCCACAGAGCTCAGCAGCGTTGGGACAGAGTGGTGCGGCGAGGGTGGGGGGTCGAGGAAAGAACCGGGAGGAGGAGAGGAGACCGAGATGAAGGTGGGTCAGACGGGATGGGCCGGGCAGCCAGGCTTACGCACAGACAGGTGGCCTCATCGACTGCATGTGGCAGGATCACTGACAACAGACAACAGGAGAGGAAACAGCCCAGGACTCCATGCCAGCTGGGACTTAGCAAAACTATAGAAAGAGACGACAATCGCTTGAACTAGGGCAGTGGCTGGGGTAGGAGGCAGGTTCCAGATATTTGTAAGGAGTGTCAGCAGGATCTGCTGACAGCTTCTACAAGTGGTGTGGGAAAGGGGGGATCAAGCCCCATGATTTAGTCTGAGTAGCTGGAAAAGATAAAGAAGACACAGACGAGGCTGAGGCAGGACAACTGCCATGAGTTTGAGGCCAGCCTGGCCTACGTAGTGAGTTCAAGTCCAGCCTGAACTACAGAATGAGACCCTGTCTCAAGAAACAAACAAAAGAGACAGAGGAAGAGATGGGGAGGGGAGAGAGACAGAGCTGAGGGTAAAAACTGTGCGGGCTAAGCTCAGCTCTGGGGGATGGCGGGCGTGGGGGCTGCCTGCATGGTGGCCAGCGCTGGGGTCGGGGCCACACTGGAATCTGTGAGTTGCTGGTACCAGGAAGCGAGCACAGGCCTCACTCTGGGCTCAGAGAAGGAACAGGCCACGCTCTTGCCCTGCACCAGTGAAGAGGACACTGGGTGATCACGGGATTATTTTTGCCACCTTAAATGTGTGCGGGCACCACGCATGTTTTTATATGCATGCATATTCCATACTTAAGACATTCATCCACATGTGTATCTGTTCAAAGCGTTCCTCATCCCGGTTTTCCTTTGTGGAATTTTTGAAACAGCTGAAACTTCTGCATGTTTGCAAAGTTCATTCCATAGAAACTTTGACTTTCTTTATACCTGAAGATGTCATGATGCCAACGCAGCTGGTTGTTAGAAAGCCACACCCGTAAGACCGCACAGGTTAAAAACCACCTTCCTGGGTCATCTTCAGATTCGGGAGGCGGCTGAGGTGAGCAAGCTCACGGAGCTGGGAGGGCTCAGCCCGCGCTGCCCACTGTCCGTCACCGCCTCCTGCCTCAGCGTCCTCAGAGCAACAGCACCGAAGCAGGAGGATCTTCGCATACAAGGATGCTGGGCGCCAAGTATTCATTTTCCTACACTGCGAGAAATTGCCTGTAACTGTGGAAAAGTCTGAATGAAATGAAGATGAGAAATAGATACAGTATTTTGTGGGGCACAGGGTATAGCTCAGTGGGAGAGCGCTGCCTACAGGCACGAGGCCCTGGGTTCAAACCCCAGCTCAGAGGAAAGAAGGAAGAAGAAACAAGGAAGGAAGGAGGAAAAAATAGGCATTTTGCAACTGGGAGAGGGAGATAGCTTGAGAAGAAAGCGAGGAGCGTGGAGCTAATGCGGTTCTAAACTTGCTAATCCCAGTTCCAGGTGGCACCGTGTATAAACTATACGTGAGACTTCGTGCGACAAAGATTGGAGACCTAAGACTGAGACGCGCCCGCCGGCCTCCTCCCCGCTCTGCAGTCGGGCGCCAGGCTGCGGCTGCAACGGGTGAGGCCGCGGGCTGTGCTGCGGGTGCTGGGAGGCGCTGGGGAGCACAGCGGAGAGGTGGCAGGAGCACGCACCCCACTTAGAGGAAGGGGTGCTTGGAAGGAGGCGGAAGAGGGAACCACGAGTCACCAGGCACTACTCGGACAGCGGCATCCTGGTGCTGTTATCAGCGAGCAGCCCCGCGTAGAGAGTCAGCGCCGGAGGCGGACCCAGGGCGCCCACAGGTACGGCCGCACCTGGCGAGGGCACCGCAGTGGGCAGCCCGCACGAGTCTTGGCAGGCACAACTTCCCACCGATTTTACCTCAGCTCTTAATTGGAAATGACATGGACAATTTGCATCTGTCACTGAAAGTCAAACATTTTCTCCTGGCAGAAAAGCAGGTGTTCTAAGGAATTGGCAATGTAAAAATAGTTATGAGATTGACAGAAAAGACACCAAAATGGCAGACAGCCCGCTGTCTCCATCCAGCAGTGCCCAGGGTCGCATTTCCTGACTGGCCCCTGTGTGAGGACACCCGAGGAGCCGACTTCTCGGTGTGCGCCGAGTCACAGGACTGAGCTGCGACGCTGAGAGCCTGGGAGGGGCGGGGCGGTGTGGCCTGGTGGCCCTGGCCCTCGCTGTAGCTGACCTGCTGTGCTTCTGCGCAGCGGTGAGCGCAGGCGGGCCAAGCGCCGCTGGGCTCCCACGAGACGCCCACCCGGAGCGGCCTCGGAGACCACTCTGAAACATCCTGCTCTAAGAACTGCGTGGCTCTCTTGAAGAAGATTTGAGGGCAGAGGGACAGGATTATAAAGTGGCACACGAAACCCCTGGAGTGACCACGTGTCATTGTGTTGATGGTGGTGACAGCACAGCAGGGACGGCTACATGTGTGTCAGCTCGGATGTTTGGTCAAATACATGTGTAATTCATTGTCAACTGTACATCAGAAAGCTAAGAAAAAACACTGGAAATCGCAAAGATTTAAATTATCTCCATCAATAGCTACTGAATTAGAAATTAGCACTGAGAAATTTTAAAACACTTAGCATATATGTTAATCCATATTAAAAATATTTATATAATGTGTCTTATTTTAAAAAAGGTCATAGGGCCAGGCATGGTGGTGCATGCCTATAATCCCAGCACTCAGGAGGCTGAGGCAGGTTGTTTGCCAGTTTGAGGCCATTCTGAACTGCATAGTAAAACCCTGCCTCAAAAAAAACAAAAAAAAAAGGGGGGGGAGTTCATATTTTCCAAATTGAAAAATATTAGTGAGAAGACTGTTGCTTTCTTATATTTGTGCCAATATCTCGAACATCAGGCTTAAAAGAAGACAGCTGGATTCTCCTATCCGGTTCAGCATTCACCCTGTTGTAAGATGTCTTGGTTGCAGAACATGAGAAAAATTTGGCCTCAATCAAATACAAAGTCAAAGAGAGGGGTGATCTTTAATAGCCCTGCAGCCACTCTGTTTGTTTGTTTGTTTGTGAGACAGGGTCTCACTATGTAGCCCAGGCTGACCTCGAACTCACACATTCTTCCTGCCTCAGCCTCCCAAGTGCTGGGAAGACAGGTGTGCGCCACCAAGCCTGGCTGCAGCCACTCTTGATAACACAGCCACACTTGACAAGGAGAGCTCAGCAATGATGTGGAAACTGAAACCACATCACAAACTTTCAGACACTGTTTCATTCTACCCTTGGATCTTTTACCCCTAAATTACTCTGTCATAGCACACACTGGTGTTCGGAAAATACTGATTCACAGAGTTAGACAGATCATATTTCATTATATCATAAAAAATCACATTGGTGACTGTCATCAACAATCTACTCCAAATATTGGGAAGTTCAGGCTCATGGTAAATATAATATTTTTAAATTCTAATTTTTTGAAAGCTCTAAATTTATCATTGCAAACTAACACTATCCTTGTTTTCCTGGGCATAACAGGCTCATTTTATTCATTTTCAGAGGAGTTCCTATTAAATACTGCATAACATAATTTTTCTGACAGTTATATTTCAAAAATAAAAACTCTGCTCTGTATTTTAAAAGATCCAGCTCATCTCACAAAGGTTTTTTTCTCAGGACAGTCATCATGCTTCGGCCCACAGCAGGAGAGATATTCAGTGCCTTCCATCTGGTCACTGTTACAGCTTGTACTATATCTAGATGTCCCCCGAAGCCTCATGAACTCACTCGTGGGGCTTTTGGGTGTGACTGGATGAGTGTGATACTGGCTTAAGGGTGTGATAACTGGATTAGTCCACTGATTGGTTTAGCATAGTTCTGAGTGTGGAGAATGGGAAGGCCCACCCTGGGTGTGGGTGGCATCAACCAATAGGCTTGTAGCCTGAATAAAATAAAAAGGGAAAGGGAGGCTCACTGCTTCCTGCCTCCTGTCTTCCCTGTCATGGACTGTTTCTTCTCTATGGTGCCCTTCTGCCATGCTGTCCTGCCTTGGAGCTACCTGACTATGGACTGAAACCTCTATAAATTGTTAGCCAAAATAAACTTTTCCTCTTTTAACTCATGGGTGTTGGGTATTTTGTCCCAGCAATGAGGAAGTAACTAAGATAGTCACACAATATTAAAAAGACACACTGAAGGTCAAAGTTTGCTGAATTACTGATTTTTACTACATTGTGCCAAACGTTAAATGAATCTGGCATTTCTTTTCTTTCATGGGAAGCACGTGCAGGGACAGAATTCAGAGGCCACAACACACTTTGTGGTCATGGCTAAGACACAAGCAGTGCTGGCCTCTCTGCTGTGTCACCAGTACTGGAGCAGGTGTAGAAGGGACAGAGACATCACTGTGCCTCTGTTATAAGTCACTTGTTTTCAGACACCCTGAGACAAGTTTTGAGAACTCCTGCTGTCAGTGCACACTTGGGACTGAAGGGGCAGTGGGAATGTTAGCAGTGCCACCACTCGGACAAGGGAGAGGAGATGGCATGGTGTGGTAGGCAAACCTAGCATCCCAGTACTCCAGGAGGCTGAGGCAGGAAGATCACAAGTTTGAGCCCAGCCTGGACAACTTAATGACTTAGCAAGACCCTGTCTCAAAATAAAAATTAAAAAAAGGCTAAGTTGTAGCTCATTACAAAGACTTCAATGTTCAATCCCCAGTACCGCAAAAAAAAAAAAAAAAAGTTGGATCAATATTGATCAGAAAGGAGGAGCGATGAATGGGCCCAACATGGCACTTGCACCACACGTTTTACTACTAGAAGGAGGATACTTCTATGCAAATAGACAATAATCAGAACTTTATGCATTATTCTGACTATGGGAATAACTAAAGTTATCTCTGATTTATCATGGATATGCTACCTAATATGTGCTTATTATTAAGTGGCTTCATGATCAAACTCCAAAAGTAATTTCTAAAAACTAAATATGATATTTAACATTTTATTCTAAGTAAAATTAAGAAAAAAAAACAGTTTCTAGCTGGGTGTGGTGCTGCACATCTGTAATCCCAGCACTCTCAGAGGCTGAGGCAGGAAGACCATGAGTTTGAGGCCAGCTTGGGCTACAAAGTGAGACCCTGACTCAAAAAACTGAAATAACAATAATAATAATAATAACAATATTAAAAGGTAACTCTTGGTTTACAACACCAGGGAATTTTAATTCAAGTGAAAAACTTATGATCACTGTTAACTTCTGATTTTATAATTTAAGCCCTTGAAAGATAAACTGGAGGAGAATAATACAGACATCTAACATTCATTAACATTAACAAGAATGTTCATTAACAATTCTTTCCAATAAAAAATACTGTTCCTTTGTGGAATCAAGAAGCCTGGCCGTATAGGCCAAACCAACAAGAAACGAAAGAACAAAAAAAGGTTGATTTAAGAACTGTGTAAAATGAAGCAAAGTAGATACTAACACTTGTGGAATAAAACTTTTTGGTTTGTCTTTTGTTTTTTGTTTTTGAGGGTCTTGCTATGTAGCCCACACTGGCCTCTAACTCAAGGTGATCCTCCTGCCTCAGCCTCCAGAGTGCTAGGATTACAGGTGTTGCCACCACGCCTGGCTCATTTTTAAACTATATTAAATTCTAGTTATAAAGTCACATATACTAGTAGTTCATGTATAAAACTATATTTCAAGTCATCAAATTTAAATTCCATAAAGCCAAAATTAACTCACCCGATCTGCCAGTCCTCCAGGCACAATCGTCCTCACCACCACGCCGCTGGACTTCCCCCCGACGATCCCAAAACCCAGTCCAGAGCCGTCGTTGTTGAGCTCCACCTCCTCCACGTGGCCCCAGCAAACCTGCGAGGTGACATCGAGCAAAAGCCAGGGAGTCAGGAACGCACAGAGCCTGTGACCCGAGAGAACTCTCTGGAGCCAAAGAAATGCACACATACACACCGACAGGTACACACACACACACACACACACAGGCACACATGCACACACACATACATGTGCAGACATGCAGACACATGCACACATGTGCACACACAGACATGCACACGTGCACAGACATACATGCACACATGCACACAGATATGCACACACATGCACATGTAGAGACACACAGACACACGCACACATGCACATAGACATGCACAGACACACACATACATGGAAACAGACACGCCCAACCTCAGGGATCGTGTGATCCAGGAAAGAATCTGAAACACAACTAAACCACAGGGCAAGCATCAGGCCTCCGGCCCAGAGCCCTGCAGAACTGATCCCAGTCTGCGCCCAGGACGGAGCACAGGCCCAGCACCAGTAAGAATCTGTTCGCTCAAGTCAAAGGAGAATCCCAAAGTGTCATGGAGATTTCAGGGGCCAGGATGGGGACTAAGATGCACAATTCATGGTGAGGAGAGGGTGCTTAAACTGTGCTACAGCCAGGCATGGTGGGGCATGCCTGTAACCCCAACACTCAGGAGGCTGAGGCAGGTGGGTCTCTACGAGTTCAAGGCCAGCCTGAACTACATAGCAAGACCCTGTCTGAAAAAACAAAACAAAACAAAACAACTGCGCTACAGATGATGCACGAGCACAGGGGGAAGGGGCCGGCAAAGCCCAATGGCAGCATGGACCAAAAACACCACGCAGAGACCGAGCTGAGCAGAGAAGTGGGAACAACTGCAGGGGGGCAGAAAAGGGCGTCATGGCCAGGACTGATGACACAGCCTGTGACCCCTGCACTCTGGAGGCTGAGACAAGAGGACTGCAAGTTCAAGCCCCGCCTCAGCAACTTAGCTACCTCCAGACCCTGTCTCAAAGCGAAAACTGACAAAAGGGCTGGTGAGGTTGTTCGGTGAGAAGGCCCTGGGTCCAATGCCCAGTACCACACACACACAAATAATAATCAAATAATCAAATAAATACACAGGAATACTGGGAAAACGTAACGAGTTCCTAGCTGGAGCACTACTTGGTACCTGGGAAGCAACAGTATTCACGAAAATAACCCAGAAAGCCTGATTCTTCCTACGCCCAACAGCGCCCGCGTCACGCTGTGTTTGTTTTGGAACACTGCTGTGTAAACGTCACGGGTGCAACGGGGCAGTGCCTTACGATGACCTGCGCAAGACCTTGCTGTGCACCAGACACAATGCTTTTTCCTTTGTCCCAAGGAAGGAAGAGTGAAGAAATCAGCTAGCACTTAGTGTTATAAGAAAATAAGATTGATTACTTTGCATTCTGAAGATGCAGCCAAAATCTACAAAGCAAGTTTAAGGGTTCGCAAAAGAGAAAGACACTCTTCTTCCAAACAGTGCAGTACATGCCCTTACATGAGAACAAAGAACTATACATCACTAACCTAGCCCTAACTCTCACCATCATATATAAAAATAATGCTTTTGAAATGAATAACCAAACTTTAGATGCTCAACAGTAAATCTCTGGTAAAAACCCTCAATTAATTAATTGGCTACATCTGAAAAAATGTAAGACTTTCCATCATCAAATAAATTATACCTAATATTCAGTATGGCCTATATGTTAAAAAATAATCTTAAGAAGATCCACAGGACATGGAAAAAACAAACAAAAGTATATCAGGAGGCTGAGGCAGGAGGATCACTGTGAGTTCAAGGCCAGCCTGTGTAACACAGCGAGACCCTGCCTCAAAAAACCCAAAAAATAAATAAAAACCCTCCATGACACATGGTGTCTGGCATGCTAGTGCTGCACTGGATACACGGCTGTCTTTCTTGACCTGTAAGTGCGTTGCTGCCATCTGAACTTCCTCACGTTTCCCAAATCGAGGGCAGCGCACGTCAGCTACTCACCGTGTCGGGCGCAGCGGCGGGCACCAGGCCGGCGGGGGTCCCACCGCTCGCGAGCCACGGCTCCCTGGCCACCACCAGGCGCAGGGGCCCCGCGCTGTGCTGGAGCAGAGCGACCGCCTGCTGGTGGGAGACTGTCTGGTCCAGGGCCGTGTGGTTGATGGCCAGGATCTGGTCATTTTCCTTCAGCCGCTGATCCCTTAATCACAGGAGAAAAGAAAATCGCGTTTAAAGTGTCTGGCGAACAGTGTGCTGCTCACCGTGCTGCCTCACTTAACACACCGAAGCATCACTAGCTCTGCACACGCGCCACTCGTCACCTAATAACCAGCTTACCAACCACGCACGCGCACACAGGTACACACACGTGCACACACAATTTTAAAAGCCGTGTGCCTAGGAAAATAAACACAAATGGTTTCAGGGCCTTCCTGCCGAGGTTTTCCCGAGCATGAACCCTACACGAACCGGACTCTGGCGTCCCTGGCCGACTCCGCCCACCCCGGGGTCACTGCGTCCTAGCACAGCCGCAGCCTGGTCACCCACAGGTCCCCTCCCTGCCCTCCCCTCGCCACCGCCCGTCCGCGGCACGGCCACAGCAACCCTTTCAGGAGCCAGTCTTCCAACTACAGCCAAGGCTAAACAGCCTGCGCCCGGAAGGAAACTCCGAAAATCTCTCCTCAAAGACAGCACCGTTGCGGGAACGCTGAGCACCGCGGGGCAGGGCGCGGCAGTGCTTCGCGCGGGCCGCTTCACTCCACCCTCGCGCCACCTTTTCAAATCCACGCAGAGGAACGTGGAGCGCGGCTGAGCTCTGCGCCTCGTCCCGGCCCCGCCCTGGAGCGCAGTCTCTCGCTTCCCGCGGAAACTCGCGTCCTGGGGTCCCGGGCCCACTCTGTCCGGCTGGGCCGAGCTCGGCTCGGTGTCTCCGCACCACGTGCGTCCCTGCGCACACCCGCCCTGCCCTGCGCCCTTGGGAGCCCTATCTAAAACCCACATCCACCCCAGGAACTGCTGAGGGTTCTTCTCCCACGCCCTCTGGGAGGCGGAAGTCCCCATAACCTCGTGGGCCAGACGCGGTGGCGCACGCCTGGCACCCCACCCCAGAGACTCAGGAGGCTGGGGCCGAGGGATTCCAGGTTCGCGTTCAGCCTGGGCACTCACAAGAGCTGTGTCCACGAATGAGTGAGTGAGTGAGTGAAATGTGTGCTGATCTTGCATTGCTATCACCCCATAAAGAGACCACCAGGCCGGGCGTGATGGCGCACACCTGTAATCCCAGCACTCAGGAGGCTGAGGCAGGAGGATCACTGAGTTCAAGGCCAGCCTGTACTTCATAGCGAGACCCTGTCTCAAAAAAAAAAAAAAGAGAGAGAGAGACCTCCAAAGAAGAGAAAGCAAATGCCTGCCCGTGAGGACTGCTTCATAAAGGAGGGATTTTTTTAGGGACACAGAATAACCCTGTCATGCACACACGATGCATGATGAGAAGCCCATTCCCTGCCTCATTCCTCTCAGTGCACATGAGCTGTTGTGGCCAGGACATGGCAACCGCGACCCCAGGACCAGGGTAATGGCTGGCACACAAGGCTCCACCCAAACCCTCTTCCCCTGGCCTCACCCCGCACCAACGACGCTCTGCTCTGACCACTGGACCACAGGCTCCCTGGCAGCCCGCACTTCCCGCTCCTGACCAAGCTGCTTCTCCCCCTCTGAGCCTCGGCCTCTGCTCCCCAGGGCTGGCTGCGCCCCCAACTCGACTGCTGCTCTCTAAAGGCAGGGCCTCAAGTTTCAGATCCCTGGAACCTACAAGTCCGGGGCCCTCTGTAGCTAGGAGCAGCCGCCGAGCCGAGCGGTGTCCCTGCCGCACTGTGGACACAGGCCTCTCACTCCAGACCTCCCCACCCAACAACAGATCGCAGACTCCAGCCCCGTGCTGTGTCACCCCGGGTGTCTGCCCAGCCTGGGCACTGCACTGAGCAAGGCAACTGCCGCCTGGCGAGACGCAGAGGAAAGGCGCAGGTCACGGAAGTCTGTTGGGTTGGAAGTGTGACTTGGAGAGACCACATCATCATCATCATCATCATCATGAAAACGTCCTCGGAATTGTCAGGAAAGCAGCAGTGCCCCACCTGTCGGCCACGCTGCCCGGATGCACCTCCTTCACGAAGATGTCCACCTCCCCTGGGCGCTGGCTCCTCAGGGCCACCACGCTGAAGCCCAGGCCCCCGGTGGGTGGCCGCTCGATGTCGATATACTCAACCTGCCGGCCCTGAGGGGGACAGAGGGGACAAAGCAGTTGGTGCGGGCTGTTCACCAACACATACCACGCCCAGGCAACAGCTGCATTCATACAGTGAGAACTTCATACGTGTAATCGAATAACGAGAGCATCACAGGATGGGCAGGGAGCCATGAAGTCAGAAAAGGAACTAGAGCCAGGTGTGGAGGAGTGCACCTGCCATCCCAGCACTCTGGGAGGCTGAGGCAGGAAGACTGCAAGTTCTAACCCAGTCTGGGCAACTTAGAGAGACTCTGTCTCAAAATAAAAGTAAAAAAGGGGCTAGGGACGTATCTCAGTTTGAAAGCCCTGAGTTCAATCCTCAATACCAAAAAAAAACACCAAATGATACTTAACTATCACACCTTAAACAGACTATTTTATTTTTATTTCATTTTAGTTTATATTTTATTTTGAGGCATAGTCTTACTAAAGGGTCCAGGCTGTTCCCAAACTCATGACCCTCCTGCCTCAGCCTCTCTAGCAGCTGGGATTCTGCTTGCCTAGTTTAGAGTTTTAAGTTTCAAACTCAAATTTCATGTGCAAAGCTATTTATTAGGTGGTGAAATGAAGGAACACAAAATTAACATACCCCAAAATTCAACTGTCGTTTAATAGGTACAGGAGCTCCAGCGGTTACTGTTTCAAATCATTTCCCTGGATTCCCAAATCGTATCGTTGCCAACAACCACTAGTTCGTTTTGGTATAAAATTAAAAAGCTTCAGGACTGTTTCATCCCTTCTACACACACGTTCATTTACCCTGAGATCACACCAGGATTCTCTTTTCTTACGAGAGAAACGTTCGATTCCTGCTGGAATCTTTGCCTAAAACTCCCCTCCCCAACACAGATATTCTCGTGGGATTTTACAACAAATTTCCAACAGACAAGCTAGAAAACGGTGTCCGTTCTTCCTAAAAACGGAGGAGAGCAGTGCGAGTCCACGGGCACGCGCTGCCTGTCCTGTTACCCGCAACGGGAGCAGCGAGCCCGGCGTCCTCGCGAAGGGGCGCTCACCTGAGCCAGCCACTCCACCGCGGCGCTGAAGGCGTCGCCGCCCGGCTGCGGGGCCCAGGCGCCGGGGCCGGGGCCCGGGGCGGCCGCGTGAGCGTCAGCGGGCCGGGGCGCGTGCCCGTTGGCGGCAGCATCGGCGAACACGAGCAGGCCCTTCCGGGAGAAGTCGAAGTCGGCGCAAGTCGCCGAGGCGCTGTGGCTGAGCTGGGGGGAAGAGCCAGAGAATGACCGCGGAGTCCTCGGGGAAGGGGCTTCTACTGACCTCGCACCACAGCTCGCCAGGACAGGGAGGGGGTCACGTGAAACACACGTGTGTGACGCTGGGCGCACTCCTGTCCCGGCCACTTGGGAGGCTGAGGCAGGAAGACCATGAGCTAGAGCCCAGCCTGGGCAGCAGTGAGCCCAGTTCAAAAAAGTAAAAAATAAATGAAGATGCACAGAGAGAGGGAGAGAGAGACAGACACAGAGACAGAGACAGAGAGAGAGACACGGGCATATGAAAGAAGTAAAGCATGGCCAGACGTGTGCCACCACCCTGGGCTACTTTTTTTGTGTGTGTGTGTGGGTACGGGGGGTCGACCTCAGGACCTCGCGCGCCAGCAGGCACCCGTGCTGCTGAGCGATATCACGGGCCCTTTTTCTGTATGTGGGTACTGGGAGTCGAACTCAGGACCTCGCGCTTGCCAGGCAGGCACTTATGGCACTGAGCCATCTCACTGGCCCACCTGGACTACTTTTTTTTTTTTTTTTTTTAATGAGACAGGGTCTTACTGTGTAGTGCAGGCTGGCCTTGAACTCCCTACGTAGCCCAGGGCGGCCTTGAACTCACGGACATCCTCCTGCCTCAGCCTCCTGAGTACTGAGATGCCAAGTGTGGGCCACCGCGCCTGGCCCACATTTTTAAGTAAGTACGGAAACCTTCCAAAGCCTGATCTAAAATGCATTATCAATACCTGGCAGCTCCCGGCCAACGCCACCCAGGGGCAAGGCCGCTCCGTTCCCTACTGAGCTGATGCCCATGGGACACCTTGCTGTCTGTCCCTGCCTGTCCCTCCCTGTGGGCTGGCCCTGCAGGGGACTCACCTGGCCCTTGAGCTGCCGCAGGGACTTCTGCAGCGTGAGGATCTGGGTGAAGAGCGGGCTTCGCAGTGTGTCACAGAAGGTGGACAGCGTGTCATGCTGCGACGTGTCACCCTTGTCCTGCAGCTTGGCCCGCAGCCGCTCAAGCACCTGCAGCACCTGCAGCTTGTCTAAGAGGAGAAGCCATGAGTGCCTGTCCCCCCACACCCCCAACATGTAGCTGCAACACGTGACACGCAACACGAGGCACAGCCAAGCCTACCTGTGGCGGGATTTTCGGGCATCTCGGGTTTTCTCTTCATTCACTTGCAAAGAAATCTGAAGAGAAATTTAAAACACAAAGATGAATTTCCCTGGTGCAAACGTCTGTACTCGACAGAACAGTGAGGCAGAGTAACAACCTGAGGACATTCTCCATTCTCTGACACGAGATGCTGGGAGAATCCAGGTCACTGCCCTGGGGCGCTGCACCTGCCACGCAGTGGCCAGGTCTGAACCCAAAGGACAGGCGAGGGCACGGGCGAGGACAGGGCCAGGCAGCTGGGGCTGGGGTGCAGACTTCAGGGCCGCTGGGGAAAGGTCTGGTGCTTTCTTTCTTCTCTGACTAAACTTACAAACATAAGGCAGTTTCTCCTGAGGTAAAAATATACATATGCTACGAGCAACAGCTCCCACACTCACCAGTATTTACCAAGAGAAATGACAATAACTGTCCACAAAAAGACCCGCGCATGAAAGTTCATAGCGTTTTTATTTATGAAAGCTCCAAATCAAGCTAAGTGTGGTCATGCACACCTATAAGCCCAGTACTCTGGAGGCTGAGGCAGGAGGATCACTGTGAGTTTGAGGCCAGCCTGGGTACATAGTGAGACCCTGTCTCAGAAAATAAAAAAAGGAAGGAAGGAAGGAAGGATACAGACTTTATGGTTTCATTCATTTGAAGTTCAATAACAGATACACAAGGTCTCACTATGTAGTCCAGCTGGCCTTGAACTCACTATATAGCCCAGGCTGGCCTCAAACTCACAGTGATCCTCCTGCCTCAGCCTCCTGAATGCTGAGATTACAGGTGTGTGCCACCACACCCAGCTACACTACCTATAGTTACAGTCGATTACCCAGGGCAGGATGGAAGGTTAATTGGTGATAGGGTTCAAAATGTGGCTCAAGCCAGACATACTGGCATATTAAATAAATATATATACTTCTCTTTTCTCTTTTTTATTTCATTCTTTTTGTCATTGTTTTGTTTGTTTTGTTTCATTTTGTTTTCTATGTTGCCCAGGCTGCTCTGGAACTCATAGGTGCAACTGATCCTCCTGCCTCAGTGACTGGGACTACAGACACACATTACCATGCTGGCTTTTCTTTTCTTTCTTTCTTTTTTTTTATTACAGGGCCCCAGCTGAGAACTTAGAAGGACAGGACAAGATTTTTCCTCCCTGACACTGGGCAGAAGTTCCAGTAGTGTTTGTACACGTGTATACAGTTAGGATCTAGACGTTCTCAGTGGGTTTATATTATTCTACACACATTTTATTCTACGTAGAAGTTTGAAAAGGATCCTGACTGGAGAACATGTGGGATAAGAATCAAGATTCGGCGGAATCTAACCAAGTCACCACACCTGCTCTGCAGCCGTCCCATCCTCAGAGTCCCCAGAATGGTGCTCCACAGGGACAATTCCGAAGATCTGCTCAGACACGTCTAAGCATCGGGTGACCAGAGCTCAAAGGCAAGCAGTCCCCGGGCTATGAGCGGAAGCACGCGTGCACAGGGGTCCTCGCACTAGCCACACGCCGCTGCCTGACCCATCGGGAAACCCGGGCCTCGGATCATCAATTCTCTCACGTCAGCCTGGACACAGTGGCTGGGCCAGGGCGTGACCGTCCCACTCAAGATCGCCAAGCAAGAGCACACCGGTTGGGGCACCCCTCCAAGGACCTGGCTCAGCGGACTGCGGTTCCCAGGAGAGACCTGGATTGGGGGGGTTTCGGAAACCCTCACGCCAGCCCGGCTCCACCCTTTCCGCAGCACACACAACTTGGAATGCTGGCAGCAGCAGCGTTAATGGTCACAATACGTGGACCTCTCTAGAGCGGGTGCAGGTGCACACTTGCAACCCCAGCACTTGGGAGGCTGAGGCGGGAGAATCAAGAGCTCAAGGCCAGCTGGGCTACATAGAAAGGCCTTGTCTCAAAACAAACAAACAAACAAACATCAACCAGTTTAAAGCAAAGAAGGCAAACCAGAGCAGTAAGATACCATCTTTTATTGTCAATGTCAAGGACATTTACCCATTGTTGAAGGTTAACTGTCCTCTGTGTCCACAGGAAAATGGGCAAGGTGTGGATCGTCCTCTTTACGAGGGTGACTCAGCAGTGTCTAGAGCGGATCCACGTGGATTTAACTCACTTTTTTTTTTTAATGTGGGTACCAGGAGTCGAACTCAGGACCTCGCGCTTGCCAAGCAGGCGCGTACGCCGCTGAGCCATCTCCCCGGCCCTTAACTCACTTTTTACCCACGCTGCTGCCTCTGAGGAGCTCTCCTACAGAAACACTTGCGAGAGCGCACAGACGCGTGCGCAAGGCTGTTTATTCACTGCACGGCTTTTAACAGTGAACCTCCTGGAAAAATTAAATCACAGAAAAAAAAACAGTCATTACAGTCACAAAATGGGGCTGAGGACCTTGGGAGGGGACAAGGGGGACATGCAGAGTCCGAGGCTCCATCCTGCTGGACGGCACACTCCCGACACACACTCCCAGCACACGCATGTGAGCACACACACACGCACGCACAGCACATGTGCACACACGAGGCTGCCCGTAGATGACACGGGCCCTCATTTTAAAAGTAGGGACACCGCGGGTCCGTGTGAAGTGTTTTGCAGCGATCTGAAGACGTCTGGCTCTGTGGGCCTGGCTGGCCGCGCTCACAGACAGCGTCCGTCCGTGCAGCTAACGAAGCCCAGAGCTGGAGGCCCCGGGACAGCAAAGGCGTCCTCAGGGAAAGCACTTCTGTACCTAGCGTCAAAGCCTGTCTGAAATACCAAAGAACAGAGCCCAGCGAAGAGGACAAACGTCTCCATGTGACCCGAAGCCGGGCACTTCTCTGTCGGGTCTGCAGCCCTCCGCTCCGCCAGCCGAGCCGCACACCGGGCACACACCAGAGCACAGCGGGCTGGAGGAGACGAAGCCGGCCCGGGCCCCAGCACCCCCAGGCCGACCTCGGCGTCTCATTGCTCACACACCATGTGTTCTTTCACACGCACGTCACAGAAATGTCACGAGAGTAAGGGAATTAAAGGCTGCCCAGCGACAGGGGAGGCACTGAACCCGGCAGCTGCGTGGCCACACTGAGCCCCCGTGACCTTCCCAAAGGAGGTGACCCCATCAGTGTGGCCCCACAGGGCTCCCCGAGGAAGTCGGCGCCCAGGGGTGAGGCCCGGTCTGGCCTGCACGGATGGGCCACGCACCACGCTCCAGTAGCATCACTCCAGGACGACAGCCCCGCCCGGCATCCATCAGGAGCTAGGGCCAGAAATTTTTCATATGTGGCTGCTGTAGGATTTGATTGAAAGAAATTATTATAATATTGTGTTTTTTAAAAATGTCCATGTCCGTAGCCAACATTAATTAATGGAGTGCTTGAAAAAAGCTGACGCAGAGATAGGAACTTAATTTAATTTAATTTAAACTTCTGGTTGAAAAAACTTACTGAAAAGTTTTATTAACCGCTTCAGATCAAGAATGTAAGCAAATCTTTGGGGTGTGGTGGCGCACACCTGTAATCCCAGCACTAAGGAGGCTGAGGCAGGAGGATCACCATGAGCTCGAGGCCCACCTGAACTACATAGCTAGACCCTGTCTCAAAAAGCCAAAAAAAAAAAAAAGGAATTTAGGCAAATTAAAGACCTGTGTCAGACACTCTTCTGACGCCCTGGTGATTTAACATGACTTCTGAGCCGCCTCTCCTGAAGATTTAAGAGGCCAAGGTCCCACCATCTCCTCAGGCAGGGAAGGCATCCAGGCCCTGCTGCAAGATGACTGGGGCAGTCACCATCAGACACGCACAGCCCCGGCGGACGGATCCGTGTGCTGTACAGTGTCAAGTCCAGAGTGGGTGGGGACAGGTTGCTTCCTTGGCAGTGCAGAGCACGACTCCCTCATCATCAGCCCTGTCCTCAGAGCTCCGCATTTGCTCAGCACCGAGGAGCGAAATCCACCTTCCTTGGCCACAGAGCAACAGCGGTCACCACAGGACCCCGAGTCAACGTGGCTGCTGCACCACACAGATCCAAGCCAGTGCCTTGCTAAGCCCCTCAGAATGAATATTACAGTTGAACACATTCTATCCTGACTGGGTGTGGCGGCCCATGCTGGTGATCTCAGCTCACAGGAGGCTGAAGCAGGAGGATTGTAAATTCAAGGCCAACCCGGGCTATATAGGAGATCTTGGGTTGTGTTTGTTTGTTTTGGGTTTTTGTCTTGTTTGGTTTTGGTACTGGGGATGGAACCCGGGACCTCAGCATCAACTCAACTCCGCAGGGAGCGCCTTTGCCTTCGGCAGTGCAGAGCCGCCCACAGTTAAATCCCAGGGAGAGTGCAGTGAAAAGGCCCGGAGCCAGGAAGGACAAGAGCCACTGGGGAGGGCAACCTCCCTGAGGAGAATGACAGGGGTCCTTCGAAGCTGAGCAGAGGGAGCACCTGCCAACCTGACCCTCAGCACTCGGCTCTCACTCTCTCCCCACAGAGGAATACGATTCTTAAAAAGAACCACGTCTACAATCCCACTCGGGAGGCTGAGACAGGAGGATCTGTGTTGTTCAAGGCCAGCCTGGGCCACATAGTGAATCTCTTTCAAAAAACTAAACAAGCCGGGCGTGGTTGTGCGCACCTGTGGTCCCAATATCTGAGAGGCTGAGGCAGGGGGATCAAAAGTTTGAGCCTAACCTAGTCAATTTACCGTCTTAAAAAGACCCTGCCTCAAAATCAAAAAAATAGGAAAAGAGTGAGGCATGTAGCTCAATGTGAAGGCCCTGGGTTCAATCCCCAGTACCACAAAATAAATAATAAATCAGTCAAGCACATTTACAGTTGAAAGGACTAAATAAAATACCCTGGGGCCTTTGGCCCAGCACACAGTACCCATTCGCCAAATGCCACAGCTAGGTCTCTTCTGGGACAGCGTCTCTTCTGGAGCAAAATGGCTGAAGATATTTCAGGGCTTCAGGGCAGCTAATGGTTAAATTATGTTAGCGGGTGGTTAGTAACCGGCAGCTCTGAGAAGATGCCATGAAAACTTCACTGGTGCGGAGGTGGTGGAGCGGACCTGAGAGGACCACAGGTCGAGTTTAAAGGTCAGCGCACCGGGCAGGGTCCTCGGAGCGCATCCCTCCCCGGGGTTAGCGGGGAGCCAGCCTGGGCTGCAGCGGAAGCACAGCCAAGCCAATCCCAGCAGTCGCTAAGTTAACTGTGATATTATTTCACTTAATTCAATATACACAAATTATTACTTCAATGTGTCAGTAATAAGCATTAATAAGGTCTTTTATGATTTTGTTTTTTGTTTTTATTTTTTGTGGGTACCGGGGGTCAACCTCAGGACCTCGCGCGCCAGCAGGCGCCCATACCACTGAGCAATATCACCGGCCCTTTTTCCGTATGTGGGTTCCGGAAGTCGAACTCAGGACCTTGCACTTGCCAGGAAGGCGCTTATGCCACTGAGCCATCTCACCAGCCCTGTTTTTTGTTTTTAGACACAGGGTCTCACTATGTAGTTCAGGCTGACCTTGAACTCACTATGTAGCCCAGGCCGGTCTTGAACTCGCGGCGATCCTCCTGCCTCAGCCTCCTGAGTCTAGGATCACAGGTGTGCGCCACCATGCCTAGGTTAATAAGGTATTTTAAATTGTTTGAAAATCTAGTATGTGTTTTACAGTCACAGTGTGGTGGATTGACAACTGGTGGTCAACTTGTAACACCCAGCTGAACTGAACCAGCGTGGTGCCTGGTGTGGAGGGCCCAGCTGAGGACTGTGGCCAACAACATAAAAAGGAGAACTGGTGAGGAAGAGTTGGTGCTGTCGGTTCTCCTTGAGGAGCTTGTCACGCTGGCTTTCCTGATAGGAACTTGGCTGTTCTCATCGTCGGAGGAGCTCAGGACCTCATTGTCGCTGAGGATGGCTGTGGTGCCTTTCAGGGGAGCTCTGGTCCTTACTCTGAGCGTCGCTTTCTGGCTCCGGGGTAGATCCCTCAGCCTGCTGGCACAGATCCTTCATCCCGCTGGTGTAGACTTTCTAGCTTCCACCGCTGACCTCTGGGCCTTCCCAGCGCAGATCCGTGAAATATCATTGCACGAGACATTGTTGTGGGTTCTGGGCCTCTAGTTGGACTCGTGGAGGCATTGCCATGGGCTCTAGGTCTTCATGCAGGACACTGCTGTAGAATCCAGGCCCTCAGCTGGATTCTTTGGGTCTTTAGTGTGTGGACAGATTTCCTGCACTTTTGTTCATGACTCTTTGGGTGACTATTACAAAATAATCCTAAAAATTATGTGTCCTGTATTATATTGTTTCCCTTGCAAACCCTGACCACAACACACAGCGTCGCAATTCCAACTAGCCCCATGCTCACCCCATGTTAAGAGCCCGGCACCCGGCTTGCCAACGGCTCACTGTGTGCCAAGGAGGCGCTGGCTGGACATTTTGGAAGGACCCTGCATGGCGTCCCCAGAAAACAGCCTTGTCCTTCAGCTCCTGCAGCCTGGGTGCCTTCTGTCAAAGCAGCTGCAGGTGAGAAGAGGTCCGACCCCCACCCTGCCCTACCAGCCCCCACCTTGGGGAGGGGGAGACCAGCTGGGGCTCACAGCCTCCCCAACCTCAGTGCCCCGTCGCTGCTGCCCCGGAGAATGAAGGGCAGAACTGAAGGACCCACCAGAGCCACTCGGGGCTGTGCCAGTGCCACACGGCCATCACGGCACCCCGCGGCCCCTCCACTGCTAAGAGGGGCACTGGCTGGGGCGCAGCTCAGGGTGGAGCGGGCTGGATCCCAACCCCCCAAAGTACATAAACAAAAATAAGGGTATCCAAGTTACTAAAGTCCCCTCTATTTGCACCAGAACATAAAATAGGGGCTTTAAAAATGACCCAAAATCTACACAAAAACACCCTAACAAGACACATGACAGTGGTTGTACAATCTCAAATATTAAGGTAGAACAGTCACGTTTACTCTGAAGAAAACCTAAGTCTAAGATCAAGGTGAGCGAAGCCTCCTCAGCTTCCGTGCTTTCATTTTCGTTAAACTTTAACAAAGAGGTGAACTCAGGCTGCCTGGCTGAGCGGTGTAGACTGTTACCCCACTGTGGAGCCAGGCATGAGCTGCAGGCCATAACCTCAGCCCCGGGGAGGGTGAGGCAGGAGGATGTGCTCAGGGCCAGCCTGGGAGACCAGGAAGAACTGAGAACCGTCTCAGAGGGTGAAAAGGGTTACAATGCAGGTGTAAGGGCCGGGGACGGTGAGCCACTGTCTCAACAGCAGGAGGTTTTCAAGGTGAATTCACTGTAAGAAAATACATGGTGAGACCCTGTCTCAACAAAAAAAAAAGAGAAAGAAAAAACACTGACATTTTCCCATTTGCAAATCTCTACGATACAAACTGAAAGAAAATTTACCCTAAAGTCAGTAGGGTTTTCTCTCAATAGTGTGCTTCTGGGCGCCGCCAGCTCTGTTTTGAAAATTCTGCCCCACCCCCACTGTGTGAGGGACCGCGGCCTCATAAAAACATTGCGCGGGTGTCCGCGGGGCGCCGCGCACCCCAGCTCTGTTGATCCCGCCAGAAACGACATCAGGACTGCAGCTTCCTGAGGCCCGGGATCAGGTGAGGACCTGATTTCTTTTCAAGTTTAAACAGGATTTTTAATGAAAACCCCTCTGGCGTCTTTGGAACTCACCTTACACAGTGCGCTCACCGGACCCTGCTTCCCAAGGACCCTGCATTTGCGAAACTCCCGGCAGGGCCGAGGGGGAGCTGGGCGTGGATTTCACACCGCCAGGGCGAAGTCCGCCGAAGGCCGGCCCGGAAAACGGGGCCTCGGAACCGAACCCGGCGGGGATCCCCGCGCCCGCCTCGCCGGTGGGGCCTGCCCGTGCCGGGCGGGGTCGGTCCCGGGTGCGTCTGGGTCCCGGGTGGGCGTCGGCCCGGGTCGCGGGGGGGGTGGGCCGTGTCCCTCGTGTCCCGGGTCCCCGCGCCCCCCCGCCGCGGCCGGGCTCGGGCGACGCCTCGGGACCGGGCCTCCACCCGCGCCCCCGCCGCCTGGACGCGGCCGCCGAGGCAGGAGAGTGCAGGCCGGAGGCGCGCGGGGCGCGCGGCGGGGACGCGGGGCGGGGCGCGGGGTCACCGTGGTCGCCAGGCCCCGGGGTCACTCGGGTCCGGGGTCCCCTGGGGCCCCCGCCCTTACCTGTCCGCGGCTGTGCAGGCTCCCGAGGCACACCTGGGCGGAAGTGGGAGGGGCCACCTGCGCCACCCGCGGGGCGGGGACTGGGGGCGGACACGGGGCGGGGACGGGGGACAGGGGCAGGGACAGGACACCGGGAACAGGGGTTGGGGCCTAGGGGATGAGACAGAGGAGTGCGGGGACGGGGAACAGGGGGTCTGGGAATGGGGACAGGGACATGCGGACTTGGGGCCAGGGGATAGGGCGAGGACAGTGGGACAGCGTGGGACAGGGCGGGGGCACTGACCCGGCTCTCTCCCTCCTGCCCTGTTCTGCTGTCCTCTGTAACTGCAGACACGGGATAGATTTGCGAGCAAAGCCCTGGGACTATGGACGTCAGTGCAAGGAGGGTGGGAGGATGGGTGGATGGATGAGTGGGTGGATGGGTGGATGGGTGGATGGATGGATAGGTGTGTAGATGGATGAGTGGATGGATGGATGGGTGGGTGGGTGCGTGGATGGGTGAGTGGATGGATGGATGGATGGATGTGTGGATGGATGGATGGGTGTGTAGATGGATGAGTGGATGGATGGATGGGTAGATGGGTGCGTGGATGGGTGAGTGGATGGATGGATGGATGGACGGGTGGATGGATGGATGGATGGGTGTATAGATGGATGGGTGGATGGGTGGGTGGGTGCATGGATGGGTGAGTGGATGAATGGATGGATGGACGGATGGATGGATGGATGGATGGGTGTGTAGATGGATGGGTGGTGGATGGGTGCGTGGATGGGTGGATGGGTGCATGGATGGGTGAGTGGATGGATGGATGGATGGATGGGTGGCTGGCTGGCTGGGTGGGTGGGTGCATGGGTGTCCTGGCTGTGGCTGCATGGTTCTCTCTCCTTCAACTAAAAAACAGGCTCCCAAGTCCTCTGGGCCCTGACCTCACGCCATCCCTCAGGGAATCCCTGGACCAGGACCCAAACCTGACAGCCGCACCCAACCCTGCGCATCCCCTGCTCCCTCCTGAGCTCACAGCCTGACTTCTGGAAATGAAGCTGGGGCAGCATCCTCCACCCTCTTGAGTGTAATCAGCCTTGGACTTCCCACGCTGGGCATTTTACTGTCAGGTACCATTGGTGAAAGAGAGAATGAATCTTTGGGCATCTCGTTCACAGAACAAACGCAGTGTCTGCGAGGCTCCTTGATGACCTGCAAGATGTGTCAGGATGGCCCTGACATCTCCCTGTGAGGAAGAAGGGGGATTTTCCCAGCAGCTAAGCATAAGGACATTCGTCACATCCCACGCATTCGGCGCTCTGCACCAATCCCAAGGGAAACCGCACTGGGAGGCCTGGTGAGGAGACGGGCAGTGTTCCTCTAATTTCAGAAATAAGGGCATCCGCGGCACCGCACTCATTCAACACAATGCACCGAGGCCCAGCTTCAGGAGCCTCTCTATGGTTAGTACTGACCCTGCTGAGGAAGAAGTCCAGAAAGTGACCCTATTCACCACAGCTCGGAAAGCAAAGACAGAAAAGACAAAGACCTCAGAATAAACTTAACCATAGAAGAAATTTCCTCTATGCGGAAAATTACAAAACACTGATGAAAGAAATAGAAAAGAACACACACACACCCACACTCACACACACAGAGGTGGAAAGACACTTGATGTTCATGGAGTGGAAGGATTAACATTGTTAAAATGTCCATACTACCCAAAGCTATTTATGGATTCAAAGTAATCACCACTAAACCACACAAGGGCATTCTTTATAAAGACAGAAAAACAACCCTATAAAATTCATATGGGCTCAGAGAAGACCCTGGGTAGCCAGAGTACCTCGAGCAAAAAAAGAATAAAGTTGGAGGATCCCAATACCCACATGCAAAACATACTACAAACCGTGCTTACCAAAAGAGCCAGTATGTACCAGCATAAAACCAGCAAGGAAGGTAGAATAGAAAACCCACACACACACCCGCGTGCAACACAAGAGCCTGAAACACACACTGGAAAGGGAAGGGCGCCCAAAAAAGAACAAAGGTGTGTTGTGTGCATGTGTCAACTCCCCACAATGAGTATGAGGGTCATGTGTTGCAAACATGGACTCATAAAAATAAAAATTAGAAAAACATGCACTGGAGAAAGGGCACTCTCTTCAATAAATGGTTCTGGGAAAACTGAATATCCACATGTAGAAGAATGAAACTAGACCCCTACCTCTCAGCATAGACAGAAATCAACTCTAAACGAGTCAAGACATAAATGTGAAGCCTAGCCGGGTGTGGTGGCACATGCCTGTAAACCCAGCACTCGGGAGGCTGAGGCAGGAGGATCGCCACAAGTTCAAGGCCAGCCTGGGCTGCATAGTGAGTTCAAAGTCAGCCTGAACTACATAGTGAGACCCTGTCTCAAAAAATGAAAAACAAAAACAAAGTAAACGGAAAAAAAAAAAAAAAAACACAGAAGTTTTTGTACAGCAGAAGAAACAGTCACCAGAGTGAAGACTGGGGCAAATTTGTGAAGAACTCATCCAAGAAGTCAGTGTTGAGGATATACAAGGAACTCGAAAGCTCACAGTAAAAGCAACCATGGCGATCTGACTGAAGAATGAACAAACGATCTGAAAGACATTCCCAAAAGAGGGCAAACAAACGGCCACGCACATGACCAAAGGCTCCACACCACTAGTTCCCAGGCCGCATGAGCTATCCCTCAGCCCGGCCAGAGCGGCCACAATGAAAAGAGAAGAAACGAACGCGGCAGGCTGCTGAGACGGGGACTCGCACGCTGTTCGGGGGAAGGTGAGTCCGCACAGCCACCACGGAGAACGACACAGAGACGCCGCAAGAGAACTAAAACCCCGAAGCAGCCCCACTGCTAGGTGTGTCTCCGAAAGAAGGGAAATCGGCCCATGACAAAGCCCCTGTGCACCCATGTGTCTGCAGCACTGTTCACACCAGCCAGGATACAGCACTGCCTGACTTGTCCACCAGACGCAGGACAAGGAAAATGTGGGCAGGGCGTGGCAGCACCAGCCTGCAATACCAGCTTCTTGGGAAGCTGAGGCAGGAAGATGGCCAGATTGAGGCCAGCGTGGCCTACTTAGTGAGACCTTGCCTCAAAATAAGATCAAAAGGCCTCAGGATGTAACTCAGGGGTAGAAAACGCCCAGGTTCTATCCCCAGGACCACCAGAAAAAAACAAAGACAAAAGAAGCTATGATGTGTATGAACAACACATGGGGGGAATATTATGCAGCCATCAAAATAAAATCCTGTCCTGCTTGCTGGAAGCATTGGTTAGGACTTCACCGGGCCTGGATGGAGTGTCTGGGGTTCACTCAAGTGAAATGGGGAATGGGGTGCCTCCCAAATCAGGGGACAGCTTTACAGAGGGTGGAGACCAAGGGCTGCAAGCCGCCACGCACAACATTAGGAAACTTTTTACTTGAACATTGATTTTGTTCTTGTTTGTTTCTGTTTTTTGAGACAGGGTCTCACTATGTAGGCTGGCATTGAACTCATAGGGATCCTCCTGCCTCAGCCTCCAGAGTGCTGGGATCACAGGTGTGTGCCACCGCACCCTGCTCCTTAAACATTTGACTGCATTCCTCCCTTTCAATCTCGAGCCTCTGAACTGAGCCTGAAGCAAGGTTAAATTCTTCCTTCCAGTTCAGGGCCCTTCGCACGCCACCCTGTTGACGTCAATCTAATCTGTCATCTCTCTAAAGCCGTGAGGGGCCGGAGTCCAGCACCCGTCCCTGGAGCGGCCACACCAGAGCTCTCAGTAGTCCCTCCCCGCCGGGAAGGAGCCACGGCTCTGCCCCGCCGGCCCGGACCCAGGCCGCTTCCCGGAGAGCTGTGGCTCCAGCCAAATCAGTCCACTGTCTTGAGAATTTAACGCGAGCTTTCTTTTGGCATTTACTTGGAACTAAAAATATTTTTTTTTTTTTTTTTTTTTTTTTGTGGGTACCGGGGGGACGACCTCAGGACCTCGCGCACCAACAGGCACCCGTGCCGCTGAGCGATATCACCGGCCCCTTTTTCGTATGTGGGTTCCGGGAGTCGAACTCGGGCCTTCGCGCTTGCAAGGCAGGCGCTTAAGCCGCTGAGCCGTCTCACCGGCCCGGAACTAAAAATATTTTTACACATGATGAATGTAATTAGGTACTGCAAACATGTGCTAATAAAATTTTTAAAATACAAAAATTTTAAAATGTTTTGATACATTTTCAAAGAAACTTATTCTGTTACAGATGTTTCCTTCTGGGAATCTTCAAGTGTCTTTTTTATAAAATGTGGACAGTAAATTTCATCTTCAAGAGCCTGTGCTCTGAAGCCTGGCATTGTGGCAGACCCTGAAATCGAGGGCCAAAACAGGAGAATCCCGAGTTGGCAGCCTGACCTGGACTGCAGAATGGGATCCTATCTCAAAGACATCAAACAAATAAACAACTATAAAGTGAGCGCTCAGTCTGGAAGCCGTGTGCAAAAGTGGATTTGATGAAGGGAGGAAGAGGGCAAAGAGAGGTCATGGCAGAAGGGTACACAGGAAGTCAGGGACACCTGAAACAGCATGAAATATGGGATAAAAAAAGCACAAACGTTAAAACATCAGTTGCTTCCTGATGAGATCAAGGTATTAAGAAAGAACAAGGAGAAAACTGAAGGGTAAAAGTGATTCCAGATTTTGAGCCTGATAAAAAGAAATATTGGGGCCGGTGAGATGGCTCAGCGGCGTAAGCGCCTGCCCGGCAAGCGTGAGGGCCCGAGTTCGACTCCCGGATCCCACATACGAAAAAAGGGGCCGGTGATATCGCTCAGCGGCACGGGTGCCTGTTGGCGTGCGAGGTCCTGAGGTCGACCCCCCGGTACCCACAAAAAAAAAAAAAAAATATTGGTGGCTAAGATGAGAAAAACCGATTTGTTTTGTTTTGTTGTTTTACGAGGGGCAGGATTCTGATACGCTCAGTGTTAGATCCTCACGCTTGGTGTACAGGAGTAGGCCTTGCAGTGAGCCAGAGTCAGCTCCATCGGACCTGGTGGGGCAGCCGGGTCGTGCACCACAGGACCAGCGTGGTCACAGTCCAGTTCCAAACATGCAGAGGCGTGGAACAAAGACCTAGCAGAGCTCTGCTGTCATGAATTTGCGGGGGGATGCCCATCATAGTCAAACAGAAAAGCAAGGCTTCAGAGTAACTGGTTTTTGTGAGACAGGGTCTCAATACGTAGTGCAGGTGGTCTTGAACTCACTATGTAGCCCAGGTTGGCCTCAAACTCTCGGCAATCCTCCTGCCTCAGCCTCCCAAGTGCTGGGATGACAGGGGTCATCACCACACCTGGTAAAGTAACAGTGTTTTATGTCATAATGTTTCTGTCCCAAACACAGACATAGGAGTCAGGTTGCTCTCCTTGGAAGGTGTCACTCTAAGTAGAACTACCTGTTAGCATAATCAGGTGTCTACAAAACCTCAGGAATGAAAGGGACCAAGGCGGGGCCCTTGCACCCCAAGGGCTTTTGCTCATGCCCTGGTCACCTTCTCCCATGTTTCTGCTCCAACTCCACACTGGACTGTGCTGTTCGTGCGCCGTGCTTTCTTGAGAATGCTATGGAATTCCTATAAAAATTTCTATGTGATAAATTTGGCATTGAAAACACCGGGACGTAAGTTCTCGCTAAGTTTAACGCAGCAATCGTAGCAGCGGAGGCCTGGCTAGCGAATATGTGGGCAGAACTCGTATGCTCCACAGAGGCAGGGGAAGGAGGGAAGGATCAGGGACAGGGAAAGTGGGTCCTTCAACACAGTAGCAGTTCAAGAGCCAACGATTTTGTCTCTTTTACTTTCACTTTTCATTCTTTTTAATTATAGGGAGAGAGCAGAGGTAATCGTTAAACTATAAAAATGGATTTTGTAATGGGATTAATCAGCAAAGCACAAGCATTTTCAGAGTTAATTGTTCAAAATCTACGTGCATATTGACACAAATACCAAGATCAGCAATGTCCTTGTGGTCAGTGGGAAAACATCTGATTCTGTCCTAATTTCAGGAAACTGGAAGTACAAAATGGGTTATATTTTAAAATTAAGTCGGAACATTCTGAAAGTCAAAATAGGAGTCAAATTGCAAAGTTGCTATCTTTTATCACAAGATAAAAAGTGTAACCGATACTTGGATCTTTGTCTTGAATTTGACAAACTCCTTGACCGCAAACCTTTCCTAAATCTCATCTTGGGATGAGGCCACTGGGCGGTGCTGGCCGTACATCGTGCACATGGTCCCAAGTACTGTTTCATCAAAGCCCATGCCCTAGCGGTGGAGTTGTAGCGCTGTAGTAGAACAAGTACTTCGCAAGCCCAAGGTTTTGCCTGGTGTTCCAACAGTACCAACTGCTGGGAGGCTGAGGCAGGAGAATCACTTGAGCCCAGGAGTTTGAGGTTAGCCTGGGCAACACTGCAAGCCCCTATTTCCTTTTTTTTTTTTTTTTTTTTTTTTTGTGGGTACCGGGTGTCGAACTCAGGGCCTCGCGCTTGCCAGGCAGGCGCTTATGCTGCTGAGTTATCTCACCGGCCCGCAAGCCACTATTTCAAAACAAAACAAAACAAGGCATGTCTAACTACCTTAGCTAGTAGGTATTTCTATTGTAACACGTATCGAACAGTATTCTGTTTATCTTTTCCCCTACCAAACCTAAGCACTTCTTTTTTTTTTTTTTGTGGATACCAGGGGTCGACCTCAGGACCTCGGGCGCCAGGAGGCGCCCGTGCCGCTGAGCGATATCACCGGCCCTTTTTTTGTATGTGGGTTCCCGGAGTCGAACTCGGGCCCTCGTGCTTGCCAGGCAGGTGCTTACGCTGCTGAGCTGTCTCACCGGCCCAGCACTTAATTCTTCTCTTCATTTTTCGTCTCTAGGGTCTAGCACTGTAGCCTAATGCTGGGCACATAATAAATGCTCAATAAATGTTTTTTTTTTGTGTGTGTGGGTACCAGGGGTCGACCTCAGGACCTCGCGTGCCAGCAGGCGCCTGTGCCGCTGAGCGATATCACCGGCCCCTTTTCGTATGTGGGTTCCGGAAGTCGAACTCGGGCCCTCACGCTTGCAAGGCAGGCGCTTACGCCGCTGAGCCATCTCACCGGCCAATAAATATGTTTTTAAAGAGGGAGAAGGAGTGGGAAAGAAGATAAACGGGAAGGAACGAAGGAAAGAAAGGGAAAGGAAGGAAAAGAGAGAATGAAGAAGTGCACTTAAAATAGTAAGTTCAAAATTAACCTAGTACCGTACATTTCAAATTTCCCATGATTTAAACCTGATCTAAAGCATGTACTAACTACTTATAAATGTTTTAAATTAAAAACAGTATAGTAAACCGAAAGTGGTGGTGTACACCTGTAATCCCAGCACTCTGGGAGGCTGAGGCAGGAAGATCTCAAGTTCGAGCTCAGCCTGGGCAACTTAGAGACTTGGTGAGACCCTGTCTCAAAACAAAAAAATAAGAAAAAGGGCTGCAGATACCGAACGATGCAAAGGACTGGGTCCTATCCCCAGTACCGCAAACAAGTATTCCCACCACCGGCGTTCAGGACAGTAAAGAGGTAGCAGGGACAGAGGCCCTGCTCCCCGCCGTGGTCCTCGCCGCGCAGGACAGGCTGATTAGGAAGCACAGAGCCTGAAACCTGGCGAACACAGCCAGGCGGCGGGACCCAGGGCCCGGGTCCTGAGCACCGAGCCCAGCACCGCGGGCGCTTTGGGGCAGGACGCCGAGGTGCCCAGCCCGGGGCGAGGCGGGGCGGGACTGACGCCGACTCTGCCCAGGCGGCGCCGGGAAGCGCGGGTGACTCCTGCTCTCCACTGACCCCGAGCCAGGGGAGCGCAACCTGGAGACCCGCCAGGGGCGCGGGCCCTTTAAGAACCTCCTCGCGCCGGGCCCTCCCTCCCGTCCGACCGGAAGCGGAAGCGCGCTGTGCGCGGGTCCCAACATGGCGGCCGCCAGGGCCCCACGGCCAGTATTTCATGAGCCAGTGGCCGCGCATCTGTTCGGCGTCCTGTGGCTTGCAGCCGTTGCCTCGGGCCCGTGGGGAGTGGCTGCCAGCGCCGCGGCCGGGGCCGAGGAGACGCCGAGGTGCGAGGACCTCCGCGTGGGGCAATATCCTTGGAGAGCGGCCCTCGCGCGAGGAAAGGGACGGGGCTGACAGGACGGGAAGGGGGCCGGGGCGGGTGACGAGGGGACGCGGAGGGGGCCGGGGCTGGGCGCCCGCGCGCTCACCTGCGCTGCCGCTGACCCCCAGGCCTCGCCGGCCGGCGTGGCCCTGACGCGCGGCTCCGCGGCCCCGGCGCCCGGAAGTGGCCCCGGCTGGCGACCTCCGGGGTCACCAAGGCCCCGACCTGCGCGTCGCCGCCTGTCACCGACCCGGTCACTCGAGGCCGGTTTTCCCCGGAGTGGCCCACTTAGAGGCCGCCCTGAGCACTTAGAACGGCGCCCGGCAGGGGAACTGTGAGCTCTGAGCGGCTCACGGGGAAACTGAGGCCGGAGCCAGATCGCTGAGTTTTGGGATAGCACAGCTGTAGGGAGACGGCTACTTTTGTACAAAATTAGCACTGTTACCCAGATTTTCAAACAAAAATAGCAGAAACTACAGACACTGGTTGAACATCATTAGCCCGAAACCCTGAAATCTCAGTGCCCCCAAATCTGAAACTTTTTGAGCAGTGACTCGTGTAAGGGATACTCGGCCTGCACAAGAAGGATTCTGTGAGGGGAAACTGAAAATTAAGAAAATTCTATCTTATTTTTATGACATTTGAGCAGGGTTATCCAATACTCACGTTTTCACATCGCAGCTCCAACTTGTCCGGTACCATGATGTTACCGAGTAGTTCCTTTAAAAATGGCTCGCCAATTAGAAGCACTCTAGGACCTTCCTGCCTGGAACAAAGAATTGGAGGAGACAAGTCGAAAACTGTGCCAAAATTTTGTGTGAATAATGAGGGGTGAAGCGGTAAGGCAAAAACTGGCTCTGCAGAGTGGACTTGGGCCCAACAAAAGATGAAAAGAGGAAAGGTGAAAGTGCACCCTGGTTCTAGACCCAGGTGGGCTCCTAGGAGTATGGTCTCCTTTATGCTGGCCACCTCTTGTGGGGGCCCCGGAAGTCCTAGGTACAGGTCCCCTAGCCCTGGGTTCCTGCAGCTGACAGGTCCCGCCCACTGCCCCGGCCAGTTTTGCCAGGCTCTGCCTCCTGTTTCTGTGATGCTTGAGGGCTGAGAATCAGACTAGGTTGGGTCCTCCTAGAAAAGTAGGACGATGATTCTAAGAACATCACTGGGCAGCGTGGAGAGTTGAAGCTTGGAGAGAAGTGATTTAGCCTGTAGGGTGTGAGGTGAGGACAGCTGGACAAGATCCATTATTCCCAGCGTAATGAAGTGTCCGAGAGGGATTCAGAAATCTTAAACAGGATCGGGATGTCTTCAGAGGATTAGGGGTAACCTCGAGCCTCAGGTTGTACTGCTGTGATGTGGGTATAATAGGTCTACCCCACATTTGTGTCAAATGGAATGAAGTCTGAATCCAGATGTCTGGGAGCAGATTGGATTTTAACCTGAACTCCTCTTATAATAATTTGGTAATAACTTTTATTTTAGTATCGCTTGGTGCTTCCACCCTGACTGATGTTCTTTAAAGATGGCTTCTCTGCTAAGCTTTTAATTGAGCCTTCAGCTGGGCATGGTGGTGCGTGCCTGTAATCCCAGCACTCTGAGGCAGGATGATTGCTGTGAGTTCGAGGCCAGCCTGGGCTACCGAGTGAAACCCTGCCTCAAAACAAAACAAAACAAAACCCCAAAGCAAAAAAACAAAAAATGTGTATAATTTAGTCTCTACACCTCTCCCATAATAAGTTAATTTTCCAGAATTATTTAGCAGTGCTAAAGTCTGTTTGTACCTGTGCTTGTTGACTTAGGTGAATTACCAGCCTCTCACAATTATGAGTACACTTGCTATTAAAGACATAATAGTGTTTTATGTTGGGAATGAGTTCGTGTTTCCTTAACTTTTTAAACATATATTTGTAAAGATCCAAAGATAAATGATGCTACACAAGAACCAGTTAACTGTACAAACTACACAGCTCATGGTAAGACTTCCAGAATAATATCTTTAAAAATTATTTTTAAAACATAACCTACTGTATTTCATAGATTGGTGTATTACCACTAAAGGTAATGAATGTGTTTTTTCTTAGGTTACACATAACTACTCAGTTTTTGGAACAATTTAAATTTAGAGAGCTGGCTAGGAGTTGTTAATATTTAGTTAATTGATTAATTTATTTGTTTCCCTGCAATGCTAACTAAGCATGTACTCTACCACTGAGCTACAGTATTTAAGTTAAAAAGGAATCTTGCTCTCTTAATGATATAAACTGGCAATTTTATGTTTCATTTTTTATTTCAAACTTTTAGAATCAGTTTATATTACTTTTTTTTTTCTGTTTCTTGAAGCTTCTTTTTCTTTGTCACAGTACAGGATATTAGACCCAGGGCCTTCCTATGAAGCTATATCCCCAGCTCTTTTAAATTACTTTTTTTTTTTTTTTTTTTTTTTTTGAGATAGGGTCTTGCTAAATTGCCCAGGCTGTGCTTGAACTTTTGGTCGTCCTGCCTCAGCCTTCTAGAGTGCTGGGATTATAGAGGTATACCACCACACCCAGCCAAATTTTTTTAACTGATGTATAAAACATAAAAATCTCAAATGTAGTCTGGCATGGTAGTGTACACCTGTAATCCCAGCATTCAGGAGGCTGAAGCAGGAGGAGTGGGCTACATAAGCAAGTTTAAGACCAGCCTGGGCCGGTGAGATGGCTCAGCGGCTTAAGCGCCTGCCCGGCAAGCGCGAGGGCCCGAGTTCGACTCCCGGAACCCACATACGAAAAAGGGGCCGGTGATATCGCTCAGCGGCACAGGCGCCTGCTGGCGCGCGAGGTCCTGAGGTCGACCCCCCGGTACCCACAAAAAAAAAAAAAGACCAGCCTGTACTACATAGTGAGACCCTGTCTCAAAAAAATAAAACAAACTGAAACAACCCCCTCAAACATAGCATTTTATTTCCTAAGCTATATTATACAAAGGCAGTTCTTTAGTTTGCTGAATAGGAACTTGCAAGAGAGTTCAATAAAGTACAGTGAGAAACTCTATTGCCTATGTTACATGCTCATAACATGTACTTAAGTACACCCTAAGTATGAAAATAGCAGTAAGGATTTCCAGTATGCTAGAATATTAGATGTTTTGGTAATGGATAACCCCTTCAGCCTGATGACTTTGAGGAACTTAGATGTTCTAAGTTATGTGTAATACTGGGTAGCATTTAACAAACTGCTCCCTGTTCAGTCTTTTCATTCAAAAGGGTGCATATTGCAGGGAGTAGGAGGCACATAGATGTGTGTAGAAGCTATTTAGAATTCCTATTTGATGGCAATGAAATGATATTATTTTGAGGAAAAAGTAATACTGAATGAGTACTGATTTATTTTTGTGGTGCTGGGGATCAAAGCCAGGGCCTTGTGCATGCTGGGCAAGCATACTACCACTGAGCTGCACTCTCAGCCCTATGCTGACTTTTAAAAAATGTCTTAGTAAATAAGCTGATATTGTTGTTTTCTTTATAAATAAAAGCTGTCCTTAAACATATCTTTTTGTGCCTTGATGGCGCATTGCTTTTTACCATGGAATAATATTCCATTATGGATGTATCACGGTTTGTTTATCCATTCTACTGTTGAAAGACCTTTTGATGACTTCCAGGTTTTGGCAATTATGCATAAAGCTTCTATAAATAAACAAAAAAATGACATTATCAACTTGCCAGAGTCCCTTGGTCCCCTCATGGTTACTACCCTGCCTCAATGGTAACCATTTATCCTATCCACCTTCTTAAAAATTTCTTGGTAGCGAAGTTTATTTGAAAAAGTGCAAGTAAAGAGTTGAGGGGGAAACTGCCTCTGCAGAGCAAGCTTGGGCAGAGTAAAAGAGGAAAAAGCAAGATGAAAGTACACCCTGGAGGTCACAAGGTGGCCTATCGTGAGGAAAGCCATGATAGCCTCCTATCCAACTTCTAAAAGCATAAATTAGTTTTGCAGAGAGTATATTATTTCTCACTTTACTTGGAGATAATTTCAAGCTTCCAAGAAAGTGACAAGTGGAAGAGTACCACAGAGAACACCCTTACGCCCTGTACCCAGATGTGCTGGTTGTTAGCATGTTACCTCTCTTGGCTTTCCTGTTGGGTGTTGGTGTGAGCTTGCTCTTGCTTGGCCTTTCCCCCTACCTCTTTCACTCTTCTTCTTCCTCCTTTTCTCCCCAATTATTTGCCCCTACTTTTGTGTTTTTCCTAAGAAGAGAGATCTTCTCTTAACATAAACAGAGATCAGTTATAAATATTAGTACATTTAATGATATATGCTTTGGTCCATATTCTAATTTCATAAAACTACTCAAAAGTCTACGTAGTATTTCCCCTCATTTTAGGACCGGATCCTTAAAAATCAGGTTTAGCGTTTGGTTTTCTTTTATTGGAACATATCTATGGCTTTGTCTTTTGTGACACTGGCATCTTTGACAGCTACAGCTAGCCCCTTTATTTTAATAATGTTCCTTTGGGCTTGTCTGGTATTTCTTTATGGTTAGACTGAGGTTATACACTTGTCTTAGTTACTTTTCTCATTGCTGAGACAAAATACCTGACACCCAAAGTTAAAGGAGGAAAAGTTTATTTAGCTCACAGTTTGTAGAGGTTTCAGTCCGTAGTTGGCTGGCTCCATGGCAGCATGGCTTGGCAGAGGGGCATCGCAGAGAAAGAGCTTATGGCAGAAGGAAACAAAGCTGCAAGGTAGCAAAAAGCAGCAGCAGCAAGTGACAGTAGCAGCCCTCTTTTTGTCCCTTATATTCCATTCCACCCACTCACACCCAGGGTAGGGCACCATTAACACCAGCATCACACACTATAGATCCAGCTACCTCTGAAAAGCCATACTAAGACTGCATGAGGCTCTGGGGGGACTCTAGCACTGCAGGATGGGAGATTACGTGGAATCTGGGGTAGCCTCAGCATCTCTCATCTGGGGGCCCATGGTATCTGTCCCTCATTGGGAATGGTCATTGTTGAGTGCTCGGATTTTTCTGTTCTATTGTTAAATTCTCTTTACAACAAATAAACAGTCCATGGGAAGGCTTATTAAAGACCATACAGATATCCTATTCTTTACCAAAAATTTCCCCTAGATTTATCATCTGTCAGTGATTCTGGCCCAAACAATTCTCTAATCTGATAATTGCAAAATGATGATTTTTCTGACATAAGCAGTCCCAGAGGAGATCTGTCTTTTAATGCTAGAAATTGGCACTTGCCAGTTATACCTCTAGTCTTTGTTTTCACCTAAACTCTGGATTTTACATTTAATTAGCTTATCATTGTACAGTATAACTTGTTACAGAAATAATGTCCAGTCTGACCCCTTTTGGATCAAGATTAAGCAAACTTAACTGACCAGTGATTTCTGGTGAGCGTTTCTCTATGTGTCTGTGCCTGTTTAAAAAAAAGCAAAAGGTCCTGTCAGATGAGGCCTCGGGTTCAGTCCCCCTCTACACATACGCATGCACAACACAGGAATAAAAACCACAGTAAGGCACTGTTGGTTCCAGCCCACAGGAGAGGCCCGAGTGGTAGGGTGAGTGGGCTGGGCATCTGGGAGGGAGGGGAGACTTCAGGTGCCGGCCCATGGGGACGTCAGCTGCTCACTCACGGGAATAGATGGCCTTGACAAAGAAGTCCCACCAGGCCCCAGCCAGGCCTCCAGGAAGACTAAGGAATTCTGAGGAACCTGGCTGTCTTCACTGCTGAGCTCCTGTTTCCAGAACACCAGAGGCCTCTGGTTCTGCAGTCGTGAAGCTGGGAGCTGCTTGCTGGAGAGGGTGCAGTTGTCCCCACCCTCCCCTGTGGCCAGTACTCGCATCCTGGCGTGGGACGGTTTGGCCCTTTGCGGGCACTGTGTATGAGAGCTCTAGCTCAGCAGGCTGGCGCTGTGGTCGAGCCCCGGGCCTGACACGCTAGGACCGCCCTGCCCCTGAGCTCCAGCCCGGTCTGCTGCTGCTCTTCCTCATGCCGAGGTTCTGTGAGGTTCTGCCTGGCTTGGATTATACCATCTAGATCCTAGGTGCTGCCCAGAACCGAACTTTCTGTAAGAAAACTGCAAATGGAATGGATTTCAGGCTTGTAGCCATTGCCTAATTTTGTGTACTAGTTAGCATTTATTGGTTACTGTTATGGTTTGTGTCTAGATGTCCCCCCAAAGCCTCATGCAGTCATGGAGGCGGGCTTCTGGAGTTTATGACTGATTCATGGTCTAATGCTGGGATTATGGGCGTGAGTGCTACGCCCACCCTGGGGCGGGTAGCCTGCATGTAATATAAAGGAGGGAAAGAGGTTGCTCTCTCGCTTGCTTGCGCACACTTCTCCCTTTTGCTCTTGCTGTTTTTGCTGCCTTCCGCCGCCATGAACTGTTGCCCTCTGCCATGTGCCACTCTGCCTTGGAGCCAGCTGATTATGGATTGAAACCTCCACAAACTGTGAGCCAAATAAACCTTTTCTTCCTTAATTTTGGGTGTTGGGTATTTTGTCTCAGCAACGAGAGAAAAGTAACTGAGACAGAATTTGGTACCAGTGAAGTGGGGTCGTTGCTGTGACTATACCTGACCATGTGGTTCAAGAGCCTTTGGGAATGGCTTGTGGGAAGAGTTTGGAAAGGTTCAGAGATGTCGCCTGAAGGAGTAGCACTGGAACGCCTTAGGTTGTTCTGTATGGGAGATCCTGGTCAGAGCTCGGGACACCAGAAGGCTGATAGAAACCCTGCCGGTAAAAACCGGGCTTGGGAGGTTTCTGCTGGGAAGAAAGATTGCATTGGCTGCTGGACTCCAGAACATGTGTGTTATGGCTTGGCAAAAAGTTTGTCTGCATTTTGCTCATGTCCAGAGACTTTGCCTGAGACTAAGATTAATGGCAGCGGACTAAGTAAACTGGCAGAAAAAATTTTAAGGCAGTCTAATGTTGAGGCAGTGGCATGGCTATTGTTGGGGGCCTTTAGCCAGATTTATGTTGAGAACCAAGAGCAAGGAGCCCAGAAGAATGATTTAAAATGTTGTGAGTTTGGCCAGAAAGGAAGCTCCAGTAAAGCTGTGGACTGCAAAGATAGAGCTGAGAAGATCTCAATTGTTGAGAAGGAACAGGAGAATATAAAAGATGGCCTGAGGACACCACAAGAAGCAGCAAGTCGGGCCGGTGAGATGGCTCAGCGGCTTAAGCGCCTGCCCGGCAAGCGCGAGGGCCCGAGTTCGACTCCCGGAACCCACATACGAAAAAGGGGCCGGTGATATCGCTCAGCGGCACGGGCGCCTGCTGGCGTGCGAGGTCCTGAGGTCGACCCCCTGGTACCCACAACAAAAAAAAAAAAAAAAAAAAAAAAGAAGCAGCAAGTCTCCACACTTTGCAGCCTCAAAACTGCAAAAGTGAAAGACCCTGCTCTGAGGAGAAAGCTTCAGAGCACCATGTTCCAGAATGGTGGCAGCCACACTATGTCCCAGAATGGCGGCGGCCACACCAGGTTCCAAAATGGCGGCAGCATAGAGAATTTTTTCCTCAGAAGCAGGTTCAGCATGCTCAGTGATCCAGGCACTCGACCCCTACAGCCAAGAGAGAAAGCTTGGCTACTGTTCCAGCTGGCAGCAGACCTTGGTATCATCCACGTGGCACTAGTTGTAGGCCCATGCAGAATGCAAGAGTTCTGAGGTTAAGAAGGCTTCCACCTAGATTTCAGAAGAAGGACTGGGAGGCCAGGCAGGGTGCCCCTGAGAAGGCAATGTGTGAAGCTGTGAGTGTGAAGCCAAAGATGCAGTGGAGACCCCAGAAGTTTGCAGAAGCCAGGAACGTGGATTATCTGAGGAAACCTGCAAAGAGGGAGCTGAGCAGGCCTAAGAGAAAAGCCATGGGCGCTATAACCACCGGAAGTGCCATAGGGCCGGAGCCACGCAAGCCCTTTGGAGCTCACAACTTAAAACAGATTGCTTTGGATGTTCCACATGGAACCACAGGACTTAGTATTTGCCCTGCTGGATTTTGGACTTGCTTTGGTCCCATTCCTTTGTATTCCCGTTTGTACATTTTGGAATGGTAATGTCTGTCTTGTGCCATTGAATGTTGGAAGTGTTTAAGTTTCTTTTCATTAGCAGAGTGGCTCACAGCTAAGAGTTTGCCTTAGATCTTGGAGGAGACTTGGGACTTAGACTTTTGAGCAATGCTTAAACTGTTGGGACTTTGGTAACTCTTAGAGATGGACCAAAATGCCTTTTGCATAAAGGGATGTGCATGAGTCTTTGGGGGTCCAGGGGCGGAATGTTATGGTTTGTGTCTAGATGTCCCCCCAAAGCCTCATGCAGTCATGGAGGCGGGCTTCTGGAGTTTATGATTGATTCATGGTCTAATGCTGGGATTATGGGCGTGAGTGCTATGCCCACCCTGGGGCGGGTAGCCTGCATGTAATATAAAGGAGGGAAAGAGGTTGCTCTCTTGCTTGCTTGCGCACGCTTCTCCCTTTTGCTCTTGCTGTTTTTGCTGCCTTCCGCCGCCATGAACTGTTGCCCTCTGCCATGTGCCACTCTGCCTTGGAGCCAGCTGATTATGGATTGAAACCTCCACAAACTGTGAGCCAAATAAACCTTTTCTTCCTTAATTTTGGGTGTTGGGTATTTTGTCTCAGCAACGAGAGAAAAGTAACTGAGACAGAATTTGGTACCAGTGAAGTGGGGTCGTTGCTGTGACTATACCTGACCATGTGGTTCAAGAGCCTTTGGGAATGGCTTGTGGGAAGAGTTTGGAAAGGTTCAGAGATGTCGCCTGAAGGAGTAGCACTGGAACGCCTTAGGTTGTTCTGTATGGGAGATCCTGGTCAGAGCTCGGGACACCAGAAGGCTGATAGAAACCCTGCCGGTAAAAACCGGGCTTGGGAGGTTTCTGCTGGGAAGAAAGATTGCATTGGCTGCTGGACTCCAGAACATGTGTGTTATGGCTTGGCAAAAAGTTTGTCTGCATTTTGCTCATGTCCAGAGACTTTGCCTGAGACTAAGATTAATGGCAGCGGACTAAGTAAACTGGCAGAAAAAATTTTAAGGCAGTCTAATGTTGAGGCAGTGGCATGGCTATTGTTGGGGGCCTTTAGCCAGATTTATGTTGAGAACCAAGAGCAAGGAGCCCAGAAGAATGATTTAAAATGTTGTGAGTTTGGCCAGAAAGGAAGCTCCAGTAAAGCTGTGGACTGCAAAGATAGAGCTGAGAAGATCTCAATTGTTGAGAAGGAACAGGAGAATATAAAAGATGGCCTGAGGACACCACAAGAAGCAGCAAGTCGGGCCGGTGAGATGGCTCAGCGGCTTAAGCGCCTGCCCGGCAAGCGCGAGGGCCCGAGTTCGACTCCCGGAACCCACATACGAAAAAGGGGCCGGTGATATCGCTCAGCGGCACGGGCGCCTGCGGGCGTGCGAGGTCCTGAGGTCGACCCCCTGGTACCCACAACAAAAAAAAAAAAAAAAAAAAAAAAAGAAGCAGCAAGTCTCCACACTTTGCAGCCTCAAAACTGCAAAAGTGAAAGACCCTGCTCTGAGGAGAAAGCTTCAGAGCACCATGTTCCAGAATGGTGGCAGCCACACTATGTCCCAGAATGGCGGCGGCCACACCAGGTTCCAAAATGGCGGCAGCATAGAGAATTTTTTCCTCAGAAGCAGGTTCAGCATGCTCAGTGATCCAGGCACTCGACCCCTACAGCCAAGAGAGAAAGCTTGGCTACTGTTCCAGCTGGCAGCAGACCTTGGTATCATCCACGTGGCACTAGTTGTAGGCCCATGCAGAATGCAAGAGTTCTGAGGTTAAGAAGGCTTCCACCTAGATTTCAGAAGAAGGACTGGGAGGCCAGGCAGGGTGCCCCTGAGAAGGCAATGTGTGAAGCTGTGAGTGTGAAGCCAAAGATGCAGTGGAGACCCCAGAAGTTTGCAGAAGCCAGGAACGTGGATTATCTGAGGAAACCTGCAAAGAGGGAGCTGAGCAGGCCTAAGAGAAAAGCCATGGGCGCTATAACCACCGGAAGTGCCATAGGGCCGGAGCCACGCAAGCCCTTTGGAGCTCACAACTTAAAACAGATTGCTTTGGATGTTCCACATGGAACCACAGGACTTAGTATTTGCCCTGCTGGATTTTGGACTTGCTTTGGTCCCATTCCTTTGTATTCCCGTTTGTACATTTTGGAATGGTAATGTCTGTCTTGTGCCATTGAATGTTGGAAGTGTTTAAGTTTCTTTTCATTAGCAGAGTGGCTCACAGCTAAGAGTTTGCCTTAGATCTTGGAGGAGACTTGGGACTTAGACTTTTGAGCAATGCTTAAACTGTTGGGACTTTGGTAACTCTTAGAGATGGACCAAAATGCCTTTTGCATAAAGGGATGTGCATGAGTCTTTGGGGGTCCAGGGGCGGAATGTTATGGTTTGTGTCTAGATGTCCCCCCAAAGCCTCATGCAGTCATGGAGGCGGGCTTCTGGAGTTTATGATTGATTCATGGTCTAATGCTGGGATTATGGGCGTGAGTGCTATGCCCACCCTGGGGCGGGTAGCCTGCATGTAATATAAAGGAGGGAAAGAGGTTGCTCTCTTGCTTGCTTGCGCACGCTTCTCCCTTTTGCTCTTGCTGTTTTTGCTGCCTTCCGCCGCCATGAACTGTTGCCCTCTGCCATGTGCCACTCTGCCTTGGAGCCAGCTGATTATGGATTGAAACCTCCACAAACTGTGAGCCAAATAAACCTTTTCTTCCTTAATTTTGGGTGTTGGGTATTTTGTCTCAGCAACGAGAGAAAAGTAACTGAGACAGAATTTGGTACCAGTGAAGTGGGGTCGTTGCTGTGACTATACCTGACCATGTGGTTCAAGAGCCTTTGGGAATGGCTTGTGGGAAGAGTTTGGAAAGGTTCAGAGATGTCGCCTGAAGGAGTAGCACTGGAACGCCTTAGGTTGTTCTGTATGGGAGATCCTGGTCAGAGCTCGGGACACCAGAAGGCTGATAGAAACCCTGCCGGTAAAAACCGGGCTTGGGAGGTTTCTGCTGGGAAGAAAGATTGCATTGGCTGCTGGACTCCAGAACATGTGTGTTATGGCTTGGCAAAAAGTTTGTCTGCATTTTGCTCATGTCCAGAGACTTTGCCTGAGACTAAGATTAATGGCAGCGGACTAAGTAAACTGGCAGAAAAAATTTTAAGGCAGTCTAATGTTGAGGCAGTGGCATGGCTATTGTTGGGGGCCTTTAGCCAGATTTATGTTGAGAACCAAGAGCAAGGAGCCCAGAAGAATGATTTAAAATGTTGTGAGTTTGGCCAGAAAGGAAGCTCCAGTAAAGCTGTGGACTGCAAAGATAGAGCTGAGAAGATCTCAATTGTTGAGAAGGAACAGGAGAATATAAAAGATGGCCTGAGGACACCACAAGAAGCAGCAAGTCGGGCCGGTGAGATGGCTCAGCGGCTTAAGCGCCTGCCCGGCAAGCGCGAGGGCCCGAGTTCGACTCCCGGAACCCACATACGAAAAAGGGGCCGGTGATATCGCTCAGCGGCACGGGCGCCTGCTGGCGTGCGAGGTCCTGAGGTCGACCCCCTGGTACCCACAACAAAAAAAAAAAAAAAAAAAAAAAAAGAAGCAGCAAGTCTCCACACTTTGCAGCCTCAAAACTGCAAAAGTGAAAGACCCTGCTCTGAGGAGAAAGCTTCAGAGCACCATGTTCCAGAATGGTGGCAGCCACACTATGTCCCAGAATGGCGGCGGCCACACCAGGTTCCAAAATGGCGGCAGCATAGAGAATTTTTTCCTCAGAAGCAGGTTCAGCATGCTCAGTGATCCAGGCACTCGACCCCTACAGCCAAGAGAGAAAGCTTGGCTACTGTTCCAGCTGGCAGCAGACCTTGGTATCATCCACGTGGCACTAGTTGTAGGCCCATGCAGAATGCAAGAGTTCTGAGGTTAAGAAGGCTTCCACCTAGATTTCAGAAGAAGGACTGGGAGGCCAGGCAGGGTGCCCCTGAGAAGGCAATGTGTGAAGCTGTGAGTGTGAAGCCAAAGATGCAGTGGAGACCCCAGAAGTTTGCAGAAGCCAGGAACGTGGATTATCTGAGGAAACCTGCAAAGAGGGAGCTGAGCAGGCCTAAGAGAAAAGCCATGGGCGCTATAACCACCGGAAGTGCCATAGGGCCGGAGCCACGCAAGCCCTTTGGAGCTCACAACTTAAAACAGATTGCTTTGGATGTTCCACATGGAACCACAGGACTTAGTATTTGCCCTGCTGGATTTTGGACTTGCTTTGGTCCCATTCCTTTGTATTCCCGTTTGTACATTTTGGAATGGTAATGTCTGTCTTGTGCCATTGAATGTTGGAAGTGTTTAAGTTTCTTTTCATTAGCAGAGTGGCTCACAGCTAAGAGTTTGCCTTAGATCTTGGAGGAGACTTGGGACTTAGACTTTTGAGCAATGCTTAAACTGTTGGGACTTTGGTAACTCTTAGAGATGGACCAAAATGCCTTTTGCATAAAGGGATGTGCATGAGTCTTTGGGGGTCCAGGGGCGGAATGTTATGGTTTGTGTCTAGATGTCCCCCCAAAGCCTCATGCAGTCATGGAGGCGGGCTTCTGGAGTTTATGATTGATTCATGGTCTAATGCTGGGATTATGGGCGTGAGTGCTATGCCCACCCTGGGGCGGGTAGCCTGCATGTAATATAAAGGAGGGAAAGAGGTTGCTCTCTTGCTTGCTTGCGCACGCTTCTCCCTTTTGCTCTTGCTGTTTTTGCTGCCTTCCGCCGCCATGAACTGTTGCCCTCTGCCATGTGCCACTCTGCCTTGGAGCCAGCTGATTATGGATTGAAACCTCCACAAACTGTGAGCCAAATAAACCTTTTCTTCCTTAATTTTGGGTGTTGGGTATTTTGTCTCAGCAACGAGAGAAAAGTAACCGAGACAGTTACTGTCTTCTTTAATCTTGCCATTGATTTGTTTATTTTTGCTTCTTGCTGAAATCAGTGTTAGCATGGAATTATTGTGGTGAAACGGGAAGGCTATTGACTAAGAGTAATGAGTTTTGGCCAAGGACGTAGAGTATTACCTGCTTAGGACACTTTTGTTAACTCACTTAATTCCCTGGGAATTCATTTCCTGCTTATAAAAGGGGAAAGGAACACCCTGCTTTCCTGCCATTCAGGACAGGGGTACTGGGGTGCCAGCGCTCGAGGCCATAGTCTGAGCCGTGCTAAGTGCGCAGCCCATCACTGAGCTGCGCCTCCAGTGCTGGTTTTATGCCTTAATGGGTTTTACAGAGGTGAAGTGGAACCATTACGAAGTGTGTAACACGAGTAGGTTTAAGGGGGCAGGCTTCTGCGTTGCCTAATCCCATGGCACACACGTTGATGTTACCTTTACACTCGTCCTGGCTTGGGTCCCTTCTGTTAGTCTTCTCAGCGTTGAATCCTCCAGCCCTGGAGGGAGGAAATGGCAGGCTCCGAGCACCTTCTCTGTCCAGGCTCTTGCTCCACGCCACATGCTCTCCCTCCATGGAGTGACGCTTTCCCCGCGTGATGGCAATGCCGGGCTCAGACAGGTCCTGCAACTTGCCCTAGGAAGGCAGAACTCAGCCACAGTGGGTGGTGGCCTGCCTGGACTTCTGTGATGTGACCAGCCCACCCCGAGGTCTTTCTCAGTATTTCTCATGTTGTCCCTGCGTGTACTCACAGTGGCAGCATGTCCTTTTTCTTTAAATGTGTACTTTTCATCCCTTGCAACCAGTAGTGCAGACTTTAAAATTGCAGTGAGGTGGTCCCTCGTAGATCCGGGACCTCACCATGTTGTATCTTTCCTGAGGTTCTAGGCCTTTTAGACATCTCTTTCTCTCTCTCCCCCCCCCTTACATTGATACAAAGTGGCTAGTAGAAATGATTGAATGTCATTATAACTAAAATTCAAATATGAGAGTTTGAACATAGTCTAGAATCTAGTTAAAAATAGAAAAATACGGTTTTTTAGTCTTTAATAGTTTTTTGCAGGACATCTTTACAACCACCCATACAGGTTTGGTTTTTAAAATGTTGTACAGGGTGCTGGAGGGGTAGTTTGGTGGAGTGCTTGCCCAGCATGCACAAGACCCCCAGCTTGGTCCCCAGCGCCTCCAAGAGAAGACAGAAGAAGAATTTGTATGCAAACCTGTCTTCTCAAAAATAGTGCCTTTCTAGTAGACAGGTGCGGTTGCAGATAACCTGCAGCTGGAATCATAATGTTTTGTTTTGCAACTGTCACTTCCTCTGATTTTCAGTTGTCTGCAGGAAGAGCTAGCAAGGGTGCGTGACGGGAGCGACAGCTTGAGACTGAGTGGACTGGGGTAGCACTTGTGAGGAGAAAGTGTCCTGATTGTATTCATAGTGTTTTGTTTTGTGGCACAGTTCTCTGCTTAGTAGTTGGAGGATGGGAAAATATTTAAAATTGTATGTCTATTTGGACATTGAACCCGGAGGCTCCCACAGGCACTCACTGCTAGATTACACCATCGCCCTCGGGCTGTGGAAAACCTGCGCTTGTAGATACTCTTGCAGGTCACCTTTTTTCTTTTTTGGGTTTTTTTTTTTTTTTTTTTTTTTTTTTTGTGGGTACCGGGGGGATGACCTCAGGACCTCACGCGCCAACAGGCACCCGTGCCGCTGAGCGATATCACCGGCCCCTTTTTCGTATGTGGGATCCGGGAGTCGAACTCGGGCCCTCGCGCTTGCAAGGCAGGCGCTTATGCCGCTGAGCCATCTCACCGGCCCCTCTTTTTTGGGTTTTTGAGACAAGGTCTCACTGTGTAGTCTAGGCTGGCCTTAAGCTGTCAATCCTCCTGCCTCAGCCTCCCAAGTGCTGGGATTACAGGCACACACTGGTCACTTCCTTGTGGAAAATGGGATGTTCCTCATCAAGGCAAAAATTTCAGCTTTTAAGGTTGACATCTCTGTGACTTACACGCTTGATGATTGAAATACTGGTCTGCAGGGTGGGCTTCCTGGACTCACGGGGGTAGGCAGGGCTTCCTAAGAACCAAGCAAGTAGAGATGTGTACTGGTTCCCAGGGTGTTACAGCAGAGCCCCGAGTCTGGGTGTCTTCAGGCCGCACACATGTGCTGTCTCAGAGTCCCGGAACCAGAAGCTGGTACCAGGGTCTCGAGGGCCCTTGCTGCCTCTCAGGCTCTGAGTAGAAGCCGACCCTCCCTTCCCAGACTCCCGGCGTCCAGCCTCCACCTTCGTCTCCACCTGGCCTCTCTGCGTCCTCGAGGCTGCAGCCAGAGCCTCAGGGAAGCTGAGCCCCAGGTCAGTGGGCAGCACACTGCCTTCTGTGTGTCAGTGGCCTTGTCTGTAGTAGGGCCGCTTCGTGCGTTGGGTTAGAGCCATCTTAACAATACCAGCGCGATTGGTTTATGCGTGCAGAGAGCCTGGTTCCAAGTGAGGCCACATTCTGAGGTACCGGGGATTAGGACTTCAGTAGAAGTATACTTCCAGGTGGTGATTCGTGCCATACCGGATGCTGTTGTATATCCATTCTTTCCTAAAACGGAGGTAAATTTTCTGAATTTTATCATTTTGGTTTTTTGAGACAAGGTCTCGCTGCATAGTGCATCCTCGAGAGGAGCTCAAGGGCAGGGATGTGCAGCCCACCCTTTGCCGTCTCCCTCCGAGGCAGAGGCTTGAACTGGGCGGGCCGCACACACCTCCCAGAGTGCAGGCAGCGCTCGGTCGTGCGGTTTGTTGTTGTAGGTAAGTGCCTGTGCCACAGCTGAAGCCTTGCGGAAAGTGTCACATTCGGAGGTACTTTGCTGTGACCTTATGTTTTCATGTGTACTTTGCCAGTCTTAGAGAAAAACAGTTACATACTGTTTCTAAAGGAAGAAAACTAATGGCTTCTTTGTTTTTTCTGCCTTTAGTTCCATGTCTCCCAGCACCCAATATAATGTGTAAGGATTCCAGTGGCAATGAAACACATTTCACTGGAAAGGAAGTTGGTTTTTACAAGCCTGTACCTTGCCGAAATGTGTAAGTATATTACTGAAACTTAAAATTTCAGATTACTCGCCCACATGGTGTCTGCATTTCATGGAGTGAAGAGGTGATTCATGGAGGAGACCCTAGAAGTGCACCGTCGTCATCTTACTGGTGTCTGTCAGGGAGCTCTGCGTCAAGTGTGCCTGTGTTTGTGTAAATGTCTATCAGGGAGCTCTGCGTCAAGTGTGCCTGTGTTTGTGTAAATGTCTCAGGGAGCTCTGCGTCATGTGTGCCTGTGTTTGTGTAAATGTCTATCAGGGAGCTCTGCGTCAAATGTGCCTGTGTTTGTGAAAATGTCTCAGGGAGCTCTGCGTCAAGTGTGCCCGTGTTTGTGTAAATGTCTCAGGGAGCTCTGCGTCAAGTGTGCCCGTGTTTGTGTAAATGTCTGTCAGGGAGCTCTGCGTCAAGTGTGCCCGTGTTTGTTAAATGTCAGGGAGCTCTGTGTCAAGTGTGCCTGTGTTTGTGTAAGTGTCTCAGGGAGCTCTGCGTCAAGTGTGCCTGTGTTTGTGTAAATGTCTGTCAGGGAGCTCTGTGCTGCTCCTTCCAGTCCTAGAGTCCTTGAAAGCCATTCGGCCAACAGATGGCAAGGAGGAACTCTCTGGAAGAGAGCTGTGAGGGCCAGACTGGAAAAGGCGTTCTCCTCTGTCTTCATTCCATGGGCCAGACTGCCAGGCCAGCTAGGAAATGAAGCTCAGCTGTTTATCTACTTAAGAAAGAGAACAAGTTTGTCGACTAACTAGACCATCTCTCCTGTTCCACTCATTTCTAGATTATTTTTTAGTGTGAGTCATCTCCATAGATGATTGCTTTTCAGATTTCATTCCCCTTCTCAGCCAAACTTTTTGTTTTGCTCTGCTTTGCTTTTTTTTGTTTGTTTGTTTGTTTGTTTGTTTGAGACCAGGTCTCGCTGTAGCCCAGGCTGTCCTTGAACTCACTGTGATCCTGTGAGCAGGCTGTCCCATCCCTTCAGTTCAGTAGAAATTCTCAGCTTGCATCTCCTATGAGCCCTCACCTGCAGTTGGCACGGCGGGCCTCTCTGTCCTCCTCAGTGCTACCTTCACCTGACTCCAGGGTGCCCTGCCCCACTGTTCAATTTTGTCTTCACTCTTCACTCCACAGTCTCCTTTCTGGTTTCTTTTCTGCTCGGGATCTCTTCGTGTGTGAGAGCTTCAGGGCCCAGGCCTTCGGATTGCTCCTTCTGTGTGAACTCACTGGGCACGCGCGTGGCCCCCAGTACATCCTCTGTGTCTGCAGCTGTGTTCTCCAGTCAGGACTTCTCTCCATAACTTCAGACTTGTAAATCCAGCCGCTTTTTGGACAAGTCTGCTTGGCTGTCTGCTAAACACCTCAGACTCACTTTTCCGAAACTGAAATCCTGATTTTCCTTCCAAGATCTCTGCATCCTCAGCCTTCCCCAACTCAATGCTGGCTTCTTCCTTATAGGTGTTGAGGATGAAGTCTCCAGTGCTTCCCTTCCTCCTTTCCTTTTTCATTCGCTAAATGTAATACACCAGGCAGGAGGATCACCGCTAGTCCAGGGCCAGCCTGGGCTAAACTCGAGACGCTATCACAAATGAACAGACAAACAAATAAGAAACAAAAACAAACCAGGAAATCTAGGTGGCTGTGCTTGAGAGTACTATATATCTGGAATCTGATCACTTCGCACACTCTTTGTTACTTTGGGTCAAACTCTTGTCACTGTGGCAGTTTGAGTTTGCTCAGCTTACACTCCTCCTCCTGGTCAGTCCCTGTCACGGTCTCTGTCACCAGGTCTCTTTCACTAGGATTTGTAGACTCCCACATCGTTGATTGTGGGCGTGGCTACAGCACTGAATGTGGCCTGTATAATATTAGCACGTGTGAGACAAAGGGAAGCTCAAGTGTGGGGCCTCACTTTCCTTTTCTCCTTGGGTGCTGTTTTGGAAAGAACTGGCCTCAAGTAGGTACTGCACTGTGAGTTTTGGATCTAGAAAACCCCGAGTCCGCAGCCTGGATCTGCAGGCTCAGCCTATAGCACAGTCTCCGGCCGCGGAGCTGAGCATGGACTCTCTGTGGTCCACACAGGTGAGGGTTGTGCTTACTGGCGTAAGCCACCAAGTTTTGGATAGTTGTTGTATGACATTAGAGTGGCAGCAGTTGACAAAGGCTCACTCATAGTCTGTGATTTTCAGCACAGCAGCTAGAGTGATTACTTTACAATGTAAACCAGGTTAGGTTGCACCTTACTCCAGATCCTGCAGTAGCTTCCCATTTCTGAGTAAGGGGCAGCGTATTTATAATGGGCCACAAGGGACAGTCTGCTTCCTTCACTTCCCACTTCCTCCAACCCCACCTCCTAATGGTCTTCCCTCTTCTCTGCTCCTGCTACTGGCTGTGTAGACCTCAGGCCTGCAGGGTGCTGGTTTGTTTTTGCGTGGGACACTCCACCCTGTGAAGTTTGGCCTGGTGAAACTCTGTCCTTCCCTGGGTCTTTGCTCCAATGTCACCTTCTCTGAAGGTTCATCTTTCCATTCCAGTGCATTCCCCTTAGCATTCTGCATTCCCCACACACCCTGGCATTCAGGATTCTCCACACACCCTCACATTCTGCATTCCCCACACACCCTGGCATTCTGGATTCCTTGCACACCCTGGCATTCTGGAGTCCCTACTCACCCTGGCAGTCTGTATTTCCTGTATACTCTGGCATCTGGATTCCCCACAAACCCTGGCATTCTAGAATTCTTCCACACCCTGGCATTCTGGATTCCCTACCCATCCTGGCACTGTGGATTCCCTACCCATCCCGGCATTCTGGATTCCTTACTCACCCTGGCAATCTGTATTTCCTGTACATACCTGGCATCTGGATTCCCCATAAACACTGGCATTCTAGAATTTTTCCACACCCTGGCATTCTGGATTTCCCACACACCCTTAGCACTTATTTTATTTTTTTCCCTCATGACAGTTACGACGTTCTAAGAATACAATTTGCTTTTCCAATAGCTTCATGTTTGGCTTGCTACAACTAAAACATAAACTCGGGGACAGGGATCTTTGTTGTTTCTTCATTAACTTCTCCCAGTAGCTTAAGAAAAAAAAAGCCTGCCACACAGTGGGCACTTGCAAAGCATTAGGGGAATGAATGAGCCAATTAACAAAGACTAGTAATTCACAATTTTGTTTTCTAAAGTGCTCATGCGATGGAAATACATGAACATGACTTTGGTTTTCTTTCTGCACAGAAATGGCTACTCATACAAAGTGGCGGTCGCACTGTCCCTTTTTCTTGGATGGCTGGGAGCAGATCGGTTTTACCTTGGGTACCCTGCCTTGGGTGAGTATGTGTCAGCAGAAAAATACAAGCAGGCCTTGTGAAGCTGTGTTCTAAGTGTGTGTTCTTACAGACTGCGTTCTGCAAGCTCTTTGTCATTGGAGTGGGTAGTTGACCTCCTCCTGCTCTGCTCTGCTCTGGTTTAAGTGAGAAATAACAAGTTCTGCGCGTTCTCCTTTAGGAAAACACACCCAGGTAGTGTGAGCATTGGCTGAAAACAGCGGGCTGCAGCGCTGATGCGAGGCGGGCGTTCACACATGCTCCCTGCCCCTCCTCTCTCCAGAGTGTTTCCTCTCTGAGCCTCTGTCCTGCTGCCCTGGGATGGACGCCACTGTTCTCAGGACGAGTTCTGGCGATGAGCACGAGCGTGGCCCTCTGGGTGTCTCCCTGCTTAGTTGTCACACTTGCTGTCCTTGCCAGTCCTGGGAGAACGCCTCACAAGTGACTGGAGCTTTTATTAAGTACTGCTTTTTTTTTTTTGGTACCAGGAATCGAACTCACGACCTTACACTTGCCAGGCAGGCGCTGTGCCTCTGAGCTATATCCCCAGCCCCTACTTCCTTTTCAAAAGATTTTATTTTTGCTAGTGCACTACATAATGATGACGTTCTTCATGTACAGAGCTTGCTTCACGCTTTTTATGCCCCTTTTCCGCCCTTCCCTCGCAAACAGTTCTTCAGACAGCTGCCCTGCTTGAGCCTCAGGACTGAGCCCCTCGTCCTCTTCAGTCCTCTAACAGGTAGGGAAACTGTCCCCTGGGAGGCTGAGGGGTTCCTGCGTTTGGCGCGTTTGGCGGCCTTGCTGTCACCTATGACACACTTGTTATCATCTTTGTTTTGTGGAGATGGCAACTGTCCTGAGCTAAGAGATTCACCCAGGGCCACTTAGCTCATGACTTGAATTTGCCACTTTCTCTTTTTGTTTTTGGCGGCACTGGGAATTGAACCAGGGCCTCATGCATGCTAGGCCAGCACTCTGCCACTGAGTCATGTCCCCAGCCCTGAGACCTGAATCTGAACCCTTCCTCACTGCCGTCCTTCAACTCTCTGGCAGCCTTTGCTGAGCAGCATGAAGGGCTGGCGCTCCGCTTTCTCTCGGCAGAGCTGATCCTACGGCTCCTGTGTCGCTGCTCACCAGGGATGGAAGTGGAGACTTCACTGTGGGCTTGGGGAAGTGGTTCCTCCGAGTCAGACCAGAAATGCGGGGCTATGAGTGTCCAAGTAAAAACCGAACTTTAAAGTACTGTATTCACTAATTTATTCAGTTAGACATTTCCTCAGAGGTGATGATGAAGATCACAGTGTATATTGACTAAAAAGAAAATAAACAGGAAACAAAGGCCGAGCACACACCTGTAATCTCAGCTCTCTGGGAGGCTGAGTATATCAGTCAGGGCTTACCAGAGTACCAGATTGAACAGAATAATATATATATGGTTTACAAGGTGGGCTGCAGTGGCCGTCTGCAGAGTCAGGCGTGGGAGAGTGCAGAAGGGCTGTCTGTGCCCTGGAGATCCAGAGGATGTGGTCAGCAGCAGGAGACGGGGCGCTCACCGCAGAGCCCCGCCGGAAGCCTCAGGGTCTACGTCAGAAGGCTGAAGAGTCCGCGCTGGAAGCCAAGAGATGGAAGTCCAAGGCGAAGGCGAAGGCTGGAGCTCCTCTGAAGAAAGAGAAGCAGGATTTCCTTCTTTCCCCTTTTTATTCCACTCAGGCTACATGCTATTGGCTGGTGTACTCACACCAGGATGGGTCTTCCATCTTTACTAAATCCACTCAGTCACATCCAGAGCTATGCCACGCCAGTCAGTTGAGCATTTCTTACTCAAGTCGACGCAACAGTTGGCTGTCACACTGAGGCAGAGGATCGCCAGTTCAAGCCCAGCCTGGGCAGTCTGTCCACTTAATGAGACCTATCTCATTAAAAATAAAAAACTAAAAAAGGCTGGGGATGTTGCTCAGTATAAAAGCCCTGGGTTCAATTGCTAGTACTAAAAAGAAAAATAAAAAGGAAAATTAGACTTAGGTCCTGGAGCTCTGAGGGATGAGGCCAGTGGTCCTGTCGGGGCAGCGCTGGTTTTCCCAGGGCTGCTGCGTGTGGTCACTGCTGCCCCGGTGTGTTGCCAGTGTAAGCCGGACACCTCTCACTGTGAGGCCGAGGGTCCACACATGTGCAGTTGAACTCTTCACTTTTGATTCCACTGTAAAGGCTCTTGCTTGTTTTACAAATAAGTGTGCTAAATAGTTACCTTAGTAGACCACCTGTAGTTATTGTGTAACAAATATTTTGACTGCCAAATTGAGAAAAGAAACAACCTTTTACTTGTCTGCTTTACAGCTTCTTATTGTCTTAGCTGCTGCTGATTTAGTGACTTTTTTTTTTTTTTTTTTTTTTTTTTTTTGGTAGTACTGGGGATCAAACCTGGGCATTTGCACTGAGCTACATCCCTAGTCCTTTTACTATTTTTTATTTTGAGACAGGGTTTTGCCGAGTTATTAAATTCCCTAGGCTGAGCTGAAACTCATCATCCTCCTGTCTCAGCCTCCCAGTGCTAGAATTACAGGCATAAAACAGCATGACTGGCTGACGTGACTTTTTAAAAAGTCATTTTCCAGTTCTTAGTGGAGTCCTAGAGCTAAAGACACTAAGTAAACACGTCAGATTTTTTATCTTTAACTGAAAATCCTCTCATTCTTTAAGCATTTGAGTATTTTAATCCTTACTTACATTTAAACTATCTTAATGCTAAGTATTTTGGTCTGCCTTATCAGTAACCAAAGCTAATGTATAAAAATTACAGTGTTAGGGCTGGGGGTGTAGCTCAGTGGTAGAGCACTCACCTAGCACACAGCACGCCCTGGGTTCAATCCCCAGCACTGCAAAATGAACAAAAACTTAAAAAATATTAGTGTTAAACTTTTGTTTTTGAGACAGTGTATCACTGTTTTCCAGACTGGCTTTAAACTCAGCCTGTCTAACCCAGGCTGACCTCAAATTTGTGATCCTTCTGCCTAAATCTCAGCTTCCTGAGTGCTAGGATTACAGGTGTGATTACATGTGCTATGCCTGGCTTTAAAATTTTCATTGTTTTAAATTAAATGTTAGTGTTGTTAGGAATCCAAGGTTAGCCAGGCATGGTGGCACATGCCTGTAATCCCAGCACTCATGAGACTGGGGCAGGAGGATCACCTTCAAGTTTAAGGCCAGCCTGAATTACATAGCAAAACCCCATCTCAAAAAAAAAAAAAAGAATCCAGGCCGGTGAGATGGCTCATGGGCTGGTGAGATGGCTCAGTGGCGTACGTGCCTGCCTGGCAAGCGCGAGGGCCTGAGTTCGACTCCTGCAACCCACATACGAAAAAAGGGCCGGTGATATCGCTCAGCGGCACGGGTGCCTGCTGGCACGTGAGGTCCTGAGGTTGACGCTCGGTACCCACAAAAAAAAAAAAAAAAAAAAAAGGTTAAGGGATTTTTTTAAAATTCCCTTCCTTCTTGTGCTGCCGAGAGTGGAGTGCAGGTGCTCCCCCACTGAGCCACTCAAGCCCTACCTCTTTTTTTTTTTTTCTTGTGGTATGTGGTAGGAACCCTTAAACTGTACTCCCTTACTAAATGTATACATATTATCAAAATATCACATGGACCCCATGACTTTGTACAGTTTTTATGTCAGTTAAAAATAACTTTTAAAAAGATCTTCCTTGGGCCGGTGAGATGGCTCAGCGGCTTAAGCGCCTGCCCGGCAAGCGCGAGGGCCCGAGTTCGACTCCCGGAACCCACATACGAAAAAGGGGCCGGTGATATCGCTCAGCGGCACGGGCGCCTGCTGGCGTGCGAGGTCCTGAGGTCGACCCCCCGGTACCCACAAAAAAAAAAAAAAAAAAAAAAAGATCTTCCTTAGCAAATTTGAATTGTGCATTACTGTTAAGTGCGGTTATGCTGTACTGTGGGTCTCCAGAAGTTACTCCTCCGTGGCTGAAACGTGTACTCCTTGACCGCCACTGACCCGTCTTCCGCACCCCTTGCCCATCAAGCACCACATACAAGAGATGCCATGCCGTTTTTACCTTTGTGTGTCTCATTTCACTTCACATAATTGCAGATGGCAGGATTTCCATCTTTGTTAAGGCTAAATCCACTTTTTAAAGGCTGAAATACTTACAAACCATGCGTCAGATAGAGGCTGATATCCAAAACATGCGAGGAACTTACACAACTCAGTAGCAGAAAAACAAATAACCTGATTTAAAAGTGAGCCAAAGACCTGATTGAAGAAACTGTTAGAAGAGAGAAAATTCCCTTGATAAAAACGTTCTGGGCCGGTGAGATGGCTCAGCGGCATAAGCGCCTGCCTTGCAAGCGTGAGGGCCCGAGTTCGACTCCCGGAACCCACATACGAAAAAAGGGGCCGGTGATATCGCTCAGCGGCACGGGTGCCTGTTGGCGCGCGAGGTCCTGAGGTCGACCCCCCGGTACCCACAAAAAAAAAAAAATAAATAAAAAAAAAATAAATAAATAAAAACGTTCTTTCTGGTTATTCTAATTTAATTGCTATGATCTTATATAGAGCCTTATTTCTCTTAGTTGATTTATTCTTTTGTGTACCAGTGCTGCTTTAGCTGGAAGCCTTTTTTTTTTTTTTAACCACGAAGCCTTGTTTTTCTAATAATAGTCTTTGTGTCTTTAACTCTGTTTTAACATCAGTGATTTTTGTAGAAAATATGAAAAGACTGGCATATTTGTTTTATCCATTTGTAGCATTAAGTGACTATGGATTCTTTTTTTTTTTTTTGTCTTTTTTTTGAGACAGGGTCTTGCTATGTAGTTCAGGCTGGCCTTGAACTTACTTTGTAGCCCAGGCTGACCTCGAACTCCCAGTGATCCTTCTGCCTCAGCCTCCCAAGTGCTGGGATTACAGGCATGTGCCACCACGCCTGGTGAGACTATGGATTCTTAAATATAATAGCAATTTGGGGAGCAGTTAATGGGAAAGACTCTTTCATAGTGTTAGGGTCGGGATGCCCGCCGCGTGAAGGAAGACTCCAAGAAGCGTTCTCTCATGCAAAGGGCAAGGGGTTTTATTATCCAAGCATGCGTGGGGCTCACTGAACACGCAGGAACAGTGGGCCCCGAGGTTTGTCTGTGCAGGGCTTATATGTCTATAGAACAAAGGGAGGAGGGGTCTTTGCAAGCGCGGTTACAGAAGCAGATAGCATTGGTTAGTTTAAACAGCTTTTTACATTCATTGGGAGAAGACACTCATACGGGAGTTTTTAGGCTGGCCGACCGAGCGGGGAGGATGTTTTCTAATATGGGCAGCAGGTGGTCCGGAACAGCACAATCTGCAATCCTTGCAAATTTCTTAGCCCAGGGTCAGTCGTTATCTTGCAGCCCAGTTCCCTGGTCTGTGGTCAGCTTTGTTTTGTTTTTATCTACTTTAGGTAGCTTTGTAACAGCTCAATTCCCGGAACACTGGGAGGAGGGGGACAGTACAGACTGTGCATTCCCAGAAGGGAAAATTTCTCTTACAATAGTAGTACTCATTTTAAAATGTAAATATTTTCTTATTATGAGAATGACAAAACATCATGTTTTTAAGCCCAAATCCTAACCATCTTTGATTGTATCATTTATTTCTTTATGTTTGGACTGGTGCGTGATATCCGTTGGTCATAGGACAAGTACGGAGGTCTGCAGGTCAGCCTTTCCTAGGGTGTGAATGCTCGCTGCCCACGGGATCCTTGGAAAGCCCTTGGGCTCCATGTGAAATACTCTGCTTTCTTTATTTTTTTTTTTTTTTTTTTTTTTTTTTTTGTGGGTACCGGGGGGACGACCTCAGGACCTCGCGCACCAACAGGCACCCGTGCCTCTGAGCGATATCACCGGCCCCTTTTTCGTATGTGGGTTCCGGGAGTCGAACTCGGGCCTTCGCGCTTGCAAGGCAGGCGCTTAAGCCGCTGAGCCGTCTCACCGGCCCACTCTGCTTTCTTTAAAGCAGTTATGCCAACAAAATAGTGTGCGAGACTCGGCCGGTAATGAGACAGAAGCACTGTGCCTTCTTCTGTGCAAGCCTCACAAGTCAGTTTCTTTCTTTCTTTTTTTTTTTTTAATTTTAAAGAGGAAAAATTAGAAATAGAAATAAAACAGTTTCAAAACAGGCTAATAGAATAACAATAATTAATACGTTGCGTATTGTAAAAGTCAAGTTTCTGTTCTTTTCATGTGTGTGCAGTGCTGGGTGCTGAGGCCAGGGCCTCCACGGTTGGACCAGCACTAACACTGAGCCCCAGCCCCAGCTCTGTTGTTTGACTTTTTAATTTTAAACCCAAGTAAATTCTTTTGCTGTATTTGTTTTTATTTTATTTATTTTTTAATGTTATAAAAAATGAGCTTGGGCCAGGGGTGTAGCTCAGTGGCACAAGCACTTGCCTGGCAAGCACAAGATCCTGAGTTTGATACCTGGTACCAAAAAAAAAAAAAAAAAAAAAAGAAAAAAATCAGCTTTACAACCATTAGTTTCATTTAAATAGATAAGGCAGTGACTACTCTTTGCCTTTCAGAAAGAAATTAGCATTTCTTTTTCTTTTTAAATTACATTAATTTCTAAACTGGTACATAAAAACATAAAAATTAGCTGGGCATGGTGGCATACACCTGTAATCCTGCAGTCTGGAAGACTGACGCAGCAAGATCCCAACTAGCCCAGTTTGGGCAATTTAGAGACTTATTAAGATCCTTGTGTCTAAAATAAAAGGTAAAGTGGTGGGGAAATAGCCCAGTGTAAAGGCCCTGGGTTCACTCCTACCCCTCCATCTTGTCTCTTACAGTTACTGTATTCTGGGGTTATATCCTTGTGTACATCCTAGATTTAATGCTGATTATCACCTGTTTGGGTATTTTAGTTCTTAGGTTGGGACTAAGAACAAAGTGAGTGCTCAGCACTGAACTGTTGGTTTCAGCTAAACACTAATAAACAGGGCTGCTTAGGGGAAAGTATAGGCTGAATTACAAGTTTGTAACTTAAGAACACAATCAGTATCTTCCTGATTGTTATTATTATTATTATTTTGTGGCACAACACTTCACCTATTTTGTACTCTAAATGTAGAACCAAAGTTTGGGTCACGTGTTACGTGAAGTCCGAGTGAGTGAACTGGTGAGCGTTTCAGGAGGAGAGGGTGTTCTCTCACTCTGCTCTCCGAGTGTTTGGCTCACGTGTTACGTGAAGTCCGAGTGAGTGAACTGGTGAGCGTTTCAGGAGGAGAGGGTGTTCTCTCACTCTGCTCTCTGAGTGTCGCGGCCTCGTGGGTTTCCAGGCTGTGTGCAGGAGGTGATCCCCTAAGGATTTTTGTAAAGTTACACTGAGTTCTTTTTTTTTCCAGTGGTAAAATTTATTTGTTAAATGAATTAATAAATTATTTTGTGGCTTTTCTCTATATGAGATTCCTTTAAGCTTTCCTCATATTTTCAGATGAAGATTGGATTTTTTTAAAGTATTACTGTTATGTTCTAACTAAAGACTTTATGGTATATATATGAAAGTTTGTTAATATTTGTAAGATTCCCCACGTAATAAGTGACTTTACTTTCTTTTCTAGGTTTATTAAAGTTTTGCACTGTAGGATTTTGTGGAATTGGGAGCCTAATTGATTTTATTCTTATCTCAATGCAGGTAAGTTAGCTTCAACCTGGAACAGAAACTACTTTTAATGTATTTATATATATATATATATATATAACTGTGAATATATAAGGGAGCAAAGAGGAATGCTTTTTTCAGTTTCTCCTGAGAGGAGCAAAGGGCGTGTGGTCACGCATCCAGCTAGCATTTTCCCTTCTGTGACCCTGAAAGGCACAAGCTGCTTGTAGAAAAAGTTGCCAGCCCAAGTCCCGGTTGTAGAGATGAGAGCAGCGAGCACAAGGTGTCTCTTTCCTGAGTGACGCTGGAGTCTTCCCTGCATGCGCTGGCTCCGAGTTACCTCTCCAGCTGTCTGCTCCTGGCAGCACGGGCCACTTTAGCAGCCACCACAACAAACTGAGGGTTGACTGAGGCATGTGAGTGTTGTGAGGCAGAACTAAGTCAGGCATCCTGCGCTGACCTTTTTGGGTGCCCGTGCGGAAACAGAAACCTAGCAGGCTTAGGCCATGGAGCACAAGGAAGGTGCCGGGGCCTATATAGTGTCCAGGGGTGCGGGCCCTGGTGTGCACAGCCAGGAGGCGCTTGCTCAGCTGTGTCCCTGCGTGGTCGCACCTTCTCCGAGGCAGTGAGGTGCTGTCCCAAGCACTGGATGCTGCAGCTGTTTTCTGCTTAGTTATGCTGGGCCACATGTGGTGAGCTCATGAGCAAGCCCTGGTTGGAGAGAGAAATGTGTTTCCCCAAAGTCCGCACTGGGGGCCCTGCTGTCTGCAGCGAGGGCAGTGGTGCTGCTTCTGGCCTGTGTCCCTGTGTACAGCTCTGCTTTCCGGCCTGCACCCACGCTGCACTGTGGCTCCAGCACAGCTTTGTGACCATCATGCACAGAGAGGAGATCAGAGTCCACGGGTTTGGGACCATACTAGGAGGGGGAGGCAGCACATGGACCAATAAGATGGCAGAATTAAACAAGGGGAATATTTGATTTTCAAGTTGGGATTTTCCTGCCTTCGCTCTGAAACATATGCCTAGCCCAGCCCCTCCCCACTTTCCCTCGCTGGGGAAAGAGCAGGAGCAGCAGGAAGAGGCTGAGGGAGCTGTCACATATGCTCCGGAGAGAGCTTCCTATTTTAGTGAGGATCCAGGGATTTGAATGCATCACTGGGGTTCTTCCAGTTAAATTGGGACCTGCAGTGCCTGCGAAGGCTGACCTCTCAGTCTGTTTTCATGCTAGGTCCCTTCCGTGCTGATAGGCCTTCGCTTTGCTGCTGCAGTTATAGCTGGTTCTAGGCGGCTCTGGCATGGGTGCATGTATTTATCATGTTCACAACAGGTAGGTCTTAGAGTTCCTGAGGTTGAATATCTGTCACATTAAAAAGCATTGAGGTAGAGATTAAGACTGTGTTTCTGCAATGAATTTCCCTGAGGACATTTTAATAGGTGTGGCCAGTGGACAGCTTTCAGATGGGGGTAAATAAGATGTGTAGCTTTATTCTGCCTGTTACTAGTATGTTTCACATGTGATGTTGACTATGTATCAGTTTCAGAGGAGAATGTTTTTCAGTAAATCATATTTTGCTTTAAATATCTACATTAATATTTTTGTCATGAATATATTTTTCCATTTTTCAATAGACCTTTTTTGTTTAATACTTCTTTCCTTTGTTTTCTTCATGTCCAATTTTTTTTTTAACTTTGCCATTAAATATTATTCCCCAGTGAATAGCAGTGTTTTTCTGTTGGGCTTTGATCCCAGAAACATTGTGCATGGACTCAGACCTATAAAAACATTCCTCGGGCTGAGGATGTAGCTCAGTGGTAGATGCTTGCCTGACATGCACCAAGCCTAGGGTTCGCTCTCCATAAAGGGGGAGAGAAGGAAAGAAATCTTTGTTTTATAATGTGTATAACAAAAATCTACGAGTTCTGTTTATTTCATCTTGAACCAAAACAATATAAAATATAGTGTACATATTGCTGAAGTAATCACGTTTTATATGTTGCTATGTTTACTGAAATACTTTGAGTTTATTTTTTTAGTAAACATGGGGAGTTTCAATATTTTGTTCTGTGTGTGTATATGCATGGGGGGCGTGCTGGGGGATCGAACCCAGGAATTTCGTGCAGAGCTACCTTCCTACACTTGTTTTTAGTTTGAGACAGAGTCTCACTAAGTAAGTTGCCCAGACTGGGCTCCAACTCGTGATCCTTCTGCCTCAGCCTTTCAGAATGCAGGGATCACAGGCGTGCACCACCATGCCTGGCTAAATATTTTGTTCATGAATCATGAATGGGATGAAATAGTAAATAGAATGCAGTAAAAAAAAATCTAAATCAGTGACACATGTAGCACGTATGGTAGTCTTTCACCTATAGGTAGCTTGTAGAAGGAGTGAGTGAGAATGTATGAGTGTGTGTGTGTGTGTTTTTTTCAGTGCTGGGGGTGGAGCTCAGGGCCTCTCAAGTGTGAGGCAGGCGCTCTGCCGCGGAGCTCCATCCGCAGCCCTTTTATTTTGGTATGGGGACAGGGTCTGGCTAGGCTGCTTAGGCTGGCCTCACACTTGTGATCCTCCTGCCCAGCCTCCCAAGTAGCTGGGATTGCAGGTGTGCGCCACCACGCCTGGCTGTGTAATAGTATTTATAAGCCAGTTCTGAAGATTTACAACACTCATTCTTTCGTGCCTGTATATTTTTATATACATCATGCGCTGCATAACGTTTTAGTCAACTGAAGTAGGCCCTGTATACGATGGTGGTCCCTCCCCCAAGATGTTGGAGTTGGAAAACCTTGTCACCTAGAGGCATCAGAGCTGTCATGAAGTGTTAGTGCAGTGCTTTACAGCGTTTGTGGTGATGCTGGTGTAAACCTCTTGCTGCCAGTCATGTAAAAGTGTAGCACAAAAAATTGTGGACAGTGCTCATATTTGATAAGACCTTGTTACTGGTTTATATATTTACTATGGTATACTTTGTACCAGTATCTAGAGAGTAGTTCTGCTTTTCTAGAAATCCACTAAAAAACAGTGTGCTATGTTCTTTCAGCAGCAGCCTCATACAACTTGAATGTGTTGTCTCTTGATCCGCTCAAGAGACAACGCAAGTGGGTGCCCTGTGCCATCCAAGTGTGTAAAGTGTGCCCTGACGCTCACGGGGACATTGCCTGAGGTTGACCTCAGAGTGGGACGTGAGCTGCGTAGCTGTGATTCGTGCAGCGTGAGTTAGGAGATGTAACAGGAAATTGGCGCAGTATGGCATGGCGCTATGGCCTTGTGCACACAGCTGTGCGTCCCGGTGTTCAGCCCCAGCCCCAGCCCCAGCCCAGGAAAGGTTTCTATCGGGATGAAATATTTTGATTACATTTAAACTTCTTTCCTCACACACACAATCTGGATATTATAAATTATACCAAAATCACTGATATGTACTCTGCCAAACAAAAGTAAGTTTTTTCTGTTATTGGAAATAAGACAGCCACAAACCAAAAAGATGAGTCTGAGTAGAGGGAAATAGTCATGTGTGTTAGAATGCAGAAAGTAGTTTGAAGAAATTACTACACGTAATTTAAAAAATCATGTGTATCTTGGGAGAAATTATTTTCTTCATTCCTGTTGATATTGCCAAGTGGGTTTCTTTAAAGGACTAAAACTACATAAGCAGCAGCAATTCACAAAAGTGACAGAATCTCCAGGATGTTTATGAATTTTGTAAGCAAGTTTATCAAATTTGTAAAATATATCTGAGGCATTTAAATGTTGCTCACCTGATCACCTGAGCACTGGCTTGTATACTGCTTTGGTTTTTCTGTTTGTTTAGTTTTTTAGCTTTCACACACCAAGTTTGATTTCTCACGCGTGAATTTTGTGAGGAAAAGTCTTCCTAACCCTCTGGCTCCCCAGCAGTGTGCTGAACAGTGTGCCCTCCACGGTTCTTGCGGAAGGGGAGTGCACACAGTCTTGTGGCCAGCACAAGGCGGGAAGCGCAGAAGAGAGGCCGGGAGAGGACTGCGAGGCTTAGGAGCTGTGTGAGCTCACGTGGTTGCGGTGATGAAGCACCCCAGACCAGGACTTTGTGCACAGCAGGGGGAGCTGGAAGCCCGAGATGAAGTCCCAGGTCATGAAGTTCCAGGTCGGTGTCCTTTGTCCTCAGTGTCAGGAAGGGAGAAAGGCCTCATGTACTAGGGTCACCCCCATGACATGACTACCTCCTGCTGCTTGATTCCAGTGCACTGGGGATTAGACCTCAACATAGGGGTTTGGAGGGACTCGGTCAGACTACAGCAGGACCTTAGATCAGATTCTGTTTCACAGAATCGCTTGAGAGGTGGTGAGTAAAACGAGGTGCTTTGTTGCAAGATGTGTGGTGGGTTTCATGCTGCCACTGAAACGGGGTTGCGAGCGCCAGCTTAGGGGTAAGTTGAGGTTTTCCCTAAGGGCTTCGTCTAACTGTCCCACGACTAGTGATAGTAGGTTCCACTTACCTGAAATAACAGTTTCCTTTGGAACTGCAGGCTTTAAAAAAAAAAAAAAAAAGGAGCTTAATTTTTATTGTGTGATTCTTTCTTTTTTACTAAAACCTTAAAAAGCCTAGGCTTTCCTGTTGGGGCTCAGGTGAGAGCCATAGGCTGCCGTCTGGGTAGCCAGCGTGCTTTGTCGGGGGCACAGCCTGTACCCTTATCATGTAGGTTTGATGGGAAGGGGGCTAAACGTGTGAGCCTTGCACCTGCCAGTCCTGCAGAGCTGGGCAGAGTGTTCATGAGCGCTCTACATGTGGTACGGCAGCTCGTGAGAGCAAAGGGCTATTGGTAAACATGAAGTCTTGCAAATTGTTCCATACTGTGTAACTCTAGTGTGGTTTATTGGGGAACTCAACTGGAAAACAAAGTCACTGTTCATTTGTGTGGCTTCTGCTTTGTTGAGAGCCCCCAGTGAGTGATTTCACTTAGTTCACACACCCCAGGGGCAGACTTTTACTTAGTGACTCACAGGGATTTTTAAAAGAGCGAGTATCTTAAACTGATTCTGAGACTGTTCCCAAAGCTGTGTTTTCCTAAGGAGGTGTGGTGAGTCTGACTCATTTCCTAAAGAATAATATTGATATTGGTCATTTACATCAATACTCACCAATCTTTAAACCAGAGAGGTCAGGGGTCTGCAGTCATAGGTTCTGCCATTGTTAGGGACTTTGGTGCTTAGCTCAGATGTGGCTCATCAGGTGTTCAGTATCCTCGTATTAAATTAACCACACAGAGAAGTCAGCTGTGGACACAAAAGTGTAACTTAACTTTTGGGAAAACAGAAATGTTCTTGTTTGGGGAACTGGATGGCATAGGTTGCATCCTTATCCCCTGGTTGCAGCGAGCTGAGTCATTTTACCAGATGAGGTAGTCACCAGATGAGGAAGTCCTCCAGGCAAGATTTGATTCATAATATTTGTGCAAATATTTGCATACTTCCCGGGGAGAAACTCAGCTGTTTTACATAGAAAAATGGTGTGTTAATAGAATTGTATAAAGTGTTCTCATTTTTTCTTTTTTTCCTTTCTGAGACAGGGTCTCCCTGTGCAGTCCAAGCTGGCCTTGAACTCACTGTGTAGCCCAGCTGGCCTCGAATTTATAGCAATCCTCCTGCCTCAGTTTCCCAAGTGCTGGTATAACGGGCATATGCCATGACACCTGGCTTTTATTTCTTAATGCATTCATTTTTTAAAATTTATAAAATATTTGAGTTACCTAAGCATGACTTCAGTGAAAATATACAACCATTAAATGAGGAGTCCTATCTGTTGTTAAAGTTTAGGTGATAAAGTACTTATAGCTTCGCTTTACAATTTCATTTATTTTTATTAAAATACTATCTATGGCTGGGTGTGATGGCACATGCCTGCAATCAAAGTATTCTGGAGGCTGAGGCAAGAGGATTGCCACACATTCAAGGCCAGCCTGGGCTTCATAGTAAATTCAAGGCCAGCCTGAACTACATAGCAAGACCTTGTTTCAAAAGAACAAATAAAATGTTACTGATTTTTTTGTTTTTATTTTTTTGTGTGTGTGGGTACTGGGGGTCGACCTCAGGACCTCGCGCGCCAGCAGGCGCCCATGCCGCTGAGTGATATCACTGGCCCTTTTTTCATATGTGGGTACTGGGAGTTGAACTCAGGACCTCGCCCTTGCCAGGCAGGCGCTTATGCCGCTGAGCCATCTCACCAGCCTAAAATGTTATTTAAATTGGGTGTGTTGGTGCACGCCTGTAACGCCAGCACTCTGGGAGGCTGAGGCAGGAATATAGAAAGTTCAAACCCAGCCTGGGCAATTTAGAAACTTAGCAAGACCGTGTCTCAAAAGATAAAAAAAGAGTTGGGGGTGTAGTCAGTACAAAGGCCCTGGGTTTAATCTACTGCCCACCTACCCACAGCTATCTAAATATGTATAAGCAAAAAATATATTTTATGCAACAATTGAAAATTCACAAATTGCAGATACTAATACTGTAATATTAAAGTTCAAGTAAGGAAAGCTTTCTGAGTGTATGGTAAACTATAGCATAAAGTTTGCCATTTTAACCTTTGATAAGTGTATATTTTATTGGCATTAATTACATTCACCACCATCTATTTCCAAAGCTTCATCACACCCAAAAGAAATCATAAATAGTAAGCAGTGGCTGCCTGTTCCCCTGCCTCATCCCTGGTGATCTCTACTTTCTGTCATGACATTTGGCCTGTTGTAGATATTTCATGTAGGTGGAATTAGCATTTGTCCTTTGCTGTCCAGTCTGCCTTGTGTATTTTCAAAGTTCGTGGATGTTGTAGCACATATCAGAATGCCATTCCTTTCTATGGCTGAATAGTATTCCATTACATGGATGTACTACATTTTGTTTATCTGTTGATGAATACGTGAGTTGGTTCTACCTTTTGGCTGTTGTGAATAATGCTACTATGATCATTTGCGTGCTGATGTGTTTAAGTCCTTGTTCAGTTCTTTTGATATATACCTAGGAAAAGGTAAACTTTCTGGTTTTGACAGTGCCGAGGATGAAACCCTGGGTCTTGTACGTGCTGTGCAAGCGCTGCATCCCTGAGCTGCACTCCCAGCCTGAAGGTGAGCTTCTAGATAAAGCTAGGCGAAGAGAATACTCAGGAGGTTGGGGGGGTTAAGTCTCAAACAGGATGCTCAGAGTATGACTCATACATGGGGGGAAGAAACAGTGAATTTTACTACATTAAAATTGAGGAGTTTTGTGAAGGATTCAGTAGACTAAGTTAACAGTTAACAGATAAGGTACAAAGATAGCAGCAACAAGACTTGATATCTAGAATATCTGAGTAATTTCTGCAAGAAAAATACCAGGAGCCCAGCAGTAAGGGAGCGAGTTCACTAGCAGGCAGTTCACAGGACAGATCACCTGGGCAGCTGCTGAGCGCAAACGCGTTCGGGGAAGCCTCCCGCCCGTGTGGACGGCGCGCATCCGGAGGCTGCGGAGGTGGCAGGAAGTCGGTGTCGGGCTAGGAGAGACGCGTCCTCTCTGACGCCACACTGCTGCACAGCGCTTGCTTCAAGTGTGCGCGCTACCGGGAGATGTCTGAGTTCAAGTAACTGTGACCTGAACACGATCGTACAGTACTATTCCAATAAACTGAAGATAGGTGTTTATTCAGAGAACATCGCATTTTAAAAAAAATAAGCAGCTGTCCAAGTCCTGTACCCTTCCCGAGTAGGTGAGTGCCGGGAGCAGTTGGGGCAGGGAAAGGTTGTTGAGAATTAGATTTGGCATCAGGGATAAAGAACAGGAAACAGGAAGTTTGGTGACCTTAACGCTTTGACTCTTCTGTGTATTTTAAAATGTTTGCATTTACTCTTCTTTGCACCTGTAGAAAAGCCTTTACGTGAACAGTTTGAGTTTTGTTAAACCTTGACGCTGCAGATAAAATTTCTCCAATCTACCACCAGCCCTCTCCAGAAGAAGGATATGAGAGGCGAGAGATGTCCACATTCAGGCCGTGGGACCCGGGAATGTTACTTTAATGGGAATAAAGAGGTCTTTGTCAACGTGATTGACCTAAGGACCTTGAGATGCGGAGGTCATTGGGTGTGGCCTGGGTGGGCCCTCACTCCCCTTAGTCATAGGAACAGTCGGCCCTGAGCGGCCCTGAGCTTGGGTGCCTGCAGAGGGACGCCACCGTCACAAGGTGCTAGGAGGGACCGAGGCACACCCTCCTGCAGAGCCTGCTTCTGGTCGGCTGTGCTCGCTTCAGACCTTGGCTTCTGGACCTGTACGTTTCTACTGTTTAAACCACAGAAACAGTGGCGTGGTCAGCACAGCCTGTGGAGGCTGACATGGGCGGAGGCGCATGAGGTTGCTCTTGCGGTCTAAGGCTTCTGCATAAGAGACCGTGCTGGTGCTGTGCCGAGGTGGTTATTGGGGTGAACCTATGAGTGTTCTTCATTCTTCCACAGGTTTTAGAATTCTGGCTGGCTTCATACTTTAGAATTTGGCTTCATGGTGTTTTGTTTGGTTGCTTGGTTGGGGTTTTTGCTTTTGTTTTTGGTGCTGGCAATTAACAGGGTCTTGCCCCTGCTAACAGCTCTACTCCTGACCTGCACCCCAGCCCAGGGTATTACTTAGCAGAGAAATAAACTCACAGGCTTAGTTTTCATACTCATGTCAGCATACAAATGGGCATGGGCAGATTTACAAAGTAAAACATTTCCCAGTGTGGGCATTTGCAAACATTTCTAATTGTATAATTAACAGTACAATACCATCCTCGTAATGAGAGACTTTACAGTTGACACATTGATGAAGCATGTGGTTTTTTAAAATTTTGGTGAGGAAATAGGCATTTAAATAGTTGAAACCTTCATAGCTGATGTTTTTCTTAAAAATTAAATGGGGGGAATGATTTCTTTATCAATGAATAGTTCATAGAAAATGTGCTGTCCATAACACACTCTGTAAAGGCCAAAGCGGCAGCCTTGGCTGGAACGTTGCCAGTTCAAGTCGTGGTCATTGAAGACTTTGGAACCGAAAAAGGCCCAGGAGGTCAGCTGGTTCTGTTCCACATAGTCTGGATGAGACCAGCAGCACTGGAGAGCGCGAAGCTCGCTGACTGGGCCGCTTGTTCATGGCAGCACTGTCCTCCAGGCTGTGCTTTCAGCCTTACTGACTTGCTGAGTCCTCTCTGGGCAGGGCTGTGCCCTGAGTACCTGGCTGCTGTCTGTGAAGGACAGTGAAGCCAGAGTGTGGCTGAGTTGTTCACACCGGTGAGCGCCCTGCGGACAGAGATCTCTGTTCCGTGTTGAATCCCCGGCACAATGCCTGGAATGTTGGAGAAACTAAGGATTTGTGCAGTGGTTGCTTCGGGGTTTTTTGTTTTGTTTTTGTTTTTGTTTTTGTTTTGAGATGTCTTGTCATGTTGTCTAGTCTGGACTCAGACTCCTGGGTTCAAGTCATCGTCCTGCCTCAGCCTCCTGCATAGTCAGGTGACAGGTGTGCACCACCGCACCGAGCTTTGTTGGATTGTGTGTTTCAAGTGAAGCGTGCTCCAGAGCAGTTTTCTTGATGCACAGTTGTATAACCCCAAGAGGAAGTTTTTAAGTCTGTACTCACTGACATTTATGTTTCCTGTCATGAGCTTCAATAGTTGCACAGGATGTAATTTCAAATATTGGCATATTTAGATAAAACTGTTACATCAATTTTTACATGTTTCCAACAGACTAAATACCACAGGGTTTTAAATACCATCCACTCTAAAAAGACATGAATGAGTTCTTCATAAACCATTTGTAAGTCTGACATTGCTTCCTTTTCTCCTTGAATTTTGATATCTACTCCCCTTCTCCTGAATTTTATCCTAATATAATTTATCTCTGTGCTTGTAAACCTATTAATCATCTTATTCATTAGTTGAATTATTTAGAACTTGCCTGTGACTTCCGGATTATTGTAATTGCTGTGGCGTGGTTGATGAGAACAGCATCACTGTGTTAGAAATCTAAGGACGGAGAGGCAGACTGTCCTGAGCCCTCATCTTCTGAGCCGGGCGTGGCAGGGCATGGAATTCACAGCTTTCTTCTCTCTGGGGCCTCAGCACTGTGAGGCTCAGGCAGCTCTGGAGGGAGGTCACAGCACTGTCACCAGGTGCCCGGGTACCCTGAGCAGAAGGGAGCTGCCCGACACTGCACTGCACCTCGGCATCGGGACGGCATCAGGATGGCACTGGGACATTGGGGTGTTTTCTCTTTGCTCGTCTTTGGCTTGGGTACTTGGGGTTGAACCCAAGGGCTCTCTACTCCCAGTACCCCAGTTCTTTTTATTTTTTATTTTGAGGCAGGAACTTGCTGAGCTACCCAGGCTGGCCTTGGATTTGAGACCCTCTTGCCCCAGCCTACCGCGTAGCTGAGACTACAGGCACGCACTACCACACCTGGCTCGGGCAGATAAGTTTACAGAGTATCGGGACCAAGTAGCTCAAAATCACTGCCTGTTGAGTTCTGGGCCCACACACACTTGGTAAATCTTGTCTCCCTTAAGCCTGTGTTGGAGGATTGCTGCCTTAAAGGAGGTGTTGAGGGGTCACACTCGGGACTGTCACCCGTGGGCTTAGTGGATAGGACACTTGTAGTGACCATTTGCCTCTGGTCCTTGCCATCCATCGAGGGATGGCCAGTCATACTGTGGCCTCCTGCAGGGAGTTGGCCTGGCCCCCAAACACCTGTGTCCTGGGGTGCGGTCTCCTGTGTAGCAGGGGGCATTGAGACCCCTGGGCAGGAGCTGGTCAGTTGTGCGTGGATGCAGAGCCGCTGTGGTAACTTGTCATGGACCCTGTTGCCTGCAGCGCCACTCAGTGACTTTCTACTTATTTTTTTGCACTTAATTTAGGGTTGAGTTCTGTGTCTACTGAAATATTAAAAACTGAGAAGAGACTCAAAGTATTGTACAAGATGTTTTGTAAAATGAGTAACTTTGACAATTTCTCTCTTCTAGATTGTTGGACCTTCAGATGGAAGTAGTTACATCATAGATTATTACGGAACCAGGCTGATAAGACTGAGTATTACTAATGAGACGTTCCGGAAAACACAGCTGTACCCATAAATATTTACAGAGAGAAACAGTAAGTGACGTGTCTAATCTTAATTACAGTCTGATACCACAGACAGTCCGAGTTAACGACCTGCCTGGCTAACGACTGTAGGGACTCAGGACTGAGGCGTGCAGTTCAGACTTCAGCCGTCTTCTTTCTGTGCAGCTCTGCACGTCTTGTCGACAGAGCCTCAGTGTCCTGTCCTGCACAGTGCACCTTGTGATGCGGCACTGTGATTTTTGCTGACCGTGCTGTGCAGTACAGCGCCGTAGTTCTGTGCTCTGTTACACATCACAGTCCTGCATGTAAGAGTGACGCAAATAAAAGCGAAGTCACCAAGTTGGAGTTTCCTTGGGCTGTTTCTTTGTTCTGAAGGTTGTAATGGACACAGTACATACACCCCTGCATTTAGCGACCAGTTCATTTAACAGCCCGGTCCTGGGAACAGAGCTCAGTCCTTAAACGGGGAGTGTCTGTACTCAGTAGAGTTAGGAGAGCTGTGGAACTGTGGAAATCAGAAGATCTTGTCCCGTTTGCTTGTCAGAAAACGCATGCCTCGCCTGCCTGCGGGCCCCAAATCCTGGGAAAAGGATCTTTATGTATGCTCTTTGCTCTTGCCATCCCCAGTTCAGACCCTTTCTTTGCAGCAAATGTGGCAAAAGGACAGAGTTCACAAGAAGACAATGCCATCTGAGGATGAGCGAGAGGCAGCTGATTGTGTGAGGGCGTGACAAATCCCAGTGCTCTCGTTGCTCGGGACCACGGCTCTTTTCTGTTCTCTTTTCTTGCCCAGGATCAGTGTGGTCTTTAACCTTCCCTAAACTTGCTTCTTCCCTAGACTTGGAAGCTGCTAATGTCTAAACCCTCACTCCCGTGAGCACCTACTCTGACCTCCAGTTCGGCCCCACCTGTGAGAATCACTGCCCAGCTTCAGCTCTGAGCAGTAACGCATCTGCAGAGTGAGGGGTCCCGTCAGTCTTCCCAGTCAGCTTTCTGGTTCTCTAGTGCTCTGCTACGCCAGGGCTTTTCTTTTAGTTACCTTACATTAGTCAGTTCTCAGTCTCCCAAGAATGCTGGATTTTGACAGAGTGCTCTCTGTGACAGAGAAGGCCTGTGTGTGGAGCAGCCAGGTGTGGGTACTGTGTAGGAGTAGTCGTTCCCTCTGAGCCATCCAGCCAAAGAAAGCCAGGGCAGGGATCTTGGCCCCATCGCGGCATAAGGGTTTCCTTGACTCTGCAGAGACCAGAAGGGAAGAGACGGTCGTCTTCTGTGCTATAGTCTGCTAGAAGGACGTGAAATGACGAAATGTCGTCATGTGTGCTCGTAGGTGCTTTCCTCTCTAGTGTGGCATGTGCCTTACTGTCCTAAGCTTGACAGCGCCGGCCCTCAGGACGTGAGACCTGCGTCCTGCTGATGTCCAAATAGGTTGTCAAAGCCTTCCTGCTCAGCGGTGGGAGTTGTTCAATCTTTTTTTGTTGTTTTTTTGGGGGGGTTTTTTGGTGGTTTTTTTGAGACAGGGTCTCGCTAGTAGTCCAGGCTAGTCTTGAATTCACTGTGTAGCCCAGGCTGTCCTCTAGCTCATGGCAGTCCTCCTGCCTCAGCCTTCCAAGTGCTGGGATTACAGGAATGTGCCACCATGCCCAGCCATTGAATCTTAAAGTTGAAATAGAGCTTCGAGATCAGTCTTCCAAAAGGGTGTAGGTTGTTTTTAAGCCATAACATAGAAAAATTAAGCAAATGCAATCCTGAATTTGGATCCCAGGCTCAGATTGGAAATCCCAGGTGTGGGCGCAGTGGAGAGGCATGGTCGGCCACGTCCTCTGCTCTCCCAGAGTTCCAGACGCTGCCGCAAGCACAGGAAGAGGCTTTCTTGAGGAAGTCTAGGAGGATACGGACTGGGGCTGAGGGCTGGCTCAGTGTCAGCGCGTGCCAGCGTGTGACACACACACACGTGTGCAGTGCATCCGTCCTGACCTCACAGTCTTCTTAAAAGTTTTAACGTAAGTCTTTTTTCTGTTTTAGGGTTTGAGCCACCTGGATTTTAACGTGTGTGGACTAGCAGGTCTCCTTTTCCTCTTCATGAGTCACTTCACGGGTTCTGTGGGTTTGTGTGTGGTCATTTCTGACTTGTTTAGTTAACACCATGTCATTCTTAGACGTATTTAATGAGACTTTCTTTAAAAGCTGTGTAATAGTGTTTTCTTAAAAAGATTGTCTTCCTGAGGCTGCTGTTTCTGCGAGATAGATGACTGTTAATGCCAGTATTCTTTGACGTCTTTTACAAAGGCAAGTTGCCATTTGTCACTTACCTGTAAAGAATAAAATCGTAACTTGTTCCCATTCCCGTGTGTTATTCCTATGTAGCCCTTCTGAGGTGAGGACCTTTGGAGCAGCCCCTCCCACTGGCTCGTCCCAAGCCCTCCCAGTGGCAACCAGGACACTCAGCCTCTGCAGCTGGCCTCTTCCCTGTGGCTGCTCACTGCTATTCCCCTGGAGGCTGGGCAGACCTGCTGGGGACCCCACCTGCATATGTGTCCTCCCGCCTTGAGCACCCCCAGCAGAGCAGGCCTTAGATGATGGAAAGGCAGGGTGCTGCGTCCCCACAGGACTGGCGCTTCCTTCTCAGTCCAGGAGCCCCAGCATTGTGTGACGATACCTTGGTGACTGTTGTCAGGGTTTTCAAGGGAAAGGATTTAATACAGGACACGTCATTTATAGGATTATTTTATAATATTCACCCAAAGAGTCAAATGCAAGAGAGTGCAGGAGATCTGTCCACACACTAGAGACCCAAAGAATCCAGCTGAGGGCCTGGAGCCCACTGCACTGTCCTGCATGAGTCCAGCTGAAGACCTAGAGCCCATGGCAATGTCTTCCACGAGTCCAGCTGGAGGCCCAGAGCCCACGATAACATCTCATGCAAGTCTGTCCCAAGGATCTGCACTGGGAAGGCCCAAAAGTCAGTGGTGGAAGCTAGAAAGTCTGCACCAGCAGGGTGAAGGATCTGTGCCAGCAGCTGAGGGATCTGCACTAGAGCCAGGAAATGACGCTCAAGGTAAGGACCAGAGCTCCCCCGAAGAGAACCACAGCCCTCCTCAGTGACAGTGAGGACCCAAGCTCCTCTGATGATAACAGCTGAATTCATATCAGGAAAACCAGCGTGACAGCTCCTCCAGGAGGATCAACAGCACACTATCTTCCCCTCCAGTTCTCTTTTTACACTGTTGGCAACAATCCTCAGGTTGGCCCTCCACACCCAGCACCACGCTGACCTAGTTCATCTGGGTGTAACAAGTTGACCACCAGTTGTCAATCCACCACTGTGACACACTCCCTCACAGGAGCCCCGCCAGTGGGCGGGAAGCAGCGGGCACGAGCAGCGGAGGTGAATGGGCGGCCTGCTCTCTGACCCGCTTCCTGGTGACCCCTGCACATCTGCGTGTGTGAGGGGGCATCGTTCTGCAGGCGCTGCAGCGTGACCTGAACAGCCCTGCCCGCCGGGAGCTGGCAGTGTTTGGGAAGAGCTAAGCTCACGGGGTGTCTGGTCTTCAGCCCCCATCCCTGCAGGGCGTGGACAGCATCTTACAGACAGGTTGTAGACTCAGAAAGTGCCGTGGCTCCTTGTCTCTTAAGTTCAGTAATGTAAGAAGTATGTGCAGGCCGACCTTGAAAAGCCAGTGGTCCCCCTTGGGACCTCAAGGCAGGTGGTCACTGTAACCCTCTGCAGGACTGAATGGTTCTTGCGTCCTGCAGAAACAGTTAGTGCCATGTGGTGGTCATTTGCAAACAGGACCACTTTAGCCAAGAGCATTAGTACAGTTTCCAGAAGGACTTTTTTGTCCAGAAATGACTGGCAAGATTTCTTACCAATGCTGTATGTCTTAGATCACGTTCTGCTTCTGTAACAGAAGCACTGGGGCTGGGTAACTCACAAGGGGCAGAGGTGAGTGTGTGACGGTGTTGGAGGCTGGGAATTCAGCGTCAGGTGCTGGGCCTGGTGAGGACCTGCTGCGCGGAGGGCAGAGCCGCTAACCCTGCGGCTGGGATGTAGCTCAGCGGTACCTAACCCACACCAGGCCCTGGCTTCCATCCGGAGCACCAGAAATAAATGTTATGAATGCATTTAAAATACATATCTGCACCAGGCGTGGTGGTACACACCTGTAACCCCAGCACTTAAGAGGCTGAGGTAGGAGGATCGCACGAGTTCAAGGCCAGTCTGGGCTACATAGTGAGCACAAGGCCAGCCTGAACTGCAGAGCAAGACCCTGTCTCAAAAAACCAAAAAAAAAAAAAAAATACCTGCACTGATCCTGTTGCCCTCCATGTGTGACCTGTGACACCGCTTCCATTCCAGGCTCCACCTCTGCGCCTCCAGTTACCACTATTGTCAGAATTTGGGGACTCAGTTTCCAACACATGACATGGGGACACATTCCAACCATGGCACTCGGTCAAACCAAAGGGCCCCTTCAGAGGTCAGAAAGTGTTCTATCTACAGCCAGCATTTGTTTGTGGGGCCACTGAGTCTATAAGAAATAGCAGTTTGGGGTGCTTGGTTTAACAACATTTTGTCTCTTTCCCTTATTGTACCTCAGCATACAAGGCTAAGTAATATAATATTTTAGGTACCTCAGGAGCTAAAACATCTAATTGCAAGCAACTAGCAAAGAAGAACACTGGTTTTGAAAAGTCCGAATGAGAGATGTCAGCTCTTCATCTTTGGCACATGCAGGCAGGGCCCCCGGGCTTCAGCTACTGTGTACCGCCTTCTCTTGTTGACTAGCATCTCTTATTCTATTCTCATTACAAAATTTACTCAAGCTCAATGCAGAAATTTTGGGAAAACACTGCAAAATGCAAAGAAAATAAAGCATCTCATTCCACACTCCAAAACTAAAGTGTTCCTATGTTTGTCCTCCCAATGGTTTTTATGCATGTATGTACATTTTTCACAAAAATGATAGATGTACTATTTATCTTATAGCCTGCTTCACATTGTAAAGATTTTTCTATTTCAATAAATATTTCTTTTTAACGACTGCAGTGTACTCCATGTCCGTGCCAGTGTATTTACACAATCCCTTATTCTTTGGAATTTGGTAACCCCCCATCTGTCATTCATAGAGGGGAATCACGTAGCACAGTTTTTAATACATACGTGCGGTCCCAGTTCACAGGGCAGTGGAGAAGGGATGAAGTCAGATGGCCCAGGCCAAGTTCACGCTAAACCGCTGTCAGCTGCTGCTACCTGGTGCAGAGCCACCAGATCGGGACCTGGGACCGGGGAGCCTGGAGTGCCACTGCCTTGTCCCTGGGTGGTGCCCAACAGTGCCGACCACTGGTCCTCCATCAGGGGCCAAGGGATGAGAGCGGAGCTGAGCCTGGGGGACGCACGGGAGGGAGTGCGTGATTGGGCGGGGACAGAGGGCACTGCCTGTCAGCTCGCCTCGGAACTTCAGGGCACAGGTGGGCTTGGGGGAGAAGCAGGGAGTGCGGTCATAGTCTCTGTGGAGCGGGGTGGGAAGTGTGTGGATTTGGAAAATGAGAGAAGTCACTAGGAATTAATCAAATGTTTTTTTTCACCCTGGAGATGGGACTTATGCTTGGCGAGTGCTCTAGCCCTCAGTTACATCCGCAGTCTGAGACTTTAACATCTAGTGGGAGCGTTTCCAGAAGTGTGGGGAGTGGCCGAGGCCGAGGTCCACCACACATTCAGGGCTAGAGCAAGGCCAGCCCTGAGAACATGCAGCACCAGAGGTGAGCCATATGAACGAGTTGTTGGGACTGGAGCAAAGCTCATCCAGCAGGTGCCTGGCCTTGGTGCTCCTCCCGGTTTACTACAGCAGAGGTAGCTCTGAGAAAGTTTTGCTTTCAGCATTCTCAGCAAAACACTGAGCCCTTGCACTTTTGGCCCCGTCACGCGCTTCCCCTTTTTACTGTGTATATATAAAGACGCAGACCATGCTAGGTTGTCGCTGCCTCTCCACGAGAGAGGTCAGGTCCCCCTCGTCCCAGCTCTTCTGTGTGTCTAGTTTTTTTCTTAATCTCTCATCGCCCCCTCTCAGGACCCTGCTGGCCGTGTGGGCCATGGCACAGAAGAAATGGGATTTGGCCTGTTTGGAGCCCTTCTACCTGACAGATAGTTTGCTGTTTAAAGGAAGAAAGAATGAACTCAAACCACTTTCTGTCACTGAAGAGCCAAGATCATGAGTATCGAAATGAGCCTGAGCAGGGCTTCGTGCCAAAGACACAGACCCTTCTGCTGCCCTGGGCCTGGAGCGCGGCCACATGGCTTTGGGGTTGCGTCTGTATGACACAGGAATGGCCTGGGGAGAGCCATGTCCCTTGGCCCTGCTTACTCTTGCTGAGGTCAAATGAAGCGGTGACGCCATCAGTGGAAGGGCTTTAGGTTGCTCTGGATTTTCAGAATTTTCCAGCTTTTCTACCATGAAGATGCGTTATTCGCACACATTTATTTGACACAGCAATGACACAGGTGAACAAGGGACCTGAGAAAGCCTGCGCTCCCCCCAGGTGACTCACACTGGTCTCTGCTACACTTCCCACATGGAAGACAGCAGGATGCACACGTGCTGGACCTGCCTGCACCCTGTCCCTGTCACTTGCTTTGTGGCTGAGCCTCTCCTCCTCCCATGAACAGAGTCAACGTCACTCAGGTAGTGCTAAGAGCTGAATGACTATAGGTCACAGTCACCTCATTCAGTTCAGAGGGACCCAGGCTGGCACCGGCCCGGCCACACAGGCTGCGGGAGTGAATCTGGTCCTTTCCCAGAAGCAAGGCCAGGCGCCTCCCGGGACATTGTTTCCCTTTCTCTCTCTCAATTCCATTGCTGTCACCTGCAGCCCCTTGGAGTAGTAAGGGCCCAGATGCCTCTCTCTTCTCAAGAATCCATCTGGTCAGGGCCTTTCTGCCTTCTTGTCTCTCCTTAGGCAGAGGAAAGCTGTAATCCCAGCACTCGGAAGGCTGAGGCAGGAAGATCCAGGAAGGGTGAAGCTGCAGATACTGTTTCTGCTTTTCTTCCGGCGTTCTCTGCAGACATTTGTGCAGCAAGTTGGAGCTGTTGCTGAGGCAGTGATCTGCTTACTTGCAGTCTAAATTGTGGTTATGTGCAGGCAGTCACTGAGCATAGAACACAGCATTGCTTGTAACCTGCTGGTGATGCCAGAATATGCCGAGTACATGGGGACAGAAACCTGACAATGATGAAAGTGAGAGCTGCTCAGGCTGCGTGTGCCCAGGAAACACACCCTGATGTCAGGAGCCCTTCGTGCTGTAAGCTGATGCTGCACTTAAGGGGGTACAGCTGTGAGGCTCAAGGTCCCATCTGTGATTTCAGAAAACCTCAACATTTGATGGCTTCTGTGAATGGATCGTGAAATTTGTGTACTCCTGCAGTACAGGAGCAGGGGGAAGAGCGACGAGGCTAACGCAGGGAGATGGTCTGAGGCTTGGCATGGATTACTTTTAACTAGTGCACCAGCCATGAAGAAGGTTTCCCAAGAAGTCAGCCTGGCTCCCTGCTCACGTGATGCACGTGTTCTGCCCTGGGCTCCTGCAGCGTCTCAACCCAGCAGTAAAGCCTTGAAACAAACGCTGCTTCCCACAGGTCTCCAGTGGCTTCTCACTGTGCCCACGGCTGCTCAGTGTGCTCCTCCCTCAGGGTTTGTTTTTATTTTTGAGACAGGGTTTCGCTATGCCATTCAGACTGGCCTTGAACTCACTGTGTAGCCCAGCCTGGCCTCGAGCTCACGGCGATCCTCCTGCTTCAGTCTGCTCAGTGCTGGGATGACAGGTGTGTGCCATCACGCCTGGCTCTGTTTCTTCTTTTTGCCTTTTGGGCTTTACTGGAACATTTTTAAAGATCAGTTTTCCTTAATTTATAGTGTTTTTGAGCACTTCCCCCAGAATGATTTTTTAACAGTTGCTCTAATCATTCCAGTGTAAATGCACAGCTCATCATAGTCACTGCTCTGCACATTGAAAGCTCTTCCGTCAGCTTTCTTCTCCCACTGTTAGGACGCAGCCTGTCAAGCATTTGCTCTGCCATAGTGCTTGAGTGTCATAGATTTTGCTTCTGTTATCAAATATGATTTAAGAAACCTATGAAGGAAGGTCCTCTGCCAAACTTACCCAGTATTCGTCTATTCTGGGTTCTTTTGTCTGTTTGTGTGATTTTTTGAGATAGTGTTGTAGTCAGGGTTTACAAGGGAAAGGATTTAATACAGGACACAGCATTTATAGGATTATTTCATAATACTCACCCAAAGAGTCAAATGCAGAAGAGCGCAGTAGATCTGTCCACACAATAGAGACCCAAAGAATCCAGCTGAGGGCCTGGATCCCACGGCAGTGTCCTGCACGAGTCCAGCTGGAGGCCCAGAGCCCACGACAATGTCTCGTGCAAGTCTGTATCAAGGATCTGCAGTGGGAAGGCCCAAAGGCCAGTGTTGGAAGCTAGAAAGTCTCTGCCAGCGGGGTGAAGGATCTGTGCCAGCAGCTGAGGGATCTGCACTGGAGCCAGGAAGCGACGCTCAAGGACCAGAGCTCCCCCGAAGAGAACTGTAGCCATCCTCAGTGACAAGGACCTGAGCCCCTCCAATGGTAACAGCCGAGTTCCTATCAGGAAAGCCAATGTGACAAGCTTTGCCAGGAGGATCAGCAGCACACCATCTTCCCCTCCAGTCCTCCTTTTATGCTGTTGGCAATAATCCTCAGGTGGGCCTTCCACACACAGCACCACGCTGATTCAGTTCAGCTGGGTTTTACAAGTTGACCATTAGTTAATCCACCACAGATAGGGTTTCACTATGTAGTTCAGATTGGCCTTGAACTTGTAGAGATCCTCCTGCCTCAGCCTCCTCAGTGGTGGATAACAGGCCTGTGCCACCATGCCCTGCTACCATCTGAGTACTTTAAGGGTGGGTTTGCTGGTGACCTGTTAGTTTCCCTTCCTCTGAGAATATCTTTACTCCCCTTTCATTTCTGAAGGATGTTTCATCACCAGACAGAGGATGTGTGGTTGGAAGCCTTTTTCCTCCAACACTTGAAAGTTGTTGGCCGTTTCTCTCTGGCCTTCATGGTTTGAGGTGAAATTTCATCCTCTCACAAATGTGTTTCTCTGTAGGTGAGGTGCAGTTCTGGCTTTATAAAGACATTTTCCTTTGTCTCCAGCTTTCTGAAGTTTAATCATGGTGCCTGGGTCAGAGCAGGAGATGGGCCAATGGGGGCCGAGGTCAGAGTGGTTGTGCTTGGATGGAGGAAGGGCCAACAGGGGAGGGCACAAGGCCTCGGGTGGGGCAGGAGGGGCAGCAGTGGAGCCCTGGGCCCTCCCATTTCCACGTGGTGAGGTTCACTGTGAACCCCTGGGCCTCCTCAGTGGCAAGACAATCAACTCACATTGCTCTAAGACGTGACACCTGTCTTGGTTTGGCCCAGCAGAGTAGGAAGCAAACATAGCTCTTATCCTTATTCCATACACAGCACCCACCAGTCATGGGCATCCATTCTCCTGGGCCCCAGGTCTACCTTCTGTCACCTGAGGTGCTATGGGACTTGGGACAACATACACCATCCCTCTGTGCCTCCATTCCCTTGGCTAGAAACTGGAGGTAAAGTAATACAGTAATGCTGTATTAGCTTCTCATTGCTGGGATGAAATACATGACATGCCCAACTCAGAGGAGAAAACGTTTAACCTGGCTCACGGTGTGAGAAGGTTCAGTCCACGGTCAGCTGCGCCAAGGCAGAAACATCATGATGAGAGGCCTTGGAAGAGGAAAGCTGCTCACCTCATGGGGCCAGGAAGGGAGCTGGAGAGGAAGAGGCCAGGGACCAGCTACGGCCCCCACGGTCATGCCTCCCAGCCCACCCAGAAGTGGGCCTTACTGATCTCCTAGGAGTCTCTCAAGCCAATCAAATTGAAATCAAGACTTACTGTCACAGGCCAGGCATGGTGGTGCACACCTCTAATCCTAGCACTTGGGATGCTGAGGCAGGAGGGATTGCTGCAAGCCTGGGCTACATAGTGAGTTCAAGGCTAGTGTGGAATACATAGTGAGACCTTGTCTCAAAAACAAAAACCAAAAATAAATAAATTAATTAATTTAAAACACTCCATCACAAACACCAAACTATCCATCAAGACATTTGTGCATCCGTTTCCTCAGGACTGATTGCAACATCTTCAAAATTGTCTCACTGTCATGTCTTTTTTTTTTTTTAATAAACTTTTTTTTTTTTTAAAAGGAACAGTTTTAGGCTCGCAGCTGGCATGGACACGTCCCAGTCACCTGGGGTCCGAGTCCCCATGACGGCTCATCTTGGGGTGCACATGCCATGGGTTTGGACGAGTGTCGAGCAACTGTCTCCACCATGACCATAGCACAGAGTCATTTCCTGCCCAACATCTCCCGTTCTCCCCTATTTGTCCTCCTCGACTCACCAGCCCCCAACCACTGCTGATCTCTTTGCTGGCTCTCTATCCTGCCTTCTGAATGTTCTTCACATGCACTCATTCAGTGATGTGCATTTAACTTTCTTTCTTGTCTTTTCATGGTCAGGTGGATCATTTCTTTGTATTGGGTTTTACCTTTATGAGTGCATGTTTGCAGTGCGTCAGGATCACCTTCCTCGTGGGCTGGTGCGTGTGCACAACACATCTTCACTCTTTACTTCAGCCCTTTTCTTCTCCCTCCATCTCAGTCCCCCCCATTTGAAAAGATGTCTTCCTGTTTCCTATTATTTATCCCTTACTTCACTTTTTAATTTATTTATACTTTGGGACTCTGCTATAAAGAAGGGTAAACCTGAGTCATGTTTAGGAAAATGGAGATCATAACGTTAAGTGACGTAAATTAGACACACAAGTTTCAATACGGCATGGTTTGTCTTACAAGTCATTTTTCTTTGGTGCCAAATACTACTCCCTTATCCTGAATGTACCCCCAACCTGTTTATCTATTTCCCGATAGAAGGGCATCTCAGTTGCTTCGTGTGGGCTGTGGGACGAAAGCCGCTGTGAACATGCGTGTAGAGGTCCGCGTTGGACATCGCTCCCCACTCTCCGGGGGCAGCACCAAGGAGTACGAGCTGGGTCATATGGCGAGCTGCCAGGCGAGTTCTGACGTGGCCCTGGCATTTGCACCTCCAGCTCTGCATGAGGCTTCTGTGCTGCTCGTCCTGGCCCGCATGGAGAGGGGTCCAGGTTCGGGCCATCCTGCTGTGGTGGTGACATTTCATTGCCGCCTAAGCTGCATTTCCTCGATGACAGATGACAGGGAGCAAAGTCTCGTGTGCTTATTTGTCATCTGCATCTCCTTCCCAGAGGTGTTGGTCGGAGTCTTTGGCTCACTTTTAATCGCATTCTCTGTTTGTTTGAGTTGGGTGGGTCTTGCTGTATTTCCCGGACTAGTCTGGAAGTCCTGGGCTCAAGTGACCCTCCTGCCTCAGCTTCTCGAGTAACTGCTGTGTGCAGGTGTTTACCGCCGTGCCCAGCTTTGTTTTGTGTTTCAGGAGTTCTTTGTGTATTTTAGGTAGCATTTCTTTATCATATATATATCTTGGAAATATTTTCTCCCAGTCTTGGGTCTCTCTGTCTCTCTGTCTCTCTCTCGCTGTCTCTCTCCCTCCCTCCAGTCCCGTGGCTTACAGACTGAACAGCTCAGGACCCTCTATAGTGAACCACGTCTCCAGCCTTTTTTCATTTTTTATTTTGAGACAGGCTCTTACTAAATCATTGAACTGCCCAGGCTGGCTCAAACTTGTGATCCTCCTGCTTCAGCCTACAAGAGTGTTGGGACAATAGGTGTGTGCCATCATGCCTGGCTTGTCTTTTCATTCTCTTGCCAATGTCCTTTGCAAACCAAACATGTTTAACTTTAGTGATGTCCAGTTCATTAATTCTTTCATGCCTCACCTCTTTAATTCAGTGTCTGAAATGTCATGGTCAAACACGAGGGCATCTGGGTTTTCTCCTGTGTTTTCTTCTAGGATTTGATAGTTTTGTGTTCTACATTTGGGATTATGGGTTGTCGTGATCCTCTTTTAGCAGTTCTGACACTTGTTGACGTTAGCCTCGCTTTCCATCTCTGTGACAAACCCTTAGGCACAAGCTCCGATTGGGAAAGGTTTCGAGGTTTTGGTCCATTTCCCTGGGCCGCTGCCTTGGGCCTGTGTGCGGTGGCCCCTGGTGGTAGGAGCTGTGGCTGAGGAAGCAGCTGGCCTCATAGCAGCTGGGAAGCAAGAGGACAAAACACGAGTGGAGGGGCCAGGCCTGTCACCACCATCTGGGGGCTCTGTGCCTCCGAGTGGCACCGCAGGCTGGCAACCAGGCCTTCAACACACAGCCCGTGAGGGACACTTCCCAGGCCACAGTGGCCACAGAGCCACGCAGAGCTGCGCCACTCAGCCTGAGCCACATGCGCAGTCGTCGCTCCCTTGGCTCAGGGCTTCCTTCCTTCTTGCAAGAAGCCCGCTTCTCCCCAGCCTTTTCTGTTTTTCCTTCCCAGAGGGAAAAGTACTCTACTTGATTTGGAAGCCCTTTTCAGCCCATCCTCCTCAGGAGTACGGATGCAGTGGGGAAGATCGGGACGCACGCATGCTCGGCCGTGACTTTGTCCCGGCATGCACAGGGCTGTGGCCAGCGCTGGGCGCATGCTGCCGGCCACCTGTCCTCGGATCCTGGCAGCAGCCCTGCAGGCTCGCACTGAGTCCCGTGCTGGGCTTGGAGCAGAGAGAAGCAGGAAAGTACGAGGGCTGGGACCACGCTTCCTGTGCCGCCTGGCAGCCACTGCTTCATCTCTCCGGATGTTTAATTTCCTCTTTTGTAAAAATGAGACTAATAATGCTCATCTGGTGGGGACTCATAAGGATAAAATCAAATAGCGGATGTAAACGTGGCCTTCGTGATGGGATAGGTGCTCGGTACATGTTTCCATCCGCAGAGATAATGAAGTCTTCATCTTCTGGGCTCCTGCCCTCCGACTCTATGATTGTCTTCTCCCCCCACCCGTGCTGTGGGCACTGACTGCTCTGTGCTTATTCCGCCTGCCCAGCTGGAGGCCCGGCCGAGCTGGCTGTCCTGACCTGGGACCCTTCCCGCCCTCTCTGCTGCCTCTAGTCCTGCTCCCCGCTGAACGCCGGTCTCCCTCCCTCTCCTTCCTGGGCTTCCTCGAAGGCCAAACCTGCCTCATGACTCCCACTGCTTCCCCCTCAGCCTCACTGGAAGATGCCGGCCACGAGCCACACTGCCCAGGTCCGGACCCTCCGCCTCTTGCTGCTCATGGCCCGAGTGCTCTTGATGAGTCAGGTGAGATTTTCTAAACCTCAGCTGCTAAGCTGTAAGTTGAGAGTGACAATAGCACCTCCTAGGGCAGGGTCGCAGAATCAGAATTAATAAGACGGGCCTTTAAACACCTCACCCTGCACACCTCCCTCAGTGCTCTGTAACAGCCAGCTACAGTTCTGTTTCCATCTATTAACAATGTCCGGGTGGGGTGCGCATGCCTGTAACCCCAGCACTTGGGAGGCTGATGCAGGAGGATCATTGTGAGTTCAAGGCCAGCCTGGGCTACATAGTGAGACCCAGCCTCAAAATAAACAAACAAAAAGCAAAAAACTGACTTCCGTATGGCCTCAAACTGTAGGGTAAGAGCCAGCTGTATTCATTTTCTATTGCTGTTTGCACAAATTGCCACGAACTACAAGTTCCTTCTGTGACGGGCTAGGGGTCAGAGGGTGGTGCTGGGTCTCTGGCCTCTACCGGCTGCGTGTTTCTTCAGGCTCTGGGGTGAGGCTGTCCCTCCGTGTCCCTCTCCAGCATCTGCCTGCCCTCTGGCTGGTGGCCCTCACTGCTGTCACCTCCTCTTGGCTGCCTGCCCCCTCTTTAACTTCCAAGACCCCTGTGATTGCCTCGCTGCCCCCATAGCCCAGGTCCAGGTCCACCTGGAGTATCAGCCTCATCATACCCACACAGTCCCCTGGTGGTGAAGTACATATATCCGGAGGGTCTGGGACTCGGGGTGCACACATTCTGCTGGGGTGCTTATTCTGCCTGCCACGTTCACACGGAAAAGCCCATCCCTTTCCTCAGTGAGCAGTGCTCCTGTCATCTGCTCTGCACCGGCGTGCATTAGTCCCTGGGCTGTGAACGCGAACAAGGGTAACATCTGGCCCTCGGGTCTAGTGGATTTGTCTTACAATGGCACTTCCCAGAGCGTAGAGGGACACGAGAACATCTACATCTGTGGGCAACAGCTGCCCAGCCCTCTGTGCTCTTATGATTAGCAAAGAGGCCGGAAGCGCGGGCCTCCCTGCCCCAGGTGCACACAGGGCAGCTCCGCGGAGGTGTGGTCAGGACTCCTTTCTCATGAAGAGGCCAACAGAGATTGGTGACACAGTTTTCTAGTGAGAAAGAGAAGCTGCAAGGACAATCGCCTTTTATTTTGGAGGTCGCGCCTGTGTTTGACAGGATTAGGGGTCATCCACCCGCTCACTTCTCTCCATTGGGACAGGCCCTCCTCGCTCTCGCTCTTGGCAGTCAGAGGCCTCCCGCGCTCACTCAGGGAAGGGGAGAAGGGATGAATGCAGGAAGGGGATGCGTCCACCAGGGTGGAGAGACACAGGCCCTGGTCATCAAGGTTCCTCAGCTAAATCCAGGAGAAGAAAACAGATCACAAGTAAGATTTCTAAGCATCAACCCAATCATGTCTTTATTCCTGTTCCCTTCTCAGGACCCTGTATTTCCTACCTAATCGAGCTCCCTGACTCTGCTGGACCCAAATGTTCCCCACACCTTCTCCTCTCCTCTGGGTCTTCCCCCTCCATGCCCTCCAGGCAGCGGGCTGGATGCTCCGGGAAGACTGGAGCTGTGGAGTTTCCCTCTTCCTCAGGGCTCTGCAGTACAATGCCTTTCCTTTCTGTTTTTGGTGGAGGCCTGGGCTTGTACACACTTTGCCTTCCTTAGCTCAGAGAGGATATTGATGGCCTAAATGCTTCTTAAAATGCAAGAAGCATGTGCGAGCTGCTCTTGGTTTATTCATGATTCTCAAGGCTGGGACCTCTGTGGGTCACTCCAGTTTATAGAGACCACACAGCTCACTTTGTGAAAGGCTTCGCTGACATCTCGTATGCAACCCGTGTTTATCGAGCACTTACTGTGTGACCCACGGGTGCAGCAAGCAGGAAGCAGGGAGGGCAGTGACATCTACTGAGCACCAGCATCCTCTTGCCTCGTGACCTGCCTGAGAAGCATAAGTGATCCACTCAGAGGTCTTCAGGATGGAAAATGGTTTCTCCTTCCACTGCAACTCCGCAAGGATCGTGAGGTTGAGCTCACGCAGGATGGAATGAATGGTGGGATGAATAAATAACATGAGCTCTAAGAGGGACAATGATGACACAAAGGTACACTTTCATTTACTCACTGAGCTCTTCCCAAGTACCAACCATGTACACCACCAAGGAGTAATGTGTACATGGAAGTGCAGTATGAAGTGTATCGGTCAGCGTTCCACTGCTGGACAAAGCACCTGACACACACAGCTTGGAAGGGAAGGCTTTATCTTGGCTTATAGCTTCAGAGGTTTCAGTCCATGGTTGGCTGGCTCCAAGGAAACAACATCATGGTGGAAGGTATGGTGGAGGAATGCTGCTCACCTCATGGCAGCCAGGAAGGAGAGAGAGGGAGAGAGAGACAGAGACAGACAGAAACAGAGACGAGAAGAGAAGAGAAGAGAAGAGAAGAGAAGAGAAGAGAAGAGAAGAGAAGAGAAGAGATATAGGGGCTGGAGATAGGATACACCCTTCAGAGCCACCCCAGTGACTTCCTCCAATGGATCCCACCCCCTAGGAGCCATTTGGCTGGGAACTCATCGATGGGGTAACGCACTGTAATTGTTCTCTCCTATTTTGTTAATATGCTTGTGCATATAAACACATATATTAAACAGGTATCTTTATCTTCTTCCTTTGTAACAATGTTGATAGAGTTAATACTGGTTCTTAAGTACAGGTAAACCTATATTATAACGTTTAAATTATGGAGACCACACAGTTCCATACATCACCAAAAGAAAAATACTTTGCCTTCTATTCTGGGGAGGGAATTAGTGTGCTTCTGTTTGTGCACAGGATAGTTGTACCATGTAACCCTAAGTATGGTTTAAGGAAGTGTGTCTGGCTATCAAATTCACAAGAGGTGGACTGTGATAGTTGTGACGGCACCTTGGACAAGAGATTCCTAGCAGATTGGTTTAGAACCATTCTGGGTGTGTCTGGATGGTGGACTTACTGAAAACAGAAGCCCCACCCTGGGTGTGGGTGGCACCAACCAATAGGCTTGCAGCCTGGATGGAATAAAAAGGGAAAGAAGAAGGAAGGCTCACTTTTGCTTCTTTGGAGGAGCTCTAGTCTTCAGCATTGCCTGGCTTCCAGCACAGAGCCTTTGGCTTCCCAATACAGAACTCACAGGGGACTCTTTAGTGAGCTCCAGGTCTTTGACTTTTGATTGGATCCTTCTGGTCTCCAGTGTGCAGACAGCCCCTTTGCACATTTCCACACCTGACTCTGTAGGCAACCATTATAAGCCTACCTTGTAAATCCTTTATATATCATATTTATATTACATTTTATCTGTTCCTCTAGTGAACCTAACTGATATAGGCACCAATGAGATTGGTACCTCCAGGACATGCGTCTTTGGGGAACACTTCATAGTTACACCACAGCACAAGGCCATGTGTGGCCAATGCCTGTGGAGGACTATAGACACATCGGGCCGGTGGAATAGTCAGAGAAGGCGGCAAGGTAGTCGTCTGTGAGCTGTGTGGAGGTGGGATGGATGAAGCAGGACTGCTGTGGGTGTTGTACAAGAAGGGATTCCTTATCGCAATTAGGCGCAGCAGGACTGTGAGCAGATCCAGGGAAGTAAGGCCCAGAAAGACAGCTGGAGGACCAGAAATCAAACCACCAACCAGCCTGTGCCCTCCACGGGCAGTACCAGTAGGTGAGCAGAGCTTGCAGCGGATCTGAGAGGCTGCCTGTGTCTGAGAGGATCACAGAGGGGCCAGGAGGGTGGGTGGTGGGGTGCTGGTGGTTGTCAGGGCAGCAGAACTGGGCTTGGAACAGGGACAGTAAGGGCCAGGCTGAGCCCGTCAGCACCTCCGTGTCCGCCAGTCAGTGCCTCTAACAACTTCACCTCCAGAACCTTTTCCATTGTGCCCAATCGGAGCCTGCAATCCTGCAGGAAAGCAGCCCTGGGAAACGTGGTCCCAGCGCAGGCACATGGACACAGCTCACAGCCATCCACTGTGGAAACTGCAATGCGCATGCATAGGAGAAGACACAGTGAATGCGCGTGTGCACCAAAGCCTCAGCGTGGAGGTGGATGGAGTGTCTGGGGACCACAGGGAGGGTGGCCTGGTGTGGTAAGGCCCTCAATGAGAGACAGTCCTTCACTAAGTCACTCCACTGTCACTGAGCATGTGTCACCACCAGGCCCTGTGTAGGGTGCTAGCGGAGGGTGACAAGTGGAACAGCCACATTCGAAGGGCTTTGCGTGTCAGGCCGCAGTGTGTGCTCACTTTTGACCCAGCTGTCGAGAGATCATTGACTCTGGCCTTTGGAACACCTAGTCAACATTGGACCCTGGACTTGCTGCTGGGGACGTAGGCAGCATCTTGGCACACAACATGAGAAAGAGCACCGAGCCGTCCCACAGTGAGGCCGGAGCCCAGGCAGGCTGCTTGGGCCACGCGTGTCCTTGTCCTTTCTCTCTCACCACCTTCTCTGCCGCAAACCTAGCTGACATGTCCGCCACAGAGCACCGCGTCCTCAGCCTGCGACAGACTCGAGTGACAGATTCCAGTCACTGTGCAGCCACCGAGTGCCTCACCTCTGGCCCTGCCAGCTGGGCGAGTGGCAGCTCAGAGCCCTGATCCTGCTCCTGCTCTGGGAGGGGCAGCACTGCCGCTGGGTGCCTGAGGGAGGTTCTTACTCAGATCCCCATGGGCCGGCTTCCCGTTCCCTCTTGGACCCATTGAATTGATCTGGAGTGGAGACGCGTGAGGTGTGCGGGGTCAGTGGCCGTCTTCCTCCACACGCAGCATCAAGGCAGTGTGACGAATGGCAGCGTCTCATAAGAATTCTGGCTCTTCCTTCCCACTCTGATTACATTGTACCCATGGCATCTGGAGTGCAGGGCAGAGTGTACGGAGTTGAATTATGCAACTGGCTGATATGCAATTAAGCAGAGTAGCAGCACATGCCGCCTAATGGGGCCGGGCCAGGCCCACGTAATTCCCAGGAACACAGCCGATTATGCAGCTAAGTGATACGCACTTAAAAGGAGTGCAGTCCTCGCTCTGCCCCCGTGTCTCCCCGTAGCACCCCCAGCACTTTACCCCGCCTCACGCTGCTCTGGTCAAGCGCATTCTAACCAGGTTCCCCGAGATGAGAACTCACAGTGTGCATGCAGATGCAGGGCTCACATCTTCTAAAATCCAACCTTTTAGAATCTTAACTCTTCTGTGCACGCGTGGGGCGGCGTGGGCTCGGCGCTTTGTGTCTTAGGAGTGGGAAGCAGCACCCGGACTGTACGATTTAGGGTGTTGTGTGGGTGTCTTGCTGGTTTTATGTTTTGGTTTTGTTGCAAAGTTGTGTTTCAGGTGCAAAGGTGAGGTGCATGAGAAGCTCTCTTTTTAAAAGCAAAGGCTTCTGCATTCGGTATTTTTTTCTTTTTAACATGAAAATGGATGTTATAGAAAGGAGGCCCTTTTATGAGAAACTCCAGCTAAATGACAGTTCGCTGAGGATGGCCGGTTGCAAGTTGCTGTGCTGATGATGGATTGCTAATTTAATTTGGCAGGTTTTACTGTTTCACTGTATATTTGCTGCTTGCCCTGGACTGACCCGAATCCTTTAAGGGACCCCAAGAAATATGAAATGCGGCCACCTATCTGTAGCTCCTGCAGGAGGCCATGACCCAGGTGCATGAAGTGATTGAGAGACAGTGACACAGTGTATGACTTGGCATTAAATATGGCTGTTAAAGAGAGAAAAAGAAATCAGAACAGGGAGCTAATGAGCTGGGTAAGTTTTTCAACACTAGAGGGAGACAGAGAGAAGTCAGGGTCAGCACTTCTCAAATACTGCTCCGTCCACACAAGGAAAGCTACTGCTGTCCTCAACTTTCCCACAAAGAAATGCAGGCTCCGGAGTATGAAGGAACTTGTCTGCGATCCACGGAAGTGGGGAACAGTCTGGATTTAGAATCGTGTGCGTCTACCCGATTCCTCCGGGAAGCAATCACACAGAGACGGAAGCGGCCCCTGGGCTGTGGAGCAGTCGGACAGCTGCGGGGAGAAGTCACTTGGGACCCTCACGCCCCGCCTGGCCCTGGTGTCTGTGGTCGGGAAAGAGTTCCAGGAGCAGGTACAGCTGCGGTCTCAGTGTGGGGCAACTCCTCCCCAGTCCTCTAGCAGAAGAGACGCTGGCCTGGCAGGATAGATGCCGATTTCCCTAACTCAGATGCACTCCTGCTAGTTCAGCACCATCGAGCAGGGTGATAAAGCAAAAACAGATTCACTCAGCACTTGGGACTGGCATGGTGGGCAGAAGAGAGGGTGACAAAGATTAACGGGGCCTCAGAACCATCAAATTTCCCTTCCCTGAAGGAGAGTCTGCTCGAGGCTCACCAGGAACGGGAGCCCAGAGCGGCTGGGGCCACTGCCCTCTTCCCCACCTGCCGCTTCGGGGCTGCTGGCGTTCAGTCCGCACGCCCTGCCGCGTTAGTTTCCACTACTGCCTAACAGCTGCCACCACACAGTCCCCCGTGCCTCACACCCTCACACGATCTCTGGGTCTGGCTGCACGGCCGCTTCGGAGACTCCTCTGCTCAAGCTCACAGGAGCTGCTGGCCCGGGCCCCAGGGCTGCTTTGTCGTCGTAAGGCTTGGCTGGGGAGACCCTTGCAGCTGCAGGCCGAGGGTGGCTTCTGTCTTCAGGGGGAGTGTGCTCTGCAGAGTGCTCTGGAGTTTGTGACCGCTTTTCCACCCTCCGATTGACCCCACTCACTCACGCACCTCCATTCTTAGCGGAGCATCGCACCGTTTCTTCAGTGGTCCTGACCCGAACCCTGGAAATCACCTTTCCTACCTCACTTCAGAAGCAAGTCCTGCTGCTCCACCTCCGGAATAAACCTGAGCCCCGAAAGACAACAGGTTTCCCTTTCAGAGTCGTCTTGAATGGTCACCAGCCCCCTCCCTCCGCTCCCCACCCCTAGTTCCCCAAACCAGCCTCTGACCCAGCTGCCGCCCACTCCAGTCCTCAGCTTCTCATCGGAATCGGAAAATCCGAGTTCCGGCCCCTGATTTCATCCCTCTCTGATTTCATCTCCTGCCACCATGTTCTGACTGCGCTGGCTTTCTTCTGTCCCTCATGGGTGATGTGTGTCACAGGGCCTCCTCTGACTCACAGGCTTGTGCTTGCTTTTCTCTTCTCCTAGACCTGCACACGGCTGGCAACTTTGGTCACTTGGGTCTCAGCTCAGCGTCCTTGCTTTACGGAGAGCAGCGTTCTGACACCGTGAACCTGGAGTCACGCTTCATCCCTTGCTCGGCTCCTCCTATAGCTCCCTCTGTCTCTCTTTCTCCCTCCCTCTCTCTCTCTCTGTTTCCCTCCCTCATTTCTGGTTTGTTTTTGTAGTACCAGACATCAAACCTAGGACCTTATGTGTTCTAGGCGAGCACTCTACCACTGAGTTATATCTTCAGCCCTTTTAAAATTATTTTTACTTTGAGACAGGGTCTTGCAAAGTTTCTAAGTTGTCCAGACTATGATCCTCCTGTCTTAGCCTCTCTTAGCTCGTTTTTCCATTAAAAATATCCACCCCTGCCCCTTCCTGGTTGTTTTAGACTAAGTTGGCAAATTTGTTAGGTGGCAGTAGGAACCGTCCTTTTCTTCCACCTCTTCCTCTGCCTCCCCCCACCCCTCTTACTTATACACCTGTGTTTTTACTTGATGAGGCTTCGTGTCCCCGGGTAGCTGCTTAAACCTCGGGCGCCTCTATGCCTTCATGGGTAACATAAGAATAATGACATCTGTTTCACAGTTCGGGGTTCTTGTGACAATCTAAGAGATGATCTACAATACTGATGTGCACTTAGTAGGTCCCTAAACATGCGAGTCTTGCCTACCATCTCCATGTCCTAACTCAGGGACAGGTTTCACGTCTCTTCTAACACAGGTTAAACTAACGCTCATTGCAGCCAGGCTAGAGGCCACCAAAATGATCGGCACCGGGCGCCTGGGTTGCATGAGACCCGGGAACAACTCGGGACGTGCAGTCCACGCACCCACGGGGGTCTCGCAATGCTGTGCAGGGCAGAGAAGCCACACTCCAGGTCCACACCACATGACACCGTCCACACAAGGGTCAGAAAGAAAGAAGCCACTCCGTAGTGACCAGAGACTGGTGGCCACATGTGCTCGGGAAGTGAGCAAGAGCTACCCAGCACCCAGGAAGGCAGGAGATGGAGAGGACCTGAGTCCCGAGGACAGCGACACTTGGGCGTGCGAACCATTTACTGCGCGCAAACCGTTCCTCAGCAAGGGTGATTTAGATAAGTAGGAGTCAAGAGACTCTGATGATTCGGACACCACATTGATGGTGCTGGGGCCGGACTTTCCTTCCCACCCCCTGCCGTGGGGCACAGGTCATCCAGCCAGGCCCCACGGGGCAGGGGGAGCTGTGGGTGCAGAAATGGCTCCTGCTGGGAAGGGGGACATTGGCTGTGAACACTGCTCTGTCCCTTGTCCCCAGAGGGCCTGGCTGTGTCCAGTCACTGCAGGAAGCCTTCTCACTCTGCAATCTCCTTCCACTCCCCAGGTGCCTTCCACTATATCCCCTTCCTTGCATTTCTTTGCCCACCAACCTCTGTGAGGCTCGGTCACAGAGAACAGGCCACCTCACCCACCCCAGCAGACGTTCAGACAGGAAATGCGTGCGGTGAGATGCGGGAGCAATGGGGATGGCCACACTGAGCCCTGCTCCCTCCATCCGCTGGCCTGGGTTTCTCACTTCCTGTCTGTACAAATATTAAGTTGAACTGTATTTCTTGAGTCAACAGCAAGGGAGAATTGGCAGTTTCATGCATAGTTAACCTAGTCCATCTATTCTTTTTTTGTTTTTTTGTTTCTTAAGACAGAATCTTGCTTTGTAGTTCATGCTGGGCTTGAACTCACTATATAGCCCAGGCTGGTCTCAAACTCACAGTGATTCACCTGCCTCAGCCTTCCAAGTGGTGGGATTACAGGTTTGCACCACCACGCCCAGCTATCTATTCTAATACAGTGATACCTCGTTTCATGAATTTAATTTGTTCCATGATTTTGGAAAAGATGGCCATGTTTGTGTTTGCATGGGAAAGACGGTTGTGGTAGTGTTTGTCATGTGACGTAGAATTTGCAAACAAAAACAAATTTTTGCCAGGTGCTTTTGTTGGTGAACCAAATTGTTCGCAAACAAAAGTGTCCGTGAAGCGAGGTGCCACTGTATTTTAATGGCTACATAATATTGCACTGTATGATCATCACACAATTTTTTAATCATTTGCCTATTGATGGACATTTAGGTTGTTTCTATTTTATTTTGCTAATAGAAACAAAACTTTGATAAGATGCGTACATATACACATAGATCACGTGTATCTTTGTGTGGAAATGTGTGTGTGTGGACTGTGTGTACTTAGACATCTGCACATGTGCTTAGTGTTCCTGCAGAACGGACCGGCTAGATCCCTAGGCACAGCACTGCTCTGGGGCTCACACCTTCTGCATTTCGACAATCACTGGCAAAGCGTCCTCTCCAGCGGCGCCAACGGCGGACCTGGGTGTTAGCTGCTCCTGCGCTCTCCATCTGACGGCAAGTTGGTGTCTGAGGCGTTTTGAAATCAGCTATTTTAGAAGATGCAAGAAAGCACAGCCTACGCCCAGCTCTGTGCTCAGCTGTGGAGGAAGAGTGTGCAGAGTGAGTGTGGCCACGGCTTCTCGGTGTGTGCTCCACTTGGAGAGATGCGACCAGTGCACACTCACATGCACACTCGTGCACATACACAGGGCCGATAATTTCACTGCTATCATCACCAATCATCTCCAGCAAAATTAGCTACAGGGCTGCTGGAGTCAGACTGAGCCGAGAGGTGCCCATCCCTCCCCGCACTCTGGGACGGCCCGGAGTTCACATGTGTGGTGACACCACGCCCTCACGCCTGGCAAGATGAAGTGTGTGGTGCCCGCCCTGAGTGAGGGCCCCGGCCCCAGGAAGGGGCTTGCTGCCATGTGCCTTTCTGCCACCACATGTGCCAGCGCCTGTGACCGCTGCACCCTGGGGACACAGCACGGCACCAAGTGGAAAGCCTTCCTGTGGGGCCATCAGGGGGTCAGAGAAGACAGGGACTTGGCACTTCTGTTAGCACAGCCTGGCTGCTCAGGTGTCTGTGCTCAAGTCACTTTATCACAGGACTTTAGACATCCCTGCATCCTCAGCAGGAGATGTTCTCTGTATTTCACAAAACCCCAATTCCTGAAGAAGGGACCATCTAATTTCCACGGTGCATACTGGAAGATGGTAGGGGCAACACTGCTGCGATTTTCCACCAAGAACACGATGGTGCCAGTGAAGCCAAGGAGACATTTCGCATGTAGCAGACAGGTTCCTGCATTCATTAACTTCTGCTCTCGTCCAGGTATGTAAATGCTGTGTTCACCGGAGCGGCAGGAGCAGGTGGATGGAAAAGTGCCTGGTCCCTACGTGTGACCTCAGAAGCACTGTGGTCCATAAACATGTGGCCTCTTTCTACGGGACGCTTATTAAATCTGTTCCAATTAATTGCTCATTTGATGTTCAGATGGCTGCAGCCACTGCTGCTTAACGGAAATTTTGAGAAAAGAGCAGAGTAATGTAAATAATTGACATCTAACAAGACGGCACTGTGCTGGATGGAAGCTTGTTAGGAGGAAGGGCTTCAGCGCATACGAATCGCCTTGGCTGTGAGGAGACCCTGACAACGTGGACAGGTCCGATGATGGGCAGCACCGGGAAATGCTAAAACACCCGGAAGGGTGTGTGGAGACCACTCCAGCTCATGCAGACTCAGGGTTTTCTGTGCTGTATTCTGTCGGCCTAGTTACTTCTCATCACTAAGTGATTCTCAGGCCTCTAGAATATGCTACCTCTTTTACCCGCAGAAAGCCTTAACCTGTTTAGGGTTACTGGGTTCCCTTGGCCATGTGATGAAAGTTCTAGCTATAGCTGGGCACGGTGGTGCACACTTGTAATCCCAGCTACTCAGGAGACTGAGGCAGGAAGATTGTGAGGTTGAGATCAGCCTAGGCAGCTTAGTGAGACCCTATATCAAAATAAATTATAATTAAAAAAAAAAGGGGCTGGGCACATAGGCCAGTGCAAAGATGCTCTGTTCAATCCTTAGTACCCCACCTCCCAAAGAAAGTTCTGGTCTTTTTTCCGGGAAAATAGCCCTGCACACATACAGATGTGCGATTTTGCCTATAATCTGTGAGGCTTCATGGACACCGCAGAGCTCCATGGACCTGGGGTTAAGAAATCGCACCTCGTACTCATTTCCTTTTCTTCCCCTTCAGCCCTAGCAGCATCACCTGCTTTTTACCACATCAGGACACCGTTGTTTGATAGAGTGGATCATTCAGTGGCTTAGTGTCCCTTTTTATGCCCGTCCAACCACCTGTCCACCTGTCCATCCAGCTGTCCATCCACCCGTCCACCCGTCTGTCCACCTGTCCATCCACCAGTGTGCCCATCCACCCACCCATCCACCCGTCCCTCCAGCTGTCTGTCCACCAGTCTGCCCATCCACCCACCCATCCACCCGTCCCTCCAGCTGTCTGTCCACCAGTCTGCCCATCCGCCGGTCTGTCCACCCATCTAGCAGTCACTGGCTAATCATGCACTGTGCGTGGTCCTGTTCCTCTATCTCAGTGGGACCCGAGGGACCTGGCTGGCGCCGTGGATCTGGACGTGGGCCCAGCTGCCTGGCCAGGGTTCCTGGTGTGTAGGACCTGGGAGTCAGGGACAGGGACAGGGCCCTGAGGGGACAGGGCAGTGGCTGCACCCTGCATCCCTGCCGTACTGGCGACCAAGTGGATGTCAGGGTCCCGGTCCACACCTACATCGGTTTATGGTGAGGACTGCACAGAACAGCCCACTTGGGTTTCTCCCCATGGACCCCTCCCCCATGTCCCCCACTGTCGCCCCTCCCCCACCCCACTGTCACCCCTTCCCCATGTCCCCCACTGACTTCTTTTTTCCCCACAGCAACCCCCAACCTCTGCCCTGGGAGCCTGAGGTCCCCTGATCCCACTGTGCCCCACTGTCCCTGGTACCTAGAGACAGCCCGAGCAGCCCACAGCAGCCTGCCCCCTGCCCGCGTGCCCTGGACGCTGCTGCCACTGAGCACCACCTCACCGTGGGCTCTTTGTGCGCTTGGTGGCCGTGCCTGTTGCTGCCCAAGGGTGGCACCCCAACCTGCGTGCCAGGGAACCCCACTGTGCCTGCTGCTGTCTGTCCCACCAGCCAGTTGTTCACGATGGCTGCAGCTTTCCAGATGGGGGTCACCAGTCCCCAGGCCCTGGGCCCGCTGTACCTGGCTGTGCATCTGGGAGAGGTGACCATCCCCTCTCAGAAGGCCTCTAGGCTCCCAGAACCAGTCGGCTTTCAGCAGGCATCAGGCAGGAGGTCTCCTGACTCCTCCCCAGTCAGGATGCAGCGGACCAGAATGGTGTCCCTGGCTTGCAGCGGGGGACCTGGAGCAGACCCGGCTCTGCCCCGGGCCCTGTGCCCTGGAGCACAGTGCCTATTGCCTGTTGCCTGCCTCCCCCAGACCGTTCCTCACCCCCCTCCCCTCCTCCTCCCCTCCCTCCCCCTGGGCTCTTGTTTCCTTTCCAGACTTCTCCTGAGCACCTCCTCCTGCAGTCCTGCAGAGCCCTGTCACACACCAGTCCCTTGCAGAGTGAATAAGCCTGTCCCCTGTGGAATCCAGTGCTGTGGCTTGGCGGGTGTGTGTGACATATGCGTGGAGTCATGGTACCCACTTCACCCCTTTCTCCCCTGACAGGATGTACTGTGCCCTGGCAGGGACTACATCCAACAGCCTCACACCAGAGAAGCTCAGTCAAATCTATTGAATGATAAAGAAACTTGCTTGGTCTTTAGGCAATTTCAGGCTGGGCATGGTGGTGCACACCTGTAATCCCAGCATTCAGGAGGCTGAGGCAGGAGGATAACTGCAAGTTCGAGGCCAGCCTGGCTTACAAAGTGAGTTCAAGGCCAGTCTGAACTATATGGTGAGACCTTGTCTCAAAAAACAAAAAAACAGGGGCCGGTGAGATAGCTCAGCAGCATAAGCGCCTGCCTGGCAAGTGCGAGGTCCTGAGTTCAACTCCCAGTACCCACACAAAGGAAAAAATGGGTCCGGTGATGTCACTCAGCAGCACAAGCGCCTGCTGACAAGCATGAGGTCCTGAGTTCGACTCCTGGTACCCACATAAAAACAAAAAACAAAAAAACAGAGGGGTGATTTGTTTTCCATCTGGTTCTCCTAGTTAAACTGCCAGGCCATCTTGCTGCCTCAACCTCCTTCCTGACTGCTGGGATTACAGGCGTATGCCGCCACACTTGGCCTCAGTTGGAGCTGGCCAGGCTTCTCCTCCAAGGCTCATCTGGCAGCACCTTGTCCTGCCCTTGATCCTCGGGCCTTGAGCTGTGCCTCTCAGCCGTGTCCCTGCTGGATTCCCCAGATCCCCACTCTTGTCACTTCCGCCCCGAGTTTTCCTTCACAACCCCCACCCCATGCAGTCACAAAGGTCATTGATGTTCTGATTTATCTCTGCCTGTGTCCTGCCCACAGCAGGTCTCAGGAGATGGACTGGTGTCTCGGAGGGGTCCGCGTCCACCATCATCTAGCACATCACAGGTGGCCAAGCACTGACTCCGCTTGGCCACGATGACGAGAAAGACCAGTGGGTCCCATGCACAGCCCTGTGACTCAAGAGTCACACACACACACACACACACACACACACACACACACACACACACACACACAGCAGCCAACTGAAACGAGACCCGGAGATGTTTGCACACATCGACTTAGCATACGATATCCTAGGCCCTGCTCCACTGGATTTGAAAAATAAGAACAGGAACAGAAATATTTGTTTTACAGCTCTACCAACACCCAGCGCCCCTCTCCCCACCCCCTCTCGCTGAGCACATCCTGTACTTTTGGCAGCGCGTTGACTGGATATTTAAAAGTTGTGAACTGTTCTGAAAATTTCACATTCTGGGTTTGGACCACGTGTGTTTGATCAAAGTTCAGTTACTGTGCCGTGGCCTGCTTGGAACCCGGGCTCTGTGTGAAGGGCGACGGAGCCGTCGGCCCATTGGCCCAGCACGGGTCTCCCCGGCCAAGCTGCGGCGATGAATTGCTTCCCATGTTAAAGGTGCCCCAGCCCACACGTGTCCTGGGCCCCTGCAGGGGACCCCGGGCCAGTGTCCCTGTGCAACTGCAGCCAGAGCCCGTCAGCTTGCCACCCCGGAGAAGAAAAGCACAGTGGAATGGCCCCTCCTTCTCATTTCTTGGTTTAGAATTCGAGCACCTGATAACTTCTGTAGCTATTTCTCCCCTTAGGAAAACAATTTTAAAACTTATGAAGCATTCCCAATACAAGAACACCAGAAAAAGGATGTATTTCCCTGTAACTGCTGTTCAGAATTAGCAAATAACCGTCCCTCCCTCCTTTTCTTTCTCTTGTGTGTCTTTTCTCCTGCTTCTGGGCCCGAGTTACCACGGTACCCTGGGATGGAAGTTAACTTCTGAGATACGCAACGCACTCGAACCAAAGCTGCTAGAGCCACAGTCTTCGTCAGCTGAGATTTCTAAGCCTTCTCGGGTGTTGGCAGAGACCGGGAGTTCTGGCCTGTACTGCACATGGGGTTCCTCGGATACACAGAGCAGGACTGGGGGAGCCAGGGCGGCGATCAGGAAACCGCACTGACAACTCGAGACAAAACGGGAAGGAACAAAGTATTTCCACACTTTGTGAGGGATAGTTTGGGTTGAGTTAGAAATATTTCCTCTTGGTGTTTCCAGGAGAGGTCAAAACAATTGGGTGATTGCCTTTTGTGTTGTTTTGATTTTTGAGACAGGGTCTTGCTATGTAGGCCAGGCTGGCCTTGAATTTGTGATCCTCCTGCCTCAGCCTCTGAATGTAGCATTACAGCTATTCCTTGTTTAATGACCTACCTGTTTCATGATTATTTGGACTTACAGCCGTCTTCTTTCTGTGCAGCTCTGCACGTCTTGTCGACAGAGCCTCAGTGTCCTGTCCTGCACAGTGCACCTTGTGATGCGGCACTGTGATTTTTGCTGATCGAGCTGCGCAGTACAGCGCCGTAGTTCTGTGCTCTGTTACACATCACAGTCCTGCATGCAAGAGTGATGCAAATAAAAGCGAAGTCACCAAGTTGGAGTTTCCTTGGGCTGTTTCTTTGTTCTGAAGGTTGTAATGGACACAGTACATACACCTCCACATGTAGTGACACGACCGATTCAATTGGGACCGGAGCTCGGTCACTAAACGAGGAGAGTCTGTTCCAGGGTGCAGCCTACTCCCTGCTCTGCTGATCGTCACTTTAACTTCTGAAAAGAAATGAGTAGCAGTGCTCTTAGGAGTCAGCTCTCGGGCTGGGCAGTTTGGATCCATCGCCCTAAACAAACTCTACCCATTGCTTTCCTGAGTTCACTCTCACTTTGTCCACTGTATCGGTGTCCTGTGTAAAGTCGTAACAAAAATACTGAGGCTAAATCTGCATTTCTCCCCCAGAGAGCTTTCTGCACGGTTTCTTGGTGACAAAGCGTGAGGCTTGGTTTGCGCTTGGCAACAGCTCATCAATCCCGCGAGCCGCGGAACCTCGAGAGAACCACGCAGGAGCCGGAGCGAGGCCGAGGGACCGCGGCAGAGCAAAGGGGGCTCACTGGCTCTGGAGCTCTGGTCCCCAGGCCACCAGGGGCCCAGCTCCTGTTCTCAGTGGTGCCGCTAGGCTCACTCGCAGGGCTGCAGTTTGCGGCCCGCTCGCCTCTCTCGTCCTCACGGCAGGGTTCGAGTGTCTTAAACGGAGCTCGGCAGGAAGAGCTGGGCTGCAAGCGCAGGCTCCCGCGGGTCTCCCTGTGCCGATCGGCTTTTCCCCTCTGTGGCGAATCTTGCCTGGCTGAATAGCACGGGAGCTCCTGGGTTAAATGCTGCTGTCTGTGTGCGGTGACCAAGGAGATGGCCCTTGTCAGTGTGACAGGGCCCAGGCTCCTCTGCCTAGAGCAAAGAAATGGAACAGGGCTTCTGGATCGCAGAGAACAGAGATGGGCAGCCCGTGACGAGCACGTGGCAGTCCGGGCCCCGTGGTCACTCAGCGGAGTGGGTTTATAGAGACCAGTGAAGAAGTTAAATGACAAAAACATGACAACTCTTCCAGCTCATCATTTCAGGAAAGGAGTTGGCAGCCTTGGATGTCACTTGGCAAGTGGCTCGGCATGGGATCTAATTGTGGTAGCAGTCGTCTGGGGTGGTGGCACACACCTGTCATCCCAGCACTTGGGAGGCTGAGGCAGGTGGATCCCATGCATTTGAGGCCAGCCAGGGCTACATAGTAAGCTCGAGGCCAGCCTGAACTACATAGTGAGACCCTCTCTCAAAACAAACAAACACACAAACAAACAAACAACGAAATGTGGGAGTAGCTGCCTCCAAAGTCCAAGAGGCTCTGTATGCGCCTCTGTGTGGAGACGGCAGGGCCCTGGGTTCTTGCGTCTCACGCCTGTCACTCACGTGCTCCACAGAGGTGCCTGAGGTGTGGCTGCTTGCCTGTCTCAGGAGTACAGGGACATCCACCCCACTGGAGGGGCAGCCCGCCAAGGTCCTGCAGACTCAGTTTCGACAGTGAGCCCTGAGCTAACGCAGTGCCTGCGAGCTGCTTTCTTGTTGGACGGGAGAGACCCTTCTGCCACGGGTGCTGATTGTACTCAACTCGCCCTCTAAGCCCAGCTCCATGTCCATCTGCTCCAGTAGAGACCCAGGTTTGAAAGAGAAATTGCAACAAAAGTGCTGCTATACCATGGAGTTTAAGAGAATTCGTGGTCATTCTTCAATACTCACACATCTTAGCAGTGGCCAGAATGGTGACTAACTGGGGCTATGATAAAAATCACCCCCCAGGATCTTTCCTGTCTTATGTTTAAACAGCTTCGAAAATTCCACAAAGGTGAGTGTCCTTGTGGCCAACCCACGAGTGCAGAAATGCGAGCCCCAGCCACCTGGGAAGCTCTGGCATGCCTGGCCCCCCTTCAGCGCTCTGCTCAAAAGTGACAGGCTCCTGTCTTCTAGGTAGCAGTCACGCTGTGCACTTTTAGGCCTTTACCACCTGACTATGTGTGTTACTCATGCCACTTTGAGGGTTTATATGTGTGGATTTTGGGGGTGCTGGGAATTGAACCCAGGGCTTCTTCCACTGAGCTATACTCCCAACATCTGGATTTGTCAGTGCATGTCTGTGAAGCATTCCATGTGTTTCCCTACGCTTCGGCTTCCTGCGGATGGACTGCTGGACCAGACTTAGCCTGCAGTCCTTTGCGGTGCTCTTGGTGATGCTGTGTCCTTTCACTGGAGTGCATACGTCTGTCTGGCTTCTGCTCCTTTTAGGATTTTGGTATCTAGTGATGCTCAAGGCCTAAACCCATTCAAAGCTGTGATAGCCTGTCACCTCGGTTTCACATTAGCTGGAGGAATTTTAGAAGGAGATGCTTCTCCTTGTCTATAATTTGGTTAGAATAGGCCAGGTCAATGCTTAATTCTTTCCTTTAATTTACCCTGTTCTGAAGGAGGCAACTTGGGTTCCTTTTTATCCTTCGAAGGTGACCAACTTATTGTTTTCTATTTTAATATTATTATAAACTCATAAACTTACACACATTTCATGAGTTAGTCTGTTGTTTTTGTCGAAGTTGAAATGGCCCCACACAGAGGGCCATCAGGGCCCTCCTTTGTCGGTCCTGTCCCTGGGGCCGGTGGCAGCCTCCTCGACCGTTTCTCTAGAAATCCCTGCTTCCGCCAGTGGATGATGGTATTTTGAAGCCACGGTCTGGGCCCTGGGGTTGCTCATGGTTACTGGCTTGGTCATAGCTGCTGGTTCATACTATATTTCCAATTTATAGTCAGGCCACAGGATTTATATATTTATTTACATCGTGTTTACAATGTCTACATCTCTTTTCTTACACATGGAGAATCTCGACTCTCAAGAACATGCTAGAGGGCCGGTGAGATGGCTCAGTGGCGTAAGCGCCTGCCTTGCAAGCGCGAGGGCCCGAGTTCGACTCCCGGAACCCACATACGAAAAAGGGGCCGGTGATATCGCTCAGCGGCACGGGCGCCTGTTGGCGCGCGAGGTCCTGAGGTCGACCCCCTGGTACCCACAAAAAAAAAAAAAAAAAAAGAACATGCTAGAATAGAATGCTCCAGAGTTATTCATTTGCTGGGCACATTGCACATGGCACAGAGCAGTGATACTCAGACCGCTACCTCTGTTGACTATGATTACTGAAAGCGTAATATAAAATATTTTACTTTGCATGTACTATTTCCATTGTCTCCTGTTAAAATGGCTTCACTGTCTCTAAGCTGTCAGGTTGTAGGAACATTAGATGTGGTACTGGGCTAAGGGTGTGAGGTACTGGATTGGCCCAGTGAAGGGTCCGTTCTCTGGGCCCTCGTGAGCCAGGTTCGAGGGTGAACGAGCAGGCCATGTGTAATACTTCCATTTCAACACTGTTAACTCCTGCTTTCCTTTTTCTCAGTTTTTCTCAGTACTGTATGTGTTCATGATGCATGCTAAATACTTTCATCATGCATATACTTACCACATATTGACCCTTTTTGCTTCCCCTTCCCCTCCCCACCCTGCCGCCGCCCCCATCTTCAGCTCCCTTCCCATCCTTTCAGAACACCAACTCTGATGCGTTGATCCTTTGTATGTGTTTTTAAGTCTGAATTTCCTACTGATCTTTTTAGTGTCTTTCTTCTCTTAGGTTGGCATTTGCCTTGCTCTTGTCTTTCTAGGACTTTGAGAAGCATCCTTAGGTCACTTATTCGGGATCTCTGTTCTTTTAACGAGTGCATTTTCAGCTATAAATTCCCCTCTTAGAACTGCTTTCCTTGTGACCCATAGGTTTGCCGTGTTGTCATTTGATTCTAGGAACTTTTTAAAATTTCCTTCCTGATTTCTTCTGTGACCCATGGATTGTTCAGTAATGTGCTATTTAATCTCCATGTTTGCAGCGTTTCTGTGGTTTCTTTTTCTGTTGATTTCTAGCTTCATTGTGCTATGATGTGATAGTATGCAGGGGATTATTTCAATTCTTTTGTATTTATTTAAACATGCTTTATGGCCTCAGATAATGTTGTATTTTGAAAAAAGTTCCATGTGCTGTTAAGAAAAATGTATATTCTGTTGTTGTTGGATGAAACACTCCTTAGAGATCTGTTACGTCCATTTGTTCAATGATGTGGTTTAATTCTGAAATTTTTTATTGATTTCTTGTCTGGTTGACCTAATTGTGAGGTTGGGGTACTGATGTCCCCCACTATGATTGTATTGGTGTCTACCTGACCTTTTAAGTACAGTAGTTTTGTTTCATGAAGTTGGGTGCACTGACATCTGATACATAGGTATTTACCATTGCTATCTCTTCCTGTTGAATTTTGTGCCCTTTACCAGTATGTAGTGGCCATCTTGGTCTCTTCAGATCAGTTTTGGCTTGAGGTTGGCTGTGTCTGAAAATGAGATAACTACTCTTGCTTTTTGGGGGCTCAAGCTGAATGGAGTATCATTCTCCATCCTTTGATTCTCAGTCTGTGTGCTTCTTTTGGCTGAGGTCTCTCTTGTAGGCAACACAGGGTTGCTTTTTTTTTTTTTTTTTTTTGTCCAGTCTACCAGTCCGCATCTTTTTATTAGGGATTTGAGACCATTGACAGCGGGTGTCGTTGTAAGGCATTCACGGAGTCCTATCATTACATTATTTTTCCAGTGCTGATCCCTTGATTATTTTTTCCTTTTGTTTAACTACTGTCTCAGTTAGATGTGTTCTTTCCTTTGGACTCTTTAGTGCTGGTGGCCTCAGTGCCTCTGTTTAGGATTCCTTTAGGTATTTTCTGTAACGCTGTTTTGTGCTCATGTATTTGTTTAGAATTCTTTGCTGTGGAAAGCCTCCACTTCTCCATCAATTCTGAAGGCTAGTTTTGCAGTACATAAAAGTCTGGGTCGATAATTGTTTTCTTGTAGGGCTTTGAAAGACTCCACTTGAAGCTCTCCTGGCCTTTAAGGTTTGTGCTGAGAAATCTGTAGTCATTCTGGTGGGCTTGGTTTTATACGTTACTTGCTGTTTTTCTCTAATAGCTTTTAGTATTTACTCCTTCTGTTGAATTTCTGGAATTTTGATTATGTGTTAAGGAGGGGTTCTTTCCTGGTAGTGACTGTTTAGAGTTCCGTATATCTCTTGTAGTTGAATATTGAATTCTTTCCCTAGATTTGGAAAATTTTCTGCTATAATTTTAGTGAATACATTTTTTATGCCTTTTGAATTATCTTCTAATTTTTCCTTTCTTCCTATAGTCCTGAGGTTAGGTTTTTTTTTTTTGAATTATCTAGCAGTTGCTGGACTTAGCTTGCATGGTGTCTTATCGTTTTTAGGATATCACTGAGTTTATGATCTACTACGTCCACCTCATCTTCTATTTCTGAGGCTGTGTCCTCACACTGGTCAAGTCTGCTACCGGTGCTGTCCATCGAATTGTTCATACCCTCTATCTCTGGTTGCTTACTTTTCATACATTCTAATTCTTTTCTGAAGTGGTCATTCATGTCTTGTGTTAACTCAGTTAGTTTATTGTGTATTTCATCTTTAAGCTTATAGAATATTTTACAGTGGTACCTCAGTTCATGAACTTAATTCTTTTCATGATTCTGGTTGCAAACCGAATAGGAAGAGAATCAAATCTAATTTCTCCATGAGGTCAACTTTGAACCTAACCACTGAATTTTACTCAGTTCTGATCTAATTCAGTTTGCAACCAGAATTTTGGAAAGAACTAAGTCTGTGAATCAAGGTATCACTATATCACTATAAAGCAAAATCTTTTATCTGTTTAATTAAGTCCTCTTTGAGCTCATTAAACATCTTATACATTTCTTCTTATACATTATGTTTCTTCTTTCAAACATTTTGACCCTTTGGGTTTTTTCGGTTCTTTGCCTATAGCTTCCTCTACTTCAGTGTGCATGAGACCAGTTAAGGGTTTGGGGGCATCTTATTGCCTTGCTCTCTCGTGTTTCTGCTATTTCTGCACTGCAGGCTGAAGATCAGTTAGGATGAGAAGCTCTGTCAGCACTGTGGAGATCTCTTTGTCAGATTCTGTCGCCCTGGGATGTGTCCTTAGGTCTGGTGATGTTTCAGTATTTTTACCCCTCTGCAACCTATTCAGAGTAGTAGTTCAGGGTCTTCTCAAGGTCCAACCTTCTGGGGGGCTTCATCTCCAGCACCACTCAGAGGAGAAAATGAACTGCAGAAATGTTGACAACACAAAGACTGACCAAGTAATGGCATATAGTAAGATCAATTAAAAGTAACAACTATGCCACCATTAATAATAGAAAAGAAATCAGCAATAATAGAGTCAAAGACAAACTGGTTGTTGACATATCATAAGAAGCAGTAATAGCTACCACTATACCATCCTTAACAACAGAAAAGAGATTGTGATAATAATGTAGACACAAAGATACATCAAATATTGATAGACAGTATCTACTAGAAGCAGTAATTAGGCCACTATTGACAATAGAAAAAACTCAGCAATAATAGCATGAAGTCAACTAAGCAGCTAAAAATTAATAAAGCTTATTAGTAATAACAATAGAGAGAGTGGGAGAAGGGGAAAATGAGAGAAGTAAAACTTGAAAGAAAAGGGGAAGATAAAAGTGAGATAAAAAACCAGATTAAAGAATAAAAGAAAATGAATAGAATTAAGTAGAAATAACAGAAAAAGACAAACAAGAAAAAGAAAGATAAAAATAAAAACAAAGTGCAAAAGATAGGGGGAAAAGCAACAAAAACAAAGAAAAAGAGAAATGAGTCCAAAAAAACTCTTCCTTATGTTTGGGTGAGTGGTTCCTTTCCAGAGCCTGTGGTACTGGAGTCCAGCCGATGTGGGGAGGGACAGGGAATCACAGCTGGGGCCTCATCTGTGTCTGTGACCGGGTTTTCTGTGTGGCTGCTGAGTCCTGCCATGCTTTTCCACCGGGCATGGCCATCAGTGGTGTCTGCCTTAGGGCAGTATTCACTCCAGCATCTTTTAGTGTTTGTACCCTTCTGTGCACCCCAAGGCATTGCTATTTCTGACTAGGTTTTTGGCCTGTAGTCTCATGAGGTACCTGTCTTGCTCCAGGGCCTTCTCTGTCTGTGCACCCCAGGATTTGGCAATTGTCCAAACCAGGTTATATCCCTGATTACAGTGGCAGATGGGAAAGAGTTTGCAGTGTAGCCCACTGAACTCCGTGCTGGAGATAGACAGTAGGGGGTGGACAGGCAGTCTGCTGGCCCTAATGTCAGCACTTTCAGACCCAGCTCCCTTTGCAAACCATGTGTGACTGGCCTGGCCTATCTCCACAGAGGGTGGGGTCACTGTGTCCTTCACACCACTTGAGCTTGCCAATGCATAAACCTCTCAGGGGGTCTGTGACTGGCCTGTCCCTTCTCTGTGACTGTCTCTCTCTCTCTCTTTTTTTAAGACAGGGTCTCACTATGTAGTCCAGGCTGGCCTTGAACTCGTGGTGATCCTCCTGCCTCAGCCTCCTGAGTGCTGGGATTACAGGCATGCACCACCACGTGACTGTCTCTTGTGGCGGTCTCCCACACAGTCTCTGTGGTAGGGTGACCCTAAGGGTCCCCGACTGTAGTTGTTCTGTGACTTCTGATTCCCAGTGTAGCTCAGTCTTAGTAAACCCACTCCCAAAATGTCTCCTGATTATACTGCTTCCGAGCATGGCGATACTGCGGCGAATTTGCCCACCTCCAGGCTGCCGTGTGGAGGGTCGCTGTCAGAGTGAAACCGCACCTGTACATGCAGCTTGCGATGCTGTGGGCTTTGCTTGGGGCTGGTGCTGCTGCTCTGCCGTTTCTCCCTGGGCTGCTGACCCCCTCTGGGCTGACCTTGTGTTTGTGGAGACAGCTCCGCTCGCCAGGAGCCGGCTTAGTGTTTCGTGTACTTTGTTCTCCTGTCTGCATTATCCTCAGTTTCTCTGTGGTTTCTAGTTTTCTGTTCACTCTCTCCTGATTCCTGCAGCTCTCTTTCATTTTCTCTCCAAGTGTCTCGTTTCAGGTCTAGGAGGGACTGTAGTTTGCTGCTGGCCTTCACATCACCACTTTAATCCCATGCACTCCTTCAGTCTTTGCATTTCCTACCCTGCGTCATGCTCGGGAATTTCTGATATTTCAATTTCACTTGGGATAGGCCTCTTTTAAAACCAGATTTTAGGGCCAGTGAGATGGCTCAGCGGCTTAAGCGCCTGCCCGGCAAGCGCGAGGGCCCGAGTTTGACTCCCGGAACCCACATACGAAAAAGGGGCCGGTGATATCGCTCAGCGGCACGGGCGCCTGCTGGCACGCGAGGTCCTGAGGTCGACCCCCGGTACCCACAAAAAAAAAAAAAAAAAAAACAGATTTTAGTTGACTAACTGAGCGAACAGCTGTATGCTCTTGAATTAAATCACCAAATTCAAATTTTCTAGCAAATACCTGCCTGTCAATAATTCCTGCACTTTTATCTAGCCCTTCCCCTCATGAACCCATTATCACACATTTTCTCTAGGTATCTAGGAATCTAAAGAGGCAACTGCAAATACTTAAAGGGCTAACTCTTTACTTTTCTCCTCGAGCCACGGCAGGTTGTGACTCTTGTAGGTCAAGAGACAGTGAGATGGTGATGGTGGAGCATGAGGGTGCTTGGCACCTCAGGAAGGGGTCACAGCGGGGTTCCTGCATGGGCATCGCTGGCTTTATCACTGGGGAGGAAGGGCCACTTTGCTGGGAAGTGAGCTGTAGGTCCTGGCAGCTGCAGGGATTCATATTCATCTGAATTCACTCTAATGTGCTCATCTCGGTTCTCTGGTTCTGTTCCTTCCCAGTCGGAGTCTACCTTGCACACAGAGGAGTGCATGAGGCTGCAGATGCAACTGAGTTTGTAATTCAAAACTTAGGGTCAGACTTAGTGTCTTACTTTTGGACACCATCCCATTGGTTTTAAGAGATTAGAGACTGTTTGATGACAGTTAAAGAAACTCTCCAATACTCTAATTTCACGTCGAGCTTCAACTCTAAAGAAATTTCAGAGTCTGAGCTTATGTTTATTTTCTGTAAGCCTCCAGGGCTTTGGAAGTGTTCGGCCGCCGCATAGACCTTGGTTACCTCATCTGCACCATCCTGGTCCAGCCAGAGTCTCGCCTTCCTCGGGCACTTCAGTGAAGCCTGCTGAAAACACGATCATTCGCAGGGGTGCCAGGGACAGCAGCTTCATGTTTTCAGTGGGATTTGAAGCATCTGCACCTTCAAACCCGTTTCATAAGCTATGTTCGTCAGGGTTTAACAGGGAGAGAGAAAACACCCTGGTACTGTGAGCATTAAAGTATCGCATACTGGAAATGCTAGAGTACTGTAAATCAAGAGCCCACGATGACACTATGAAGTCCAGCGTTCGTCACCATAGTTACAATTTAGAGATCAGGCATGGCATGCAGGAAGCCCCTTCCTCTATCACGAATGATATTTCCTGGACACCTGTAAAGGGGTCCACCAGCCCGGGTCTGGTCACTGTCACCCACAGTTTTAGTTGATTCTCGTGTTTTGAGAGCTTGCCGTTAGCAGATGGCAACAGGATGAGAGGCTGTGTCCCGTATGTGTCCTCAGGACCTCCGCGCAGGTGTTGATCAGCAGAGCCCGACTGCATGCGGAGCCCAACAGCAAGAGGGCTGGGGGACAGAGCTTAGCTTCCTGGGTCTCCATGGGGTGAGGGTGGGTGGTGTCCCGGTACTGGACACCAAAATGCGTTTCTGTGTTGGCATCTGTGCCCGGATGTGAAATGGGAGATAGACAGGGATGAGGTGAAGGGTCCGTGAAAGTGGCCTGCAGACATAGAGACATGAAGAGGACAGAGGACAGGCGGTTGGGAGAGAAGCCGAGGACAGGGAGGTTTCCACTTAGAGGCCGAGATTCAGGCATTGTTTGAGCTGCGAGGAGGGCAGGTGGAGGAGAGGGCGGCTGCAGCTCAGGACCGGCGCTCGGCGCAGTGGATGCAGCCAGCTCTGAGGGGCCAGAAGTTGGAATCGAGACAGCAGCTGATGGCCCTGTGTGTGCTGCCATCTGCCCAGAGCGCTGTGTGACCTCCACGGCTGGACGCGCATGCAGTTCCCATTTCCTCAAAGGTAGAACTGATTAGGGGACCTTGCGTCTTTCACTGCTTTGAACTCGGCGGTGTCTGGTGTGAGGTCCCGCTGCACCGTGTGGAATGTGGGCCGTCTTTTAGTCTCTGAGAGCTGCATTCCGCTCTCTGAAGACCTGGCACAGGGCGCGCGGAGACTCGGTGAGCCTCTCCATGCCCGTGCCCTGCAGCGTCCTCTGTCTCCACAACCGGTTGACCTCCACAACTGAGCTCTGGCCACCCTGGACCCCGCCCTTTGTAGCCTCTGAAAAGTCAACTTTCTACCTGGTGTGGTGGTGACTGCTTCTAATCCCAGCTGCTTGGGAGGCTGAGGCAAAAGGGTCTCAAGCAAGCTCGAGGCCAGCTTGAAAAACTTAGCTTGACTTTGTCTCAAAATGTAAAAATAAGAGGTCTGGGGTGCAGCTCAGTAGGTGCTTGCTTAGCACGCATGACAGCCTGGGTTTCTTGATCCCCAGAACTGCACACCTGAGAGAGTAAGTTCTCTTTGGTGGGAACATGGCCCAATGCAGTGACATCTGCGATACAAACGTCCACCCTTCAAAGTGGGTATGTTAGGATCAGAAACTGGAAATCCCAAGCAGGTGACCAGGGTGGAGTGCAAGCTGCTGGGTTTATGGCACTGGGCAGGGGCGGGGCTTGTGTCAGGGACGGTGCCAGCAGGGTGAGACAGTCCCTCCCTCTCTGTTGACATGGGAAGTGAGGAGTTTTTGCCCTTCCTCCTGGGATGCCCTGGTGTCCAGGCCCTACACTGCGTGTGAAGCCCCAGCCTCACTCCCGCCACACATTCACCGTCCTGGTGACCCTGCCGCCCAAGTAAAGGCAGTGTGCGTCACAGCATGGAGATGTGACACAAATGTGCCTGGGACGGGTCCCTGAACACCCTTCAACCCCACAGCCATGCACGACTTCCCTTTTTTTTTTTTAATTTTGTTTTTTGAGACAGGGCCTCTTATGTATTCCAGGCTGGCCTCGAATTATTTTTTTTTTTTTTTTTTTTTTTTGTGTGGGTACCGGGAGTCGACCTCAGGACCTCGTGCACCAGCAGGCGCCCGTGCCGCTGAGTGATATCACCCGCCCTTTTTTCGTATGTGGTTCCAGGAGTCGAACTCAGGACCTCGTGCTTGCCAGGCAGGTGCTTACGCTGCTGAGCTGTCTCACCGGCCCTGGCCTCTATCTCTTGCGAGCCTCCTGCCTTGGCCTCCCTAGCGCTGGGATGACGGGTGTGCGCCACCACACCTGGCTGTTTCCCTTGTAGACGATCTGGAGCTGCTGCATTCTCGGATCCTGGTCTTCACACATCCTAACACTTCACCCTGAAAGCAGGGTCAAAGAACCTTTTCTTGTTCTGTGCTGAGCACTAACCTGTGGTCCTCCTTCCCCAGAAGCTCGAAGCCTGTCCTGCCCCTGCTGCTGAGCTTCCTGGTCTTCTCCCCCAAGCCCAGGACATGGCACTCTGCTCCCTCCAGCCTCTGGAGCAGAGCCCACCTGTGTCCCCTTTGCTCGAGCCCTGCAAGGTGACTGGTGAGATGGGCTAATTAACTAATGCACAGTGCACTCGGTGGCTGCAGGCTGCACCCATGGGGGCAAGCATTTGCATTTTAAATGAAGCTGTGCAGACTGCAGCTTATTGATCACCTGGACAAATGTGCTCGTTCTAGAGAGGAGGCTGTCATCCGGGACCAGAGGGTCGGCTGTCTCGGGCTGGGAGGGCAGAGCCAGCCCTGAACCGGCTCCGGTCCTCGGGCAGCTCGCACGACCACGCGTCACTCTCACAGCATGAATGGGTCTCAGAAGAATTGGCAGGTGCTAAGGAGAAAAAGAAATGTTCTGGCTCCTGGAACCGTTTACTATTCCACATGTTCACAGGCAGAGGTACCACCCTCACCTCACAAGCTCACCGGCGCCTAGCTCCGAGGTGGCTCTGCACACAGCACACACAGCACAGCAGCTGCTTCTGACCCATCGCCTGCCCAGCGGGACCTGGGCACCCAAGGCTGTCATTTCACCCCAGTGCCAGGCCCCATGGGCAGGCTGAGCAGGCAGAGTGCAGCAGAGACCGAATGACCGAGTGGACAAGCAGGCGAGGGAGGAGCCTCAGTACTGTCCCAGCTCTGAACAAGGACGTTCTGCTGGGATGGTCTTCGTGAACATCCTGCAGGTGACATCAGACGCTCATCTTCCTCACCTATCTACCTATCATCTATCAACGGTCCATCCGTCTTGCAGAACTGAGGGTCGAACCCACGACCTCCTGCAATACAGGTGAGCTCTTCTCCACTGAGCTGCACCCCAGCCCTCTATTTTGTGTGGTTTCTGGCTTTAAGTCATATTTTCCACTCATGTCATTAACTGCATGCACTGATGTTGCCTCTCTAGTTTCTTCTACTCGATAATATTTCTCTTCCTCCTGCAATTATCCTCTTCCTTTTGCAAGATTGGGAAATGACATACATAGAGAACACCAGATTAATCAGTTCTCTCTTTTTTTTTTTTTTCAGCTAGGGATAAAAAAAGAGCCTTTTGAAGAGCCTTCAAATCAACAGTAATTTCAAATTTTCACAACATAAAGAGGCAGAGCGCAAAGTGAATTGGACACGGAAGAATGCCGTGTGCCTCCCCACTGGCGACGAATGTGCCTCCACACCACGCGAACTTGCCTGGCGAGTATCCATAAATATCGATGTCGGGGTTGTTAAGTAATCAGTATTAACCTATTGAGAAAGCGTTTCTTTTCTACGTGGTTGATTTCCAGTGGGAGACTAATTAAACATTAAAGACCATGTGAGATGCTTCTGTCATTGCCGTTTCTAGCTGTATTTAGAAGCTGCGTGGCTGCACGTGGAGCGGGAGAGGGATGCGGGAACAACCCATCTTCGTTCCTGCACACACAGGCTGGCCCTCACCCTGGCCGGTTGGGGCGCTCCCTACCCTGCTCGGTTGCACCCAGACCTCGTCACTTGTCTACCGTGATTTGAAAGGCTACATTTTTTTCAGTCTTTTTTTTTTTGTGGGTACCGGGGGGTCGACCTCAGGACCTCGTGCGCCAGCAGGCGCCCATGCCGCTGAGCGATATCACCGGCCCCTTTTTCATATGTGGGTTCCGGGAGTCGAACTCGGGCCCTCGCGCTTGCCGGGCAGGCGCTTACGCCGCTGAGCCATCTCATCGGCTCCAGAAAGTCTGTTTTTTTTTTTTTTTTTTTTTTTTTTGTGGGTACCGGGTGTCGAACTCAGGACCTTATGCTTGCCAGGCAGGCGCTTATGCTGCTGAGCTATCTCACCGGCCCCATTTTTTTCACTCTTAAGACTGATTTATTTTTATTTGTTAGTCCATGTCTGCAGCACATGATGGTTACGCTCCTTGTGTGGAGTTGGTCCAGGGACAGAACTCATCTTCAATCTTCTCTCATCCCCTTCCCTGCCCTCTCTCCCCTCCCTCCATGTCTTGGTCCCCTTCGCTTTTGCAAAAGATCCACCTTCCTGTTCTCTGTATCTATCTTTTATTTTGCTCTTCAGTTTATATTTTGGTTTTCTCATAAAAGAAACCATGTGGTATTTAAGCTCATGTGTCTGATTTATTTTGCTTAACATCAGTCTCAAGGTGCATCCATTTTCCTACAGATGACTTAAGTTTATCCTCTTTATGGCAGAGTAGTGCTCCATGGTGTGTAAATACCGCAGTTTCTTTATCCACTCATCTGTCGATGGACACATAGGCTGCTGCCAAGATTTAGCTCTTATGAATTGTGCTGCTATAAATATGGGTGTGCATGGATCACTGTAATACGATGACTTCAACTCTTTGGAGAAGATACCGAGGAGGGGAATAGCTGGGTAGAATGGAATTTTAGTTTTTTGAGAAATCTCCGTACTGATTTCTATAGTGGTTGTACATTCCCTCCAGCAGCACAGAAGGGTCCCTTTTCCCCAAAACCGCACCAGCATTTGTTGTTATTTGATTTCTTGATGATGGCCATTCTTCCTGGAGTGAGATAGAATCTCAAGTGCTGCTTTAATTCACATTTCTCTAATCCGAAAGTCTACAGTTTTGTGCCTCTCTGGTAGGCTTTTTCTTTGTTTGTTTTACTCCCAAGCTTCTGTGTACTTGGCAACCTAAAGGTTGGTGGACAAATGGGAGATATAGCAACATAGGTAGCATAAAAAAAAAAGTTAGAGAAGGAGAGATTTTAAGTGTTCTCACTACAAATAAATGATTAGTACATGAGGTAAGGCATATATTCATTAGCCCGACCCACTCTGCAACACACACATATTTTAATGCTCTGTTATTCTGGGGATCAAACTCAGGGCCTTGCACGTGCCAGGTAAGTGCTCCTCCTGTGAGCTACATCTGCATTCCTGTATACATAGTTTAAATATCATGTTAGCTGGGTGTGGTGGTATGCACCTGTAATCCCAGCACTTGGGAGGCTGAGGCAGGAGGATCACAAGTTCAAACACCGCCTGGGCAATTTAGTGACATAATGAGACCTCCCCAATATTCACATAAGTTGAATACCTAATATCTATTCAAGCAGGATTGTTTCTGATTCAGGGAACTCCGAATTGTTTTTAGAATAAAACTCCATGGTTTTCACAGGTATGTTGAAAGATGATAATATTTGTTATCTGAAGAGAGAGATAACCTTGAATTGGACATTTACCTTAAATGGAGAAAAGGTTTTGGAAATCAGATGAAATTTGCTTATTAAAATGCCACTTTAAGATGGCTCAGAGGGAGGGCAACGAGTACCTGCAGCAAAGCCAGGTCTTGCCTGTGGGCCGAGATGTTCAGGAAATGTTTGTTGAATGAAACAAAATGGAGAAAGTTTCTGACTTTTCAGTAGGGCTCCAGCTCAACTCCATCACAGGATATAAACCCATGGATTTTATAATAGATATTGGTGTTTGGCTGTGAATTTATTTTTCTTAAAACATCTAGTCCAAACTTTTAACCAAACCTATACATTTCCTAAAATGACTAATAAAACCAAAATGCTTGTTCATTTGACAAATACATGCATGCCTGCCATGTGCCAAACCAGCCCAGCTCCTCTCCAAGTCCGAGCAGAACCTGTAGTCATTCAGTTAAAAAAATAATAATAATAAATAAAATAAAATGCCACTGCTTTTTTAGGAATGGCTCAGAAGCTGTAGCTCCTTCCATGTGGGGCAGAGTCCCCAAGGCTGGACCCTCAAGGGCTTGTGCCATCCACATCTGCAAGGACAGTCGCGGCTCACAGCTGTCCCCAGAGTGCACAGGTCAGGCACACTGCAGCGAAGGCCCCGGTCAGGTGGCGCCCAAGGTCAGGTCAGTGATCGCCGGGGTCAGGCGCGCCGGCTTTCCTGCTGAGCGCGTTCCTAGCGCTAGGAGTCACATAGGACATTAATGGAGGAATCTGAGACGAGACAGCAGAGTCTGTCCCCGGATTACGAGGTGTCGCAGGCACGTACTGACATGGCAGACACCGTCCGGGAGAGCTGTGTGGACCCAGTGCTGTGCCCCCTCTGCCCACACGTGAGCGCAGTCACTGCCCATGAAGGGCACACGCTGAGGAGTCTGCTTCATGTGGGACAGCGCCCAGCTCTTTGCTGTTGTTCGCTCATTTTCACAACATATTTTCATTGCGTCCCACTCTGACCTGCCAGCCACTGTGATGCAGAACAGATACGGAGCCCAGAGGCGTCTTAGGAGTTTTGGTTGCAGTGTCAGGGTGGAACTCGAATGCTTTCCACATACAGAGAACCGACCGGCCGATTGATGTAAGCGGGAAGTGCAGTGTGAGCTGCTCACGTCCTGCACCTGGGGGCTCGAGGGTGCTGTGCACTGTCTTGCCCTGTTCCAGCCGCGATGGTTTTCCACGGTCAGCGCCATCCACTGACTCACTCTCTTGAGACAGAAAAGGTGGCTGTCAGTGGCCCGAGACTTCTGTCATCGTGGGGTTAAGTTCAAAAGGCAGTGAGAGACCTTTTCCTCCCAGGGCCCTGTGGTAACATCATGGAGCCATTGTGCAATCGTGGCCTGGGCTTCGATACCTCGCTGTGTCCTGAGGAGGTGGCATGAGGATGGCCCGGCAGAGTCCCTGCCCAGCCTTCTACAGGCAAGCAGAGCCCAGGAGAGGAAGGAGGGGGTTTGCCACCACAAAGGGCAGTCACAGCAATGCTCGCAGTGAGAGATCGGCTCTCTCCCTTGAGAAACTCTCTTGCTTCTTTGCTTCACTTGTTGATGGGTGCTGTGGTTTATATCTGGACATCCCCAGTGCCTCATGTGCTCATAGGCAGGGCCTTCAGAAGGTCATAGCTGACTGCTGTTAGGAGGCAGGGCCTGGCCAGGAGAGCTGGTCACTGAGGCATGGCCTGGAAGGTTTCATCTCCCTCCCCTGCTCCTCCCTTTTCTCTCTGCTTCCTGTCCTCCATGCTGTGAGCAGCTCCCCTCCCTCAGGCCCTTCTGCCACACCACCCTGCCTTGGAGCCAGCTAACCATGGACTGAACCCTTTACAAACTGTGAGCCAACGTAAACTTCTGCTCCTTTAACTTGTGGGTGTCAGGTATTGTGTCTCAGCCACAAAGAATGACCAAGACAATACATGTGAAGTAGGTGTTCCTTGAAAATGGCCAGTTCTTATGAGAATGTTCCTGAAGAAGTGAAGGAATTGTCCGCAGTGTGAAGAGGATGGACGTGTGAATGCTTTAGCTGTTATGTGAGTGCTGACAGAGGAGAGGTGGCAGATAAGGGCAGGATGCTATGTGAACACTGAATGGGGACCTCAGCTCCAATCTGGGGGCCAGTGGTGATTACTGGATAGCGTATCTCTCAGGTGAATCTTGATGGGAATTCGGGGTTCTCAGCTGAAGTGCAGAATAGATGTTTTGGTGGGAGGAGCAGCACCAGCAGAAGCAAGGAGGGGACAGGGCAAGGCTGCTGGAGGAACGAAGTGGCCAGAAATGGGCAAACGCAGAGCCCAGGAAAGCTTGGGAAAAGACTGAAGACATCCATGGGGCCTGACCATGAAGGTCTCCGTGGTTCCTGAGAGACCTAAGGAGTTTAATATAAGAAAGTGATTTGATTGAGCTTGAGTCCACGGCCGCAGAGACGGGCAGGGGCAGAGACAGCAGGTGCAGACCCACTGGTGAGAAATGACGCAGCCTTGGGACTGAGCGCTGCGGCTGAGGAGCAATTATTGATCTCAGGTGGGGTGTGACCGCTGTGGGCCGCCCTGGTGAGAGCAGAGAGGAGGGCTGCTGAGAGGAGACTCTGGCTCCGGCAGTCGGCAGACATCACCACGACTCACCAGCGTTAGGAGCCGGGCAGGTTTCAGCCAGGGGGTGGAGAGTTTAGGTCTGGACAATGACCCCCAATGTGAATTGGATCATCCTGGGCACAGGGCGCCCTCCTCGGAGACCCACAGGGATGGGAGCAGGGGACTTACAGGGCCCCCGTGCTTGGCCAGCTCAGCTACTTCTGGCCACACTTGCCTTCCTGCCGCTGGACGTGCTGTGATTCTTAGGTCTGCTGTGATGGGAGAGAGATCCCCCACCTCTGCGGCCCCTCAGGAAGGAGGGTGTTTGGGTGCCTGCACTGTGCTGATTTAAGTCTTTGTACTTTAGAAGTAGGAGCCCAGTGTGATAGAAAACCGAGTGGAGCTGAATTGTTCCCTTGTTGGGCAGGCCAGGACCAAGGAGGCATCACAGGCTACACACACACACACACACACACACCTCCGGCTTCTGTCACAGTGATCGCCTTTCACGCTGCAACGCTGGCCCTGACTTGGTGCCCAGTGCACCTTCACTGCAACCCCCAAGGGCGGCAAAGCATAGCAGAGCCCAGGTCCGGGCGACTGCACTGGGTCCAGGCTGGGTTCTGAGCCGGGCTCAAGATTCAGGATGGAGCGGAGGAGAAGGCACCAAGGGCCTGGGGTCCTGGAGGCGGAGGGAGCCCTGGTGACTTGGCGTGTGGGCACCACTGCCCCCTGGGGGAGCTGTCTCCCTGCCGTGTGGGCCGGCCCGGCCAGCGCCTGCCCCAAGTTACACAGCCACAGTGTTGGCCCCGAAACGCAAGGAACCAGCCCTTGGCTCAGCTCCGACCTGCGGTGACTCTGTCCTCTGGGTTTGTCCTCGTTCCTATCTTGTCCCCTGCTGCACTGGGCAGAACCACACCTGACTGTTCATCTCCAGACCCCGCTCAGTGCCTCGCACACGGGCGGGGGCCCTGTTAGCGTTTGTTGAGTCGCAGCCTGGTCCTCTGTGGGCCTCACTGGTGGCTGTTCATGCGCCGGACAGTGCCGGGACAGCAGAGGGCATGATAAACGTCCGAGGCATTTTGCAATTCATGGCTGACCCAGACTGACTCGCGATTTAATTAAATCTTTCACTTGTGACTGAATCATGTCTTCTGAGCATTCCACCTAAAGCACGCGGGAGGCACGGGGCCCCTTGAGCCGCCGTCTGTCACTGGCTGCAGATCAGCTCGGGAGCTGGGGCCGCACAGCTGTCCCCTGGGCCTGGAACTCCCGCTGCAGCTTCTCCACCAACCCAGCCTGTGCTCCCTGGGCGGCGCCGCGGAGTGGGACAGGGGAGGACCGTGCATGTCGGAACCCAGGGCCTGGGGACACGGCCACACAGATGCAGCCATCGCTGCTGGCAGCGTGGGCCATTCTCTGGAGGCCAGGTCTGGACCAAGGAGCCTGGGGCGCTTGGTGTGTAATGGGTGTAACAGGCGGTTCTCACTCAAGTCAAATGGACAGGTCGCCGTTAGCGAGCCCAGAAAGCATGCGAAGGCTAGCGTTAGTCATCTGCAGGTGTCTGGGCTTCACCAGCGAGGCCAACGCGTCCAGCTTTCCTCCCTGGGGAGCTTTGGTGACTGACTCAGTCGCAGTGTGGGACGGACAGCCAAGAGCCTGGGGAACTTTGGCCTCTCCTTCCCTCCACCCCACAGCAGTGCCCACACTCGTGCCAGGAGCACAGGGACCTGAGCATGGTGGGCGCTGTCACCAGTGCTCCTGAGACACAGTGCCCAGCCCCGCACCCAGACCACCGTGCCCACCAGGGTGGTGGAGGAGAGGCTGGGCAGCACTACCAGGACTGCATGTTTGAGGCGCCAGCCCACAGGGCCTGCATCACCAGATAAGAGGCCTGGTGGCTTCTACCAGGCTTCCCCCAGGCCGCCTGACGACGCTGGCACCCACCCAACTTGCTGGCGCTTGCAGTACTCCCATTATCCTTTATCTCCACTGGATCCTTGGTAGCATCCCCCTTTCACTCCTGATTTTATTTTATTTTATTTATTCTTGTTTTTTGGAGAAAGGGTCTTGCTATATAGCTCAGGCTGGCCTTGAACTCACTACTATCCTCCTGCCTCAGCCTCCCGAGTGCTGGGATGACAGGCATGAGCCTCCATGCCTGCTCACTTCTGACTTTAGCAACTGGATTCATCTTCTTTTCTGGTCCTTCTGGCTACAGGCCTGTCAGCTTTGCAGATTTTTTTTTCAGAGAACTGATCTGTGGTTTCATTATTTTCCCTTTTGCTTTTCTATTCTCTGTTTAGTGTGTTTCTGCTATAAGCTTTGTGATTTCCGTCCTTCTGGTGACTTTGGGTTTAATTTGCTCTTTTTCCTTAAGCTGTAGAGTTAGATTGTTGATTTGAAATCTTCCTTGTTTTTAAATATGAGCACTGACAGGTAGAAATTTCCCCCTTGCTGCTTTTGCTGCACCCCATGCATCTCGGTGTGTTGTGTTTTCCTTTCATTTTTTCCTAGTACGGTGGTGCCCAGTTTATGAATTTATTTGTTTCACAGTTTTGAGGGCCGTGACTGCATTGAGTTGCGAGGGGAGATGGCTGTGGTTGTGGCTGCCACTTGACAGGGAGTTTGCCAGCAGAAGCACAATTTTGCCGAACGATTTTGTCCGCGACTGAGGCATGACTGCATTTTCTAACTTCTCCTGGGACTGTTTTGATCCATTGTTTAAGAGTGTGGCTGAGCACTGTTGTGAGTTTTCCAGTTTTAGTTCTGTTATTAATTTCTCTCTCTATCCTGTGGTTGGAGACGGGAGTCTGCTGAGATGTAATTTGTGACTTAGCACAGGGACTGTCTTAGAAAATATCCCCCGTATTCTTAGAGGAATTTGTCGTCTGTGGTTGGCCCGTGGAAGGTCCGCTTCGTGTCTGTCAGATGTACTCGTGTTGTTTCAATCCTCTGTCCCTACTTATCTTTTGTTTGTTGTGCTAGCCACCAGTGAGAGCAAAGTATCGAAGACTCTAACTATCCTCATAGGACCATCTATTTCTCCCTTAGTTCTTTCAGATTTGCTTTATCAATTGTGATAGTGTCTGCCTTATTCATTTTTTTTGGTTTTAAAGGAGCAGAGGTTTATGTTGGCTTACAGTTTGTAGAGGTTTCAGTCCATAGTTGGCTGACTCCAAGGCCAGGAACCATGGCAGAGGGGCCTGGTGGAGGAGAGCTGCTCAGGGCATGGGGGACAGGAAGCAGAGAACATCAAGGGAGGAAGCAGGAAGGGAGAAATAACCATCTGGGTTTTCCCCGCAGTGACTGCCTCTTCCGACCAGATTCACTTCCTAACAGCAAGTTAGGCATAGGCCCCTATAATCCTATCACCTTCCAAAAGTCTCAGCTGTTAAGACAGGAGCCCTTAGGAGGGATGGCTAGATATTTGCCATTTTACAATTTTATTAATGTATAGTGTCCTTCCTTGTCTCCCTACTCTCTTTTGAATACTGTTTGCATGGGATATCTCTTCCCATCCTTTCAGTTGCTGTTTGTGTTTTGGATCTAATCTGAATCTCTTGTAGACAAGATATAGATAGGTCTTTTTAAACGTTTATTCTAGTCATCTCTGTCTTTTGATTAGAGTTTAGTAATGTAACACTTAAATTCTCTTTTCCTTTTGTGTTAATTATAGCTATTGTCTCTAAGTTACTTTGGGGTTTACATTTATCACCCTGAAGTTATAACACTCTAATCTGAATTTATACCACAAATTTATACATTTGATGTCACAGAATCACATCTGTATGCCCCCAAAGAAACTAATAATTCTTTTTGTTTTGTTTTGTTTTTTGTTTGTGCATTTTTGCTGTCTGAGACAAGGTCTCACTATGTAGTCCAGGCTAGTCTTGAACTGGTGGTGAACTGCCTCAGCCTCCCAAGTGCTGGGACTATAGGAGTGGGCCACCACATCTGACTGCTAATAATTCTTTTAAATGCATTCATTATACCTTAAATTTTGTGGGAACAAAATACGGAGTTATAAACCAAAGTTACAATAATAGCTAGCTTTTAGATTAACATTTTATTTTATTTATTTATTTATTTTTGTGGGTACCGGGGGTCGAACTCAGGACCTCATGAGCCAGCAGGTGCCTGTGCTGCTGAGCGATATCATCGGCCCTTTTTTCGTATGTGGGTTCCGGGAGTTGAACTCAGGACCTCGCGCTTGCCAGGCAGGCGCTTATGCCGCTGAGCTATCTCACCGGCCCTAGATTAACATTTTAAAAAAATATTGGTCTCTTAAATCATAGAGAACAAAGTGCAGTTACAAATCGCTACCCTGCTACCGTGCTATTATAATTTCTCATGTGTGCACTTTCGCTGAGACCTCTATTTTTTACATGGTCTCTTAGTTACTTTTCTCACTGCTGGGACAAAATACCCGACACCCAAAGCTAAAAGAGGGAAGGTTGTTTTGGCTCACAGTTCGTAGAGGTTTCCGTCCACAGTCAGCTGGCTCCAAGGCAGGCTGGCATCGCAGAGGAGAAACAGTTCATGGTGGGCAGAGCAGGCAGAAGGCAGATGACAACGAAGTGGTGAAGAAGCAGCAAGCGACAAGCGGCCACGCAGCCCTCTTTCTCTCCCTTATCTACTGTCTGGGCCACACACCCTTAGGGCTGGCAGCACTCATACCCAGGTGAGTCTTCTCATTATCCACACCCAGAACTACGCCAAACCGCTGAGTGGACTAATTTAGTCATCACACATCCCTGATCCCAGAGTCAGTCACACACTCTAGACCCAGCCACCTCTGCAAAGCCCCACCTGTGACCGCGTGAGGCTGTGGGGGACATCTAGACACAGCTCTAACACACGGCTTCAGATTCCTCCGTGGTGTCTTCTCGTCCTCTGCAGGATGCCCAGGAGCTCTTGTTGCAGGGCAGGTCTAACGGTAACAAACTCCCTCCACTTTCATTTATTTAAGAATGTCCTCATTTCTGTCTCAGTTTTGAAGGATAGTTTTGCTGGATATAGGATTCTTTGTTGTTTGTTTATTTTTATGAGTCCATGTTTGTGGTACATGATGATTACATTCCTCGTGGGGAGCTGATGCATGTGCAGGCTCCTACCCCTCCCATCCCCCCCGCTCCTTCCATCTCTTGGTCCCCTTCACATTCACAAAAGCTCTATTTCCATTTTTACTTTCAATTCTTTTTTATTCCCTTCCCCTTCTCTCCCTCCTCCTTCTCTCCATCTTTTGTTCCCCTTCCCATTTGAAAATAATCTATCTCCCTACTTCTTATTATCTATCTTTTATTTTGCTCTTTATTTATATTTTGGTTTACTCAAGAGAAACTGTGCTATATTTAAGCTTGTGTGTCTGATTTATTTTACTTAATATTATGGTCTCAAGGTTCATCCAATTACCTACAAATGCCCCAACTTTATCCTTCTTTATGGCAGAGTAGTATTCCATTGTGTATAAATATCACATTTTTTAATCTATTCATTGGTGGATGGACATATAGTATGCTTCCAAATTCAGCTATTATGAATTGTGCTTCTATAAACATGGGTGCACGTGTAACACTGTAGTATAGTGACTTTAACTCTTTCAGAAAGATACCTACAAGGGGAATATTTGGGTCAAATGGAATTTCTATTTTTAGTTTTTTGAGAAATCTCTATGCTGATTTTCTTAGTGGTTGTACTAGTTTACATTCCAACCAACAATGTAGAAGGATTCTTTTCTCCCTGAAGCTTCACCAGGGAAGCTTATTATTTGATTTCTGGATGATAGCCATTCTTTCTGGAGTAATATGAAATCTCAGTGTTGTTTTAATTTACATTTCTCTAATGGCCACCAATGTTGAACATTTTTTCGTGTATTTATTGGTCATTTATACTTCTTCTTCTGAGAAGTATCTGTCTATTTTGGTTGCCCATTTTTGAATGGATCTTTTATTTTGGGGGAGTATCATTTTTTTGAGTTATTCGTATATTGTAGGTACTATTCTTCTGCCTCAAGTATAGCTGGCAGTATTTTTCCAATTGTATAAGTTGTCTCTTCACTCAGTTGGTTTTTTTCCTTTGCTGTGCAGAAGCTTTTAAATTTAGTATTATCCTATTTGTTGATTCTTGTTATTATTTCTTGCACCATTGGGTTTCTGTCAGAAAGTCCTTGCCCACACCTATGTCTTTTTTTTTTTTTTTATTTTAAAGAAGAAAAAAACAAAACACATCAAAAGAAGAACAAATTTTCAAAACAACATAATAGGAGGGTAACAATGGTTAATACATTACGTATTACTATCTTTAAGTTAGTTATTCAGGACACCAGACATTAGCATTCAATTGTCCAAACATTATTGGCACAAACCTTACTCTTCAATGATCTAAGTAAAAATGGTAGTGTATCTATCTTAACCATCTTATATATATATATATACAATTTTTTTCCCTTTCCCTTCTTTCTTTTCCCTATTCCAGTCTCTCTTTCCTTTTGACCAGTTTCTTTTTGATTCACCATATCTATTGTACATTTTGGATCTTATTTACTCTTTCAGTTTCTCATACTAGAGAGACAATACGATGCTTACACATGTGCTTCTGGTTTATTTCACTTATGAGTATTTTCTCGAGTTGCATCCATTTACCTATAAAAGTCTCCAGTTTATCCTTCTTTATGGCTGAATAGTACTCCATTGTATAAAAATACCACATCTTTCTTATCCATTCCTCAGTTGATGGGCATTTGGGTTGTTTCCAAGATCTGGCTATTACACAAATTGTGCTGCTATAAACATGGGTGCACATATATCGCTGTGGTATGATGTTTTTAATTCTTCTGGGAAGATGCCCAGAAGGGGAATAGCTGGGTCAAATGGGACCTCCAACCCTAGTTTTCTGAGGAATCTCCACACTGACTTCCACAGTGGCTGTACCAGTCGACACTCCCACCAACAGTGAAGAAGGGTTCCTTTTTCCCCACAGCCCCTCCAGCATTTGTTATTAGTTGATTTCTTAATAGTAGCCATTCTTTCTGGGGTGAGATGGTATCTCAGTGTTGTTTTAATTTGCATCTCTCGAATGACTAGTGATGTTGCACATTTTTTTGTATATTTGTTTGCCATTAGTATTTCTTCATCTGAGAAATGTGTATTCATCTCAGATGCCCATTTTTGGACTGGGTCTTTAAATTTGGGAGGTCTGATTTTTTTGAGTTCTTTATATGTTCTCGATAGTAATCCTTTGTCTGAGGAACAGCTGGCAAACATTTTTTCCCACATTGTGGGTTGTCTCTTCACTCTGTTGGTGGTTTCTCTTGCTGTGCAAAAGCTTTTTAATAAGATGAGATCCCAGTTATTGATTCTTTGGGATAGTTCCCGTGCGGTTGAGTTTTTATTCATAAAGTCTTTGCCTACACCAATGTCTCCAAGGGTTTTATCTATCCTACCTTCCAGCAGATTTAATGTTTCTGTTTTAATATTTAGATCTCTGATCCATTTTGAATTTAGTTTAGTGCATGGTGAAAGATATGGATCTAGTTTTAATCTTCGGCATGTGTAGAGCCAGTTTTTCCAGCACCATTTATTAAAGAGGCTATCTTTCTTCCAGCGAATGTGTTTGGCACCTTTGTCAAAGATAAGGTGGCTTAGTATGTCTGGGGTTGTTTCAGCATCTTCTAATCTGTTCCATTGATCTTCAGGTCTGTTTTTTTGCCAGTACCACACTGTTTTTATCACAGTAGCTTTATAGTATAATTTCAAGTCGGGGATTGTGATGCCCCCTGCCTTGCCTTTGTTGCCCAGAATTGCCTTTGCTATTCTAGGTCTCTTCTGATTCCAAATGAATTTTAGGATTGTTTTCTCTAATTCTGTGAGATATGCTGTTGGAATTTTGATTGGAATTGCATTAAATCTGTATAACAATTTTGGAAGTATGGCCATTTTCACTATATTGGTTCTTCCTATCCAGGAGCAAGGGATATCTTTCCATTTTCTGATATCCTCTTCAATCTCCTTTTTCAGAGTACTGTAGTTTTCAGTATAGAGGTCTTTTACATCCTTCGTGAGGTTGATTCCTAGGTATTTCATTTTTTTGGATGTTATTGTGAAAGGTATTGTTTCCCTAATTTCTCTTTCAGTAAGTTTGTTATTTGTGTACAGGAAGGCTATTGACTTTTGAGTATTGACTTTGTATCCAGCTACACTACTGAATTTGCTTATTAAATCTAGCAGTTTTTTAGTGGAGTTTTTGGGATCTTCTGTGTAGAGTATCATGTCATCTGCAAATAATGATAATTTAACTTCTTCCTTTCCAATCATTATTCCTTTTATTTCTTTCTCTTGTCTAATCGCTCTGGCTAAAGTTTCCAGAACTATGTTGAATAAGAGTGGGGACAGTGGACATCCTTGTCTTGTTCCTGATTTTAGAGGGAAGGCTTTCAGTTTTTGGCCATTTAGTATAATATTGGCTGTTGGTTTGTCATAGATAGCTTTTACCAGATTGAGATAAAGACCCTCTATTCCAATTTTCTGTAGGGTTTTTATCATGAAAAGGTGCTGGACTTTGTCAAAAGCTTTTTCTGCATCTATTGAGATGATCATGTGATTTTTGTCTTTGGTTCTGTTAATATGCTGTATTACATTTATTGATTTACGTATGTTGAACCATCCCTGCATCCCTGGGATGAATCCAACTTGGTCATGGTGTATAATCTTCTTGATGATTTGTTGGATTCTGTTTGCCAGTATCTTATTAAGGATTTTTGCATCTATGTTCATTAGGGAGATTGGCCTGTAGTTCTCTTTCTTAGTTGGGTCCTTCTCTGGTTTTGGTATCAGGGTAATGCTTGCTTCCAGGAATGAATTTGGGAGTATTGCTTCCCTTTCAATTTCATTGAAAAGTTTGAGAAGTAGGGGCGTTAGGTCTTCTCTAAATTTCTTGTAGAATTCGGCAGTGAATCCATCAGGGCCTGGACTTTTCTTTGTTGGGAGGTTTTTAATTACATCTTCAATTTCATTGGTTGATATTGGTTTATTTAGGATTTTTAAATCTTCTTGATTTAGCTTTGGTAATTCATACGAATCTAGGAATCTGTCCATTTCTTCTGCATTTTCCATCTTAGTAGAATATAAATTTTCAAAATAGGTATAGATGATCTTCTGGATTTCTGCAGGGTCCGTCGTGATATCACCCTTTTCATTTTCAATTGCATGGATTTGAGTCTTTTCTTTTCTTTTTTTGATAAGGTTGGATAAGGGTTTGTCAATCTTATTTATTCTTTCAAAGAACCAACTTTTTGCTTCATTGATTCTTTGTATTGTTTTTTTATTCTCCAATACGTTAATTTCTGCTCTGATCTTTATAATTTCCTCCCTTGTACGGGCTTTTGGCTTAACCTGCTCTTCTTTTTCTAGAAGCTCGAGGTTCACCCTTAAGTTGTTTATTTGCGCTTGCTCTATTTTCCTGATATAAGTATTTAATGCTATAAATTTCCCTCTTAGGACTGCTTTCATTGTATCCCATAAGTTCCGGTATGTTGTACTGTCATTATCATTCAGTTGTAGAAAGTGACTAATTTCTTCTTTAATTTCATCTGTGACCCATTGGTTGTTCAGGAGGATGCTGTTTAATTTCCATGTGTTTAGGGAGTTTTTGTGGGATCTTTTGCCATTGATTTCCAATTTCATTGCACTATGGTCTGATAATATGCATGGGATAATTTCAATTCCTTTGCATTTACTTAAGCAGGTTTTATGAGCTAGTATGTGGTCTATTTTGGAGAACGTCCCATGTGCAGCTGAGAAAAATGTGTATTCTGATGTTGTGGGATGGAACACTCTGTAGACATCTACTAAGTCCATTTGTTCAAAAGTTTGGTTCAGTTCTACTATTTCATTATTGATTTTCTGTCCAGTTGACCTATCTTTTTGTGACAGTGGAGTATTGAGATCTCCCAATATAATTGTATTAGTGCTTATTTGATTTTTCATGTCCTTTAGTACTTGTTTTATATAGCTGGGTGCATTGGTATTTGACGCATATATATTTATGATCGTTATCTCTTCCTCTTGGATTGTTCCCTTTACAAGGATGTAATGACCGTCTTTATCTCTCTGAATCCTTCTTGGCTTGAAGTTCACTTTGTCTGCAAAAAGAATAGCTACCCCTGCTTTTTTCTGGGTTCCTGTGGCATGGAGTATTGTTTTCCATCCTTTGACTTTCAGTCTATGAATTTCTTTCTGAATTAAATGTGTTTCTTGTATACAGCATATTGTTGGATCTTGCTTCTTGATCCATTTCGCCAGTCTGTGCCTTTTGATTGGTGAATTGAGACCGTTAACATTGATGGTTAAAACTGATATGTATTGACTTGTCATGATATTTTCCTGTTGTTGGTTCCCACTCTTTGTTTTTCCGCTTTCCGGCTATTTAATTATTTGCCCTGCCTGGTGGATTCCTTCTGTTGGGGTTCCTATCTCTTCCTAGAATGTCCTTCAGAACGTTTTGGAGTGCTGGTTTGGTGGTCATAAATTTTCTCAGATGTTCTTTGTCATGAAAGTATTTTATTTCTCCATCAATTTTGAAAGATAGTTTTGCAGGGTACATCAATCTGGGCTGAAAATTATTTTCCTTTAGAGCTTGCAATACATCATTCCAAGCTCTTCTTGAATTGAGGGTTTGTGCTGAAAAGTCAGCTGTGATTCTGATGGGTTTTCCTTCATAGGTGATTTGTCTCTTCTCCCTAACAGCTTTTAAGATTCTGCCCTTCTGTTGAATTTCTGGGATCTTGACTATAATATGTCTGGCTGAAGTTTTTTTTTGATCATGTCTAGTTGGTGTTCTAAAAGCTTCACTTATAGGGGTGTCAAATTCCTTTTCTCTTCCAGGAAAGTTCTCTCTGATTATGTCTTTGAACAAGGTTTTAATGTCGTTGATGCTATCTCCTGCTTTTTCATTTATTCCAATTATTCTTAAGTTGTTTATCTTTGAGTCATCTAGCAGCTGCTGAATTGATTTTTCATGGTCCCTTGCTATTTTTAAGAATTTTTCCATTTCATGATCACTAATTGCAAGCCTGTCTTCTATATCTGAGATCCTGTCCTCGCATTGGCTTATTCTGCTACAAATACTTTCAATGGAATTTTTTATCTCTTGGGTATCTGCTTGAATTTGCCTTATGGATTCCATTTCTTTCCTATGCTGAGCATTCATGGTTTCTATAGTTTTCTTAAGTTCATCTATTTTTTTGTCTGTATCAGCTATAGTGTCCTTAAGCATGGTCTTCATTGTAGACATTATCTCTGCAGTTATCTGTGAGATTATTTCTGTTTTAATTTTTTCCAGAACCTCATTCAGTTGCTTTGTTGTTACCACTTCAGATAGGCCAGGTGGGTGGCTTTTGGATTGTCCCACCTCGTTGCTCCCTAGGTTTGCCTTTGGTGAATTGGATGTGTGGGGTTGCATCTTGTTTAAGTGTCGTCTCATTTTTTCTTTCTTTAATTCCTGGGGTGATGTTTGCAAATTACCTATAGTAGGTTACTTTATTGCTAGTGTTTAAGATCTTTAGAAGATGACTACTTCTCTGCAGTATCTTCCAAGTGGAGCTTGCTTTTAGGTTTTGAGCTTTCTGCCAGATCCTACCTCTTCAATTCGTTGGGTATGCGAAGTTGCTACCTGTTTGGCCCAGTCCTTGATTCTTTGGTACTGTGCCACTGTATTTTCTGTGTCCCTTAGTCAATCTCAATCATGAAATATCAGGAAGGAAAGATGTTTAGAACAATTATTTCACATTTGGCTATAATGTTAACTAAAGCATCAAACACAGCCTAGAAAATGACAGACTGAGCTAACCAGTTATTTACCACTTTTAGCTGTATAGAGTTGCGGTTATATAACAAAATCTAAAACACACCAGAAAAATTATATGCAGTATACAAGTCCTGTGTATGTCAATTTTTCCCCTGAGGAGTTTAAATTTAAAATGAGTTAAGGAGGAAATAGAGTATTGGGAGAAGAGGAAGGAATTAGATGTAAGGTTAGAGGACCAAGAGGGATCCCACTAAAATTGGGACACTAGTGCAGAGGACAGGTGGTAAAAAGAGAAGGAAGGGATAAAAGGAAGAACAGATCACAACCACAATCACAAAGAAGTTAGAGGCGCTGTTTACACTCATATAAAAAACCAGAGAGAATAATGAAGGAAAGAGCAAATACACATACAGAAACAAAAACGAAGATAAAAACAATAAAACAGACAGATCAAAAATAAAACCCCACCAAAAAACAAAACAAAACAAAACAAAAACAAAAAAACCCTTCGCCAGAACAAAAAACAAATCAGTGAGAAAAAAAAAATAATAATAAATAAAAATAAAAATAAAAATAAAAATAAAAAAATAAAAAGAATCAGTTCCAGGTGTTGACTCTGTTGTAGGCAGGTACCTTGTGACAAAGTCCTGTTCTGTGCAGGTCCGTCCCAGTAAGCCAGGAGCGCCCTCTGGCGGGCGGTGAGCAGAGGCGCGTACTTTCAGGCAGAGACCAGTCTAGCTCGCCTCCGCTCTCGGCGCCCTTTCACGATCCCTGGGCCTGAGAGGCTCAGCGTGCTGTCCGGAGCGCGGGTTCCCTGCACTGGTTCCCGCCGCTCTGGTTTTTCGCCACGCCCCCCACAATGGCGCCGGGCCAGTCGCTCTCTGGCGCGGGACAGGTGTGGCTGTGAGTCCAGTCTCGTTCACCTGTTGACCTCAGCACACTTTCGTGGGCTCAATTGAGAGGCCCCGTGCTGCCCTGTCCGGAGCACAAGTTCCCAGAGCAGTTTCCGAGCCGCTCTGAGTTTCGCCACACCCCCCACAATGGCGCCCGGCCGGTCGCTCTCTGGCACGGGGCAGCTGTGGCCGAGAGACACTCACCGCCGGTCAGCGCCGTTCTCCGCCGCTCCCCTGCCCCGCCGCTGTCTCAGGATCCTCCGTGGGGGCTCCCTGGGCACCAGCTGCCACCGTGTGTCCGTAGAATTGAGCTTCCGCGGCGCTGCAACTCCCAGGATAGTGGAAGGTGCGTGTGTGCGGTCTGCTCCTTCTTTCCTTCTTCTTTGTTGGAAGTCACCCGTCACTGGTGCCGGGGGTCCCAGATTGTGCTTCAGAACTTCTCTGGGTTTCGGGGAGGCATCTCCCCCTCTCCTGCGCTTTCCGGGTCGCTATATTCCCGTGTTCCAATGGTAATTTTTAGAGAGAGTTTCGCTGCCTGCTTCTTACTCATCCGCCATCTTGAGGTCCTCCTCCACACCTATGTCTTAAAGAATTGTATCTAAAGGGGCCGGTGATATCGCTCAGCGGCACGGGTGCCTGTTGGCACGCGAGGTCCTGAGGTCGACCCCCCGGTACCCACAAAAAAAAAAAAAAAAAAAAAAAGAATTGTATCTATTCTGTCTCCCAGCAGATTGTTTCTGTTTTAACATTTAGATCTTTGATTTTAGTTTAGTGCATGGTGAGAGATACGGATCTAGACTCAACCTTCTGCACGTCAATATCCAATTTTCCAAGCACCATCTACTAAAGTGTCTATCTTTAGTTTACTATGTTTACTGGCCCCTTTGTCAAAGATCAAATAGCTGAATGTGCCTGGGATTGTTTCTGCATCTTCTCTTCTATTTAGTCAATCTTCTTCTGTTTTTGTGCCAGTACCATGCTGTTTTTATCACTGTAGCTTTGTAACATAACTTCTAACCTGGGGTTGGATGCCTCCTGCTTTGCTTTTGTTACCCAGGATTGCTTTTGCTATTCTGGGTCTCTTCTGGTTCCATATGAATTTTAGGGTTCTTTTCTCTAGATCTGTGAGTAATGCTATTGACACTTTGATTGGGATTGTATTAAATTTATATATCAGTTTTGGAAGTGTAGCCATTTTAAGTATATTGGTTCTGCCTATCCAGCAACAGGGGATAGCTTTCAATTTTCTGAGGTCCTCTTTGATCTTCTTTTTCAGAGTGATGTGATTTTCATTGTAGAGGTCTTTCACTTCCTTGGTTAGGTTAATTCCTAAATATTTAATTTTTCCAATGCTTTTATGAATGCTATTGTTTTCCTGATTTCTTTCTCAGTGAGTTCATTATTAGTATAAAAGAATGTTATTGATTTTTGTGTATTGATTTTGTCTCCTGCTACATTACTAACTTTGGTTATTAATTCTAGGAGTCTTTTGGTGGAACTTCTTGTGTTTTGTAAGTAAAGGACCATGTCACCTGCAAATAATGACATTTTGACTTCATCCTTTACCATACATATCCCTTTTGTTTTTTTCTCTTGCCTGATCACTCTGGCTAATGCTTTGAGGACTATGTTGAACCAGAGTGGTGATAATGGACATCATTGTCTAGTTTCTAATTTTAGAGATAAAGCTTTCAGTATTTCCCATTTGATATGATGTTTGCAGTAGGTTAGTCATAAATGGCTTTGATCATATTGAGATAAGGTTCTTCTATACCTATTTTCTTCAGTGTTTTTGTCATGAATGGATGATGGATTTTGTCAAAGGGTTTTTCTGCATCTATTTAGAGGATCATGTGATTTTTATCCTTGCTTCTGTTTATGTGGTGGATTACATTTATTCACTTGCATATGTTGAACTATCCTTGCATTCCTAGGATGAAGCCTACTTGATCATGGTTTATGTTCTTTTTGATGATTTGTTGCATTCTGTTTGCCAGTATCTTATTGAGGATTTTTGCGTCTGTGTTCACTAGAGCGACTGGCCTGTAGTTGGAACTTTGTCTGGTTGGATACTTGTCTGATTTTGGAATTATGGTAATACTAGCTTCCAGGAATGACTGTGGAGTATTCGTTCACTTTCAATTTCATTAAAGAGTTTGAGGAGTATTGAAATTAGATCTCTGAATTTCTTATAAAATTTGGCATATAATCCATCAGGTCCTGGACTTTTCTTAGTTGGTAGTTGGTATTACTGTTTCAGTTTCATTGCCTATTATTTGATTGTTCAGGGGTTTTAAGTTTTTTTGGTTCACTCAGTGTTAGTAATTCGTGTGTATCTAGGAGTCTCTCCATTTTTTTTTTTTTTAGTTCTCCAATTTATTGGTGAAGAGGTTTGTGAAGTTGTTGCTAATAATCTGAATTTCAGCAGTGTCTGTTATGATTTCACCTTTTTCATTTGTAATTGCATTGATTTGTGTCTTTTGTTTCCTCTTTTTTTTTTTTTTTTTTTTGGTAAGATTGGCTAAGGGTTTGTTTGTTTTGTTTATTCTTTCAAAGAACCATGTCTTTGATTCATTGATTCTTTGTTTTTTTTTTTTTTTTTTTTTTTCGGTAGTGGCAATCAAACCCAGGGCCTTGCGCTTGCCAGGCAGGCACTGTGCCACTGAGCTACATCCCCGGGCCTCTGCTCTGATCTTTTAAATTTCCTTCTTTGTACTTGCTCTGGATTTGGATCGTTCTTATTTTTCTAGGACCTTGAGATGCATCATTAGGTTATTTGGACCTGTGCTGTTTTTCTGATGTGGGCTTTCACAGCTAGAACCACTTTTATTGTGTCCAATACATTCTCTTATGTTGTACTGGCATTATTTAATTTTAGGAACTGTCTTATTTCTTCCTTAATTTGTTTAATTTCTATGCATTTGCTAAATTTCTGTGGCTCCTTTTACTATTGGTTTCTAGTTTAATTGCACTATGATCTGATAATAGGCATGGTAAAATTTTGACTCTTTTGCATTTACTTAAGCATTATTTCTTTGCTAGTATGTGGTCTATTTTGGAGAAAAATCCATGAGCTGCTGAGAAAAATGTATATTCTGTTGTTCAGTGGAACACTCTGTATATATCTATTAAGCCCATTTGTTTGAAGGTTTGGTTCAACTCTGGTATTTGTTGATTTTTTGGTCTAGTTGATCTGTTTGTGATAGTGAGGTATTGCATTCCCCCACTATAATTGCACTGATGTTTATCTAGTCTTTTATGTCTGGTAATGTTTGTTTTATTGAGTGTGGTGTCTTTTGGCGTATATATGTTTATAATCGTTATCTCTTCTTATTGAATAGTTCCCTTAACCAATATGTAATGTCCTTTTTTGTCTGTTCTCATAAGTTTTGGTTTAAAGTCCACTTTGTCTCAAAATAGGAGAGCTACTCCTGGTTGTTTTCAGGTTCTCATTGCATGGAATATTGTTTTCCATCCTTTGATTTTTAGTCTATGGATTTCTTTTTGGATTAAATGTGTTTCTTGTATACAGCATACTGTTGGACTTTATTTCTTGATCCGTTTTGCCAATGTGTGTCTTTTGATTGGTGAATTGAGACCACGCACATTGACGGCTATAACTGATAAGTACCGACATATTTCTGTCATTGCATTATTTCCCTGCTGCTGATTCCCCTTTTCCCCCCATTCTACTGGCTCACCTACCTGGTGCATTCATTCCCTTGGGCCTTTTGCCATAGGCAGCTTCATTGTCTCTTTCTAGGATAGCCTTGAGAATTTTTTAGAGTGCTAGTCTGGTGGTCATGAATGATCTTTATCATAGGAACATATTATTTCTCTCATATTATTTCAATTTTGCAAGATGATTTACAGGATATATCAGTCTGAATTGGAAGTTGTTCTATTTTAGGGCTTGAAATACTTCAGTCTTTCCCTGCCTTTAAGGTTTCCGTTGGGAGGTCTTCTGTAATTCTAACACTGTTCCCTTTATAAGTGATCCACTGCTTTTGTGTAACATTTTGAAAGATTCTGTTCTTGTGTTGGATTTGTGGCATTTTGACTGTGATGAGTCGTGGAGTGGCTGTTTTCTGATCTTGGCTATTTGGGTTCTATATGCCCTATTATGAAATTGGTACCATGATTGTCTCCGCTTTGCAGATGAACATATCGAACATATCGAGAGGTTAAGATACAAAACATTTCAACTCTAATAATAGAAATGATATTCAGAGCAGGATCTGCCAAGCTCCAGATCACATGCTCGTAACCGCCATGGCTGTCATTGCTCATGAGACCCAGCCTGCATCCTGCACTCGCCTGCCTTTTTCCACGAAAAGGGTGTGTGGTGACTCGCTCAAGACTCCGTTGCTTAAAACGACAAACATTTCTTCTTATGTTCTGAGGTCTTCAGATCAACTGTGATTTGGCTGAGCTCTGCTGGGGGGTTCTAGGTTTATATTTGCTCTTTAATTTTTAAAATTTGGAGTCCAGACTAAAGAGACAGCTACCTGAGCATGTGCATCTCAAGGCAAAACGCTGGTGCACAAGATCAACCCTAAACTCAGCAAGCACACGGGAGACAAATGTCCTGTCCGCACATGTGGGGCGGCCACACTCAGCTCAGCGGGAGGGAGGCGCAGGCCCATGTGGGCCGAAGGAGGAGTAAATGCACAGTAGTATCACAGAACATTATACAATCATTTTAGTATTTATTTTAAAGTCTACTAAATTCTTTTCGTTAGGCAGATGTTACTTTATTTTTACTCTTGTGTAAAATTCAAAATTCCAAAGCTGCTACTGAAGATTTCCATCATTGTAGCCCTTATATAGTTCAGTGCTGAACACTTCAGAAATATACTATTGTTGCCATATCTCAAATTCACAGCATTCTCCCCTTGATTCTCTGCCAAGTTCACGAAAGTGTTTATATTTTTAAAAACACCCTGCAATAAAACTTTGATTTTCTCAAGAGTAATGTATTTTCAGAAACCCAGAATTCCTGTGAATGACTCTTAGAAGGAATCATGGATTAATGTCCTAGAGTTTGAGAGTAGCCCTAAGAGGCCACTTAGTTCAACCTTGTCTTTCTACAGACGAGGAACAAACAGCTGCGCCCTCACACCTCCAGTCACTCTACACAGTGGGCCACAGTTTTTCTCATGTGAAAAAAACTGAGAAAAAAATTGAGGGCGACCTTTGTGTGTCTCACTGAGACTGTAATTCTGAAACAGAGGCCTCTGCTCGGTTTATTTTATGAAAATCCCCGTATGACCCACTAACTTTATCACTACAACCTCTTCCCTGATTGCTTATGAAACACGAAAATTGAGTCTTTCCATTTCTCTATAATCCTGGGGTCTTCTGATTTTAGAGCCAGCAGCATGAGTCAGGGGCCATGCGGTCACAGCTCCATTGCACTGAGTACATCCAGGGCTGTTTTCCATGGAGGAGGGGACGAGAGGCACCAAGCCCAGTTTTCTAGGAAGAATTAAGAGCCTCTTTTCAGGCCCAAACTCTCACTATTTAGCTAATCGCTTCTTCTATCGGAACTGCAGAGGAGCACAGGTTGGAAGAATCTACGTGCGATGACGTGACATTTGCCTCTCTGTGTCCAGCTTGTGTCACTGACGTCCTCTGGGGTCAGCCACGTTGTCATAGCAGCAGGACCTCTGAAGAGGTCCACAAAGTCCCCACAACTTCCAGGTGCCCAGGAACGAGAGACTCGTCTGGAGCCTGAGTCTCCAGAATGCGCGGGTGCAAAAGTAAAGATAGCTCCACAGCCAAAGCTGGCAAACTGGACACAGGCGTTTGGCTTTTCTTCCTGACGTTCATGAACATCGAGAGAACGGGGCAGGAGAAAACAGAAAACCCTGGAGGTTGGAGGTTGCAGGACGCGTGCCTGGCTTGGAGACCCCATGTGGTCGCACAGTGGGGAGACCCCAGCGGCGGCTTGGTTTACACTGGGAGCCGTGTAACGGGTCCGGGGCTGATGGCATCCGGTGTTCCGGAAATGCGGGAAGGCGGGTTGAAATCGGAGGGTTGGTGGCAGGTTAGACCCCACCCACTCCCCCGCCACCCATACAAGCGACTCCTCCCCCACCGCAGTGAACCACGGCAGGCGGCAGGCAGCAGTTTCTGAACTGGAGGTGCCGGGAAGGGTGGGTGCGGGAGGCTGCCGTACAGAAGCAGGGGGCCTGAGGCTGGCTGATGGGCTAACACCGCGGGCCCGCCCTTCTCCCGCGTGGGCTCCCGGAGCACAGCAGTCAGGCACGTGCACATCCGCGGGCTGTGCTCCAAGACCTGTAGTGGACGCCTGCACCCACGGACAGCACTCAGCCCTCCCTCTGTGCGCTACATTTCCCTATGCCTACAACCCTATGTATATTAGGTAGGGTTCTCTAGGGGAAGAGAATCAATAGAATATACATGTGAAGTCATGCAAGGGGATTTATTAGGCAGCAGAGTCCATAGAGGCTACCCGCACCGGAGAGCCAGAGCGTCCAGCGGCTGCTCAGTCCAGGGAGACGGGAGCTGCAGAACTTGAGGGGTCGACGTTGCAGCCCCAGCTGAGGTCGGAACCCAGGAAGCTTCCTGGAGAGTTACTAGTGCGAGTCTGCGTCGCGCGGGTGAAGAAGCAGTGAATGTCCAAAGGTGACGACACCAAAGGACGTGCCAGCTCAGGACTGGAGCTCTTCCAAACCTGCACCAACTTCCTTCTTCCTTCCCTTTTCACCTTGTCTATACTGCAAGCCTATTGGTTTTGCCACCCATAACTGGGCGGGTCTGCATCCCTCGGTTTGCTGGCCTGCTTGTCAATCACCCACAGCCACGCCCACAAGTGTGCTTTACTAATCTGCTAGGCGGTCCTCACTCCAGTATACCAGGTCATAATTAATGGTCATACTATCTATGTTTAATTTATAAATCAGGCATAGAAAAAGGCCAGCAACTACCGATAAGATGGAAGAGTTATAGCAGTGTATTATAATAAATAGAAGTTACGTGAGTGCATGCTCGCTCTCTCCCCAGTATCTGATTGTGCTTTACCTTTCCACTGAAAGGAAGCACTTTGTAGCTGCTTGTCCGCACATCGGAATAGCCAGCACCACTCGTTCTGTTTTAGGGCCAAACCAAGTAAAATAAGGGCTCCTTGAGCACAAGTCCTTGCACAGCACGACCACAATGGATAACAGAGTGACTCAGGGGAAGTGGTGTATGGACACGGATGCCTGGGACAAAGGGAGGATTCGCACCTAGGGTAGGAGCCAGCAGGTGGCTTGAGGTCTCGTGGTGCTGCTCAGAATGCAGCACGAGTGGACTGATCCGGGTTCCCTGAAACTGGGAAAGCGAGACCTCCTATGGAGGAGGGACCGAGTACCGGCAGGTACCGATGGGCCTGGAGCAGCAGCCTGAGGCGGGATGTCGCCTGCAGGGTTGGGGGGCAGGCGCACGTGGCTGGACCAAGAGATTTACACAATGGGGCAGAGTTTGCCTCTGACCAGCAAAAAGCTGTCCAAAGCCAGCAAGTGCAAGTGAGCCAAGCCCCCAGGAAAGGGGCGCAGGGTGGAGAGGTGGCCTTGGTCTGCACCCTGCCAGGGCCTCCCTGTAACCACGGGGAGGGCAGTGCTGGTGCTGCCCCAGCTCCCCCCCGGGGGCAGTACCTCACGCCTGTGACCCAAAGTTCCAGAAACTGATGTTTGGAAATTCAGAGTTAAATAGTAACAGAAATAGAGGAGTTGAAAGTCATTGTCTTCAAGGAGGGTAGGAGTGGCGCTGCACTGTCACCGATTGCTGGGTCCGGGGCTCCTTCACAGGTTCTTGGTGTTCCAAACAAAGAATGCGACGAGACACAGAAAAGGCAGAGGGTGCACATCCATTGACACGGAAAGGAGGCGCACACAGCAGCTCACAGTTGGCTTCCCTTACGCAAATAATGCAGTGGGACCGTCTCATCCAAAACTCACTCAGCTGCACGTCAGGTGTGAACTGTCCCATCTAAAAACGCACTTGGCTTCCTGCCAGGTGTAATCAGAAACAACATCTTTCAGGCCGGACGTGGGCGGGAGGATCACTGTGAGTGTGAGGCCAGCCTGGGCTACATAGAGAGTTCAAGGCCAGCCTGAACTGCAAAGTGAGACCCTGTCTCAAAAACCAAAACCAAAACCAAAACCAAAAAACACCTTTTGATTGGTTGTGCCCATATGCAAATGAAAGATTGAAAATAGCTTCTTCTGATTGGTCCTTCTCACAGCTCTCGATTCAAATGAAGGCTGAGAATATCGCTTTCCGATTGGTCCCCAGTACAGGCTCAGGAGCCGGGGAGTCACTTTGGATTCAAGAGAGAGGGGACCCCGTACCCTCACTGCAGCTCGGGAAACATTAACCACATGCACCTTGCTGAGGTGAGCAGAATGTCAGTGAGGTCAACCGAAGCAGAAGAGTCCCATCCGCCTCAGGACATGGTCCTCTTCCCCAGGTGGCTGTGGGCTGCACTGCTGGACAGAAACACACACACACACATGTACACACACAAATATGCACACACCCACACAAGGCACACTAATACACACACACACGAATGTATACACATGCATACACACATAGGACCGATGCATGCACACACACATGAGCACATGCACGCACACACGCACACACAAATGTGCACACACCCACACAACACACACTGACATGCACACATGTGCACGCACAAATGTGCACACACATGCATATACACATGACAGACATGTGCTCACACATGTGAACACGCATGCACACACAAATGTACACACACAACACACTTATATGTGCACACATGCACACACAAGTGTGCACACACCCACACATCACACACATGCACATACACTAATATGCACACAAATGTACATGCATGCATATATACACATATGACAGACACATGCACACACATATACATGCACACACATATACACAGGTGTGTGCGCACACACACACACAGAGTCTCTCCAGCAGCCCTGGGGGAGCAGAGGCAGCTGCAGTAGCCCAAACCCTCCCCAAACATTCCGGGTCCTAATTAAACCAAGTTTCCAGGCAACCCCGCCAAGGAGAAACTCATTTCCCAGCCAAAGCCCGCCCTAGCCCCGCAGAGGAAATGGCCTTTGGGTTTAATCAGCCACGTGCACATTCTCTCGCCCCAGGTTGCCAAGCTGGGCCTGCACCTAGCAGAGGTATTTGTGTAATCAAAGCTTCTGGAACCTTCCCTGCCAAGGCTACCACCGTGAATAGGCTCCTGAGGTAAAAATGTTCCCCTGCTGGGGACGGCGCCCTTGAAGTCCTCATCAAACTGTGGAACAGGTCACAGCGGCCTGGCACCCACAGGAAAGCGCCAGAAACCCCAGGCAGGGCCGCTCAGCCTGCGCCCACAGGAAGCTGTGGTGTGTGTGTGTGTGTGTGCACGCGCGTGTGTGTGACAGCCCTGCGGGCCTGCCCTCCCACCCCTCCCCAGCCTCTGCACTGAGCCCCGAAGGCTGGCAGTGGCCGCCAGGGGACAGCAGACGGGTTGGTTCCTCCAGTGCCAGCCTGGGCCCGCGCGCGCTGGTCCCTTCCTGAAGGCGAAGAGAAACGGCGGTGGCTTCTCCTGTGCCCAGGGACCTCGGCCTACAGCAGCCCCAGAAGACGAGAGCGTTCAGCCTGTTTCCCACCCCTGCTGTGCTGTGCAGAGCCCGAGTCAGGTGAAACGCAGTCCTGTGTGCTCGATGACAGTTCGGTTCCAGGAGCTAAGAGATGCTTTAGGAAACGTGTGCTTGCATTCAACCTCATGTCAAAAAAGCAGACGCAGGTTCCGGTGAAATGGCTCAGCGGCGTAAGCGCCTGCCCGGCAAGCGCAAAGTCCTGAGTTCGACTCTCAGTACCCACATAAAAACAAAAAACAAAAAACCAGATGCGGGAATAAACAAGCATGTTCCAGTTTCCAGAGATGCACTCCTGGGCTAGTGAGCAGTCTAGCAAGGAAGACAGGTGTTAAAGGCAAGCAGTACGGGCCTGAGATCCAAGCTACTCTGGAGGCTGAGGTAGGAGGGTTGCAAGTGTGAGGCCAGTCCGGGCAACTGAGTGAGATCTCAAAAATAAAAAGTTTTATTACTGCAGTCCCTGGGTTCCATCCCCAGTACCGTGAACAAGCAAATCCAAACCAAAACAAGTAGCATCCTTGCAGCTGTTCCTCCGAGATGGGGGAGGACTCTGCTTGCACCCGCTGTAGTGAAAGGGAGAGTGAAGTGAGTTCAGAGGGCCGGGCTCCTGCAGAGTCTCCCAGCCCACGTCTGTGCGTGGGGGGCCTGATATTTTCAGGGCAAGCGGTGCCCTGAAATTGGGAGCCTCAGAAGAAACTGCGAGGAGAAGCACTCTTCCTCCTGGGCTGGCCTCCCTGAGCACCCCCCCGCCTGTCACACTTGCACCCCGAAAATAAAAATACCGAGGTGCTATCTGGAGTAGTGGCCCCAAGGTGAGCGGGATTTACTTTATTTTTTTGTTTGTTTGTTTTTTGAGACAGGTCTTGCAATGCAGTTCAGGCTGGCCTTGAACTCACTATGTAGCGCAGGCAGGCCTGGAACTTGGCAGTCTCCCTGCCTCAGGCTCACATGGTGTGCCACCACGCCTGACTCTCAAGCTGTTCTTTAAGATTTGGCTGCTGCCCCTTTATCAAGTAAGCTACTTTATGGACTTGAGCATCTTTAAGGGGTTTGGGGTGTGATGGGCCAGAAGAAACAAGAGCAGAAGCAAACCCAGGAACACAGGTGTGGAGAATCTTGGGTAACTTCGTGTCCCACAGTTGCAGTCTTTTTAAAAGTACGAATTTTTAGTTATGATTTTCCTTGTCTTCTTTCTACCTATCTTTATTTCTCCCATCTAACCTCATTTGCTCCCCGCCCCCAACTCTGATCCTTAATATCAAGGTACCTGGAGGGGCCGTGGGAGGAATATTGTCCGTGCCTGTCTCCTGAGGGTCACTGTGCCACCCATGCCCTCCCAGCCCAGCACAGATCGGTTCCCGGTGCATGATGGAGAGAACAGCCTGGGTCGCCGACCCCCATGGGGGAGCCTGGCACCTCAAAGTAACAGAGGCCAAGCAGCTGCCCTGCAGCACACACAAAGTCAGCACTGAGGACTTCAGTCAGCACGCTTTCCCGTTTTACCTCGGAAGACGACTTCTGTCGCCAGAGCTGCGGGCCAGTAGGGCTCTGGGGCCTCTGGTAACAGAGCTATCTGTGCCTACGCATCTCTTTCTGCCATGAATTACGCTTTAAAAGTTTTTAAATGTAAAAGTACACCATGCGCATTAAAGGAAATTTGCAAAATAGATAAAAGCGGGAGAGCAAAATGATTTTCAGTGAGTGTCTTATAGTGAGACTTGGAGTCTGAATTACTCTCTAACTTACAGAATTTAACAAAAAACAGACGGCAGCTATAACAGGAGCCAGAGAGCACAGCGAAGCCGGCGGTGTGGTTCCGCGGCTGTCTTGAGCCACACACTGGCTGGTGCCTTTGGCCCTGGCGGATTTAGCTCTTGGGGGGCTTTGAGGGACCCTACAGATGACTCAGATGTACCCTTCTTTAGAGTGGAGCAGTACTCTGCTGTGTATAAATGCCGCACTTTCTTTACCCACTCATCTGCTGGTGGACGTGCTGGCGGCTCCTGAGGTTTAGCTGTCATGCGCTGTGCTGCTATTATCTCGGGTGTGACAGATCCCTGTGGTGCAATGTCTTTCGCTCTTTAGGGAAGAGGCCTGGGAGGGGAACAGCTGGGTTGAATTTCTGGCCTTGGAGTTGGAGATGTAAAGACCTCCCTAGATTTCACCCCAGCCAAAGCAGAAGTCCTCTCTTATTACTGACGCGTGCCCACCCAGCCACCTGAACTCAGGGCAGGGAAGGCCGGCTCCCTCTTTGGGGCATCTTCTTGCCCGTGCCCGGCCCCATGGCCATGCTCAGGGCGGCCGCTTCTCAGTGCTCTCCAGATGACGGTGTTGAGCTGGCCAGCAGCCACTCGGTGCCCCCAGCCTGGTTCCTGTTGCTAAGACCCCGGCCGCCGTGGCTACAACATCTGGACAGAATATTCCAGATGTGGCCAGGTCAGTACAAGAAAGTGGGGCCACAACTTTCTGTGATATCTCTTCACACATGATCACAATTTTAGTTTCTGATGTACTTTAGAAAAAAGTTTATTCTTTCTGTGGAAATTATTGTCAAGCCGGGCCAACTTAGTGCTGTCCCCACCCAGTCCCTTTTATGAGCTCAGTGTTCTGTATTTATGGCAGTTAAATCTCTGATGCTCTTTATTGAGACATGGGTTTTTTTTGAGACAGGGTCTCGCTCTGTAGTCCAGGCTGGACTTGAACTCACTATGTACCCCAGGCTGGCCTCAACCTCTCAGCAATTCTCCTGCCTCAGCCTCTGGAGTGCTGGGATTAGAGAATGCGCCACCATGCTGGGCTAGACATGGTTTTTAAAGTACCGATTTTGGTATCTATTATATTAAGTTTTGAGTGTTGTGACCTTTCCCAGGCCTTCCTAGAAAGAGATCTGCAGTTCTTTGCATGGTATCTGTGAGTACCCCACCGGCTGTGCATCTGCTTCCTATTGTCCAGAACCACACAAGTTCCTGGAAGCCCCAGGCTAGCATGAGAAGATTCATGCAAAAGTTTGCCAGAATCGGACATTTTCTCACAACGCTCTACATTGCTCAGTCCGGTCAACTAAAAATGGCAATGAATTTAATGTGATACGCTGCGTTTTTATTGAACTTAGCCAGCTCCTTATAGCTATCAACTTTTTACCTAATCCTTTCCTAAATATTTTTAGCAATTAATTCTAAAATTTTGTTCTGAAAAAAAGAAAAAAAAAGAAAAAAAAAGGAAAAAGGCTTACAAATCCACAGTCTTGGGCAGCGGCGTTTTTGCTGAGACTCAGAATGGCATTTGTTTTTGTTTTTGAGACAGGGTCTTGCTCTGTGGTTCAGGCTGGCCTTGATAGCACTATGGAGCCCAGGCTAGCCTCAAACTCACAGCAATCCTCCTGCCTCAGCCTCCCGAGTGCTGGAATCACAGGCATGTGCCACCATGCCTGGCTCAACATTTTCTTACCAATGTCTTTTGACCCCTCTCCAATGTTCACTTGGACATCACATGGGTTGCCAGTCCCAGGATGCTGGGTGTCCAGTCATGGCCCGCTCAGTGACCTGCTTGGTCTCTGGCCCTGCGCTGTCCTGTCCAGTGACAGATGAGGCCAAGCAGGCAGTGAGCCAAGTACGCATCTTCAGATTTTCTGACAGCCACATTGAAAAAGTAAAAAGAAGTAGGTAAAATTATTTTAATAGTACATTTTATTTAACTTCATATCTCCAAGTTATTATTTCAACATATAATCCATATAAAATTACCAACAGGATATTTTATATTTTTATACTGTCATCAGAAACTAGTGTTCTAGGCCTTCATCCTTAGACATATGAGCCGCATTTGAGGGACTCAGAAGCCACACGTGAGGCCAGTGGTCATCACCTTGAATAGCACGGTATAGACTTACACACACTTCAAGTCCTGGACTTCCTGCTACTATGATGGCCTCTTCTGTCTTCTACTTTTTTCTTTCTTTGTTCTTTGTTTTTGGTTTTTTGAGACAAGGTTTCATGACGTAGCCCAGGCTGGCCTCAAACTCGCAAACTCATGGCGATCCTCCTGCCTCAGCCTCCCGATTGCTGGGATCACAGGCATGCACCACCATGCCTGGCATCTATGTTTGTACTTCAGTTCTGTTTTCATACCTGTTCCCCCTTTGAGCACGAAGGTCTTGCTCCCGGTCAAGCTCTTGCAAAAAGGGTGGGGTGGCCTTGCTTTCTTTTTGTCTAGGATGTTAACGAGTTAAGCACCACAGAGAAAGCTCCCGCAGGGCACCAGCATCCCCTAGCACACAGCTCTCCCTAGAAACTCAAGATGGGGGAGCCTAGAGGCCTGCCAGCTAATTCTCTCCAGATGTTTGCAAAGCAACCAAGACCAAAAGGTGGACGTGGAAACTGCCAAACATTTAATGAGGAGGGGGTGGCACAGGGGTGAGCTCAGCGCAGTGGAAGGCGGAGCCCAGGTTTGTGCAGGGGATGTGGAAGCCCCTGTGAGGGGGAGACGCCGCACCCCTACAGGGTGCTGGGGACCTGGAGAAGCTCCCCTCAGCTGAGAGGCGGGACGCTGCCCGCAGGCGTCCATAGTGTGTACTCCATAGGAAGCACGGCACCCATGCCAGACTCAGGGGACACAGTGACCCATCCAGTGAAAACACAGGAAGAGAAAGTGTCTTCGCTGTACTCATTCTGCTCTCCCAGAAACCAGACACCGGCTAAGGAGACAGTGGACCCAAGTGAAATCACGCTGGTTGCGATCATCTGTATTTAATTGTGGCACAAATAGCATAGAGTTATGGCTAAGATCATACTTGAGGAGGACGAAAAACTAATTAATAAAAAGGAGGAAGGACGAATGAGCCCATGAGCCATGCTGCTCCCTCCAACCCCCTGCAGAAGTGGCCCTGGGTGGCCCAGATTCTGTAGCCCCCGGTTGGCAAGGAGACCCGCGTCCTCCTTGACCTCCAGAGTGGCTTCCAGGCGCCCTGCAGAGGAAGAGGCCAGGCTTGGGGTGGCACACAGGGTGTGGGCAGCGTGGCCCTCGATGTGATCCCCTTAGCACTGAGGGCAGTGACCCTAACAATGCGCACGCAGTCCCCATCTCATTCGCTGTGTCCCACACACGAGGTAATCTCTCGGCCCTGGGTGTAGGGAGGCCGGGCCTGCACCATGGAGTTCCCATTCCTAGAGAGGAAAGGGCACTTGGGAAGCCAGCAGCGCAGGCACGCTTGCTTCCTGTTCTTGGGAACCGCGTGGTGGAGAATTTAGATTTCCTGAGACCACGAAACAAGGGCACAGCTGGCTTGGTGGGGCACGGGGTCTTTCTCTTGAGGAAATGGCATTTGAGCGAAGACGTAAAGTGCATAGACGCCAGCCAAAGAGAAGGGAAGAGGATGCTGATGTTCCGGACCCTACACGCGACAGTCGGCGCCACCGCAGTCCGAGAGGGGCTGGGGCCTGACAGCAGCAATGCCACTTGTGCGAGATTTTAGTTGAAGTGGTACCGACGCACCACAATTCAGCACACATGCGTGCGCACGCATACGTGTGTCTCTGTGTGTGCACGCGCATGCATACGTGTGTGCATGTGTGCGCACGTGTGTGCCTGCGCGTGTGTGTGTAGCACTGGTGACCTTCCCGGCAGTTTACTGGGAATTTCCTGGGAGAATCCAGCCGGGACCAGCCCAGGTCCCGCTGTATCACGTTGGTATGTTTTCAACATTGTGTAACAGAAAACTCGACTAACTAACAGCACTGAAGGCCGGGACTGCACACTTGTGTCCGGGAGCAGAGAGCAAGTATTTCAGATCCTGCAGGCCGTGCTGTCCACCGCAGCTACTCACTGTATCAGTGTTGCAGAAATGCAACGTCGATGGCGTAAACAGGAGCGCTTGGCCGTGTCCCGCACACCCAGCCCGGGCAGGGGCAGCGGGGCAGCTGAGGAGACCACAGCAAGTACCCAGAGGCTGTGGGAGACGCGGTTTGTCAGCGCCTCAGCTGGAGGGGCCAGCAGGAGAGGTCAGGGTCCAGCGGCAGCAGGCTGGACAGAGGAGTTGCCAGCAGGTCCTCAAGTGTCCAGTGGGGCTGTGTCAGGCTAGTTTACAGTCAGGTGGTCCAGGATCAGGGGCCAGACAGGAATTTGGGGCGTGTGGGGCCGGTGGGCTGGTTGGGCAGCAGCGCCCTGGTCCACACTTGCTGTGGCAGGGTGGGTTTGACAGAGTAAAGGACATCGCAGTGATATCAGCAGCTCTGTTCCTGGGGACCAGCATTCCAGGGACAGGCAGGAAGGCGGCATCCAGGATGACAGTGTATGCCATGTCCCTCCAACGGCACGTGCCCAGACAGCTGGCACTGTCCTCTTACTGCCCCTGACTCGCCAGAGTCCTGGACCCGGAGGGGTGTTTCAGGGACGTGGCTCGAGGAGCTCTAGGTTTCTCCTGGGGATGACACGCCTGGTGTAAAACGACCGGAATGTACGGTCGACTTAGCGAGAAGCTAGCAGCGTGTGGTTTCAAGCCTGCTCTGGCGCCACCGCAGAGCGAGAGGCTGGAGAATCGTTTCTGCTGTTCCCTGACAGTCGTGTGAACAAAACAAAGACATCAGGTTCTTGCTTTGCTTTGCTTTGTTTGGGGGTGTTTTAGAAAAACCAATGCGTGTTTATTAAATCAACAGTCGAGGGAACACACACCAGTGAGAACTGGACTCGGCTCTCAAGTGCTGGCCGAGCAGTGGCTGGTGGTGGTTAGGAGGCTGATGCAGGAGCACGCAGAGCAGAGTCGCAGGCCAAACATGGGGTGCTAAATCCAGGTCCTGCTCACTGGCCCAACGAGTCTCAAGGAGGTCCCAGAAGGACCGGGTTCCTGGAACCTTCAGAGCCTGGGGCCATCATCCAGTGCTGCTGCTCTGGCCAGGGGAGCAGAGCACCCTTGGGTGTCTCCCAGACAAGGTCTGTGTGGGCGGGAGGCCTGCCTCCCTCCCTGTCTCCCTCCCTGCCTCCTGCCACAGGACCCAGAGGACCTGTCAGAATCGCAACCCTCGGAGCGAGGGCAGAGCCGGGGGCTCCTCCACCCCTGCTGCCTGGGAGGAAGCTTTGGCTATCATTTCCTCACGCTTCGTTGGCTCCATGAACACAGCAAGGACCGAGCCTGTGTCCACCTCACACCCACACCTGGTGAAGAACGGCTCAGCGTAGCTCGTCCCTGCACCGCCTTCTGAACAGAGGAGGCGGCGAAGAGGAAGAGTGAAGAGAGGAAGAGCTGCTCAACTGGGAAGGCCACCAGCTGTGTCCTTGACAGCTGGCCCTCAAAAGGTGTGTGTTCAGAGACAGGGCTTGGGACATGGTTGGATCATGAGGCTAATTTGATGCCATTGTTGGGACACATCATTGGGGACTGGCTCCAGGGAATGAGTCAGGAGTGTGAGCTTGGGAACCATGTCTGGTCAGCGCCCCTCCTCTGTGGCTCTCTCATCCTTTCCACTTCCTGGATGCCCTGCAGCCAGCGGCCCTCCTCTGCCGCCCTTCTGAGCCATACTGTTCCTGCCTCACACAGGCCTAGAAGTAGCGGAGCCAGCCAACCATGGACCGGACCTCAGAAACCGTGAGTCACAACAGATCTTTCCTTCTCTACCTCGATTTTCTCAGGTATTTGGTCACAATGACAAAGCTGATGAACACACTGACTGTGCCCCTGGTTAACAGTGGGGCACCGGTGCCACTGAAGAGGCCCAAGACAGAGGGACTGCAGACAGCTCTGTGGCATGGGTGGCTCTCTAGGGTGAGCAGAATCCGGGCTTCCCTCTTGGGGGACTTGCGTGTGGGGTTCCTGCAGGATGCTTAACGGCACCACTCCATGCAACCTCTCTTCCCTAAGGGCTCAGAGAACCAATCTAAGGAGAAGGCTGGAGGTCAGGAAACCAGCTTACCTACAATACAGACAGACTGGGAGCCTAAAGTCACAGGTTATCGGATTCCTTCTCTTCACGCTCTTGCGAGAAGCTGGTGAAGTACGTACACATGCAGCAAAATTAGGGCTTCGGTGAGAGCGCCGTGCAGGCTGTTATAGTTAAAGTCATTCTGATTCAGCCCAGCCTTCAAACACCTACCCGGCCTCGGTCCACACCGCGCGGTGACGATGTAATGATAACCCGGGGCACCGCGGGGCGTGGGCAGATGCCTCCTCGCCCAGGGTTATGTCATTGCGTGTTACCGCTGTCTTTGCCAGAGGAAGGCAGTGAAGAAAGATGAAGAAAACATGGTTTTGGGTTTTTTCTTTTCAGTTGGAAGACATGGGATCAAATCGCAGGTCTGCCCTTCATCATTGTCTGCCTCAGTTTCCTCATCTGTGTGGGTGAGAGATTTTATTTTATTTATTTATTTTTCGAGACAGGGTCTCACCATGTAGTTCAGGCTGGCCTTGAGCTCCCTATGTAGCCCAGGCCTTGAACGTATGATGATCCTCCTGCCTCAGCCTTCAGTGCTCAGATTATAGGTACGTGCCGACATGCCCAACTGAGAGTTTTTGGTTTTCTCAAAAACAGATTTAGTGCACAGGAACACTAATCAGAGACTTAGTTTAGTTTTTAAGATTAATGTTCTCCGATTAAAATTTTAAATTGAAGACAAGTTCTTCTGTAAGTTTTTAAGTTTAGTTTCAAATCATATTAATACTGTTGTAAGTGTAGCAAATTAAAGCAGTCACCTCCAAGGGGCCCTATGACTAATATTTGGTTTCATTTATACACTTGGTTAAACACCTTCAAATATTTTAAAATGCATTTATACATTTACATTTGAATTCTTTCTTAGGATTTTGGTTGTCTGAAATAAAATAGTAAAACTTTGTTGAGTTAAAAATTTTAAGTCTAACAAATTAAACTTACAAATGTGGGGTTGTAGTGCCCTTAAGTGTCCTAATATAGTACATAAGCTTAGATTTCAAATTAAAATCCCAAATATAATCAGGTATTTGATTACGTAATTTAAGATTGGGTTGTAAGATTGTCATTCTTAGGCCAAATTCACACAAATGTCAGAAAATGCAACATTTGTATAGATTCCTTTTTTGTGCTGCTAAGGTGGAATGCAGGATTTCACACATGCTAGGCCACACCCCGAGCCCCTTACTTAGGTTCCTGAGTGTGAAATGTTATTAGTAGATAACTCTCTGCTGTCTGCGCGAACACCACGGTCAGGCACAGAGGCTGCTGTCAGCTGAGACCGAGCTGCAAACACCGGAAGACTCCTTTCCAACCTCAGCTTAGAACCCAAGTAGAACGTGGGTTTGCTTTCTGAGCTTGTGTGTCACTGTGGTGGTGACGCTTAATTGTGTCAGCCTGACTGGCGTGCAAGTTGGGTGGGGGCTTAGTAAAGCACTCTTCTAGGTGCGTCTGGGTGGTCACGGAGCGTGACTCTGGGCCGCACATGTGGCCCCAGTCCTCTCTGCTCTGGTGCTGCTCCCCTGCCCTGCTTCCTGGCTATAATGAGCTAAATAGCTGTTGTGGTTTAGCTCTAGAATATTGTTGTAGTCAGGGGTTTACAAGGGAAAGGATTTAATACAGGACACATAACTCATAGGATTTTATAATATTCACGCAACAGTCAAATGCAGAAGAGCACAGTAGATCTGTCCTCGCACTAGAGACCCAAAGAATCCAGCTGAGGGCCTGGATCCCATGGCAGTGTCCTGCATGAGTGCAACTAGAGCCCATGGCAGTGTCTTCCACGAGTCCAGCTGGAGGTCCAGAGCCCACGATAACGTCTCATGTAAGTCTGTATCAAGGATCTGCACTGGGAAGGTCCAAAGGTCAGTGGTGGAAGCTAGAAAGTCTGCCCCAGCAGGATGAAGGGTCTGTGCCAGCAGCTGAGGGATCTGCACTGGAGCCAGGAAGTGGTGCTCAAAGTAAGGACCAGAGCTCCCCTGAAGAGAACCACAGCCCTCCTCAGTGACTTCCGATGACGAGAACAACTGAGTTCTTATCAGGAAAGCCAGCATGACAAGTTTTTCCAGGAGAACCAACAGCAACACCATCTTTCCCTCCAGTTCTCCTTTTATGCTGTTAGCAACAATCCTCAGGTGGACCGTCCACACCCAGAACCATGCTGTTTCAGTTCAGCTGAGTTTTACAAGTTGACCATTAGTTAATCCACCACAAATATCCTACAAAAGTCTCGTGTTCAGAGATGGACTTTTGGAAGGTGATTGGATCATGGGGCACTGTACTCATCAAGGGTTGATCCGTTGATGAATTCATAGCCGACTGTGGTGTTAGGAGGCAGGGCCGTGTTGGAAGAGGTAAATGACTGGAACCATGGCTTAGGAGAGTATATCTCCTTCCCTGCCCCTCTCTTCTCTCACTGCTTCCTGGTTTCCTTGAGGTGAGCAGTTTTCCTCTGCCAGGCCCTTCCACCATGTTGTCTGTGCTTGGCACCAGCCAACAATGGACAGATCCCCTGAACTATAAGTCAAGTTAAACCTCTCTCCCTTTAGGTTGTGGTTGTTGGGTATTGTGTCCCCACAACAGGAAAGCCAACAAATACAGAAAATTGGTACCAGAGAAGTGGGGTCGTTGCTGTGACACTACCTGAGCATGCAGCTTAGAAGTCTTTGGAACTGGTTTGCAATTCTAGTTGGAGCTCAGAAGGACAGAATGCTGATAGGAATACAGGCAGTAAAAGACTCTGCTCAGGAAATTTCAGCTGGCAATAAGGGCCCCACTGACAGCTGGACTAGAGTCCACATGTGTTACACTCTGGCAAAAAGTTTGTCTGCATTTGCCCATGCCCGGAGAATTTGTGAGAGACTGAGATTGAGGATTGTGGATTAATTGAACTGATATAAGAAATTTCAAGGCAGCCTAATGTTCAGGTTGTGGCACACACACTGCTGGCTGCTTTTAGCTAGACTTAGAGTGAGACTCAGTAGCAAGATGCAACGCTGAAAGATGTGAAAGGTTTGTAGTTCCATAAGAAAGGAAGCACTTGTGAAGTTGGGGCCAATGCTAGCATAGCTGCTGAAAAGATTAGCATTTTAAAAAACCAAATACTTGGCATCAGGACAATGAGAAAGATACCTTGAGGGCATCCCAGGAAATACCAGACCCCACCCATCAAAGGCTCAAGGGTGCAAAACTATAAATCTCTCATTTAAAAAGAAAGCCCTAAAGTGTCTGCTCATTTGAGACCACCCAGGTAAGTGTGTCCTTGAGTTCCACTATGCAGGGACTCACAGACTTCTGCAGCCATGGTCCAAGGGAGCCTGGCTACCGTTCCTCCTGGCAATAGACATAGGTGTCTTCAATGTGATGTTTGTTTTACCAGAATGCAGAATGCAACAGTTGTGGGATCATAGAGGCTTCCACCCAGATTTCAAAGGAAGGCCTGTGAGGAACATGGAATGTCTGTTGAGGAAAAGCATAGGCAGAGAGTAGAGCCAGTCCAAGAGAGAGGCGATGTGGGCTGCAACTGGCTATGCCACAGGGATGGGGCTACCCAAAGCCTCTGGAGATCATGTCACCACAACCTGCCCTGGATGTTGGACAAGAAGCTGTAGGATTTAATGTTTGCCCTGCCGGGTTCCAGTCTTGCTTTGGTCCAATTCCTTCCTACCCCCATATTTCTCCCTTTTGAAATGGAAATGTTTACTCTGTGGCATTGTATGTTGAAGTGTTTAATTTTCTTTTTGATTTTTATAGGTACTCACAAAAGCTTGCCTTGAGTCTCAGAGATTTTGGACTTGGACCTTTTAGCAATGTTGGAACTATTAAGACTTTGGTGACTGTTAGAGATGGACTAAATGCAGAATCTTTTGGTGGGCAGGGGCAGACTGTTACAGTTTAGATCTAGAATGTCCCCCCAAAGCTCCTCTGTTCAGAGGGAGGGCTTTTGCTAGGTGATGGTCAGGGGGTGCTATGCTCATCAGTGGATGAGTTCAGAGCTGAGTGTGCTGTTAGGAGGTGGGGCCTGGTCAGAGGAGGGGAATCACAGGGGGTGTGACCTGGAAGGGTGTAGTCCCTCCCTGGCTCCTCCCTTCTGTCTCTGCTTTCTGGATGCTATGAGTTGAGCAGCTTTCCTCTGCTAGGCCCCTCTGCTATCCTGTTTCCACCTTGGAGCCAGCCAACCATGGACTAAAACCATGAGTCAAAGTAAATCTCTCCTCTTTTAAGTTATGGGTGTTGAAATAGTGTCTCAGTGATGGGAAACCTAACCCTAAAAGCAGGACCCCAACTGGATTCTCATGTTTGACTCTGTTTGGATATGTTGAATTCTGTTTATAGTTGCAAAGCAATCTTTAGAGGGTGCTATTTGTATATCCCTTGACCCTGGAATCACCTTACACACGTTTCAATGTGTAACTCCTGCCTGGAACAGTCTCTTAACCAGGATTCACGCCTCCTTGTCACTTAAGGCCTGTGAGTGTCCTCCCAGCTACTTCCAAGTTCCCAGAGCCACACAAAACTTGCTATTGATATCGAATTCATTCATGGAACACTGGCCATTGAAATGTTCACTGATTGGGTTTCCAACATCTCAGGGCCTCACTGTGATCACAATATGCGAGGTCGGTCGATAAGAAATGCACCTAGAATTGTAGTGTACATCTCACAAGGTTACCGTTGAGGATTAGCATGGATCGATGTCAAGTACTGACTCCAGCAAGACGCGTGACAGGCACCCCATCAGCTTAGCCACTACTACTGTTTTCACAACTCCTTCGTCCTAACGTATTTTCTCAGTAACTCACCCTGCTCATCTCCTCCCTTCCAAGTTTAATTTCTGTAGTTAATTACAATCTTATTCTCCCTTGCCCAGACCCTCGACTGCATTGGCCCTTTCTTTCCTCATTGCCCCAGTGGGGCAAAGCAGCTGCCTGTGTGATCCATCTCTCCACCCCTTCCCACCGCTCCCGGCATCTCCCTTCAGTGCTGTCTGGCAGTCCTAGTGTGTTTTTATGATTCACCCACTTTCCTGCTGTCCTCAGCAGCTATCTCCCGTCTTCTCATCACTCCCAAACTTCCACTCTTATTCTGAGCTTGTGAACTGGTGTTGGAGTCACTGAGAAGCCAAAGCCCGTAGGTGTGCACTCGCACGCGTCCCATCGCCACACACACCTGCCCTGCGTCTGCACCCTTTCCTCCCGGCTGAACCCAGGCCTGACCAGCTCCTCTGTGTGGGCTGGATCTCATCCCTTCCTGTCTATTTGAAAACTCCTCCCTCTCATTATCAGACTTCTCCTCTCTGACCGATCTTTCCCTGTGGGGACCACCTGGACGGCCGTCCTTGAGAGAAGAGCAACTATCTCCATTTTGGCTGAACCTGGCCCTAATTCCACCTATTGATATGTACAGAGCTGGCTAGGACTTTTCCTTATCTCTTCAATTGGCTTTAGGCAATGCAAATCGGTCCAGCCGAGGTGCTGATGTGTAGTCTTTGAAGCAAGGCGACAGGCCTGTGTTTCCCCGCCCTTTGCTCCCAATACATGGTTGAGCCTGGCGGGATGGAGAGCCGTGCTCCAAGCTGTCGGCTGGGATCGAGCCTCGAGAAAGAAGCTATGACTTCCCAGGGCAGAAAAGATTACACATCAGAGCTGAAGCACCGACCCCAAAACATTAGATACTGCCTTGAACTGTGTTATGCAGATTACTCCTTCTGCATATCCTTCCCTCTGCATTTGCAAAGGTGATTTTCAGGCCTAGCCCAGCTCATGAGACTCACGTACTTCCCGCCACTCTCACAGTCACTCATCCCCGATTCACTCCCCTCCTTCAGAATTAATAAAACCCGGGTTCGGCCCTGGGTCGTGGCCTTTGTCCCAGTAGCCACCATCTTGGCTGGACTTAGGACCCCTTGGCTCCCCACAACTATAAATATGCCTTAGTGTCTTTATTCTCGCCGTGGGTTGCATTGGATGTGGTAGATTGGAATTAACTCGGTAGAATTCCAATAACTTCCTTTTGGGTTTACAAATCTAACTTCCTGGACCGTGAAGAGAACCAGGAAGGGCTCTCTATATTTCCCGTTAGACTACAGGACTGCCATTACGTTTTCTGTTTTTAAATCTCCCTTTGACTCTATTTTTTTGTCTAATAAGTACTTTCTTTTACTTCCTTTTACAGCAAATGAGTTGTCGCCATTCTCTTTCCTCCATCTTCTCCTGATCATTTTTCAGTCAGGCTGTTGACATTCCACTTATTGAGGCCACGAATCACCTCTATTCTCAAAATCTCAGTCAATTCTCTGGCTCGCTTTGCTTGATCTTTCTGAAGAATTTAATACTGTTGCCCTGTTGGCAGCTTTTCTCAGCCTGCCCTGTGATTTCTCCTTTTCTCCCCGATCTGTGAATGTTCACTGAAGAAACTCAAACCTTTCACCTGCACCCCTTTCTCTCTACTCTTTTCCCCTTGGGGCTATGGCTGAGTCTGACGATTTCAGTCCTATCTGCACTATCTCTACTCCCAGACTTACGTCTCCATCGTGAACCTCTTGTCCACCCAAACATTTCTGCATGGAAGTCTCTTGGACACCCTGAACTTGACACTGCCCAAAACTGAGGTCCGGAGCTTCCCCTAACAATCTCGAGTCTCCCATAGTCTCTTCCATCTCAGTAGGCAGCAGGCGGACGCATCCTTCCAATTTACCTGAAACCTTGGGATCATCCTTAACTCCATTCTTCTTCCTCCAACTGTGGGGAGCCATAAATGACCCAGCTTCACGTCTGAGCATGCGCCCCCCCGCCCATCCTGATCCTACGTCACCCATTAGACCCTCCCACCGTTTCCCTCAAAGAGATATAAGCCCTGGCACTTCCGCAATAAACGCTCTCGCTCGACTTCCCTGATCTGTGTGTGTGTGTGTCTTCTTTCTCATCCCCATACCATCGCCCGGGTTCGCGTTCCTGCCCCTGGGAGGCCCCGCTGGTCGGAGTCTTCTTGGGCCACAACACAACATTTGGCGCCCAACGTGGGGCCCGGGAAAGATGGATCCTATGAGGGATCACCCTGTAGGGCGATAAATGCCAACGATTGACCGGTCTTTAGTTTCATTTTCATGAGATTCCTTTCTCAGTGATCCGTACGCCAACTCCTTTCTTCGCGTCTGAATCACGGTAAGCATACAGGGTGCAAAATGGGACAAAACCTCTCCGAGCACGAACTTTTTACTAAAGGGGTCTCTGAAGCGCTCAGAGTGAGGGGAATAAAAGTCACCCTGCGGCAATTGACTGATTACTTTTCCTTTATAAATAAGGTTTGTCCATGGTTCCCCTTGGAGGGCACCATTAACATCAGGCTCTGGGACCGCGTGGGTGACGCACTCCAAGATTATTATCAGGTTTTCGGGCCAGAAAAGGTTCCGTCACAGCCTTCGCTTATTGGACCCTAATTTCAGAACTATTACGGACACAGCCCAATAACCTTCAACCATCACAGGCTCCGGCTCAGCCACTGGGTCAACCGGTTGCCCCCCCAATTACTGATACCCCATCCCTAGCCCTCCACCCTCTGTAGTTCTCCAGATGCCAGAAGAAAAAGATGGCCGTTGCTCTCCTACTTCCCCCGTACCCACTTCCGCCTTCTTTAACGATAGTCACCCGCCATCTTATGAGACAGACCTCCGCCCGCCATCTTGTCCTGGGTCTCCACCGTTCGATGGCCTGTCATCATGTCCTAAGCCCACGCAGCCTCCTGCACTTTACCCCCTCTTCCTGACCCCCCGCCTTTCTCCTTACCTCCACAAATACCGCTGCCCTCTGCCCCCCACCTCCCCTTGTTGCGCCCACCTTTTCAGTTAACTTCCCCTCCCTTCACCCTGCACCTACTGCCACACCCATGCAAGATCAATTTCTCAGTTCGCTTCTGGAGCGCATCTCCCTACTTGAACGTAAGGCTCAACAGGATCATCTTAATTATAAGTTATCTCTTTCTCAGCCCTCTCCCAAGTTACATGCATACCCCATCACAGAGGTACAACAGGCCCCCACGGCGGAGGGACAACCGGCCCCTCCGCCCCAGCGCGCCAGGGTTCCCTTCCCTTTAAATTCCCTCAAAGAACTCAAAATGGCAGTCACCCAATATGGCCCCACCGCTACCTTCACCCTTGCGGTCCACGACAGCCTTTCCCAGGGATGGGTCACCCCAAATGAACATAAGGAGTTGGCAAGGGCCGCTCTCTCTGGGGGTGATTTTCTACTCTGGAAGTCTAATTTTCTAGATCAATGTGAAATAATCTCCAAACAAAACCAAGAGAGACAGCCCCCCAACCCAGTTACCTTTGCCACGTTATCCGGAACGGGTGATTTTTGCACTGATGAACAACAAATGGGCCTTAACCCTCAGGCGTTTGCCCAAATCTCCCTGGCCGCAAGTAGAGCCTGGCGCAAGCTTCCATCAAAGGGAGAGGGTCCTACCTCTCTTACCAAAATTCGGCAGGGTCCTACTGAACCCTTCTCCGACTTTATTGGCAGGCTCACCGAGGCTGCAGATCGCATTTTCGGAGAACATGAAAATAACAATTCTCTCATAAGACAACTCGCCTTCGAAAATGCTAATCCCACTTGTCAAGACATTATCAGACCCCATTGACATACGGGCTCTATTGAACAGCTTATCCGTCTGTGTGCAGACTTTGGCCCCTCATATCAACAAGGAGTAATGTTTGCCTCTACGCTCCAAAACACCCTACAAAAGGTCTTATCTTTACAGATAGCTGGCCCACATGATAATAAAAAACCCCCCGCCCACCTTCGTTGCTTCAAATGCCACCAACCAGGACATTTCTCAAAGAGCTGCCCTCTTCGCACAGCCACCCCGCTCCCATCTCTCCCTCAACCTTCAGGCCTCCTCCTTCGCCACAGCCCTCTGGAAAGATCCCCTCACTAATCAATGGCATGGCCCTGACCCCGCCCTCATATGGGGAAGGGGCTCAGCCTGTATCTATTCTCAGGCTGACCACAATGCACGCTGGGTACCCGAGCGCCTTGTAAAACAACTTAATAAACCTGCCCAGGGAGGCGCCCCTGAGGGTTAATATTTTTCCTTTATAGATGTTCCCGTCAAGCTTCCTGTATGTTCTTGTGATGCTCCCGGCGACCATCGGTAATCATCAACATGCTTCATTCAGGTGGACACTCAGGCACTGGGGGGACCAAAAGATACTAGGCGCGGCTTGGATCTACTATTCCTCAAGGAGGGGGGCCTCTGTGCGGCCCTCAAAGAAGAATGTTGCTTCTACATTGACTCCTCTGGTGTTGTCCTACGCGCTATGGACAAATTAAACGATGCCCTAAAAAGAGAGAAATAGCCAGAACGCAAGCCTTATTCCCCAGCGCCGGGTTCTCCACTGTGCTCCCCTACCTTGCCCCCCTTTTTGGCCCCCTTGTAGTTGTGGTCCTCGCCTTGACCTTTGGTCCCTGCCTATTCAAGAGACTCATTGCCGCCGTAAAAACAGATGCTGATGAGTACAAACAAGCCGAACCATATGATGATATTCAGGCCCCAGCATATAAGAATGTTGGCCAATGACGGGTAAGATGGAGTCACAAGTCACTAACACTCTCAGGACCACCCAAGACAGAGCGCCACTCTTCGCTGGGACGCTGGCAATGCTAGTGGTTAGCTCAATGACGGGTAAGGCCTGAAAAATCAAATGCGTAAAAACAAAAAGACTTGCAGTAACCTCCACAACCTAAGACAGGCCACATTCAGGGTCATACAAACATTCATGGTCGGCAGTATTCTCATTTGGAGAAAAAGGAGCATATGTGGGGAGCCATAAATGACCCAGCTTCACGTCTGAGCATGCGCCCCCCCCGCCCATCCTGATCCTACGTCACCCATTAGACCCTCCCACCGTTTCCCTCAAAGAGATATAAGCCCTGGCACTTCCGCAATAAACTCTCTCACTCGACTTCCCTGATCTGTGTGTGTGTGTGTGTCTTCTTTCTCATCCCCATACCGTCGCCCGGGTTCGCGTTCCTGCCCCTGGGAGGCCCCGCTGGTCGGAGTCTTCTTGGGCCACAACACAACATCCAACCTGCTATGATGTGAATGTTTGTGTCCCTCCAAACTCATGTTGAAGGCTGGGCGTGGTGGTGCAAGTCTGTGATCCCGGCACTTGGGAGGTTGAGGCAGGAAGATTGCCGAGAGTTGCAGGCCAGCCTGGGGCCCATAGTGAGTTCAAGGCCAGCCTGAACTACAGAGTGAGACCCTGTCTCAAAAACAAAAACAAACAAAACTCATGTTTAACTTAACCCTCAGTGCAACAATATTAAGAGTAGGGCCCCTGGGAGGCGGTTACGTGGTGAGGACAGCACCCCATGGTGGGACTAGTGCCTGAGCAAAGTGCTGGGGGCAGAAGCTGGGCCCTTCCGCTTCCGTCTGCCCCTCCCTGTGCAGTCCATCCTCCTGGAGGACACGGCAGAGGGGTGCCACCTGGGAAGCGGCAGGCACCCCTCATGAGGCTGAGCCTGCTGGGGCCTGGAGCATAGACTTCTGGTCTCCAGAGCTATGTTCCTAAGTTTCTGTGCTGTATAAAGTATCCGGTTTCAGGTATTTTGTTATCATAGCAGGAGTGGACTAAGACACAACCCATATCTGATCCATTAGCAAATCCCATCAGCTTTATATGAAAAATGCAACCAAAACCCAACCATTTCTTGCCACCTCTGTGCAACTCGACCCTCACCAGGGTTGATAACAGTGGCCTCAGCTGTTCTCCCTGCTCCCATCTTTCCCATGCCATCCCATTCTCAACAACCAGCCTTAGTGTCTTTAAAAATTTAAGTCAAGTTGCATTACTATTCTTTGAATAACTTAATATCACATTTAGAGAAAAAGTCAAAGACCTTACAGTGGCACCGGAGCTCCACACAGCGTGAAAGCACCTCACTTCTGGGGCTCGTGTATCCTCCCTCTTCGCTTCCCTGCTTCTTCCATCGCCCATGCATTCAGACAGGACGGGCCAGGTCATGCTGAAGTAGCAAGCAACCCCAAGTCTCAGGAGTTTAGAACAAATCATAACACTGGTCCATTTTTGTTCTCTGTGACATCACGACAGGAAAGCCACTATTGGGACATCGCCAAGGCAGAGGGCAGAAAGAGCAGACTCACTCGCCAGCTCCACACGCCACACAGTGTCCATTGCTCCCGCCATGTCCCATCAGCAGAGCAAGTCCCCGGGCCTCTAATTCCAACTTAGCCAGGAAATACAAGCTTGTCATGTGCCTAGAGGAGAACCAGAGATTCGGATGAGGAGGACTGTAACATTAATAGCTGCCATGGCCCCATCTCCCTAAACACTTCCTCAACCACGCTATCAAAATTTACAAGCCTTCTTGCCCACTTTGCAGCACCTTCGTTCCTCCAGTCTCCTGCATTTACTTCTGTAGAATCCATCGCTGTCCACGTGCTGTTTGCGTGTACCATAGGTGCAATACAGGCCTATTTGTCTCATTCATTCTACCTCCCTCTCTGTTAGACTTTAAACTCCAGGAAACCAGACGGTGCCTCTCGTGCAGTGCTGCATCCCCAGCACCTACAACGTAACGGCCTGGCGGAAGCCACAGACGGGCGTCTGCTGGGTACATGAACACATGGCAAGGGCACAGGCGGTCAGCAACCCACACGAAATGCGCCATGACTGCAGCCGGGCAGGCTCAGATTTGGCTGGAATCAAGGCTAACCCTACTCATGCAAGCAAGTTTCTAGCGCAGACCTCTTGTGCCAGGCTCTGGCCATCGAGGCGCCCATGCCTGTCCCCATCCCAGACATTCCAGACACCTGGCGAATCCTCTCCAGCGACTTCTTCCAGCGGAGGAGCAGGCGCTGCTCAGCTTTCATGGAAACGCGTTAGAATCCATCCTCGGCGGAGACCCAGCTGAAATCCAGGTGTCCCATTCAGGAGGATGAACATTGCCTGGTTCTCCCGCCTGAGCCACTTGAAGCGCGTCCCACGTGCAGCGCCCGAGGAAGCGATGAAGCTTGTGGCGTCTTCGCTTGACTCATCTTCCTCTGCTCCAGGGCGGCCTGTTTGTGTCACAGCTTCAGCAATGGATCCAACCACACGTTTCTCCTTCATAATTCAGCGGTCCCTCAACAGGCCCTGCCTTCCTCAGAAGACCCATGTGGAAATCATGTTCTCATGGCGTCGATCACGCCCAGCAGAGGGTAGATGTTCTGGGGCAGGGCTGTTGGGGGTCCACCAGCCTCTTAAGGCAAATCTTAAGGAAACTTAGGCCGGAAATGTACACATAAATGTCCTACTCAAGGCTCGCTGGCTTCCCCAAGTACAGATACTACTGCTGAGCGAGTCCACATTGTTTATTGATTGACTGCTTGATTGTGAGACAGGTCTTGCTGGGTTGTCCAGGCTGCCCGCAAAGCCCTGATCCTCCTGCCTCAGTCTTCTGTGTAGCTGGGATGATTAGGCCTAACTCTACCAGGATTTTTTGTTTAAACCATATCCAGGTGTGGAGAATACTTGAAGAAGCAGTGAGTACATCTGCGTATGACACAATTTGCATGAAAGGACACAGCCTCAGCCGGGCATGGTGGCGCATGCCTGTAATCCAGCACTCAGGAGGCTGAGGCAGGAGGATCACCATGAGTTCAAGGCCAGCCTGGGCTACATAGTGACAAAAAAAATTGTCTCAAAAAAAAAAAAAAAAAAAAAGCCTCTTCAGGAAAATCCTAGGTGAAACTCCGGTGAGAGCTGTCTTGCCCCTGTGTCTTTGGTTATGTTTCCCTGTGCTTCTGAGCCCATTTTTGTGGCTCCCCGCTGCCTATGGGGAACACGCAGTCCTCCACCTGGCACCTGCTGTGGACCCTTCCTCTCCTCTCCCGCTCCCCACGTTGTCCTCGGCACTGTCCTTAGAACCGAGCTCAGCCCTCTCACAGCCAGGGGAGCCATGCTGCAAGCCCTCGGCCACGTGCAGGCTCCTCCTCCTGCAGGCATCTGACATCCCACACTCTGCGACCCAGAGGCCCCGAGTGCAGGCTCTGACCCACCTGCCAGCCTGGGCGGCCTGGCCTGTGACAGTCCTGGCCCCTGGGAAGGATGGGGAGGCCTAAGGAAACCTCTACTGACAGATGCAGGGTGGAACTCAGCTCTGGTGGTGTGGTGTAAGCGTGAGTTCAGGGATGCCCGCCTGTCCCCAGATGAGGGCTGCCGGCCACAGCTCTTAGCTTTGCCTTGACCCAAAGCAAACTTGGTCATTCCGGTGCCTGGGCTTTCTCCTCCATTGCTTAGTCCCTGCTGCCAGCCGCCATGTCACCAACCCCACCAGTCCTGTCCCTGTGCAATTCTCTATGAATTCAGTGTTTTATGTTATAGTAGTTAAACTTCATGTTCTCGTTGCCAAGCCGTTCTCTCTCAAGTAAAGACTTTGGTATCCATCATGTTAGCTTTTTGAGTCTTTGACTTTTTTGGCTGTGGAGCTATCTGCTTCCCATCACCCAGCACAACACACGCTTCTGAAACAGCCATGAGCCTGGCCTGAGAAGATCTGTGCGATAGTTTGCAGACATCAGGCATTTTCGTGTAATTCCCTACATCTGTCAGTCCAGTCACTTAATTAAAAATGGTAATGAATTTTAAGTGGTATACTGCATTTTTAGTGAACTCAGCCAGTTCCTTCTAATCACTGACTCTTTTCCTTAAAAAATGTTTTAGCAATGATTCTAAAATGCCTTGGACCCTCACACACAGGGACTCGCTTGTTTCTGCTCCTGGACCGGGCTCTCGAGGAGCAGGGAGCTGGAGGGACCCCGTGCGCTCCAGATCTTTGTCCTCCCCCACTTTTCTGGCTCACAGAATTTCGATAACAATTATATTTTTAACTTAAGGGTCAAGCATGATCTTGGGCGTCTTATGGATGTTAACCCCGAGTCCTCACCTGTCTTACAAGGTGGGTGTTATTATTACTCACTTTACAACCAGGCAAACGAAAGCAGAGAGGTTAAGGCAGAGTTCACACTCCTTATCTGTTTGTTTTCTTAGCTTGTCATTGGAGGAAATCTCAAGTATGTAGTGAAGTAGAGAACTGCATCACAAATCCCTATGCGCCCATCGGTCATCAGTGGGAACGATCAGCAATTCCCGGCCAGTCTCACCTCCTCCGTGCCTGTCTCCTTTCCCTCCCTCGCCCCGAGTTATTGTGAAGCAAATCCCAGACCTCGTATCATCTTGTTCTGGAATACTTCATGCATCACAAAAACGAAAAGCTACTTTTCTGTGAGTCTTCTGTTATGACATCGCCAGTCACTAAATATTAATGTTTCCTCATAAAATTTGAAAATGGGGAAAAGCTGAGGGCCGAATATAAAGATCACCTACAATTTGATTTCCTAGGCATGACAGCTGCTAAGGATCGGCTATTTCTGTCTCCCCAGAATCCGCGTTGAGACCTGGCACGTGGAGGGCCCCTCGGGGAGCGACTAGGCCGTAGGGCAGGGCCCTTGGGAACGGGAGGGGCTTCATCAGACCCGAATCTGCTGTGCCTGGGCCGTGAGACACCTGTGTCCTTGTGCATCCGCCCCCCTCCTGGTGTTCTGTGCCAGGGTAAAGACAACAGTCGACACCAGCTGTTCACTTTCTTTCTGTGCTGTCTTCGTTTGTTCCGAGCATGAGGCTGTATTTTTCTGCCTGTCACAAGCAGAGCATTTCCATACCCATGGAACCATGGTCTTGGGTGCAGGCCCACTCCGTCCTCCTTCCTGCTGGGCCCTTTAGTTGTCCCAGGAGACTTGCCTGCCTGTGAACTTCATTCCCTGCCACCACGGTGACCAGTGTTTGACCAGCATTTGACAACGTCCCTGACTAGACCAGGGTGCACTGGGGCAGGGGCTGTTTTTAACTTGTTTTTGTATCTCTGGAGCTTATATTATTATAAAAAACAATCTGGCAGAGCTTGTTACTGCAGGAGGATGTTGAACTTGAGAGTGTGTGTAGCATGCAGCCTTCCCTTTCCAAGGGTCCAGGGGAGAAATCTTCCTCAGATCCCAGGGGCAGTGAAACCATCGAACTCCTGAACAACAGGTGTGCTCACCTTGCCAGATGTCAAGGCAGTTGGAATATGAGTTCATGTGTCCGTTTTTGCTTTGGTTATGATCTGGCTCAGAGCCAAAGTCATGGTTCTGTCCTTGGGAAGCTTTTGCAGTTTTCAAAGCCTCATCCTTCACACTGTCCTATTTTCTATTCACCACAAACTCTTTATATTTGAAAAAATCACATGGTATCAGGACAGAACCATTTTTGACATTCATTCATGAGGCTTCTCCTCCTTCCATGAAGGTGGGTGAAAACTGTGCCCGCCTGCTTCAGGGGTTGCCCAGTTATGGTGCCTCCCTTTTGGATTGATTTATAAATGTCCAGAGCCTTTGAGGAGGGTGAGCTGGGGTCCTGGGTGAGAAAAAGGGCATCTGAGGGAAGCTTGGCAAGAAAAGGAATTCTCCCAGGCTGACAGGAGATTCTAGAACCTGCAGATTTGCAGGTGTAGAGAAAGCAAAGGTGAACAGAGCTGCAGAGAAGTGGCCAGATCCCAGGTGAGCAGGGGGCCAGGCCGGGTGGGGACAGGCACAGCAGGGCAGTGTGGACCTAGTTCCCACCTCCTCAGAGCCCCAGGTGCAGAAAACCGTGGAGGTCTGGCATTCACGTAAGGGTGGGGACCTCAGATAGGATGGAGGCCAAATTCTCACCTATCCGTGCTTGGGTTAGAAGTGATGTCTGATTTATAGAAGACAGAAGAAATACAATATTTCTTAGATACGCAACTTTTCAAATGGGGACTCGTATTTACCGAAGCACTTACTGCCTTCATGAAAGTCATCCAGATCCTTGGGGAGTCAGAGGGTCTATAAATAAACAGAGAAGAAAACTGTCATTACTACGGAGGAAATGTGTGCGTTCGAGGGCAGATCTGTCGGCATTTTATACTTTTTCCCTTGGTCTCTCTGGTCACATCCCATCGTTCTGACAGCACCTGTCCTGCCGGAGCCTGCGCATCCCAGGGCCAGGGCTGTCTCCTGTGAGTGCAGGTTGGTCTGCGTCCTTCCCTGCTTAACGTTCGCCATTCAGTCCACTTGACCTCAGGATGAAGTCCGCCTCTGCAGAAGCCTCTGTCATTTGCTTATCTACCTCCTACCACTTCCCACTCCTACTCCAAGTTCATCTCAAGGAACACTGTCCTCTCTGCTGTCCCATGAACGCACAGACTCCTTGTGTTCCTCTGGTCCTCGCTGTCACAGTCCTTCCAGGGACCATCACCTCCTCGTGCACTCTTCCCAGGCATCTCCATCGTCCAGACCAGATGCTTGTGGCATCTGCAAACATATGCATGCACAGTAACATGGGAGCAGGAAGTCATTTCAAGGAGGGTCATGGGGGTTGAGAGGAAACAAGGAAGAGATCTGCAACTGTGGCCCACACTTCGTGGCAGGGCCTGAGTGCAAAGTGGCTTGGAGGCAGTGTGGGCCTCATGCCCCAGCCAGAGGCCACTTATCTCTGCCCCAACAGCCCATCTCTATTTCCTCCCATGGTTCAGCTGGTCACAGCCACCAGCCAAATGTTCCCTTTGCGCAGCCTCCCTTGCAGCTAGGTATGGTCACATGTCTGATGTCAGGCCAGTAGGATGTCAGTGGAGTGACAGGCGGGCACTTCCATGTCCCCACTTTGAAGGCAAAGCTGCTAACTCTGACTTTCCCTTGATCCCTCCCACAGGCTGGAGTGCAGAGGTAGACGAGGAAGGCTGGATTCCTAAGAGCCTGGCCAGGCTAGAGCAGTGTTCTGTGGAGTGCGGTTAAGGCCTCACGTCAGTCAGGTTTTTACAGGTGTTCTACCTGCAAGGGTGCTGTGGGGTCTTCCCTTGGGAAGAGGAACTTGGAGTAGAGAAGCCGTGTGAGAGCGCAGGTCACTGCAGGTCACTGCCCTGTGAGTCCTGTGAGCTTGCACCGTGCCCATGAAAGAATCAAGTCTTCTACCGCACACGACCGTCGACTGCTACGGAAGGAGGGGCCAAATAACCCCACTTAAATGGAAGTTTGCTCCCCTTCCTTAGGTGTTTTTAAGGCCCAGAAACATAGAAGAAAGGGAAAACCAGGAAAGGAGGAAGAAAAGCAAAAAAAAAACAACAACTCTCTCCCTTCCACTGTGGACAGTAAGTCTCCTCTGTGGGGACAGAGACAATGCAGTTGGCTTTAAACTAGGTCAACTGGATTATACTAGATATTTTTGTATCTGAAAATGACCATAAAGTTGTACCTAAAATGTCTTTTTAGGTGAGATTTACCAGAGCATTTTAGGGGAAGTCACTGAAAAAATATTTTGCATGTTTGAACTCTAGAGTCTAGACCATTCAATAAACTGGCTAAAAACCCAAAAACAAAAACAAATTTCCCCAACCTGAATGAGAATTCCAGCTCTCTCTTACCCTAATTTGGCTGCAGTTTTCTGCCTTATGGAAAAAAACAGTACAAAAAAGGGAAAGACAGAGAGGTCGGGTTGGTTGGGGTGGGGGACACCAGTGGCCTAGACTTGGGACACCCCAGGGCAGATGAGCAGCAGCATGTGGGGCCATTGCAAAGCACTGCAGGGGCTGGAGGGTGAACACCTCTGTGCCACTCGTGACGCACCCAGGTTTGTGGGATGCGCTCCCTGGGGTCACATGCTGGCCTTTTCTGTCCTTTATTCACTTCCTGCCAGGACACTTGGCAAAACAACTGGCTGGTAAATTTGGGCAGAATGAACTGGGCATGTTCAGCTCAGGTGCTTGCTTGTTCTTCTGGGAGTCACCCATGCCATTTCACCCCTCCATGGAGGCCTGGGGGCACAGGGGGCTTGGGGCTCCCCGAAACTGGGAGGCCAAGTTGCCTGATGCCGACAGCAGGAGGTGCTGTTCCTCAGGCGAGGGCCACGTGCTGTGGTTTCGCTTTCCTCAGGTGATAGTCTGGCTTCATTCCATCTGGGTGCCTTCTTTGTGTTATTTCTCCACGGGTTCAGACCTTGCATAGAAGAAAGGATTAACGTTACTGAACCCCTTCAGCCCAGCCGGGGCACATGGATATGGTTGATCTGAGCCAGAGCAGGATCTAGATGGCAGAAACCAGGGCTAGAAGACATTCTGGCCTCACCATGGAGCCTTAGAGAGGCAGGGAGGAGACGGGGCTCGAGGATGCCATGTGGCAGCTGAGGACTTGTAAGAGAGCAGATCAAGGGGCAAACTCCTAAAGTCACTCAACCCCAGCCCCGTCCACTGAGGAAAGAATCAGTCTGCAATCAATGCTTGAAGAATCCCTGGTAGGTGAATAAGGCCATGCCAGGTGAAGACTTCCTGAGAGGGGGCTAACACTCCACCAGGTGTTGTACAGGGCTTGAGGGAGAGGTTGTCTAACACCCAATAAGTTTATAATCTAATACAATTTAATGAACTGTCAACTTTTCTTCCTGCCATGAAAACCATGTTTTCCTCAGAGGTTTCTACTCAAATTCTTTCCAATTTTACCTTTCTTGCTTTATTGATTCTGCAGTCTGGTGGAGACGGTAAAAGATTAGATTTATTTAGAGGAACCAACCAGTGAAATCCAGCGGACCCATTTGAGTCCTGTGGAGCAGCTGGGGCTTCTCCGAGATGCGGAGTTTGGAAGATAATCACGAATCAGTGTAATGAAACGGGGAGATAGGAGTAGGCATTACTCTCTTTGCTGTGTTCCCCCGCCCAGGGGTGGAAAAGCCTGAATTCAGCGCAGTTCTGGTCCGAACTAAGTGTTTCATGATGCTGTTTGTACAAGTTCTCGTTACAACACGGCTAACAAGGACCAGACTGGTTGCGGTCGAGTTATGTTCACATGTTGCGGGCTACATATTTGTAAGTAGGCCAGATTGTGGTCTTAATTGGGGTCACTTGGGGGGTTGGGGTGGTGAACAAGGTCACTCCATTTCACTTCTGTGGTTCCTCATTAGTCATTTCGCACGCCAAAGCGCAGCAAGCGTGACGAGGCCAGATAGGATATTCGCTCTGGGACAAACAGCAGGCTTCCAGCGCACGCAAGGCAGTAGATGATCTGAGGTGTCAACAATAATTTTCCTCAAACTTGTGGAGTCCTTTCAGAAGGAGGACTCAGGCGTCAGCACGGAGCACAGAGGACACGCTCGGAGGCAGCAGGTCTGCGTTCACTGCGCCGCCCCGTACTCACCCTCTGGGACTTCAGGTAGGCGCCCCTATGACCGTGTCTGTCCCCAGAGTCCCTGGGTTGGAAACTGAATCCCCGAGGCGGTACTCTTGAGAGGTGGGACTTCAGGGTGACTTGTGAGGAGGCTCTGCCTAGGGCTGGTTAGAGCCATCCTCTCTGGAGTGGGTTCCCGGCACAAGGAGGTGGGCTCCGCTTCGCGCCCGTGCCCTTGTCCTTCTCGCTTCCACTGCGGGTGGTGCGGCCGGAGGGCTTCGGGGTGCTGCACCCTTGACATCGGATGTCCCAGCTGCAGGGCTATGAGAAGTAAGTGTATTTTCTTTACAAATTACACAGCCCATGGCGTCCTACTGGATCGACACAGCGTGGATGAAGACAGACCCTCACCTTTCTGAGCCTCAGGTTTCTCTTAAGTAAAGTGAGTTAAGAATACGGCATCTGAACCCCAATTAAGTGAGAAATACCTCAAGAATCAACAAATGGGATCACATCGAATTAAAAAGCTTCAGCTCAGCAAAGGAAACAACCAACAGAGTGAGGAGACAACCTACAGAATGGAAAAATTTTGCCAGCTACTCCTTAGACAGAGGACTAATATCTAGAATATAGTACATAAAGAACTCAAAAATAAGACTCCTAAAAATAAAAGACCCAATCAAAAATGGGCAGCTGAAATAAAGAAGTACAAATAATAAATACATGAAAAAACACTCAGTATCGCTGGCCAGTAGAGAAATGCAAATTAAAACAACACTGAGATTCCATCTTGCTCCAGAAAGAATGGCCTTCACCAAGAAATCAAATAATACCAAACCCTGGTGAGGCTGTGGGGAAAAGAAACCCTTTTACATTAATGGTGGGATATAAACAAGTACAACCATTATGGAAATCAGTGTGGAGATTTCTCAAAAAACTAAAACTAGAAATTCCATTTGAGCTGGCTATTCCCCTCTGGACATCTTCTCCAAAGAGTTAAAGACATCGTATTACAGTGACACATGCACACCCATGTGCATAGCAGCACAACTCATAGTAGCTCAATCTTGAAAGCAGCCTATATGTCCATCAATGGAGGAATGGATAAAGAAAATGTGACCTCTGCCGTAAAGATACACTTGAGTCATCTGTAGGAAGATGGAGGCACCTTAAGACCATAGTGCTAAGTGAAATAAATAGATACACAGCTTAAATACCACATGTTTTCTCTTACATGAGAAACCCAAAGTATAAATAATTTAAAGAGCAAGATAAAAGATGATAAGAAACAGGGAGATAGATCTTTTGTGACTGGGAAGGCATCTGGAGATGGGGGAGGAAAAGGGGAGTGGAGGGGAAGTGGAAAGAACGAAGGCGTGTTTTGTCTGTGCGCGCTCCTCACAGTGAGCGTGATCATCGTGCACTGTAGACGTGGGCTCATAACAACTTTAGAAATTGAATATGTTGCCCATAGACTTAACTGCTATCGTGAATGTAGTTTCATGTAAAGACCTAAAGCATACGGGCACCCCAAAATGGTGGCACAGTAACTGCTAAGAGACAATTAATAGACAATCTAGCATGATTTGCTAAATAAAAGCAAGAGGAGATGGGTACTTCAGAAATATGTAGTTTTCAAAACATGATATTTGTCAAGAAGGGAAATCCTGAAGGCCTTAACGGGAAGAAGGCATAAAGCAAGCACCCACACTGTGCTGGGGGCTGTGGGATGCTGGAAGCACAAATAGTCAAGCTTCTTCCACAGGTGCCTGGGATCTGGCTGGAGAAATGGACGTCGGTGACCCAGAGCTGCGAGCCGCAGTGCAGATGCACGGGCGGCACCTTCGCCATCTGCGGTGGAAGTGAATGAACAAAGCCCGTCCTGATCAGCTAACTCAGAACATAGATCCAAGACTTTCCACAGGGCGAATGGCACCGTGAGAATCTGGGTGGACTTTGCCCAGTAAAACAACCTAATTGGTGATAATTATGAATGGCAATCATTTAAATTTCTGAAAATTGTCCTAGGGGCATGCAGCACATGGAGAAAGATTCACTTGAGAAAATGTAGCAGTTCTGGGTAAGTACGGCGAGCCCCAGCCTGCCCACGCCCTCAGGTGTGGACACCTGCTCAGGTCTGGGGGGCTCGTGGCTGTGTGTGCAGCTCCAGTTCTCTTCTCTGCACCCCGTGTCGCAGAGCCCATCATCACTGCTATGGCCCCAGGAGAGTAAGTCCCCACCCATACCACCTCCAGGCTGGCCCTAGGGGCTCCAGGCCAGGAGGGGCTCTCACGTCCCTCTCCCCACAGTGCTCCATCCTGAGTGCACAGCGGCTGAGTGCACAAGGAGGTCTAAGGCCCCAAGAGCCCACCGCCCTGTCGAGGGGGCCGGTTTCATTTAGAATGGGGTGGGGCACTCCATGCCTCAGCCATCGTTGAAAATTGTCCATATCTCGGTGGAGAGTGATTCAGAGGAAGCTGTTAGTGCCACTTTGAGACAAATGGCAGCGCGGAAGTTTGGTAGAGAGAATCCGAGGAGAAAGAGCCAGGAGTGGGTCAGGAGGGCTGTGCCCAAGTGCTGGGCTGGGCTGGGCTACTCAGGGCGGTGAGGGCAGGATATGGGGCTGACCCGGAAGTGTCCCCCATGCTGCACACGGAGTGAGTAGCCCACAGCAGATGCCATTGTCACAGAGGGATTCGTACTAATGGAGCAAGGAGTGGCCTGGAACAAGAAGACCAGTTTAAGAGTGTGATCGTGCTCAGCCCTGGCCCCTCAGCAGGCATTGGGAAAGGAAGCCAGGCTACGTGTCCTCCCTGAGTGTGGGGGTAGGGTGGGGTGAGAGAAGCCGACAAGCCACCCCTATGGTAAAGGATAAAGAAATCTACCTGAGATGGCTCATGCCAACCCAGCGGTGACCCTCCAGGGGTCAGACTAAAGATGACAACACAAGGGAGGTCTCAGGTCCATGCCCTGGATGAGCTGTTGTGGGAGCCAGGCCTCTCTGACCTGGCTACGGCGACTGCGAGTTTTGATAAAGTCATAAAGACGACTCGCGGGGTCCAGGAAGCTGTCTTTCCCTCTTTAACGTTTCTGCAGTGGGGCATCCGTGTAACAGACAAGGTCGGGATATACACTCTAGGATTGATTGGCAGCTCTTTCTCCCCAGTTGTGTCTAAAGTAATGGTGCCCATTGCAAACATGTCCCCCTAGATCGATGACACCCACATTCTCTTCACGCTATCTACAGGGCTCCTACCATGTGCAGGGCAGCTGCACTAGGCTTCAATAACACCTGCCCACTGGGCAGCACAAAGGCACAGGAGGGGCACTGGCTGAGAGGGCCAGGACTGTGCTCGGGGCGGGCAGTGGGCTGGTAAGGAAGGCTGGGGTAGGCTGGGGACCATAGTAGCCCCATCTTGAGGGAGGGTAACGTGGGAGGAGGGAGCAGTGCCAACTGGGGCTGGGGCACTGGGCACCACTTACCGTCCTACTGGTGGGTTCATTGGGCCTCGAGGGTCGTGCTGTGCACCCCACAGGCAATGGGGATTCCCTTGAGGAACTGAAGCAGGATCCCACCTCTGACGCAGTGAGGCGGGGTTGGGGTAACCTTAGACGCAGTGCTGGAAAGGCTCAGTGCCTGAGTTTGCGGGTAAGGGAGCGAAGATGGGATGAGTCACAGCTCTGGCTGGATGGCTGGCAGGGTGGGGGTGGGAGGGAAGGGGCTTGGGGAGAGAGAAGCAGAGCAGAATCCTGGGTGTACATGTTGTGTGTGTGAGGTCCGCAGGGGAAGAAGGTGGTGTTTGGGGCTCAGCGGAGTCCAGGCTGGCAGAGGGTGTAGATGGGATGGGACTTCTGTCATCGCCACCGTGGTAACTGGTGCATAATCAGTGCTCAGTGGACATTTGCCACCAGGGAGCACAGTGATTATGGAACCTGTGTGCGTGTGCGCATGTGCATGTGTATCTGCGGCTTAACACGTTTGGTTACGGTGTTCTTCGTATGCTAGGCACTGAATCAAGGCCTTGCCAGCGTTGACTTCTGTTTGCTTCTTGCAAGAACAGCACACAAAGTCTGTCCTCTCCTTCCGCCCATGTGCTCAGTCAGGATGTGGGGCCCAGAGCAGCCAAGGATCCGTCTCCTTCCCAAGGAAGGGGGTGGTGGTGCCTGGACGTGGAGCCAGGCAGCCCGGCTCCGGTTGGCCCTCCATGCATTTGCTATGCTTTGGTTGACTTTTGTTCTAAATAAGAGTTTCCTCCTTCTAGTAATTGGTAAGAGGAAAGGTTCTGCATGCAAAAGGTAAAGTTCCAGACGTTTCCAACTTTTACTGTATCTTTTCCCTCATCAAACATGCATGCATGCGATGGGATCAGCCTAAACGTCACCGCCCTGTGAGACTTTCCCTGGTCCCTGCTCTTCTTCCGGGGCTAAGCGGCCCTCCGTGGTCTCCAGGCTCAGAGCACTGCCCACGCGTGTCAAAGCACGAGTCTTAGCTTGCCAATCCTCCCTCCAGGCAGACTCTGTGTTATGCCCTTCTGTGTCCTTAAATGGCTCACAGCAGGCATGGTGTAGAGGGAGGATGTGAGGAATGCTTGCTGGCATTGAAGAATGGAGGGAGGGAGGAAGAGAAGAAAAGAAGAAAGGAAAGAAGGAAAGAGGAAAGGAAGGAAGGAAGCAGAGAAGGCAAGGAGGGAGGAAAAAGGAAGGAAGGACAAACTAGATTGCTTCTTTCACTAATGCTTGCAAGCACGGTATTGCTGCAGACAGCACTGCGCTTTCTCGAGTCTAGCCTGGCTGGGCAGTCGCCAGGTGGTGTCCGTGTGTCCTTGTGCTGAACCACATGGCCACGACCTCAGTCCCCGCCCCTCCTGCAGCAGGCGGCAGCGGCAGCGGCAGCGGCAGCGGCAGCAGAGCTTGGTACCCACCGCCTCGCACCCCCAGTTCCCAGGAGCTGGCCAGGCTCACAGAGGTTTCCGAGCTGAGCTACCTACGCTGGAGCTCTCGCTCTGGCTTCTGAGCCCAGGCCAGGAGAACCCCCGGGGGAGTTCCTTTTCTCTCCACAGCCTCAGTTTCTCCTTCTGGATGTGATGAGGCGTAGGCTGCTCAGAACGTCCACCCCTCGGCCTCTGTCCTCCAGAGCCCCATCTCCATCAGTCCTTGCCGTGCGTTTACTCTGGAACAGGATTAGCTCTCGGGATCTCCCGGGTGTGGTTAGCGTTTTTATGTGTGTGGGGATCCATTTCTCCATTGTGCGGGTGACGAAAGGGCAGCAGCTATACTATCTCGTTACAGGGCTTCACTTTATTTAATAAAAAAATAGCCCTGCTCCACTTAACAAAATTACCCTCATCTCCTCACCCCCTGAACCCCTGATCTGCGGTTTCAGTGCTTCTTGCCATAATAGCTTTCCATGGTTTGCATGTGATACGCGTTAGCTCCAGAATCTGCTTTCAATTCAGTCGTTTTGCTATGAGCCATTTGTCACCCGATGTTGACAAGCATTGTCACGATGCCATCTCCCCCTTTGTTTATATGCAAGTGCCTCAACTAAAATGATTTATTTATGCTTTAATTAAAATTTGTGGATAGACCAGTGATTTTTAGTAGTGACTTTTCTAATTTGTGGGCTCTAGAAAGAAGAAAAATCAATAACCTGATACCATTTACGTTTTCACGGTGGCTTCGGGCATTTGAAATGCAGGCTGCCACTCACCAGCCGCCGGCTCTGCAGAACGTGGTCCTCGCCACACAAATCCTCCCGGGGCTGGAGGTCCACACCTCAGTCGCTTCCCTTTGTGTTGGCTGCAAGTAGGTGTTTCATGCTTTCTGTTCTCACGGTCTTCATGGCAAGGCACAAGGCTCAGATTAATATTGAAAGTAAATTGATGGACTGAGTTTTATAATACTTGACCCAATCCTTAACCACTGCTCAGAATTTTAATAATTCAAGCCCATTGATTTTGCTTCCTGCCAATTGCTCTCCACGTTGAAAATGTACCCCGGCAGGTCTTTGGAAAGAATATACCCTAAATGCCAGCTTTTATGGGAACTTAATATATTCAGCATTGCAGGTGCATAAATCTCCATGAAATTGCACCGAGTTAATGCATTTACTGGTGCACACAATTCAGTGACTACTTTGTAAAAGTCCAAATAAAGATAGATACGGCAGGTAGATATGGAGAAATAATGAGCTGATGTCCTATGTATATTAACAAGAAGAGGTTATTACCTCCACGGGGCTAGCAGCCTAACTGGAAAAGAATTAATTAATTTTCAAGGTGCTGGGGATGGTTTTAATTGCTGCTTTTCAAAGTCCTAGGAAAATGAACTGTTTTTGCATTTTCTGCCAAACTGGAATTCTCCTCTCCAAAAGGGTGGTGTTGTGCGGGATGAGTGACGATGACGTGGGGGGCACCACTCTGGCTCCCTGACATAAGGCACAGTGACAGGGACAAGCTCATTTTACCCCGAAGCTCCCCTTAGGCGGCTCCACTGCGCCCAGCTCTCCTCTGGGAACGCGGACGCCCCTCCCGTTCCCCCGGCTGCAGTTCGGTGCCAGGACGGTGCAGCCGGGTTTCGTGGCGTCCTGGAAACACTGGCCACGTCCTCCGGGGAGACCCCGTCCTCCGAGGAGATCCCGTCCTCGCGGGCCTCGAGGACAGAGCGCGACGCTCCCGGCGCGGAGCCCCAGGCCGGTGAGGGGACGTCGCGCCTCGGCAGCTCTGACTTTCATCCAGAAGCCGTCTCGGGCGAGACCCTGCCCAGGAGCTCATCGGTGCCCCGGCTGGGTGAGGCTGCCGAATAGAAGCCGGCGCCTCGTCCCGCCCCGCCGCCTGCCGCCCGGACCGCGTCGGCTCGAAGCCGCTGTGGAGCGCGCTGGGAAGAGCGCCCGGCCGACGCCACTTCCGGCCCGGTCGTGGCGTCCGCGTCCGCTCGCGTCGGGAGCCGGAAGCGCCCTCCCTCGAGGGGCGTGCGCCGTCACCACCGCGCGTCCCGCCGCCCGCGCCGTCCTCCCGTCGGACGGCCCCCTGCGGCGCGGCGTCCCTGAGGTCCTGGCGTGCGGTGCTCTGCCGTGGTCAGGGGCGCAGCACCCCGAGTCAAGGTCTCGTCCGCTGTCTTCTTTAATGAACACAGACGGGTGTTTTTTGAACGTAGTATTGGGGTCCTGGCCTGGCCCCACTTTCCCAAAGCGCAGACGGCGAACGGCTTAAATAAAAGAGGCAGTGGTATGAGTCGGGGCTCCGGAGGAGGGAAGACTCTGGGAGTTGAGGCCAAGAACTCCGGACAGCCGTATTTATTCCACAGACCTGGGGGTGCGGGAAGAGGGCACGGAAGCCCAAAGCCCGCGAAGGTGGAAAGGAGGCAGTAAGTTCTGCCGGTTAGACTGCCCGATGTCTGAGGGTGGCGGCTCTCTTGCTGTGGAGCGGGGGTGTCAGCAGCCCGCGTCCGCGCCGCCTCACTGCGGTGTCATCTTGACTGCAGAGCACCGCGCGCGGGAGCTTCCCCAGCACGGCAGAGCTACTGTGTCCAGCAGCTTAAGCTGTGCCGCGCGCTCTCCAGCGGTATAGCAAGGTCAGGCTGGGTTTATGCCGATAAAAGTGTCGACAAAATTCTATACCCACTCGTAATAACAAGCGAACACAAAACTTAGCGGTTTAGAAATGAGAACCTTCATTTAGAGGAAAACGAAGAATTTTACTTTTAAGAATAGTTTCTTAAAAACAAACCAAACAACTTAAAAGAGATATCTGAGTTCCTGACGAAATATTAAAAGCTTTCTTCTGAAAATGGGAATAAAATGCCTGTTATTAGGAATTTTATTCAGCATCATATTAGAAGTTTTAGTTGTTGCTATAAAATGAGAATTATAGGGGCTGGGGAGATTGCTCAGCGGCACAGTGCCTGCTTGGCAAGCACGAGGTCGTGAGTTCGATCCCAGTGCCAAAACAAAAAACAAAATGAGAATTATAAAACAGTAAAGATTAAAAAGGAAGAAAACTCATTATTCAGATGCCAGCTGACTGTGTACATAGAAAGTCCAAAAGAATCTACATTAAACATAGTTGAGAAATTAATTTTGCAGTTCTCTGAATACAGTCAATATATAAATATCAGTAGCCTTTTTATATACTAGAAACAACAAATTGAACAATCATATTTCTAAAAATGTCTGCCTATAAAATTAATGAATAAACATGAGGAAAGAGGTCTGCCACCAGTGCGCTATAAAGCACTGTCAGGAGAGAGCCAAGCTCTGCGTAAGACGGGGATGCCGTGTCCCCGGGTGAGACAGCGTCGTGTGTGTGGAGATGCAGCTGCATGGCCCACACACCCAGGGGCAGGGAAGCCCCATTCAGAGCCCTGGTCAGGTTGTGTTGCTGTGGTTTGGGATTTGACAAAGTGATTTTAACAATTATAGAAGAATGTCAATAACCAAAAAGAGCTGAAGCAACTCTGAGGAACAAAGTTGGAGTGCTTACCCCACCGTATGTCAGAAGGCAACTATAAATGTCAAACTGCACTTGAAAGCCATGTGTACCCTGTAGTTGTTGGTTGGAATGTTCCATATATATTTATTGTGTTAATTTTTCAATTATGTAATGCATATCTTTTATATACTTTCTGGTTGTATTTTTGGCCTGTCTATTCCGTAAGTTACTGAAAATGTTTATTGAACTCTCCTGCAATGGAATACATTTAACAAAAGAACTATGAGTTGTATACTGAAAACTATAAGACATAACTGAGAGAAATTAAAGATGAGCTACATAAACAAAGACATTCCATGTTCATGAATTGGAAAACTTAATATGTTAAGATAACAATATTCCCCGAAATGATCTACAAATTCAACACAATACCTATCAAAATATCAGATGGCTTTCTCCCCCCAGAAACCAACAAGCTAATCCTGCAATTCACATGGAAATGCAAAAACTTCAACTAGTCAGAAAGAAGTACAAAGTTGGAGAACTCACACTTACTGATTTTCAAAATTACTATGAAGCGATAGTAGTCAGGACAGCGTGGTGATGCCAAAAGGACAGGCCAAAAGGAGTCCAGAAACAAATCCTTACATTCATGGCCCATTGATTTTCAACAATGGGGTTAACACAATTCAGTGAGGAAAGATCGTCTTTTCAACATACATGCTTGGACAACCAGACGTCCACAGCAAAAGAACAAAGTTGGGCCCCCTCATCTCATAGTATATGCAAAAATGAACTCGAAGTGCTTTATAAGCCTCAATGAGGGGCTGAAATTAAAACACTGTTAGAAGAAAAAAAGTTTTGTGATTTTGCATTCATAGGTATATAAATAAAAGTGTAATAACAGAGAAAATCAGCTAAATTAAATACATTTTTTTGAGATAGGGTCTCACTATGTAGTTCAGGCTGGCCTGGAACTCACAGTGATCCTCTTGCCTCAGCCTCCCAAATGCTGAGATTACAAGCATGTGCCACCATGTCCAGCTCTACATTTTAAAATACAGTCATTAAAAAAAAAAACAAAAAAAACTACTGTTCTTCAAAGGATTCAAACACAATAGTAAAATTGAAAAACAATCCCTAATGAACTTGTATCTAGAACATATAAAAACTCATAAAACAACAATAAAACGATGATCTGTTTTTAAAATAGGCTAAGTTTTGAATAACAATTCCTCCACGGAAGACATAGACATGGCCAATAGCTCATGAAAAGATTCCTAACATCGTTACTCAGGGAAATGACTCCGTTTGTGTGACGTATTGAGAGTAGGCGAATTCACGGACCCAGCGTAGACTACAGCTTGGCAGGGGCTGGGCTGGGGAGCGGGAGCTGGCTTACTGCTTAACAGCCATGGGGCTTCTGTGTAGTGTAATGAAAATGTTGGAAATGACCAGCAGTGACGGTTGTACAACACTGTGAATGCAAATGATACCACTAAATTGCACATGTAAAACTGATCAAAATGACAAATTTTGTTACATAATTTTGAAAAGATATTAAGTACAGCAAAGCCCATAGAATTTCACACTTTAAATGGGCAAATTATTTCGTATGTTAATTGTATCTCAGAAAAGCTGTCAAAAATGGGAAAGGAGTTGAACAGACCTTTCCGCAAAGACCTGCAAGTGCCAAAAAGTGCCTACAACAACCGTCGCTGCCATTAGGGAAAAGGGAGTCAAAACCACAGTAGGACGCCCTGCATGCCCTCCACGGTGGCTGTCGTTACAGAACACTAAGCGAAAACCGGTCAAGCTGTGGGCAAGACTGGCAAGCTGGAAGCCTCATGCACTGAGGCCGGAATGCAAAATCATGCAACCTGTCTAGAAAACGTCGAAAGCTGGAGTGACCATTTGAGCCAGAGACTCCACTCTTGGGTGTACGTCCAAGAAAACGGGAAGCATTCGCTGCGCAGGAACCGGTGCACCAATGGTCACGTAGCGCTGGCCGTAGCGCCCAAGCGGGAAGTCACCAATGCTCAACTGAGGAATGAATAAATATGACACGATACATCCTTATACTGTTTGCCCATGAAAACATGAATAAAGTGCTGATCCAGGCTCACACGTCATGCATGGTTGAACATTATGCTAAGGGAAAGAAGCCAGACACAAAGACTATGTATTGTACGATTTGACTTATATGCAATGCCCAGACTTGGCAAATCCAGAGACAGATCGGAGGCTGTCAGTGCTCGGTAGGGAGGGGAAATGGGAAGCAATATGTGTTTGTTTTATGGGGAATGTGATAAAATATTCCAAAATTAGGTAGTGCTAATAGCTGCACAACTCCTGATAAACAAAACCCCTGAGCTGTACGCACTAAAGCGGTGACTTTATGGTATACGAAGTCGATCTTAATAAATCTTCTTTAATATTTCTCCCAATAGGTGCATTTCTCTTCCTTCTTTTTGGTCAAGTTTTGCTCTGTCTATGTCTATGTTACTGGAACACAGACTTCAAATTGCCAACTCCTGCTGCTCTGTCACCATGAAAACCCTGCTCCCCTGCGAGAGTGGCTCTTGCCTTGGCTTCCAGTGGAACAGCTGCAAATAATGCTGCCGCCCCGCCTTGCTTGTCTGGATCTCGAGTGTCCCACTCGTCAGAGGCTGGGTCCGTGGCACCACTGCTGAGTGTTTGGGACATTGCGGGGTGGGCCTTGGGTCACAGGTGGGGGGCCAGGAAGTGGACAGCGGGGCCTCAGCCCTCTCTTCTTCGTCTCTCTCTGGCTTCCTGGCCCTGCGGTGAGGGTTTGGTTCCACTGCGCTGTTCTGCTCGCCACAGTCCAGAACGACCGGGCCAGCTGAGCCAAGCCGTACGCCTGGAGCCGAGAGCTGAGTGCATCCTCCTCCTCGAAAGCTGGAGAAGTCGGGTGCCCCATTATGGTGATGGGACCGACCCCCTGGATTCCGGTCAGATTTGCATTGTCTCTCTTATTTTTGACCTCCGTATGCTTATATCTATGTTGTGTCTCTTGTAAGCACCATACTGTGTTTTGTTTTACCCAATCTTTGTCTTTCAGTTGGAATTGGGTTTGATTGACCGAGTCTTTGTACTTTAATTGAGATACTTACTCCACTGAAATTTCATGCAATGACTGATTTATTTGGGTTGAAATCTACCACTGTGCTTGTTAAAAATTGCCCCTGAAGAAGACGGATGTAGTGTGTGTGGGGCTCCCAGTTTCATGCCCCTCTATTCCCCTGGGACTGATCATCCGTTGGCAGCCCCCCACTTACCCCTTCTGCCCCCAACAGGCAGCATTTGTTCCATTGTGTTGCTTTTCCTTTCCTCTCTTTTTGTTGGGGGGGTAGTTTTTTTATTGTTTTATTGTGTTTTATACTATTCCTTTAGCATTTATCCTGGAGATTACAACCTGCATACTTGACTTTCAAAATCCAATAAAACAACTGTAATAATGTTATATAATGACACAATAATGTGTTATATATCAACATGGCAATCTGATACGAGAAATGTAAGAACCTTAGACTGTTTTGACTCTATTTCTTTTCCTCCTCATTTTTTTTTTTTGTGGGTACCGGGGGGTCGACCTCAGGACCTCGTGCGCCAGCAGGCGCCCGTGCCGCTGAGCGATATCACCGGCCCTTTTTTTGTATGTGGGTTCCGGGAGTCGAACTTGGGCCCTCGCGCTTGCCAGGCAGGCGCTTACGCTGCTGAGCCATCTCACCAGCCCCCTCCTCGTGTTTATACTTTGCTGTCACGTATTTTAATTCTCTGTATTATATTCACCACAAGCTATTACTGTTATTATTTTAGAGTCAATACTAATTTAAGTTTCTATAAAATTTATTTTTTCTATTGCTCTTCTTTCCTTCTTACAGCTCCATACCTCTGTGTGAGGGCATTTTTCTTCTGCTTGGAAAACATCTTTAGTGTTTTCTTTAAGCAGCATCTGCTGTCTAAAAATATCCTTATTTTGCCTTCATTTTTGAAACATTTGATCACTTCCCTAGTGGGGGGTTCAGGACATTCTACCCAAAGTCTGCTACCTGGCACATTGAAAAGACAGCAGAAGCAGGAAGGTCTCACTGACATCCCTGTGCCCCCTCCCAGACCTGAGGGCCCTCCCAGACCTGGGGACAGAGATGAATCCCTGTTCCCAGAGGAAGGGGCTGCCCTGGAGACGAAGGGTCGCAGAGGGAATGTGACAGACAGGCCCTGCCTTGCCCTGTTTTTTACCATCCGCAGGCCACGCCCTCGTTACCCAACCGCAGCTCATGAAACCTAGTACAAAACACTCAGGCTTTCCGTTTCTTTGGGTCGTTGTTTTCTTATGTGGTCTCCTGCACCATAAAACTTACATAAAGAAAGCTGGATGCTTTTCTCTGTCCGCCTTTGTTTTCAGGCTGAGCTCGAACCCCGGCCTCACCCATGCAGGCACGTGCTCACCCAGGAACCGGCCAACGCCAGCGGGGCCTTGGCCGTGAGTCCAGGGAGGGGAGGGAAAGACACTCTTCCCTCCAGTTTCGGTTTCTCTAATTTCATTTATTTAAAAAAGCTGGGAGGGACTCATTACATTGATTTCATAAACCACAACCTTGACAGCATCCCCTGCCATGGAGGGAAGAGGGTCCCAGTCCTGCGGCTCTCCCAGGGTGCATGGGGAGCCAGGGGTCCCATGCGACCTGGGTCCCATTGCTGCCGGGCCACTAGTGCTAAGCACCCAACCGCCAGGCCTCTGGGACAACCCCTTGGTCCTCGAGCTCTGCAGGCGGGGTCCGAGCCACAGGGGGAGCTAGAAGAAGGTTTCCACCGAGCCTGCTCGTGCCACGCTCCAGCACCAGATGGAAAGGCTGTGCTGAAACGCCTCCGGCTCTCAAAGTCGCTGGCTGACCTGAGCCGCGGGAACTGGGGGAGAACCAGCGGATCCAGGCAAGGCAACTCCAGAATTCTGCAGCTCATCCACACTTCCGTGAAGCATTTATCCCGCGCCTTCTTTGTGCCAGGCCAGGTACAAAGATCCAGTGTTCGCCTCCGTAATTTCGGCCCTGACTTCCCTCGGCGCTGTTAGTGAGCAGCTTCGCCCGGCCGGCCGCTGCTCCCCCTGCGTCCGTCAGTGCCCGCGCTCCCTTGCTGACCGCCCTCTGCCCACTCGTCAGTACGCGGTCAAGGGCTGGGCGCTGGCGCCGTCGCGCTCCTCTTCATCAGTTCTATTCCTGGAGCGAGGCCCCACTGGTGTAGACGCCCACGAAACAGGGCAGGCAGTGAGCGAGGAGTGCATATCGGGCTTCGCGCGGTGCCCTGGGGCGGGGAAGGCCGTGGATGAGAGCGACAGGAGAGAGACGTTGGACACCGGTGGGATCTTAGCGTCTGCCCCGCAACCTCGCCCCGAGGATGCAACTCTGAGCAAAGATCTCAGAGTGAGGGGAGAGTCCCATGTGGACCCTCGGTGTCCCCAGGCTGTAGTGCTATGGGAGAAGGGGGCATTTCATGGAGTAAATGTTTCTCCCAGGCCATCTCTGACCTCTTCACTCCCGGCGGTGAAGAATTTTTGTAGTCTGATGCAATCCCATTTGCCTAGGTTTTGCTTGTGCTTTTGGATTCATACCCCAAAAAATCATTTCCCAGACCAACATCATAAAGCATTTCCTACGTTTTTTTCTAGGAGTTTCTTTCACAGCTCCAGGTCTTACGTGAGGTCCTTATTCCATCTTGAGATTTCTCTTGTGTGTGGTGTAAGAGAAGGTCTAATTTTATTCTTCTGCACGTGGATATCCAGTTGCTCCAACACCGTTTACTGAGGGGACTGCGTGTTCCTGGCACCTTTGCTGAAAATCAATTGACTGTAAATATGTGGATTTATTTCTGGGATCTCCGTTCTTTGGTATTGGCCTATGTGTCTGTTTTTATGTTGATAGCACACTGATAAGGGGCTAATATCCAAAATATGGAAAGAACTCGAACAATTCATTCTCTCAAAATGCTCAGAAAATAATCCAACTAAAAATGAGCAAAGTATTTAAGCAGACATTTCTCAACAGAAAACATAGAAATGGCCAACGTAGAAAAATGCTCAAAATCACTAATAATCAGATAAACGCAAATCAAAGCCACAGTGAGATGCCATCTCACTCTAGTTAGAAGGCACTAGATAACACGGTTGCTGAGGAGGTGGAGGAAAGGGGCCCTGGGCCCTGCTGGTGGGAGGGGCGCTAGTGCACCCACAAGGAAAACGCCCTGGACCCCAAGTGAACGCAGAGCACCTTTGTGATCCGACAGCCCGTACGGCCTGGCGCCACGGCTATGAACTCAGGTTGGAGACGTGTGCACACCGCAGTCTGCAGCACCGCCCACCGCGCCACGCCACGGCGTCAGCGCGAGTGTCCATCGCCGCAGGAGTGGATGGAGGCCGTGCAGCGCGTGGTCACAGCAGTGCAAGACGCAGCTTTGCGAAGGAGGGAGGCCCCGTCATGTGGGACCCTGCGGGTGAACTGGAGGACACGGCGTTCTTGCAGTGAGTGTTCTGAAGACCGCATCGTCTCACTCCCGTGAGGCATCCGTAAGAGCTGAAGTTGGAAGTAGAGAGCAGCACCGTGATTACCAGGGGCCAGGGCGGGGAGGGGGAAGCGGCGAAAGAAAGAGGGTTGAACCCACACCCTCGTGGTGTCACCGCCACAGGAGGCAGAGGCGGCGTCCCCTCCCCTGAGCTGTGCCAGCCTCGTCCCTCGCCGTGATTGGCAGGGGCTCGGTGCCCAGGCCTGCGCTGTCCTGGCTCCCTCTCCTGACAGCCACCCCAGCTGCTGTGGGCAGGCGCTGACATCCGTGGATGGCTAGAGACCAGGTGCAGCAGGGCCAGCTGTGTCACTGAGGCCATCACTGGCCACACAAAGCTCTGCGTGGCTGCACAGCAGGACAAGCGTGCACGAGCCCCACAGCCTCACCCCGGAACGGCGGTGGAGAGCACAGCCATGTGGCTGCTTGTTACTTGGCAGGAGCTGACTGACACATTGCTCTGGTTTCCCGCCCAAGGCACAGAGGTACTGTGCTCTCGGGGACCCTTTGGGGCAGAGGCCAGGGCATCTGCGGAGGGCAGAGTTGACAGGCGTGGGAAGCAGAGCTTGAACCATGCACCTGGGTGTCACCTGCCTGACCTCCTCTGGAGCTCTCACCAGGCAGCGTCATTGGGTGAGGACAGAGAAGTGGCCCAGACATGCAGCTCTCTGGAGGACCACGGTGGCACTGCAGTCACAGGAGGCACGGACACCTGTCCTTTCCTCCCGGGCGAGGGGCCTCTTGAGCAGCTCAACTCTGGTGAGGCGAGGGGTGCTGAGGGTGTCCTCCACCTGCCCTGCGTGACGGGCAAATGGGATTCGCAAATGAAATGGGCTGTGCACACTGGGGTGACGGTCACGTACACGAATGGTCACCACACAAGTGGTGATCAGCCATCACTCGCACAGTGGTGCGTCACACTTAGCATCTACTCTCCTGGCCGATCACGGTGACGTCACTGCAGCCACCACGCTGTGTGTTAGAGCTCCAGAACTTGCTCGTCTCACATCCCAAGTTTGTTCCTTCGGCCAGCATCTGCACTCCCCCACTTCCAGCCCTACCAACCTCCACTTTACTTTGTTTCTGTGCGTCAGATGTTTTTAGATCCTGCCTGTGTGATGGCATTTGTGTTTCTCTGTCTTACTTCACTCAGCTCAGTGCCTTTGTTTCATCCCTGTTGTCTTGAGTGACAGGATCCCCCCCTTTTTAAGGTGGAATCATATTCTATTGTGCTTACACTGCATTTTCTTTATCCATAAATCTGTTGATGGACGCGCAGGTTGTTTCCACGTCTTGCTGTTCTGAATAACGCCGCAATAAACATGTGGGTACAGACGGTCCTTGACATACTGATTTTATTTCTTCAGCTGCATGGCGGGATCATAGGATAGCCCTGTTTTTAGTGTTTTGGGCGCCCACAGCCCCTCCGACGGTGACTGGGTGCTCGTTCCTCCCCATCCTCAGCAGCACTTGTTTGCTCTGGTCTTTCGATAGCAGCCTGTCGGGTGAGAGCCGCACCGTGTTGTCTTTTGCACTTCCCTGACGATTAGTGATGTCTGGCACCTTTTCAAGTTGGCCATTTGTACATCTTCATTGGAAAAATGTCCATCTTTAAATCAGCTTATTTGTTTTTGTTTTTGCTATGGACTTATACGGATTCCTTATATATTTTATTTTTCTAATTTTTATTTATTTATTTTTATGTGGGTACCGGGGGTCAAACTCAGGACTTTACTCTTGCCAGCAGGCGCTTGTGCCACTGAGCGATATCACCGGCCCCTTTTTTTCTTTTATGTGGGTACTGGGAGTCGAACTCAGGACTTCGCACTTGCCAGGCAGGCGCTTATGCCACTGAGCTATCTCACTGCCCCCCTTATATATTTTAGATATTAACTCCTCATCAAAGCTACAGTTTGCAAATATTTTCTGCCATTTCATAAGTTGTTTTGTCATTTTGTTGATTGTTTCTGTGCTGTACAGAAGGCTTTCAGTTTGTTCTTGTTGCTCGTGTTTTTGGTGTCACATCAGAAGAAGGAAAAATCCTTGCACAGACTGACGTTAAGGGGCTTTCCCTGTTTTCTTCTGGAAGCGCCAAGGTTTTTGATCTTACACCCAAGTTTTAATCTAGGTTAAGTTCATCTGCGTGCAGCGTGAGACAGGGATTGCTTTCATTCTTCTGCAGGTCAGTGCCCACTTCCCCAGCCCCATGTGTTGAAGAAACTGGCCTTTCTCTGCAGCGTGTCCTCGGCACCCTTGTCAAGCAGCAGCTGACTCCATGCAGGGGTTGACTTCTGTCCCTGTGGCCTACACCTCTGCTCTATGCTGAGCATATTTTCCTCCAGCCCAGTTCTTGTCAGATTCATGCCTCCTCTCCTGCCTGTGCATCTGCTTTTCCTCAGCTGGAGGCGGGGTACGGGGCTGGGGTGGCCGTCAGCTCAGCTTCCTGCCATGCGCAATCCAAGCCAACTGTCTGCTCCTAAGAGGAGGCCGCGGCCCAGAATGAGCTGGGATGGGTGTGTGTGGCTTTTAGTCAGCTAATTAGTGGTTGGTTGGCTTTTCCAGTCTTCCAGATTTTAGCAGTGACTTTTTTCATCCTTCCATTTGTCTCACAATGTGCTCTGTGACTGCATCCGTGCATGGCATCTTACAACTGTCCCCGCTTGGAAAGTGGGGAAATGAGGCTCAGAGAAGGTGTGTGACTCTCCCAAGGCCAGGGCTAGCAGGAAGGGTTCTGAGCTTAACTTCCGGATTCTTTGCCTTATTGGGGGCAACGACCTGAGCCAGCAGCCTCTGCCAGGCTGTGTGACCCACCCCAAAGAAAGATGAGGCTCTGAGTACACCATGCGGGGACCCTGGATGTCCACACTGCTGAAGAACTTACTTTGAACCAAGATATGAGTCGTTGACGCTGTCACAGAATAATCAGCCACGTCCTGCAGGCAGTTGATTTCATGTGGAGAATTACGTTTCTATATTTTATCATGTTCCCCCAGGCTTATATATATATTTATACCATATAATATATTAATATCATATTTGTCAATATTATATTTATATTAAACTTATAACAATATACAATAAACTTACATAAATATTAGATAATATATTTATAATATTGAAGTTATATAATGATATATAGGTGAGTATAAATAAAATATAACTAAAATACCTGTGCATATTTTACAATCTCAGTGATTCAGCCTAAGATGGATCATAGAAGCACTGCAGTTAGGGCTAATGTTCAGCTGCCACCAAGCAGAACAGCTGTGTTGGTTGCCACACATCGAGATATTTCTGTGTTGGCACGCACTGTCTCCCCTGCACCCTCAGAATAACCATGTGTCCTCCTTGGTGAGCTGCCCTGTGCCCTGCTCTGGGGCTCTGCACCCTCCCAACCCAGCAACCACAGGGTCAGCCACCAGCCGGAAGCCCCATTGTGCGCGCCGGCTCCGCTCCTGGCGCTCCCTTTGCGGCTGCGGTAAGGTCGCCTGCAGGCTGTGCCCTCTCTGAGCCCCGCGGGGTGGGGCCTGGAGGGCCTGGTCTCTGCCTCCGAGACGGCGCCTGCAGGCAGAAGCAGCATCGGCGCCCTTCAGCCCCTTCACAAGATCGCTCCTCCCGTTCACCTGGCTCTGGTCTGACTCCCCTCCTCCGCCTCTCAGTACTGTCCCATCAGCAGCTACGTTTCCACGCAAGCATTTTGGGGTGCACATTTGCCTCCAAGTCCTCATGCCCCCCCTCCTGCCCAACACACTTGGCCTTTGGGAATGATCCTGGAGAGCAGAGCTTGAGGAAGCCCTGGAGAGGGTGAAGGTGGGGTTCCAGAATCTCTCCACCCTTTGCTGGGCCCTTGAAATCCATCTGTCCTGTGTCCTGGCCTCCTGAGCTGTCCTTTGAATTAGAAGGTTCTGTGGCCATGGAGGTGGTGAGTGCTGAGGTCACAAAGGTACGTGTTGTGACAGTTTCTGTCTGGATGTCCTGTTTACGGCCATACCTCCCTGAACACGCCCAATCCTGTCTACCTTGATGTCCCCCAACAGCCTCCAGGGCTCACCGGTGGGGGTCAGGAAGGTGATCGAATGAGTAGGTGATACTCGGACTCGCTGCTAGGAGGCGGGGCTGGTTCGAGGTGTCACTGGGTCATGGCCCAGATGGTCCATCTCCCTCCTCCCCCCTTGATCTCTTTCTGCTTCCTGCCTGCCCTGCAATGAGCTGCCCTCTGCCATGGTGCCCTTCCTTGGAGCCAGCCAACTAAGGACTGAAACCTCTGCAGAGCCAAGCTAAGCCTCTCTTCCTGTAAGTTGTGGGTGTCCGTCATTGTGTCTCAGCAACAAGAAAGTGACTGAGACACACAGCAAAGTACCGGAAAAGACTTGCAATAATCCTGTCTACTTAACTTGGTTCAGTGCAGCCTTTTCCTGGCCACCTGCCCCGATTCTCCCCCAACATCCAGTGTGCTTACTGAGTTTTCACTTTACACGAGAGCTCTGAGGGGAGACTGAGGAAAGAGAGAGAATGGGAGAGGGCTGTTAACTGTGTCCTTGCTGACCAAGTAGCAACAGGAGGTCAGATGGGGCAGGCGGGTAGGAAAGCAAAACAGGCATGGGCCATTGTCACAGCCGCCCTCCTAGTCCTGGGCCACCAGCGATGAGCTCTGCCCTCCCTGGGGTCTGGATGCCACCCAGCAGATGCCAGAGTGCTGGTTGAGAATGGAGTCCTCCTCTAGCTCCGTACTCCTGCAGTGCAACAGTGGGCTCACTGCCCTCACGCCCGCGCCTGCCTCTCCAGCTCTGTGGGTTAAGCTGGATGGTTCTGGTGACAACTGGCACCCGAACTGGTTGCCTCACCCAGAGGGCTTGGTGCCCTGCATCTGAAAGGGGCTGATAACTTGCTCCCATGTGGTTCTTGCGGGTGGGGCCAGCTTTGAGTCGCATGGACATCTGTTAAGGTGCTAAGTTGGGGTCTCTGCAGAGTACATCCTAATTAATTTAATTAAATTACTTAATCCGCGTGTTGAAATACTGAAGTGTTCACAAGAGGAGGTCTGTCTCTTGCACCTCTGAGCCTTTGGGAGGAAGAGTTTCAGGTCTATGCCAGGGGACAAGGTGGTGCTGCTACACCACACGGTGAGGGCACAGGTTGGCAAAGACGCCTGTCCCTGTGGGCATGGTGTCTAATGTTCCCATGGTCACAGTGGCTCTGAGATGTCCTGGAAGAGGCCTGCACCATTCCCGAGGTGGCCTAGTGGTCAGAGCTGCAGAAGCTGGAGAGGAGCCACCTGCTCCTGTTCTGTCACCAGCAGAACGCTTGCTTGAAGATGCTTGTCTGGGGCTGCTGTGGGCACACGGAGGACTCACTCAGTGACTGCCCGGTTCCACTCTCCCTGGACGGCTTTCCCAGAGCTCCGCTTGGAGTGGATCTTCCCTGCACACTCTTCCCTGGCCTCGTTCTTTACCACCGCCACGGGAACCAACCCCTATTGAGCTCTCAGCCCGCTCTACCCTAGCTGGTCTCCTGTACTTCACTGTGTACGAGGGTCTGTCCTCTCTTAGTCCCAAGTCACCAGTGGGCCACCTTTTGTTATCCTCACCAAGACAGGAGCAAGTGTGGAGAAGTGGACCCGAGAAGAGATGCAGGAAGGGAAGGAGCTACCCACCGCCCTGTGTCCTGTGCTCTGCAGAGAGAAAGCCTGGCCTGTTGGAAGAGCTCCCCATGACCAGAGTATGGTGCACAATGGACATGGGGTGGGGGCTGAGTGTGTAGAGGAATCGGCCAAGACCTGATCTTCTGGGATCCATGAGAGATTGGATGCTTCTGAGCCTGCGAGCACCTGAAGGAGGTGTGATTACATCTGCATCTTATGAGGAGCACACGTTAGCTACAGCGTGGGAGTAGATTTAGAGGAATGGGGAAATCTGTGGAATCCGGATTCAGTGGAGTCAGAGGGAAGTGGACAAATTCCAGAGCCACCAAGGAGGAAAGATGGGTGGGCCTGCTCTGCTTCCAGGCCACCAAAAGCTAAGCATCTTTGCTCCTCATGCCCTTCCACCATGATGTTCCTGCCTTGGAGCAGCTGGCCATGGACTGAACCCCCTCAACACATGAGCCAACTCAACCTGTCCTTTAAACCCTGGGAGTCTAGTGTTATGTCTCAGTGAAGGGAAAGCTGACACACCCCTCAGCAGCTCTTTATCATGGTCTGACACCCTCTACCCCTTCCCACCCGTGTGTGTGTGTGTGTGTGTGTGTGTGTGTGTGTATGTATACATTTCTAGTTTACTACTATTATCCCTATGCTTTAGATATAGAAATGGGGATTCAGAAACATGAAGTAAATCATAAAGGTTCACAGAGTCAGGAACCATGAGGGACCTGGAACTACAAATCCAGGTGCACCCCTGGAAACCTCGCCCTTTTGACACCACTGTAATCAGTGACATTCAGACCCAGCTAACCTCGGAAGTGGCAGCTGGAATCAGACTCTCACTGCTTTCCCTGCTGGTCTCAGGGTCCTTGCTGCACAAAGCCTCCATCAGAGGATAACGGAGACTGACTCCCAGGGTGGCGCCAAGGCTGAGAGCCACCGTGTGAGCTGTAATTAATGGGGATGCCAGCTGCCAGCTCACCAGAAAAACCCCAGCATTGTAAATCTGTCCCGGCTTCTCCCAAGAGTCTGATGAATGAAGAATTCAGCTTAAATATTTAACAATTGATAACTCAGGTACCCATCCAACCATTTGCAAGTTGGTGTGTTTATAAATACAAGGAAAGGGCTTCCTTGCAGTTCAGGTGAAACTTGCTCGAGCAGAGGGGCAGAAATGTTGTTCTCCACATGGCAGAAGCTGGGGGTCAGTGGAAATGCTCCCAGTCTTGGTGCAACTCGAATCTACTCATCCCAGCCTCCACCCTGCACCACCATTTGCACCCTCTCCTTAAAAGGGTGACAACATGCTGGGTGCGGGGGGAGGCCAGGACCTGGGTCAGACGGGACACTGGATGGTGACGCTTTCCATGAGCTCTGTCTCGAGGGCAGGGTGTCTCCACTGGAGTTCAGCCCCTTCCTCCTCTCTCCCTTCCCGAGGTTGCTGGGCCGGAGCTGTGTCCAGGCACCGGTGGGCTCTGACTGCTCTGGATGCACCGAGGCTACAGCAGCCCTCACAGCTGTGGTTCCCCTGCACACACAGCTGCTGGGGGGAGATCCTCCGCCCACCTCTGATTCACTGGGCTGCGCTTTTCCCAGGGAGCATCGGGGCGCCTGCTTGGGCCCTGGTGGATGACACTTTGGAGATGCTTAGGGAAGTCACCACTTAGGGACACCAAAAGAGGTCCTGTGTGCCTCTGTGTGGTGAAAACCTCTGTCGTCTGTGCCCTTTGCAGTCAGTCACTTGCCCTTTGCAGAGTAGTGTGAAGGTGTCGGGGAACCTTCTGACACTGTCGGGTCGATGGTCAGGCCTGGCCATGAGCCGATGGCCACACCTGCCTCCCTCGCCCACGGCCTGACTGAGTCTCCCCTGCTGCATGGCTCAGGGTCCCAAGGTTGCAAAAGGGCTGCGAGTTCTCCAGGCCAGCCGTGCTGACAATTCCAAACAGCAGGCGACCTGTTAATGAAAAGATTACCAGGCAGTCTGGATCTGGTGCAGAATTCGGCTTCATTTGGGAAAGCGAGATGGGCTGGTGGGGAACGGGACAGGGCTGTGACAGGCACGCATTCCCTGCTGAGGCCTGGTTAGGTCTGTCTTGGGTCAGGTTCCAGGGCTGCAGAGGAGCAAGTGAGGGCTGAGCCGGCTGTGTGTGCTGAGGTCGAGGAGGAGCACAGCTCACTGAGCGCAGGGTGAACGGGTCGGAGGGCGGTGGGATTTCTGGAAATGTGCTCAGAATGCAGCCCCGTGACCGTGCGCAGTATGGTCACTTCTGTGCAGAGTTTCATGGCTCTCACTAAGGGGCAGTGCTGGCCAGAAGGAGAATCCGGAGAGAGCTCTGCTGGAGGAGAGAGTCACAGTGTGGCCCATGGGAGCAAAGCGAGTGACTACGCACAAAGGAGAAAGCAGACTGGCTGCCAGTGCTGGGCCCAGGTCGGGCCCTCTCTTCAGGAGCAGCAGTGTGGACCAGGAACGCCCGCTTGGTCCTCCCGTCCCCGCTGCCCCCCACTGGTGCTGCGCTGAGCAGCAGCCTGCAGACGGAAAGCAGCAAAACAGCTGCCCTGCAGCACCCAGGAAACCCGGGCCTGCATGGGACTGGGGTTGAGGGAACAGGGGTTGACGTGCTCGCCTGAGGGTCACTGTCCCCCAGGAGGTTGGCCTCATGGCTCTATCTTGGGAGTCAGCCAGTGGGGTGCAGAGGGCAGAGGCCACTCAAAGACTTGCACCCCCCCCCCCGCCGTGGAGCTGAGGTGTCAGCCCACGCAGCCAGCCTTTCCTCCGGGCTCCTTCCTCTGTGAACTGGGTCCCTGGGGGACAAGCCTGCGCAGCTGGGGCCTGGGCCTGTGTCCCTGGTGCCCAGAGAGCTCCTGTGTCTCTTTCTATGCGACCACCCTAAGTCCACTCATAGAGAATCCACTGTGACAAAATGAGACGCTGAGAGACAGGTCCACGGCGGGCCACGGCCCTGGGACAGCTGGACATGAGGATGGAAGCAGGGTTTGCGCTTTCCTCCAGATTAAGACATTTCCCACAGAAACAGCTCTCAGAGCTGCAGCCCAGCACAAGTGCGTCCTCGGGCCCAAACCGGCTCTCGGATCCTGTACACCACACCTCTGCAGGAGCGCTGGGGGCTGGAGTCGGACGTCCCTGACACGCCGCAGCTGTCCTGCTGTCCCTGGAGACCAGAGAAGCCAGGCCAAGACCATCCCTTCTGGAAGGACAGGCATCTTTCAGGATCTTGGCAGTTACGACCGACAACGCACCCTAGAGAAGATGGTTCTAAACCCCATTCAGATTCCACTTCGGGGAGAAACCATCAGCTGCCCACGTGAGGCCAGTGCTTGAGCTGCTGGAAAGCAAAGAAGGGAGAAGTATTACGCAGTCGGGAACACCATCAAAACTAGAGCGGTGAAGGCGGCTGTGTGAAGGGAAGGATTTGTCACAAGCATGAATATACGTGATCCGTGAATTGCGTGGGAGCAGAGTTATTTGAAGCCAGTGAGAAGGCGGATGTTCCATCTCCACACAGCATGGTGACCCTGAGTGTCCAGGGTCTCAGCCGGACACTGGCAGCTCCAGACTGGGGACTCTGTGGACTGGCACGGTGATGGGAACTCGTCACTTTCGCCCAGTTCACCTACTTGGGTGATTGTGTAATGCAATAGTATCTCAGCACAGAAGTACACAAAAGCAATTTTAGATCAGTGCACAGGTACCCTTGCTGCCCAAACTCCTGCCGTTTAAACTCAGAGGCTGAGCCAGCTCGGCCTAGGTGAGGATGAATTCCTGGCTGTCCGAGCCCCGACTACTGGCTGTGGGAAATGAGGAGCCACGGCTCACCTTCCAGTGAGCCGCCAGCGTGGACGCAGACCTCAGGCAGCAGCGACGTGACAGGTTTGGGGAGGCTGGCTTTTCCATTTTGCTTTTTCACTGGTCCGAGCCAAGGAGACCGTGGCTGCTGATGGCCACATGGCGGATCTGATTCTGAGGTCCAGATGGAGGTGCTCCAAGAGCCAGGGGTCACATCCAAGAGCCCGGACGGGGATGGTGCTCATGTGCCTGGGAAAGGTGAAATCACGTCTCCCTGCAGCGACTGCTTCTGACAGCAGTGGTGACCGTGAACGTGGTCTACGCTCAAAATTTCCCTTCGTAATCCCTTCGGAAAGTATTCACTTGGAGGCTGAATTTTTCCTTCAGTTTGGGGAAAGTACTTCTTTCTTTTCTCTTTTGATTTCATTTACTTTTCGTTTTTTATTGTGATGTGGTCTCATTAAGTTGTCTTACTATTATTTTGGGGACCTATTTGGGAAGTCTTTGCCTGCGCCTGTGGCTTCAAGTGTTTGCCCTGTGTGTTCTGCCAGCAGTTTCGGTTTCTTGTCTCATACCTAGGTCTTCGTCCTGTTTCCTTCCGACTTTAGGACGGGGTGAGGACCGGGGTCTGCTGTCCATCTCCTGCATGTGGCTCTCCAGTTGTCCCAACGCCATGTGTTGGTGAGGCCGTCTCTTCTCCAGCCCGTGTCTCCAGCTCCCTGTCACAGCCATGGGTGCCTGGGTCGCTCGTGTGTCTTCTGATCTGTTACAAGGGTCCACATGGCGTTTTTGTTGCCGTGGTTTTGAAAGTGGGTGTTGTGATGCCGCCGCCTTGCTCTCCTCCTGAACCTGCTGCATCATTCACAATGCTGCCCTGGTGTCGGAACCGCTGTCACCACGCCCCACAGGACCCTCCTGGGGACAGAGAGCCCAGCCTGCCACACTTATGCGTGCCCTAGGTACCCATGCCAGGGGCCACCTCAGGGTGCTCAGCCAGTCATGCCGTCCCTGCCACTGGCCCCATCCCTCTCCCGGTGCCCAGGCCTTCGTCAGCCCTGCGGCCTGGAAAGCCTTTTCCTTCCCAGCTCCTTGTCCCGTGCCCCAGCCTCCCGCAGCAGCAGGGTGACTTCTGCTTCAGGACTCTGCCAGTGGGACACTGTGACAACGCCAGCAGTGCTTTCCCCTCTCCCGGGCCACCCTTGGGATGACCATGGTCACCAACTGTGAGTGATGACGGGGTCACCCCTTGTGGAGAGATGAAAAGCACCGAGAGCATAAAATGGGAGAGTTTTCTCAAGCTGCCCAGTAGTGAGTGGGGTGCTGGGGACCCCAGTTCTCTCTGCCTCCAACACCCACGTGCTCCCTGCCTTGTGGGCTCTGGGCACGCACAGTGCAGGGGGGCCCAGGTGTGCCCCAGTTTTAGGAGTTTCAGCTTCCTCCTTGCTGAAACCGAGGTAATGATAGGTTAATAGGAGCTGCTTCTCAGGACTGCTGTGGAGATTCAAGGAAATGCTGCCTGGTGGGCCCCGAGCCCAGAGCTGACAACCAGCAGAAATCCACCTTCCTGCTGCCCGGTTGCCCCAGGGACCTGGCTGTGGCAGCACCAGGGAGGTGCTGAGGAAATGCCAGGTGTCCCTGCACTGGCATGGAGGAGCTGCTATCACCTCCCACCATCAGGCCGAGGACACCACCATCCCAGGGCACCGGGACCTGCTTCTCCCAGCCTGGCCACACAGAGAGGGGAGGTGGCCACTAACGCACGGCCACTCTGTGGGAGCAGAGCTTTTTGGGGCTCCAGCTCCTTTCTTGTCTTTCTTATCTCCCCACCCCAACTAAGTGAGTCCGCGCCCGGCTCTTGAGTTATAAGGACATAAATCTCCATCACAGATTTATTGCCATCATTTATCAGCTTCTGTTGCTCAATGCACAAGTAGTTAATTTTAAAATGAAGTGGGGCTGTTTTCATTAATACCACGCATTAACTACCTATCAAAACACTCAGAGACAATGAATGCCCTGCGCTGCAGTGCTGAGCCAATAAATCTGCAGTCCTGGCTGTGTCCGCAGAGAAAAGACCCTGGACGCGTCCCTGTTCCGGCGCGAGCCGCTGTTCTCTCCCCGCCCTGGCAGCGGGAGCATTTAGGTACAAGGGGGCCCAGCCCGTAACACGAGTCTAAAAGGCTGCTTCGTGACGTCTGACACCGTCAGGATAGTGCGGCGATGACAGCGAGCCTGCAAGTGGACAGAGCATTTCTGAAGACGGCGTGTCATCAGCTGCTGAAGCTTCTGGCTTCAAGGACACGAGGAGCAGATGCCCTCCATCCCAAGGGTCCAGAGCCAGGCTGAGCCCCAGCCTGGCAGTGGGTGGAGCTGGAGTTCTTATTTCTCAAAACCTTTAAAGAAACAGGTGGCCGGGGCAGGAAATCCCAGAAACTCAGGAGGCCGATGCAGCAGGATCACAAGTTGGAGGCCAACCTGGGAGAGTTTGTTAAAAACCAAAACAGGGCTGGGGCTGTAGCTCAGGGATAGAGCACTTGCCCAGTGAGCAAGGTCCTGGTTCAACCTCCAGTCCTGCAAAAACGAAAAAGCAAAAACGCTTACAGAAAGGGCATTCTAAGTGGGGCAATGTGGTGAACACCTATCAACTCGCTACTTCAGAGGCTGAAGTTGGACGATCTTAGTTGAGTCCAGCCTGGGCAGCTTAGCCAAAGTCCTCAAAAAAAATTCTAGAAAATTCTAGATGCTGTCAACTCTGGGCGCAGGAGGATTCACAGCCAGTGGCAATGTGTTGTTTGCTGAAAGCACGACTTTCGAGCTCGTGTAGAGGTTGTGGTGAGAAAGCAGTTTCCTCACTGTGAGGGGCACCAGGGCCCCCTGCGCTCGCCCTGTCACTTCCTCCCGTCCGCAGGGAGCAGTCTCCTATCTCTGTATTCTTTCCCACCTGCCAGCATGATTTGCCGTCTTAGGAGGCAGGAAAACAGCCCTGGAAAGAAAGTCAGGTTGTGCATTAGGAAGTCTTCTTATTGCTTCCCCCCATGTCTTGCTTAAATAATATTTTCACTGTGGCAAGAACTAGCAGCTGGGGTGAGCAGGAAGTGGCACGTGCTCCCTCCTCCTGGCCCACACCCCCCCACAGCTCACCGTATCCCCACACCCAGCCATGACTCTCCCTGGCCCACCATGTTCCCATAAAGCACAATTATTCTTTCTACAACCCCCTGCCTCTCACGTCCTCCTGTTAGGCTACCCGGGCCACCGTGCCTCAGGGAACACCAGGCCACAGTGATGGTGACACTACAGGGCCCGGCCCATGTGTGCAGGGAAGAATTTAGGGTGAACTCCATCTGGGGTACTGATTTTACTGTAAACAAAACAGCGCTTGCTTGTGTTCGTCCACGTCCTCATCAGCTCCACGCCCCTGCTGTCCCCTGGGATAAATTCTGGGACACCCTGAGTTACTCCCGAATATACTGATTCCCACACACCCCCCGAAGCATTTCCCTGGGATAAGTTCACTGAGATGCGATGTCCAGGTCAAATCACTGCGTGTTTTTAGGGTCGTGGACCCACATGGCCAGCGTGGCCTCACAGTGGCCCCCGATGTCCCGCTCTGCCATCTGCCATCCAAGGACTCAGCAGCCTCGGCCCCTGCTCCTGCCCCTGCAGACCTCCAGGGCTCCCCTTCCAGGGCCCTGCACCCCACCTGCCCGGCTCTTTTGCCATCCTTTGTCCCCTCCTTCTCTGCAGGCTCCTTCTGTGACTGCTGTGCCCCACTGCGCTGTGCCCCAGGATCCCCGTGTGGGCCTTCCAAAGTGGGTTCGGGTGGGGGCCCTTGGGAGAGACTGGGCTGCTCCTGTGGGACCCTGAGTTGGTTCTCCCAAGGGTGAGTTGTTGCTTCGCCATCCATGACACCATGTACTGTCAGCCCTCACTGAAGGCCACGCCGAGGGCCACACGAGATAGGACATTCAGCCTCCACAGTGTTTTATTACACTAACAGAAATGAATGAACACAACATTCAAAAGTGCATGTTTCTTGAATATTAAAAGAAAATGGTTCCCTTGACTTTGTTATGGGATGGCTGTGTTCCCCACCTCCGCCTGCCCACCCTGCCTTTCTTGTCCCAGGTGTGGCCCTCAGGTACCCTCAGGACACGGCACTTGGAAGGGACAGGGAGTTGGTATGACTCTCCTGCAATGCCTGGCACTGATGGGTGAGGCTTGGGATGCAGTGATGTCCCCTTTGGCTGGATGCTGTCCCCTGTGGAAGGAGGGGCTTTTGTGACTGGCAGACACCCAGGAGGGCGGCTCAGTGCCCGGAAGCAGATTCATGAGTGTAGGGTGCAGAGAGCCCCGACCTGCAGGAGCAGTGTGTGGCACTGGCGACAAGAGGAAGCAGTGTGGTTCCTTGAGAGGCTTGGCCGCTCTGGCTGCACCTGTGGCCAGGCACAGCAGGGTGGGGACATCTAGCAGAACACTCTGCACCATGCACCATTCAACCTGAGCCAGAAGGAAGAGGGCGCCTCAGCTGTGGGCACCGACCTCTGCCTCCATCCCTTGGCATCTGTGCCTGGCTCCCCTGCTCCCCAGGATGCCCAGCCGGCTGCTGGCCACGGTCACTCTGCATCCAGGAGCTATGGCCTGCAGGGAGGATGCAGAGCTGTCCCCTGGTGTGGGCTGAGAGGGGAGGATGGGGCCTCGTGGAGACCCCTACAGTAGCAGGGAGGTCACAGCAGAGGACAGCACAGGGCCCACATGGCCCTCAGCTCCTGTGTTCTACCCAGAGGCCCGATTCCACTCAACATCCACCTGTGTCCACCCCAGGCCTCAGACACTGGGATTTTTACTGAGATTGCACTGGCTCTGCAGATCAACTTGTAGTGAACAGACACCTTGATGATAGTGTTTGCCAATCCAAGAATAGGGTGTATTTCTCCACTTTAATTTCTGAGATTTTAATTTCTTAATTAGACTTTGATTTCTTTGATCAGTGTTTTGTAGTGTTCAGTGAACAGATACAGAATATATCAGATCTAAACAGAGTCCCCCAAAAGACTCACGCATTTTGAAGGTGACTGGGTCATTCATTACTCATCAGATGTTACATTTTCCTGGCCTCTCCAACTTCCTGGGTCCCCACTGTACTTTTGGCTTCACTCTCACAGCTTCACACACTGCCCTCTCAAGGGCACACTGCCTAATCTCAGACGCCTTCTTCTGAAATGTGGGTGGAAGCCTCTATGAACCCACAACTCTTGCATTGCACATGGTTGTAAAACAACGTGTATGATACCAAGGTCTGCTGCCAGATCAAGCAGTAGCAAGAACCCCTTGGATCATCACTGTGGAGGCCTCAGAGTGCCTGAATGACTGAGCACAGTGAACTGAATCCCAGGGAATCAATTCCCTAGGCAGCCTTTCTCCAGCAGGCATCTCAGGGACTCTCTTCTCAAATGAGTGGTTTATAGTTTTATGCTCTTGTGCCTGCAAATGGTGTGGTTTTGCTAATTCCTGACATGCCCTCGGGCCATATTATTGTCCTGATGGAAAGTAATTAACGTCTTTTTAAAGCTAATCTTTTCAGTAGCCATGCCCTCCTTTGCCCCAAAAAGGCACTTCCTTCCTGGTGAAACAACCTTTGCACATCTGCTTTTTTTTCCTGATTGCCACTGTAGCTCTGGCCCCTGTCACCACCTTCCACCTCCACACACCTGGTCCCAGCTCACGCAGACTGAGCTGCCGCCTCAATCATCAGGGCAACGTCTCGGTGACATAGGGAGAGCTGCCATTGTTTTAATGAAACCCCTGTAGATGACATTCAAAGAAAATCCCAGCCCATGGTGCTTGGTTTTGCTAGCAACTGTTACCTTTTAATATTTTCACACAACAGTTTATAGGTGGTCTGTCCTCGCTGCTACAGGAAGGAGTTTGTATCCTCCCAGCTCCCAAGAAGGGGTCGGTGTGTCCCAGCTCAGGGCTCGCAGTCACTGAAGCTGGAGTGGCTCTGCAGTGACAGCGCCTGGGTGTGTGAAGCGGCCTTGTGGGCTGGGCTTGCTGCTCAGTGGTGCAGCCCCTGCCTGGCTTTCGCAAGGCCCTGAGTTTGCTCCCCAGCATCACCGAAAAAAAAAAAAAAGAGACTCTGATTTTAGCTTGTGATTCTAAACGCCACGCTGTCTTTGATGAGCAGCCCAACTGGCCCCTCTTGGGTGTGCTCAGGCCACACGTGTCTTTGTCGGATTTGGAATTATCAAGTGCCCGTGCTCTCCCGCTTCCTTTCTGCAGCAGGGCCCCAGGTGATGCCTGCTTTGGGCTCTCGTGTTGTCAGGGACGCTGCTGTCCTCAGTCCCTCTTGGTGTCCCGGGTGGGCAGCACCCAAGGCCAGGGGCACCTGCAGCCCTGGGCAGCCCAGCTGTGAGGGGGCCACACAGGGTATGCACATCCTCTTCCTCCCTGGTCACTGCAATCCTGTCCCTGGGGGCTGCAGCTGTCCCCTTTCGCCCCAGGCAGCACAGCCCTGTGCTCTCAAACCACTGCCCTCTTTCCTAGGGACTTCCTGGCATTCGTCTAGCACGGCTTCTGATAGTTCTCCCCACACGCCCTCCCCAGAGCCCACTCCTCCCTTCTTCCCGGGTAGGGCAGGAGGGAGCTGGGCTCCTGCAGTCTGTGAGTCGGCAATGGTGGGCGGTGGCATGGCGCCCGTCAGCTGACCGTGGGGACACTGGGTCCTGCGTGAGTAGCGGGCTCTGACCACAGCGCTCAGTTCATACTGCGCCCGCTTCCTTCTGCAGGGAGGGACAATGAGTACCAGTAGCCCCGAGAGGGCGGCAGCAGTGCCCCAGCGCAGAATCTCTTCCCATCTGGGATTCAAGGGAGGGAAGGCTGCTCAGCACTCGGGCATCGAGGGTGCAGGCTGATTTGTAGCCGTAACAGCTTGAGTCTTGCCCTCATTTTTGTAACTGATCTGGAAGAGAGAAGGTATTTTTGGGTCTCCCGTCCAAGAAGCTAGGTGTGCCTCTGCTCTGCATTGTCGTCCCTCAGGGAATTATTCTCTGTTTCAAAGCCAAGAAGCACCAGGAAAACCCTCCATATAATCCCTTTGCTCTGTTCGGCCCCAGGGGGACATGTGGAGGTGGAGGTCGGGGTGCAGAGGAGGCCAAAGGAGCCTCTGGGGAGCATCTGGGAGAGCGGAGTCCGGCGTCCTGCCACGGTGCTGCCTGGGAGCTGAGCCCCGGCCAGTGTGGCCGGGAGAGGACGGAGCCGCCCACTTTCCGAAGGGACCACAGGGCGGGACTGAGGCACAGGGGAGCCAGATGCACCCATGCCCGGGGAACCTCTGTGCTCAGGATGGAGCAGCCCAGGCCTTGGCTGCAGGGAGAGGAGGCAGGATGCTAAAGTCCTCCGTCCCTGGCCGGGGCAGGCTTAGGCATAGTCTCCCCTCCATTCCCCCAGCCCTCCGATGCCGCCATCAACCTGTCCACGGTCTCCCTTGGTTTACTAAGGACTCTTCTCCCCCTGAGAAAGTCCTGCTGTGCTGGTGCTGAGCACTGAGCTTCAGAGCCCAATCGGCACATGGAAGTCAGAGCAGAGCAGCCTGGGCCTGAGCGCCAGCGAGCGCTGCCAGACCGGTGATTCTCAACCTGTCCACGTGCTTGGGTCGCTGGGGCCGGTGTCTGTGGAAGGCTGTCTCGCCTGTGTCTGTGCTGCTGTTTCTGGAGAGGCAGCAGATGAGTGAGGCCCACGGACCTCTCTTGCTGTCCCCGAGGGCCTGGCTGGACCACGAGGCCGGGGCAGTGGGATGTGCCGTCTGCCCCTGGCTGAGCTGGGCTGGTCCACAGCGCTCCTGGCATCAGCTTTTCACCCTGGCCTGGAGCCCACACCGGCCCCACCTCACCGCTCCGGCCTTGCGCTCTCAGTCTCTGCTTCCAAAGGGCAGAGTGTGAGCGTGGGCACCACTATCTTGTGTGTCATGCATGTGGATGCGGACGTGGACACAAATGGGGACCTGGGTGTGGATGCAGACACGGATATGCAGATGCGGACATCAACACCATCCTGTCGGCTGTTTCTTGGGGAACCCTGCCCGATACAGCTGCTCGGCTCTGCTGGAGCCTGGCCACCTGGCTGGCCAGAGGGTGAGGCTCTGCCCTACTGTTCCAGGCTGCCGCTGTGGTGCTCTGTACAGGGATGGGGACGGGAGGTCCAGAGGGGTCAGGACCCCCAACCGTCATATGGTGGCTGTGTCCTTGCACCACGCTATCCACTCTGGCCACAGCCTGCCCGTGCTCCCTGTGAGTGGTGCTGGGCTCCGTCATGGCTCGTGCTCCGGGCGTGCACGTCAGAGGCCGGGGCTTGCTTTAGCGTTAGCACAGCTGCACGGTGTTATAGATACCCAAGCTTTTCCTGATCACTCTGAGCGCATGGAAGGACCGTCAGCCCTTGCTCTGTGCGCAGGCAGGGTCCCTATGGGCCCACCTGCCCTGGAGTGAGGAGAGGACAAGGTGTAGAGAGAGCTTTACCCACCTAGCTCCATGAGGGGACAGCGTGTGCATGCGACAGGGGCCAAGGGAGAAACTTGAGTCTTACAACTGTGATCTTCACAACTCGCCATAAAGCAATGGTCTGAGCCTCTGAGTGTATTGGGCCCTGGGATCAGCGCTGTCCCTGGTTCACGGCTGGCTCCGCTCAAGTCCACTGAGAGCCCGGCCAGGCGCAGACTGCTGCGGGAAGCGGCAGCGCGCAACGAGCGAACTGCGTCCCCTGTGGGGCTGTGGGAGCCCTGCTCACGGCACCTCAGGAGGCCCATGAGATGGGACTTTAAAGAGGTGGCTAAGTTCAAGGTGGCCAAGCTGACTGGTGTCCTCATGAGGAGTGGTCACCCAGACACCCACAAGCTGGAAGGAGTCACCAGCAAGTCACAGAGACAGGCCTCACCTGCCGACGCCTGGCCTTACACCTTTAGCTTCCTGACCTGGGGGAGCGAACGCCGCTGAGCCGTCCGCTCTGTGGTGCTCCTTACGCACCCCAGCAGATGCGCGCAGAGGCCTGGGGCAGCGCTGTCCACAGCGGCGACCTCCTCAGTGCCTGGCACCACTAGAGCCCGCGCCCTCCCACCCAGGGGTTCACCACCGCTCCTCAGGCGCCCGTCGGCTGTATCCTGGAGACTGGGGCGTCGTCCCCCGGCTCCTCTGACCTGCTCAGTCAGCACGGCTCCTCTCAGGCCCGGTGACTACAGAGATGGCCTGCGCTATCCTGCTGTCCCGGGCTGCACGCTAGCTGTTGGAGACAAAGGGGGAGATGGAGGGTCTTGCCCTTGGCGCTCGCCACGGAGCAGACAGGGACGGGGCTCCTCCAGCAGCAAGAGGCCTGGGGACAGCGGATTTGTCAGCAGGGAGGCTGGAGGCCTGGGTGAGGTGTGGCTGCTCCCCGCCTTGAGCCCTGAGAAAGATCGCTCTGTGACAGGGATGGGGCGGCGTCCTCACCCTGGGGCAGGGATGTGGACTTCACGACCTCTGAAGGTTGAGTCCCGCCTTCTGAGTCCAGGGTAAACTGAGACGAGATTTACAGAGCTGCCATGGTGTGAGGAAACCTGTGCCGCTGCTAGGGCCACGGGCAGGCGGGGAAGGTTCCAGAAGCAAGGTAGCTCGATGGCTCTGTCAGCCGGGCCTGCAGGAAAGAGCACCTGTGGTTCAGGAGGCAGCAGAGGGGCTCGGTCAAGGTCAGATGTGGGCGGGCATGGAGGTCACGAAGGGCAGAGCGGCGCCAGTGCTCCCTGCCACGCTGAGGGGCACCGCCCGCAAGAGGGAACCCCTGAGGGGCCTGAGAGTTCGCCCTCTCCTTCCTCAAACGCACTCCAGCTGCTGAGCCCAGTCGGAAGCCACTGCCCGGCAGGCCAGGGGGCAGATCCAGGGGGGCACTGACCGTGCAGTCCTGAGCCTGGCTCCCGGGTGTCACATGATCGTGATTTACACACACGCCTCGCTCTCCAGCCTCCCAGCATCGGGGCTTCCGGCTCACACGAGGATCATCGCTGACATAAGAAAGTTATGGCCGCTCTGGGCCTCAGAATCCTCATCTACACACAGGGGCACAATTGCTCAGCCTGTGCAGGGCTGGATGGTGACAGTGTGTGACACCGTGGGGTGGCAGCGTGCGGACTGCTACCCCTGGTGTTACTGTTACAGGAGTGTCCGTGGCCCAGTCTCCTGGGCCCCCTCGTCCTTGAAGGCCCGCATCGCACATCTCAGTCCTGGGTGCCCGGCCTTGGTTTGAATGTGTTTCCCACAAGCTCGTGTGTTGGGAACGTAACCCCCAAATCACGTGTCACTTATGTTGCGGGTGGAACCTATGAGAAGTCCATGGGGTTGTGAGGGTGGGGGTCCCTGCGCTGGCCCTGGTGGCTAGATGGGAAGTCGGCGCGTTTGCCCTGTCCTGTCACCTGGTGACACAGTGGGCAGCCTGCATCCCAGGCCAGTGCTGGGCTCCCGGGCTTCCCAGGCTCCAGAGCCATGAGCCAAACCAGCCCCTGTTCTTGGCGAGGGACCCAGTGTTTCCAGAGAAGACGACGACGAAGACGCTCCGCCCTCCCCCTGCCTGGGTGCGGAAAGTCCCTGCTCCCGGGGCTCGTGGTGCCCCAGGTCTTACCAGGCTGTGTGCCTGCGTCCTCCCATCTGTGTGATTCTGCATGAGCTTGGAGTTTTCTCCTTTGCCAGCTTCAGTCCTGGTCCTTAGTGAACCTGCTGGCTTCACTCTGGACGACAGTACACGCAGAGCTTTTGTCATTTCTTGTTGCCTAGGCCAAGGCGGAGGCGGGAAGGAGGGACGATCTATATGCTGTGACCCACGGCCCAAGGCTCCACTGGAGACTGGGGAGAGAGCTCCATCCCCTGCAACTGTTCTGGTCCCCAGGCAGGGAGGAGGTCCGGTCCACACAACACTCGGGACTTTCCCTGCCTTTGCAGCTGGAAGTATCACTGTGTTCGCACTGAAGGTGGAACTAGGCTTTTTGAAAAGCTGGGAGCAGGGGGCAAAGGAGGGCAGGGCTCTGTCACCAGCAGGGCTCCCTCAGCCTCTCCTGGTCAGGGGAGGAGCTGGCCGGACAGCTTTCAGCCCTGTTACTTTGTCCACAGCTTCCAGGGTCAGGGCCCAAAGACAAGGGGGCCCTGGTGCACCCCATGAACACCACGCGAGATAGCAGCCCTGAGGTCGACCTCCGAGGGCAGGAGCTGCTTCCAACTGTACGGTCTCAAGCCATGGAACCCTCCAGAAACTCGAGAGGAGAAAGCAACTACAGCCAGGAAAATGCAGGAGCCGGGGGATTCGAAGACTTGAAGACTCGGGACCCAGGGGAACTGCCCAGGCTATGATCTCATCCCCAGCTGCATTCAGGCAAACCCTTAAAGTGCTGCAGCCAGTGGGGTTATTTGAACCCTGACAGGTGGTAGGTGTAAAATGGCATTCCAAATGTTTCCCATAGGAGTCCTTGTCTATTAGAGAGCCGGGCCTTGCCTTCAGGAGTGAGACGGTGCAGGGGCTGAGGCTAACTTCAGAATAATCTGGAGGTGGGTGTGGGACACACTTGGGTCAGGAGTGGTGGTCGGCAGGCATGGGCGAGTTCAGACGTCAGCGTTCGCTGTTTTGTACGTGCACGGTGTTCGCCATAATGAAAAAGGTAGCTTGACAAGGGACACCAGTGTGCTCTTTGTCATGTTACTGGGGGTCTCTGTAGTGGATTTAAAATCGCACTGAAAGTTCCAGATGAAAAGCAAATGTGGCGTGGGTGCGTGTGTTTCGGAGATGAACTGGAAGCAGTTTTATTCTCCTGAGCAAGGGCTGGTGGGAGCCTGGCTAGTGGCCCCGTCACCCACCACTCTCCACCAGCCCCACTGAGCAGTTGGGGCCGGTCAGGAGCGCCCCCCTGCTGCCCGCTCAGGTCTGCTCCAGGCCTCAGCAGGAACTGACCCTCCTGCACCTTCTTACTGGCTCCACGAGCCTGGGGCCTCTCTCCCAGTATGGGAGGAGAGACTGTGCTCATTTACCGGTGAGGAAACAGACTCGGAGAGGGGTGATGGCTTGCCTAATGTTGCCCTGGCTCTCTGCTTCCAGTCTGGCTCCTTTTTACATCCTGTGGGGTTCTTTTCTTTGGGACGAACCCAATAAGAGCAGTGGTAGGGACTGTCCTTGCTTCCATTTGATAAGTGGGGAAACTGAGGCTCCTAATGTTGCAGAACTCATAAAATGAGAATTGAGATTTAAACCCAAGTGCGTCTGGACTAATTTCTTATGCTACTTCTTCCTACTTACTTGAGACAGGTGTTAGAGAATTCACCCAATCGGGGCCTGAGATGACCGGGAAGAAGACTTACGCCATCCGTGCCATAGAGTGATGCTGCATGTATGTTCACACCGGTGTCATTTCTTTATTGGCTGCAGCATTCATGGCATTTGCAATATGCCAGGCTACTCCAAACGCTGGACAGGTTCTAACTCATCAAATATCCACAGACACCTGGTGTGACAGCCCTGTGGAGTGGTTGGGTGCTGTACACCAGTGGCTAAACTGAGGCACACGCCAATGCCACTGAGCTCACAAATGGAGAGCTGGGGTTCACCCCAGGCAGTCTGGTGCCTGAGCCCATGGTTTGGTCACGCTGTCTTCCCGAAGCCCCGAGCCGACACCCCACCGCCAGAGTCAAGACAGGGCTCGGGCTGACTTGATTTCCACTTTCAACCCCACGCACTAAAGACCCACATAAGGCTGTGGCTGGTTTGTCTGCTGGAACTCGGGGCACGGCCGTGTGAAACCACTCTCCTCCTCTGCATCGGCAGTGCGCTGGGCAGACTGACTACGCCCGAGGGGTGGTGACAGGAAGTGTTAGATTGAATGGGGTAGAATTGCCACTCGCTTGGCAGGGACAGCGGGCAACACGCAGTGGCTGCTGACACTCACACTCACCTGTCTGTCCACTGCGTCCTCCTGGCCTTCCTGGGTGCTGAGCCCCACAGCCAACCCCACTCCAATGGCCACAGGAGGTTCCTTGGGGTCTTCTCCTCTCTGCCCACCCCTCCTCAGCCCCAGGCGCCTCTGGCCCTATGACCCTCACTGGCCAAGGAAATGTGGGCAAGGTGGCCGAGTCACAGGGCAGCACGGGCCTTGTCCCTGTCCAGCGGTGGCCTGGGGGCGGCGCTGGAAGGGGGTCCAGGGCAGGGCACCAGAGAGCAGCAGGGTAAGGTGGAGCCTTTCATCCCCACCCTGGGGCTCCGGGCCCACAGGAGCAAGCCTGGCCTAACCCAAGGGCACATCTGCTTCCTAAGCTCTGTGCCCTCACTGGAGCCTGCGGTGCATCCACCCAGCAGGCTTGCCAGGCCCACCTCTTCTTCTCTGTCCCACATGGGCCACCTTCCTGCCCCTTCTTCCTCCACTTGCTCCTCCTGCCTTGGCCCCCTGTGGGCCCCATCCCTGCTGTGCCCGTGGCTCCCCTTGCTCTGTGCCTATCCCAGCCGAGCTCCTTCGGCCTGAGGGGTCTGCTGACCCTGGGAGGAGCCAGGACGCAGCAAACAGGCAGTGCTTGTTGCTAGGCAGTGCACAGTCAGTACAGTGCAGCACCGGGGAGCAGGAGCTAGGCTCTGCGTTTGAATCACATGCTGCCAGAGGAATTCCTCTCTGCCTCAGTTTCCCTGTCTCTCAGGGTGGCCGTGAGGCTCAAGCGCACTTGGACCCGGCTCTGCTCTGCTCTGCTCCCAGGCTGCGCCCTGCTCTGCCTTGTGGGTCTGGGCTGGCATTTGTCTGGGTTCAGAAATTTCCAGCTTCCCTCAAATACACCACTCCCATGAGCGACCTCAGGAAACCAATGGGGCATGGGGGACTCAGGTCTGCCCACAGAGTCACGGCAGGGGACAGCGGGGCTCCTAGCCTGCCCTGCCTCCTCATAGGCCCCAACACTCTTGGCTCCACCCTGGGCTCTAGCACCAGTTACCCCTCTTTTCTTGGGGGTCTGAATACCAGCCATGTAGTGTCTCCACCTGGATGGTACCCCTCCCACCCCACAAAGACCTGAGTACCTGCTGTGTGTCCCTCCTCAGATGTGGCCCAAACATTCCCTTTTGTTCCCCCAGCCTCCAGGTGGTGGCAGAACCCTACAATCAAATCTTGAGGTGACATTGGAAGCCCTGTGGGAAAACCTGGGGTACCCTGTCCCTGATCCTGGCAGGACCCTACCGACACAACATATAAAGCACACAGGGTAACAGGCACCCAGTGTGACAGCTTGAGCTAAAGTGTCCCCAAGGCTCCTGTGTCTAGAGGCTGGGCTTGCGGATGGGCACGGGGTCATGGGGCACTGATCTCGTGGACAGATGAACCCACTGATGAGTTCACAGCTGAGTGTGCTGTAGAAGGTGAAGGCTGGAGGACAGATCACAGGGTGTGACCTGGAAGGACAGATCTTGTCCTAGCCCCTTTCCCCTCTCTGCTTCCTGGCCACCATGACGTGAGCAGCTTTCCTCCACCAACCCCTTCCGCCATGGCGCTCCTGCCTTGGAGCCAACTGACAGTGGACTGAACCCTCTGGAACCATGAGCCAAAATAAACCTCTCCTCCCTGAATGTGATTCACGTCAGGTAGTCATCCCAGTGCTGGAAGCTGGCAAGGTAAGCACTGCGGGCATGAAGACCTGTACTTGTCCTGGTAGGTGACCCAATGCTGCCCACTGGAACATGGGGAGGGACACCACATGCCTGACCCCACCATGGGTCACCCAGGTGTGGATGACTCTGTCACTCAGCCATCCAGCCCCATGCACAGCAAATGACAACGCTGCTCCCATAGCATTAGCAATTTTTTTATTTTTCCTTTTTGTTGCATAGGAAATGCAGTACTTGCTTCCAGTAATTGTACTGTGATGTGAGAAGGTGGTAGCACTAATGGTTGAATACAAGAGTTAAACTAATCCACACCAGCTCAAAAAACCTGTGATTTAGTTGAATAAGAATGGACGCCCACAGTGATTCTCAACCAATTACAAATTTTCACAGAACACAGTAAACTAAAAGGGTAACTATGAAAGTCAATACGGTACACTAGAGGCACGGGGGGCCCGGCTCATAACCACCACTTTCAGACCAAGTTATTAACACAGGGCTGCTCAGCGTCACAAAGGATTTCTTTCGCCACTACTGGAAGTGTTCAACCTGCTCCCCACAATGGAAATGGGAATCGAGGCACTGCATGGACAGCATCTGTGCGCGTGAACTGTTCTGGGCAGAGGCTGAGGCTGTGGCGGGAGGCGCCCCGGGGCCCGAAGGACCTGGGGACCCACTGAGCTCCCAGCCCAGTCTGCTGGTGTCTCGTGTGTGAGAGGCAAGCAAGTGCATTCATAGGGCAGAGACGACCATGCGAGCCCAGGGAGAGAGACAGGACGGCTGTGTCACAACTCCACCCGCATGGCCAGTGGCCCTGTCACCGTCCGCTGAGATGATAAAAAAAGCCAATTTACTATTATTGCCAAAAGAATATGATTTAAAAATCAGGATAACCGTCAAGGGGGGTCACACTTGTCATTTTGAGAAATTGAGTACAAAACAGCAGGAACAAGGCCTCGATTCCCAGACCACTTGTCCCGCGGGATCTGAGAATGCACAGTGCCCAGGCCGCGGGGTCCAGGGACAGTGCCCTGGTCAGACTTGAGCACTCCCACATGGGCTCTGTGGCCACACGTTCCTTGGGAAGTTTGTGTTTTCACCCACACAGCACACTGAGGGCATGAGTGAACTTGGGAGGGTCCAGGCCCACAGAGGTGGCCCCGCCCCGTGGGCTGTCACCCTGTCCCCACACTCAGCCTGGGGTCCCCCAACCTGATTAACACGACCTTTTGGGAAATCGAAGGCAGATAGGTGCTGGCTTAGGGTTAAAAAAAGAAGAAACTGATTTAACTTGGGAAAGGAGTAGTTTCAAATTTAGCCCCCCCAAAATGTATCTAAAACATTTCGTGTTAATAACAAACTTTTGCTTATGAACCAGGCCCAGAATTTGTACAGTTTTACTTTTGAAGGAAATATTGCAATTGTGCATGAAACTGAAGAGCCACATGATTCCTTAGAGTTATTTTTTCCTTTTTCCTTCACACGAGGAGGTCTGGTGTGAGCGGTCAAACATGGTACCTGGCCGGACGCTGCCCTCTATGGAGATTCTTCTGGGGCAGCGCAGCTCCGCGGAGCTGGGGATTGCCCCGCACCTGGGAATGTTCTCAGAGTGGCTTTGTGGCAGAGTTCGTGGAAGTCAAATGTAGTTTTGAGACAAAAATCTCACCAGGTACTGATTTCTGAAATCAAATACCCATGCTTGCCCCCTAGGAAAAAGAAAACAAGACAAAAAACCAAAAACAAAACACAAGTAATACTGAATTTAAGTAAATGTATACCTCCAAAATACTGAAAACACCAGAAATCAAGAAGAGACAGAAATTTTGTTCTCAGTGAAATACCTTTAAACCTAGCTGACAAGAACCAAGTCAGAAAAGAAGACTAACATAACTCTGAGTAATACTCATACAGCTCACTAAGCATATGGAGAGCATGCATCAATATCGTACGGTTATTTTACATCACCTATACCAGAGGTCCTGACCGACAGACAGCGAAGGCTACCGGTGTAGAAAAGTCTTACTTCAGAAGAGCAATATAATACGGATTTCACAGGCACTACATTTTAATATATCAGGTATTATGCTGGTTTTCTTATAATTCTTTCTGTCCTAAAGCTGGCATTATAACAATGACCAAAAAGGCAAGGATTGAAGTAAACGGAAAGTAGATACCAAAGTCGATATAGTTTTTTTCAGATAGATTAGTGCATAGTTCTCATGCAGATAAACACTGCTATGCATTTACACTGTTGGAAAGCAAAGTGAATTGAGCCCAAGTTGTCACATTTGTGTAAATCATTTTGTCAGCCTGTAATAGCACCATGTAATGGATTTGCATTAAACATTAGATTGATTTCAGAATTGGTGACACAGTATTCACTACAGCTAAGTGCTATGGAATAGCTTCAATGGTACCTGCTATATATCAAAGCAATTTTCATCCCACTGCATTTCTTATTGGGAAAAATAAAAGGGGAACATCCACGAGGCTAATGAGGCGGGTGCGCAGCCTTGGACGGGAAGGCAGGGCGGGTTTACGGCCAGACAGAGGTTCATGTGCGCTTCAAGACCAGGTGGCCGGGGGAGCTGAGCGGCTGCCCCGGTGAGGCCAGGCCCGGGGGTGGCGGGAGGTGCCCCGAAGCTGTGCCCACGCCACTGTCCACTGTGTCTGACTGTTCTGTGGGGGCCTGCGACCAACAACCAGGAAGAAAGGAAAAGAAACAGACGAGAACCGGAGAGAGACAGGGCACACCCAGGAGGAGAGGGCGAGCCACCTCTAGGGAGGAGGGAGACTGGAGAAGGGACACAGAGTACACTAAATGGCCTCCTCAGAGCCCTCCCATGAATATCCCAGGGGAAAATGTTTGTTTTACTCAGGTTTCACAAATACTTTCTGGCATGGTCACCACAGAATCCAAAGCACGGGGGACCAGAGTTTGAGCGGCAAGGGGGTGGGTGTGGCATACTCCTGTGCGCTGGCCGAGCTCTGGGACAGACAGCGCGTTTGGGTCCTTCGCGCTCCGATGGAGGCGGGACAGTGCAAACATTGGGACACGCGTGGCCTCGTGCCCGTGGGCTGCATGGAGCCTGCTGGACAGAGCTGCGGTGGGCAGAGAACTGATGATAAATAGCTGCTGTGCCAAGGGGCAAAGAAACAGAAACCCCGGGGGGGGGGAGAAGGCCGAGGGAGGGCAGCGTGGCAACGGGCTGGGCCTCTGCCCAGGAAGGAGTGGGTAAAGGGTGTCGCGGCCTGCAGAGGGGCCGAGAATGGAAGAGTTAGTGTTTGTGCCTCTGATTTCAGTCGCCAAAGAAAAAACTCGGAGAGCCCCAGGAGGGACCCCTGCCAGTTGTGTTCATGCCATCTGATGGGGGGAGAGGGTCCCAGGGGGTCCCAGCGTCAAGGGCTGGGCCTCCACACGCGGGCCGCTCTGGTCTGTTCATACCCAGAAGCAAAGTCCTCCTCCAGTGTCTCTGCCCGGCTCTTAACCTAGAAAGCCAAGCGCTCGAGGGCTGCTGTTTCTTTATTCCTGCTGATCGCGACCGAACTACAGTCTCCCGCTGCTTTCTGGAAGATGAAACGTGAACAAAAAGTAACTTCGTGTGTTTAATACTTAACCCCTGTTCACCGTCACCCTAGACTGCCTCCCTCATATTTTAAAGCCTTTAAAACATTTTTTCCTGCAAATCTGTTCAGAGTTCCCTAATTTTAGCTTCATCAAACTTAATACAACAAAATACCTTCAAAAATACAGCATACCTGTAACGTCCATTTACAATGGTTTCTCAGTAGACCTACACTTCTCAAGCATAGGCATATGCTATACCATTGAGAGAAAAAAATAACTGTATTTAAATACTTACAAAAAAAAAGGAAACAGGAAAGTTTTAAACTTAAATCCAGTTCCCACAGGGGAGAAAAAGAAAGAAAAGCAATTCTATGAATGCTGCCTTTATAATGAACAATCAGAAATTTCACTAGGCTAATTTGACAGAAATTTTTCCTCATTTAAACAACATTACAAAAGTCCTGCATTATAAAATAGGGTAGAATAAATCAGTGTAATCAATAAAACTATACAACAGTGCAGATTACAAATCTTCTCAGTGGGCAGTTTATCTTTTCTTTGCAGTCATGACTACAACATGCTTACTAAAAACAACTAAAACTGCCCTAACTATTGCTTAGTTTGTTTAAAAAAGGGTGCAATTTTATTGTATATACAACCAATTTCCTGGTAATACCTTGGCTTATTGCAAGGTTCTGACAAAATGTTTGTCTAGGCTTTTTCCCCTTCACTGTGAAGCACTGAAAGCTGCTATTTTTTTTTTCTTTCCTTTTTTTCTTTTTTTTTTTTTCTCTTTTTAGTGCACATATGTCATAATAAAGTAATGCCCAGCTAGGTGCTATTGGGGAAGGCAAAGTATGCTGGCTACAGGAAGTGACACCGTATGCTGACAATCACACTGTACAAAGCGCCAAAAGACTATTCAACCACTTACCAGACACATAGGAAAATCCAAAATGTTTTATTTTATTATTTTTCCTTAAATAGAGATAACCAGTAAACAATTTTCAGAACTTGGAAGTTTAAAAACGTGCATATAAAAATGGGCATTATATACTTTTTATTGAATGCGGATTGACTGCAGTCTGCTAAGAAAAATGGGGCGTGGGAGCTGAAGAAAAAGGAGTTGTCTTTTTTTAAGGCTTGCTTGTGAAAGGAACAGTTGTAAAAACAAAATTGCTTGAAGCAGGGTCAGCTTAGTGCTTCACAGTTTGACTGCTCTCTAAGAGGAGCCCTTCCTGCGCACGTGCATTCAAAAATCACAGAAAAGTACAAAGACAAACAACTAAACACACTGCATCAAGTGCAGCACTGACTTTGGTCAAATTAAAAAAATAAAAGAAAAATTAATCATCGCTAAGCTTCTCTACATGATAAAAGCAGGTATTGCATATTTTCATACATCCGGGAGAAAAATAAAGGAAGACTCCAAATAAATTGTAAAATGCAGCAACATCCAAAATACTGACATTCTAAGCCTCTACAGATCTCAGAATAGCACTGCCACTGACCACACAGGACAATAAAGCCTACTCCTATCTGCGAACAACTAACTGTCTACTTAGTTCTAGATGCTGAAACCGACGATGGCCGACATAAAAGTCACATTTACAAAAAGTGTCTCCAAATGCTTGACGAGGGAAAAACCCTTTTCAATAGAGGAGCATGTGCAACAATTCCACAAATAATTGCTATCCAGGGCAAGGCACATTGATATGGAATTTCTGTTTTCGTGCAAATTAAGGAAAAAAAACAAAACAAAACAACATTGTTTTGGGGGGAAAGATGAGGAGCAAAGTGACTTCCCAAGAATTTCAGTTACTTGATTGTACAGGACAGCAGTAGGGCCCTTCTGAAGGGCTGGAAAACACAGTTTAAAGGCAAACGCCTAGAGGAGGGTTACAATATTGTGTCTTAATGCACTCTACTTTAGCCTACGTTAACTACATAAAAATTAGTCACTAACACTAGAACATGCAGACTCCCTCGGCCGGCGCGGCCGCCGCCAGGACGCGTACATATGTATAGCATAGGAAACCTCCAAGCTGCACGAGAAGCAAAGGGGCGCTTCGCTGTCTGGTAGAAAAATCACTTGCATTTTTTTTTTGTTTCTGTTTTTTTGTTTTTTGTTTTTTGTTTTTTTTGTTTTTTCACATAAGATACAGGACATTTGGGGGTGCAAACTTTTTTTGTTATTCCCTAATGAGTACCCTTGATGTGAGTGGGCACCAGCAATTGTGTCAGTATTGGTTTCATCATCATCATCATCATCATCATCATCATCATCATCATCATTTTCATCATCATTTTCCCATAGCCCAGTTCAGGGACGCAAAGGTCTTTAAAATTCTGGACAATCTCTGGTAGAACGAGGTGTCTGATAACTGATAAATCCTATGTTGCCAGATACATGTAAAAATTTTCAGAATTGGCATAATTCATGATAGTGACGTCTAGCTTATAAAATTAACAGATACCATGATTTCATTTTAGTTATGTGCTTTGATAACAGAAAATAATTAATTAGCATTTAATGTAGTTAACATATTGTGGTAAAAGCACCATTAGATTTGTTTTTTTTTTGTTTTTTTTTTTAATTTTCCTTCAGTTTTTAAAGGGATACAAGTTTAACAATAAAAAACATAAAAAGCAAAAATAGCTCCCCTTTTTCTTGCAAGGCTGTTTTTTTACCCCAATAATTTAGAGTCCTGGGGTGGAAGGACTTGAAAAACAAAAATAGAATTTTCAACAATCTCTATCTTACAAAGATATTTAGCTATCCAATGAAATTGCACTTCACTCAATTCAAAATTCGATTGTTTTGATCGTTTCCTGTCAGTTTCTATCAAAACAGACCATCTTCCCCATTTCCATGTGAATTTTTGTGTCATTGTTGAAATTGTTGAAAAAATGTTGTTCTTTTTTTAAATGTAAGTGCAGCATTTCAAAACTTTTAAAAAACTGAATAGTAGTAGTAGTTTGCCATTTTCAGAATTGTTCTGCAACGTGAGCGGATTCACTGTCCTTGCGGGCCATGGTATGGGCTTAACTGCTGACGGCTGAACCAAACCAAACTGAAAGAAAAATAAAAAAGGAACACAACTGCATTCTCTTTTTCCAATATGTTACAGAAACATCGCCCTTTGACTGTCCCGTAAATATAGATTGCAGATCTCAGCTACTATGAAAGATTTAGTTCTCTGTGCACCTCCTGCCTGCTCAGGGAGGCCACACCTGCGTGGGTCAATTCATGAAATACTGTGAAACAGCGGGCTCTGAGAGGGAAGGTGTTGCAACAGGAAGTTGTGAGCAAGGGTCGCGCTCCGCCAGCCACAGCGCCTAAGCTCACGCCCCGCGAACACTTCACATGCTACAAAGCCCAGCCATTTCCAGCACCATATGAGAAATTACAACAGTCCCTAAAGTATTTTAAAAAAAATCCCGAAAGGTTATGGCCTTTGCTGTTTGACCACAATGCTTTCTGTTTCCATGTACAGGTGGATCTGCATCGGTGTTTTCTCCCCTTCCACTGACAGTGAAGCTGTAGCCGCACGGGGCTGAGGTTGCGTCCATGTTACAGAGTTGAGAAGGGGTCAGGTGGTCTGTCTGGTGGGTGGTGGGACGCTGTGACTTTTATCCCAGGTACCAGGACTGGAAGACAAAAGGGAAAGTGTGGTTAGAAGCGTGGCCGCGGCCCCGAGTTCAATCCTTAGCACTGCTGAAAAAACCAGTCCAACTTATTAAAAACCAGCATATTTCAGAAGCTGCCCTTCGAGCCATGGAACCAAGGTCTACATTGGGATTCACTGGACAAAGCAGAGGGACGGCAACAGCAGCTGTGCAGCAAAACCCGCGGTCTCACTGGGCTTCGCCAGCGTCCTGAGTGTGCTGGCAGCGTGGAGCAGTTCCGCCCGCTGGAATCACACATCCAGTTCTGCGGCCAGAGACCCAAGCACCTCGCCTGCTGCCAGCCCTTGGGTGGGGGACCCAGTGCCCCTCTCAACGAGGGATCCCTGCTGGAGGTGTGGTCACAGTACCGCTTCCATGACAGGAAGAAGCGGTCAACAGGGACCCTGTGAGGACCGGCGCAGGCCGAGGTGAGTGGGGCTGTCGAGGCGACCACCCTCGTGACTCCAGGCGGTCACTCCCGAGAGCTAGGCTCGGGATGCAGAGGTGCTCTATTCAGCTCAGTATTTCTAAAGTACAATTTCTGGAAATGGTACATAACGATCAGGAAGCGGCCAGCCTTCACCTTAGGGATCCCAGAGCTCCGAAGGGAACCCGGCTGTCCCATCCCCTTCACATGTCCGCAGCCCGGTCACCTCCTCTTCTCATCAGTGCATAGATGCAGGGCCTGGAGACCATCGGTCATACATCGCTTCCTCTGCTGGCCTTTTCTTTTGTTTTTAATGTGGGTACCGGGAGTCAAACTCAGGACCTCGCGCTTGCCAGCAGGTGTTTGTGTGGCTGAGCGATATCACCGGCCCTTTTTTTCCTTTATGCAAGTACCGGGAGTCGAACTCAGGACCTCGTGCTTGCCAGGAGGCGCTCGTGTGGCTGAACGATATCACCAGCCCTTTTTTTCCTTTATGTGGGTTCTGGGAGTTGAACTTAGGACCTCGCGCTTGCCAGGCAGGCGCTTATGCCGCTGAGCTATCTCACTGTGCTGGCATTTCTTTGTTAGCAAAGAAACAAAGCCAGGTAAACAACGTGTTGAAGGATGGACACACACCAGTTTCCCAAGTGGAATTAAAAAGTGCGTGGCTTTTGCCAACTTTGTGCTAGCTACGCTTGGACAAACCACTGCATTTGTTGTTGGTCACAGAAAAACGTCACACCTTCCTCCCAAAGTGGGTGCCTCGGGACTCTCCAAGTCTCTGTGTCAGAAAGGGCTGAGGCCTGCTTGACCCTGTGAGAGGATGGCTTGTCCTTGTCCCTGAGATTCAATTAGGAAGAGGTCTTTGATCCAGGATCAATGGCTCAGTGACAGCTCCATGGAAGTTGGGATAGGATTTCCCAGGCACACAAGCCACCTCTGATTTCCAGAGGAGCTGAAAACCCTAACCCGAGCTGAGAAACGACTCATCCTGAGGACTTTCAGATGTTCTTCTCTGACCTCGTGCTTGGGCATCACAATACAGCCTCTGTGTCTGAAAGGAAATCGTCCTGGCAGCAACAGACTGACTCACAAAAGAAAGATGGGGGAGCTGGCGGAAGCGCAGCCCCGCACTCAGGACACGGAGCCACGTGGGGCCAGCCGCGCTTGCAGTCAGGCTCCAGCCCCCAGGAGCAGAGTGCTCAGGCGGCCTCGCACCCTTTCTGAGGCGGCTGAGACCTGACTTCCTAAAGGTGGCAAGTCCGGGACTTCCTGCGAAGAGGCCCAGGACAGACGCGGGGAGTCGGCAGGGGGAGCAGTTCTCCACGTCACTGCGTCTGGACCAGCCCTCAGGGCACCACGAAAATCTGCAGTGCCTCTGCACTTCTCTTAAGCAGCAAAGCAGGAGAAAAAAAAGTTTCTTCACACATCTTACTATTCAGTTTGTGCCTTGCCGACAAGGTTACTCGGAGCAGCTCTGTAATCCTTCACTGAAATAGGCTTTATTGATTGCACTGGTCTATTGTTCCCTTTTCAAGTCCCCCAAGTTCAAGTTCATCCTGGTGTTACATCATGTCTGGTTGCTACGAGCAACCAGACAGACCCAGACGTGACTATCATTAGCAAGAAACCCTCCGCTCTCCTCCCACCAGCCTTCCAGTGGTTCTGACGTAGCAGGCCCACTGCAAACACACTGAAGTATTCTGCCTAATTTATGACTTACAGAGCAAGCGGGACCCCCACTCCAAAAACCAACACTGTTGTACATGTAATTAATCTGTCTTTCCCTGGCACTTGGGAAAGTTAGACAAAGGACTAATTATTGTGTTTCACCCTGCACACTTTCCTTTCCTTTCGGGGGGTGCATATTTGCATGGGAAAGAAAACTCCAAGGCCCAGCCTGGCCCCCTCCCCTCTTCCTTCTGCCCTCTTGACATTTCATGAAATACTTTAGCTGCTTAGGGGAATTAGGAAAAAAAAACGCGATGTGAATGTTACTCCTTCAGAGTTGGTATTCAGCAACACAAATCAACTCATGACATGTTTAAATTTAAATGCTAACCACACACTCTCAGAGTTACTTTAAAGGTTAGTTTTTAATCAATAGAAGTTGCTGACTCCGGGATTTTGAGCTTCGCACTGCAACTCTTGGGCTTTTGTCTCAGCTGAGGCTTGCGAACTTTCTTTCCTCGAGATGATTTTAGCAATGATGCGCAGACACAGAGGCCCATTGTGCTCTGACCAGCGACGTCGTCGACAGAGGCAGGGCCGTCCTGGGCGGCGTCAATACGACTCCGAAGGCAGGGGTTGGGGGTCTTTATTAACCCGTGAAAAACCTTAATTAACCCTTCCAGGTCCCGACCAAACCTATTCTTCCACCTTTTCACTCCTGTAATTTGACCACTAGCACTTACTCCAACATCACACTAATCTTCATGACAGTTAACCCAGCGACTTGACCACGACTTTCCAGCAGGGGAAGTCAGTCAGGGAACCTCACAGAGGATTTTCTCCTCGAACGAGGCTGCTCTGACTAAACCATCTGCAGAGGCAGCCGACGGGCAGTCCTAACGAGAACCGTAACACACCTGCTCGCCAGACGCTCTCAGCACCAGTCTGGAGCTGACGTTCCTGAGCCCGCGGTGCAGTGCGGGCGCGCGTCAGCCACTCCACCGCGTGGCCTCGGCCTCTGCTCGCGGGGCCGCCCGGCAACCACGCTGGAAAAGCCCGTCTCTCTCTCCGCCTCTGTTATGCAAACAGCGCAAGTTTCACAACATTCACTGAAGAACGATCCGCATGTTCCCTTCCCGGGCGAAACCAGAAAACCAGGAGGGAGATCTGAGATGCTGAATTGTTGGGGTGGAACAGCAAATCACCGGGAAAATGTTGACACATGAAATACAGCTCATTTATGGAGGGCCAAAAACTCGTCTTCAGACAGTTACTGACAGCGGCTTGGGTTTCACATGGTTTCTGCCTTCCTACTTTATAGCCCCTTAATCCACCCTGCTGTAGCCAGAGGACTACAAAGGAGCCTCTGTTCTTATCTGCGGGAGCTGCAATATTACAGTGCAGTATCTGACGGTGCGATCTCGATACATTTACATTAAGGAAGTAAACACGGAGCTTTGATCTGTTTCTTCTGCAGGACACTAGGCTGCAGCCCTTCCCGGGTCCTCAGCCGTCCTCCCACCCCGCCGGCTGGGTACAATTAGCTCCAGCGCGAGGTCTAGGGCAGGCGGTGCGCTGTGGGAGGGGGAGCGTCCTCTCCAGCATTCAAGGTGAAACATCAAAAGGAATCTGCAGCCCAGGACCGGCGCTCAGCTTTCCTGCTCTGCAGTCGCACGAAGAAGTAATCTCATCAGGCCGGAAAGTGCTGAGTAAGGATTTAATAAAGTGCCTGCAGATGCCGCGTCTCCCAGGCATTCACCTCATGTAATGCAAAACAGCTCCACCGTGGAACGTGCTTATAAAATTTCATTTAACCATTACAGCGGACTTCTTCCCACTTCAGCATTCTAAGGAGTGGATCGCACTTCCTGCCCCTCGATTTACAGCCCCGCAAAGGTTTGCCTCCCTTTCTGCCAGGATTCTGGGGTCTGCACAGCCCTCAGGTTATGAACCACCCCAAAGAGGAGGCCCAGGTGGTGTGGCAGCTTCACGTCGCTGCCTCACGGACAGCGGTTAGGGAGCTGAGCCGTTTTCCAGGACGCGGTCACCAGGCTGCTGAGGATGCAGTGAGGGGACGTGCGTCCCTCGGTAACACACAGGCCCCTGTGCACAGCCACCTCTCAGAGTCACCAGGAGGCCAGGATGCACATTGTAACAACCAGAAGAAAAAGTCTGTCTGAGACAGCTGTGTTACTCAAACCACAAAAAGGCGGTGCCAGGGAGGGCAGGCAAGACTGAGGGCAGAATCCGTTCTTCAAATTAAAAAGTTAAGCAAAGGCTGCAGGGTAGTTTAATGCTGCCCCTGTGCGGCCTGGAGGCTGTTAACGTGGACCCGGACTGGGCGTGGCAGGTGGGGCCTGTGAGGACTGCAGCAGCCGTCAGCAGGGACACAGAGGTGCAGGGCCCAGCGCCCCACTGTCCCTTCGAGGACACAGCCGCCAGACCTGCCTGGGCTGTGGTCACCACGGCCTTCTCTGGGGGCCATGCAGCTCAGCTGGGCAGTGTGGCTTCCTGCCCTTGGATGGGTGAACTCAACCAACTTTTCAGGGCAAATGAGTTGCCTTGGCAGACCGGCCCGAGCCTGGTGGTGCTGTCCCTGCCCCAGGGCAGGGGAAGCCTCTTGCTGGGCTCTGCTGCCTGGAGCCTCCTCGGCTTCCCTCAGAGCTGGGCGTCCTGTGTGCTGGACGCAGTGACTACGCAGTCGGGCCTGGGACCCTCCCGCCTGCAGGGAGGTGCCAGGCTGCAGACTTCCCGGCCCTTCGGGATGCCAAGCACCTGTGTTCCCACCCAGGACGGTTGTCGCCATGCCGGGGGGGCGCTGAGCACCAGGAGTCCCACGTTTCCCACCTTGGGGTGACTTCCCGGGTGACTGGTGAAGCACAGGTGTCAGCTGTTGGCACTGCCAGCCTCGGGCTTTGATCTCTAGTCTTCTTCCCTGTCTGACTGTATTTCAATAATGAAAGAAAGCCTGTTTCCAATAACTTTGAGCCAAGACCTGTTTACTGTGCAGGAAACCATTAAGGCATTAACGAGCCAGGCATGGCCCGCTCACCTTGGTGGCTGTCCCCTGCGCCACTCGTCCCAGCACCAGGGCTGTGTTAAGCCCCTTTGCCAGCTTCTCCCACGGGCCTGGCACAGATGGGCTCCTGCTCAGCCTGGCCAGCTCTTGCTGGTCCTTGGTTGCCCCCAGGGCCCCATCTCAGGGCTTCCACCTGAGCTCCAGCCATCTGCTTCTTCCCGAGAAGCCCACCTGCCTGGTGGGGGCACCCGGTCCCGGCCCATGGCCGGCAGAGGGGACATTGAACAAACACTGAAGGAGGCAAAAGAGGAACAGGCTGTGTCCAGCTTCCCAGAGCCAAGGATCAGGCCAGGCATCCACCATGTCCCCTGATGACAGGTGGGGTCCCCAGGAGACACAGGACCCCTTGGTCACCCAGTGCCACCTGCAGCGTCCTTTCCCGGCGCAGCTGGACTGGCCGCCTCAGGAGCGTGTGCACTGGTTTGGGAACGCGGACTGCAGCCTGCTCGCCATGAGCCCACCGTGGTGGCCAAACCACCAGTCCCTGGAGCGCAGCTGGCTGCTTCCAGCCAAGACCTCTGTTTTGGTTCAAACCTCAAGAGAGGAAACACTCATCTCTTTACCCGGCAAGGCATCCAGTCCTCCAAACCTCGAACTGCACACAAGCCAGCCCTGCAGACCAGGTTCTGAGTGGGAACCTCTCTCTGCAGCCCGGGCCTGGCCCTCACACCCAGGGCAGGTCTCCCTGGGCCTCCTCGGTGTATCCATCAAGCAGTCTCCTGCACCTGCAGCCAGACTTTGGGGCTCAAAAGTGCACCCTGGCCCACGCCTCTGCCTAGAGACTCAGTGGAGGCCACAAGCACGGCCAAGAACCAGGACTCCCGGTCCAAAGGACGAGAATGCCCACCCACGGCACTGGGTGCTGGTGAGAAGCTCTAGCAACTTAGTTAGCACCTCTGAGTTTCAGTTTCCAACTCCAGGAAGCAGAGGCAACAGCTTTGTCCATCTTGTGGGGAGGAAATGAGAGACACCTGGGTGGGCCGCGCAGAGAACCAGGGAGCCAGGTGGAAATGGACGGGCTTGGGGTCGCAGGGTGGCAGGCGCTGGCCGGCTTCCTAGGAAAGCCCTGGCTCCCCGAGGCGTTTCCTCTCATTTAAAGACAGCTGTAGCAGCCCCTTTTCCCAGTTGCAAGAGAAAGTTCCTGAGAAAATAAAAATCTGTCTTTAATTGAGGTCTTAAGAATTGCAGCGGGAACACCGAGAGCACAAAGGAGACCGGCTCAAGTTTGTGAGAGGCGTCTGGCCCCTTGCTTGCAAGGCTAAACTCCATGCCTTGGAGCTGGGCAAGGGGAGGGACGTCGGGCGATCAGGGTGGGGGCGGCAGGAACAATCCTATTTCGGTTTTTGTTACTGAATGGCATACTACATAGATCAGAGACTTCTCATAAAACACAAACCCCCACTGTACACAAAGCACAGGAAAATGTGAGGGAAAAGGGAAAAACTAAAAGCAGCTTAGGGTGTGTTAACGCTGCCATTCTGTCAGCTTAAAGAGTATTTTATGCTTGATCAACAGCTCTTTTTTATTGTGCTTTCCTTTCATTCATTCAGGACATCAAAGCCGGGCGCCACCAGCATACCTGCCTTCTGGAGCCGTGGAGGAGGGCTTCTAATGAAGCCGGCCCTGGGAGCCGAGACCCCCGTGGACGCGGCAGTTCAAAGGGAATATTTCAACAATGATTACATTTTGTAAATCTTTTTATGAAAGAGACAGCTTATTTCCTGCTTTTTCATGAAAAATAGATTCTATCCATTAAATAGAGCCCGCACCACGGAAGCTGCCCGAGATCTAAGGTATGGTGTGGAGATTAAGGGGACAAGGACCCGATGAAATCATCCCAGTGCCCGTCCCCTGGCTGGGGTGACTCTGCCAGATGTGCTGGGCGGAGCTGGACAGCCCTGGCCCCAAACCTGAACCCCTCGTTTGTGGTCTGCTCTGTGTTTTGATTCCACTGAAGCCCGAGAGTATCAGTAGTCACCAGGCCACCCATTCTATCGCATGACACGGAAGGTTCTACTCACACTCACTGAGTGGTGTGTTTATGCCTGAGATGGGACAAACTCTCTTCCACATGGGGATCTGGCCCATAAAAGGCTGGCTGTGCTCTCAGACAGAAAGCCGGCTTTCTTAGGGCCTGGTGTCTGCCCCCAAGGCAAAATCAGAGGAGTGGCCCAGCCCTTTGTAAGTTTGGATTTTCACATTAAAATAATCTTTTGCCTGGCAGGGAGGGAGTTGTGGAGAACGGGACGGAAGGGTGTATGACTTCCTGGGGAGCTATGAAACGAAAAAATGTATGTTTTCTACACATCGGATTCCAAATTTAATTAAATGCTTGTTGCCTAACAAGTGCAGACCGTCACACTTGTGGCTGGCCCCACAGTGGCCCGGGAGGTGCCTTTCTGTTTAAAGACAGAGGCGTGGGAGTGAGGCCAGTGCAGCAGAGCGAGGCTGACCCCGCCCGTGACCGTCCCGCCCGGCCGCCCGCCCCAGCCTTCTTGCCCACTCCTCCGACCGGCTCAGGTTCCGGCAAATCCCTCCTGCAGCCTCGCTGTCTGCGTGTGAAGGGAGACGGAGTCTGGGAAGGAAAACAGCACTGTGGTGGAAAGTCCAGTTGTTCCCCAATTCTCCCAGAGTCGCCCCCAACAGCAGCCAGCAGACCCGCACCTCAGAATGAGTTCCTCTCCAACCTCTACCCAGGGAGCCCTTGGATGGTGCCACCCGCGGGGCTGCTCCTCTGCACGTGTCCCTTCCTCCTCCGCCACCTGCAGTTGAGCCCCCACGGGAGTGGGGACAGGACAGGCCCTGTCCACACCAACGGGACAAGGTGGCGGGGAAGGATCCCTGACTGCAGCCACCACCACCTCGCGGGGCAGCAGGGACAGAGGCTGCCCCAGGGAGCCGGGGCACAGAGGCAGGGCCTGGACAGCATGTGGAGGCCGTGGCATTCCAGCATCCAGGCCCACGTGGACAGACAGGGAGGGCCCGACATCCCAACGTCCAGGTCCAGGCAAGCAGATATGGAGCTTGGTGAGGAGCTCACAGCTGGGCCGACCCAGCCCAAACACTGCCGGCTGCGGACTGCACACCTCCCACGCCTCGGCAGTGTGCAAAGATCCATTCCTCCACCTTTTCTCTCGGGCCAGGGACACGGCCTCTCTGGTTCCCTGGGACAGGAATCGTCTCTTCTGCAACACGGCACTGGGAAAGGAGAACTGTTTGTACCCTCACAAGGTCAGCATGACCTTGACCACAGGACAAATCAGGCCCCAGCCTCAGAGACCTAAACCTGGGCCCCAGAACACAGTTACACCTCATTGAGTGTGGAAACAAAAACATGAAAATACAAAATGGCCTTGACCTCTTGGCCTACAACATAGGAGGCACCTGGGACGCTGATGTGACAAGAGGGTGCAGGGCTGCCCGGAAACACATCAGTTTCCCCAATACCTCTCCAAGCCCAGGCCAGGGGCAGTGACAGCAGTGACAGCGCCAGCCCTCCCCCTCTGGTATGTGGTCCCATTTAGGGTTTTATGACAACCAAACTTGTCTTTGTTGAAACGTGACTTGCAAAACAAACCTACATGGGGAACGCTGCAGTTTCAAACAACAGTGTTTTTAAAGTGCTGAAACAGCAAATGCTTTTTTATGTTTCCTCCTATATAATTTATTTCCTCCTAAATTTGTAGATTTACAAACAAGCAATGCTCATTACCACAATCAGGTTCCCTTTAGGTGTTTCCAGAGGAGGGGAGTGGGTGCCTGCTGTGGCCGGGTATGCAGGGTGAGGGTCCCGTGACTGCACTGACGTTTGCCTGCCTGAGGGCCGCACCAGGGACGGGACACGTATGTGACACGTGTGACTGGGAGAGTGACTTGGCCTCCAGGTTGGAAAGAGGAAACAGCATTCGAATGCAGGGAATTTAATTCATTTTTACCTTTTTAGTAATGACTTTTGAGGAGGTGGGGATTCCGCAAGCAAAGATCATGGAAGACAGATTCAAGAACGAGTTTTATAAAACTAAGCTTGTAAGCAAAAAAGCTCTCAGTTGGATTCTGGATAAATTCTATGTGGTAGCCCTCTATTAGTAACTGAGGGTTAGGAACCAAAGAAGGGCCCACATGTGCACGCACGCGCACGCAGAGTGCTAGTCTGCAGCAGTCACACACTCCATGATCGCCTCACTATCATTAACAAAACCAATTGTGGTTGCGTGATGGTTACACGCTTAAAACCCTTTCACTCGTTAGACCATCGTTTATTTTGCAAGTACGAGTGATGTGGACAGCTGGCCCTCGGACCCAGCAATCACAGGCATCTTTCAGACATGCCAACTCTTGCTGTTCTAGAAGACGGTTCAAGTGAAAAACACTTTGAGATTTTCTTTCTGTGAAAGAATTGAATAATCCGAGCTAAAACATGACTTCCTGTCTGACGATGCCAGCCTTCCTGCATTGTTCTCCGGGAACTCGTTCACAAGTTCAGGTTCAGGTTTAAAGCGCACTGCTCCTCGGAGCTCGCAGCGAGCCTCGTATTCGCGAGGCCCCTCTGAACTCTGCCGAGGCGGCTGGCTCCCAAGGCGCGGGGCGGGAATGGGCTCCAGCCAGAGTGCGGCTGCTTCCTCAAGCAGTGTGGGCTTCTCGGCAGCGTGCTCTCCTGGGCGTGAGATGTCTGCAGCCCCCATGGAGGCAGGGAGAGGGCAAAGGCACCGAGTCACCCTCGCAGCTGAAGGGCGAGCTGTGCGCTCTAGACGTGTGCTCCACACTCACAGCCCCACGACTTCAAGTCTCTCCGACCCGTCTCGGCTTCTCGGGGGAGGGGCCGGTGCCCTTCACCTTCCTCAGAGGCGAGAGCGCGGGCGCAACAGCTTTCATGCCTTGTGGAGGAAGGTGATCAGTGCCGCGAAGAGAAATGGTGCCAGCCCAGAAGGGGTCCCGCATTATGCTTATCAAGAACCCTTCAGGGTTCACAGGTCCCAAAGACCTCAGGGATCGTCCTGCCAGGACAGATGTCCCGAGAGGGGGACAGGCAGTGGATTCTCCAGAGCTCCAGGGAAGCAGCAGGAGCACTGTGCTCCTGCTGGCTGAAGGGAGACTTGACCTCGCCACTAAGCACAGGCCTGGGGTGCAAAGGCAGTGGCGCGGTCTCCACTGAGGACAGTGAAAAGGCGGCGGGGAAAGGAGGATGGGGACTCCGCCTCGCACCCCCTCCTGAGTTGGAGCTCGCAAGGCCAGGGTGCCACCCCTGACCCTGCAACAAGTCTGCCTGAGCAGCGGGCACATACTCCAGGCCCCCGGGCTCAGGGGATCCGTGACCAGCCAGGGGAGCAGCCCAAGAACCAGCCCTGCTAGGGGCTCAGAGACCACGCAGCCCAGGGTGGCCGGGCTCTGGGCCACGCTGAGAAGTGACGGCGACCCCCTTTCCACACAGGGCTGCAAGGGTGACACAAAACTGTGCACAAAGGCTGAGTTCCTGACCGACTCTTGTCACTGTCCAGGGATGAGAGCGAGCAGAGACTTTGCCTCTGGGGTGTGCGGGGTTCCCTTCTGTCTTGGTGAATAGAGGGAGCTCACCGTCTGCCCGCTCACGGCCTTTGCTCGGGCTGTGATACATCGGCACAATGCTGGGATTTTACTCTTTTTTTTCCTTAATCCCCTAAACTCAGCCTACTTCAAACGCTGAAAACATCCAGAGTTTTCTAAAATCAAACTATACGTAAATAAGCTTCTGAGTAGAACCCTTTGCTAAGAAAATGGTAAGTTTCTTCTATAGGATAAGGACAAGCATATGGTGTTCTGCAGAACGGGCGGGGAAGTGGGCTTCCTGTGGGGCCTCAGTTTATAGCTGGCAAACAGGTGGAGCCAGGGCTCACAGCTCCAAGGTTTCCGGGCCTTCACCCAAGACTGCTGCCCAACCTTGCAGAAGACGACAATCGGTGTGTGAGACAGGCTCCGTGCCGACCAGCCCAAACGACTGCGAATCACGTGCTCTCTTCTGTCTGGGTTTTCTTTTCCATAAATACTGATGAAATTTTGGCTCATTCTCCACTGCCCTTTGAACCCCACCATTAAGAGTTGAACCCAATTAAACATAACTGCCAGTGTTATTGTTTTAAGTAACTTTGGAAAATGGTGCATGGGAGAAATTTGAAACTCAAAATGATCTGCAGATTTCCCAGTGGATTTAATTTATCCATGTAGATCCTAATTATTTTTAAGTCAGTAACTTGATAGTGCAAAGCTTTCTACATTTGCTAATGTGTGGACAGGTAGGTTTGGGGCTAGTGTTATTTAGTTTGTGCTGAATCTTCTGGTAAACAGTAGTCTTACCTGTTATGGTTTATATGTGGATGTACCGAAGAGCCTTATTGCTATAAGTGGGGCTTTTGGAAGGTACATGGGTCACAGGAGCACTGTATATGATGTGCTGATAGAAGGTGGGGTCTGGCTGGAAGAGGAGGGTCACTTGGAGTGTGGCTTGCAAGGGTCTGTCTCCCCACCATGCCTCCTTTTGCTCTGTGCTTCCTGGCCACCATGATGTGAGCAACTTTTCTCCTCCAGACCCTTCCGCCATGCCACTTCTGCCACCTCTGTCTGAAACTTCTAAAAGATGAGCCAAAATAAATCTCTTTTCCTTTAAGCTGGAGGTATTGGATATTTTGTCCCAGTGACCAGGTAAGTGACAGAAAGATTTTGGTACTGAAAGTGGGGTTGCTACTATGATACTACCTGACCGCACTGTTCAGAAGCCTTTGAAACTGGTTTGCAGGAAGAGTTTGGGAAGGCTTTCAGAGGCAGAGAGCTGTGAGTCAAGCTTCATGGGAGATTCTGGTTGGAGCTCAGAATGCAGATAGAAATGCAGTCAGAAAGACCATGCTCAGGAGGCTTCATTTGGGAGCAAGGACTCCACTGGGATTTGGATTCCAGGTCATGTGTGTCATATTATGGCAGAAAATTTGCTTATATTTTACTATAAGCTTCTGAGTAGAACCCTTTGCTAAGAAAATGGTAAGTTTCTTCTATAGGATAAGGACAAGCCTGAGACTTTACTGGAGGTGGAGATTAAAGGTGATAGACTAATTAATCTGGTGGAGGAAGTTTCAAGGCAGCCTAATGTTCAGGTTGTAGCATAAATACTGCCTGCTTTTGCCCAGTTTTATGCTGAAAGTCAGGAGCAAAAAGCCCATTTGAAAGTTTTCTATCTTACCAGAAAGGAAGGGCTGGCAAAGTTGGAGAAGAGAGCCTTGTTGCTGAAAAGATCAGCATTAAAAAGAAGCAAGTACTTTACAGTAGGACAATAGGAAAGATGCCTTCAGAACATATGAAGAAGCAGCAAGGCCTCACCTTTCATAGGCTCAAAACCACAAAAGTGAAAGACTTTGCTCTGAGAAAGGAGCCCTGTGGCACTGAGCTCCACAAGAGTGGTGTAGCGAATCTGTTCCCTGGGGTATGGTTCATAGCACTCAGCCATCCAGACATCTGGAGGGCTCTAGAGCCATGGCCCAAAAGGGCTCAGCTACTGCTTGAGCTGGCAGCAGAGCTCAGCATTACCCACAGGGTACAAATTTTATAGACATGAAAAATGCAAGGGTTGTGGGGTCAGGGAGGCCTCCGTCTGGATTTCAGAAGGCGGCCTGGGAGGCCAGGCAGTGTGCGCCTGAGAGGGCAGTGTGTGAAGCTGTGAGGGTGAAGCTGAAAGTGCAGTGGAGACCACAGGAAGTTGGAGAAGCCAGGAACGTGGAACATCTGAGGAAAGCCACAAGGAGTGAGCAAAGCCAGCCCAAGAGAGAAGCCATAAGGGCTACAACCACCAGAAGTTCCACAGAGGCTGGGCCACCCAAGCCCTTTGGAGTTCACACTTCACCACAACTTGCCACAGGCGCTGGACACAGAGCTACAGGATTTAATGTTTGCCCTGCTATTTGCCTATTTCTGTCTTGGAATTAGAATGTTTACCATCTGCCATTGCATGTTGGCAATGCTTAACATTCTTTTTGAATTTTACAGAGCTTGCTTTGAGTCTTAAGAAGACTCTGGACTTGGACTTTTCAGCAATGTTGAAACAGTTAAGACTTTGGTGACTCTTAGAGATGGATTAGATGCATTTTGCATAAAGAGATGCACATGAGTCTTTTGGGGGCCGGGGCAGAATGTTGTGGTTTAGATCTACATGTCCCCCAAAAGGCTCATGAGCTCAGAGGCAGGTTTGGAAGGTTTGGATTATGCTGCTAGGAGGTGGGGTCTGGTTCTAGGAGGTGGGTCACTAGCGGCATGGCCCAGAGGGGTACCTCTCCCTCCCCAGCCCCTCCCTTCTCTCTCTGCTTCCTGCGCTCCGTGACGTGAACAGCTGTTCTCTGCCAGGCCCTTCCTCCATGCCACCTCTACATACAGCTGGCCCACCAAAGACTGAAACTTCTAGAATGTGAGCCAAAATAAACCTCCCCTATAAGTTGCAGGTGTTGGGTATTTTGTCTCAGTGACGAGGAAAGTGACTGAGACGTCATATTTCTTTAATTTTCTTCAGGAAACAGAGGGCACCTACTTTGAAAACACACTCTTTTCCTGATGTTGTGTGGAAGGGGCAAAGGGAATAAGCGAGTTTGTCATTGAAAGCCAATCAGTGCTGGGAGGAGTGCTGGGCTCTCGCCCTTCCCGAGAACCAGCGACTGTGGCTGAAACCCTCCATCACCGAGGAGCTTCCCCGTGTCCCCATTGCTACTCCAGTGAGCGGCCAGGGAAGGTGCCAAGGACAGTCCAGATCTGACAGTAATGACTCAGCATCACCTTCTTGGAAGAGTGGGGGGGCACTGTGATGTTACAAGGGGGTGGTGTGAAGGGAATGTCTGCATCTTTCCACCCAGGTGGGAGAAAATATTTGGGAACAGGCCAGCTACGCAATGTAGTGTGGCCAGCTGAATGGTAATAATGCCACGGAGAGCAGCATTCAGCACTACCCAGAGAGCGAGACGGCGAGGGGACGAGACAGAAATGAGGCCTCTCATGGCTTCATTATCACCGTATTTCATAATATTTGCCTAGGAAGGCACACAAAGCCTATCAGGTTAAATTAATCCTAATGATCAATTTTAGTTTTATTCTAATTAAACAATTTCAATTTAATTAATGCAAGTACAGAAACTAGTCAAAATCTCAAATGCAAATGTTGAACTTTAAATCAAAGCTCCCCCCCCCCAGCACTCTGAAGTTGGCTGTGGAGGTAGAGGGCAATTCTAACCTGTCGGCACTATGAAGGACGGAAGGTAGAGAAACACGCAGTGACAAGCCAGCCAGGAGCATGGACGGAAGCCCAGGTTGCATGCACATGCGCGTGTGTGCACGCACACACATGCACACACCTCAGCGTGGCGGCATAGGAAAGCACACTGTGAGGTGAACATCTGAGACTCCTGAGCACTGGGGTGAGCCCAGGGGCACCTGTGTAAGATGGAAACCAGGTGCTCCTTTTTCAAGTCCCTTCCCTCCCTGGCCCCGGCCCGCGGCCCCCATCCTGCGCTCAGCCCTGTGAGGTGTCCCCTCCCTGGCTGTCCCCTGCTCATCTGGACCCACTGCTTCACTAAAGCAATACACACTACTCCGAAAGACACAGTCACATGCGAAGAAGCAACAGGGCACACGGCAGAGGGCTGTGGAGGAGACTGGCAGCTGCCGGGCTCAGGTTTCTGTGAATACTGACTCAGAGTGGACCGAGTGTCTGAGCCACCTTGTGGGACATCTCAGGAGCTGTCTCCCCTCTTGATAAAAAACCCAAAGTACATGGCATTGAAAGTCCTGAAAATTTGAGGAAGCCAAGCGCCTGGCTGAGGTGTGGACATCTGAGAGGAACGCACACCCCCTCTGTATGTGAAGCCAGGTGCTGGTGACACACGCCACGACGTGTCTGCTGGCCTGCCGGTCATCTCGTCCCCCACGTATGCGGGCCTCCGCTCACCTGTTCTCGGGTGGTGGGGGCTCGTGGGGAGCAATCGCTTCACTACCACCGCTGGGGGATGTCATGGAACACGGCATGGTAACTTAACGCGGCTGATTACTGCAGTAATCAGCACTGAACTCAGTAACGACGGCGGGATTCCCCTCACCTGGGTCACGGACACGGACAATTCCTCCCGCAGCTGCCACGGTGGGATGGTGTCTGAAATATTAACTTCCGCCCCCTGGGAGCAACACTTTGCCCGTCACAGTTAATGTGTGACCTTCACTGAGCAGCAGGAGCCTAATCCCTTGATTTCATAATCTTAACTAGGAAGCATTAAAATACGGATTGCCTCCAGTTGGCAGGAATCTTTATGCTCTTTCCACTAAAAAAGCTATAAATTCAATGGTTGACCTTTTAGTTTCAGGTCACAAATGACACCCACTCAGTTTTGTCCGTGCAGGTAGAATTTATGCGAGGGTCTACGGGTAGAAGCCATGAAAGTTGAACTTTAATGAAATGTCTTTCAAAGATGTGCACTTAGCCGAAAATTTCTAGCAAAAAACCCAGCAGGAGGCTTTTGACAAGCAGCCACTACCTGCTCAGGGTCACTGCGGCCGCACCTCTGCCTGTTTCTCTTGAGCGAGCTTCTTTTTCTTTTTTTTTTTTTTTGTGGGTACCGGGGGTCGACCTCAGGCCCTCGCGCACCAGCAGGCGCCCGTGCCGCTGAGCAATATCACCGGCCCCTTTTTTCGTATGTGGGATCCGGGAGTCGAACTCGGGTCTTCGCGCTTGCCAGGCAGGCACTTACGCTGCTGAGCCATCTCACTGGTTCCTTGAGCGAGCTTCTTCCGACAGCGCTGCACTGGGACCCCTCGTGTCTGTGTGGGAGACAGCAATGCCTTGCTCCCCGCTCGGTTTCTGAGCTGAAAGGTCCTGCGACCTCCTCCGTTGCCACTGTCCTCTCTCTCCAGCTGGGAAACGTGCCTGTCCTTTTCCACAGAATCAGTCGTATTGACAGAGGCCTTCAGTGTTACCAATCAGGGAAATGTGATTTGATGGCCCTGAGGCGGCGAGGGGAGGTTGGGAATCCAAGCTGCCAGGTCCAAAGTGGGAGAGGGATCGATGCCCCCAGCCTCCTCCGCTGGCACCCTAGCACGATGAACGATGCAGGGCAGACAGTCAGGGAAAGCGCGCTCTGCTGCGGGAACATTCAAGATGGGCGGTGGGGAACAGCGCGGCGCCGTTTTTACTCTTCACAGAGAGGCCCGCTTCCATTCCTCTCCCGCAGCAGTCGCCCTGCAGTCAGGCTGGCAGTTGATGCATCGATCTAGGGCCGGACGCGGCAGCAAAGCAGCTAATGCGGTGCGGTGGGGAGCCAGGTGCTGAGTCCACGCCACGTTGCGACGTGACACGGATGAGGGGAGGGGACAGAGAAGAGGAGCCTCCAGCTGGGGAAAGGCCGCTGCCTAAGAGACCGCAGGCCCCACGGCCACACATACCCATGTGTGAGTCCTGATGGTTACTGCCCAGGTAGGCCCAGTCACGCCAGCCTGGCTGCCGACGAAAGAAACCTGAGACGGCTCCAGGGGCACAGCTTGGTTCGCAGGTTTCCCTTCCTTCTCTCGCCCAGCGTAGGTGTCGTCGCTTTTAATACGAGATTATACTTGGGGACCCGGACACCCACTCCTCACGCATCCTGCTCAGAACCAAACACTGCCGCCTGCCAGTGCCGACACGCACGTCTCCCAACAGAGGAGCGCATGGATGGGGTGGGAGACAGCCTGACCGAGGGCAGGCACGTGGGTCCCCCCCTCCTGCCGCAGTGATGCTTTCGTCCCCCTGTGGATGAGTGCGCTGCTTCTGCCTTCCCGGGCTCACCAAGGAGACGGACCACCCACATGGAGTGCAGGGACTGATGCAGAGGGTCCGACAGGCTGACAGAGACCCCAGGTAACAGCTGAGATGAATCAGGCTCAGATCCACATGGGAGGAGGTGACGGTAGCCTCCGCTCCTCGGTCCTGGAAGCCCTGTCCCTCACGGGAACTGGACCAGCAAGGCTGAGGCTCCAGTGACGCGGAGACCCATGTGCCTCGCTGCCTTTGGACAGCAGAGCGGCCCCAGCAGAGGGGGCACCGGCCCGGCCCCTATGTCCTCACTACTCAGCCCTGTGCCACAGACCTGGCCACTGCCCCCTTCCCCGCGTAGCGGCCCTCCTGGCCCCTCTGCTCCCCCAGGCCCCTTCTGCTCTCCTCTGCAGGTGACATGTGTGTCTGCCGTCTCCATGTCACAATGCATTGCAGTATGTGTGAGCTGTGCACCAAGGGACAGGACGCTGTCATCCACATCTGCCATGCATCCCCACCCAGTCAGTGTCTCCAAGCCCGGCCAGCCCGGCCTGCAGCAGGTGGCCTCCTGACCGTGGACGGACGCTGCACAGCTGGCGCCACAGGCTCACGAAGCTTGTGGTCCAGAGCATGGAGCCTGGGGCAGTGTCAAAGCGAGAAGCGCATCAGGAAAGGTAGACACCTGTGATGGCCCACCCTGCCCTCTGTCCCTTCCTCCTCAGCACAGTTTTGTTTAGAGATGATATATGATCATTCCTGGGTTACGTGCCATGATTTGGGACTATCGAGATCACCCTGTACTGGCGCTCCTGGCATCCTTTGAGCTAATGATTAAAATGGGACTCAGTTTCACCAAAAAGACCTAAGTGTAAGTTTGCCAGCAGGATATAGAAGTGGAGTATGGATGGGCCTTTCCCCTGATAGGAAATGAATAATGAGGTTTGGTATGGATGTGACGTCTGGAGCTGCAACAACCATTGTGCAATCAGAGGCATCAAGCATGAGGATGAAAAGACAGCATGTTAAGAAGGTGGAGGAGGGCCGGTGAGATGGCTCAGCGGTATAAGTGCCTGCCTGGTAAGCGTGAGGTCCTGAGGTCGACCCCCGGTACCCACAAAAAAAAAAAAAAAAAAAAAAGAAGGTGGAGGAGAGTGTTAGAAAGGCACAGGCTTCTGCTGGCTCCTCAGGAGCTGAAACAGTACCCAAGACGCTCAGTACCCAAGACCCCAAGTCAGATGCGAGAACGACTCCATTCCACACCCAGAGGAGTCAGACCGAGGGCCCAGCCACTCCACTTCCTGGTCCTGGAATTCGCACCGACTGTGTGGCCTCCCGAGGCCTGTGCAGGGGTGAGGACTCTGGCCCATAAGTCTGTGCTGACTGTGCGGTTTCCTGACTTCACCGTGGGGCTGTCCACAAACCCTGGCTCGCCTCCAGTGGCTACCTTCTCCCCGCCCAGTCACCGAGTGGCCTCTGCAAGCCAGGTCCGTTTCAGTGGGAGTGACGGACGCGCTGACAGGGAGCCAGTGGGAGCTGGGAGCCCGGTCCCGCCTGGAGCACGGGCAGGGATAGCCGACTGCGGGCCACGCCTCCCTGCAGCCTGGTGCCGCTTGGTGCCCAGGAGGGACAGTGACCGCCGCCCCGAGCCGCCCTGTCCACGGACGCCTGCCAGGTCGCACCCCCCTCGGGACGCCTTGCTCGGGGATTTGGGGACATGGTGCCCACAGGCTGCTGTGTGGTGCGCAGGGCTCCAGCTCGGCACTCAGGCGGCCCTGGAGCTGACGCTCTGCGGGACACCCACGGGCCCCCTGCGACCTGGGTGCAGCTTAAGTCGCCACCCATGCCAGCTGCGGAGCCGCCAGCAAGCGGGTTCTGCCCGTGGCTAAGCCGGCTCCACCGTCCGTGGCCTTGGGGTCCATGCAAGCCGTTTCTGCTCTGTGGGGTAGGGACCACAGCAGCCCACCAAGGGGAGACAGAGCCCCTGCAGCCTGGACAGTAACTGTCAGCGTCAGAGATGAAACCACGGGAGGTGTGATGAGCACTAAGCACTACTTCTCCTATACTAACAGAAGTTAAGATGCAAAACCACCTAGGACACACATCGGAGAACACACACGTGCACGCGGACCCCAGCTATAGCTTCATGTGCACCTGTGCACACGTAAAGAAACCCGGCTAGAAAAGCTGAACAGAAGAAGAAAGTGATGACCACGGAACAATGCACACCTCTGCTTCTAAGTGAAGGTGCAGCTGTGGCGGGGTGGAAGATGCCAAAACGCCGGCTTCTGGCTCTGACTGGGGGTGGGGTGGGGAGCAGGCAGAACCCGGCTTCTCCCAGAGGAGATCTGAGCCCCGGCTTTGCCCCTCCAGCCCATCCCTGAGCCTCTGGGTGCCCCCTGCAGGTGGGGAGCCAAGCCGGGTGGGCAGGGTGCACGTGCAGTCTCTGCGTCGTGCCCCAGGCAGGGCGGCTCTCAGGGTGAGGGGGACAGGGCTCCCGCGGGCACGTCTGAGCACGAAGGACCTGGCTCTGCTCGGTCCACAGGAGAGAGTGGGAGGCGGCTCTCCTCAGACCCGCCAAGCTCTGTCTGTGCCTGTTCCGCAAGGAGCTGCGAGGGAGGTGGGGTGAGAAACCCTGAGGCTCTCCTGCCCCCACCACCCTGCAGGTTCTTGACCCGCCTGAGTCTGCAGGCCTTGGGGAAGCCACCAGTACCGAGCCACCACGCCACACAGCCCTCCCCACATCTCTTCTGCCACCAGACGCCACCCCGCTGAAGGGGCTGCCAGTGCCTGCTCTCTGGAGGTGCTGGGTCCTGGGAAGAGTAGAGTACGAAGACAGGGCCCACAAAGTGCCTAGCAGCAAACGTGGGGTGGCCTTGTGGGTAGGGCCTCAGGGTCACCGCCCCCACTGCGCAGGAGCAGATGTGGCCACTGGGATCCCACCTCTCGTGCTCCATCACGTGAGCCCCAGGCACAGGTGCGTGGGTGCTGGGCACATGGCCAACTGTGAGGGGACCTCTGGGCTCGCACACATCTGTGAACCCAGGGGCCGAGCAGCCAAGGCTCTCATGATTACTGAGCAAAGGACACAGCGCCCGTGCTCTTTTGTCAACAATCAGGGCCACCCAGGCTGTGAGGCTTCTAATGGCCCAAACTGTCTCTCTTTCTCTTTCATTCATTTTCTTTTTGTTTTGGTTTTCTGAGTCAGGGTCTCACTATATAGCCCAGCATGGCCTTGAACTCCCAGTGATCCTCCTGCCTCAGCCTCCCAAGGCTGAGATTACAAGGGTGCACCTCCAAGCCTGCTGAAATGGCAACCTGCTCTGAGACAGCATTTCAGATGTCACACATATTGTCTACCGATGCAGAACAGCGACAAAACAGATGCAGGGAGGAAGGGCCTGTTTTGGAATCATTTGCACTTGTTTTTCACCTGCGGGACTCAGTCCTGCATGGCACTCAAAGGGCTCACATCTATGTGAACATAGTGACTAAACCGGATGAGCTGGGTGCTCATCCTGCACGGGAGCTGTGTTTCTCTGCCTGATCACGATGCAGGAACCTCCTTCCTCTAAACCTCGCCTCTTCTCCAGGCCCTTGTTTTCGGAGACTGGATTAAGCTTCGGTCACACAACTGGAACGGCCAGTGGTTTCCTGCTGTTTGGTACACGATGTCCTCTCCTGTGACACATTGCCCTGTGGGTGGGCAGGACACACGTCAGATCTCTGTGCAGGACAGGACGCCCCACAGAGCAGGGCGCGAGGAGGCAGAGGCAGGAGGACGCAGGGCCGCCAGGGCCGGAGGTGGCCGGAAAGGGATGGGATTCTACACTGGCCAGGGGGAGTTGTGGAGAGAAGGCTGGGTGTGGTGGGAGGAGAAGAAGAATGGCTTCCAGTTATCCCGCTTCTGGGTCCCTACCCATCACTGGGTTTGACGAATAGGGGCGGGAAAAACTAACATTCAATCTTTCCAATTTGCACAGAGACGCCGGGCTAGGTGGTCAGGGCGCAGACACAGTCTGTGTACAAGGCGTGTGCGCAGGCTGGGCCGCGAGGGCGCAGAGGCCGACAGCAGGCGGGGGCTTTGTCCTGCCCCGCTGCACCTCCAGCAGCCGGCACACACCGGGCAGTCACGAGGCCAAGTCGTCCTTTCTAAACCTCCTTGGACCCTTGCGACTCCGTGGGCGCACAGAGCTGCCACTGCCAGGCCCGAGGACTGGGGCTTTGCTTGGCAGTGGGTTTGGACAACAAACGGTCTGGTTATGAGTTTTAGACTCTTAGAGGCGAAAGGGCCTTTAGGGTTTATCCAATGACATTTTGAAAATGGTGGCAGAAACACCTAAGGTTCACCTTTTTAACCATTTTTCCTTATTTTTTGGAAACAGGTCTCATCACAGTCCAGGCTGACCTTGAACCTGTGACCCTCCTCGCTCAGCCTCGAGAGGACTAGGATTACAGGCTATGTCGCCACACCCCGCTCATTTTAACCAAGCGTGCAGCTCCGTGCCGCCGCCCCACCCCCGCTGTCCATCTCCGCGCCGCTGTGGTCTTGTGATGTGCACTCTGCCCTCGCACCCCTCCGCTGCCCCAGCGTCCCCTCAGCCGCTGACAGCGCTGCTCCGCCACTGCTGCGGTGTACCGTGTCCGTGCAATCGCACACGGGGCTTGTCCTTTCGGGCCAGGCTTAACTGCACGCTGCGTCACATCTCCCAGACTCCTCCGTGCTGCCGCAGACGCCGGGTGTAAATGTCCACCAAGCGGCGAGGTGGAATGGCCGCAGCACGTGCGCGGCGCTCCCGAGCAGCCTGTGAGGGTCCCCGGCGGCGGCGTCGCCGTCTGGCGCCCGCAGAGCGGCCCACGCTTCCCGTCCTCCCGGCAGCTAAGATGCAGGGGCGCCACTCGGGGAGCGCAGGCGAAGTCACAGGAGCCCTGTTCCTTGGAGAGGCCTTGGGTGCACCAACGCCTGTGCGCCAGGAGAACTCATCCAGCCTCGGGCCGGCTGTGGGGGGCCGGCCCGGGGGCAGCGCAGGCTGTCACGCGCAGATGCCTGCCTCCCTGCATTTAGAAAGCTCGAGGCACCTGGGCGGCTATCAACGGTTTCTATCTGGACGCCCCCTAAAGCCTCAGTCCACCAGTGGAAGGTGACTGGATTACAGAGGCTGTCAGGAGGTGGGGCCTGGAGGGAAGAGGCGGGCACATGGGCGTGGCCTGGAGGGTTTATTATCTCCCTCCTCTCCTCCCTTTTCTTTCTGCTTCCTGTGCGTCATGCCGTGAGCAGCTTTCCTCCGCCAGGCCCGTCTGCCTCGCTGTTTCTTCTTTGTAGCCGGTGGACCCTGGACTGAACCATCAGCCCAAAAAAAAAACCTCTGCTACTTTAAGCTGTGCCAGCAATGAAGAAAGTGACGAAGACAGGGAGTCTGTAATTTTCATTTCTCTAAAGGTACAAAGCAAAATTTTGGTTTCCCAGAAAACTTTTGCCAAAATTCAATTAATGTAAACTTCACGCCTTACAGCAAAGGTGTCGATATAGGATAACGCAGCTTGCCTAGGAAATTATCTGCAGACCATGCTCAAGCTGTTTTAAAACCCTTTTAAAAATCCCCCTTCTGAACTAATGTCTTCAAAGGGAACCTGTATTTAAGGTCTATTACTATTTTATATGTACACATATCTAGCACTTCAAATAATTCCAGAAAGCATTTCCATTTTTTAAAAAAGTTGATATATACAGTATAAATTAAAATTTTTAGAGCACATGATTTTTACCTCAATATTCTATATAAAGTGACAACTCTATTAGAGTTTCTCATAAGAACATGGGAATGGCTTTCTTTAAGCCAAATGTGGCAGGTGTCACTGTGGTAAGAAACGTTTAAGCTGTTGTCCCTGTGATGCCAAATATTTAACAGAAACTAAAGGAATTCAGCTCCAGATGCCAGTATTAGGTCTACATGACATCATTCAGCCAGATGCGTGGAAAATCTGGATTTTTAAGAATTGAATTTTTGTGGTCAGCATCATGAAGACTTAGTTTTGGGGTTAAATAAGACATTTATAAAACAAAACAATATTGGAATATAACATGCTTTGACCATACAGAAATAAATTTAATGGAACACTGGGTGTTAATTTCAGGACTGTGAATCAGAGCTCATATAAAAATACCATGTACAATGCAAGCAGGACATTTCAAAGCTGCATTTTTAAGGTTCTTAATGAAGTGTGTTGAGCACACTAGTGTTTTGAGAAAAGAAAGCAACCACCCAGCACAGAGCCTCAGCCCCACTTTCCCCTCACTGAGCTCGAACACAACCTGAAAGTGTGGAGAGGGGCTTGTCCTTCTGTTTTAATATTTTCAAGGTAATTATGCAACTCCACACTGCCCAGGAAAGCACTTGGATATATGAAGGTATGGAAAGTGGGCACATAACGGGAAGATTTCAAGGCAGTTGGAACAGGAGATGGTAACCCTGCCACCATGTGGCAGTGGCTTGGGAGGCGACAGCAGGCACGGGGAGCTCAAGGGCAGGCAGCCACCCCAGCTGTAAACCACAGCCCTTCTCCACCTGGAAGGTGAGGCTGCTGGTTCCCAGGTGCCCGGCCCAGTGGTGCCGCAGGTGAGCAGCTATAGGGCAGTGTCTGGAGACTGCACCCTGGGCACAGGCCACATCACCCAGAGAGCCCTACAGACACCATGGCCAGAGCCTTTCAGAGAAGATGCTCCCCTGCGTCAGGGATGAGACAGTCACATCTGACCCGGAGATGAGAGCAGATTCTTTTCCAAACGTGACCCTGACACTACTCCACGGACCCCCACACATCTCTGCGAACTCCCTCGGAACTAAGATCCCTGCATCTTAGTTCATGGCAGCCACTCCAATATTCGCGCAAAACTTTTCCCTCTTCTTGTACTACACTCACCCCAAACTCCAGTGCCTCAGAGACGAGCCCTGGGCACGCTGCCATCGTCTGTCAACCGCCTGCCCCTAGCACACGTTACCACCCCTAGCCAGCACCTTACTCCCCAGGGTGGGGGTCACCCCTCCAAACACCTCCCAGACTTAACACGGCTCATAGCCTTTTCCCTCCTTTCTCTCAGGTCTGCCGGTCCCTGGGGCCCCTCCCAGCATGCACCAGGCTCTGGGGGCCCACTGTCCCTCTGCACTCAGGGGCCACCAGCCTTGCCTGCGGCACCTTCACCTGCCACAGCAAAAGCAGTTCTGGCACGGAAACCGTCCTCTTCCACCCTCCCAGACCAGATGCAGAAGTTGCAGGCATATTTTGTAGGACTTCAGAAAACACGAGGAGAAGGGCCCGGGGTTGGGGGGCTGGGCATGCGCCTGCCGTGCCAGAGAACAAGATACAGTGCACCTGCGGGATAACAAGCTGCAGCACATACGGAAAAGAGGAGCGGCCCACCTGTGTCTGTTGAGGGATATTTACAAAGCTTGGATCCCGTGGTCCAACACTGACGAATCGGTTTGCGGGGGAGGTGCTGGGTGTCGAGTAGGCTGTGAAGGGAAGGGACACATGCGTTCAGGAAGCAGCACGAGATTGCACGCACAAACAACACCAAAACACACAGTGTCTGGGCCCACACACTGGTTAAGAGGAGAGGTGTGGGCACTGGCTGGCGAGGGCACCTCCCACGGTGTGAAGGGCGGTGTGAAGCACCGATCTCTGCTGGGCTCAGTGTCCAGCCACCTCCTCCTCTCCCAGCACTCAGAAGAGAGCCCGAGGACGCCTGACGTCTACTTTCTACGTCGAACACAAGCTCTGCTGGGGGAAGAGAGTTCTGGTCTTCAGAGCAACCGAGAGAGAAACTAGGCAGGGAGGGGAGGGCACAGCTCATGTTGCAACCTGGCTCCTTGCGCTGTCACAGGAAGGGGGTACTTACTAGAGGGGCTCCTGGAAGGAGGTGGGACCATGTAGAATAAGCCCCTCTGTGTGCCTGGAATTGTTAGGATGCTAACATGTGTGAAATACTCCCTATAGTCCTTCCTTCCTCTGCCCCTTCTGGGCACACACTGCCCAGACCCTCTGTGACCAGGGCATCGCTCTGGGCCCCAGAGGACACGGAAGTCTTGCTGTTACTTTTCATGTTTATATGTAAGTGCTTCAGTCTCAAGAGAAAAACATTCAGTGGCTTGGGTGTTTCACTGGCTCCCGAAGCTGAAGGTGCATTTTATTTTTGGCATCCCACAGTTCACTTACTGACCGCCAGCTCCACAGGTCTGTCTCACGTTCCTCCTGTGTTCTAGAACCTCTAGACCAGTGGTGGCGAGCCCGTGGCGTGCGTGCCACGGCGGGCTGTTTGTTATCATTGAAAGCTCTGAAAGGTTCGCCATCGCTGCTCTAGACTATTGTTTAATTCCCACAATTATAAAAGGCTAATACACACCACCTAAAAGACAAAAAGGATTCACAGTTTCTACAATACAGATTGTTTTCCCTGTTGACATCCCTGGATTCTCTTACTGTGAGTTTCTGTTTCATGGGAAACTGCTCCTGCTTCTTGTCCCCCTGCTGAACACGTCTGAGAACCAACCCCACCGCCTGGCCCCAGTCCCTTTGGTCGTCTGTGGTCAGAGCCAAGCTGCCCAAGCAGATCTGCGATGGTAACGTGGCTGCAGCCACAGCTGTGTGAAGCCATGAGGACAGAGGACGAGCACGAGGCTGACATGTCTGCACATGCAACTTCCTGCTGTAACAGAAGCGATTCACCTGGCAATGACCCTGGGACCCGACCCGAGCTATGCTGTGCTCCCTGGCCACTGGGTCCCCGCCGCATCCTGTGCCAGTCTTGTCTTAACAGAGTCCAGACGAACCTCTGCGTTAGCCATTCTGCAGGAGCCTCTCACTCATTGGTAGAGAGGAAATTTAATTTTTTAAAAAGCTCAGTAAAATACTTTTGATGTCTTGTTTCCTTCAGGTCAGGCTTTTACCTTGATGCACTTTAAGGAGCCTGAACAGAAATTTGTTTCTGAAAACCATGACTGGGATGCCCTGGCAGTGCATTCTCCAGCCTGGTGCATACACAGGCTGCAGGAGGTGAGGGGGACCCTGGGGTGAGCCCCCGTGGGCCCTGGTGAGGGGCGGGGAGCACCCTTCTCGTGCATGGAGAGCAGTGGGTGAGGAGGCAGGAAGAGGAACCAAGGGTGTGGCCAGGCCTGGTCACAGACACTGAGGCCACAGCCCTGGTGCGGTGGCCCTGAAGGACAGCGGGCCGCTGGCTGCTCAGAGCAGGCGCTGCTGCCTTGGGGACGCGGGTGGGCCTGCCAGCGGGTCAGCTCACGCACCACGTGGACGCGGGTTCTGTGAAGGTGCTCTACATGGCCACGGCAGGGTCATGGGGCTGCACGGGGATCTGTACACACCGTTACCCATCCGCACTCAACTGAAGCATTGCCGTCTGAAGGGGTTAGCGCACAAACAATTCAAGTACTCAGATAACTCGAAGGCTCGTGACTGGGTATTTTCCTCTCTTCAGTCACGGACAAAACCTCGATGTCCCTGAGGGCCTCTGGTGCTCCAAGCATCTCCTGATTATTAAAGGACAGTGGTGGGGACAGCAGTGCAAGTGGGTTTGCATTTTGAAAGAGAGGATACTGTACCTACCGAAATCCACCCGAGTCACAGAAATTCACTGTTTAAGAAGCCAGCTTCTGAGAAAAACTGGAGATGCCAGAAAAGCACGGACAGGGAGAAAGAAACCCCGACACCTCTCCCACCACCACGGCCACACCCAGCGGAGCGCTGTCCGTGACAGGTGACAACTGGCATGGGGTGAACCTGACTTTCTCAAGGAAACTGTGCAATTACGATACTGAACAAGACCTCCACTGAAACTTTTTATTAGAACCACCACATACACCATGGTGAACCATTATACACACACAGCTAGGAGCTTCTACACAAACATAAAACCAGGAGAAGGGGCACTGCAGTAATTAACTGTACACCAGCAGGCTGCTATGATATCCTATCACATGCGTATCTCCCCAGCTGTAACCCTTGCCTTATTTACAAGAGTAACAATCAAGTGTCCCAGGAAGAGCTTCGGGAAATCAAGAAACCCAGGAAATTGGGGGGAGTATTGGAGATATTTTTGAGCTGTGGGAGGGGGCTTTTTAGGAATAATCGACGACTCTTTTGGTTATGCCAAATGTTCGGCTATGTGTCCTCACCATGGAAGTCCTGGGGCAAATGTGATGCTAGAAATCAAACTGTTGTTTATTTGGCTACTCCTGAGGCAGAAAGTGTCTGCTTTTCTTTTCAGCAGTCATTTTGTCCACGTTAGCAATAACACCCCAGCCCGTTCCCTCACAACTCTACGGGGGCTTCCTGTGCTCCGATTCCCCTCTCTGAAGCGTTTCGTTGCATTGTCGCAGAGTCTCCGGAACCCCAGTGCCGAGTGGGACCCCCACGCGGAGAATCGCCGTCCTGCCTCTCAGACACAGTGCTCTCTCCGTGCTCACTCAGGCGGTGCAGCCCCGCCTCAGGAGGTCGGCTGGGGCGCGGCTCAGCAATGGCTCTGTCTGTGTGAGCCATGGCCCTGCGGGGCCTGGGCCAGTGCTGGCATCTGGCCTGGCTGGGAGGAGGGTGAGGAGGGTGGGGTCAGCCCTCCTGCAGCCTGTGCACTGGGGGAGCTGCCCACGCCCCCAGCAGGTGGCCCCTGTCCTGAGCAGAGGCAGACCGAATGGTCTGTGGCTGAGGGGACACGGACTCGCCAGGCACCTCAGAGCTGAGTCAGGGCGTCTTCACACTGTGCTGGTCAGGAGACTGGCCACCGCATTGGGAGCAGAGATGCTTAGCTCTTTCCTGTCTTTAAAAAAATGACCCATGGGCCGGTGAGCGGCGTAGGTGCCTGCCTGGCAAGCACGAGGGCCCGAGTTCGACTCCCGGTACCCACATAAAGGAGATAAAGGGGCTGGCGATATCGCTCAGCGGCAGAAGCACCTGCTGGCAAACACGAGGTCCTGAGGTCGACCCCCGGTACCCACATAAAAACAAAACAAAATAAACAAACAAAAAATGACCCAGAAAGGTGATGCTGAGTTATTGAAATGTTTGCACCAATGTCAACTGGTGTTTTCTTATTAATAAAATCACCCACATCTGGCAAACTCGCCGACATGTGACTGCACACAGCTCGGAAGGGAACTCGACCGCCCAGAGCAGTGACCCTGCGCAGTCATGGACGGCAGCAAAGGGAGGAAAGGGTCGTCTGTGCCGGCGGGGCTGACAGAGGGTCGGATCGGGCCGGGTCCTGCCGGCCCAGAGGCAGAAGAACTACCTGGGGCAGGGGAGAGGATGCAGAGGCCCCATAAGCTTTAGGTCTGAGGTTACCTTGGGGTGCAAGAAGAGATCAGGTGCCCTGCGCCTGGCAGGCTGGCCTCCCATCCCCTCCCAGGGATGGAAGTAGGGTGAGAAACACATCCTTGGCTTCACAGAGACCCCACCGCCAGAGCATGGCACGGTTACCCCCACCCATGCCTGCCTCTGCCAACCCTGTGTGCTGGGCAGCAGTGGGAGAGACTGGCTCTGTTCTTAAGACACTCGCCTGACACTTGCCCCAGGCCAGCTGCATGCTGAGGGCAAAGGTGGCCCAGACACCCTGCTGCCCCCGGGGAGACATCGGAGTGGAAAACGAAGTGGAAAACGAGAGTCTGAGTGCCTAAAGGTGACACCAGTAACAACCTAACAACCTCAGCGAGGTGCTGAGGACGAGGGCAACAGCGACCGCAGGAGGAGCCAAAAGTACTCCCAGAAGAGTGAGAGGCCTCGCTTTGAGCTGGCCGTGGGAGTGTCGGCTGATAGCACTGTGGGACTGGAGGTCCCGTCTGGGTGGGGGTCGCAGGGGCCGGGTGGCACTGGGGCCAGGGCAGGGAGGGCGGCAGGGAGAGGAGGGAAGATGAGCCGCGCGAATCCTGTTCTGCGGTTCAGCGAGGGAAGGTACAGTATCAAGGCTCAGAGGCCCGAATGGCTGAAAAACGCGGGGAAGAGGCTTGTGGAGCTTGTTTTCTTTTAAGAGGAAGAAGTTTCATAAAATAAACAAAAACACAAGATTTGGATGTGAAACACCAGTGAGACATCCGTCCACTCTAAGCCTTGCCTTTCCCTTCTCATGTCGCACACCCACACGTACCTTCTGCTCCCTCCTCTTCAGAAACTCCCGTGAGGCTGTGCACACCCCTAAGCCCAGCTGCTCAGGAGGCTGAGGCAGGAGGATCCCAAGTTCAAGGACAGCTGGACAACTTTGTGAAACCCTGCCTCAAAAGAATTATGTTTTCAAAAAGGGCAGGGTTGGGGCACGGGCACCAGGCGCAGTTCTTCTGAGGAGCCCTTGTCTAGCAAGACCTGGGGCCTGGGCTCCATCCCCGGCACGGGAGAGTGGGGGAACCTGTGATTCTGCCACCTGCACAGGAAGGTGCTGGCTGGTGGAGCAACAGCAGTGGAGCAAGTTCAGGAACAGAGCTGAGCCTGAAGCAGAGTCCTGTGTACGATGTGCCGCAGCAACGCCTGACTGTGAGGGAAAGGGGCACCCAGGGCACTGAGCCCCAGACCGAGTGAGAGGACCAAGCACCTGCCAGAAGCAGCACCCAGGGCTTCCACAGCACGCTCCTGCCATTAAAAGAAAAGCCCTATGAGAAAAATTTTCATTCCTTAAAAAATGCAGAAACTGTTAAGAAAATAGGCTGGCAAGGAAATGATTCCAATTGAATTCACTGGGGGACTCCAACAGCACTGTTTCCTACAAGGGCACGAAGGACACGGGGGAACACTGGCGCTTTTCTCCTTCAGAGAGATCCATGGAGTTGAGAAGCATGCAGGGCTGGGGGGCCTCTCTCCAGCCCTTCGGACACAAAGCCCGCCCCGCCAAGGTCCACGTGCAGCCACGCGGAGCCCGTGAGTGAGCGGGCGCCTGGCCTGGCGCTCCACGCAGCGGTCTGGATCGGGGAGATGACCATGCGGACCTGCCACGGTTTTGATCACATCTGTGCGGTCAGTTCCCCTCTTCTAGGATCTCTGCAAATCTTTTGTCCTTACAAATAAGCTACAGCCAACAGCAAAGAAACACAGCCTGAGGTGTGAAACTAAAGCCTCCTCATCCCTAGTAAATTATGCAGCGCACCCACCAGCTTCCTTCCTGAAACTAATGACTGTGACTCTAATAAACAAGAGTTATCTAAAGCACATGCAATGACAATGTGCAGGCATGTCTAACGTGGCGACAGGTCACAAAAGTCACGAGAAGAATCAACACGGCCCGATGGCTCTGCTCTGTTGGAGTTTCTACCCAGGGGTGAAGGCTTGGGCAGTGTCAAGATTTGGGGTAAAATGGCAGAACAGAAGGTGCGAATGCGTCATGTTGTTGTGCCCAGACGGAGAGAGGGGACCATGGGACAAGCAGCATTTCACTGTGAGTGCGCCCAGTCCACTCGCTTGCCTCTGATTTCCTTTCTCCATAATAATTTGCAAAGAACAGGAATATAGCTTTGTTTCAGTCCAATTCTGTTTGTTTCTGATGGCAAATGCATATCCGACTGTCTTTTGTTTTCCCGTGTAGGCCTCGTGTGGCTTCTGTCCATAAAGGTGCTCATTGAGCCACAGGGTCGCTGGGCACAGAGAACATCACGGGGCGGCCCGGCGGCACCCTGGGTGCGGGGCTTGCTAAGGAAGGAACTGAGATCCTGCCCTGGCTCAGCACTCCAGAAGCTCCTGCTGCCTCTCACAGGTATCAGCTCCACGCAGGAGACCCACGTGTGTCCAGGGCTTTATGCTCCAAGCCGCCGAAAGCCCAGATGAAGGTCTTGCCTAGGATGCTCGCAGCAGCACTGCTTACAAGAGCAATGCATCGGGACCAATTTACATGGTAATGCTTCATGAGATATCAAAATGTTTATAACATGAAATAAAATGAATAAAATCGGTTTACAAAACCATACACACACACATCCCTATCAATTATGATTAAAGCATGAGCAGAAAATGACTGAAAAATGAGCATAGAAAAGTTATCTCTGGAGGATGCAGTTATAGATGATTTTTAAATGTCTTCCAATAATTTTTAATCTTAAATAAAGTCAGCACAAATGAAACCTGAAAACCTCAAGTACTCTTTTTTTGTTTTGTTTTGTTTTTTGAGGCAGCGAGATATAGTCAATAGAAAAAAACATTTCAGAACCAGAAAACCCTGGATTGACTGTTGGCTCTCTGACTAGAAGTCCGAGCTTGGCAGGCCAGGGGACCTCTCTGTGTAAAGCACCCAGTGTAAAACACGAGTCACTCCCTCTCTCCTAGCCAGTGCCATAGGTGGCGAACTATGGTACACGTGTTGTTTGTTTTTAAGACAAAAGATGTTAACCTATGAGTTGTGTTTTCTAAACTAAAACCTCAGTAATCAGGTTTAATTGCAGTGTTGGCAATTCTTTGGCGCTTCTTTGTGAGAAGCGCGCAGCTTGGGCACTCATCACTAAAGGCTCGCCACACTGTGACTGCCCTTACCCGAGGGCTCGCCCACCCCTCTGAGTGTCCAGCGGGCTCCACGTCTACCTGCAGGACTACTCCGGAGCTCTATGCAGGGGCTTTGCCAACAAGATGGAAACACCCAACTCTACTGTGCTTTATACTAAAACAGCTGAAGAGAAACGCTAAAATCACCTAGTCATGGGTTACTGATTCCAAACCTGACTAAGGGTATTATACCCCCCAAATGTCTGCCTTCCAACAATAAAAAATAATGCTCAAACCTCTCAAGGGTCAATGTTATAATCAGACTCACATGGAATTTGTAGAGTATAAACTCAACTTTTTTGAAAAGCAATTTAGTAGTGTGTTTAAAGGGTAATGTTCATATTATTTGTATTAGTAATCTGAATTCTAGATCTCTATCCTAAGGATGCTATTAGAGTTGGGGACAAAGCTGTGTACTTAAGGATATTCTGGAATATTTTCCATAGGTACGAACAAAGTGAATGCCTATAGTAGGGACATAGGTACAAGTTGCATAAGATTATATTTCCTAACTTCTATGAATACAAAAAGCGTGAAGTGCTAATTAAGAAAACAGTACATTACACAGTATATTCAGTATGATCAGTCATTTTACACGTGTGTGTGCATATATACGTAGATACACACCAATACACACAGACATGCACTAAAAAGATGGGGAAACTATACAGATGTGAACAGTTGTTGACTATAGGAGAATATGACTTACATGTACATATATTCTTGTCTCTATTTTCCAATTTTCCTAGAGTGCTATGGTGACTTTATAAGAAAGTCTTAAAACAGATCTGTGCTCTGAAGGAGAGGAGACCGAGTGGACACGGTCCTCCTGCGCGGCTCTCCCGGTTACCGCGCTCCTCCTCTGCAGTGCTCGGTTCCTGATCTGTTTTCTGTCTGGCTCTGTGGTTTTCATCTAATGCAGTGTACCCAGGATGGGGCTGTTCTTGCAACAGTATAAAACGGGCTTGATGGAGCAGCCTCGGGCTCCTGAAGGAACGCTGTACAGCACTGCTCCGAACAGTGTCCGGGCGGCGGGGGAAGCGTGGGCTCTGGAGCCTGAGCGATGTGAGCTTGAACCTGGGCTCTGTTTCACCTTCTTTAGAAGAGGGCTCATGGTTCCAGCTCCACAGAGTCCTAATGACAATGGTACCTAGGAAAATGGGTACGAAAATACCCACCCAAATGCCATACCATCAGTAGTTCTTCGTCTCTTTTCCCTTTGCAAATTTAAACATTAAAATGTCGGTCTGTTCCCAAAATACAAATGCTTTGGGAAAGTACTACAAAAAACTACCATTTAAAGACAGCTGCGTGCACCTTTGAATTCATGGGTCCCTGCAGCAGGACCTGTGGTCCAGCGACAGCTCTGCGAGCGGTGCTGACCTTAGCTGAGCTCCGCGCCGTGTGCGGAGGAAGTTCTCTCTTCCAGAGAGCAGCACGTTGTTTCGATTACACCCGAAGTCCGGGGTATCATACCTGACGGCTAGACGTGTAAGACGGCCTCTCTGTGAGTATGTGGTTTTGGTCACTGCTACAGTTGAGGTAGAAACAAGATCATTAGGCTGTCAGGCAAATATTTTTAAAAATAAATCACTCTTTGATGTAAAGGTACAACTTAAACTTAACATCTTTAATTTCTGCTGCATAAGACCCCAGACAGCCCCTCCCCCAGACCTCCACTCCTGAAGCCGTCACTGCCCAGCTTTGGTCCTCCCACGCAGGGGACTGCATTCTGCACACATGGCCTGTGGCCACTTCCTGTGCCTTGGAGGCCACCTGGAAATGCAGCTCACCCGTCTCTTCATGCCAAGGAGTCCTAGGATTTAGGTCAATCTGTCGTCAGTCGGTGCCACAGTCAGGACATCCTCACCCACGTGTCCAACAGTGTACATGGCTTATACTTCAAATTAATGCACCTACTTCATACGTACATTGTAAGTTTGTATTACAACCTAAATGATCCTGTGTCTACAGTGCTGGCTTGTCCTCTAAGAGGCGGAGCCGGGTCCCAGTGCTCTGGTGGAGGCAAGCGCCCCGTCCCCACACCCCGTGCACTGATCGGATGCTATGGTGCTTTGGGGCCCTTGTTAATCTGGTAGCAAAACTGTCTTCCCAGTTTTAATTCATACTGCTCTTACAGTACGTGAAGGAGAAATCTTTCAAATTTGTGTTTTTCTCTGTCTCTACCATTTTCTTGTCTTTCTGTGGGATTGTCAGTTTCCTCTTACTTTAAAAAAGTCTAGGGCCGGTGATACCACTCAGCGGTACAAGCACCTGCTGGCAAGCGCGAGGTCCTGAGTTCAACTCCTGGTACTCACATTAAAAAAAAAAAAGTCTATTAAGCAGTGCAGCCTCTTGACACGTGGGTTGCAATCTTTTCCCATGTTAGCTTCTGTCTCTTGGCTTTGTCTATGGTGTTTTCTGGGCATTCACTTTTGATGCCTTTAGAGTAGGATTTCAGTGTTTCCTTTCATGGATGCTGGTTTTTGGTGAGCTTCAGAGAGGCTTTCCTCCCTCCCTGATATTCTATTTAAAAAATGCCCTACATTTTCTTGTGGTATTTTATGCCCTACATTTTCTTGTGGTCTAATTTCTTTTTGTGGTATTTGGGATTGAACCCAGAGCCTTCACACTGTACTACATCCCTAGTCCTTTTTATTTTATTTTAATTTTGAGACAAGGTCTCACTAAGTTGCCCAGCCTGTGCTCAAACTTGTGATCCTCCTGTCTCAGGCTCCCAGAGTGCTGGGATTATAGGGATGCCTTGGTTTAACATTCTTATGTTACAGTAAGTCCCTAACTTATGAACAAGTTCGGTTAAAGTGAGCGTGGAAACAGAGCCAACCAAGGCAGTCCTCTTGCACCATGTGACACGGAATGTCATCATAACGAGGGTGGGAACAACAGGATTCTTTGGAATTCTTCTGTGTCTCGTCTGCAGTTTATAAGAATCTATGGTGTCATAAAAACTGCAGAACTGTTCACGAAGGAGAACATCCGAATGTAAAGTTCAGAAATTAAGGAAAGGATAACATTAGAGTCCACACGTCAATCATGGAAGAGTTGTGAAAGAAGTCTCTCTTTTCTTTTTTCCTTTCCCTTCTCTTTTCCCTCTCTCTTATAATGCACTGTTGCTTCTCTGAAAGAGGAAACGGTCTTTATATCTCTCCCCAAATCTTTTGCTTTCTTTCTTTTCCTATAATAAGACATACTTTTAGGACCAGAAACCAATTCATACTGAAGTACAAGTGAGTACAGTTTCCTCTTTATTTCTCTCCATAAGGTTTTCTCACACAAAAAAGAAGGAAAAGTAAAAAAGAAAAAGGAAAAAGCAAAGACCTCATGTTACAGCAAAGCACAGAAACACGAGGTTCGAGGCGCTGGGTGTGTCTCGTGTCCCTCTGACACCTCCGGGAAGCTACCTTCTCTCTAGGCCTTGTCTTCCTCCATTAGGGTAGTGACACTCTACTCACAGAGTTACTGTGAGAATGCCTCGAGACGACACCGACACAACATTCTCAAAAGCGCCAGATGTGTTAGTAAAAGCTCACACCGGCAGCTGCTAACTTTAGGCATGAGCAGGCAGCTGTGGCTTCCCTGTAACTCTCTGCCACAGGACGGGCAGAGAGGCCAGGTGACCCCATGGGACTCCACCGCGGTGCCACCTCGGGGAGTCACCTGACCCAAGGACCCTCAGGACGGTGGTTAGGATGCTGCCCCTTCACGAGGGGCACTGCGAAGCACTTACACTGATCACTGACCCAAACACTTGTGTCCCAGCCCTGGATTACGGCTGTGCTCCTGGTCAGCACGCACACATACACTCACCTAATGAGCGCATACAAGATGCAGGGGAGCGCTGAAGATACGTAATAACGGGAATGTTACCATACGCTTCTAACTTAGGATTCTCGTTTCAAAAAACTCAGAAGTTCATAGTGAAGAAGGCCTGGCCAAAAATGCTTAAGAGTCTTTTATGCAATTTTAATTTGAGTTTTTGTGTTCCTAATTAATTAAAAAATGGAAATATGAATGTTTTATCTTCCATCATAACTCAAAAGTTTTTTCCTTCATTTTAAAAGGCTTGGCCATGATGCCAATTTTTATTTCAGAAGGAAATAATGAAAAGCCCACCTTTATAGTATGATCTCGGTCTCAGCCTACTGTATAAAAAGTGGGTTCTCAAGTGCAATTCAGAAAGAGGCGTCAGAATCCCCCTGCCACCAGCGGACCTAGGCACGACCGAGACTCCTGCCCTGCGCCGTGGCTTCGGAGCCCTGGGCAGTGTGCGTCTGCGTCATGTGCGAGGAGGGGCCTCCCGGGGCGGCCAGGTGTGGAGCGTTCTTCCACATGGTGTGGCCAGCTTTGCAGACATCCCGGTCACCCGGCTCTGTGGCTCTGGTCTCCGCTCTGCTGCCACCTCTTCCCATCCCGTCCCCCAGGGCTCAGTTCAGAACCCGAGAGGGGCGCTGTCATCGATATTTCTGTCCTTCGTCTTCCACCCTCTGGGGAGTCAGCAAGTCTGTTGGCCCCACTTTCTGACGCCTCCTGTGCCCCGGGCTGGCATGGGGCACGGCCTCAGCAGCCTGGCTCCCTCAGCGTGGCCTGTCCCAGCATCCCCGACTTTTTGCTCTCCTTATATTTTGGTTCTGTGTCCCTTTCCTGCCAGGCTGTAGCTCTGCAGGGCAGGGAGCTTGAGCATTGCTCCCTTCTGCTCCTGGTACTGAGGCAGTGGACAGCGTTCCTCTTGCTGAAAACCCAGCATCTCCACTGCCTTCCTCCTCACCCCATGAACGGTGCCCAGCAAAGGTGCCTGCGTCTGCAGAGATTCAGAGCACCTTGCCTCACCACGCGGCTGCGCTCTGAGCAGCACTCGTCCGGGTGCACTCGTGGCCCTCGCCCTGGACCTCACCAGCGGCTGCTCCTTCCCTCGACCCTCTGCCCCACCCGGCCTGGCTCCATCCCCTTCTCAGCCCCTGCAGCCCCTCCTGTGTGCGGCACTGACGCTCTGCTGTCCGGCATCTTCCATGGCCCCTATGTGTCGTGTTTCCTGTTCTGTGGTGGCCTTTGTTCCCTCTCCAGAATGAAAATGCCACGTGGGTTTCATCTCTCCTATTCCCTGCGGCAGCCTAGCACCTCGAGGGACCCTTGGCACGTGGTGATGCTCGGTAAATACAGAAGGGATGGGGTGTCCTCTCATGGGGACAAACACCCTCACACCAATAGAGCTGTGCCCCCTGCTTGTCCTGGCCCGGGCCACCAACTTCTTACAACACCAATGGCATACAAGTTCTCTGTGATGAGGACAGGCTTGTCAACCCCGTCCCACTTCCTTGGGTTTTTGAGGGCACTGGGAAGGATTTTTCCCATTAAAATGTATTTATTTCATAGGCAAATTTTTTCCCCAGATCTGCCTGACCCGTTTTCCTGGCCACAGCTGCAAAGTTCACTATTAGCGCCAGAGGTGACTGAGTAGTTGAGAGACGCACTCTGCTTGAGGCTGGCGTCACCCATACTTCATTACAGAAGGGTGTTGAAAACGACGTCTGGGACCTCTGTGCACAGCACAGCAGTTCTGTCTCCAGGTCCATCCTGAGTCTACAAGTGGGCAGTGGTTAGCGTAACCCACCTCAGCAGATAAGGGAGTCCGGGCTGCCAAGTTAGTAATACAGAAGACCCTGGGCAAAATTTCCTATTTTTTATTTTTAAAATTATATTTTATTGCAAGTCACCCCAAGCCCCTAACCAGAAAAGGCTGTCTGAAGTTGTGTAACCCGTGTTTTGAGGAGAGCCTTCTGATCCAGACACTGTGGAGGGCTGCACACCCGCCCTGAATGACCCGCTGTGATGTTCTTGCTAACTCGAGCTCTGACAGACCGACACAGATAAACACAGCCCAGCTACCCTGGGGCTTTCACGTCTAGGAGCTCACAGGGTCTGGGGAGCAATAGATTTGCCCTGAATTCTTACCTGGTAACAATCCGATTACAGATGCCACCCCGAGCTGGGTTTTGAGAAAGAGTTCTGCCTTCTCTTCCAACCCCAGCATGCAACCCTGCTGAACAGCTGAGAACCACCTGCTCCCCAGAACCCTTTTCCTGGAGCCCCAGTCCCCCTCTTGTGTCTTCCCATAGCACCAAGGCACACCTCCACCTAGCACTGTCGCGTGTGCCTGTCCCCAGCGTGCCCTCAGGAAGCCCCAGATCCTCCGCACGGCAACCCATGCTCTGCCTGCCCCAAGCAGCAGACGCAGCATTGGCGTGGCCCAGTGCCCAGCGTGGGAGGGTGAACAGGAGAGGAGAAGGTCCCGAGCAGAGACCGAGGTCGGGAGGTGTGACTCTGCTCCTGGCATCTGTCCCTGCTGGCCCCTCTGGCTCTGGTCACTTCGCCCTGGACCCCAGCTCAGTCCCCAGCTCCTGTCTCTCCCCTCAGGAACATGGAGGCAGAAGAGGGCACACAGCCAGGGTGCCCGCGCCTGTGGCCGGTCCTGCTGTGGCGGGGAGTGGGTGCCTCCGTGCAGCCGGGAAACGTGAGCCGGTGCCCTGACCTTGCAGGTGGGCCGCGCCCCCCCCCCCCCGCCGACTTGCTCCTGTTCGTCAGTTGGCTCAGAAGTGAGGGCCCCAGAGAGGAGCTCTTCTTGCTGTGGGTCCCTCGCGTGCCCTCCCAGGACAGAGGGGCAGCTTCGAGAGTCTTCCTGGGGCAGTCTCCTGTGCCATGAATTCTGGCTCTCCTGCTTGTCCCCATCTTACTAACAGAGCAGAAAACTCCAGTGCAATGATGTAGGACCGCGAACCCAGCCCACCCAGGGGGGCCTGGCCACAAGGAGAGCCCCTTGCCGCCACCACGGTGGCTTCGCTGTCTCCAGCATCCCAGTGTCACAATGGTAACCAACCAACACCCACGTCAAGCTCTGGGCTCTCCCGAGGCCCCCTCCTCCCTCTCATGGGTGCGGCCACACGTGATGCAGGACCCTCCCGCTTTGGTCCTCACTGCTCCATCACAGCCGGGACCATGGGCCCCAGTGTCACCCAGTGGAGCGGTTCAGGAGCTTCTCCGGTTCCTAGGGACCCATGTCACACCACCCAGGGCTGGCGCCCCCTTGTGCGAGTGTGGCAGATAAGGAAGCGCTTGGCCACCTGGGCCAGGGAGTGCTCATCTGAGTGACCTCACAGCACCCTGCCAGACAGGTGTCACCACCCACATCACAGACAGGAAGCCGCGTCACAGTGCAACACCACAGAGGAAACAGCAAGCATGTGCACCCATCCTTTAGACCTGAGAGGCCTCTGCCACAGGGCCAGGGCCCTGCCTGGGCCGCTCGCTACGAAGCAGGGGCTTGAGCAAGGCGGTGAGCACCCTGCCAGGACAAGTGGCGTCCACTAGCAGGTCTGTACAGGACAGAGGCAGAGTTGGACACACGCAGAAGGGTGGGAATGTGGTGCCAGGGGCGAGCGAGGGGGGCAGCAAGCATGGGGCTCCAATCCCGCTGAGATCCCCAGAGGAGCGAAGTGGAGTTTGGGAACACTTGGAAGGGGATCAAAACATACGGTGAACATTTACATTTTAAAAACATATTGTAATCAACGCCACATTGCCTTGAATCCCCCTCAAAATCCTCCCCATCACTTGGCATGCATCCTGTCATCCTCACCACTGTCTGAGCAACCCTGGAGTCCTCTTCCCTGAGTGTCTTTACCAGGTGTGATAAACAGAAAGGCAGGATGGTAAAAACGTGACACTGTTGTCATCCACCTTACTCACTGGATCTGGCACCGTGTGGCTTCCGGCTCCTCCCCAAAGTCAGAATGACCAGGAAAGGGAAACATTTTGAATGGATTCAGGACATCGAGGCAACCCGGACAGCACAACTAAAGACCCTCAGGAGAGAGGACTCCGGAGCTGCTGCAGGAAGTGGCCGGGACGATGGGACGGGCATGTGGGCAGTAAGGGGGGGATTGTGAGGGGTTCACAGCAACGCGTCTCTTCCACAGTACACTTTCTAAACAGCATTCACTGTGGTTTCCAATCACACCTTTTTCTCTGACTGCAGCAGACGCAGCCTATGGACAAAACATGCGGGGCGCCCTGTGAGCTCCGCCTCTGTGGCGCTTCAGCACCCACAGGCCATGCCCAGCCCCTACTGTGTCACTGGGCACCAGGCTTCTCCTCTGCTTACAAGTGCTGCCCTGCATGGCCTCTCACCCAGAGAACTAGGTCTCCCAGACTGCCCGCTGGACACAGAGGTCACACATGGTGCAACGTGTCACCTGCCTGCTCAAGTGCTGATAACCCAGGCCACTTTCTGAGATGTGTCCACAAAGAACTCAGCCATTCTGGACTCGGCGTCCCCAGAGCCAACTCCAGGGAACAGGACCTGAACAAAGACCCTTGCTTCCTTGACGCTGTCTCTGCTCATCAGATACCATGGTAACGACTCCTGGAAGCTGAGTGGCCCTGAACCCCACTCATGGCCCTCACCTTCAGGTCGGCCTGGCCCACTGCCATGCTGCCACCCCCAGCCCACCCTGCAGTTCTGGCCAAGTCCTCCAGCCCCTCTTCCTCCTCCTCAGTGGTCCCAGGCTCTTCCCTTTGAAGACCTGCAGAGGCTTGCCGGGGTCACTGCCACCGGCCCTATCCTCCCTCTACCCGGCCTGCTCTGGAGCACGGGGAGTGGTACCCTTCAGGCTACCGTCATGCTTTTGGTCACCATTTCAGGCACTAATCGCTAATCACAGCTGTGGTTGTGTGTTCAAGATATTTTTAGCCTGTGCCATCTCTGAAATACCAGGACATAGCTGGAGAAAGCTCTCCAGCTCACCAGGTAATCATTCCTGTCATGAGAAAGGTTCTAAAACCCCATGCTCTCCGATCAGATGTTCCCAGATGCTCAGGGAAGAGCTAGAGCTCTTGATTTCCACCCGATCCTATACCCTGCTTCTCCCCGGCCATACCAGGCCACACAACTGCCCTGGTGCTGGCTCTGGTCCTCTGCTGGGCGCCTTTGCTTGGCAGTGTTCAAGGTACACACTTTGAGCTGACACTCTGACCTAAGCATTTTTTCCTATTTGACGCACAACTTGTAAACCTCTTGGACCTGAAGTTCCTGGAAGGCAGGGCTACAAGGAAGAACTGGGAATGCCTGCTAATCAGAACCCATTCGTGCAAGCAGATATGGCTTGGGGCCACTTGGATCACGCACGGAACCTAACAGTCCATGTGGTAACCTCAGTCCTGGGCCTGTCCTCACACAGTCTTATGCACCTGAACACGTTGTTGTTGCACACTGGTGTTACTGATGGTTCCTGGGGTGCCCTCTGGCACTGGCGCGGGTGCTGCAAAGCTGAGTCACACCATTGACAGGGCTGGGCTTGTCCCTGGGGCTCAGGTGTGACTCAAGTGCCCCTTGCTTGGGAAGTGACCGGCGCCTGGCTCAGCTGTACTTACTTGGGGAGGTGGGGGAGGCCGCGCCCCCTTCCGTGGACGTGGCAGGAGGCTTCGTATCTGGCACTGGCAGAGGCACAGGCCTGGCCATTGGTGGCGGCGGTGGCGGTGGCAACATCGGGGTGGGAAGGAATGGGTTGTGCACCTTGCCTTGGCTGCTCCCATTGGGCTGTGAGGGCAGGGAGGAAACAACACACACAGGAAAGGGAAGGAACACATGTCAGACATCAGTCGCTTCCAAAACCCGAAGATCCCTAGGCACAGCTCATGTCCACCACTGGCTGCTCACACTGCTCGAGTTTCCTATGTCCTCCAGGTGGACAGAGCGCACCGCAGGACACATGCGCACTGTGTACTAAACATCCTCCCCAGACCACCTTCCCCTGGTCACATCCGGTTCCCAATGTGACTGCCAATGACAGGGCTCTGGGTCTGTCACCAAGTCACTGACTTCTGCTTGGAATGCTGCAGTTCTGTATTAACTTCTATCTTTAGCGTTGTTCTCACGATTACTAAATATTTATTGAATACTGAGTGTTTCATAGACTGTGGTCTTAGGCCTCAGTGTCTATTCGCATTGATAAAATGAAGTTTCCTAAATATGCATTTGGGACTTATCTTCACCTTTCAAAGTTGATCTTATATAACATTTAATAAATGTGTTAAATGAACATAAAATTTTTCTTTCATATATTGTATAACATTAGGCAGAGAATTCTGCTAGGCAAAAATTTTGATTTAAATTATATAAGCATATGTCATGAGACTCATATTTGTTTGGCTGCTTGGTGTTAAAACAACGAAATAACAGCTCTTGAAGAAAGGAAAGTTTCCTTCTGAAGAGAGCAATAAAATCCACTATTCTCAAGATTTTCAGGATAGTTCCACGAAGAGACCTGCCCTATAAAATCTGGATCAGAATGCAAACCTGGGCATTTGACAGTCACACAGGACAATGTCAAGACTTAAAAAACAGGTTAGAAATTCCGGAGTCACAGGTCTGGCGCTAGTGACCAGGACAGTGTTTTCATTATTTCCTGAGTGGCTTTTTGGACAGAATTTCCAGATTTCACCAGTGACACCATTCAGCCAACAGCAACAGCTCATACATAGGCTGCAGCCCCAAATCAAAGCCCAGCTGGTGGAGACCCTGCTACCCAGGCTCCTCGTGGGAGCCTAACAGGCCTGCAGCGTGGCCACTGTCCCTGCCCCAGCCACTGAGACCCTCAGCCCTGGTCCTCAAAGACTGTCTTGTCTGACGATCAAAACGAGGTGCTTTCTTGCTAGTGTACTCGCCCCTGTGTTATTTCTGAGTGCACTGGAAGGCCCTAAGTGAATGTTTTAGAAGAAGCTGGGCAATTGAATATAGAAGCAAAAAGGAGAAAAGGCACCATATTGATTTGTTGTCTAGACAGAAATGTATCTACTAACACACACCAGACATTAGTCACAGTGCCTGTCCTGCTCAGATGTGCAGAATCAGGTATTTCTGCAGGGCTGGAAACCAGGGATGGGCCAGTGTGCCAAGGAACTGAGGCAGGGCAACAGTAACACCAGCCAACCTGTGGCTTCCTGTGCAGTGTGACATGAGAAGGAAAGCTATACTGGCTCTATGCTGGTCATTTCTGATTGCTGTAATTACTGGCTTTGGGATACAGCTATTCCTTGCAAACAGTTAGCTCTATATTTTTAATAAGATTTGTGCTTTTTAAAAGTTACTTTCGCATTTGGAATGTTATTTCAAATCGTGACTCTTTGGTTTGAGAAAAAATAAAAACATTCATTCAAAGCTATTGAATATGGTTTAGCTTTATACAGAGATAAGTGGGAAAGATAACTATTTGCAGAAATAACAAACCATAATAAACCGTGCCTCTAGCATCTTGAGTTCAAGTACTGGTCAACGTGATCTGAAGTGTTAGAAGACTGTATTTTTAAAAATATCAACTTGGTTGATCTGAAACATCTGTCCTGCTGCCCCCGCCCTGCTTCCACAGCCGCAGATCGTTGTTTAAAATTATTCAGTCTTTCTGTTTTGTTAACTGTGTGTGTCCTGGGGTTGGAATGCAGGCGGTGGAATTATCAGCCCCCAGAATTTAGAGGGTGACATGGTTCACCCTGGAGGTGATTTATATCCTCCACTCGACAGTTGCAAACGTAACACAAACACTGTTTTTAAGCCCCGGCCAATTACTCCTCGGATCATGTTAACTTTCCCACAGTTCAGGATGAAGATGGCCTTGGCCCACAGTCCAAGCACAGCATCTGAGCACCACGCCCTTCCCGTCGCAAGGCCTCCCCTCTTATTTCCACATTTGGTTAACATTTCTAAAGAAATTTAAGAAAAGAGGTTTCCTTACATTGAGGAACCCCACCTGTCCAGCCTGCTGACCAGCGTCAGGGCAGACAAGTTGGACAAACTCTTTCAGCGTCTCCTGAGGGTGGTAGCGGATGGCCGGGTGGGAGAAGTAAGGCCCAGGCTGCTGGATGATGGGGGACGTTGGAAAGTGAAGCGTTGATGGCGTCGCGTGTGGGCTCGCTGTAGGGAGAGAGGACGGCAGGGTTAGAGGAGGATGTGGCCTTGCGTGGCTGCACCTGACTCAGCGGCCAGTTTGGAGTGAGCAAGCCTGGCTGACTTCGGCCCACTCAGGTCTGCTGGATTTCCTTGCTCCAGGCTCTAAGACGAACATGGAGGTGAGGTTAGGGTTGTGTTTCATGCCGTCCATTTCCGGTGGACGTGAGTTATACAGGCATTAATCATCCTTGGTGAAGATGAAGATTATTCATTACCTTAAGAGCCTTTTCAGTGAAGCCAGCAATAAAAAACGTACCTGGTAGATGAGACCTGATGTAACTGACATTACACACAACGAATCCTAGTTTGCACACACAGGTCACTTCTCACGCCTTAGACAATAATTCACTGTTGAAGCTCTTACACCCCTTTCAAGGGAATTTCTAGGGACTAATTCAGGATGAAATTTTTTGAAGGATGTAGTAAATGATCACTTAATGAACCTGAATCTGGGGCTCACTTTACATGGAAGGTTTCTGTCATTTTTTTCTTTTGCTGTTTCAAAGCCAACACAGAAAATTCAGAGCAGGGGAACCCACAGGCCAAGTAGGGGTCATGACCCCTGCTAAAATGTGGTCTTTAGCCCATAAAAACTGGTGAAGACTCAGACAACTATGGCTCCCTTCCATTTGGACCTTGTACATTTGCACAGTTGTACAAGAAGGTTGCATTAGACTACAAAAACTTAAGTGAGATGCTTAATAATACTCTTTCTAAGAGAACTTTTGCCCTCGAATTGGAGGGATGATAAGGAGCTGGAGGAGAAGCAGAGCACATGTCAAGGGGTGAAGATCCTCCTGTTAAGTCAAGCCATGGTGGTGACTGTCACTTGCCAGCGAAGGGGAGAAACCTCTCCCAAATGAGGGGAGGTGAACGTACAAATCTTTTCTGCACTTCTTGCAGTTTAAATCTTTGAACTGAAGGAGTCCCTGCAAAGAGAAACAGGAATACACAAGTGCTTGCGAGAAAGACGGTTCTACTACTGAGAGGGACGCACACCAAAGCGCCCCCACCCCCGGGCGTGGCTGGGCTGGTGACAGAAGGCTGTGGGTCCGCAGCAGCTCGTGCTGCCCATGGGCTCTAAGGAAGGACGAGAACAGCTAGGACTGCACAGCCCACAGCAGCATGCGGAGATCTCAGAGTGGGAACAGGGTTTTGGAGAGAAGATCCAAGTCTGGCCCACACCTTGTGATGGGGTGGTGCGAACCTCCCATTTGCACACGTTCAGTACCTCACAGTGGAGCCCGACATCTTACCCTCACCTTTACAATCAAGGACATCCTGAACGTAACCTAAGAACCAGGATTTTCAGCACGTTCCCCTCAAACTTAATCTTCTCCCAGGCTTCCCATCTTAGTAAACAGCTTTTCTGTTCTTCCTTCCTTACTGTCGTATCCTCAGAACCAAGACCAGCACTCCACAAATATTCCCTCATTGTGCAAATAAATAATTGAATGAGTAATACAGAAATTGAGAAAATAACCATACAACTTGATAAGAACAAAACTCTGCTTCTCCACCAGGTAAAGAGCCAGGCAGCTTGTAGAAAATGGTGGAAGTCAAGACTTCCTGCTGGAATCCATCACGGTCTCTGATTCAAACACAGAAGCCAAAGAGCTGAGTGGCTCTGATCAGCTCTTACCTTGGAAACTGTGCTGCTGGCTTAAAAGAACCAAAGGATTTCTTCACGTACCACAGTGAAGTTATCCTGGTCAGAGGCGAGAAGCTCTGACTTCGAGCCCTGTGTCTGACTACATAATCGCTAGGGAAAGGTGGAAGGCGGTGTTTCCCAACCAGGCTGGGATGGACAGAGCCCAGTGAGATGAGACACTCAACTTCTGTGGCACAGCAGCCACAAAGATGGCAACTCCACAGTCAAGAGTCCCTGAGAAGCCGGCCTCATGGCACACACCTGTAATCCCAGCACTCCAGAGGCTGAGACTGGAGGATTGCAAGTTTGAGCTCAGGCTGGGCAACTTAGTGACTTAGCAAGACCCTGCTTCACAATAAATTCAATCCCTAGTAACACACACACACACACACACACACACACACACACACGGTGCCCCCGAGAGGCTGATTTTGATGATATGGGGCAGACCGCCACTGCCTCAGGTGCTCAGCAGGAAGTGACTGGCAGCTGACTGTTAGATTAAGAAACCCCAGTGGCCAAAGCCAGTGCTGTCCAAGGAAGAAGTCCACTTCAGTGAAGGTCAGGCAGGTAAAGTTCAAAAAATGTGATAGAGGAAATCACTGGACAGGATCATGGAGTCTCCCCACTAATTGTTAATAAACATACTTGCTCTCATTCTGTGGTGGTTAAATATGTAAAGAAAATCATTAGACACTTAAATTTAGTTCCTTATATTTCACTAAAATGATTTATTCACCTTTTCCTTATGGCGTAAAGTTTAACACAAAACCTAGACTATATGGTGCTGCATGGAATTAGTTCTACAATGACTGATTTATTATGATCAATTAATCCTCAGTCAGTGCCAGGAAGTCACCCAGCCTGTGGCTTCCAGTCAAACCAGAGGCGAGTGTGCGTCAAGGGCCGCCCTCTCCAAACCTCCCCCGCCGAGCTGGGAACTCCCGTTCAGTCGTCAGCTCACTGCGAAGCGGGACGCAGATCACCCAAGGCCCTCGGCTTTCCGTTCCTCAAACAGAAAAGAGTTGTGTCCCGACATGGAAGATCTGTTTGTTATTATTAAACACCTGCTGTTTCTCTAGAGAAAGTCATGCTCCTCCTCTCCCGGACACTCTTCTCACCGATGCGCAGAGAGAGCTAGGTGTTCACCAGCGCCTCGTTTTTCCTTCTTCCCTCTCTATTCCTTGTTTTCTCTCATCTTGGCTTCACATCATTTTAGAAAGAGCTGCTGGGTCATATCGGACAGTGAATTCATGAAACGTGTTTCAAGATGGCCACACCAGGCCCTGTGGGAGAGCAACTGCCGCTGTGCATCTAGCGTGATGCTAATGAACGCACCAAGAATGGTACAAGTCCCAATTTTAGATGAAGAAGAACGTCTCCTATGGATGTGTGTGTGTGAGAGTAGTTGACATAATAAAAAATTATAGCACATTATGTAAATGCATATTTAGATCCTTTAAAATGTGCATTATTTACTCGAGAGTCAATAAAGGCTTTTCTCAAGTGGTTACAGTTTATTGCAGTGCATTCATCTGTATCCATGTTGATGTTAATGCAATTTTGTGTATTAAAAGACTACAAAATTGGCTGCTTCTGGAGTCTAACACTCTGAGACCCTGGGCCAGGAGCAGAACATCAGGCACAGTCACTCCGGGTGGCTCTTACGACTAGTTTAACCTTTAACTAGCAGCCAAGCTGGTTTACAGCAACTGCTTGGGCTTTCTACAAGGCATCCAAAAAAGACAGGACGGAAGGAAATGTGAATGGTTTCTCTGGCTGGAACTGCTTACACTTCCTGAACAGAGCAGCCGCAGTGAGACCACGGAGAACCAGAACTTCCCAGTTGGTGTCGGGCTCGGTTATTTGTCACCAAGTGATCGTATTACTGAGCACTTGAATTACACAGAAAAAGAACGCAGGTCAAGCAGGTTGGTTCACTTGTTTCCTCCCACGCCTCAATTCTTTAAAATGGAGAAAAAACTAAACATTCAACACAATTGAATATATATATATATATATATATATATATATATATATATATATATCTCAAACTTCAAATGGCTTCCTCCTCCTTTCCAAGGCAGCCTTGAGAGGTGGGGAGGAGAAGGCCTGGTCATCCCTGCAGGGCTGTGTGTGATTGGCAGAGACCTCTGATCTGAGTGTTACACGTGTACGTGTCTCAGAAGAGCTCACGCAGGACCGGAGCATGTGACAAGAGTGGGGGGAAGGGGATGCCACACGAAAGATGGCTGCACCAGGGAGGTGACCAGATGGGCTTGGGGCCTTGTAGTTTTGTGCTTTGAAGTTTCAGGAAAGAAACAGAAGAAAGTAATCTTTTCTTACAATTTCCAGCGGTTTTCCTCAAGCTCAACCTCCAAGAATTCTATGGACCCTCCTACATTTTTTCCTCAAACCAAAATTTCATGGGTGGAAATGTGTTCTCTGTATCCCTGACATTGCCTAATTGCTTTATTCCTTATCCGTGAACCGTGGCAGATTCTCGCAGACTGGACAGAGGACTGGGATTCTTTTCATGTTAGCTTTGCTTTCTGGCACCAGACTTTAAATCCTAGTCGCTCCTCTATGGGAGGCGCCACAGAAAAGCTGCCAAGAGGCAACACGAACAGTAAAATCTAACCTCCTCTAGGTGCAGCGTGCACTACGACATGAGAACGGACGTCACTCCCCACCCTTGCATCTGTGAACGTCACAGTCTGCGATTCATCCCCACTAAGTCAGGGGTGGGAGTAGCTTCCGGATGTTTCTGTTAGCGCCATCACAAAAGAGCCACTCTTCTGTCTGCAGCAGTGAGGTGTCCTTCACATGAAAGCAGACTTCCACCCAGCTGAGGGTGGCAGGAAGGACTCCTGATACTCATATTCAGAAGTGAAGACTTTCAAACGAGGCACAACTCCAGGAGACTTCCGCAAGAAAAAAAAAATCCCACTTAAAAAAAAGAAGCCTTCTAGAAGGGCAAATGGAACTCGGATTGTTTGGGTTGTCAACTACTGTGTACTCTGCTTCTTCAGAAATTCAAAACCACACAATAGAAAGCCATTACAGCCGACCTAAAGCAGACAAGTCTATCTTAATGGTCCATAGCTACAGTTTATAAATCATGCATGAATCAGCCTGCCATTTATGAAAGCTGAGAAGTTTGGAGTTACAGGATTTAACAGAGACATGAGGAAAGAGGAGTTGGCAATGGTTTTCAAGCCTTTGGGAGGTGGGGGCATCTTAAAGAACGAAGCCTTGACTCAGGCAAGCTAAGGCTTTCCAAAACAAGTTTTTCCAAAACAAGTAGCCCTTATCTTTAACATCACTGAGATGCATGTGGAAGAACCTGAAAATGTCAACTGAGGAAAGATGATGCTGCGTGATGCTTTGCAAAACACCGCATTTTATATCACTGTTACCAGACAAGGTGCTTAGGGTAGATGGCTGGAATGCTCTATTCCATTTGAATTACCAGGTCTTCTGACTGGAGACCAATGCCAGTGTCATTTAGAAGAACCTACATTTTAGTTTAGTCTCTGCTACAACCTGGCTGACAAATGTGGTGATAAATGCAAATTCTCTGCTTTGCTCATGTCAAAATACAGTTTGGATAAACTGTCGCTGAGGCTCACCTGGTTTTAAGGTCTAGTGGGTGTAGGGAATTCAGTCTCTGGGGTTACATTTACAAATAACTCCTTTCCATGGATCCACAGAAAAACACTAAAATCTAAGAGAGCTGAAACAGGGAGCAGGTGCCTGTAAAAGAACTCACTTTAAGATGGTCCCAGGGTGTTAAGTTATGGGCATATCTGACTTGGGCTTTATGATGTTTTGGATTTGGGAGGGCTGCAGAGTTTTCAGTCTTAACAAGCTGGAGTGTGCAAATCCAGGGTTCACGAGACATGGCCTCAGCTATGGTCCAGGCAGGACCCTCTGAACTGGCCACATCCACGAACTCCTGCTGAGTCGCCATGCACAACGCCACCCAACAGCTGTGACCACTGCAAACACCAAGCACCATCATTAGCAGGCAATGGACAGGACTGCAGTTCCATGGAGGAAACTGAGCTTCTAAGAATACACAGGTGACGCTGTGTCAGGAGAGCAGGGAGACAGGGATGAAAGATAAGCCTAAATAATTACTTGAGGGAAAACCCGACCACCACAGACTGATGGTACAGACATTAACAGGACAGACAGGTGACCCTGTAGTGACTCTGCGGGAGGCCAGGTGCAGCACTGCAGCGCTGCTCGAGAGAGCATCAGAAACAGGGCCTGGCAGATGCTCCGCCTCCTGGGCAGTGGGCTGGGCTGGACCTGTGCAGGTCTTAAGGCAAAAAGCAGCAAATAAACAAAGCCCCACAATAAACAGAAGGACCTGGGGAGTCGGGCAGCTTTTCCCTCCTCCAAATCTTCAGCTCCACACTGAATTTGGGCCCAGTGTCTGAGGGTGTGACTATTAAAGACCGATTTCAAAGCCTCCTCCCAAATGTGAGTCCACCCCGCTGCATCAAGGATTTCCTCTGTGTCTGGTAAATTCTGCCCCAGGGAGGAGATGAGGAGCATGGTCCAGCAGGGACGGCAGGGCTGGGTTTTCATGCTGCCCTGGGCAGCAGCGAGCTCTCTGCTTCTTCTTTCCTCTAATGCAGAACGGAAAGGATGCTTCTGCGTGTCTTCCGGACTGCAGCTCTTCTGGCTGAGGTCACTCCTCCCTGTGCGGATCTGGACAGAGCAACTCAGCCCTTCCGGGCCTGCACTGCCGTGGCTGGACAGCTGGGCTCAGGGCTCAGTGTAGGAGGCCCTGGAGGCTGTAATTAGTGGACAGAGAGGCCCCTTGGACCAGAAATGTGTCGAGAACCTCCTGTGTGCTGCGCAGCACTGCAGACTCTGAGTTATTTAGTGTCTTCAGATTGTTTCAAGAATAAACAAAGATACAGGAAAAGCAATCAGACTCACACAGGGCAATGTGGCAGTGCCAGGTAGCAGAGTGAGATGAACTGCTTCTGTGCTCCCTCAGGTTGGTGGCATGAGCTAGTGGTCGCCTCCTAAGCCTGGTCTCACCGTGCTCTGCAAGCGCAGGCAGCAGGAACGAGTCCTGGTGGGAAGCATGGACAGCGCTGCCAGGCTCAGAGCAGCCGGGCTGCTGTCCCCTGGGGGACAGCTGTGCACTCTGCCTGTCCAGTACTCCTTCACCCTTCTAGAAACCAAGCTCTCACGTCCCCTGGGAGCTCTTCCTCCCTCAGCGCCAGGCTGAGTTAGGGTGGACATTACAGCCCTGGCCTGGTCCCTGGTGGGCAGTAACATGGGCTACACCAACGAGACCCCCATGGTCACTTAAACATAAGAGTTGTTTAAAAAGTGAGCCAAGAAGGCCAGTCAGCCATGAGCACCCTGGGGCGTACCCTTTGCTGGGCCAGCCCTTCCCCCGGGGGTGGCTAAGCTGGTGGGAGCAAGGCCAGCACCCCATCTTCTCCAGGATCCTAGAGAGTGAGCCCGCCCAGAGAGGACAGAGAGAAGCGGAAGGCGCTCGCGAGCACGGGGTGCACTTCTGCTGGAAGACAGAGGCTCTTCAGTCTGCCAAATGCATCCATTCTCCTTGTCTGGGGTGTGGAGGGGTGATCAAACTTCGGTTTGCCTCACTTGAGAGTCCGTATGTACACATCTCCTTTTCGTTACCCGCTGTGCAACAATCTGACTCTCTTGTTACGTGTTCAGGAACGTGGGGGTTCGGGAAGGTCTCTAGTATCCCCAGGGGTGTCACGGTTCCTAAGTGCACACTGCATGTTCACAGAAGGCATCACAGCTGCCCGCAGATTCTCGTGCCTGTGCCGGTTGCCCAGCTCCTCCCTGCACTGTAAACCTCATCGCAGGAGGGGCAGTTTGTCTTTGTGCTCTGCTGTGAGGGCGGACGCTCTGTCTACTGAATGCCCTGGGTTAGCACGGTGGGGGAAGAGACTGTCAACCATGTTTGTTGAGTCTTCTCCAGAGCCCCAGATTCCTGGCCTGGCCCACGCCATCCTCCAGCAAGAGCCTGGCGGTGGAAGGCTGATGAAGCGGACGTTACTGCGGACACCCCAGCAGGCACCTGCCCTGGACAGGAGAAAGGCACTGTGCTTCTCTGTTGGCGCGGAGGGGAGAGAGGAGGACGGGGTGGGGAGGGAGGGAAGAGCCCAGAGGGCCACACACAGGGACACCACAGCCACCTGGGGCCGGGTGTGGGAGAGATGAGCGTAGTGGGGATTTCTTGTACACCAAGACCTGACTGCGTGGGTCAGCTTGTTTTCTCCTCCCAGGAATATGCTCCATGTCGGGCAGGGGAAACTGAGGCCGGCAGAGGACAAGTGACTCGCATGGCCTGTGATTGGCCGGGCAGGATGTTCAGTCTACACCGGCTGACTGCTGCCATATACACATTCTTCTGCTCCCGTTTAAGTGATTTTTTTCAGAGGCCAAATAGCTTATTTCCTTTCAGAATGTTTTGAGGCAAGGCCCCTTATTTGGGGGACCTGGAGACTCTAATGCTCTTCGTATGTTTTGCAGGGGTGGGGTCGTTTCTGATATTTAATGTAATGAAATTGCAAAGGACAGGTCCTGCGGCCGTGTGAAAGCTGAAGCCAGGCGGCTGCGGTGGGTGACTGGATAGCAGTTTCCACCGCACAGAGGACACAGCTGGAAGGGCGACTCCGAGGCAGCCAGCACCTGGTCCTCCCCGGAAGGAACTTGTGGCATCCCCAAAACCCCTCCAGGCTGCAGCTCCATGGGCGGTACTTGCCCGAGCTTAACATAATTCACGACTGTTAACAGGGAGCATGGAAACACTGCACAGACGTTCATGCTGAGCTTTACAGTTGGAGCAGCAGGGGTGTGTGTGTGTGTGCGTGTGTGTTCGTGTGTTCGCATGCGCGTAGTCTACGGCTGTGTGTGAGCCAGAAAGCAAGGCAGAGATGGGGTTCTGTTTGAGGGAAGCAGCTTCCTTAGTCAGGATGGGTCAAGTGCAGGTCTGCGAGGCCAATCCCACTCCCATCAGCACCCCAGAGTTGGGGTTACCTCAGAGACAGAGGAGAGCGCTCCCACTACCTACCTGCCCAGGGACAAATGTTCGCCAGCGTCCACGATGGAGGAGCTCTCCTTAGGGGTGCTGTGGGGATGACAACTAACCAGGTAGGCGGTGCCACACATCTGTGAGGCTGCAGATTATGAGTGTAACAGACTCTTAGTATGCGTTTATCTGGTAATTACAGATCGGTTACACAGAACCATGTGGCTGGTGTGGCCCTTGTGGTCCCTGGGTGGGTGGCCACAAAAGCAATTTAGGACAGTGCTCCACGAGGCAGGGCCTGCGGACGAATGAGCTCGGCAGCCTTCTCCTTTAAATATTTCCATGTCACAAGGAAGCCCTTTACAATACAATAAAGGTACAGTTTTAATTACACGCTTCCTGACTTTTGTTTGGTTGTAGTTTTAAAACGTTTGCTCGCACTGTTCTTTCTTTTGGCTGGGCAGTAATAGCTGGCTGTTAAGTATCTGGCTAATGAATTTAATAATTTCCTGAGCTGGGACTTAAAGAGCCTTTGCTAAAAGCCGCATTTCCTCTTTACCGTCAGGTTCCTTCCAATCCCAGGACAATGCTGCCCATTAAGCCGGCTGCATCCCCTGGCCCTTTCCTCTTGGTCCAGGCCCCTCCAAGGCTGGCGTTTTCTAAGGGATGCCTAAGGGAGCACCGTGGGGGGGTCTCCTCAGACAACGCACTCCAGTGACAGACAGACACCCTCCAGGCTGCTGGCAGGTTATTCCAGTGCCTTGTTAGCAACAGGTACTTAATTGCTTCCTATTTTCTTGAGATGATGCAAATGCATAAACTAGGAGACACAAATTAGATCCAGCTGAGCACCAGCATGTTCTACAACTAAGTTAAAAGCTTTCCTAAGCAGCTAAAAAGCTGCAGAGAAGACAAAAGGAAGCCACGAAGCCCATCACGTGGGGCCGTGGTGATGGTAAGAAGCCCGGGCACAATCCTCCCATAGGACTCCTGCTCTGGACAGAAACCCTCAGGACACCTCCACAAAGAGTCCTCGAAACGGGGTCCCAACAACTTCGAGCTTGTTTCTCTTGACACCCATCAAGGTGGAAGCTTTTATTAAAGCCACATAAACACATCCCGATCACTTATCACACGCGGCTCCTCCCCAGGGCTGCTGGATCCTCGAGCGCGAGAGGCTTTAATGTCCCTTTAATTACGACACGGGGGTCGGTGGCTGGGAAGACTCCCCGTGACTCCCAAGCCCACTGTTTCCCTCGGATCCATGCATTTCTTCAGCAAATATTTGTTTACTGAGCACTTTCCTCCTCAGTATGAGGCTGAGGAACTAGGGTGAGCCATGGTTACGTGGTGCCTGCCACGTGGGGTTACCGTGCCGTCGATGTATTTCACCTCTCCTTCCCTATGCCTTGTCGCCCTTGCATATCATGAATCCACGGTCCCCCAACAGTTCCTGATGACTCAACTTCCTGGAAAGGGATCTTAATGCTCGTAATTCTCCGCAGTGTATTTTTCTTGGCCCAACGGGAGATGCTATAAACTTTAGGCCCTCCAATGTTTTGTGGTCAGAATGTGGCACTCCCTCCCGGGCCAGGATGGTCGTGGATAACATAGAGGGTTATGGAGCACGAGGACTCCACTGCCTCTCCTGCCGGGACCACAGAACTCAAAGCCCCAGGGTAAACCCTGGGTGGGATCACTATTGTTTCAGTGCATCTGATGGGTATTTTCAGAATCAGGACGGTTTTATTTCTCAATTTCCTCCACGTGAGATATGCATTTTTTGATTCAGAAAGAAGTGGGAATTTACCCTCCTGTCCACGTTTTCTGGTCCTACTCCTCGGTGCTTAGGTATCCAGTAGCTGCCTGGCTTGCTGCTGCCAACTGTTTGAGAAGAGCGCAGCTCATACTTTCCCCTAGAACGACCTCCCCTTGACCCTGTGTCCCCTGTGGTGCCCCAAGCGTCTCCTCCCCAGCACAGGGCAGGTGAAGTCTCCACTTTCTGAAATGCCTAGAATCAGAAGTGCTTGTGATTTTGGATCCTTTATAGATCTTGGAACACTTGCACAGACTTTACCCTCTGACCATCCCTAACTGAAATTCAAAGCCTGTGCGCGACACCACCCAGAGGTTCCTGTCTCAGAGCATCTCGATTCAGATCAGGGTTGCTCACCTGGGGTGCAGCTGCTGGCTTCCCGTCCTCTCCCCCAGACATGACGGAGACAAAGGCAGGAGACAAGGGCGGGCCACGCTCCTCTCCTGGGCCCCCTCTGGCACAGGAGGAGTACCTGCACACTGAAGCTCTTGACAAACACTGGGGAGGGCTGTGGGTCCCAGAGGGCAATGGGAAGCTGCCACTTCATTTCAGTATTGGAAAAAGTCAAGCTCAAAAGCTGTTTCGAAGGGACCTGCACCTCACAGAAGCCCCACATTTGCTGGTAAAAGGGCTCATAAAAAAAAAAAAGTGATTTGTTTACAGCTGCTGTGAAAAGCTCAGTGAGATAACACAGGCTATGCCATGATTATCAAAAGGTCTAAATGAACATACTATGTCTCTGCCTAATAAAAAGTGTGAAAACTAATTACTTGAATAAATGTGGTTTATTTCTCCCGATGAATGGCAAGAGGGTAGGAACCACTGAAAGGGAGAAGCAAAGCACTGAACTGGAGACTTGGTTTCTGGTCTTTTCTTTGGTCCCCGAGTTCTCATCTTTAGAACCATGTGGGTTACATGGAACTGCTCATCGATGTTGTCTGCCCCAGCTATGCCTTTACAAAGCCCTTGTTTTATACAGAGTCAATTTTATGCTCAGCTCAGAATGCAGAATCTACACTTTCCTCCTCTCTTGCAGCTAGGCGAGGTCGGCTGGCTTCACTCTGACCACGCTGTGCTGGGGTCTACACAGGTGATGGGATGAGCCAGAGATGTGTTCTCCCTGTCACTCTTCCCCGCCTGTGTGGAGTGTGAGGGCCACACTGTGACACACAATCCCCAGAAGCACGGCTGTCTCAGTCCGTGTTGTGCCGCTGTGAGGAAATGCCTGAAGCCAGGTACATTATGAAATAGAGACATCTGTTTGGGTCCAGATTCTGGTGCTGGAGGGTCTGGATGGCACAATGGTGGCCTCAGTACCCCCTTGGCTGGGACACTGCCTGGCCACATGCAGATGGGGCAGGTCTGTGGGAAGAAGCCAGAGGCCTTCGAGGACACACAACACACTCCCCGGGGCCTGACCCTGCCATGAGATGGCGAGCATCACTTGAGAGGGGGACCCAGGACCTAAGATTCCCTACCCGAACCTTCCACCCCAGGGACTCAGCATCCCGCACAGGAGCTCTTGGGGGACAAGTCACGTGAAACCACTGCATGGCTGACAGTCGGTGTCCACACTTGCTGGCGTTCTGCTGCTTCCACGGTAGCCTTGAATCACACACTTAGTTTTACACAAGAAAAGTACAACTCCTCATTTCCTGAAGTCACTGTTTAATCAGGCTTCCCTTTCACTGCGGCCAAACACATTCTCAGCCGACGTAAGGAACACACTGCACTAGCACAGCAATGGCGAACGAAACTACTCTCAGTGATGACGAACAGCCCACCATGCAAGGTCCCCACCACTGCACTGGAAGATCCCTAGAGCCTGTCCCTGCCTCTGTTCACTCCTGTTGCCCAGCTTGTAGGTGTGGCACCCCCTCCCCATCTCTAAATCCCTAAAGCACAGAGTTACTTGACTTAGTATGAAGTATTTAAATAAAATACGTATCTTTCACTATCTTGTTTTTGAAAAAAGACTTCAGGAAGAAAAATAAATTTCAAGAAACCACTGACGATTACTCCAGATAATTCTCAAAAAAGGACCCTTTAGATCATCGGGCAAACTTACAATTCTTGAAAAGACAAGGAAAAGAACAGACTTTTTTCCCCATTTATCACGAATAAGATAAACCGTCATGATTAAACACTTCATGATGGTTACAATTTTAAGTAATGCTAAAAGAAAGTCTTTGAAAGCCCAGTCTTTCAGCTTAGAGTCTACTAAATGCAATAATGTCTGACATGCAAATGCCTTTGCTGAAGTTTAATGGCTTCCCCGCCCCGAGGATATTCCAGCACAGTTTAAACCCCTTCCTTAATTCTAACCACACAGAGAAACAGGCGGTAAAGCGTTATTCCCATGGTACAGATGGCCAAACTGAGGCCAGGGGGTTAAGTAATTTCTCCAAGCCACAAAGAAAGCCACTGTCAGAAAGGGGGTTAGATTTAAGAAGCCACATGCCTCCACCTTTTCAGTATAAACAGGGAAGTGGTCAGAACAGCAAGAACTAAGACAAACCTTAGCTTTTAGTATCAAAGCCTCACTTAATCTTGCACGGCTTCTGTAGATGAGAGGCCACAGCTCTTCGCCGTCTTGGACGCTGCTGCAGGACTAGGGCCCACACATCCTCCCCTTCTCTCTTCTGAAGCAGACAGAACTACTGGGGCACGTGTGCTGGGCAGAGCAGAGATCTTTTTTGTGTGCTTTTACATGCAACGTGACTACTTTTTCTTCATCCAACCCACAACACCTGCTGGGTGAGGTGGAACTAAGAGGCACACGTGTGAGTGACGCTTGTCTTCCCGAGTTTTGCTCAAGGGCAGCTGGCGGAGGTGCACTTTAACTAGGAGAGCAAGAGCCCGGCACCACACGCCTGTGGGACAGGGTCCGGCTTCTGACTGGCAGTGGACGGAGCTGTTGGTCAGAGGCAGCACAAGCTGAACATCCCTCGTCTGAGAATTCCAAGTCCTACAAGGCTCCAAAACCTCAACTTTCTGAGCACTGACATTACACAAGGGGAAAACTCCACGTCTGGCCCCATGTGACAGGCTGCCATCAAAATGCAGACGCAATAAAATGTGGTATAAAATTATCTTAAGGCGATGAGCGCACAACACATAAATGAGTTTTGTGTTTACTTGGGGCCTGACCCCAAGACACCGTGTAGATGCAAATATTCCAAAGCTGGAGCCACTTCTGGTCTCAGCAATTTAAATAAGGGCTCCTCCACCTGGGCCTGAGCTGGACCTGGGGACAGATGGGTAAAACACAGACAGGTGAGGCGGCTGGGGCAGCGTGGGATTTCCACACCTGGACAAAAAACGGCTTACTGGGTTGTTCAACCCATCTGTATAGGCTTTTTCCAGACACTGCACAAATGGCTACAAATACATGACTTAGCCACTCCTTCCAAAGCACAACTCTTCCGAGGTAGAGATTATGACTTCCCGTTTACAGAGGAGGCCACATACGTAGTACCAGTGGTGGGCACAGGGTTCAAACACCCATCCATCCGAGCCCCGGGCCTTTGTGCTTCACGGCCGCTGTGTAGACTGATTGTTTGTGGCCCCTCAACACCCACATGCTGAAACCTAAATCCCAAGGCGATGTTATCAGGGTGGTGCCCTTGTGGGGAACCAGGTCAGGGGGAGCCTCAGGAATGAGATCTGGGCACGTCTGAAAGAGACCACAGAGGGTGTGGCTCCGGACCCAGGCAGAGGCAGGATGTGGGCCCCCACTGCCAGCGTCTCCACTTCAGACTTTCCAGCCACTGGGACTGTGAGGAGTAAATTCCTGCTGTGTGTGTGCTGCTCAGGCTGGGGCATTCTGTGACAGAGCCCACCCGGCCTGGGCAGCTGTCATGCCACACCATGCCCTTGGATGGCTGTCCCTGCCTCCGTGCTGAACTGAGGAAGATGGCTCCTTTGCAAGTGGAGCCATCACATGTCCAAATCGAGCTCATATTTGCAGTCAAAGATAGGGTCAGCATTTATTTGGTGAAGCAACTGGGCTTTGATCCGAGGACGGGGACAGCTCACAGGCTCCTTTATGGTCATGGCACTGGCATGGGCAATCCTAGCGATGCTGGCAGACATCTCACACCCTGCTGAACGGAGGTGGGCACACCCTGTGCCGCCCAGGCCCACCCTTGTGCCTGTCTGGGAGCCTGGCCAGGGGCTCACTCTGTTCTTCACGGTCCCTTTAAAGCTGGGCTTCTGGAGCGTCTGCTATCCATTGCCAGTTGTTGTAACTCTGCAAGGTGAGTGGTCAGAGGCTGACCTGTCCTCCAGGAACACGTCATCTTAGGCCACACGGACTCCCTGGTGTGGACTCACCCGCCTCTGATTTGGCTGAATCTTCCTGAAACACGAGGCCCTCATCTCACATGGGATGTGAGAGTGAGCCGAGATGTCCGACCGGCACAGCGGGGGACGAAGGGACACGGCAAGCACTCCTGACCTCTGCTCTCAGCACTGGGACTTGGCCCCCAGGGACGTGACATGCTGGGGGCTCCCCGGACTGTGGCACCTGCCCAGGCTTTCCCGACAGAAGACCCGAGGATGTGGGGGCTGTCCTGAACGTGGTGCAGGCCCAGAGGCTTTGGTATCCCCGATTCCACACCAGGCACGCTTCTCTCCTCCTCCTCAGGGCTGTGAGCCTGAGTGTGGACAGACCAACGCTCGTGTGCCGGAGCTGCCTGGCGTGGGCCACGGCAGCACCCGAGCTCCATCTCCCCACGGAGCAGCCCAGGCCCGCAGCCAGGTGGCGCCTGCAAGTCACAGTGGTTCCGGGGCAGTTTTAAACCAAGGCATATGACAGGCGCCGCTTTCAATATTTACTGAGTAAGTGGTGCCATACGCCCACTGCTTTATGCTTTTCAAGGAGTCTCCAAGATAATGTTTTATTGCAGTTTCTGTGCAAGAAGGTGAGGTTGGGAGGAATGGTTCCTTCCATGGGGAAAACCCAGAAGGCCAGCGGAGGGGCAAGAAGCTGCTCATCCGCTCTCCTGACGCTGGCCCAGGCTCTCTCCAGGCTACGCAGTGCATCTTCCCCATGTTGGAATGCCCTTCATTCGCAGAGATGTCTTAGAAGAGCTGATTTCAGTATTATCTAAGCCTCTCCTCTCTTTGATAAAAATGACCAACGATAGCCCATTCCTCGTCACCTTCTAAGTGTCTGTCTCCTGCGGTCGCTCTCCTCCCGAGCTGTGTGGACAGGAACTGCCCATCCCTGTCCACCAGTGACTCGGTAAAGCCTTGTGGAATGCGTGAATGGAGGAAGCGCTGCAGTCCCTCTCTGAGCTTCTGCAGAAATCTGTGCTTTTAACACTTACTTAGCATTTGAATGTGCTAACCTGACCATAGAGATGAGAAATAGTGCGTGCCTTATCTCCCCAGGATCATGAATATTCTGAGTAAAAGGGCTCCATATCTCTGGTTCCCCACTACAGCTCATGTGCTCAGTGAATGTTAATGACAAGGGTGATTCATAATACCACCTCATTTAAAGAGGCTCACTCTAGGACCGTCTCGTCCAACGGCATGCGGGCATTCAAGGTTGTACACTGACACATACTCATTTACAGTAAGTATCTCTGTGCTTACTACACACACTTATGAAATCATGAGGGACCCGGAGAAAGTTCTATCACTGCTCACGGGTGTTTAAAGAGGAAGCAAGTGAGATCTCACAATCCCGGCCCAGCTGCTGCAGTGTCAGAGCGCTTTTCTCCCGCAAGCATCAGGTGGCCCCTCGAGTCCGTGTTCCCTTGTGATTCACACAGATTACACACGATCTGTGTAATCTGATCTGTGATCAGATCTGTGGGGCTTACGTTGAGGGTAATGCCAGCAATCTCCATTTCCCCAGGTGTGTCAAAGTAGACGTGAGACCTTAACTCTCCAAGACGCGTGTTGGCAGCAGCTGGCCGATGACAGAGCCCCCTAACGGGCCTGGATGACCTAACCGGACTGCACAGAAGGAGGCAAACACGGTCACAGCTATTCCTGCTCCTGCCGTAGGAGATGTGTGCACAACCTAGTAAATATTTTCACCTTGCAATAAGATCAAATTAAGTGACTTGCTGACATTCTCTTGAGATTTAAGTCTTGTCTTTAACGTGAAATACAAATGGTATTTCTCATGGACTCATTTTAATAATAAAATTAAAAGCACATGAGACGAAAATAATGAAAACCAGCAACGCAAACCAGCCCGACCGCCCCCACTCGAAGAAGAGTGGGTGGAGACCACTCGTTGACATCCAACAAAGCCCCAGCACAAGGCCACAGGCTGAATCCACTTTCCCAGGAAGGGGGCCAGGGGAGGAGAGAACGAGTAACAACTCCGACTTGAAAGCAGGTGACCACCCGTGTGGAAACACCCACCCAGCACGCACACATGCGTGAACACGCACACATGCACACTTGCAGGGTGCGCTGGGTTCTGGGTCAGTGCAGGTCACGTCCTGCCTCTCTGCTTACCCCATGAGCAACAAGCATGTGCGGCGCCCTCCTGCCTTCCAGAGGAGAAGGCCCCAGGGCTGCGCCCGCTCCCAGCTCCCCGCGCAGCCGCTCACCTCGGGGGCCCGTGATGACTGGCCGGTGGTGCTGTGTGAACGCCGTTCCCAGCGAGGAGGTCTGCGATGGGGAGGGGCTGCTGAACCCCGACTTCTCCGACTTCTTCAGCGCGGTTGGAGACGGCATTCCTGGCAAGAAGGAATTGTGCACTTCAGTTCATGGACAATGGCACGCGCGGCCTAAGGGTGGCACTGAGAGCACTGAACGTGGGCGGCAAGGCTCCCAACGGAATAGGGGCGCCTGGGGGCTTTGCGTTTGGCAGGGGAACAAGCAGGGGGCAGCGCTCTCCTCAGAACACTCAGCCTAGGGCTGACTCCGATCCATCCTGATAGTCGACTTGAGGTCCTGGTTCTCTCTCGGTGCTCATTTGGGGCTCTCAGGAAGTGACGCCCTTAGGGATGGGGCCAGCAGGACCCCAGGGTGCTGGGAGGTGGCTCTGGAGGGGACTGTGGACTCTGGCCCCTTCCTCATGCTCTCTTGCTGCTCAGCCCTGAGGAGAGCAGCTGTGCTCTGCCACACACTCCTGCCATCTGTGCCGGGCAGTCCAACAGAAACCAATCCATACACACCCATGTGCATAGCAGCATGACAGCCAAACCTCGGAAGCCACCAAGGTGCCCACCAACAGATGCCTGGGTAAAGAAAGTGTGGTGTTTATACCAAGGGAGCACTACACTGCCATGAAGAAGGACAGAACTGAGGCATTTGTAGGAAAAGGGATGGAGACCATAATGTTAAGTGAAATAAATCAGACACATGAGCTAAAGTATCACATGATTTCTCTTTTATGAGAAACCCAAAATATAAATCAAGAACAAAATTAAAGATAGATAATAGCAAACAGGGACACAGACCTTTTGCAAACAGGAAGGGACCACGGGATGGGGGGAAGGGAAGGGGATGAGAGAAGAATGGAGATGTGTTATGCACGTGTACTAGCTCACCACAAGGAGTGTGATCATTACGTGTCACACACATTAGTAGTAAAATAAAAATTAAAAAAAGAATAAGTAAAAGCAATGAGTCTAACCAGGGACTGGGGCCTCTGAAACCATGACCAGAACAAACGTTTTTCTTCATGGGCTGATCACCTCGGATACCTGTCACAGTCCCAGGAAGCTAACCTGGGCCTCAGTTTCCCCAGTATTTCCCCAAAGCTGTGTGTGTGACCTCTGGCCCACAGGAAGACCTCACGAGTGTCCCCATGTCCTGCCAGATACCTTACCTCAGCACCAGAGCACTTTCTCCACATTTTAAATAATTTAGCTCTTTTAACATAAAAATGCCCTCAGCAATGGCAACTCTGTTGTTCGTTCAATTAATTATTTATAATAGAAAAAAAGAAAAGATAAAAGTAAAACAAAAACCTTAGTGCCCAGTAACTGGGGACAAGCAATGCCAGGGCTCCTGTTGAGGAGGGCCAGGGCCGGACCTCGGCAGTAGTGCACGTTTACACTCATGACAGTGTCCACCAAACTGAGCAATCCCAGGGCCTGGACAAGCGAGATGCAAGCAGGACATGGTACTGCACTGGGCCACTGCACCGAAGGTCGTCTCCTCCACGCAGAGAGAACAGGATGGAAATGACGTCGACCACACCGCCATGCTCTGGGGGTGGGTTTGCTTACGTGTCTTTTCTATGATACGTGTATGTTATTTTTATGTTAAGGAAATACAATAAAAGCTTGTGTTTTAAAAATAACACCCTTACTATATGCTCAAGGCTTTCTCCGCCTTGGTCTCCAGCCTCGGAAATGGCTTGGAAGAAGCGCTGGGCGTCACTGCTGGTGTGTGGGGCCCTGGGGGCCGCGCTGGCCATGCCTGCAGGCCTCAGCAGGTCCAGCAGGTGCCAGTGAAACAGGAAGGAGTCAGTGTAAAGTGCAAGAAGTGGCCCCGAATCGCCACTGCATGGGACACAAACTCACTCCGGCTTCCAGCACAGAACTGGGTGGGTGTGGAAAGAACCGAAGTCCCTTTCCTCCTACACGTCTATCTGCATCATTTTCTGCCTATGACCAGAGGATTGTTTGGGAGCTGGGGAAATAAGTGATAAAATAATGACCTGGGTCGGTAGCTGTCACGCACGTGCACTGTGCCAAACTCTTTCTAGGTACAGATGTGACCAGACACTGAGTGTGTTTGGGTGGTATCTAAATACGTCCTTACCAAGTCTCTGAGCACAGACTTCCTCAATGCCACGCCACACTGTGACTGTCCAGCGCGATGACACTGGAAGATCCCACCAGGACACAGGTCGTGTCTGCTTTGCCCCTCTCTATGCACAAGATATTTACCAAAGGCCCGGAACGCATCCTGTAGTACAGAAAGATATTTAACTGCTTGTGCAAATCTCAGTGTTGTCTGTGGCTCTGCCGGTAAGAGTGTGAACATGACAAAATGGGTTTCGACCCAAGAAAGAAACAAACTGCACACTGGTAAGTGCATGTTTGCACGGCCAGGTGTGAGCGCAGGGTGCAGTGCTGCATGGTTTCATGCTAACTGGGTGTGTCTGGACCTAAGCCTTTCTCACAGTAGCTCTGTGACTTGAAACGAGGACACAGTTCTAAGCCAAGTGACTTCTGTCACACGTGCAGGCTGGCGGTCACACCATGTGTGTGTTCAAGCACAGTGAGGTACACGGAACTCACTGCCAGTAACCTAAGCGCTATCATGTGTTTACAGTAGGAAAGAAATTCCAAAAAGAAAATTAAAGAATAAAATGCTGAAAGTGTGGGCAAATCTCTCAAATTATTCAAACCTCTTGCACAAACTGATTTTTAGCTGCCAACCAATCCACTAATTTAAAACTCAGTTAAACGCCTGAATTACGTGTCATGAAAGAGGCAGTAATAGAAAGGAAAATGAAAAATGTCAAAACTCTGAAGATCACGGAGATTTTTTCCTTCAAACAATGAAGTCATTGATGAAATCCTGTAACTGATCCAACCTTACTGAAGAAAGCAAACGGCTGGACTCAAGACCAAGTTATTTCTTTGAAATGTTCATGTTTTCCCTGCCATTCTGGGTACTGCGGAAAAGCCTCTGTGATTGTAATCCACCATCTACCCGTTAAGAGAGGAGTTGCATGTAAAATTCAGGCAACAACAAACACCAGGAATGATCGTGCTGGTAAACGAGTTAAAAACCAGCAAACGTGAAATCCTCCTTCAGGGAGTAAGGAGGGGAAGCTCTTGGCCTGCACGAACAAGCCGAGCTCTGTCTAATCTTCTAAGTTTATCTCCGCCGAGTAATACGAACCCTGGGGCTGTCATGAATCTCAAAATTACTTTGTGTTTTCAATTTTTAAAGACTCATATCAAGCACACTTCCTTATTTTATACTTTAATATTTTCTCTACATGCATAATGTATGTTTTGGTTAATTTGCTTTGTATACCTAATTGGCCAGATGAAATTTCAAAATGCTAGTAAACTGCTCTATGTCAAAAGCTAGAGGATATGAATCTTTGCTTTTAGTTTTGAATTCAAATTTGGTTTCTGTACATTACTTTAAAAATAAATTCCCTATTAAAAGTTCTTGTTGCCAATTATCTAGGTACAACTGTTAACACAATTAATGTATTATTTAATGACTGGCTTTTTCTCAATGAATCAAAAGTTTAATTTCAATGTATTTTCTAAAAGTATAAGGTTTTTTTAAAAAACGAGGTTATAGATAAAGTAATGCTACTCTTCTGGCTGAAACAAAATATTACTTCAAAGTTCAGTATAGCATAATAGAGAATTTTATAGGACGAGAGGCAGGAGTCCGGCATGACGTTTTGTTTCAGCGGGGCGCTCTGCCCTCTTGATTCTTGTAAATGCAGTGGTGGTCAGCAATTCTTCCAAGAAAGCAGTCGGATTAAATAATATTTAAAAATTCAAATGAATTCTCCAGGTCTCCTATAAGAAGTCAAGGTTTCTTTTAGGTAATCTTTTGCTGCAGCCCGATGTTGCAGAAATTAACAAGAAGAAATAGGGAACAAATAGTAGTAAAGTTTAACTTTTCCCTGGCTTCAAATGATGAGATCTGCCAAACACGCTGACCAGGAATCTGTGGTGCTGTGAGGGATTCTTCCACACAGCGGGGGAGGCCTTAGGGCTAGGGCTGCGGTAGGGTTGGGGTTGGGGTGAAGTTTTAGGGTCAGGGTTAGGGTTAGGGTTGGAGCTGGGTTGGGGTTGGGGTAGGATGAGGATTACCATGAAGTTTTAGGGTTAGCTTTAGGGTTGGGGTTGGGGTTCACATGAGGTTTGGGGTTATGGTTAGTGCTACTCTAGAGAGAAACTCCTTCAGTAGTTGGGCAACGCTATGAAAGGAGATGGAGGGCAGGAAAGGGTCCCCTGCTGCAACCATTCCAGCAGCAAAAGAACATCATGCTGGATTTTTCGACTGAACATGTTGGCACGCCAGGGTGGTGTGCCTTTTGTTGGAATTATTTATCAATTTATCATCCTGTGAGTATGGCCCATGATAAACGCTGCCCCAGGCCACAGGCCTCATGGGACGTCCCCTCAGGCATCTGGGAGTGAAATCCGGGTGACAGGCAGTCTGGACTACTGGTACAGTATGGCTGGGAAGGTGAAGCAGGAAGTCCAAAACAGACTTCAGGTCCCACGCCGCTCCCCGCCACTCAGACTGCTCGGAGGACCTTGGGGACGGCAGCCGCTGCCCTGAGTCTGGATCCCACACTCAGCGGGCTGCAGCGATCCCTCACCATCCGGCGGCTCCTCGTGCGCTGTCCACATGCCTGCTCTACGACCTGCCAGCACGACTCTTACGCCAAGCCCACAGGCAGCCGAGTCCCCACCCCTTGAATGTTCCAGAACTAGGAGGTGTGACCAAACTGCGCTTCCATCCCTTCCAGAAACCAACCGGAAACTGGGGGGACCCCACTCGGTGCCACACACGTGCGAGTCTCAAGCCCTAATGTGTTCCTCTCCAACGCACCTACAACTCCACTGCGAGGAATCCCGTATCAGAAGGTGTCCAGTAAGTTGTTGGAGACCGGAGACCATACATTTGAGATGCAGGGCCTGGCAACTTGTCACATACATGGACGCAGTTTTGACCGCAGCCCCGAGGGCAGAGCAAGCACCCAGGAAGCTGCATCAGACTCAGGACAGACACGGGTGTGTCCAGACCCTGTGACCCTGGGTGATGGGAAGTGCAGAAGCAAGAGCAGGGCAGGGTGGACACTGTGCATGGAGGACAAGGCAGGGCCACCGGAGAGGAACGCAGATGTTCCTGGGAGCCTTGAGAATCAAGCCTAGGACAGCGAGCAGTGGGGAAGGCAGGGCGAAGGATGCCATCATCAGTGGGAAGTGAGGAAGCAGGGAGAGGCTATCAAGCGCTCTGTCCTGTAGAGGAGAGCAGGGAAACGGGGTAGTGGCTCCAGGGATAGGGTGAGGGTCCTAGCACTTGCGCACTTTGCAAAGACACATCCCCTCGTGTAGTCTCCTTGCTGTGCTACACAAACAGTATCCTATTTAAGTCAAGAAAGTATATTTATAGTTGAAGTTTCTCATCTGGTTTTCCAAATGGAAAAAAAAAAAAAAAACCAAAAAACAACCGAACAAAGGAGGGTTCTATGAGCTGCACCGAAAGCGACTCTGAAGTATTCCAGGAATCATCTGTCTTGTGTATCAAAGCTTTTCTGTGGTTTTAGGAGTGGTCACTTAGGATTTCAATGAATATGCTAAAGGTATCATCTGTAATTTGAATTCAGAGCCTCAACCAATAAATATCATAGGCACTTAGAAGATTGTGACCCAAGACAAGCTGTAAAGCAGCAGATACACACCGAGTACTCCTGGCGCCTCTCGTGTCCTCGACAGGTTGCTCCTCACGCATCTTCCTCTACGGATCTGACTGGAGCAACTTCCGTCTCCTCCTCAGTGTCAATGTGAGTACGGGAGCGGACATTTTGGATGGATTCAGGGCACCAAGGCTGCCACGACCGTGCAACTACAGACAGATGCTCTTTTGCCCACAGGCCCGGAGGTTGTGCCCTGCCGTGGCTCTAGCCCTGCACACATACAAGCTCCCTGCTCCTCCAGGTCTAAGAGGGGGACACAGCCCAGTTGTGTCTGTCAGACCAATGGTGCCAGCATGAATTCCAGTGATGTTTCTCAAGCCCAGGATGAAAGCTGAGGACCAGGACCATGTTCTCAGATGCCCACCACCAGCAGATTTATGCTCGGATGCATCCCTTCCAGATGCGGGGCTACACCACACTCCAGCAGCTCCCCCAAAGCAAGAGCAGGACTTTCCAGAACCCCCTCGGCTTCCCCTGGTGAGCAGATCACCTCAAGAGTGGTGTGGAGGAAAGGTAGTGATTGCATATGTCCATCCCATGTATAAAACACCTGCTGTGACGCAGGGGGTCATGAAGACACTGTGCTTCTCTTAGATCTGTGTCCTAATGATAAAGCCCATTAGGCTTATCTCTCATGTCATGCATTATAATTAACACACGCAACAATAAAAAGGTAAAACATTCAGACTGTTTTGACTTTAATCCTTTCTCAGTGAATGAAAAAGTTTCAAAATCATTTTTATGATGGAAAGGATAAAATGAAAGTTCATAAAGCTTCTGAGGTTTATCTTTCTTATTCTATATGCAACCATTTAAAATGAGTTACAGGGACCCCCAAAGAATTATCACATCATAAAGAACTTCAGGACATTCACTTAAAAGGCTGGGTGACACAAGAGATTTCTTCAATTTTTTTTTTAAGTGGGAATATGGAGTAAAAATTATATGGATTAGTCAAGAGAAAAGAAACCATGAATTCTCTGATGTATTCCAAATGTTCATTTATGAGTGACAATTTACAATCAGAGAAAATAAAGGAAAATGTCACATAAAACTCTGGTTTCTGGACCAAAAAGAAAATCTCTCAATTTTTTGGAGGATTTCCTTTCTCCTCAAGGTAAACCCAGGACTGGATGAAGGAAACTACTCCACATTCTTACAAGTGGATGGAGTCTCCCCTCCACTGTCCACACCCTGCCCCTGTGCCAGAAGGCACCACACACATCACACAGGACTGTGGGTAAAGGGGACATTTCTAAGAAAAATAAATTACGTAAAAATAAACGGAATGGGACATCATGTATCATTTATTCTGCTTAGACATCCTGCTGGAAAAGTAAAAATATGTTTGGTTTGTATCTGCCCTGTCCAATATGGTAGCTACTAGCCATTTGTGGCTCAAATTTTAATGAATTCCGCACAGCCCAAGTTTGAGTGCTCAGGAGCCACTGTGGCCTGTGGCCACAGCATGGGACGGCGCTGACTCCACACGGCCCTCGTGTGTGTCTGGCTGACACTGAGCAACTTGCTGGCTCTGCTGGGCAGTAAGAGGTGAGCTTGCTTTTGAATATTTTTTGTGTTGAGCTTTTTAGGTTCCCAAAGCAAAGCAAATGCATTATGCAAATCCAGACTTGCATGGAAGGCTTCTCCTCTGCTCCCTGAAGGCTGCAGGTGACCCAGCCCCCAGTCTGAAGTCTCCTTGTGGACTCTTTCCTTGGCATGTAACCTTAGCTCCAACGTACAAATCTAAGTGTTTATTAGCATGTGTTCCTTTCTGAGCCTCAAAACAAGATCAAATGCTTGGAGTTTGAGGGCTCTGGTGGTAAAAATCACTTGGGACATGCGCAGTTCAAGATGTCCCGTGTTTGGGACATGCTTACACCACAGACCAGTTAGATCCAGCAGTCCCTGGACACATACAAAGCACCCATCATGTTAAAGTACAGAAATCTGAAGCTGACTGAAACATTTCACAGGGGAAAAAGAATATTATTTTAGGCCTCTTCAAACTGCTTGAACTGTGAAATCAAGTAATAGGCACTAGAAAAGATTCTGTCAGCTAGAATCTGGCTGGGTATAGTCAGCATTTTCTTGTGCAGCCTGATTACAGCAAAGCATTTGATTTTTTCATCTCCGTACTCCGGTCATCCCCGCGAATAAACAACTCTGACCTCCACCTGTTACTTGGTGAAATCTGCCGCCATCCTTCAATAATCTTGTCCTTTAGCCCTGAAAGGCCCGAGGTGCTAAGAAAGCGGGAAGCCAGAGCCAGGCAAAGACTCGGGCTGATGGCACTTTGTCATTACTCAGTGCTTCACAGTTCATGCCGGAAGCTACGCAGCCAAAGGACACAATGTTTTCAGAGGCAATGCCTGTGGGTGTGGGTAGGATAACGTGTTTCCTCACTTGAACATGAAATCTGTCACAGAAAGAGGTTCTCTCTTAAGCTACCAATTAATGTGGGAAACTTCTAGCCCATTCCTCAGAGGAAAACCTTTCTGTCCAAGAGTTGTGCCTTCATTTTAGATAGATGAGCCCAGAGGTCATTCAAAGCTTAAAAATGCCTCAAGTTCAAGAACGCTCATCATGCTGGTATTGTGCAAAGCAAAGTCAAACACAGCTTTATGGGTGCAGAAGAACCATGTTATAATCAGCTTGTAATGCAAACAAAGATGATACAAACACAGGCACCACTGCCGGAAGCAGAGCGCCTGACGGAGTCATTCACTTTTGGTGAAAAGAGCATTCTGCGCATGGTGGAAGCTGTGAAGGACAGAGAGCACGGTGCCTGTCTGACGACGTTCGAGCCTCAGTGAGGGGGCCAGCAGCATGTCTGATCCGTTTACTTATGAGGGCAATTATCAAAAACTATTCTGCTTTCTTAACTGCCTTCATATTTTAGAAACATTTTATTAAAAATTACTTCTCTGACACAAAGGGTAATTTTTGGCAGAGCTTTATGTATCAATTGGGATGATGAGTTCCTCCCATTCAGTCTGACTTTGTCAAGTGTCTTATTCACGTTTGGTGAAACCTACTCACCATAATGCTTTCATACTTTAGTTAATGATTTGACCTCTTCCTTCTTGCATTATTGGTCAAAGTTCTAAAGTTTGGGTTTTACTTAACGAAAAACTGCTCATGGCCGACATTTTCTGTGGAGTCATGATTTAACACTTCTTTTTCACGTTCATACCTTTTTATTTTTGTTTTGGAACCCAACACAAGGATCCAATTTTAAGTAGACAGCATCCCCAGGCCAATCAAATGGGTTTCTAGCCACACACCACTTCCAATGTGTTTCCTACTCAGTGATGAGCATTACCCAGCACCTTCGAGGGAAAGGTCTTCACACAAGACAAAAACATGAAAGCAAACCACTAGCTGCTGCTAGATGCGCGACCCCCGCACTGCAGGGCTGTTCCAAGCGTCTATGCCGACAAACGAGCTTCCTCGCTTTTTCCCTCCACTTACTAACTCTCAAATGACAGCTGCCACCAGGCCTGCCCTGGAAGTGAAAGATAACCAAATGTGAGTGTTGGACTTCAGTAATCATTGGACTCTTCCCACAAGGGAATCCCACAAGTGGATCTGTGTCTCTGGTTTTAGTCAACTTGAGGCAGCTATCATGTGGTTCGAGTGGCAGCTAACGACGTTTCTGATAAAGTGTATCTCTGGAAAAATCCCCAAATGTGTGGCTAGGACAAACATTTATGTGACCCAGCACAGGGACTATGTGCTACAAAGATTTTTCCTTTTAAACTAAAGGCATGTTAAGGCATCGGTGCTGATGGACAAACTCATAAAAATATCCAGCACATCAAAAGGAGAAAAATTACTAGTTAAGCCTTCGAGGATAAAATTTCCAAAGAAGAAAATATCACTCTCTGGAAGAAAGAACTCTTAAAAATTAGCAGCAGGTATCACCACCACGAAATGATAAATATCAAAGCATAACCAGCCCCGAAGAGCGTTCGCAAGCATCCCTCACTGCTCCTAATCCTTACACGTGTAACCTGCCATCAGAACACACAGTGTGGCTTCTGCGCATCCCTGCAGCATCCTGGCACGTGTGACACTGCACGGCCTCTGGGCCAACTGCTCCTGCCCCGGGCCAGGACACAGCCGAAAAGCAGATGCGGATTCTGGTTGCACCGAGTCCTCAGTCACCAGGTATCCACGACTTCACTAATCCCGGGAGCTGAGCATAACTAACTGACTTGCAGGTTGGGGTGGCTAACACAGCTTAATCCCGTGTGACAGAGGACACTGCGGATTAGACAGGGACATGGGGTTGCCATTCCTGGAATTTCAAATGTCTCGAGAGCCCTTCCAGGTATGTGACTGACCATTTCAAAACGACCTCTTGTTAAGTAGAAGATGGAAGATCCCCGGAGATTGGGATCTCTCTCCCAAGAGAACAGTAAGATGCTGGGCCCACCTGATGCAGCAGCCCTGGGGCACACGCTGAAGGAATATGGAGCATTCGCATCCGGTACCTGTGAGCCAGGCCTCCACGGTGGGCAGGAGGTGCTGGACTCCAGCAGAGGTCCTCCCTCCACAGACCGTATGTAAAAACCCAAGGCTCTGTGGGGGTTTCTAATTGGTTAGAAAGAGGCACAGTCCTTTCTCTTGAAGAGCCAAGCCCATCCTCAGCCGTCATCCGCGCGTTCTGGTATCCCGTCACCCGCAAAGCCCTTTTTGTCTCCTAGATGCAGATGTGTACGTATGTTTCCAGTTACATTTCACAATATCTTAACTTGTGTAGTACTTGAGTTTTCAACACATTTACCAAAAAAGTATATGACAGTTTGTTGAAGTTTTGGGCTTGTTAAGCCGCGTTTGCATATTTGACAGCAGCCTGTGCACAATGCCACGCGAGTGCTTTGTACACAGCTGGTACTCAGTAAGTGGCAGCTCTCGCCTTTGTTGTCATTTGATCTTTCCACAGCTGTGAGGAGCCAGGGCTGTTCACTGTCCCCAGTGAAAATGAAAATTCAGAGTAATATGCTGAACAGTCCCAGACTTTGCTCATGGCGGAGTATGAGAATTACCGTTTCCTAACTCTCGCGCCTCTTCCTCCTTAGAGTACATTCTGTTTTCTTCTCTGGCTCCCTCTCCAGGAGCTGTCAGAGTGGAGTGCGCTCTCCAGCTCCTCCTCACAGTACGCCAGGTCCCAGCCCACAAATGCAGCTTTTATTCCCCGGCATTGGGCCCTGCAGGGGTGGTAACAGGACTGGGGCAGACACCGAAGTGTGTCCTCTGTTTCTCCCATCCATCGTCGAATGCTATACAGTCCCATTTATCTTCAACCACGACATCAGGAATGCGGAAACGGGGGTGATGTACTGGTGGTCAGCGGAAACGCAGCACCCGCCCTCCTGGAAGCTCTGAGTGAGCTGGACTCTGAGCAAGGAGCCCCTCGTGGGCGGGCACTGAGGGCCGCGCAGCACGGCTTCCCGTGCACCATCAGCGCCAACGCACATGTGTGGCCTCACTCTGTTATTTACCGACGTATCCCACGCACGCTAATCGAGTGGCTGCCACGCACCATTGTGAGCTTTGGGAGCAACGGCGACGGCTCTGCTGACCACGCGTTCCCAAGCGCGTGTACCCGACACACACGACGCAGCACGCACGCGCTTGCGTGAGGAGAAGGTTGCCTCTCCTCTGGCAGGGAACACTTTAGACTCTACCAGGGGTAGTTTTAGGCCCCTTCCTGGCATTCACACACCCACGATGGGGCTGTAATTTGCCTCGCTGCTGGGCGGCTCTGATCTGAATCCGGTCGTCTGGTGTTACACAGCTAACCTGTGTGCGGGCTTCGTTAAGGGAAGACGTTTTCCGCACTCTGCGTATCAGCAGCCTTTATCTATAAAATGTTTTAAAGAAATTCATGAATATAAATAAATTTCTATTAATTTAATGACATAAATTTGTTGATTATTGTAACTAGACTTGGTCCATAAGACTTATTAATTTTCTTAGTAAAAAGACCCATAAAAGTGATTAGATACGTTTGTACCACCAGTGGGACGGGCGCGCATGTGGTCCAAGCCAGTGGAAGTGTGCTAACAAACACCTTGGTAAGGAAGATGAGGCCATGTTCGAAGGTGGTCAGCGTGGCCGGCGTGCTTGTTTTGTGACCGAGCTTCCCTGGGTAACCCTTCCTTAGTGAAATTTCCCCGGGTGAAGAAGGCTTATTACTAGAGGCCCTGTCACCGTACCTAGGCCCCTGGCACACCAGTCTCTGATGACCAGGGGTCGATACTAAAGAGATGAGGGAGGCGAACGCTCTCACGGGATGGCGCTCCCCCACAGCTCTGTCAGTGCAGAAGAAAAGCCAAGGCATTGATCCGCTGGCAATGTTCTGAAACAGCAACTGTCCCATTATGGCAGCAGCGGCAGGAGGTCTGATCATCTTCCGTAACACATGGCAGAGCTGCAGAGCGCCCCATCAGTGCGTCGCCGTGACCAGTCGGCTGCCCACTGTTGGCACCGATAATGGGCCTCCTCTGTGTCGAGCTGGAAGTGTAAGTGTGTAAACTTCCTCCGCTCAGAATTGATGAATGGTGGTTGTCAGTCATATCAGGATGGCAGAGCTGGGAATCCAAGAGAACCTAACACGTGAGCTTTAAAATTACAACGAACTAACACAAGTCTGTAAAACCCACTGTGCCCCTAGTAGTTGAGCATCAAACCCTACTTCTAAATGCCCTGGGTTATCACTGACTGGTTGTTTACCAACATATTCTTCTATTTTGAAAATGTGTTTAATTTACTAATAATTGTGATGGAAACTGAGGACATGCTATTAAAATACTTAATTTCCATGTTTAAAAATTAGAACAACTTACTCTTTGGGAAGAAGAAAATTCATCCCTGAGAGTATCCTTGAAAACTAACTAATTAAATTTACTACTTATAATATTTGGCTTTAAAACTTTCACTGAACTGTTTGGAATTTCCAACATTTTGGCCAGTGTAACTGTGTCTGTTGATAAAGATTCCAACATGATTATAACACAATTATAATATATATAATTATAATTGAGTATATTAGAGTTTTGAAATTTTTCTATCGGAGAAAGGTTACGCAGCCTCTCAGGCCTGCATTCAAACACAGTACTAAACTTCACTGAAAAGTGCTCTCATTTCATGGTTTCTCACAATAAAAAATTAGCTTTACCTCATAGCTGCTGACAATGACCAATGCCTACACGTTCAACACGGGTGTGACCTCAAGTCTGGGAGTGGAGCAGCCTGGGCCCTTGGGGTGAGCCCCACCTTCGGAGGCACAAAGAGTCTGCAGAAGGATCACAGGGCCGCCTCGGAGCTGACTCTCAAGGAAGGAAGGAGGATGTCTGAAGGGAACTTAGGTTCACATATGCTCTCTAAGCGATACCAAGTCTCACGTCCAAGAATGGGGACAGTTTTCAGTTGGGTTCCAACCTAAACCCAGTTCAACTGCCACTGTTAAGGATACTGTCCCTAACTGTCCAGTTAGACTTAACGCCACCCACCCTGCCGGCTCCCCACACCATCCACTGGGCAAGGTCTGTCTGCAGCTGGCAGCTCACGGGTTGGAGAACATTAACTTTTACAAAGGCCTCTGCTTCATCCCCTCACGTGATTCTGTGACAGAGATGGCAGAGAGGACCGGGTAGTGTTGGCTGAGTAGTGTGACTAACCCTGGAGGGCACTCAGGGCTCGCTGTGTCTCCACGGGAGACTGCATGTAGGTGGCTGCCACTAGACTTGGTGAGACCTGGCTTGCTTGGATTACGGTGATGAGACGCCCAGCCACACCACCGTGCACAGGCTGTCACATAGGAGGAAGGCGCAGGACAGAGGAGAGGGCCTCCTTGGTGACCATGAGGATCTGCGCTGCGCAGTGTACAGTGACCTCTGACCACGTGGACACAGGTTCAGCATCTCTGTCACTAGCACACAGGGAGAAGTCAGGGAGCTGGGCACTGTGGCGTGTGGCTCTGGATGGGCCTGAGGGTGCAGCGCACGGGGTACCCACAGGTGTCTGCCCCCACGTGCTCCTTTCCACACCTGCACGCGTGAGCAGCTGGAGGCCTCGGGAGACCCCGAGGACTGGGGTGTCTGGGGCTGTTTCCTATGAGCTCGGACAGCGCTGGGTGTGAGGGTCCCCAGGTCTCTGTGGGTCTTCCTCACCCTTACACAGGAGATCGGTGAGGTGGGAATCTGAGAATTTCCCCGCTGGTAAGCCAGGGAGGTTGTCTGAACTTCACAGAGCAGTCTGCGTGAAACTCACTGTTGACATTCTTGGTGGAGCTTGTCATGAAAGATTATCTTTAAAAATCACTTTAAAATAATAAATGCTGTTTTCACTGACAAATAATTTTATACATTAATGGGGCACAGCATGATGTTTTGATACCTGTACGTACTTACTGCATAATGACCCAGTTAAGGTATTTAGCATATTATTACCTCAGCTCATTTCTTTGAGAACTTTCCAAACCCATACTTCTTAATTATTGTCAAATATACGACACAGCATTGCCACCCACAGTCACCCTCTGTGCCGAGCCCTGACTCATGGTGACACGGTGCCCAGTGCTGGCCTCCTCATCCGGCCTCCCAGCCTCTGCTGGCCACAGTCTCACACCATAGGGAATCACCTGCTTTAAAGTCCGAGTGTGGCTAACGTAGAGGGAGGCTCCGCACGGCGAGGGGCATCTGCATTACAGCTGGACGCCCTGCTATTTGCCAGTGGGTCTTTGGCTGAGACTTAGCAATCACTTCCCACTTTCTAATAACTGGATGTGACCAAAAGCCTACGGATTAAAAATGCAGTAACAGCAATTCTGAGGAGATTACTGGCAGCAAATTCTGTCTTCGAATTTACCCAGAGTACCCAAACACTGCTATATGGCTATATGGCTTCATCCATCTGACCAAGCAATGTTTATTGAGACCCTATGATGTGTGCGACCCTGCCGGGGACAGAGGTGGAGAAGATGGACTGAGTCCCGCTCTGTGAGGATGAAACAGTGACAGTAGAGACAGGCTAAAGAAAGGAGAGCAGGGTTATGAATTATAGGATGACGGAGGGAGAGGCAGCAGCTATTTTAGGTCACGGAGGCCTGATGTGCTGAGGATTATTGGATTTTTCGGTAAAAGTGATAGGTACCTCTCTTTATTCACAGTGACTACCCTCTGCTGAGTTTCAGAGAGCCCTGTGCGTATTTAGTGGTACACGTGCCTTTTCTGGTGTAAATTACATGGCAAGGGTTTGGGACAAGAAAAATGGAAATTTTCAGGTCTCTTTGATGACTTATTTTTTTTTTTTTTTTTTTTTTGTGGGTACCAGGGGTCGACCTCAGGACCTCGCGCGCCAGCAGGCGCCCGTGCCGCTGAGCGATATCACCAGCCCCTTTTTCGTATGTGGGTTCCGGGAGTCGAACTCCGGCCTTCGCGCTTGCAAGGCAGGCGCTTACGCCACTGAGCCATCTCACCGGCCCTGATGACTTATTTTTAACTTAAACACAACTCCAGGCCAGAGACCTTAAAATGCAAGCACGACCACTCATGGTAAAAGAGGTTATGAGCAGAGAAGACAAAACTCACACCTGAAGTCAGGTTTGGTTGGGAACACAGGTCCCAGATGCACGGACTGATGTCTGTTGGGCCTGGGCCACCCGCCTAACCTCCCCTAATTCTCCATGTCTGCTGTAGAAAGGCAGCATCCATAAATCTCACTTATTTCTAAGGAGGTTAATTTGTAAGAAGCCTGATACACAGTAGGTGCTCAAGTGTGACAGGCATTTTCCCACACATGTGAAAGTGTCACATGCAATGTGTGGCCCGCAGGTGGTGCCTACCTGTAGGTTCCCTTCCTCTCCATTTGCATTCTCAGTTTCCCCGGGATTCTTCATTTGTAAAGATAAACAAGAGTTGATGGTATGCGTGGTTTTGCTTGATAGAATTTCATAGGACTCATTTCATCAGCAGATGATTAGCTTCACAGCTTCAAATCTAACCCAGTTTTGAGATAACTAGGAAATGAAACTAAGTGGAAGGAACGAATGTGCACTGTGACAGACACGGAGTCAGCCCGAGGTTGTCTGGTGTTTTACACTAGCAGCGTCTTTCATCTCCGGGTCCCTCTTCCCAGAAAGGAAGTGCTGGCACTGAAGCAGGAGATGGAGACGCGCTAACAGGGACGGGATGCTCCAGGAGAAGTCTGCGAGAGCCCACATAATTGCCACTCGGCAGGGCCGGGCTGGCTTCCCACTTCTGCCGCTCCAGGAGATGCCTCTTTCCTGTGGCCTCAGCCCTCTCAGCCAGAGCCTGGGGCACCGAGGACCACGGCACCGGCAAAGTTCTCTGGGCAGGAGCGAGCACAGGCCCGGCCGCCAGAGTCGCAGCCCCAGCGCACACAGTGTCCCTGGCACTTGAGAGAGTGACCCCAAATGTAGGCAACCTGGAGGCCACCTGTAACTCCCCAAGAATTTCTGGAGTAGTTTACATGAGTGGACCTCAGAAAGCCTCCTACTCAATCCACTGACCCCTGGGGAGCAGTACAGGGCTGGGTGAGTGTGGGAACAACGGAGAGACACTCTCTGTGCCAGGAAGGGGGTCGGGTCTGGTGTAAAATCCCAAAAAGGACCATCTGGCAGCATAAATTATACATGTAAAGTGGCTTGTGCGAGTCAATGACACCAGAGTCACCAGGACATGCACGCCATCCTTTAGCGGCGCTTTAACTTCCCCGTAGGCGCCATTTCGAGGGTGACTCTCCACACTGACGGTCCAATGAGAACACTTCTGCACTGCGGCCCAGCGAATGCTACCACGAAACTGCATTTTTTAATGAAATGAGGACAGTGGACCAGTGGTCACCATGTAACTGCTGGGGGTTCTTTAAGATTGGCCACATCCAGAGGGTTCAGCCATTAGACCTGGGTGCTGCGTGACTGCACAGGTCCTGGGCCCAGAGGTTAGAACTGTTGACCACCTGACTCCATGAGCAGGGAGCAGGAGTGACTCGGGGTGGAAGCCCTGGGGGACCCAGCACCCTATCCAGGCACCCCTGTGCCCTGGCTACAGCACCCCAGCCCAGCCAGGCCTGGAGCCTGCTGGAGGAGCTTCCTGCACCCCAGCTCCACGCCGTGCATGTACCGCAGTGCTCAGGCACAGCACACCAACCTGCACATGTGAGTCCGAGTTCGCGACAGCAGGGGAACACCGAGGACTAATCAGCCTTTTGGAAAGGGTTTGAGGAGTTTCTTGTCTTTTTATTTCACCATCTTTCCACTGGTGTGGACGGAGGCCACGCTGACACCGCAGTCACGGCAGTGAGCAGTCAGCACTTCCACACTGTTCTCCTCAGCCACGCCAGGCAAAGCACCCTAAGTGTTGCAGGTGTGAGTGTGGGGTGTAGTGCAGGGGACAGCAGAGCCACCTTGGCAGGGCTGTGCTGTGTCCTGCACAGTGACCGCTGACCATCTGCCCCCACCCCCACCTTGAGTTCCTCCAGGTCAGGGCTGAGGCGTCCTCTCCACCCGAGTCCCCAGAGCCTGGCATCAAGCCTGGCATTGCAACCCCTAAGACAGAGCCTGTGGAGACCATGAAGAGACAGGCGGATGCATGAACTGGGGACAGGGTCAGCAGGGCAGCCCAGGGGAAGACCTGCAAAGTGGAGACCCAGCTGGGATGGGCTGAGCTTTGCTTTGCTTTGCTTTGTTTTGAATTCTGATGCCATAGCAGTAACTTCTGAGAATGGGAAAACCCACACCGGCCGCAGTGGCCACACCACAAGCCCAGCCCAGAGCGCCCTTCACGACACCCCTGTCCTGTCCTAGGTGGGCGCTGTCTTCTGAAGGAAGAGGGCAAGGCTGAGAACAAGGCTGGCCCAAGGTTTGCTCAGAACCCTTGCTCTGTGGGGCGAACAGAGTCAGGCCTGGAAGGGCACGGCTCTCACGGGGTTACATGTGTGGCCTCATCTACACCGCAAGAGTCTGGAACAGCACCATCACCCCCAGCTCACACAGCAGGAGCAGGCTGGGGGGGCAGTCTGCCCTGGCACACAGCCGGCCGGAGCCTGGGTCACACCCATGGCCTGTCCTCTGGGCCCCTCCACCACACGCAGGCAGATGGTGACTAAGGCGGCAAAAGCTCCGCTCCCGGAATCGTTCCTACTACCCAGTGCCCGAGGGAAGACCGGACAGCCCCAGGGATTAGACGAGCATCACCTGCTTGGTTTGGGGCAGGAAGCACACAGGTAGCTCTCAAATTCAAAAAGAGCACGACTCCAATGGTATCCAGTAACAGGAAAACACCACACACAAAGTATGCCTGCCAATTCAAGTGCAAACTCTAACCCAAAGACTCATTTTCCTTTCCTGTGCTACCAATCCAGTAAAATTGATGGGTTTAAGTTATAATTACTAGAAGATAATTTTAATAACTAAACCAAAAGGTGTTAAGTGTAAAAACCGACACACTGTAATCCCAGCCACTCAGGAGGCTGAGGCAAGAGAATCACTTGAGCCCAGGAGTTTGAGGCCAGCCTGGGGGACTCGGAAAGGTCCTTTCTCAAACAAACAAACAAACAAACCAAAAACAAACACAAATGGAACACTGGATCCTAGTGCAGCTGACTATCCCTGAGGGGAAAATTGTACACCACTCCTGGAGAATTATGCTCTGTGCTGCCACCTTTCTGTACACGTGGCCACCAGGTCACCAATGTGTCTGTGCCTGTGTCACCGGCTCTGCTGGCCGGCCGCTCACCTGGCTCCACCTCGTGCCACCCGCTGGACTGGCTGCCGCTGCCCGGGGAGCGGCCCTGGCCTGTGTAGAACGGCTCCTCACCGGGACTGTCCATCTCGTCCTCCACGGACTTGAGGCGCTTCGTGGAGCTGCAATGACAATGGGGTGCCCGTTTAGGAGCCATTCAGCCTCCTCCCCAGCCTGGCCCGGGCTCTGGCTGCAGTGGGCCAGGCAGGAAGCCATCGGAAGTGCTAAGATGCGAATGGCCCACACCTTTTTCCCCAGGGATGGTGGAGGCTCCTATGTGTCCCCACCCAGACCAGAGTGTGAGGAGTGGGCAGGGGCGGCCACCGTACACAGAAACCCCGTCAGGGGATGGTGGCCAGGGAGAGGAGGGTGGGCACTGGACACCTGTGGGTCCGCAGGTCACCCACAGCAGCCAGCACAGGCCTGGAGCCCTGCGCCAGGGAGGGACAGAGAGCGAGTGGCAGTGGTCCTGTGGACTGCATGGTGCATGGGGAAGGGCGGAGGAAATGGGCACAGGCCGGCGGCGGGAACAGCCAAGAGGCTGGGCAGCAACCTGGGTGCAGGGAGAGCTTCTGGAGGGAGGGCGGCCCACCTGGCCGTGTCCGACTGCCGTGTTCTACTCAGCGAGACCAGGCCGGGCTGCCTGACCGCCCAGAGCAGAGGCCTCAACTGCTTCTTTGGGGTCTCTGTCTGCTCTCCTTGAAGTTCTACAGAAATAGCCATTTTATGTAAAACTGCATCTAACGGAAGTCCTTTCGTTACACAAAAAATTTCTTCCAATACGTACAACCAGGAAAATCTAGCCTCTCTAAATGCATTTGTTCCCTTTTATTAGGAAATGCAAATTATATAATTTATTGCTTCCCCTTCTTGCCTTGGCAACCTGAGAGCCCTGGGCCAAACTAAGGCATGACGCTCGGTTCAGGCTACAGATGTAACAACCTCTCCTGTCTTTCTGCATTGTTTCTGGATCTTTCCATGTCTATCACCTGTCACATGTCAAATCTGAAAGCTGCTTGAAATCATCCTAGAAGTAGGAGTAGAAATTGAGAAAAATTCCTGTGAGTGCTCTGGCCATAAAAGGCGTGGCGTGAACATGTGAGAAGGGTGCAAGGCCTGCGGGGGAGCGGCTACCTGCCTGTTATTATTTTTAATTTCTAGTGCCCACTGCCGCCTCTGGCTAGCAGCAGTGCCCAGGCCTGCTGCCCTGGCCCTGGCTTGGGAGCCGCTTAGTGAGTCTGGCCGTGAAGGATTCACCTGCACCTCACAGCGCCGTGGGTGCCACCCAAGGCCAATCCCACCGTGCACCAGGCTCCGCCATTCAGCCTGGACGCCCCTGGCGTGCTCCAGCTGGAGTGGACCCTGGCAGGAGACAGGTCCTGCGTTGCCAGCTGACACCTCGGTCTGTAGCCAGGGCTCTGAGAGCACAGGTCGGCACAGAGGAGGGCGACTGTGGTGAAGGAAGGAACAGGTCTGTGCTGCTAGCCAAGGCAGGGGATGTCTCCCAAGCCTCGGCTACTGAGCTCGCAAGCCCGACTCCGGGTCTGCCTTGATGAAGTTCTTTGGGATCAGAACATATTCTATCCTGATTTTTATACTACCCTTCCCATGATTTTGGAGATGTTTATCCTGAAGCAATCCAGACCCTTCAGAAAGCACCCGTTGGGCTCCCTTATTCACTTTGTCTGTTTTTACTTTTAGAAATGAATTGGTGCTGGATCTTGTTCTTGCTCTTGGATTTTCTTCTCCACAAACATCTGAGGAGAACAGGAAGCAGCAGGAAGACCTTTCCATAAAAAGGGGGAAACACTCTGGAAGGAGCAACACACCAGCGCTTCTGGGCTGAATCCGCTCGTGTGTCTCACAAGTTCCCCAGGGAAATCGGGTGAGAGCAGCACTCGGTTCCTGGTGTCTGCCTCAGTCTTGCCAGGCGCAAGACTGGTGGCCTCGCGCGTCTCCTCCAGGCCGTGGACGGCGTCTCCTCCGTGCTCCCGGGATGCTGCGGAGCCTTTCCAGTCTGCCGCTGGCTCCGTCCCTGGCCCGAGAGCTCTTGGCGCTGTGGTGCTCACAGGGCGCCCATGGCTGAGCTTGCCGCTGAGCCGGGAGCCTCGGACTCTATCCTCTGAGGAACTCGGGGTTCAAGTGAGGAACAGGACACATGTGCATCTCAAAGATGGCGACGATAACTCAGGGTAGCATATCCCCGCGTCAGGGAAAGGCAGGCGTGCCAGGTGCTTCCTCCTGTGCTCTTGTCCTTGTTGTCCCTTCCTACACGTGTCAGTCCCATTCCCAGAGGACTCTGTGAAAACCCACGCATCACACATGCTGCAGACCCTAGTTTGCACATGACCGCTATGTCCACTTGGACTGTGGACTTGGGCAGGGCCCTCGGCCCCTCTGAGTGTTACAGGGTGGCACTGCCTCTGTCCTAGGCTCAGGGCTGTGAAGCACCTGACACGGGCTTGCCACAGACACTGCACCGTCCCAGCGTGACCGCGTCCCGGCTGCACGGGCAATGTCTCCCTAACGAGTCTGGGTTGTTCTTCTGCGCATCTTCTAGCCTGACATGGATAATTCTGCTGAGTCTATGTACTGAAAGAGTATTTTAAAAACCATCCTAGGAAGAGCCTAATGAGAGTAAAACAAACACATCACTGAGTGATTAACTGCGGCTGGTGTTTATAATGAGCTCCTTATCAGGCTGGTTATTACAGGATGCTAGGGTGACCCCATTTAAGTGACACAACCAGCTCCTGCTCAGTCACAGTGTGGGAGGCCAGGACAAGGCTGGAGTGCCTGGGGCGCGTGTGGCACGCACAGGACAGGAAAGGGCCCCTGAGCTTGTAAATCAGCCACTACCCACAGGATCTGCAAAGCGGCCCCATGCTGCCTGGGAAGAGCCCCACACACATCCTCCTGCAAACACGAGAGCCTCGCACGCAGGGATGCTGCATGTCCGCGCCGCTCTTCTAGTACAATGCTCTTTGGACTTGAACTTTCCCCCCTGGAGCCGACAACTACAGCGAGCCCGGGACGTTCACACAGTGTCACAGACGACATAAGAGCCAGCGTTCTACATGGGGAGGAGTTGTTTCTTTAACAGCCTTTGAGGTACCTGAAATGACCAGGTAGATGTTTTCAAATAAACGATGTTTAAAATGCTATAGACGAAGCCCAGGTAGGAGTCTCCACCCGAAAACGTCAATAATTGGGCATTGTTCTAAATCACAAAGCTCTGGACCTGCTTCAGGAGAAACAGACTTTGACAAATGTCCTTCTGCGAAGTACACACACATAAAAAGACCCTCTGCCTGCTCCTCTTTGCTGTCACAGTCCAGTGCCGAGGCCAATTTGTGAAAGAACACTGTGGGTTCGCTGCCTAATCCCTGCCCAGGACAGGTTATCTGGATGCTGCCTCTGGGTTTCTGCTTCGCGACCGCTGCTGGGATCAGGAGCCTAGGATGTGGCTCGGCTGTGCCCCCAGCTCCCTTGTGGGGTCCCCGTGTCCCCCCGTGTCTGTGGTCTGCCTCACCCTGTGACCTGGCTGCATGTCTTTTATAACCTCACCCCAGGATATCAAACACTTTTGTCTTCTAGGGAAACCCCAGCTTGGGGTCTCAGCAGGAGAAGGGCTGGGACTGAGCCGTAGTATCAGCTGTGGGCAGGGGACAGGGCTGCTGTCACCAGTGTCCACCTCCTGCCTGAGGAGCCATGTACACCCTCTGTTCCTGGCCAAGGGCACCCTCCCTCCTGGGGAACATGGCGCCTGCCTCCCCGTCCCCCCGTCCTCTGCTGCCACCCACCTGCGGCACCGCCCTTCCCCTGACCCCCAGCAGGGCACAGGACATTTGTCCTGTTTGAGGCCTCTGAGAACTCTTGTCAGCCCACTGTGCACAACTTGGCTCAGTTTTTAGCTGTCTGGGACGTGTGAGTGTGCATGCAAGTGTGTATGGATACTTTTCTGTGTGTATTTGCTTCACACCCCAGTGACACCAACAGCTTCGCTGGCACTTTCACAACAGACCTACTGCTGAATGCCTGCCACCCGCGTGGGGTGCAGTCAAGCCGGGAGGGACACGCAGTCACCTCCGTCAGGGCCACCGTGGGATTACCTCGTGGAGGACGTGCTGGGTAGCGACCTCCTCATGGCTCCCGGGCTCATGCTGTAGTATGAAGAACTTTCCAAATCTGACAGAGAAAAGTTGGGGCCAGTTCCTGCAGCTATGGGTGCTGGAATGAAAAACAAAGAGGAACAAGCATCAGTCAAACTCTGTGAGGGGGAGATGTGAGTGCTACTCCTTGGTGCACTCAGCATCTCTGCTGTTCACAATTATCCAAAATAATCAGAAGTTGGCTCTGACTTCAAAGAGATGTGGACAATGACAACAGTCTCCACCAGAGAGGCGCGGTTCTTTCCAGCTACCTTCATCCCCTCTCCTTGGTAATTGCAAGCCACTGGCAGGTTACAACACGCCTCTCCCGCTTTGGGCTCAGCGCTTTCTCCAGTGACGGGCCACAGCTCTTCCTAGACACTGTAACTCCGTCTGGGCTAAGCAGCTCCTCCTCGCCTGTATTTTAGGGTTCTGTTCTGAACTCTGGTGAGAGGGCATTCCTCCTCCAAGTTCCCCTTTGTCCTCACTCTGAACAGCCTCACCTTGCATACACCTTTACCTGCTGCTTCTCCCAGCTGTCACTCATGGCCCTGGGCCTGCACTTCTGTAGATAAACTATCCTGGATCGCTGGCCACTCACGCACTGACCACTACCATGACTGCCATGCATGCAACCTCAGCAGGCAGCGGCCGCAGCAGGGACTGTGGCCCACATAGTATGTTGTCCTGTGCAGAATGCCTGCCCAGCCTCAGACCCCACGCTGATAACAGCGGTTTTCAGAGGTGACTCTTGGTGAGCTGTGATCCCCTGTATTTTTAGGTCCTAAGCCTCCGGAAGCCTTGTCTACAAAAGCTTCGTGAACATTTTTGAATGAACAAATAGCATCTACCAATCTTATAGAAGTCTGTAAAAGTGGTAGCACTACGATAGTGTGAATAATTCTCTCAAAGATGCTCTGAAAGCAGGAACAGTGGGCGGATATATTATTATAACATGCTGGACAGACCAGAGCCTTTGGCACACGCAGAAGCCTACAGTACACACACTCTGATACACGAGTGAGCTCAATACAAGTTAACATCCCTCAGAAGCAGGAGCAGGGCAGGACCGGGGATTTTCATCCAACAGATGATCCCTGGGGCCGATACTGCTAAGAGCGGTGGTATAGCCACAAAACATGGAACCCACACACCCCCGGCTTCAGAGGGGACGCCTGGCCCAGGAACTGAAAGCCGGGCCGGGATCCTCTGATGGACTATTCCAGATGGAGCCCGGCACAGATTCGGTATCCACTTGGTCTGCAGTAGTGGCAGCCGGTGTTTGTCACCACTGAAAGTCTAAAGGTCCCCCAGCACTGCTCCAAGTGTGAGGCCCCGAATGAGATGCTGGGGCCGAGAGGTGGCGCATCTGAGAGCAAGTGCTCCAGGCTGCCCACAGGAGTAGAGGGTGAGGGCAAGGGCAAGGGCAGAACAGGCCTGGGCTCTACCTTTTGAAGCCATGTCACACCCAAGACGCAGGGAGAATGGTGTGGTGAAGGTTGGGCCACAGGGGACCTGGTAGATGGAGTGATGTGGATTCAAATCCAGCTGTGTACCACACTCCACTTCCAGTGGAGATGACGGATACACGGTTGGCGTCACGTGTTATCCCTGACCCTGACATTCCGGAGGTGGCCAGCAAACACAGGGCAAGCAGATGAGTGTCACTCGCCAGCCAAAGGGGACCAGCAGGTATGGGCATCGCATCAGCCATGCACCTCTCTCATCTCCAGATGTCACCATTGTGGGGAGGAGTGCGTGCAGGGGTCTTTGAAGGCAGAATCAGTAAAACCAAAGCACAGCCTGGTGGCGAACACAGAGGGCAGAATGGAGGGCACTGGGGAGAGGTACGTGGGGTCAGCATCGGAAGACAAGGACCGCCGACCAGGTCACAACAGGAAGGGGAGCAGATGAGATTCCCAGGCCTGCTGCTCGGAGCCGGGGAGTCGTGGTGGCCATGGAAATGCGGGGTCAGGAGAGGACACGGGGACACGGCGATTTCTAGGGATAAACTGAGCTGTCTGATGAATGCGATGACTTGAACAGTCACTGCTCACAGGTGGAAACCTCTGAAATGCAGTGTTGAAAGTTCCAGCGCCTCTCTCCAGCTCAGGCTGTCCTGGAAGGGGGGCTGTGTCCGAATCGCACGGATGGACGGACGTGGCAACGCGTGTGAGCACGGCTCACAGCAACGGTGTTGTGCTCACCTCGCCCGGGCTCCACGTGTGAGGTGGATTTGCACAACCTCCTCTTGTATTTTATGACACTTTCCGTGTGACATGGGCTGGGAGTGACAGTGCTCGAACACCGTGCAGGTCACTCGTTGTCTTTGCAGGACAGGTCCTGGGCCGAGAGTCATGTTTTTCCTTAGCTGGAGGATGGCGATGAGCTGGTCAGCTGTCAGCATCCATGGTCTGTGTGAGTTTTCTCCCCCGGGTGGCCTCAAGGGTGTGAGAAAGTGGCAGGGTCCCCAGCTTGTGGAAGGCATGGAGCAAGGTGACCCGAGGACTCTGCTGCCACGTGGTCCATCTAGGGGCCTTCCCTCAAGTGTCCTCATCAGCTGTTAGGGAGCCAGAGAGGCTAAGGAAGGAAAACGCACGTGCACCTGGGAGGCAGCGCCTAAAGAGTGAGCCTCACCCACATCCCGGCCTGCCCTCTGTGTCTGCCCGTGAGACCCTGATGCCCACAGTGGTGCCACAGCAGCTGGTGCCGCTGCCCAGTGTCTAGCAGACTTGTCACAGGAGCAGGCAGGCTGGTTTGTGTGGGCCATGAACTTTACATCATCCCCGTGCTTGTACAGTAAGAATGAGATTTAGTCTTCCAACCCGGATTCAACGATCCAGATAAGGCTCAGCCTTGGGCCTGGCCTTCCTCCAAGGTCCTGGCCCGGTGTCCTCAGCTCTGCTGTTCGGAGCCCATGCGCCATGCAGGGTTGGCTTCCGGGTGGAACCTGACTTGGTCAGTGCCTGTCGTGGCCAGGGAAGGCCCTGCATCCGAGGGAAGGGCCTGTCTGGACACCTGCAGAGCCCCAGCGTGGGCACAGGGCACCTGCGACAGGGAATGACAAAGTCTGGGGCTGTGGGCAGGCTTTACCCATGGCCCAGGAAGCCATGTTTTATAGGCATTTTATTTACTCTGCCTAACTGAATCCTCCAAACAACCTTCTCAGGAAAGCACCTTTTCTAGGTGAGAAAAATTAAGCCTGAGATTGAATAACTTGTCCTTGGTTACAGAAAGGCAAAAAGAGTTAAGAGTTATAATTCAAATGATGTCTGTGCCTTTACCTCGTACCTCACTGACTACACAGAATTCGTCTTAAACTTGAGATGATAAAAAAAGCACACGGTTTCTGTTCCCAAAATGGACACTGACACGTGTGTGTGAACATCCCAAACCACACAAAGAACATTCGGGACGTGCAGGGTCACAGCCCCACCCAAGAGGTAAGGAGGAGGCGGGGCGGGGACAGTGGTGCTTCTGCCCAGCCTGCAAGGAAGTGCAGGTTCAGAGGCAGAGGATGTGCCTGGGCATCAGTCTGGAGGTAGGAGCCAGCGGGACCCAGGGAGAGAGAGCCCAGGCCTATGCAGAGCCGTCTGCATTTCACTGTCAAGACAGAGAACAGAATTTGGACAAGGGCCTCTGACCTGGGAGAGCCGATGGTTAACAGAAGTGTTTCCAACTGCGCAGTGTGCAAGGGCATAAAGCAGTAACAGACAGGACTGTCAGTGAGACGCTTAACACAGTGCATGTTAGGTAAGAATGGGTTTTAAGTCCTTTTCACAAATGAGGGAATGAACTGCAGCTGTCAAGAGCGAGCTGACTTCTCCGAGGCCACCTCACCCCTGGGGGATGAGCACCCACCCTTTTTGTGGCGCTGGAGGGTGCACAGCCACTGAGGAGGACGAGACAGCCATGGCACTTCCTGCTCCAGCTTGTGACATCCTGCCTGCTCCGGTGCAGGTGGCCCTGGGTGCACTTGTTCTTCGGTTGCCCCACTGGTGACACTTCCTTCCCAATCTGAGGGATTGTCCAAGGCCCAGCCTGCGTGACCCCTGGAACCCAGGCAAGCCACGGAGACGCTCTGGCCTCGTGCTCTCACAATGACAAGGACTGCATGGAAGGCTGCCACTGCCACTGCCTTGGGCCACGTGCCAACGGATAGCTCTAAGCATCGTCTCATTTAATCCTCATGACACCATGAGAAAGGATCTGGGGCACATAGAGGCCAAGCGCATCTTCCAGGTCAAGGGGCAGAAGTCATACCATGCGACCTCTCACCCCGCCAAGCCCAGGCTCCTTGGGACAGTTCTGTGACAGTTTCTCCTGTGGTTCTGTGTCCACAGCTGATGGTCCGTACATGGACTCTGAATCAAGGAGAGCACATCATTCTCCTCCTGGCCCTGAACTCTAAACCATGCTCGTGAAACCTAGAACCCTATAACAATGCACAAGCAGTGGCCGAGCTCCACATCTCAGCAACACAGTGGCCACTCCAGCCCTGTGTCCGGTTCTCCCAAGGAGCTGTCTCCAAGGTTAACTTCCGGAAACTGCGTCTTCAGATGTTATTTCTAAGTCTCACCTCCACCACCCCTTCTCTGTCATGAGTAGAATATACTCTCCGTGTTGTTTCTTTCTTTTTTTTTTTTTTTTTTCGTGGGTACCGGGGGTCGACCTCAGGACCTCACACGGCAGAAGGCGCCCGTGCCACTGAGCGATATCACCGGCCCCTTTTTTCGTGTGTGGGTTCCGGGAGTCGAACTCGGGCCCTCGTGCTTGCCGGGCAGGCGCGTATGCCGCTGAGCCATCTCACCGGCCCTCCGTGTTGTTTCTTAATAAATGGTTTGCTATTAAGGGATCATTATAGTGATGCGGGCTACTGGAACAAAGGGGTTGCTTTAGTAGCCAACCCTCTTAATGACCCGCTTGTCTGTGCACATTAGGGCTGGAGAAGGCTGTGGTTACTGCACTTCCGCCATCCGCCAGAGACGATCGGCTCAGCTCACACTGTTGGGAAGAGAGGACAACGGGAAACAAATTCCACCCAAGTTTCCAAGCTCCTTGCTTGGGAGATGACAGTGCCCTAAGGGTACACTCGTGCAACAGGAACCATCAGGCCTGCTAACCAGCTGACCGGTGTGTCCAGCCCACTGTGAACGCACACAGCCTGGGAGGGTCGTTCACCCAGACCCGCCTCTGGTCCAGGGAGCACTTCCCCACTCGGGCTGGTCCCGGAGCAGAATCAGTGCAGGCAGGTTGTGGCTGCCTGCATGGGGCTTCTACTCCAGATCTCATACAATGGGGCCCTCTCGGTCCACACGGGCACCGGAGAAGAGGGAATGCCAGCCACAGATCCCCCCAAAGACGACCAGGGCTCAGCACTCCATTACTATCTTATAAAACAACCCTGAAAAGACCGGGGCTGTGTTTCCTTCAGATCGCAGGACCCCCGTCCTCATGCAGACTTTGGGAGCCTGTGCTTGGCGACCAGTAAGGGGAGGCAGCCTAGCACAGCCAGCAGCTCCTGCACCCAAACAATTCAGTGTTGTTTTGCATTCTAGAGGCTGAGATCTTGTAAGAAAGTCCTTGTCACTGGCACAAAAGGAACGAACATGGGAAAATACTTGTTCTTCTTCTATCAAAGGCACAGTTGTAAAATGAACAATGCTATGAAAACTCAAGCAAATCTGGAATCATCGTTAAAGTGAATTAACTCGGAAAGTAATTTATGGCAAGAAAATCCAACTCCTTTGTTATCTTCCTTTTACTGTAATATGCTTCCTGGACAGCGCCTATGAGAGCGGGCTTTCAGAAGGAAAAAAACACATAAGTATAGTAAAATTAACTCATTTTATCAGTTTGTGCTTTCTGCCAGAGTTTCCTGACTGTGGCTACAAGGGCTGCAAAACTGATGAATTTGCATGGAAAAAGAAACCAGTGCAAGTGATTTGTGTAAGAGGTAGTGGACAGAACCTGCTGCAATTCAGACACCCTACAGATCGAGCCTGCTGCAGTGTGGGCAGGGCGGCCAGGGCCTGGAAAAATGACGACACTGCAGGCAGCCCGACTCGAGTGGAAATCAATCATAAAAGTACTTTCTCTGCAGTGTCTGCAGCACGGGCTCCAGCAACTCCTTCCCAAGCAGATTTCTGGTCTGTAAACTCAGTGCTGAGCTCCCGTTTGCTACACTTGCCTTCTCAAAGCTCTGACCAAATGCATGTTGGGAAAACAGTTCCAAACGGCAATGTAAAAGAAAGGCACCGAGCTAAAACACAGATCTCCCTCGACGTGAAAAAGAGCTTGCCTGCTATTAGAAGGTTTGAGCCACGGTTCTTATGAAATGTGGTATTAGGTGCTAAAGCCAGCAGAATGTTTTTAACTCCATGGAAGGGAGCCGCTAACAAAACCATGGCTCCTGGGCACAAGTTCAGGAGACAGAGAGGGAGAGAGGGAGAGAGGGAAAGAGAGACAGAGAGATGGAGGGAGAGACAGGGAGAGACAGGTAGAGACATTGGGGGCAGGAAGGGTAGGAGGAGGTGAATAAAGAAATTTCTATTTTTATTTTGGGAAAAAATGTTTCCATTTTGTTAAAATAAGAATAATTCACTGATACCTTCTGTATCATGAAGACAGCTTATCTTCAACAGATGATTACTGTGAATTTAATTGTAAATTACACATATTCAGCCACGTCCCCACCATCAGCAAGTTCAGTCTTGGATCCTAAGAAACTTAGATACATGCCGTACAGAGGTAGGAGCGCCCTGTAGACTTCTGCATTCCTCTTGGCACACAGCATTGGGCATTCCACGTATTACACGTGCAACAAATATTTATTGCGCTGAACTAAAATCATTTGAGCTCGTCAGTGAACAGTATGTACTGACTCCAGCAACATGCCCATGTTCTACCTGAGTTATCACATGCATCCTGGCAGTATTCCCCATGGGATATGCATTTGTATTATTCTCATTTACAAAAGAGAAAATCAGCTGTGAGGACCAGGAGATGGAGATGTTCCCCGATGTCTGTGCAAAGGAACAGGGCCAGCTCCACACTTGCGGCCTCCCTGAATTTCTGGAATCCTAGGGAGAGGAATTCACAAGATTCAAGTAAGAAGACAATGATCACCCACCACTCGAGAGGCAAAGCCTCTCCTTCACCCTTCCCCCTCACTTCCTTGGTTGTGTGGGTCTGCGGAGTGGCCAGGGCCAGCTGGAGATGTGTGGATGCAAGGCCCTGGCTCTCGGTCCAGCCATGTGTCGCAGAGCAGGAGCGATGCTGACTGATCTCCTGCATTAGTGGCTTTGGCCTTGGGGACTGGAATTGATTTCTGCATCTTAGAGCTTTCGGCTGAAGTCAGATGTGGTACCCGGTTAGTATATGACGCAGACTCAGCTGCAGGTTCAGTCTTCCCTGACAGGGATGGATTGGGTGGCCTGGTCTTTCCACCACACTGATCTACAAACAGGGAAGGGTCCTGCCCTAAGCCCCTCCCAGGGTGTGCTGGGACCCTCTGAGCACCAGCCACGGGGAAACCGAGCACATCCAGAGTCTCCCTAGCAACAGCCTGGTCCAGCTGTCTGTGAAACAATCCATCTCAATATTTTCACCAAGAACTGTTTTAAGTTTTTCCTTTTCCATCTATTGAAAAATCCTGGGTGTTGTGTGTACTCCTATTAATCACACACTGGATTAGTTCAGTCCTAGTGTTTGACTTATGGTGTGGCCTCCACCAATCTCATCCCAAACAGCATTCCACATCCTCACCACTGCGTCCCTCTCCCATGGGAAATCACCTAGGATAATCTGTCCTACCCAAAGCTCAACCATCTTTATGTCCTTACTGTGGGGTATAAAGGATTTCCAGCTTTTGGAAAACACAAAAATGTCTTCTACTTACTGGATATGAACATCTGAAGTTTCAGAAAAGCAGTTTCAAGAATAAAGTAGAAGTAGTCTTTGGGTAAGAATGTGAGGAACCAGAATTTCTGGCTTCCCAAAGCAGAGGAATGATGGCTGGGATCGGCATCTCTCGCTCTATTAGAATCACTAACTCTGCAAAGGAGTTGCCGTAACATTTGAATAAATCGATTATGAGCATGTAACTCCGAAGCTACTCATTCCTCATTTAAACATACAGAGCTATTCTCTAATAATCTTGCTGACTGCGGTCAGTGTCGGGGTCGGCTCTGAGCACAGAGAGGAGGACAGAGGCTTTGTGCAGGGACCGTCAGAGAGGCCACCGGAGCTGGCCGTCTCAGTCCATTTGCTACACCCAAAAGCTATTTCTCTTCCAGCACTAGGACTCAGGCCTGGTTGGGACTTAGTATCTTTTGATTAAACAAATATAAGCTATGAGCTGAGAGGGTTAGATACTGCCCAAGTCATAAGTTAATCAGTGGTAAAGCTTGATCCCCAACCTTCCACCCTGAACTACTTTAGGCCACCCTGCTGCCATCTTGCTTATGGATTTCATATATTATACACAGAAAGTACAACCAAAGATTTCCCAGAGGAGATTAGAAACAGATGAACCCAGGATCAGACAGCACAGCAACAAACCAGCGTGTCACCAAGGTGGTGAGTGTTTGCGCCTCCCCAGTCACACCTCTAAGGAAGAGTGTCCACAGCCTGGTAAGCAGAGCAGAAGCTGCAGGTGATACGCAGAACAAAGGGCCTGTAGCTCCCGCCCTGAGAATGCGCCACCAGCTCTGACTAGGAAGGTGGGAGTGCAGGGCTCCAATCACACAACGGATGGACAGCTCCAGCCGGGAAGGTTTGTTTCAGCACTGGCCAGGCGGCCTGGGTGGGGCAGCTCTCACCCCAGGTAGCCCATTCTCCATCAGGGAGGAGGGCGGGGAGGGAAGGTCAAGCTGGGCTGCTTGCTGGGAGCTGGACTTGGAAGGAAGGGCGGCTGGATGAACATCGCTGTTATGCCAGTCCTTTCTGCATGCTGCCAGCTTACTATCCAAATATTCACCCCAGATATGGAAAGGAATAAAATTATACGGCGCAACATCCTTCTGAACTAATTCAATTTCAATATTTATTTAGAAAAATTACTGAATTATAGTGGAGGAAACCTGCTAAATGGAGCCATCCAGACTGATATTTTTCTTTCTCGGAGTATGACAATATTTATTATTTTATCTCTTTATGAGGGGTTGATTACAACTAGAAAATGAGACATTTGCAATGCTGTAGTATCTTTAGAATAAGGTGGCTCAGACAGGAAAAATGAAAAGGGATACAGGGCCAGTCAGCATTTGCTATGATGCGGCCAAGCAGAGTTTCCTTAAAAACTGTATTTTGGAAACAGACATTATGATTTTTCAAAGGAACCCTGCTCTTCTGTCTGCTTTCATTCTAGAAGAGGTGCCATGGGCTCTACAGATGCAAAATGTGCAATGTTCATTTTGAAGTTACTAGTAGGGCCTGCTATTGACCATCTAATTATGCCGAGTTCCATTTATAAACACAGCTAACCACTACGTTTATGGAGACTTTGTGTGCTGCTTTAATAGGATATTGATCGAGAGCAGTCTGAGCGGGCTGCTGCTGGATCGTGTAGCGGCAGACAAGCAGCAAGGTCACCGCCACTGTCCTGCCAGGGCTGTGGTCTATGTTTTATTATCATCTTTTTGTTTCTTCCTTTAATGCTCAAGACTGAATGGTTTCTTTCAAAAGAATTCCTTATTGCTTAAGAATATAAATTGTTTTTAAAATTAATCTCCTCCCATGATCACAGCTACCCTGTTACTTCATGGGAGAATCCACAGGCCCCGAGCTCAGACAGGAAAGTTTCACATCTGCCCCTCTTTCATAAAGACCTAAAGTGCTGCAAATCTGTACATGGAGCCATCCAGACTGATATTTTTCTTTCTCGGAGTATGGCAATATTTATTATTTTATCTCTTTATGAGGGGTTGATTACAACTAGAAAATGAGACATTTGCAATGCCGTAATAGCTTTAGAATAAGGTGGCTCAGACAGGAAAAATGAAAAGGGATACAGGGCCAGTCAGCATTTGCTATGATGCGGCCAAACAGTTTCCTTAAACACTGTATTTTGGAAACAGACATTATGATTTTTCAAAGGGACACTGCTCTTGTGTCTGCTCTCATTCTAGAAGAGGTGCCAAGGGCTCTACAGATGCAAAATGTGCAATGTTCATTTTGAAATTACCAGTAGGGCCTGCTATTGACCATCTAATTATGGGCCCGCGAGGCCTGGTCCATTTCATGATCAGTGCCTCTGAGCAGGAACCCTCTGCAGTGTCAGGCTGAAGCCTGTTCCTCCTGGGTTTTGTTCTCTCGCTGTCCCTGCAGCAGAGCTCCTCCCAACCCAGTTGGTCCACGGCGTCACATGCAACCATGGCCAGTGGTTCTTACCAAATGGCTGGCCTGGATGTCTGTGTGTAGACACGGACTGGGGCCCTGGCGGAGACGTGGCACACAAGCCCTGGCTCCCAGGGGGTCCTGGGGGGCAGAGCAGTTCTGTAGGGCCACTCTCCCAGGTGAGCACAGCTCCATCCCACGCTGGGCCCATGGGACAAGGCCTGGGCATCCCGGCATCCAGGCAGCAGCCAGAGCCAGGACCCTTGCTGCTGGGTTGTAACCGTTCCCTGGCAGTACCCAGGAACCCAAAACCAGCCTGTGGCTGAGAGCGGTTTCCACACTCGAAGATGCCGAGGCTGCATAGCACCCAGGCCCCAGCTGCTGGAGATCGGGGTCAGGAAGTCACCCGTGCCACCACCCCTGCCCAGCGCTGTGCGTGAGGACGCCCTCCCATCTCCTCCCCTTCCCTTATCCTCTCCCCAGCAGGGTCTGTATTTCCCCTCACACAGAAGAGTCCTAAATACCCAGAATGACCTCCACAGGCCCTGCCACATGAGGGAAAGGCACCAACCAGACTCATGTTCGTGCGACAGTCCTTCTTTGCTGCGGCGACAGGGCTCTCCTTTCCCACCTTCCCCTGCCTTCAGATGACCTTGACAAACCAGAGGGTGCTGAGCACAGGCGGGGAGGGGTCCCCAGGAGCCCCCAGCCCTGGGCACAGGAGTCCAGACCCTGCAGCCTGGGTATCTCTGGTTGACACCTGTGGTCCTTCCCTTGTGTCACCTTTCCCTGGGCTCCCTGCCAGGGCCACCTCAGTACACCACCATAAATAAGGACTTAGCATGGTCCCTCTGGGAGCCCTCCAGAGGACAGTGACCAGCACCTCTCCTTCTACTAAAAGGAGGGAAACAAAAAACAGAAACTGACTGGAAACCTGGGGAAAGTATTTATAATATCAAATTTACAGTCAAAAAATAATATCCAGAAAGGCATTTTCAGCGTGAGGCCACCCTGACCGATGACTGTGCGCACCCTGCCACCTCTGTGGTACTGTTCGGCCATGCGGGTGCGAGTGGGCAGGGGTGTTCTGGGCTGGGAAGATGCTGAGAAGACAGCAACCTGCGTGGGTGAAAGGCAACACCGCAGCTGCAGCGAGAACCAGGACAGGTGTCCAGGATCGGAGCAGGCGATCGGTGTCTCCAGGGTGGGAACCGCATTGTGCTCCAGGATGCAGTGACAGCAGACACACATGTCACACTGCACTCCCTGAAACCAAGAGAACCACAACACGCACTGAAGTTCAAGTGTGAACCCTAATCCCCAATGTCAACCGTGGGCCTAAGTTAGCGACCACACATGCATCTTGGTTCGTCGCTTTCCAGAAATGCGCCAGGCCAACAACAGGTGTTAGCAGTGGGAGCTGCTGGGGGTGACGAGGGATCTGGGTGTTTTCCATAGTCTCAGAACTGCTCTGACTGAGGGGTGCGGACCAGCCATGAGCACCTACCTGGCGTGAGTGGGGCCCAGGTTCCAACCCTAGCACCACAGAAAATGAGAACTGTGAAGTCCATTAATTAAAAACAAAACGGTATCTGAAAACAAATCCAGAAAAAATTGTAATTAAGTATTGGACTTGTTCTGATCGACATGAATCAGTGTTAACCTTTTTTGAATGCAGCTCAATGACAGCACAGAGCCCTTGGGTCCTATTTAGTTCTTGGTGTAGCAGTCACAGGAGAGGGCAGGACAGAACATCGGCCACTGCTGGCCCTGTGTGCCTAGTTTGGTGCTGGCATGGGCTGTGCCTGGTAAAAGCCAGTGACGACAATGGTTCGGAGTGTTCCTGTCACCTCCCGTTCCTGCCAGGGTGGCACTGTGGGCTCAGTTGGCCCAGTGCCAGTCAGTGTGTTTCTATCCAAAGACCCAGGCACACCTAACTTCCTCATCTGCACAGTGTCCTAACGCGGAGGCAGGGCACCGGGCCTCAGGATGCAGAAGAATTTCAGACAGGAATGGAGGGGTCCCCATCCCAGGACAGCCCTGGACAAACTCAGATCATAGGTCTTGAGGAACAGGGGTCTCTGGAGCACAGCCATTGGGCCAGCCCGAAGCCGTGGGTTATAGCCAATGCCCTCCTGCCAAATGGGTTCAGTCAGCAGGCCCTAGAGGCACAGATCCAGTCCTGTGCCCAGGTCCAGGGGCCATCAGGAGCCTGAGGGTGATAGTGCCAGGCATGGGTGACTCGAGCCCTCTGCAGGGCAGGAAGCAGATCGGGTCCCTCTGCAGAGGCCAGGCCCTGGCAGCCTTGTGGACAGGCGTGCATCTGCTGGGCAAGCACGCCTCCTGGACAGAACAGCGGCCCTGTGGAGAGCTCTGGAACAGAGGACCTGGAGTGACTTGAGCGCCTGCAAGAAGGCGCTGGGCAGCACCAGCTCCGCCACAGGCCGGGCTTGGGCACGGCACGGAGGGCAAGGTCAACACTGGCAGAGAGCGAAATGGTCCAACACTGGCAGAGAGCCAACCTTAGAGTAAAGGGAGCTTGATTTTGTTTTTTTTTTATTTTTAAGGCTATATTTGGATGTCAGCAAGGGTTCAATGTATTAGTGCTGTCATTAGTTACAAAAACATGGAATACTGGCCATTTTCAAATCTCTCACTACGCACGCACGCACAGAGTCATGTGCTGACCAGGCACCACGGGCCAGCTGGGCAGAGCTGCCTGGGCTCCACTCCCCAACCACTCCTCCTCCTTTCCGGCCACCCTGTGGGAGGCGGCGGTGTCTGTCTCCACGCTTCCTCCATGCAGCCTGCTTCTCCCAGGGCTACCCTGGATCTGGCTCCTCTGCACCTCATCCGGGCCCAGAATCCCAACACCCCGCATCCTGCCCCACTGTTCCCCTCGTCCATCCCCATGTGGTCATTTCTCCAAGCTCCCCTGAGCACCAGTGTGGATTCTTCCATTTCTGAGGCTGACTCAGCCGAACACGAACTTCGGGATGACTCTGGGCAAGTGACGAAAACAGACCCTCAACTCACTCATCTGGAGGTGGGGGGCTCCCTGCCGAGCAGACTGCCTGTGAGGATGAACTGAGCAACTCCCAGGGCCCGCCCGGCAGCAGGAAACGCTCTCCATTCCCGGCTTCTCCTCCACCCCGGGCTCCGCCTCACCTTCCTGGCCCTGAAGACTTGTCCCGGCTACGAAGGACTGAAGGGAGGGGAGCGCCAGGGTGAGGGGTCCGGGGTGGCCTGCAGCACCGGATCTGTCGCCCGTGCACAAGTGGGGCCGTGGGCGTGACGTGGACACACGTGCACCCTGTCTCATTCCACACGGCCTTAGTGCTCCCAGGAGCCATTTTGCTAATGTAAATATTCCTTGCTTGGTATTTTAAAGAGGCAAGTGTGAGGGAGAAAATGTTAGTATCTGGTGTTTATTTTTCCTTTTTCATTAGGACCTAGAACATCACCGTCATTCACTGTCAGCATGCTTTTAAATAAAAACAGAGGTGCTCTCAAGGGACGACTGTGCGTACGTGGGAGACCGACAGACAGAGGGACGACAGAGGCAACAGAGACAGGTTCCTGAACTTCTCGTACGGTCTGGATGGTGTCCTCGCAGAAGTGTAATCAACGGAGCAGGTGGTGACAGCAGCTCCTGGGCAGGCTGCGGTCGGTCGTATTGACAGGCCGGTAATGACCACGCTGCCCATGTCACTCACACCGAGGGCATTAGCATTGTTTAAGGTCAGAAGCACGCTGTTTTGAAATGCAGAGTTTCTTAGGATTCAGAGAAGACTCAGAACTTATGAAACTCAAATTTGCACTGCGGGCCGGTGAGATGGCTCAGCGGCATAAGCACCTGCCTGGCAAGCGCCAGGTCCTGAGTTCGACTCCTATTACACACATATGAAAAAAGGGCCAGTGATATCACTCAGCAGCATGGGCGCCTGCTGGCACACGAGGTCCTGAGGTCGACCCCCGGGACCCACAAAAAAAAAAAAAAAAAATTGCACTGTTATCAGGGAATATGTGAGACACAGACTTCCATGTCTCCCCTCGCCTTTCACGGGAATCTCTGACTCCTCCCAGTCCCGGCCCAGCACAATCCTCCCAAGGCGGAGCATGAAAAGGGTTCCGGGAGCTTTTCTGCCTCTCGGAGGCCAAGACGGAAAGTAAACACAGACCCAAGGCCAATCTGCGCCAAGTCGAATGAGATCGTACTCACTCTGTGACACCCGTACTAGCTCAGTCACACTGAAAACTCCTGACGTGACGAAGCTGTCCTGGAAGCCCAGGTGTCCTGTGGAAACAAAAACAGAAGACAGCGTCATGAGTGGGGCGCCCGACAGCAGAGCTCCACGCGGTTTTACAGTGATTAGAGGCGGGTGCCCTTCACCTCCGAGGCCTGGGCCTGGCTCACGTGGGTGGACACAGTCATCTGGTGACAGAGACAGCTTTGGGTTTGACTCCGGAGGCCGCGGCAAGCTGTGACACAACGGGGTGGTTTTTGAGATGGTCTAAAAAAATTCAACAGGAAATGTGAAACAAAAGATAATTTGAAAGAAATGGTTACCCAGAGTGACCTCTGAGACCTTAACAAATGGGATGAAAGTCACATGCCAAAGAACAGCCAGGACAGCCAAATTCCACATAGTTTAAAACATTATTCTCTGAAGAAACATCAGATCAGGATTAGTTATGCGTTTATTTAAACCAAACAAGATTTAAAGATGTTAGCCTTCCTTTCTAGAAGCACTACAGGGAGAGATTTGAAAAAGCCACAGCAGCAAAAGCAAGCTTACTCCATTAAATATAAAAGAAAATTATTCTATGCAATTCAGATATGCTTAGAGAACAAATATTATTGTGTTGGTTAACATTTTTTTGAGAAAATATAAATTGATAGTTCAAAACTGATGAATCCATGAATTTGATGTATACTTCATTTTCCTGAATATAGTTAATTTTAAGATAAATTAATATGACCTCTATCACCAATTATTCATTGGTAATTTCATTGTATATTCAGAAACATATACAAATGGCAAAAAAACCCAAAATCTAACACATGTACCTTAATTCTCTGCCTCCAAAGTTTTCTGATTCTATGAGTCCGCCATGGGTAGATTCTAGCTGAGGATCTGTCTGTAAAGCTAATGTCTACCTGCTTTAAACTTTGGCGCAAAGAAGAAGTTGTTAGCTCAAGGGATTTTTAAAACAACTCTTCTTTGCAATAAGAAACATGACCTTTAAGATATGCTACACTAGGGCTGGGAGGTGGCTCAGTGATAGAGCTCTTGCCTTGTATGCACAAGGCCCTGTGTTCGATCCCCAGCACCACACACACACACACACACACACACACACAAAGTTAAGACATGCAACATAAGAGAACAGACCAATCTGAATGTCTAGCAATCCATAGATAAAATGGATTTTAAAATAAAAGCTATATTTTCTACATTACTGGGGGAAAGCAAGTTGATATATGGTACTGACTAGGCAGCAGTATGTTTATCAAATGTCATGCACATAAACATATGCAAAAATCACTAATGTTTTGGTGGATTACAAATGGAACTATGAGTTATTCTTGTTTTGGTTACAAAGGATTTTTGGATAAGGAAGATTTTTACCGAGATTGAAAAGAAAAATTTTCAGTTCACTTTGATATCCAACACACATCTCTGGTATTTTAGATAAAACCATTCTAATTTTTAGGATATGCCATGATCATTAACTGCTTTATAATACAATGATGAAGTTTCACTTAAATGTGCTTAAGAAATTTCACCTGTCAAAACAACCCACACCCAGGTATTCAGTTGGCTTTTATTCAGTAAGTGCCTAAGGCACTGTCTCTTGGATTAAGAGAACTGAGAAGTAGAAAAATTAATAAACAAATAAAAATTCTCTAAAGAGGTTTTGGCAAAACAGACCATAACATTTCTTTCTTACTGGGACATGGGTAAGATCATATTTATCCTATAGATAATCACAAAGGAAATCCAGCCACAACACAGACTGTGGTTGACTTAGAACACATATAACAAGAGCTGAAAAGGAAAATCCGTTTGGTCTCCAGCTCCTGCTCTTTTCTCTTTTTGTCACTTGATTTATGGGCTGATACTTGCTTCCATTCCAATCTTTGAAATCCCTTATTTTAAGGAAGAATTAACGAGAATTTCTGCCCTGAGTGAATATAAACACAGGCACTTTAATCCTGCCACCAAAAAACCAAGGAACATATTTGAGAGACTCAGTTGAGTCTGAGGCAAGATGGGGAAGGCGTACTCACCACTCAAACCTTTATCCTTTCCCAGCTGCCTAGTTTCTTTTGTCTGCCTCTTAAATGTTGGTGCTCTGCAAGGTCTGGGTTCCCCACCTCCAAATTATTTTATCTGTGTCCATGACATCAGCTACCAATCTAGACTGTGATATTTGTGAAAAACAGATCGGCTGACCTGTTCACCACTGTATCTAAATGTGTAAGACAAAATTGTTAGTGGCTCTCTGTTGAATGTGTAGATGAATAAATCCATAAACCAATGGCCCTCAAATCTTCATCTTTCATCTGGTTCCAGACCCATAAATCTCAGTAAATACCTGATGGCTGTTCTATCCAGAGAGCCCGAGAGCCTAGACCCAACACATCCAAAGTGGCCTCCCCACCTGTCCTTGCTCTTCTGAATCCCCTATTTAAGCGAATTGCCCCTGTCCACCTACCTTTCTATGTCTTGGTGTCAGGCTGACTCCTCTTGTGACCCTTCAATCGGCAACCCCCCACTGTCTGTCTTTCCGTTTCTTCACCCTATGTCTGTTGTGACAGTGGCTCAGGGGCCTCCCACCCCTCACCAGCCTCCAAATCATTTGCACACCACCACTGGCCTTGGATTCCCCCCTGCCTCTTCCACCCTGCTGCCGGGGCTGTCTCCCCAAGGGCAGACCTGAGGACTCGCTCATGCCACTAACACCCACCGGTACCACCCTGTGCTGGGCATTGCTCAAGGCTGTGTGGTCACTACCTGCAGAGGTCACAGTTTAGGACCAGACACAGCTGAAAACATTGAAAATAAACCTTTAAAGAAAGGATGGACAGTAAAAGTGACTTGAAGGAAATAAGCAGGCAAGCAGTGAGAGGGTCTCACCGTGCGGAGGAGCCAGACCCGAGGGGCGAGTGTGCACCAGGGCGGGAGCGAAGCTGCCGCCAGGGAGATGGGACAGCCCTGCGTCCTGAGCACGGGCCACCCTCCTGAGCCCCCGCGTAGTCAGTGCTCACGACTCCAGCCAGTGCCTGCGCGGGACCTGACAGAGGCTCCTCCTCTGTCCCCTCTGCTCCTGCTGGGCCTCTGGGCACCTGAGCCACCCCTCAGCTGCCCCTCTTCCCGAGTGTCCTCCCAGTCTTCAGAACCCCACTTCATCACTGCTATCAGCCATCTTGTCTTCTCAGCAGGGACCGAGTGCACACAGCTCTAACCCACCGAGCTGTTTTTCCTCTGCCAGGCTGTGCCCTCCCAGCCAGCCGCCCCCACCTCAGTTCCCAACCTGGCACCTGGTGACCTGGACAAACCCATACGGAGCCCCCTTTCCCACCAGGATTCACACAAACACTTCCTTCTGCCTCTCCTCTCATGTCCAATTACAGGGCTTTGACTGGCACGGGGCCCGCTGGCATTGAGAACTATGAGCGTGAACCGTGCACTATTCCCTCCAAGTCCGAGTCCGGGACCAGGCCGGAGGAGACCCGCTGAGATGAGCTTCTGACCCCACAGGCATAGCTGTTTCCCTGACAAGGACAGTGGGGCAAGGGGTGCCCAGGTGCTGTCGTCTCGTTCCCAGTTTGACAGACTAAGGGAAAACAGAGTCCAAGGGCAGTGTTATTTAACTGCCATCAGGGACCAAAACCCCCATGTCTAGAGCCACCCTGAAACTAGGACTGCTTGCTATCCCCAAGACTCTGCAAAAATGACCCTCATCCTTCTCCCAGCTGAGTGGAAGTGTGTAACAGTCAGTGTCTCCCCCGCTGACATAACCCTCTCTGCAGTATTATCACAGCCCCTGGCTGGCTTACATTCTTAACTTGTTCCTGATGAAGGGTCTATGTAAACATCCCATGTACCTCTAAGCAGCTATGAAGCTGGTTCTGTTCCTTCCCCGATTATTGGGAAACCTACTGATACTGTTGGAAGATGGTAAGGAGACACAGGACCCCAGAGCTGACGGGGAGGCGATAGGCTGACATAATCCTACACAAGCCTGCACACACCCGTGCTCCAGCCTCAGTAACATACCAAATCCCAGAAATGACTTGCAGGGAAATTACACCAATCTTGTTCTCTTCTGCTGCAAAGGAAGAGAAGAGTGGAAAAGAAAATAAAAGGGCAAATTTAAGCAGCTTGGGATTCAGAAGTTATTCTCGTGAAAAGATCCCTCAGTCAGAAAGCTGATCAAACATTTCCTAAGGTCCTAAGGTTTACACATTGAATAAGGCCCCTCAGAAACGAGGACAACACACACACTTTTGCTAAGTTTTTTGCAGGTGAAGGGCCGGACAGCTCAATGATCTCTGAATTCTGAACTGCTGTTCAGGAGCAATTGCACAGGAGGCTGAAATGAGGAGCACAGTCTCATTTTATATAAAAAGGCTGAAAAGTTCCTTTCCTGAAGTCTCATTCAGCAGATTCTCAATTAGAGTGCAGTTTCAGTGCTGTGGCATCAGTCGTACTTGGTGGAGGGAGATGAGACATTCTGGGAGAGGGAGAAATGTAAAAAGCTAAATTCTTTCATGGGCAGTTAGGAAAAGCTGCTCCCTACCTCGATGATATCAGCAACAACTATGGAAAATACCATTATATAGGAACCAAATCTCATTTCATGGTGAAGAGGTGACTGAACATTGATCTACCTTTCCATAGGCAAGAGGAAAATGCCAGATTTGCAGGAGGCTGGTCACTTTGCAGGGCTGCATGGAGGCCAGCAGGCCCAGCGTGAGCACCCATAGCCAGCTCCGCACCCGAGGTGGGAAGGTAACACGCGGTGTCAGCACACCCAGGGCTGCAGTCCTCAGAGCTCATCTGGCTGCTGTGGGTGCAGGCTGCAATGCCCTGGTCTCCCATCGGGAGGATGCCTCTCCTATCTCTTCCCCTGAGGTGCCTGAGGCTCCCTCGCCAGCAAGGGCAGGCGGGACTGTACCTCCCACACTGCATAGGGACCCCTGGCCCCAGTCTCCTGCCATTCACCTTCTTGCAGGACGCCCAAAGACCCCCTTCTACAGCAAAGTCACCCTCACCACCTGGCTCTTCCCGGGGATTCCATTTCCCCTTGGGGAGCCCCACTGGCAGAAGCCTCCCTAGCCGGCCCTCTCCGCCCAGCTCGGTGGATTTCAGGTGTGCCCGGAAGTTGCGGTACATTACAGGACTCCTGCTCTACTGCTCTGCTGGTCACTAGCCGTGGTCAGCTGTATCTAACCAACTGCTGATATGCCTGGCTTCCATCCCTGCAGCGAAGGGGAAGACAGGGTGGTGGCTGATTACCGTGCTGGCCATGGAGGCCAGCACAACCCCTGGTTTTGTGTGTGACTGACGCTGTGCAGCCTTGAGATGGATCCTGACCGCTGGCCTTGGGAGCACAATGTGGATTCTTGTTAGCTCACCGATGCAGGGTGCGTCTCCTTCACGGTCTTTGTCTGGAAGATCTGAGAATGTGGGGTTTTAGAGGATGAATGGAACGTGCTTCTGCTGGCTCATTAAGGCCACATTCTAAATTTCTGGTCTGCATTTGTAATTACATATGACTACGTATTCTTCATTACTGGTGACTTTTTTTTTTTTTTTTTTGTGGGTACCGGGGGGTCGACCTCAGGACCTCACGCGCCAACAGGCACCCGTGCCGCTGAGCGATATCACCGGCCCCTTTTTCGTATGTGGGTTCCGGGAGCCGAACTCGGGCCCTCGCGCTTGCCGGGCAGGCGCTTAAGCCGCTGAGCCATCTCACTGGCCCTACTGGTGACTTTTGAGATAATTCTTATTTTAGACTAATTCCTTGTATTAAAAATGCAAATAATTCGGATACCTACTAAAAAGAATATAAGAATAATGAAAATACACACATATTCTGTTTGTGTGGTTAACCTTTATGACGCAGTGAAAAATTATCTGGTCACCTGCTTACAGTAAACATTAGAAGCAGACACACGGTGAACATTAAATGACTGAAGTTTTGATGTACTATGTCTAGAAAGTGGTGCCTGAGAATTTGAAAAACAAAAAATGATGTTTCCCACTAATCACAGAGAAGACGGAAGGGACTGAGACTCTGAGTGAAAGTGTGGACAGGACCACCGGTAACTGGACTGTGCACATGAGGCATCACCAGAAAGAAAACAGATTGCAATGCATGCTGATCAATGTATTTTAAATTTTTATAAGCACACAAACATAATAAAAACTTTGTTTCTTTCCTATACCAGCTTAGCACTTACCTTAATCAACATAACTTCTAGCATTTCCTTTTGACTCTGAAGTGTCGTAAACTAGCAGCTTACAGGTGAAGTCCAGTCTGCAAGTGCCGCCTGGTTGGCCTGCGCAGTATGTACACAGCGTCATCGTTACTTTGCATAGGGCACTTTGAGCGGGATGAGAGTGTGCAAACGCACCTCACTCCGAGACTTGCACTGCTGTGTGAGCACTCTGAGGCCCCGGCAGGCACAAGTATGTGTGAGCCCCACCAGGGATCTTGCTCCACTGTAATTCACTAGCATGGTAGGGAAAGTGTGGGTGGACAGTTGAGGGCTTTCATCTGAAAAAGCCCCACATAGCTCATGTTCCATGAGAATTAAGTTTAGAACCCTTAGCCATGTATTAAAGCCTCTCAAAATCTGGCTTCTAATACGCCTTTCCAACCTTTTCTTCCAGTGACCCGACTGCCTCTGCCGCTGCCCCTGCCTGCCCCCTCCATGGCAGCGTCCACATTGAATGTGCCTGTGTCCCCCAGAACGTGCTGCCTGGGTCGGGCCCCCGAAATGCTCCACCCAAACCAAACAAGAACAGAGGCACAAACCTATGGGAATAAAAACTTTACACAGTGAAACAGATTTGAAAATACTATCACATTCACTCTTGGAGAAGAAACGAGAGCATCTATACCCCCAGGCTTGGGATAGTCCTGCAGCGGGAACTTCCCAGCGGCAGCTTCAGTCACTGTCCCTGCTCCGACAAGGGACACTGCTCTGTGGTGGACGTTCTGCACAGAGATCGTGGCCGCTTTCCTCTCCCTCTGGTGTCAAGGCTGGGGTGTGCAGCCCGGCCCTTGGGGGCAGGCCAGCGCCCTCAGTGCAGGCCAGACCACTCCGGCCCGAGCTGCTCCCTTCAGCATGTTTACACCAGGGAGGTGGCTGGACCAAGACAGTCCTCTGGGAAGTGTCCCTGGGCAGTATTTTCATCAATAGCAGCATTTATTCAGTTGGGCAAAGTGACCTACGCCAGCTTCTTGGGAAGCTGAGGCAGGACGATTGCAAGCTGGAGGCCAACCTGGCCAACCTAGTGAGACTCTGCTTCAAACTAAGAAAATAAAAGGGGCTAGGGATGTAGCTCACTGGTACAATACTTTTGTGCTCAATCCTCAGTACTGCGCAAAAAGAAAACAAATTTAATTTACTCAGTATTATTACCTTCTTGGCCCCCTGCTCCCCTCATTCTTACTGCCCTGTGTGGGTGAGGACATTCTGATTCTACAAAAGGGGAAGTGTAGGCTCAGAGAGGTAAAGTGATACAGATGGTGGCCAAATTAGGATTAAAACAGAGGCATATTCAGTTCTCTATATAAATACATTGCATATATTTCATTTTAATCCATCACATGTAATATTTTTCACCAATTTCTACAGTTAAAATAAAAAATAAATAAAATTTATTCAAATAAAATTAAATTAATAAATTAAAAATTACAAAAAATTTTACTGACTCATATGTTTCCAAACATTGGCTATGTGACATCATGGGCTGACCTGGAGGTGGAAGCACCCCGAAGGCCACCTAGAGATGCACACTACTACAAAAACAGGGGTTTTAAAGTAAAGAATTCGCAGAACCCATGGCCCTGCTGGTGCTGGGCTGACCTTGGCCCTCCATGCGGGCAGAGCCAGTCCTCTCAACCCTCAGCCCACAGGCCTTCCCCTCCACCGCCGGGCCTGGCCGGCAAGCTCACTTGCCCGTCCCCCCTCGGCACTCACGCATTTGCCAGACCTGTGGTGGACAGAGTGCTCTGCCAGTGGACCCAGCTAAAATCAGCCTCTACTCAAGCAGAAACTTCGACCGAGGGAATTTGTTTCAAACGCACCATTAAAAATATAACTAAATAAGACAAAAGTTTGCACCATGCTAAAAGAGCAGTAAGTCCACAATAATTAGCATAGTATACTCTGTACTTTATGAATTCAGTCCTTTCAAATTAATCACGATGGTTTGCAATGTACTATAAATTTAGGATTATTTTTAAGTTGACTTCGTTTTGACCTAAAAGGATTTTTTATTTTTTAAAGTAACCTTATCATTTTCAGGTTCTAAATCAAAGTTTTCTATAAATTTGGAGAGTAACAACTGGTAATTTGCAAATGGATTTGTAATAGCCTAAGTTTTGCTACAAATCCTTATGCATGCTGGGGAAGAAATGAGGAAATGTATTCCCTGAATACATCAGAAACTGATTTCCTTAAATAAAACAGACACGAAACTGGATTGCCCGAGGGCCACCTGGCTGGCTGACGGATGTAAAACGGCAAAATCCTTAATGGCCCAGCACTCTGCGCCTCTCAGGTTTAATTCGCATGGTGCTGACTCTTCTGAGAGCGGTTCCTGCAGCTGAAGCTCCTGGGGACCGCGGCACCCAGCATCAAAGATGACCGGGGCCATGTGCTCATTTAAGACACTCAACACTGGTTTTGGTTCCCCAAGCACGGAAAGAAAATCACTGATGGCCTGAAGCAATACATCTAGGTATGTAGTTTTCCAAATATACAACGCAATTAATTCATATTTAAAACCACAAACTGCAAAGTGTGCTTATCTTTTTAGTCATCTGCACTGTGCAGTTCTTGTTCACTTACCAAGCAGTTACCAAGTGACCGATACTGTAATCTGCTTTGTGTATTGAATTACAGATTCAATGTGACACATTTCTGCAGAAACTGTAGCCACGTGACCTGTGTTTGCTGGCCCAGCACAAACACCAAGTGTGGCAGAGGTGGCAGCGCATTCTCGGTGAGGTACCACAGAATGAATTGGACTGCTCAGGCCGTGTCGTGTCCACACAATGGAGGAACACTTCTAAGACTTTAAAGTCATGTAATGCAATTCTGGGCTGGGTTTTTCTAGTTAAAAAGAAGCAGAATGGCAGTGATTGGAAGAGAAAGGGGCCAATATTTTACAACAGAAATCAGCATAACCTTTCAACTGCAGCACTGCCCTCCGACCCTGGAAGATTACGTGGGATTTCAATGACAACAGCTGGAAGAGAGCGCACGTGAACAGGGACCACAGATCTGAGGCCCACACAAAAGACGGCACAATCTCTGCCCAGATCAGCAGCTGATTAGAAATTGTTTCCTGGTCCTGGCTTAATAGCGTGTGATTATGGAAGTGGTGGGGGTTTCTTCCTCTCTCCTTTTTCTTTTCAAAAATTCTCCTAGTGAGAAACCACCGGTGGGCTCCTCGACACCTGACCTCCTCAGCCTTGGACCCTCTGGACTTCCGCATGCAACAGACCCATCTTTCCCAAGGGTGTTGCACCACCAAGACCGCTTTACACACCACTTCTCATACTCACATTTTCTTTAAGGTTTTGAAACTGAGTTCTAAAATAATCTCTACTGGACAACTTCATGACCAGTGTAATTACTTTTTGTTTAAGCATCAGTCACACACAGAGAGACAGACCAAGAGGCAGACAGGCAGACAGACAGAGACACAGTTTGAATGGGATCCACTGAAAGCAGGAACACAGCAAGAAAGAAAGGATGGGTTCCCAGCACTTGTGGGGTGAACAAACACAGAAGTGAACCAGCTATTCTGACCCATTCATTCTTGTTATTCTTTTTTTTTTTTTTTTTTTTTTTGTGGGTACCGGGGGGTCGACCTCAGGACCTCGTGCGCCAGCAGGCACCCGTGCCGCTGAGCGATATCACCGGCCCCTTTTTCGTATGTGGGTTCCGGGAGTCGAACTCGGGCCCTTGCACTTGCCGGGCAGGCGCTTAAGCCGCTGAGCCATCTCACCGGCCCCTCATTCTTGTTATTCTTTTTGAGATATAAAGGTAGATTCTGGCAACTACATAAACATTTAATGATTTCAACTTGCTCTTCAGTCAACATCATCAACTTTTGTTAAGGCTTCGAGGGTGCTGATTCAAGGAGCTATGAGAAAAGATGAGCAGCTACCTCCTTTCAGAGACAAGGTAACCTGGCTTAGCTTGTTGATATGGCTGCTGCGTGGCAAATGTGGTCATCTCCATCCACATGACCCTCAGTGAGCCTTCTTCCTGCTGCTGACATGCACATCCACAGATGTACATGCGCTTTCACTCGACACAGATCGCCACACTTACTGATGCTGAGCCCCAGCACACACAAGCAGAAGGGACACGGAATGAGGACATGGTGCCTCATTCGCATTGTTTTGGTTTCACCATGCACTTGGCCTTACCTTCCAATGCTCTGGGTTTTACTAATGACTACCCTTGTCTCTATACTGTTCAGCAACAACTTGGCTTTGGTCAAGGTGGCCTTTCCTTTATGCAAATGGAGCTGGGCAGACGCTGCCCTGGCTGAGTGTGCGAGGCTGGTGAAGGTGTCTTCTAAGCCAGACACGGTCGTCTGCCTGCACCTTCTGGAGCAACCCTAGACGTTGCTCCCAACAAGCCACGGGGCAGATTGTTTTTCGAAAGAGACCGAGTCCAAGTGCTGTTTCATAGTTCTATAAACAGAGTGCCGAGGAGTTCAACTCCCAGAGCAGCTCCATGGGTGTTGGCTTTGGTTTCACAGGCACTTCTGCCAAACTCCCAGACCTGCAGCTCCGGGGCTCAGGGTGTCCTCCAGCTCAGCGGGGAGGGCCCCCGCCAGGCCCGGGTCTCGCTGGCGACAGGTACACATGACAAATGCTCCCACAGGCTGACCTAATTTCCACTGCAGTGAGTGTTTTGCTGGGAACATTCCCTGGAAGTGTCGGCTTGCAGCTGAGATGTGAGCTGCCATGTCCGTGCAGGGCGTGAGAAACTGCTCTTCCAATGAGGCTCATTTCACCTCATCTCTCTAACTTCTCTGGAGTCAGTTTTTAATTTGTGTAAGTTATATACCTAATATGAAACATGCAATTATTAACATACTTTCATAGTTTTTAGTTGTTTGTGATAAGAAAAACCCAACACTCCAGGCAAAATATAAACCAGGGTGATCTTGCCCGTCTTGTCTCGTAAAGGGATCCTTTGCTAAAATGTTTGTTCATGCTATTATTCAGGAAATCTTATTTTCACAGTACTACTTACATTAAAAAAAGGTGGCAGGAAAGTCTTATAGACATTAGAGTCCTAAATACCCTAAGTCCCATTTCCCCATCTGTAAAGTAATAACAGTAGTTGCATCTTCCTTAGATGTTGGTTGTTAGGAATAAAGAATAGTATATTTAAAATGCTTACCAGGGCTGGTGAGATAGCTCAGTGGCATAAGTGCCTGCCTGGCAAGCGCAAGGTCCTGAGTTCGACCCCCAGTACCCACATAAAAAAAAAAAAAAACTGCTTACTAAAGAATCCAGAACAGAATGTGTTAAAAAAAAAGACATTATTATAGATAATAAACATGTTCCTTATGTCTTAAATCTTGAATCATATAGAGAATTTTAATGGAAAAAGCATTTAAAATGACCATGTTCTTTTGCAATGGAATGTTAAATAATGAAAGCATTCATGTAAGTCTTGGGTATATAAATCAAGGTGTTGCGTTTGAGTGAATTTTTGAGAAAAATAATTTTTTTTTCTTTAACAAGTAACACAAAACTTACTACTAAAAGCAAATCCATTGACATTTCTTAGACTTTCTAAAAAAAAAGTGAGATTAATAGTATGCAGTCTCTAAATTATTTTAAATAAACTGAGAGCAAACTGTAGTAATCTAATTCTTAAATACAAGACTGTGTATACATTTATTTCTAATATTTATAAAAATAATTACGTATAACCCTAAATAACTTAAATATAACACTCTTCCAAAGGGTTCAAAATGCTGATACCTAATGATCTACATGGGCCAGGCACCCCCTAGATGTGGGGATACAAATTTTGATCTTATGATTTGGAGATGATAACTGCTGATACTCTAAAACTGGATTTTAGGCCAAGTTTTCTTAAAGCAGGTCAAATTTTACAGAGAATGAAAATGACCATTTTACCTATTTGTGTATTTTGCAAGTTTCACTTTACTTTTTTAAAGCATTTGGTTTGCTGAAAATCCCTGCCAGCAGCTAAACATGTCATGTGGTCTGTTCTAGAAAACACATACTTATAGATCTAATTTTGTTTTGCATTATTTTTCAAATAATATCTATTTACATTTTTTATAAATGTGAAATACTGCTGATGGTTTAAAAGAGGATAGGAAGTAGGTAATTATTGGTGACATGAACTGAAGACATCCGGTTCTGAAAGGTCCCAAGCCTGCCCCGGGCCTGCTAGCAGCCCCGCCACCCTTGGCGCAGAAGGGCTGGCTCACAGGGCTCTCACCTGCTAGGAGCCGACCTTTGAGGCGGGGTAGCAGACGGGCTGTCAGTGAGTGGCTCTGGTCACTCACGCCCTTGGTGATGCAGGCCGCTCTTTGGTTTTAGGGCCTGGAACCCCCTGGCCCAGCCTCCGAATGCACCGAGTCCTTCTCTGTGTCAAGCAGAGCTGCTCCTGAGGCCTCGGGTCCCACAGGTCACAGGGCATCCTGGGCTGCACCGGTGAGCATCAGCCACAGCTCCCAGTGATAGCCAAAGCCGCCCACACACTGCTGAATGTGCCCAGGGTGTGCTGGTGGGAGATGCACCCTCCTCACAGGCCTCCTGAGGTGTGCAGCCCACAGTGCCTCGCCTGTCACTGGCTGTCTGCATTGCTCTGTAGTTACAGTGTAAACTCTCAGAAGCCAGGAGCTGACAGTGGTAACAATTCCTTGAGATGCCCCTTCCTCCTCAGCTCTCTGCCACCTCTAATGGAAGCATACATTTCACACTTTCTGGAAAGTCCTCGCCCCAGATATCATTCACTGGTCTGTACATTTTTGGGGGTGCGTTGGCCAAACCTCCAGCCTCTTTTGAGGTTGCTGAGAAGATCCAGTTATGTGATAATAAGCTCCTGGGAAATCACTCAGTGCCTCCTCTGTTCACAACTGCATCATGGTCCCTAAAAGTCCGAGGACTCCAAGAAAATTGAGTCACACAGAAAAATGGGAAATAAATTTGCAATCTGCTCTTTGCTATCAATGGCAGGATGCAGGCAAAAGGACAGGGTCACGATGACCCCAGTTCCTGTAGCCGAAACCATGCCAACACCACCCCACAAACAAACAAAGAAGCAAAGCCATAGGAGCCCATGACGTCCCTGACCAGGCCTCCAGCGAGTCCCTTGGTCTCAGCCACTTGCTCAGAAACAGGGCGGCTTATCCAGATTTTTCTTTTCTCCAATCATTCGGACACTTGAATGAATACCTGTCATTTTTCCAAAGGTAGGAGCCAAAGGCAGATACCCAGGGCCAGGCTGCACACAAGTTCTTCGGGGGAACACACCCTTGCTTCAATTTCTGTCCCCAACACCAGGAAGTCTGCAAAACCTCCAGGGGATGTGAGATGGTCACAGACGAGGCGGGAAGCCTGCGTGCATGCACGTGTCCTGCACATACACGTGTGTGTTCAACTTCCCTGACTCCCTAACAAGCACTCTCGTCAGATGGACACAGCCAGGGGCATCTGAAATATCTGTCACTGCGCAGGCATTTCTGAGTGACAGTGTCACCATCAGCACCAAGCCTGGAGGGACACGGTTTGTGACTAATCTGCACACCCAGCTCTCCTGAATGCCACCAGTGAAACCAACAGTACTTGTCTCTATTTTACAGCAAATCACTGAAAACGAGTCAGTAGGCTGGATGATAACCAAAGAGTTAGGAGAAGCTATGTGTGGCTTGTTGTTCTAAGGTGCTTTAACTATAAACCTAAATTTTTCTCTGCAGCCTAATTTATTCATTCAGCGAACATCTGTTGATGCCAATTTCTGAATGGAGTACAGTTGGCAGACTCGGAGCAAGTCTCAACATGCTTTATGTCCCCAAACCTGGGTGGCGAAACCTCAGCAGAGGCAGGTGTGGTGAGGAAGCCCCTTTGGTCACCATCGCCCCTGACACCCATGTCCTCAGAGCAGCACACTGCGGCAGTGTGGGGTCAGCAGACACCAACAGCTGCTCCGGAGACAAAGGCATAAGTGCAGTCAGGGTCATGGCGAGTGGCAGGGTGAGCCTGGGCGAGGGTGAGCCTGAGACAAGATCATTGCCGGATACAGGTATGAGGGGGACGCAGGGAGGGCCAGGGGTTTCAGGCGGTTCACACACATTCTGTGAGTGAGTGATGGTAGTCTTGAGCCATAACCGAGTGCACTTTTATTAGGGAGTATTTTCAGTTATTATTGTCATGTCAGATCTGGGTCCGACACAGCTGCCAGCTTTGTGCCCTGAAAGATCCGGACACTTCCTGCTGAGTCCTGCCTTGCCCAGGCACTGCGGCTGTGCCCCTCGGGTCCCTGAAGCCCAGGAGGGGCAGCCCCATGTGGGGACCATGGGACAAGGAGACCAGGGCTCTGTCAAGGGGTGTGGATTCTGAGTCCTAGCCAGGGCATGAGGGAAGGTGTCCTGGAGGAGTGGCGATAGCTGGCCCAGATCAACAGAGACCTGGGCGGAGGGGAGGAGAAGAAAGCAGGACAGTCTCTTGTTGGGGTGCCAACAGGAAGAAAGCAATGAGAGCTGCTACCACTGAGCACTCTCTCCGAGCCAGGCACTCACGGTGTGTGTGTGGTGTGTGAATTCCTGCAGGCCTCCTCCTGTGTGGTGGGGAGTATCAAAACTTCATTCTGCAGCCAGCAGGACCAAGGCCCAGCATCCAAGCCCCAAACCCAAGGTCACGCAGAGCAACCGCGGAGGTGGGATTTCACCTCATGCAGCCTAAGGGAGGAACTCCTGCTCTCAATGCCGCCACTTTGCAAACTACAGCAGAGGAAAGCAGCCCCAGAGTCTCTCAGAGAGGGCTTGGACGTGAGGAGATCATTACTGTGCTGCGAGGTTACTGTGAGAGGTGCAGCTCCCCACTGCAGGCCGAAGCCCGGGTTTATCTCCACCATGTGCAGGGCCTGTGGGCTGTCCTCTGCATGTCATCCCAATCATGGGGAAGGCTGCTTTGTCACATCAAGACCCCAATACCTGGGCCTCTCAGGAAAGGGAGCACCTGAGCACCCCTCTTCCCCTGCTGCACTTCCGCCCCGCCCTGGCCTGCCCACCCAGAGCCCGCCGGCAGCCACTCAGATGCCCAAGCTCCAAAATGCACAGCCTCACCGAGGAAGCACTGGGGAAGCCCTTGGGGGACGTATTTGTGTGTGTGTGTGTGTGTGTGTTGTGATGTTCATGTGCTTTTATTTTTGCTTTATGGTGCTGCTATCGGGCATCAAAATGCGACTCCGAGAAGCACAGAACTTACTGTAAGGAGCCTCTGCGTGAATCTGTCCCAGGTCAGTCCCTGGGGAGGTGGAGTGCTCAAGACAGAGTCCTGCTAAGAACGGCAGTGTGGACACTGGCCTTGCCCCTGGGCGAGGTGATGAGAGCACTGGGAACAAAGTGCTGTACCTGAGCACCCACCTGCGGCCCTCGAGCAGGCCTAAGGGCATCAGAGGAGCATGCCAAGCTGGGCACTCACGGCTCAGCCCCGCTCCACAGGGTCGGTGTGCGGGACACCCAGCTGCCAGGGAGCGGTCAGTCACCATCACCGCCCATGCGGTGAGAGACGTGAGGGAGTGGCGGCGTACAGCACTGAGGCCCAGCCTGCAGGCTGCAGGACACACAGCTCCTGTCCACCAAGTGCCAGAGGAGCCGGGCACATGTGGGACCCCCAGCCGCCCTCTCACCCCATCACTGCTAAGAGGATGGGACAGTCACAGGCAGATCCCAACACAGTATCTGGCAGGCTGCACACACAGCAGCCGCTCGGAGGCAGTTTCCCAATGCTGCTCCTGTGATTTCCAGGCACCTGAGATGCCAGCCAAGGCTCCGGAGGGCTCGCACCACTGGCGGAGGCGTCTTGCTTTATAGTCCTGAAATCCTATGTGCGGCAAGCTCAGAGTCCCCGGGCATCACCAGGGAGGGGCACAGAGGATGTGTGCTTGGGACACCAATGAGCACAGTGCCACAGTACAGACACTCTTAGCTCACCCTGTGGCAGCAGCACATCCTTTCTCTCCATTCAGTGCTTTTCTATAGGTGGGATCTTTGCCCACAGGTGACACTGGCACTGCCTGGATAGATTCTTGGTTGTTACAACTGTGTGCTTGAGGGCTCCCAGCATTCAGTGAGCAGGGGCTGCGGATGCAGCTAATGAATCCCCATGGTGCCCAGGACAGGGACCGGAAGAAAGATGCAGTCTGCACCCAATGAGCAGCACTGAGACCTGCTCTGAATCTTCACTCAGTTCCAGAGCAGCACAGACTCTGTTTTCAGAAGACAGTGATGCAATACTGACAGCAACACCTCTGGAGTCCCTTCCACCAAGACGGACTGTGGGCCTGCAGTCAGGATGCTGCCAACGTCCACCAGGAAACCTGTCTGCCAAGGGCCATGGAGCCCGAGAGGTGGCACCCAGAGCACACGGGGCGGGAACACTTCGCCTCAACGCACCTTGGCCGGTGACTCCAGCTGGGCCCTGCTTTGCAGAACATCTCTGTCGCTGTCCAGCTCCTGGGTATTCCGTGCCCTCAAAGCCAGCAGCTCTGAGAAGCTCGCACAGGCGGACCTTGAGCAGCCATGGCTTTTGCTTCCCATATGGCTCCGTAAAGGGGACCTTAGAGGAGAAGGAAACGTCCACCCCAGCGTCTGTCCTTCTGAACAGATGAGCACTGTGACCAAACCTTTACATACAAAAGCTTCTGTGTGAGAGTTCCTGTTTTCCTCTTTCACTGTTGAAAGAGAGGAAGAAGGAAAACCAGAGGAGGAGGAAGAGAGAGACAGCACAGGAGAAGGGGTGCGCATGGGCCCCACTGAAAGATGGTGGACACTGGCGCTGGCCAGGGTGCCCAGGGCACAGGGCCCGAGGGAGCGAGATCGCCATGGTCTCCTCACAGTGCTGACCAAGCCCTGCGTCAAGGTCGCTTGGTGTTGGGTCCATGTAAGGAGCGAGGTGCACAGTGTGTCTGAAGCTTTGTGAGAAAAAGGATAGGGAGAACAGAAAGCTAGGGTGCTGTCCAGAGCGCTCGTGGGGTGGCAGAGTTGGTCTCTCTCTTTTTTGTGGGTACCAGAGGTTGACCTCAGGACCTTGTGCGCCAGCAGGTGCCCATGCCACTGAGCGATATCACCGGCCCTTTTTTCGTATGTGGGTACCGGGAGTCGAACTCAGGACCTCGTGTTTGCTAGGCAGGCGCCTTTCCCACTGAGCTATCTCACCAGCCCCTGGTCTCTCTCTTCTGACGACTGCAGTGGAAGCGGCTTGCGCCCAGTTTCGCAGGTGTCCCATCTGGTGGACGCAGTTCCCACAGCACCTGTGGAAACGCTGGACTCCAGGGGCTTCTGGTCAGCCTCAGTGCTCCGTGATGCAGAGTAACCCAGCCTGCCTGACCATCGCCGCCTGGCCTCCTTCTTAGGGGAGCGGCAGTTAATAGTCACAGCAGCAGCCGCGCCGATGGGGATCAGCAACTAAAGACCGACTGCTGTAAAAAGAAAATCTGAGCATCAGGCTCGAACTTCCTTTGCTTCCTAACTGAGCAGCAAGACCAGAAGTTGAGTGACTGGCTCGAGGTCACCGTGTTCATAAAGGACGAGCCAGGAAGTGAAGCTAAATGGTCCCAAACCCATCTTCTTCCACAGGCACTGACCAGGCCATCGTGTCCACCTCCAGATGTGAGTTGTCACCATCACCACAGCTGTGATTACCCCACACTGTGCCACAGCTGCAACCTGCGCTCGGCCCGGGAAACAGTTCTGCGTCACGAACAGCCTCTGCTTAACACGTGAACCCAGGCTGCACGCTCTCGGGGGGGGAAGTCCCATCTCGCCCATGTGAAAAATCAGCCTTTGCTCCTTCCTCTGGTGAACAGTCAACGACACCTCAGCAATGCTGCTGATGTCCTATGGATTCTCTCCGAACATTTAATCCCCCAGCTCAAGCTAAAATGGCAAAGATGAACACCTGAACTCATTGTTGTGTTAAGAGACTGTCACTACCACCTGCTTTTCACCATTACCAGAAAGAATGTGACTTCTCGAGTCTCTGTTGTTTCCCAACATTCAAATAGAGAGCAGGGAGTCCTGGGGACCCGCAGGTTCTTCCGCTAGGCTTCTCTTTCCTCTGGCCAGGCCTGGAAGGGGATAATGACCTGTCAGGAAGGTGAATTCATTACCCCGAGATGACATCATCACGACCTGGCCGCTGTGTTCGTGGCGCCTCCATTCTCTGGGGAGCCGTTTACTGCTGACATAATAATAATAGTAACAACACTTTGCGTTTAGAGGGAAGACAACAGGGCCTGTATTTCCTGGCTCTTGACAAAAAATAGCTCCCAGCTCTACTTCAGACACATCGGTTATCATTATGAAAGGCTCAGGAAAATCTGGAGTCTGTAACGACGCCCGCGAATGGATCTGCCGAGGGTCTGTGCAGTCCCAGATGCACTGCAGCCGCCACAGTCGCCAGAGCACCTTCCCGAAACACCGCGCTGCGCGGGCTGGAAACATCACTCTGCAGCTGCTGTACTGCGCCACTCAGCCCACGTGGCCAGGCTTCTCCTCACGCGGTTTTAGAACACTCGCATGTCTGGTGTCGGGCTGTGGTGTCCGTTCGCGTGGGTTGCTCTAGCAAGATACCACAAACAGAGTGAGGGTGCACAGCAGAAATGTGTTTCTTGCAGCTCTGGAGCTGGGGTCCAAGGGGCAGCACACTGGGTGTCTCCGGAAGCCCGCTCTCCGCGGGGCTGGGTCCACACATGCTTCCTTGAACTCATCACCTCCCCAGAGGCCTTCCCGCTCACTGCCGTCCCCGCAGGGTCTAGGATCCCACAGACATCCAGGCGGCGGCAGGCACGGTTAGTGCAGAGTGCCCCAGCCTGGCCTCACCCCAGGCCCCCCACCGGGGCTTCTCTAACAACGCTGCTTTAATTTACCACGGGTAACCTGCTCTGCACCAGCCAACCCCGCACCTCCTGAACTCCTCCTGGATGAACAGCATGGGCTGGGGTGACCAAGGAAAGCAAGCAGTTAGAAAAGGACACCCCCAAAGGACACACTGGAGCACAGGAAGGCCCTCCTCGTCAGCGCTTCCACAGCCTGAGATGACAGGATGACACGTGGCCATGCACGGGCTGTGGGCCTCGCAGAGAACCCGGGCCCCTGGGCCACCGTGTGGGCCCCTGGTGGATGTGAGGGCAGCGGCCCTCGACAAGGACCCCCTGCCAGGGGTGCAAGGCAAGCCCGGTTTGCAGGTCCCCATGATCCATGCTGGTGAGCGTCAGAGAGGAGTGGGGAAGCTGAAAAGTCTTCCAGAAATGACAGTGGGGCATGCGACATTCCTCGCCAAGTTGCACAGCTCCTACCCATGAGCTGAGGGTGACAGGAAATGCTGAGAGGGGTGGGCAGAGAGCCACAGTGGTGAGAGCAGCCACAGGGCTGGCTGCGAGTCCCTAAGAGTGACCGGGAGAGGAGTCCCTCGCAGGCAGGCGGCCAGGCTGCCAGACTGCGTCTGAACACCAGCCTTGGTCTGGCCACCTAAGCCTCGCGGCTACCATCTGTTAGCCAGAACCGCACCGTCCACATAGGGGTCAAACACAGGGCCCTAAGGACACAGGGCTTTCTTCTTCCCTCACCCAGAGGAGCAGCAGTTCCCGCAGGTTTGACCAAAGACGTGCGGAAGGAGCCCGCGTCCTTGCCGTTCACCAGCTGAGAAGATGGCCCGAGCTCGTGGATGACGCTCCTAACAGGCCTCGTGGACAACAGGCCTCGTGGTCCACCATTCACAGCGACCACAGCTTCGTCGTCCCCAGTGTGTGGCCTGCAACCTCTCGGATCTGCTCCTCAGCTGTGGGCTGGTACAGGGAGCCCGAGGCCTCTGTGTTGTGGGGGCTCCTGGTCCTCCTGGCCTGACGCCCTGGGGCCATGGGAAGACACTGCCCGCCCATGGCTCCCCATTCCCTACTCAGAGGCTCCTGGACTCCGGCCTCCTTCTGCTCTGTGGCTTCTTGGGTCTCCTCTTCCCTTCTGGCTCTCTCGCTTACTGTCTCTTTTCTTCTCTACAGCATCTCCATTTCCCTTTTATTGTTTTAATTTTTGTTGACAAATGATTGTGTACTTTTATAGGGTATGACATGTACACATTGTGTAATCACCCAGTCAGTGTAATAGCGCATCCACTGCTTTAAACATTTCCTCATGGTGAGAGCAACCAAAAAGCTCTCTTCTAGCTACTTCAGTACACAACCTTTTCCTGCAGTGCTGGTGATCAAACTCAGGGACACTCTACAGTGAGCTACACTGCAGTCCTTTTCATTTTTTATTTGATACAGGGTCTTGCTAACTTGCCCAGACTGGTCGTGAGCTTGGGATCCTCCTGTCTCAGCCTCCGGAGTAGCTGGGATTACCACACAGTGGAGCACCAGAACGTATCCTTGCACCTAACAGTCACACACCTCGCTTTCCCCCCAACTTCTGCTGCAGGGCCACTGCGCCTCATTCTCCCTAGGCCCCCGCATTACCAGTCACAGCATCCCCGCCTGCTCTCCTTCCCAACGCTCTGTACTTCACATTACACTACTGCTGAGTCCAGTGGTAATTTTGGTGAAGGACCAGCAGGTGTCAAACGTGAAAAGCAAACAGAATCAACTTGATTCAGTTTGGGTAAGAACACCAGTTTACAGCGGACATCTGTGACAACACGAGGAGCGGTGAGGTGGTGTGGGGCGAAGTAGACACCTGGGACTCAGGGGCAGCCTCCTTCCCTCTCTGCTTCCTCCCTCGGCGTAGAAGAAGTGCAGGCAGCACCTTTCGCTCTCTCTCATCACTTCTTCCTTGCAGATCTGGGAGTCTCTTGGAGGGTTTGTGTGTATTACAAACAAAATTTCTTAGAACGCTGAACCTTTACTTCTTCAGTCCTTCTATCTGTGATCAGATCTAGATCGAAGGGCAGGACTCGGAGAGACAGCTCTGGCTTCCCTACCCTAACTGCACCTCCCGGCCCCCAGGGACACTCCACGAAGTCCCACGGTCCCACACAGACTCTGGTCAACCCTGCTGGAAAAGGAGCCCTGCTCTGAAGGCAGTCTCCTTCCTGTTCTCTCAAATCTGTGGACAGGCACTACTTACTCAAAGCAGAGGCTGACTAGAGGCCATGTGGCCTCCTGAGCTCACCTGACCTTGTGTGAACATACCCCAAGCAGCCAGCCCCCTGCAGGAGCCCCACTGTGCCTTCTCTGCCCTTCTCTCCCACGGGGCCTGAGACCACACAGAGGTCCTGCTTCTGCCACACTTAAGTCCTGCAGGTGCAGTCCGTGCCATTGAGCGTCAAGGCCCAAGTCTCCCCATAGCCTTGTGGTCTCCAAGTAGGACCTGAGCCAGGAGCTCTCGTATTCCGAAACCTTGTAGAAACCCAAGCTTCTCAGGAGACTCGGGGGCCCTTGATCCAGACCGCCACGGGCTCCCACGGGCTCCGGCAGCTGCTGCAGCCAGAGTGCCTCAGCCCAGTCCTCCCCCAAGTTCCTCTCACCCTGCTCTCCACCTGCTTCTTCCAGCAACACCAGCTGCCCGTCGCCTGCCGGGGTGCTGAGCCCTTGCCTCTTCGGGTCTCCTTCAAATGCCAGCATCTCAGCACCGAGTGGCGCCCATGTTCCTTCAAACTCAAGCCAGCGGCTCCTCCTTCCTCGGTCTTTCTCTGCAGCACTCACTGCCCTTCCACACCCTGTGCTCCTTTGATGTCGCCTCAGTCCCTGTCTCCATCAGCAGATCATAAACTCCTGGATCCTGGAAACCCAGAAAGCCATCTGGGGCAATGTAGGCATCCAAGAAATGTCTGCTGAGAGCTGAAGGAAGCTTCGAGTCATTCCGTTCACCAGTTAGGAGCCATCTGGCTTGCACGAGGGTTTAATCTGTCTGAAACTCAGTTTCCTCATCAATAAAACGGGATTAAAAAAGATAAAAAAGTGGACAGTGCGCAGCTCATTCAATGGTTCAATTAATAGTAGCAATCGTGACCATCAGAACAGCACCACGAACAGAAAAAGATCATTTCAGTATCATTAAAACCTAACGGGGAGTAATGATCTGAACCTTTAAAAGCATCTTTATAGTTCAGAGAACCGCAGCAGGGGTGTGAAAGATGCATTCCCCTTTTTAAGAACAGGTTATTGGAAGAGGAATAATCTTCCCACACTGAAATCATTTTCCCAAAAGGCAGCATTTTGATGCATTAAGAACAAAAGAATTATAAACACACTATTTAATTACCCTTTGAAAATAAAATACATATTGAATAGAAAACACATTGAAAACTTAGGTTTGTTTGTGGATGTTTTTTCCAAAATATTGTAATAAAATGTTTGGGAACATCTAATAAAACTAATATGCAGCTGAATTTTCCTGCTCCAAAACTAATTTGTGCTGATTACAAGATAGGTCACAAGGTCTGTGTGCTTTATTTTTGATGCATTCATTATAATTGTTACTATGGGTGAAGACTAAACACAAAAAATAAAACATCCTGTTGAGGAATGGCTTACCCAACGCGTACCACATGTTTTCTCTTCTGTCCTTGGTCTAAGGGGGATTTCCATAAAAACAGGATTCTTAGAAGCTAAGCTGCGTCCCTCACTGCTGCGCATTCCTGCTTAGTCACTGTCCTGGGACCTCCCTGCTGCCTCTGAAGAACAGATGCCAGGAGGTCGACTCCCATGGTAACTAGCTAAGGCTTCGGGGTCTGCAGAACAAAGCACTTTCACACTGCTGTTCCTAACGCAGAACATCACTATAACCAGCTTGCAATCTATGAATGCTGCCATGTCCCACATGGCTGTGACCAAGGACCAAGCCCTCTCCAGACACCTGTCCACAGCACCAGGGTGGGGTGAGGACATGGGGCCCAGACTACACTTCCCTGTGGAAAAGGAACGAGGTCGGAGGGAAACTCCACCCTGCGCGCGGGAGACCGCAGCTGTCCAAACACATCCCTCCCTGCTGCCAGCTTCTCGTCCTTCCGTCATGAGCAACAGTAACGGCATAAGTGTAAAGCCCTTCTTCAGAGGAGTGAGACTCTAGGCGAAGGTCACGGGGTCAGCAGCACATTAAGTGCTGCCCACAGCACTGAGGAAACGCACTGCTGTCTGCATTTGTAGTGGTAAAGCCTATCTCACCCTTCACCACCCCGGAAAGCCCCGGGTTCTTCCCGCTCTTGGAGAAACTGTTTGCAGACGAGAGTCTGAGCTCTGGCGCTCCTGCTTGGAGGTGATCGATCACATCATCACGCTGTCTCTCTCGGAAGGCCCTGCCTTCTAAACCGCGCTTTTCTTTAAACAACAGGGGGCATCAGCCACTCTTCAAGGCTTCCTCAAGCCACTGGGAGGACACTGTGGAGGTGATGTGTTCATTACCCGAAAGGCAAACACCTCTGCACAGCATAACACCATGGCAGATACCGGGGTGCCCTGCCCACAGCAGCCTCCGCAGCACTCCGGTCTCCATCTGTGAGGGCCACACTGCCCGTTTACTTTGGGAAGGACATGGATCTAGTCCTTAAGCAAACACCAGCTCTTACAAACGTCAGAGCCAACCGCTGGAGGCTCCATCAAAAGTCTGCCTGTAGGAAATCATGTGAGACCGCCTACTGCTCTACAGTTTCTAAATTTCATGACATAAGTTTCTCCAGCTCCAGGTCCTGATAGACCTAGAACCAAGTTGCCTTCAAGGACCCCTCGGGATCATTTTCATCGAGTGCACACTGGTGTTTTGGTCTTAGCGTTTGGTTGCCGAGCCCTAGGAGAATCTCTCTCACCAAAGCTTCTCTGCATCTCCTTCCGCAGCACGGCTGCTCCTTGGAACTTCAGTGTTCGTCAGAACTAAGTGTCAGGGACAGCTTTCTTCCCGTGAGATACTGGCATTGTTTTCTCATGGCTCATGAGAACCACATAATTCATCATAGATGTTTCTCTTTTTCTTTTGGCTGCCAGGAAATTGAGAACCAAACTTCTATCTGCAGTGTTACTAAACACAGAGAACCATGTGGTTGAATCTTTGTTCAATTTTTTCTCTAATTTTACCTTTTCTACTTTAATTTACAAATTTCCCAATACTCACTTTTTACCTGCTGATTTTTTCTATCTTGCTGTACATATTCTTAAAGGCCATTGATCCTTATAAAAAATGGAAGTTTTTACACATATATATTTGTCTATATACGTATGTACAAACATCTGTAGGTACAGTTGGTAACTAGAAAGAGTACAATTTCAGTAGTATATTTTCATGAGAAATAACCCTTACATGTAATAGAAGTTAAACTGATCGTAGTGAGCGATTCATCATAGAGAATTATTTTAATGAGTTCAATAAATCTCCTTGGGCTGTCTACAAACATAAAGAAATAGCTGTTTTTAATGGCACTTTCTAAAATATTATTTTGCCTAATGCAGTATTCAGAATTCTTGGAATCGAATGTCTAAGCAGCCTAGTTCTTAAAAATTTCAGACAGGTGTCAATCTTTTAAGATTCAATGTGCTTAATGCTCCCACCCCAGTGAAGTAGGTACAGGTCCATTTGAAGATCATGTAACTAAAAAATCTACAGGAATCTCCATGAGACAACACACAGGAAAGTGTTTAGTAGAACAGCAGCGTATAATGCAGTATAAAGGTTAGTATTACTGCTTCTGCCCATGTATAAGATATAATAATCCAGATGAACTGTATTTGTGACAATAACTATGGGAAGAAAGTGAATATGGCAAAGATAAAAAAGTGTTTCTTGCTGCTGTGGTTCCCAGAGCTGGGGATGGAGCCCAGGGCCTTGCGTATGCTGGGCCAGCGCTCGACTACTGAGCTGCGTCCCGGCACCCCTCAAATAGTAAAAATGTTCTCATAGTCGATTTGTTTGTCAAGAGGACCAGGTCCACTCATGGAACTGGATCTTCTGCTGGTCCCAGAGACCCTTACTGGACTCTACGAAGTGAGAATACACTCAGGAACCCTCAGGTATCGAAAACTCTTTGATCTCCAAGTCCAGAACGCAGCAGTTGATTTTAAGAGTCTTTGCATGAAACCAGTTAAGGCCCAAGAGATGAGGAATCTTCTCTGAGGAGGCACAGGCTTGCTTGCGCCTGTCTTTCTGGCTACTAAATACAGCTGAGCCGTTCACTAATAATCCAGGAAGCACAGAACGAAGACATAACCACCACAAGGAGGTTAAAAACACAGCACTGCAGCACGAGCATGGCTTCTAAGTGCAGGGCGTGTACCCCTGTTCTGCTGTTTAAACGCCGAGTCGCTGTACAAACAAGTCTATCTCGAGGAAACAGACTGAGGGATTTTCCATTTGGATGGACTGAGATTTCACCAAGCGCTTCAAACTCGCGGGAGCCGGTGTTGCCGGACACTTCCCACAAATTCCTTATCTACAGTTCTTCCCAGGAAGGTTGCCCTTTAACAAAAATGCTTTTCCTAAAGGTTGGGCTTTAAGTGAAAGCTTTTCTTATACAGACACCAAGGTTAAATTAAGAAGAAAAATAAGTCGTGGCCTCAATTAGGGAATATCAGTTAAAATCTTCTTCTCCAAAATTGAAGGTAGATCTAGGTCAAGATTTCAAACATCTGAATCTTTTCAGAGTTCAGAGGGAAGTTCAAAAGATCAGAGAACGCAAAGCACAAACCAGTGAAAAGACGAGATGCAAAACTGCCATAATGGTGGTTGGTGCTGATGCGACTGGAAGTCTCCTTAAAACAGGGATGGCAAACCTGTGAGAGACTGACCAGTTGCCCACACTGCAGCCACACCCACTTATTCATCGCAAAGTGCCAATGCTGCCCCTGTGTGCACTGATATCCAGAGCATGGCTGCTGGGGCGATGCTGGGGTGACTTGGTTCATGTGCTGACCAAGAGGGCTCTGTGTGCCCACTGTGGCTCGAGTGCCATAGGTCTGCCACCACTGCCTTAGAGCCTGCACTGCTGGGATTCAGCAGGGGTACTCCAGTTCTTGGTCTGCCACTAGTGAAGACCACGTCCTCTAGGCTCTCTGTGGCTGCCAGACCTCCAAACATGTGGTGAGCGCGCAAAGGAGCCCTGTCGTGCTATGATGTTAGACAGGCATGGAAGTACGGCTTCACTTGCTTTGGGCTCAAACATCTCCAAACACCTGCTCTCCAAGCACAGGTGAGCAGTCTTAGAGTGGTTTCTATTGATAAGGAAATAAACAGGATCGTATTTTCAAATTTACATGATCACTCTGAACAGGGAGTGTGCTGTAAGTCATCACCACTAAAGCAACATACAGTTTATGTAAGATGAGGCACCGCAATGTTTTCTAGGAGTAGCTTCCAGTTTTTGAGTATAGTTTTGTGCTAAGAACTGTGCCTGGCACCTTTTCTGCACGATCCCATTTACAAATCTTGATATTTGGCAGCTACTGTTATTATCCCCAACTGACAGAAAAGTAAGCCGAGGCTCTGAAAGAAACAGTTACTTGCTTGAGATCATAGCTGGTTAATGGCAGAGCCAGGCACAGAAGCAGTTTTTTTGGGTTCCTAGTTCAATGCTTTTCCTTTTATTTTTTCCTTTTTTATTTCTAGCACTGGGGGTGGAACCCAGTGCCTTCAAACTATATCCCCCACCTTTATCTTTTATTTTGAGATAGGGTCTTGCTGAGCCACTAAATTGCCCAGGTTGGGCTCCAACTTGCAATCCTCCTGCCTCTGCCTCCCAGCGTGCCAGGATTACAGCATGTGCCACCACACCCAGCTTCAATGTCTTTCCTACCAACGTGGTGCTGGCAGAGTGACAGGCCGGGGTTAAGCTTCAAGCTTCAACGACAGTGAGTCTAGGGCCTGACTTACACTTCAGGGAGTATCCAACAGTGAAGCCAAAACAGCGACACTCTACCTGCAGGCTCGAACCTCCTGGCTCACCCTCCTTCTACCCGCACTGCGGCACTGGCTGTTGTCCATGCTCCCCTCAGACTTCTGGACCCCACTCTGCCCCGTGGTGCTATTTTATTGATCTGGAACCTGTTTCTCTCCCTGCCCTCCTCCACCACCCCCTCTGCTGTTCACAGTTCAATTTCCTAATCCCTGCCCTGGAGTGCAAATTAAAGCCTTCGTTCCTGACTGGCTCTGGGACCCTGCCCGCCCAGGCCTCCGTCTAGTCTCACAGTACTAAGCACCCTGGCTGGGCTCAGTGTTAGCCACACCCTGGCCCACCAGCTACAGTGCAAAGACACCCCACATCTCTGCACCACCTTGTCTGAACCTGCGTGGGAACACAGTAAGCATGCAATCAGTGCTTCACCTGGAGTTAAAAGAGGAAACTTAGTACTACCACTGCAACATTTGTATCAAAGAAAGGATATTCCCGGGGGCCTGGAGTGCTTCTGCTCATCCTCTTTTTGAAAGGATTTTGCAGCAGCCTATCACCATTCCAAGGAAGGTAATGGGGTTGTTTTTCTGTTTAGGAACCAGTGGTTTAAGTAATGTACGTTATGGATCAGTGGTTTGCAATGATGGGCTGATCGAAAGACAATCGTACTCAGTGCTGCTAAGGTTAATGGTGCTGCCTGTTATAGAGGAAATGCAGAAGTAAGAGGGGGAAGAAACCAATGGAAACATGGACACACACCTCTAATGGCACGCGGAGCAGAGCCCACTTAAATGAACGCTGACTAATGAAAACACCTCCAAAAAGAGAGTGATTTTAGAGAAACCTTTTATCTACAGGCCCTGTATTTACAGAGTAAACCTTTTAAATAAATACAGGGTTAAAAAAAATTAAACTGGTAATTGTCGTGATTCATTGTGGTTCATATAACTTTCTTCAGGCCAATGAAACAAATGAACCATTTAACCAAAGGCGGCTCTTCTGCGGGCTAACTCTCCACGCACATCAGAGTGGAGCCTCCTCCAGGAGCACAGGGCGAGCTGCGCCCTGGGGAGGCCGAGGGTCTCACCCGGTGTGCCCGACCTCCACCTCCACCTGCATAATCGATGGAAGCCTTCCGAGACCCGCGGGAGAGGAATTCGACACAACCAGAAAAATGCACCAAAAGGCCAGCAAATCATAGCCCTCCCAGCACATTTTTGATCTTATCTCTCTATGAAATTTATTATTGCTTCTTTTTTAAGGGAGCATGGACATCTGAAGGCACAGTATATGGTGGGCAGGGATTAGGATGAGGGGCAGAAACAGAGGATCAAAATCAGAGATAAGAGCTGGACTTGAAATGGGATCAAACCTTCTTTCTACAATCTTAGAAGTGACTTGTCAGGGATCTAAATTTTATGTTTACCAGACCTTTCTGGCCAGAACCTAAGAAAGCAGATACTAACATTTTCTTTTAAGACTACCAAATGCAAATGAGAACTGCTGGAGATGACTGTATCTCTCAGAACCTCAGCAGCTAATGAGATAGACGTCGCTACACCAAAACAACACAGACACCATGTGGGCCTGTTTGTCTCCGAGCTGATGGAGCCCAAAGGAAAAGTTTAAGCTGTTGAAAACTGGATCTATATGCCAGGGCAAACAGACTCATTACAAACCCACCATGCATAGCAAGAGGAGGCATGTGCCGCTCGCTGAAGGTTAGACGGGGCGAGGGGCTCCACAGAGGATGCGGCTGGAAACCACATGAATGCGACAGCACAGCGTGTGACCACACTGCACCAGACAGCAGGGTCCCCCATGGGCAGACGGAGTCCTCGGCTCTGCGCCACGGCAGGGACCTATGAACACTGTTGCGGACGGGCAGGCTCTGTGCTGAGGAAAACACAGTGAAGGGTAAAGAAAACTGTCCCTCCTTTGAGGAATTCCAGTCCACCTACCACCAGCCTCTGCAGAAACGATTCAGAGAAGCACACGATTACATGTACCATTAAAACTGTGATCGTGGGACTCAAACTTCTGAATGATTCTCCAGTACAACTTGTTGGCGAATTTGGAGAATAATTTCAGTAGCCTCTCCAGCATCTTTCTGACTTTGGTTCGTGTGTATTTTTTGGAGAAGCAGTAGTGTAAGAAGGGCAGAGTGATCACGCAGCAGGAGGGACGCAGGGCACGCAAAGGCGCGTTGAGGGTCTTGGCTCTGAGGCAGATACCTGACACATATGGCTGTACTTCTCAGGGCGTCCTTGGTCCTGTGACTGACGCTTGAAGCAGTCTCTGGCACACAGCAGATATTTAATAAATAAGTAAATCTTGGTTGGGTTGAAAGTGATATGTGAAGATTCAGTGCGCAGATTTTTATGGCAACTGGAGGAGAGGACAGTGCAGTAACAAGACACAGAGAGCATGCGCTCCCCAAAGGGAGCCTCACACGGAGCTATGCGCAGCCTGGGGGAGCCCTGCCCTGCCTCCTCCTCCTCTCTTGCGCTTGAATTCTGTCACAACCTAAACTCCACAGCCAGCCTCTGCCAAGCCTCGTTTAGCAGGCGGGTACCCGAGCTAGTGACGTCACTGGTGCCATTCAAAGCCTTTTCTTCAATATTTACACAATGAAAGGCCATTTCGGTCTGAGCTTTGAGCACATTAGATTTTGACAGCTTAGAAATGTCATTCTCAAAGCAAGGACTTTTCACACGCATTCTAACTGTTCTATAAATGCAAATGCAAATATCCTTGACCAGAGAACCTTGAGCATCATGCTGTAAGGATGTTAGTGAGATTACGTGAAGTTCTTTTTAACTGTATTAGTTTCTATCCAACATCCACTGAATCAAATTAGAGTAAAGTGGCGAAGCCTAGGTTTGAAAGGTGGATGCCAAAGAAGTCACATTCTAATTTCATTTCCGCCTCTCATCCGTGGATGTCTTCTAGCTGTCAGCCGCAGTCCATGGGCTCTGCTCCCCAGGAAGTGCTCAGCGCCTGGCCGTGCAAGACAAGCAGACGAGGCCAGTGCAGGGGGACTGTGGAGAACTGGGGCCTTGCTGCCCAGGCCCTGCCCAGCGTGTTCCTCCCACTGCCCAGGCCTGGCTTCCCCCTTGCTCATCAGGAATGCACCCCATGTTTACTGTTCTACCAAGTGCCCGACTCCACTGATTTGGAAAATACCTTGATGGTGCATTTATAATTTTTTTTTTTTTTTTGCATTTATAATTAAGAAAGGAGATTTCCAGAAATGCAAATTTACAAAACTCAAGAAAAAGAGAGATGGTGAAACTCGTCTGCATTTAAATTCAGCAAGAGCCGGGAGCAGCTCAGAGAAGACGGGAGAGAGAGGAAGGACAGCGCTCTCTTGGCAGCAGGGCCCATGCTTACATCACCGAGAAGGTGGCTGTGTGTTCCCAGACATGACCCACATGCTCCTGCCCAGCCGTCCCTGAAGGCAGCCACACACACAACTCCATGTGCACACTGCGGAAGCACAGGAGGGGCGCAGGGCGGGGAGACAGCGTGGTGTCAAGGGACAGGACCTGAGGCCCATACCTCCAGGGCAGGAACAGGTACGAGGTGAAGCACACAGGTCCTGGATGGGCTTCGCGGCTGATGCCGAGGGACAGGAAGTCCTATGTCACACCTGGGAGCACAGGTACACCTGGCGGTGTAGATCAGGTGCCTAAAGCGCTCTTCTGCCAACACCAGTGACTCCACTCCCCTGGCCATACCTTCCTCCACGGCTTGCCTGCCCGGCTGCACACCTATCACTGCCAAGCCTCAGGTAAATGCTGCCTGTGCATCTGTCCCCTCATGAAGGCGGACATGTGATGGGCTTGGGGCCTGCCTCTCCTTGTGTTCGTGTATCCACCCAGCCCAGAGAGCAGCATGTGTGCTAATAAATGCATATGATGGGGATGGGCTGGGAGGAGGACAAACCTAGACTTCTCCACCCATTCCCTTCAGAGACCTTAAACTCCTGGGGCTGACACTCACCCTCCATCCACTCCTCCCTCGCCTACTCCATTCACCCCAAAACCACCTGCTGAGTGCAGGCCACCGTCTGGACTAGACAAATACTAGCTTCTGCTCAAGGAGTGTACGGTCTGGAATAGTGAGACACTGGAACACCCAAAGAAAACACTGGAACTCCTTTTTATATTTCTTTTGCGTCTTCTAAAAAAAATGAAGAATTAATTCTGGACTAGGGTGGAGCTCAGCAGTGGCGCTCCTGCCCAGCTCACGTGACCGATGGGTTCCATCCCCGGCACCATAACAAACATCCTAAAAACAAGCTCTTCCTAATGCCATCTCCTCCCCTTTGGAGCTGTGTCAGGTAGTCACATGTCACCCCATGGCCTGTCACAGTACTGAGGGGAGGGTGGAATTCTGCACACCTCATACTGGTCTCACTGTCGGCATATTGTGATGTATTTCCATTTCCACTTGCTGGTGTTTGGTTAAAAGAACTGAGAGACTGTCCAGTGTTAGCTAATTAACTATCACTACTACCGCCTCCAATTATACACCCCAACTATATATTATTATGTATTGTAGTACATACATATTATGACATTATTAAATGACATTATTATATGACCATGATTACATGTCATCATATGCCCTTGCTATTCCTCGACATGACATTTTCAGTTTGCTGGGTTGGGGAATAAAACACAGAAAGTACACTGAAAATCACACTTTGATGACTATAGCAAACCAACCCTCCCACAGCGCCTTTGCTGCCACCTCCGCCCTTCCCCCAGCTTCCCACGGAGGACCCTGCTCACCTGCTGCTGGCCCTGCCGGGCTCGCGCCCTGGGCTTGTTTACTCCTCCTCTCCCTGGAACCTCCATGGCACGTGAGGTGACACATGATCTTGGGGTCTCCTACAAGCATCCCTGACTACAGTTGGCTTCCTCGCCTTGCCATGCACGTGGGTCCTCACAGAGTGCCTGCCCCTGGCTCCAGCACTCCGCACCCGCGTGTGGTGAGGGTGCTGCACTGCCAGCGTCTTGCATTCTGGAGTCAGCCCTTGGTCCCTTACATGGAGACGCCCCACTCAAGCTGCCTTCCACGAGGGGCTCACGACTAGTCCCGCTCAGATAGAGCCGAGTCCCACGGTGCCTGGAAAGAACGCAGGCCAGGGCCCTCTGCGGCGAGGCCTCCTCTGCCCTGCCAGCCGCTGTGCTCTGCCTTCCGGTCTCCAGGCGACCTAGGGTCTGCAGCCCTGATCTGGAGCAGCAGCTTCTGACCTCTTAGCACCGAGGACTCCGGTGACGATTTCCTCTCATGGAGCCTGCCTCTCAAAGTATTGAAGTTGCCACCTTTATCGAGTAACTGATAACTCATCTCTTCCCACGTTTACCAGATGAATCCAACTTTCACACCTGGAGTCGATGCCAGTGCGAGAGCCCGTGAGCCTGCAAGCATACACCCCAGTGCTCCCACCTGTGCCACTCTCTATAGGGCAGGAAACACATCATTTCTTTTCAGATGCTTTTCCTTTGGCTCCTTCAAGGACCATGGCCGGTAGCTCCAGGTCAGCCCTGTACCCGGGTTGCCTTGTGAGCACCCGGGGGTGCTTGTCTGCAAGCCTCGAGACTGAAGGGCCGCACGCCAGCCTGTGCGGCCACCCCGAGGCGCAACGGTGCTTGGCCAACAGCTGCCCCGCGACCCCCTCCCATCCATCCTCAAGGGCCACACTTCCAGTTCAAAGCACAGTGCTGCATGAGATTGAAGAGCTCGATTCCGGTGGCATTCACAACTTTACAAGATAAACCTCCCCAGGAGTTAACATGGTCTTGTGTGTGGGACATGCTAGGAGTCAGATATCCTAACGAACTTTGCTTTCCTCTCTTGAAATGGAGAATTAACCAATTCTTTTAAATAATTCAGTAATCTAAAATGAAAGGGATAAGGTGAAAATTTCTATTGTATTGCACAAAAAGTGGGGGATGGGGAGAAACACTGTATGTTTTCAATAAAATGACATTCCCACATCTTCTGCACCTGAAACACTTTCAAACTGTCTAATGCCATCCAACACATGGGATGCATCTGGTATAAATTCCACACACACACATCTCCACCTCCACCTCTTACAGGAAAAGAACACGAAAATTTGGTCCACTGCTTAAAAATATACACTCGTGAATCACAGACTCATAACAGTTGAGACTGCACAAAAAGAGGAGTGTTCATTAAAAGTAAGGGTGTATTTTTTCCATAAAAATATTACATCACCAAAAAACTGTGAAACAAGAAAAATACATCTGAGAGTACATCGTTCATGTCTGTGAGGCGGGGGGGGGGCTACATGCTGAGTGTCCACCACAGATGTGTCATGAGCTGGGCACACTTCACATACACACGTACATGCCTGTGTGTGACACACACACACACACACAGCAGTCCTGTCAGCATGGACATGTAATCAAGCCTGCAGATGCCCAAACAAGGCTACAGCAGATGCCCAGGAAGACAAGATGAGGAAGGAAGGAAGACGATCCTACATGTGACAGAAACGAGGGAGGAGAGGGGACAAACGTGAACCCAAACAGAACTGCCAGAAAATGCCTTCCAGGGGAGGCGAGAACATCTCACCTCATAAACGAGGACAAGAAAGTGTGAGAGTTTGCCGTTAGTGAGTTGAAGAACTGGAGTCTGAATTCCCTTCTTTCTGTGACAGCACGGTGTACTAAACAGCCAGACTGGACTTGGAGCATTTGTGTGCTGTCTGCCTTCTAGCCCACGCGCATGCTGTTTAAATTCTTTGTGTCTCAGTGTGCTCGTCTGTAAAATGGGCATGCTAAAAGCACTTCAAGGGTAAATGAGATCTTGAAGACAGAGTCCGTAGGAGAGCGTGGGGCTTTGGAGCAACGAGCCACTCGTCTCAGCTGCAGCAAGAACCTGGTGGGGTTGCGGGGTGCCTCTGCACCCCTTGCACACCTGCCAGCCATGCTGCTCTTGGCTGTGACTGAGGGGAAGCCATGGACACAGGCCCCTCCGCAGGTGACTCTGGCTCTGGGACTCTCCTCAGCTGGCCAGCACCATCTCGGGAGCTCCCTGCACAGTTCTCCCTGCCACTCTCCTCCCAGGCTCAGACTGTCCTCCACCTGTGGTTCTCCCAGCTGCTCCTGTCCCCTCCCATCACACTGGAGGACTCAAAGCAGCACACGGCCTGTAGGAAGTCCATAATGAAGGTGACAGATTTCATGGTCACCATCTCGAAGATCACCATGACCTGGCTCTGCAGCCCCATGGTGCTGAACCCTATTCTCCATGCGCACTTTCCCCCAAATCTGTGCACAACTGTGTCCTCTCAGCTGGAGGTTTCACAGGTCACATCGGCTTCTCTGCTGTCTTCCGACGGCTTTGTCATCCCTGGCCAAGGCGTCCCGATTACAAGTGAAAACATAGGCGAAGCTGCCAAACAGTGCACGCCAATGGCGGCGGCACCTTCTGTGTTGAAGTTTATCTGCAGCGCCTCTTCTCCACTTTATCTCTGAAGTGGAACTGCCCAGTGCTCTATTATTTGACAGTGTTTCTATTTTTATCATCCTTCTGAGGTAAACAGTCTGCCAATAACTAGATGTTGCGACAAGATACACTTCCTCCGCATGGGCTTTGAAAAAGCAACTCACACGCCACGCTGTCCCTATGGTCACCCAGTTAGTGTCTGGCTATTTAGTGTCCTGCACAGGCTGTGGGACTCTCGCCTTCTGTGTTGTACCCAGAGATGGGGCCTGACCATGGCTTATTGTTCCAAGAAAACACCGGGCCAGGCACCAGGGGCAGGGGGAATGGGAGTTAAGCAGCCACGTCCTGAGGGCTTGAAGTACCCTTCCCTGGCTTCATTTTCAGTGGGCTGAACTCCAGTCGTCTGACCCCTGGTGACCAGGGAAATCATTACAGACTGACCAAAGCTTTCCACGTGCTGCGTACGACTGCCTGTGTGACCTGCAGGGGAGTATGTGGAGTGTTAGGCCTGGCTGCCAAATAAAATACATGGTTTGGTTTAGATCAAGAATGGATACTTTGGGCTGGTGATATAGCTCAGCGGCATAAGCACCTGCCTGGCAAGCGCGAGGTCCCGAGTTTGACTACTGCTACCCCCATATAAAAAAAAAAAAGAATGGATACTTCTTTATTTATTTATTTATTTATTTATTTTTTTTTTTTGTGGGTACCGGGGGTCGACCTCAGGACCTCGCGTGCCAACAGGCACCGGTGCCGCTGAGCGATATCACCGGCCCCTTTTCCGTATGTGGGATCCGGGAGTCGAACTCGGGCCCTCGCGCTTGCAAGGCAGGCGCTTACGCCGCTGAGCCATCTCACCGGCCCATACTTCTTTATTTTTTATCTATTTATTTACTTTGGTTTTTTTGAGACAGGGTCTTGCTCTGTAGTTCAGACCAGTCTTGAATCCACTATGTAGCCCAGGCTGGTTTCCAACTTGCAGCAATCCTCCTGCCTCAGTCTCCCAAGTGCTGGGATTATGGGAGTGTGCCATCACTATACACTTTTTTTTTATACATCCTATGCATTACTTTAAAAATTATTCATTGTTTTTATCTGAAGTTAGAATTTAACTTGGCATCTGGTATTTTAATTTGCTAAGTCCAGCAGCTATTTAGCAAAATCAACCTTCACAGTAGATGTACTTGAGATCTAGGGGCTTACAAACTAACAGTGTCATGAGATAAAAGTTAAGCTGAAATGCCACCAATTTAGACCTCTGTTATGAGAAAGAAGTCACTGGCAAGATGTACATGAAGCCATGATTCCAGGCAGGCAATCAGCTCCCCATGATACATGCATGAGGGAATTTCGGGGGACACTGAAGGACACCGCCAGGGGGTGAGAGGCTCTCCCCAACGATGCGATAACCTCAGCCTATGGGGCCACACGAGCTCTGTGCTGGCTCTACTCAGGACACACCAATGACATCAAGAACTGAAAGGGTTTGCCACAAGGACCCTCTGTAAAGCCTATGTGGCTTGCGGAGGATTCTCAGCTCCATTGCTTGCAGGGCCTTCACACTGACTCCTCTCGTGAGAATAATGTCCCCAGCAGCAGCAGCATTCACTGCTAACTCTGTGGATTTTAGCTCCAATGTCAACAGATGAGAGAAACTTCCCTGAGCACCCTTACTACACAGCCTACTTCCTCAGCTCTGTTCCTTCATCTTGCTTTATTTCCCTTCACAACTCTTAGTACCACTCGGCACATTATGTGCAAATTAGTCTGTTGTCTGTCTTCTTCCCAGGAAGGACAGCTCAATGAAGAGCAGGATTTTGTCCTCTTTGCTCAGCACAATGCCTGAGTCTTAGAATGCACCTGATAAATATGTGTGAATGAATGAACGAATGAATGAAGCCTTCTCCCCTTCCGGGACTGTCAGGCCCTCGAGAGCAGGATGTCTGCTCCACCTCTGTACCCACTCCACATGTCCAGGACAGAGTCCGTGTATGCGGAGATTCTTGATAACTCTCTGTAGAACTGCTCATGAGAAACTGAGGCACTGGGCTCTGACTACTGGGACAACTGATTCCCCTTAGCAGACGCTCGTGTCGGGCATTTGATGGCAACTCTCCTTTGCTAATTTGACCTTCTCAGAAGCTGCGATTTGGCTTCTCCTTGTTTATCTCTGAGTTTACAAGCGCTGCTTGCTGAGAAGCTCTCTGGTTGCAAAATACCTGCAGAGATCTGAGCAAACACTGCCTCCTTCATAGGGAGAGTGCTGGAAGGCGCTTCCTGTTTTTCTGGGCCTTGCTGTGGTGTCTTTTACACTTCTTTATTGGGTCTTTGCCACATGACGCCTGTGGATAAAGCATATGAGACTCCCTTGTTCCCTCTGGGTACAGAAATTAAGCAGGGAGCCAGGCGGGGCAGCCTTGCAGTGCGCCTGCCCCGCCCACGGAGCCTTCTGTCCCTCCTGCAGATTTCCTTAATGACAAGCTCACGCCCAGGGAGCAGGGTGCCAGGAGAGGTAAAACTCAAGAGCACAGCAAAGAAGCTGCAGGGGGACAAGGTGCCAAAGATCCTGTGGCCACATGAATTCTTCCAGAAGACAATTAATCAATCTGGATTAGTGACCCAAATCCCCAAATAAATCATGGATATTACAGTTTACTAACATCATCCACAAATGGATGAATCCTTCCAACAAGAACAGACACACTTAAAAACAACAAACTCCCGCTCAGGTGTCAATCCGAAGTGACTCTGGTACCTGTGGCAAGTGAGGCTCAGACCCCGGCCCTGGTTCAGCCCAGCCCCCGCCACTTCCCCACACTGAGTCTTAACCGACGGGTGGCATGGGAAAGTCACGCCAGCAGCGGTCCTCCCAAGGCCCTCTGTTATCGGGTCCTGTCACGCTGGCCCCGGGCTTCAATCCCAGGGACAGCCGAGCAGTCAAGGTGGGGCTGCAGCCCAGCACCCGCTGAGCCTTCTCTGGCACTGAGACCTAAGGATGGCTTCTCCTTGATTTCTTTCTGAAGCCAATTCCAATACTACATGAATTGTATCACTTCATATTTTAAGAATCTAGTTCTGTGGACATACTTGCAAAATCCCGTGTAAACTACAAATAAACACTTAAAAATACTTCTCTACTTGGAATAGTCAATGGCCATTCCCAATCACTCTGGAGGCCTGAGTCACAACCACAAATTAATTTGAAGACCAGAGAGAACGCCTCTTTTTTTTCTCCTCTCTGTATTTATTTGTAGGTAAGGATCATCCATCAGTCATTTCAGAGTTGGAAAGTCAGGAGAAGAGGGTCTGAAACAGCCTCTATTTTGGCTGCTGGCCAGCCGAACTCAAGTCTGTGCAGCTAGCTAGCCTGTGTGTGTAGACAATAAAATGCAGAGGGTGTAGCTCCTTCTTGGAAATGACCACATGCTCCCAGTGGCCTGTACCCACACAGCCGCCGTGGCCCTCGGCGCACCCCTCACGTGCACAGGCCAAGGAGACCCTCACGCTGGACCCAGGGAGCCTGTGAGCCGCCGTGGGCCGCACCTGCTAACAACACCTGGAGAGGGCAGAATCGGCCTCCCCTCAGGCTGACTCTCAGAGTGAGCCACATTCTGGTTCCCTGGCCGCTGAGAGGAGAGCGGGCCACACTGCTGAAAATTCATTAGTCTGAATTTAATTACACAGAGCTGGAAACCAGAGGCATTTAGGTTTAATGTCTCCTCGAGTTGGGACTGTTACATATTTTAGAATATTGATCACTACTGTCGTTGCTATTATGGTGGTCACGCTACTGTGTCTGTCCCTGCAGGGTTTTTTGAAAGAACACTGCAGAGACTAACTGTTGCTAGGTAATTGTAAAAGAAAGTCATGCAAATTATGAAATATTGATAGACTGTATTTACAAGTCAGTGGTGCTACAACGCTCCTACTTGCCCAATAAACAATGCAAACTGGAAGACTGCTATACCTTCAGAATTCTTAAAACAACCCCACTGGATGACACATTCATCAAAATAACTCTTAAAAAACCAATCCATCCAGCAGTGACAATTCTTTTTTTTTTTTTTTTGTGGGTACCGGGGGGTCGACCTCAGGACCTCGCGCGCCAACAGGCGCTGAGCGATATCACCGGCCCCTTTTTCGTATGTGGGATCCGGGAGTCAAACTCGGGCCCTTGCGCTTGCAAGGCAGGCGCTTATGCCGCTGAGCCATCTCACCGGCCCCAGCAGTGACAATTCTTGCAGTTTGGAATTATCAATTTTATTTTGCCTTCCCACTATATATTAATTTTGCAATATAATATTGCAATAAATCTACTGTATATTTGAGGTAGTAAAAGCAATTTAAAACATTAACCGGAGGATCTTTAATTTATAAAGAGCATATTATCAGATAAAAGAATGTTTATCTAAAAGAGAAATAGGAATTTATACTTTTCTTATCTCACGCCCAAATAACAAAGTGAATCCTTCAATAAATCTTAAGTCAGAAAGTCAATAGCCTTGGGAGACATTCTGCAAACATTAAAATATTCAAAGTATGTGCAGAAATAAGTGATAACTAATGAAATGCAGACAGTTAGGGTTGAAGATAAATACATCTCTTGTCCATCTAGCAACATCTGACAATGATATCCAGTGTAACAATTCAAGATGGGAACGACATAAATCAAGATGGTGACATGAGATCTAGATCCAGCCAATATTCCAGGCTGATTTTCAGATTGGCAGGTCATGCTGTAGATTCTCAAACTCTGGGGCAAGCATCATGATAAATGCCTTTCCAATGATGGCCAAGGCGCATCTGTGCCACCACCAGATCAACGAGGAGGAACAAACACGATTGAGCCTAGAGAAAGTCACATGAGTACCAACTTGGGTTTCTTGTCATAAATATCGTAATTTCAAAACCACGAGATGAAGTTATTATGGGGTGGCTACGCAGGTAATAAGAGATAGTAAACAGGGAAGAATGTGAACTTGGCGTTCTCTTTTTGGCAAGAGAACCTCACATTTTCTTTTTTATCAAGGGGGCTTCCACAGATGTTGGTGAGCTCGGCCTGATGCCTGGCTTGGAGGCAGCTCACAGGCCCCGTGGACACCTAACAGCCCCTCAGGGTCTGCTCCAGGAATACTTTGCTTAGCAACCGAAGTTCCATCCTGGAGACTCACAGAGGTGGTTTGACAGGATGTGCTAAGTCCAGGTCCAATAGGTACGGCTTAAAATCTTCTGGAGCTCTCAAAAAGCTGGAGGCGAGGCTGTAGCTGTGTGTGTAAGGGTTGAGTGGACGGTTCCTGCCGTGGCTGGAAACTTCATTTGCACTGCAGTGCCTGGACTAATTGAGCAGATGCTCGCTCGTATGACCACGCCTGCACACGGAGGAGCACAGCTCCATCGCCCACAGCCCAGGTTGGCTTCTTGCATTTCTGTGCTCTGTATCCGTGCATAGTCTTTTCCTGTCCTCAGATTAGATGTTCAGCTCCTCCAGAGTGTGATTTTTTGATTTAAAAACCTTTTGGTAACTCAACAGTGAGCAGACACTCAAAAATAGCTGGGGATAATGACAACACGTTCATCCATGTAAGTTTTACTTATGAAGCAAATAAGCACCAGGTGCTTTCTAACTTCAGGGCAGAGCTAGGTGCTGCGCAAAATTCTTTTAAAAGGGATCTGCCATGCGTTCTGCCCTTTATCAGCTTGCCTTGTAATAAGCCAGATTCTACTTGGTTTGTGGCAAGGAAAACTCAGCTCATATTAAGGGCACCTCTGCGGAGCCTTCTCTCTGCCCTCGTTCTTCCCAAGCACTCGCTCTGGAGTTTGCTAGTCCTCAGACTTGTGCTCCAGGGACAGAGCACGAGGACAGCACTAACTGAGAAGCAGACGCAGCACTGTGGGGATTTAGGGAAGAAATCTGCGTCTGGCATTTATGTCTACCGAAAGTGTCTCTAGAAGCCTGGTTTATTTCTGACACCACCCCATCCCCTCTGAGGATGGAGAGGGGATCATGAATATATGTGCTCCTTACATTCAGAAAAAGTCTTACTGGAGCATGAGCATGGTACCCTGGGCCCTTGATTATGCTACTTCCTGCACATACCCTCACCTCCACACTCAGGGGCTGGGTTCTCTAGTGTCTCTACTTTACTCACAAATAACTGAGATTGGGGTAGCAGCTCGATGAGTCACCTGGCTGCTATTTAACTTGAATATAGGTCTGTTTGACCCCAGAGGCAGTTTTTAACCATTACATTATACTAATTTTGAGTTTCAGAGATTCTGATATTTTATCTCTGGGCTTCAGATAATTCTTTCAAAATTCCCAACAAATGCTCTAACTGGACCAAGACTTGTTTTCTTTTACAGTTAAGTCTTAAGGGACTACAATAAAGAAAGTAAAAATTCCACCAGAAAAAAACAGACTCAATGGACAGGGAAGAAACAGCTGCATCCACTTTAGGTAAAGTTCCGTGGCCTGGTTTATGGTTTCAGACAAAACAGCATGTTACCATTTGCCTATCCATTCTCCATGGTTTACCAGGGAAGTGCCATCCGCTTCCCATTACCTTTCTCAAGAGCGAAGATGAAGAGCAGTATGTCTCCTTGCGTGTATGCAGTTACGGGGAGAGAGCAGTGGGTCTCCACTTTGTCCGAGGGGCAGGGTCTGCCACTTCTCGTCCAGCAGGATCCTGAAACCTCACAGAGCTTTGCTGATGCAGTGCGAGAGCCCCTCATTCAGAACAGACAGAACAGACAGCTTTCAGGAGCTCGCTTCCACAGGCTGGGGATGCAGAACAGGGGACTCGTGCTGGCTCGAAACCACACCAGTGGGGAGGACTCGCCTGACACGTGCGAGCGGCATGCCCCCAGACCTGTCCGCTCTGTCTCGGACCAGCTGTCTTCAAGAAGAGATAAAGTAATTTCCCCCCAATATCTTCCTCTTCAGTGGACAAGGCACAGACGGAGGACACTGAGTACCGTGGCAGCTCTTCGAGTGGGGTGGTCCAAGACAAAGCAGCTTCTACTTCTTTTTCTTTGAAATAAATAGGAATTTGAAAGGTGGGAATGTGTTGCGTTAGCTGCTGGATATGAACACTTTCCTCTTTTGAACTTACACATTCTCCCCAAAACAGCACTGCAATTCCTTGAGGAGGCAACAAGTAATCTGGGGTTAAAAGCAAACTTGGCCAAGCGTTGCCACGCTTTTGGCCAAGCCTCCAGACTCGATGCTGGCTGCTTTCTGGAAGGGAAACGCACAGGCCGGACTGCAAGCTGCTCCGGGAAGCCATGCCAGGCCCCCGGCTCCCGGTCACATCTGCAGCGGGGAGCTCGCAGCCATCTCAGGAAGACAGAGGAGCGCGGGCCGCTGCAAGGGCCAGACCCACACGGCGAACCTCACACCCGAGGCAACGAGATGAGACTGTCTCATAAAATAAGACAGGTGTCCTGAATACATCCTCAAGGAGATTGTGTATAAATACAACATATGAAACATTTAAGCATCATCCATAAGTAGAAAATAAAGAATAAAACCAGTCTATAAATATCACTCTTTAAAATGTCAACAAAAAATAGTATGTAGCTGTTTATGACACTACAAACAAACCTTTGGAGGTCTGTGCCCCCTTGAAGCTACTTAAAAAGTAAAAACAACTTGGATATAGAAAATATCACCAAAATATCAGGGTGAGGAGAGGAATAGTCAGACAGCTTACATTTAATGCCAGAGCTTGTCAAAAGGAATTTCCCAGGCCAAGGGATGAAACAGATTCTCAAGTGATAGGACATCTAAGGCGGTCAGTTCAACCCTCTGTCCCACAGTGCTCCCACGATTTTGTCATTTTGAAAAGATCGGCTGGCGAACAAAATGGAAACACAAACAGAAAACCAAAGACTGACTGAGGGTGAGGTCACTCAGCAGGCGACAAACGCAGTATGGTGGACAAGAAAAATAGTAATACTGGACTGCTGCCAGTAGTTTTTCCCTAACTTCATGAGAAATAGTAAGCATGTTATACATACCACTTAATTCTTTCACAGTAGGTGACAGTCCACAATTTTAGAGAAAGGAATCAATACCCTGAGAGGTTAGACAACCTACTACATCAGATGTGAGAAATAACAGACCAGAGAACATCGTTCTGGAATTTTATGAGGTGACATCTGTGAAAGCACCTCCTGTACCAATGTTCACACACGACAAGGACCTTTAATTCACATCTCTGTTTTCACCGAACTAGTGGTTCCATGCCATCCAAAATTCCAATCCATGACAGTCCTTCCACACTTGGAATGCATTCCACAAATTTAGCATTTTGCTAGGTGCTATTATATTCACATGTAAATGCACATTCTACTTTATTAACACAGAAAATCTGTATATTTATGCAGTCAAATTTAATACTCTTCTATAGCCTCACTGTTTTGTTTTAGACAATTTAAAGTGTGAAACTCCTTCAAAGGTAGAGATTGCTTTTTAAAAGCAATTAGCCAAGGGTTGAGGTCCTAAATGTCGGCACAAACGCATGTCCAGGAAGGGTCTTAAGTAGCTAGTGAGGATCCTGAGGCTTTTGCCACTTCAAAAGGAATGGAAAGACTGGGAAGGCCCTTGTTCTTTCTTCCTGCTGTGAGAGAATCTGGTTGGTAAACCAAGCCCACCCCCTCACAGTTAAATCAGGGAGCCAGCTCTCTTCGGAACTCAGGGCCCCTAATGGGGCTGGCCAGGGCCTGGGCTGCTGGGCGACTCTGTGCTGCTACAAGAGGTCTACTTGTGCTTCCTCTTCGAGTCCTCAAGGTTGCCCACCGTGGGCACCCACACCACAGACCCTGAAATCCTCAGTTTGGCTGTTGCGGGCTCTAAAGCAGCAGCTAGAGTCCCACGCTAAACTTACCATTTTCTGGCTGGTCCTTAATGTCAGCGTCACTTGCCTGGCTGGGACTTTCAGATTGACTTGAATCTGAAAAACATAAAAATACAGCCAAAAATTATAGTGTCTGTGAGGGAAAGTGGATTGGAGGTGCCAGCTTGCTCAAAAGGTTTGGCCTACAAACTGAGGAGGACGTCAGAGAGAGACAGTGGTGAACGATGAACGGGGATGTGCCTAGGACCTTCAGCTTTGCTCATACCTCCAGTGGCTTTTGCTTTGGGCCAGATAGGAACTCGAAGCTCTTCAGAACCCACTTTCTTCTGGAGAGACCATTTCCAAACGGCTCCTCTCCATTATTTATACAGTGGAGCCCGTTAAAGACTTCATCCTTCATTACACACATCTGAAGCTTGATTCGGAACATAATCAAGTGTCAAAACACATTTTGAAGCTGGTATATAAAAGCAACCCAAACAACAGTCATCAGCTCTGCTGGCATTTAGCTCTGTACTGCAGTGACAGGGTCTGCAGGCCAACATGACCGCAGTCCTGAGCCTAAGCCCCCAGCAATGATGCCTGTGGACAAGGCCCTCCGCGCCTCGGACACTGTCCTGCCCCAACATACTTGGGAGAGCCAAAGAGGGTTTGTCGGAAAAGACAGGTTCTTGCAGACCTTCAAAGAATCAAATTCACTTCTATTAAAAACATAAGCAGATCTTTGAACTAAAGAAAATTAATTCAATTAAAGCAATTTCTAAATAGGGTAATTTAAAATAACACTTGATTTTAAAGTTAGATAAAATTAAGTTAAAAAATTTCAGAGAATTTAAGCAAGTGTAGTTGTGACATATTTTGGGGACAGAAGAGGAAAATCAGGCAAAATGTTTCAAAGGAAAAAAAAATCTGTATTTTCTGAGTTGTAAAGTTTAGAATATTACTTAAAAGTAAACAACAAACTTAAATTATTTAAAACCTCCACATCTGTGGGAGGACTGGGTCCTAACTTTCTTTCAACTTTGCAGGGTTAGAGTTAGCCGAGTGAGATCAGACCATGCTTCAGCAAGAAGTTCCACCAAGATCGAGAGTCTGTGACACTAAAGGGGACCGAGTTGAAAATACTCCTCCTGCCAGGGAAGAGACAGCAAACCAAGAAACAGAGCCACTAGGACTCCAGGTCTAAATACGGGTTTACTACTCAAAAAGAACTCTGAGTTCAAGCAAATGAAGATTTTAATCACAGGAAAGTACTACAAAGAACATGTCTATTTTGAAATTTTCAGACAATCTTAACCTGGTGACTGTACCAAAACAAAAATCCTGTTAATTCAAAATTTCAAGGAACAAAAGGTGTAAAAAGGTAAATTTTTACTTAAGTTTGGCAAAGTGACAGTTTTTATCGGCTTGTGACAATCACCATAGCAAAGACAAAAATCATGACATAAGAAAAACCTTCACAGGACCTTCAGAATAAACTGCAAAATTAAATACAAAGTCTGCTCTAAAAACTGGAAATACAAACAAATTTATATTGGGGTCATAATTGACATTATAGCTATTACACGTTAACATTACATTCAGAACAATTTAAAAAGATAGCATAATTACTTTCTATGTTTCTAAGGAAAGATCCTATAATTTTGCCATTAGAAATTACAAATTAAATATTTTCAGAAATAATCCAGTATGTTTCAAAGGACATACACCTCTATTACTTTTGTTCTAGACAATTTTATGCCATTAATATGTATACATAAAATTAAAGCAAAATTTCTAATTTTTGTATTAGGAGAAATTAAAATTCTTCTTGATCATATTCCTAAACAAATACATAAAATTTTGCCAAAACCATTTTCTTTATAATCCTAGCAAACAGAATTCCCTGTGTGACAGCCTGCCTTGTCTTCTACTCCTAGGCAAAATACCTAATCACTTCTCCATGAACAAATAGAAAACATTTTTTTCTCTCAATTAATTTAGATGTAAAAGAGCCAATGACTTTTCTGATATTTATTCATCAGTATTTTGGCAAAAGGGAAGAAGAGAGACCCCAGACCACTTTCTGTAATCATCTTAAAGTGGGCTTCTTTGTTCTTTCCACTTCTCATCTGCATCGGGCTGCCCCCACCTTTACGGAATCATAATAGTAACAGAAAACATGAACGGCGATACGCTCGAGTATCAGGTATGCTCCCAGCTAGTTTACAATTCCCAGCCACAGGGAAACAAGCAAGCCAAGAGCAGAGGATACTGCACAAGGAAATGGTCAGGGCCAGCCTGCAGGGCCCGCTCTGTGAGGCTCCGTCACAGACCCCGGAGAGGAACCCAGCCAACCGACCCGGGAGTGCCACTCCTCAGTTATGGTCAGAGGTCGGAGACATGGCCACCCACCCATGAGATGCACGAGGAAATACCCATCCTGCTAAGATACAGGCAACACCAAAGATCTACGAGAAAATGTAAATGACCTAAAAACTTCAACAACACTTGCTTTCTACCCTAGGGCATTGAATGCGCTGTCCTTTCTGAACCAGAAAGGAGCAGAGCTCCCCTGCCCCTGCCCTGGTGCTGCTCCATGCTGCCAGGCCGGGTGCAAGGATAGAGCTAGCCAGACAACCAGAACTACAAATTAGTTTCTCTCCATACGTAACTGATACAAATGAAAGATCTGTCTCTTAAGCATCCGCATTAAAATATTATCAAGAAGGTTAACAATTAATTTACTTTTCTGTTTTACATACTTGGTAGACACCTGTCTGAAGCCAAGGTAATTTCTGTCTTCCTATTTTGGACAATTATTGTGTGGCTGGTTGATTCCTACTACTTGAAATAAATACAGTCCCCAGAAAACACTGCATAAAACTGGGTGTTTCTCTTGTGTCTGAGCCCCTGTGACAGTGAATTTCTCTGGTTCCCTGCTTGATTTGTATTTTAAAATGAAGAGACTATTACTTAAAGTGTGTTTAAATGATAGAGTTGGAAAAGCCATCGTGAGGGGGGTACAATAGAAGTATCAACTTTTCCCTCCTAGGGATTTGCTTTTTGTTTAAGGATCCTTAGATTTTAATCTAACCTTGAAATACAATGTTTCCTTTGGTTTTAAAAAATTTATGAGCAGAAATTTAAACCTAAAATAGACAGGGTTTGCATACAGGAGGCTGGGTTATGACCTCTTAATTGAGCTGGGAGCCATCCCTCTATGCATTTTTATGGAGCCCACAGCTATATTGCTGGAGTACTCAGACGCAGATAGTCCACTATCGATACGATCACTAGGGAAAGGAATAAAATAAACCTAGCATCTACACATCAGCCTCTGCCTGCACAAGCTCGTGCAATACAAGAACAGAAACCCAGCCCTGGGACAGCAACAAACATCGTGCTTGTGTCTGTCTCAACCCCCAACTCCAACCTGCTCCCTTCAGAGGGGAACCATGCAGAGCACGCTTTTGGCGAGGTGAGGAACAACAAAAACACGCTAACATGGCCAAGACTGATCAGCAAAGATCCCGGCGTTACTTCTGGGTACTGTATTTCTCTCAGCAAGAGCCAAGGATGGGATGTGGCTAAGTCTTCCCTGTGCCTGACCAGGACTAAGCTCCTTCTCCATCCTTCCAGGTTCTCTCCTGCCCCTCAGAAAAGCTGCCTATGCATACTAGGGCTCCAAAAGAAAAGTTCCTTCCTCCTCTTCTCGTGTCCCCAGGTCCTCTGACAGGGTGACCAGCCAGCGCGAAGTCCAGCCAGCGGGACTGCAGAGAGGACTCTTCAATGGTGGCTCAGCTTCCTGACCCCAGCCAACACCACTGCACCAGAACCACTGAGCACACCCTCTGCTCACAATGATGAGAGGAGCAGGACTTAGGAACATGCTGCCACGCGGGCTTTATCTTTGCGTGTTCCCCCCTCGCAGGGGCTGGTAAGGGAAGGGGAGGGGCATCCCTCGGGTCCAGTGTGGCTGGGCCAGGCTGCAGTGGTCAGGAGCTGCAGGAGTCAGCTCCTAGGACCTGGCTGGGCAGGGGCAGAGTCTGGTGCACAGAAGGCCTCTGGAAATGTGTGCAGTGGGAAGCGATGGATGGCAGGAGTGCTCCACACACTCCAGATATCCACAGGTTAGTGAAATCCACCTGCTCAGAGTCTGCTCAGAACCCTAACTGCCCCTGTGAGCAGATCGAGGAAGCTGGAGCAGACAGGCTGAGGGGAGACACACAAGTGCCATCCTGCTCAGACCATAGACATCAACAAAGATCTACAGACCCTGAAAGCACAAACACTAGTTCCACCAGGGAGATAATTTAGCCCAGTTTCAACCTTCCTGTGTGCATAGTGACCTGGCTAAAAACAACAGCTGGAAAAGCCTTCGTTAGAATTCACGTCCAGTGTGGAAAAGGAAACACGAAGAAGCCAAGAGGTTCCCAGACACAAAGAGGAACAAATGAAAACTGCCCGGAAGAGACGAGTTATTTATAGTATTAAAAAAGGAGGGCCGGTGAGATGGCTCAGCGGCGTAAGCACCTGCCTTGCAAGCGCGAGGGCCCGAGTTCGACTCCCGGAACCCACATACAAAAAAGGGGCCGGTGATATCGCTCAGCGGCACGGGCGCCTGCTGGCGCGCGAGGTCCTGAGGTCGACCCCCTGGTACCCACAAAAAAAAAAAAAAAAAAAAGGAAAGGCAACAGGAGTGAGTAGGTTCCTGCAAAGAAGTGAACAGTTAGGAAAATTCCTGGGGTAAAAGAAAACAAGGAGTAGGGCGATTGCATTCTGACCATAATAAACAATTACCCCCTGCAGTTGTAACCCTTAAAGACATTCGAAATTTAGATATGGGAAATTTATGCTTTGGGAAGATCGGTACTTTGCAATAAAGTTAGGCCACAGAGTTCATTTTTCTATATCCATATCTAAAATAATAGAAATAAAATAATTTTAAAAATTATATTTCTGAAGATTGCTAGAATAAGTGCTAGAGTTACCCTATTTTGAATGTTTATTACAGTAAGAAAATCTAGAAAATCAAATGGGTATGATAGTCACATTTTGCTTTTTAATCTCATAGTCTCTTATTACTGTAACATAATATTTAGTAATATTGTCTATTTTTTCCTATATGACCATTGCATTAGCACTGAAGCAAGAAGAAATGCCTAAGAACGTAAATGTCAGCATACAGGTGTCCATATGCATGGGTGACTTGTAGCTCAAGAGTAAACATTAACGAATACAACATCACTAGCTAAATACAACATTATCCATCACAGTCTGGCAACAGACAGGAATCTGAACACCATCACTAAGTTTGGAGCACTGAAAATACGCAATTATTATCAGATCTCCAGAGAATGGATAAGAATCCTTTCTATGCAGTGAACGGCCAAACCAATATTTCAGATCATTTAATGTGTGTAAGTGGTTCTCCTAATGAAAAATTATTACACAACGACCTAGTTCTTAAGACAAATGCATCTGGAGGTGAATCACACCATGTAAGTTTTTTGAAGCTTTAAAAATGGAAACACTCCATGGTTCCTCAAATAGAAATCTTATCTTTCATGTAAAATACAACCTTTGATCTCTGCGGTGTTCCCAGCAAGCTGGAGCCGTGCGTTTCTGTGGCCACAGCAGTACTAACGCTGGCAGAGCGAGTCCTCCTTATCCACAGGGCCAGGGAGCCCCAGCCCCAGACACACGGCTGGTCAGCGGACTCCGGATTCCACAGAGAGGGCAGGCTGTGCCCCTGCAGCTGCCTCTTGGAAAGGGTCCACGGACCACCCAGGGGGGCTGCCAGCTGCTCTGGGGACCCCCTGGAGGTGGCACGCTGGGGGTGGCATTTTCAAGGCCTATTTAAGATTGTTATGTAATCTAGGTTACTACCATTTTCTTCCCAAAACTTTCCTTTCAGAATGCCATCCTGAATAAGAAATTTGTGAAATATTAAACTTGAAGGAATGCGATTTTTTGGCATGGGTGCTGGTATTCGAGGCCCATCTGTCTAGTCAGGACTGTCTGCGACACTGAGGTTGTTTGGGCTGAGGCGTGACTCAACCGTCTAACCACCTCCTCGTCAATGTGTTATTTTTCGTGCACAAGGAGGTTGCAGAATGATACACAGTTTAACACGTCAGAAAAAGATTAACCGGCGTAACTATTAAAGACAGTGGGGGGATTCAGTCTAGGCTTTAAAAATCATAAATTCAGTCACTCTGAAAGCAATGACTCAGCCACTAAGCCTTCAATCTTCGCATCAGGATGATTTCAAGAAGCGACCAGCTTTCTCGGTGAGGTTGGAAGCAAGGTCCGAGTTGGTGATGTGCTGGATACGAAGTACGTGAGCACGACGCTTCGAGCACCTGTACGACTATGCACATTTCTCTGATGAGGCTCCATGACTAAATTAAACATTTTAGGTAATCATTTTGAATTTTGTTTTTCCCGTAAGAAGAGCCATGTGGACACCCAACAGTGATCTGTTGATTAATTTAGAACTCGAGTTACTGGCTCCCACGCAAAGACCCGCGGGAAATGCCCCAGAGGTAAAATCACCTCATGTCAGATGTGCTCAAGTCCCCCTTTCAGTAATTTTTTCTCACAATCAAAATTAATGCTAACACTAGGTTCTTGGGATTTTTATATATACTTGAAGATTACTCGTGTAGTTATTTACAACTTAAAGTAGAAAATGTTCCTGTATACTTCATGTTATAAAGATAAATACAGCAAGCGGAAGTGACGCCTACTGAGTTATATTCCATGTGCATTGTTTTCATGTCTCCAGAGGTCTATGATTTATTGAAAGTATAAGGAGGGTACCCAGGCTGTTTAAGTTCAGGTTGATATGCCAAGTACTACCATTCTTGCACTTGTATTTAGTATGAAATGATAAAGTCACAGTGCCCTAAAACTTTCAGCCATGCTGCTCTAGACCTCAGTTTCTTCATCTGTGAAATGGGGACACTACTGATCGTTCTGTCTAACTTAACAAGACTGTTGCATGGATTAAAGAAAACAATGAAAGAAAACCTGGTTTTGAAATTCATAAACTGCCAAATAAAATAAAATCAAGGTACATTTACTACTGTTGTACAAGTCTTATCCAAACTAGTTTTTTGTTTCTTTTTAAAAATCAACTCCAACCCACACATGATGTGATTCTGATATAAAAAATTAGCATCCTGGACCTGGTTTAAAGGAAAAGGTTCTTAATTCCCGTACACTGGGAAAGAGATTACCTCTGATAATGGAAATGTAAATCTCAGCTTGCTAGTATTTATTCCAGACAGACATTTGTGTGTTAAGTCTGTTGATCAGGCAACACTTTGTCTAAGCCAGGATGTAGCTGGTCTCTGTGACAAGATGTATGCAAATGAGTTTCCCAGGAGTCTCTGCACCGAACTGTACCAGAGAGAAAAAACTCCGTTACTTCACCAGCGAGAAGCTACCTCTGAAGTGGGCTACAGCAGAGAAGTGTGAGCTCAAGCACGCTGAGGGCTTCAATGGGTCTGGCCAGAGCGCACGGGGGCTCTATTCCAAGCACACTGGGTGCCTTACATGTGTTCATCAGACCATTCTCTGTCTGGATGGCGCAGCTTTGGAACCCGTGTGCAGATGAACAATGACCGCAACCGGTGAAATAAACCGTCTGTGGCAAAGCCCCAAATCTCCAGCCACACTAAGAATCCCCCCCAAAGCAAGCTCCCACAAAACCTCAGAAAAAAAAAATCTCAGCTCTAATTTTTTGTCCACTTTCTACCTTGAAAGAAACTTCTATATTCATTGTATTCCCTAGTGGCATGACAGGTTCCTGTCACAATGAACTTCAGCACCCAAAGTAAACGGATAAATAAGATACTCCCTAACAACGCCCTGCCTAATTGTCAAAAACAGGGTGCTTTTAAAAGAAAAGAAAGAATTTATCCCCTACTTCGAGGATTAAAGTATTTATTCCAGAATCTTTTTGCTTTTTAGTCTTAAAGAAACGGACTCTTCTTTAAAAATCTACATAAAAAGTTGAACACTATTTCTTTTCTTTTCTTCTTGCTGGTTTTCAGGGTTTGAAAATGTTAGTGGAGGAACCAGGGGGTTTAGCTTGTCTTCCCAGACAAAATAAACACTTTAGGACTCTGCTTGTTTGTATGCTCCTCAGTGGCGCAGTATGCATCAGCAGCTAAAAACAAAGAAACTTTTTAGCAGCTCAGACAAACCCAGAAGCTTGCCCAGCCGGGAGGGCGGTGCAGCGGGGGCGGCTGTGGGAGCCTGACGGCCCATTCAATATGGGGATGATGGCGGGCGCGCCAGGGTCCCCTTGCTAATTAAATATGCATTGGTGCAGTTTTGATCGATGCAGGCCATGGATCAGATGACGCACCTGCAAAATCTTGAGCTCAGAGCTCCTGGGAAAGCGGAAAATACAGTCTTGTCTCCTTATCTTTGTTTTCAAAGGCTCTCAATTTCTGTGCTTAGATATCTAATTTAATTCTCTCACCCCTCGGCAAACTGGATTAGGGAAGTCAATACTGCCTTTGTGCATCGACAGGAAAACACAGCTGTCCTTTTATTCAATTTAGCTATGACCTTTAGACTAAGATAATGACAACTGTCTCAAGGTAGGTGAGGAAGACCCCAGTGCCACGGTGCCCTAGGCATCCTGGGTGACGAGGTGCTGTGCAGGTGCAGGCTGCAGGGCAAGGGTCAGAGCAGAAACGTGGTGGAAGAGATGGGCGACCACTGACGAAATGACCGGGCCCTCAGCAGTCAGCAGCCCTCTCCAGCCACAGCTGGAGAGCAGCTCTGTGAGAAGATGGCTGTAAGAACAGCTCCGGGCCCGAGGAGGGGCTGATGGCTCTGAGGCTGGGGACGTCAGGAAGGTCTTGTTGTTGCTGCTGTTTCTCCCTCTGAAGCATCTGAGAAACTAGGAATCCCAACCTGGGGAGAGAAGAAGCCAGGTCTGGACGGGTCAGGGAGCTGCAGGGTGGCCGCGCTCACACCACTGCTGCTGAGTGGAGCAGAAATGACCCTGCAGAGATGGCACCACCCCCGTGGCACTTCTGTCCATTTGTTCTACTCCATCCGTCCAAGCACTCAGCACCTGCTGTGTGTCTTCCACACAGCCTGCCTGGCTCCTGCCCTCAAGGAGCTCCCGATCATCAGGACAAAGGCTGGAAAGCCAAGATTCTGTGACGTCCCCTCCCCATGAAACTGTCTCCTGGGGAGGCTGAGGCAGGGGGCCAGTTACGTGCACACTTGCAACTGCTTTGAATCCTGTACTGCTTGTGCAGTCAGGGTGCTCAGTGCACTTGGGAATAGAGTTATAGGAGCTGGACCTGTCTGCTAGTGCTCATGATTAGCATTGGCTTTTCTAGTGAGCTACACAGAGGTCCGGGCAGGGTCCTCTCATGTGAACACTGAGCTGTCACTGCAAAGTCACCTCTGTGGAAATGGTGAACACTATCAAAAGGAGTTTCAACAGCAGACCCCTCTGCAGGAACTAGGGGACAGTTTCACAGAGGGCTACGAACATGCGGCTTTGACCCCTGTGGATGTCACCTCCAGGCCCCACGTAACCTTCCAAATGCTGGCTCTTGATACCACGAGCGCTGCCTGGCATGGTCCAAAGCTCTTGTAAATCACCCACTGTACACATCTAACTGTATACATCCAACTGTACCCTTCATGGAAGCAGGTTTCCTAAAGCATATAAACAGGTTAGAGCATCAGATAACTACTTTTATCTCCTGTCTCATTTTTACTGGCACATAGCACAGAGTCTAGAACATACAGATTTAACATACGTTCGTTATAATAGACTTGGAATCAGAAGGTGAAAAGTAGCTCTTTCAGGGCCATGAGCTAGTTCAGGGCCTAGTTCAGGTGTTTGGGACACCTTTCAGCTCTGGGAGGGCTGTTTCCTGTGGTGAGGACAGAACTCTGGGAGTCAGCAGTCCTGCTTTACAGTCCTGAATCACTCATCAACCATTTGCCCCCTTGGACCTGCCAATTCTCCCCTCTCCAGTCCCAAACAGCTACCAAGACCGCAGGGCCATGTGTCCTGTGACAGTCCCTTTCCAGAGCTGTGTCAGAATGCATCCTTAGCCACCATGCTGCTGGCCCTGGGCTGCCGTCAAGGCTGAGCCTGCCTTTCCATCAAAGGGACTGCATGATGCTCACTTGTGTGCTGCTGACCATAAGTGCCATTAGGTATAAGATGAGTGCAATCATCAGTACAAGCCAAAGGCTGTCTCTTCTCTACTTTACCAATGACCACAAGCAGCCCACTCAGAGTTGCAGATGCTCATCTTTGGCAACTTGGCCAACCCCGACCACAGATGTATTTTCTCTTTAGATCTTGACCCACTGTGTCACCCAGAACATCAAGAAACTTTGGGTTTTAAAAGCTAGTGTATAGGGTTTCCTGAAAGAACTAGGAACTTCGTCTAGACGGTAGCTCCTAGAATCCAGGACAGCGCTCTCCTCCTCCTCTCCCCTTCCCTCGCCCCCACGGCCAGCCGTGCTAGGCTCCAGCCCAGGGCTTCTGTGAGCTTGGCAAGTGCTCCACTGCAGAGACACATCCCTGCCCAGCACAGGACTTCAACTTCTTTTCAGGTATAACTTCTCAAATACACAGCTTTAAAAGAATGTGCTTTCAATTTCCACATTGATGATAGCTTTTCTGTAATAACTTGGTTTTAGAACCTAAAACTCACATGCACAAATACAGGGAACTATTCATTCAGTTGATCCAAAAATGCTCTCAGATAGCCTGTGTCGCCATAGTAAAGCACAGGTAAAATCTGAATCTTCTGAAATTCACTCAAGCTTTTTTCAAGTGGAAATAGTCGTGTGTATTTTGCTTCTATGTCCTTATGATAGATAAAATGATTTAAATGAGTCATTCCACTTTGAGGAGTTTCCGTTTGGATTCTGTCATGCCTTTCCTCCTGACATATGCAGTGCTAAGTTATTTTAAATTAATTACAGCACAATATTTTAAAATCTCTTCACATGGTGCTAATCTCAAGTGCTTTGGATATTTGAACCACGCTTGGAGGCGTCAGGTTCTGTGTCTCCTCCTCGAAGGAGCACTTGAGCTTGCCGAAAAGATCAGTCTGGGATTCTCCCGTGAACTTTAATCTACAACCAAAGCTGCACTGGATTAGAAAATTTCAAAATGTGTGAGCTGAAGCAAATGAGAAAACTGAAAACATCACAAGAGAAAGAGACAAACTCAGATAACTAAAGCACATGGATTTGCTGATGAGCTCTGTACCCGAAGAACCTCGCAGGAGGCCACCCCAGCCATGGGCCCTAAGGGGTCCCACCCAGCATGCACGCCTCACCTTCCTGAGGGCTTCTCTGCACCCTGGCTCTCACTTTAGGCTGCACTCTCCCTTTTTTTCCTGTGACTATGTTGGGTGGGAGATAAAAGTATTTTCCATCCCAGTACCTCAGTATGGATGAGTAACCTGCTCAGTAATAATCCCGAAATTGAATTGTCTTCCATACAATGCCTCGTAATAGTTGGTGCAGGATTAGCCAAATGAACTATCTTCAGGATGTGCTTTAAAAAAGCTGTTTTTTTGTTTCGTTTTTTTACCACCTAGATTTATTTTAATAGAAAATCATGATTCCTAGGAAGTCCTCCTCTAACCCAAGTGCTATTTCAACATCGTTCCTCATCATGGAGAATACGGGGAGCCTGAAGCTTTGCTCTGATTCCCTTCAAACCTCGGCAAGGATCCCATGCTGCAGTGAATGCTGATCATTAACCCTTCCCAGGAGGAGGCACTGGCTGTGCCAGCCCATCAAATATTCACTATCACCTACTGTGTGCACAGTGCTGGGATGGTAGCTTGGTCCTGAAACCACTCTTCATGTCCCCCAGGGATCTGCCATTTATTAGCGTGTGTCACTTGCTCTCCAGAGCAGTGACTCCCTACTTCCACCCGTGGAAGCTGGGGTGTCTCTGCCTCAGCGCCCTCTCTGGAGTCAGTGGGAGGGAGGGAGAGCTCCACTGGAACCCGAAATGGCTTCTCCATTAGTTTCATATCCAACAACAGTGACCGAGCTCTTAACCCTGTGGCCTCTCAATTATTTTGGTCCTGGTGGAGACATGTGCAAGCCAGGCCTCAGAAGAGGCTGAAGCGGCAGTGTGCAGAGCAACGTGAATGCTGCCTGCCAGCCGCACCTCACTTCCGCACAGCTGTGCCCATACCCGCTCTGCTGGCTCCAGGAGCTGTGTGGAAGCCACTGTATGGCCACGGCCAGCTGGGTCTGGGTCTCCTCTCTCTGTTCAGCTCTGCAACCTCAGAAAGACAGGTCAGGAATAAATGTGACTCAGCCATGCAGGGCTGGGATCTGTGACTGTCCTTTCTCAACGTGCTCCTGATTTACTTACTTAATGGTTACTAGAAAAGAAAATAAAAACATATGATGAGCAAAAAAAAAGGAGAAGCAGAAAGTGTTGCTTGAGCAGGCCACGACATGGGAACTCTAAGATGAGCAGGAACATTCCCTGCAACGGTGTGGGAAGCGGAGGCCCGAGCTCCGTCAGGAGCTGCACCGCGCAACTCATGGAAGTGGCAGAGGAGCTGAGCGGTGACCCAAGGGGACACCAGCCCTCCCTCCACTATCTGTGGTCCTGGCTGCCGCCCCCAAAGCAGGGCGTGGCTCAGGAGTTGGTTCCCTCGGCTGCGGCAGCTGTGGTCTGTGTATGGGTAGGAGCAAGGTGGCCTGGTGGGAGGTGGCTGGGCGCTGAGGAGCACCCTGGGGACGATGGTGCTATTCTCTAGGACCTGCTGGAAACTGGCTCTGCCCAGCCTCCCTCTGGCGTTCCGTTTGGTTTTGCCTGTGACTGTCTCCCTGTTGCCCGCACACCACCAGAGGCCACTGTGGGATGCAGACAGGAGGCTTCACTAGAGCCACGCCATGCTGCTGAGACTTTCAGCCTTCAAATCCTTCAAAACCTCTTTCCTTTTTAAGTTTCCAGCCTCGGCTGTTTTGTTATAGTGACAGAAGGTGGACAAGTACAGTACTTGGAGACATTACTTTCTTCTTACTTTACCCAAACAATGTTTAAAAAGTCATCAAATTTGTTTTCACTTTCCAGCTTCACTTTATACTTTAACAGCTCATCTAATGATTCCATGATTTCCTTTTCTTCTCTAAAGGGAGGGCTGACAGAAAGGAAAACACTTCTACAGTGTGAGTCTGCACAGCATAGTCCTTCTTGTACAGAACAGCCTGTTCTCTATCCCACCAGAAGCACCTGTCTTCTGAAGTGCCCATAAGGTGGGCACACGTGCTCTGCTCTCCTACCACCATGCTGACACGACTTCTGAGAAGCAGACTTTACATAAGCATATTTGCGAGGCCTTTCACTAAAAACATCAGGCAAAAAGAAAACCTTAAATTAATAGAAAGAGTAATGTCTCACCAGTAGTAGATACAATAATAAATTATTCAAACTGCATACACTGACAACGTAATGAATAGAAGCACATTCTAAGGAATCTTACTGAGAAAAGCTGGTATTTACATTGAAATTGAAAGCAAAACAAAACAACAACAAAGAAGATCTTACCCATGGTTTTTCCTAACCCAGTCAAAACATCCTATTGTGGCACTCCCAAGGCTCAAACTCTCGATTTCCATAAGGAGAGAAAGTAGAGAACAACGAGCCCCAAGACGCCAGGAGAAGAAATTCATGGGACAGCAAACGTTACTCAACATTTTCAAGTGACCACGATGTATCACACAGGCCAGCTGATGCAAGTACATTTACATCTATGTTTCTATTTTTTTTTTTTAATTAAAAAGATCAGAAATTTGAATCTGGAAAGGCATATTTTCCTGCAGGTTTAGAAAGCATATACAAAACCTGGCAGCAAAGAGCTCTATTCACTGCTGCCATCTGCCTTCTGGCACACATAGGAAACTTTCCTAACAGCAACATTTTCTTACGTCAGAAAACCCACTAATTAGTTTTGTTGTAATAAGAAAAATAACCTTTGCTTGGGAGGTGGGTCGATAGCACGCTTTCCCTTGCTACCGGCTGCACCTGACTCCGGCCTGTGACGCTCCCACACACAGCTGACCTCCGGACTTTACTGCTCCCTGCTGAGGCTGCAGCCAGGGCTCACCCACATGGGGCAGAGAGGAGACCTGGCTGGGATCTGGCTTAATGGCCCCCAAGAGAACACTGGTTCAGAACCAGGAAACCTGGAGTCCAAAGTCAATGTTGGAACTCTGGGTCGCTGCATCCTCACCTTAAGGCCTCTAAACTAAATTGGCTCTAGATTTCCCCTAAAACTCCTAGTCTTTCAGTCCAAATCATTTTTTCCCTACAAGTTGCATTTTTCCAAGAAACGAATGACTGCAAAAGAATAAAGGGAACTCCAGATGTCACAGATAAGCCTGAAATAACTCTGGATACGCTATCCTCAATCTACTGTTTAAAATACTAAAGATCAGTGGCAACTAAGGAAACAGAAACTGAACTAAAATTCCTCCCTCATCCTCTCTAAGTAATCAGCTAGCACATCATTCCACAAGGAAAACCAACAAAACTCTGTGGAGCACCTACTGGGTGCAAGCCTGACTGTGCACACCGGAGCTGGAGCATGAGCCCAAGGTCAGCAGCGCACACAGAGGAGGTACTGCACAGGGGCCCAGCATGGGCCACAGCTGCCCGCAGTCTCTGCGCAAACAGAGGGGACCCCGGGTGGAGGGCTGCTGCTCGAACATTCCCTGTGATGATTCCATCAATGGCTCAGCTCCTGAACCCTGGTGTTACACAAACTGTCCGTAGGACTGTCCTTGCCGTACAGCAACGACGTGCTGATACTGTCACTCCTCTGGAGGACAAGTGCCCACAGGCTTTATTTATTTATTTATTTATTTATTTATTTATTTATTTATTTATTTGTGGGTACCAGGGGTCGACCTCCGGACCTCGTGCGCCAGCAGGCGCCTGTGCCACTGAGTGATATCGCTGGCCCTTTATTCGTATGTGGGTTCCAGGAGTCGAACTCGGGCCCTTGCGCTTGCCAGGCAGGCACGTACACCGCTGAGCCATCTCACCGGCCCATGCCCACAAGCTTTAACTCTGTCATCGAAATACATTACCGTACAGTGATACCTCGGTTGCTGAACTCAATTCGTTCCAAATTCGTATCTGAATACAAAAAAGTTCAAGAACTGAACATACTAAGACTATAGTTGACTAAGTGTCACTATGTTTGGAGCCGTGGTTACAATATTTTATGCAACTAAAGCGCAGAAAAAAGCACAAGGACAAATGTTTGTGCACACGAACAGCACTGTACGTCGTCCAGGCGAGTGGCGCTGAGATGGAAGCAAAAACCCTTTGTGTCCATGGTGAGACACCACACGTGACTCGCTCTCACCCTGAGCAGGTTTTTCAAATTGGATTTTTGGTTTGACTATCGAGCAAAGTTACAAACACCAAGCAGACATTTTTTGAACTTTGCCATTCGCGTAGTGGAGAGTTCGCACTTGGAGACGTTTGCAGCAAGGTATCACCGTACTCAGGACTGAACTGAATGCATGGGCCACTGCTTCCACCAGACACTGGAGGAAAACCTTGGCCAGCGCGCCCAGCACTGACCTGGCTTCGCCCCACTGCTGCCAGCACCCTTCCTAGGCACCAAGAGCACCTGCACTCTTTCCCAGTCTGTCACCCCAACACTGCACAGATCTCTGTGACTGCAGAAGGTTCAGGGGGGAAGGAAGCCAGAGCTGCCCTCTTTCACCCTCTGCACCTGGAGGCCAGCACAGAGCTCTGCTGCCCCTCCTCTCTGTGGGGAAATCGGAGTCTCCCCCACAGAGCCCACCCCTGGCAGGCTGACCCCTTCACAGAGTCCACGCAGTGAGGGACACAGAAGAGGGTCAGCTGGGCGTGATTTCAAAGCAAGGTCTCTCCCGGAGGTGGCTCACAGACTTCCTATCTCCTAGCAGAAACAAAGTCTGGCTAGAAAAACAAAAGCCAGATTTTTCAAGTAAGGCTAAAATTTCTGAAATGGCTACACATGAGGGGTGACTTCCTCCCACCAGCCATGGCTATGTTTCATCTAATAATGCTGTTAGGAAATGGAACACGAGAAAGCTAAACTAGCAACAACTCAAATGTAAAAGGGAGGCGGATGACTCAACTCCACAAGACAATTCTGACCATTCCTTGCAAATGCTTTAGGGGTAGGAGTCTGAAAATATATTCTAAACCCAGGCATGGTGGCACAGGGCTGTAATCCCAGCACTCAGAAGGCTGAGGCAGGAGGGCCTTGGTGAGTTCAAGGCCAGCCTGAGCTACCCAGGGGCTCCAGGCCAGCCTGAACTGCACAGTGAGACTCTATCTTGAAGGATAAAAATAAAAATAAAATAAAAAATAAAAATAAAAAAATAAAAATAAAAAAAAACAAGAATAAATGTTTTAAAACTAAAAAACAAACAAACAAACAAAAAACCAACAACAAAAAAACATTTTCTGTTTCTGTAGTAGAAGGAGTGAAGTTAAGCTTATAGTCACATGGTGTTGGATATGAATCTGGTTAGGTCCTTACCACAGGAAATTCCTACAAGCACATGAGGCTGGACTTTGGCATTTACTGTTTCATAATTTCCAAGAGACTCTTAAGAGATGGATGCCTGATATTTCTATCTAGATCTATCCATCCACACCAGGGGTAGGAAAACTAGAGCCGCACACAGGAGACACCACTGTGTGGGCTGCTGTGTTTGGAGGGCCACGCTGCTGTCCCTGAACAGCAAGGAAGCCCGGGTGTAAGACATCACAGTAGATCATCACCAAGGCCATGCCAACAGTCCTGCTGGCTTGGTTCTCATGCCCGTGTGTGTCTCAGAGGGCGATCTCAAATGTGGTAGTGAAAATGCTGTCAGTGGAGATTCTGCCCACACGCCTGCCCTTGCTGCGACGTAGGTACAGTCTGAAATGCTCTTGAATTCTTCCCTGTCAAACTTGACCTGAAGTTGAGAATGTCATTTCCAAAACTGGCCAAAAGTTCCGAAAATGGCTATTTCTCACAGATCTGCGTTGTAGGCGATAGTATTTATGAACAGACTGTGTGGAATACCCACAAAGCATGGGGTTTTACACAGGTGATAACAAAATATGCACCGCAAGGCAGGCAGGTTGCGTGATGCGTGCTGATGGCCCAGAACAAGGGACACTGCTCGGGTTGCACAGCGAGAGGGAAGAAGGTTCCCTCTAAAAACAGAACCTCTGGGCCAGAGATGGCTGCGCCTCGGCACTCACCGGGGAACACGTCCCCCCAGCCCACTCCTCCCTCCCTGTCTGGTAACTGAGGGAAACTCAGCTAAAGAAACTGGATTCCCCTCTGGCTACAGAAAGGAACTGACCTTGACAATCATAAATGAAAAACAATTATTTGCAAATTTGCTAAAATAGGTGGATTGCAATAAAAACAACTGTTCGCTGTTTCATTAAAACACTTGAATGTAGCTCTATCTTCAGAGAGTTTTCATTTATTTCCCAAATGTATGAAAATGCTGCATCTTTCTGAAGTTCTGTTCCAGCCAGCATGCGGTGTGTGCACACAGTCACACGCGAGCACGTGGCAAATGTCAGCTCTCCTTTCTGTACTTCCTTTGATAAAAAAGCAAAACAGAAAGAATCTGGGTGCTAGGTTTACAGGGGCTAGAAAACCTTTCCCAGCTCACGCTTGGTCTTCCCAAGGGCTCAGGATGTGGGGAGCTGGACCCCACATCACAGTCAGAGCTGGGGCAGGGGTGAGGGGGTTTCTCAGTGGTGAGACAGGAGCAGAAGGCGCTGGGTGCTGTGCACAGTAGGGCAACTCTAAATCACAACTATGGGCCGAACACTTCAAAAAGCAAGAAGACTGACCACTTTCAACATAAAGGAATGCTAAGTGTTTGAGGACACGATGTGCTTGGCCTAGTTCAAACCTCACACAACAGATGCTTGCACTGAGACACTATATGACACCCCATTTTTATGTACCATGTTTGTTTCTATCAGTTAAACATAAATTTAAAAAAATTAAATCAACTACCACAACTTCTGCATTACCAAAGATGTGAATAACACAGGAAAGACCAAAGCTTCTATTTACAGGACGTGGAAGCTCCAGGGCAGCAAGGCACCTGGGGTCCCAGGCAGGGTGCCGAGGAAAGATAGCCCCTTTTCCACACTAGCCACCGAAGACCAAACCTTCCACCAAAAGCCCAACCCAAGGGTCTGTTCTGAAGACAGACACCATCTCCATCTCCTCCCGAAAGCCCTGGATGCCCCTGAGTGGCGTCCTCCTGATGGTGCACCTGTCACCACAGAGTCTGAAATACACACAGGCTCCTTGGGCTGCTTCCTTTATTATACATGGGCTCTATCCTCTAAATTCGGGCTTCTGCCCCATCTCGAGGGTCAGCAGTGCAGACGCATTTCGGGTAGATCAGGTGGTATCTGTGCTCGACCATTTTTCATGCTTTCATACCAAAGGGATCATTGCTAGTGAAGATTAAACCTGCTTTAATGCTGGAACTCCGAGCCTCCTGCCAAGCAACTCCAAGCCTGAGTGCATTGCTGACGAAGCAGCACTGTGGTCACAGGGAGACTGTGGGAAACGTCAAATGTACGGTCCTGGGGGTGATTGGTGGATGGTTCTGTGGTGTGTTTTGTTTTGTTTTGTTTTGTGTGTGCTTTTTCTTCTCTCTTTTGAGCCTCTGACAGCAACAGAGCTCTGCAAACTTTCTGGCGACCTCCCAGAAAGACAGAAGGGGAGCTGTGTCTGTCCTTCCCCTGGGACCGAGGAAACACACAGCCCCGGGCGCCTTTCAATTTGGACTTTCAGATCGCTGAGCCAGTGAGAAGGGGTCCTGGCTGTCATGGACGGCATGGGATCGGGGTCACCTGCTGCTCAGGGTTCTCATGCCAGTTGTTGACATAATAAGCACCGCTCACACTTTAATTACAATTCACAGTGTGCAAACCATGCAATCTGCTTTAAGGCAGATGAGACTGTCTTAAAAATCAACACTGAAATTCTATTACTAATATGGCAGTGAAATGTGGCAGGAGAAGGTACTGTGCCCGGGGGATCGGCTATCTGCAGAGACCTGCCCCGGGGAGCGGGGGGCTTTGCTGGAATATTCCGTGGTGTTGTCGCTCCTTACTCCGGGAGGCAGTGCTGTTACTAGGATGCCTGCACTTGCGACTTCTGATGAGGAGGCCACAAAAGCATGGCACGATCTGCTTCACAGCAGCGTTTTTACACTGGTTGACTGTTGTATCTGTCTTCCACGCGGGGCCCTAGTTATTATTCCATGTGATATCTCACCCAGCCAACAGGGCTCTTCAGTTGTTAGACGACAGGGAGTTTCTACTTCCCCATGTCCTCCCCTTTCAAACCCGGCCGTGCCTGCGATATTTGAGTTTAACTAGAGCTGTGTGGATGCTCTGTCATTCACTGGATCCTTGTATTTTGCTAACTACAGACCTGGGTAAGCTATATTTTCACCCTCAAAACATGAAAGGTCATTTTGAAACAGAGCCCATTTAAAATAATATGACAATTCAGGGAGCTGTTTGAAAAGTGCTAACACATAATTATGGTCTACAGTTTTCTCCAAAAACAACAGTGGAAATTAGTTCCCATTCTATGACAGAGAACCACTATGAACTTAGGTGGGCTAACCTCCGCATGAACTTCCTGGCGCCCGGGGAAACTGCAATGTTGTTTTCAGCACCACAACTGACGTCAGATGGACCATGTGAAATAAACGCATGCACAGTGCTTTTGTGTTTACACAGTCTTGCCCAAACACCTCATTTGACCTTCAGGAAGGCCACGCTATGAAGGCCACCACCACTGGCCACAGCAACGTGGTCCAACGAAACAGAACCCCAAACTTACAAACATAGCAACAGAACTAAAAAGGTAATAATGACTTCCCTTACTTTAATACTTTAATGGAGGATGTGCCTGAATTACAAATGCCATCAGAGAGGTCCAATTAGCTTATAACTCTTCACTGCTCGCTTTCAGGTGCTAGTCAGTGGGAGATAGCAAGACCACCACCACTGCCACCACCACCACCACCAACAACAACAACAATGACAAAAGAAGAGTTTATTTAGATAATGGTTATTCTAACAGGGAAAAGATACATCTCCCCTGTCCTTGCAAAAATACCAGTTTCTCTAGGCAAACTTTTAGTCCTTTGGCTTTGGGGTTTGTCTTCATGAGGACAGACAGTGATCAATTTTTCTTCTCTTTCTCTCTCTGTACTGGGGATTGAACCCAGGGCCTTCACACTGAGCAATACCCCTGAACCTTTTCTGTTTTTTATTCTGAGACAAGGTCTTGCTAATTTACTAAACTGTCCAGGCTGGGCTCAAATTTGCGATCCTCCTGCCTCAGCACCCCAAAGCACTGGGATTACAGGTGTGTGCCACCATGCCTGGCTAATTTTATTCTCTTGAGTACTTTTGGTACTCACCTGGCTCTCTGCCATCCCCACTCACCCACCTGACTTGTAATGCACAGCAGTCCCCACCTGCCAGTGCAGTGAGCCTGGAGACAGGAAGGCTGGGGCAGCTCAGGTTCAGCTTCAAGCACCCTCCAGCTCTGCCCTGGGCTCCAGTTTGGGTACAGTAATTTGTGCCACCTTCACTGTCAAGCCTGTTCCTGTGCTTGGTCAAGTACACAGGATCATCCGGAAATAGATGCCGACTTGGTTTCCTCAGCTGCCTCCCTGAAACAAAAACTTGGCCTGGAACCTGAGCTGCTGCCTAGAGTCCTGCAGCCCATGGGCCGCGACCTCCTGTCCGGCCAGTTGCCTGCTCATACACGTCTTGGTGCCCAGCTTGGGCCATTGACCTTCTCCCATTTAGGACTCCATGCTGTGCCCAGTTCCACTGAGCCACTAGGAAACGTTTCTGCTCAGTCTGCTGGGCGCCTGCTCTGGCTGGTGTGGTCTTCATAGAGTCCTCTGACTGGCCCAACCTCAGAAGACAACCCTCTGCTAATAATTCCAGGTCATGCTCCTTCGCACAGCTCGCTTTCTAGCATATAAACCCCAGCTGCCAGTTCCCTCCTTTCCTGAGGAAGGAAGGAAACCGGACTTGTTGTAATGGCTATGGAGAACATGACTAAGGAATGCAGGAGAAGCTCTCTGTTAGAGCTGATGGACTAGCAGATGGCCCGTCAACCTAAACAACTAAATAAAGAAGGTATTTTCAAATGAAACGTACACACCTTACATATTTTAGCTTCGGACACATGTACGTACACTCATTGGCCAATATGTTTATGCAGAGATAAGACCGAACTTTCAGCATGAGAGACAGATGATAGGAAACAGGGAGATGGATCTTTTGCAAATGGGAAAGGGACCAAGAGATGGAAGGAAAGAAGAGGGGCATAGGAAGGCGGATGTGAAAAGAACTAAGCTGTGTTATGTACACGTGCCAACTCCTCATGATGAACATAATCATGATGCATGGCAAACATGGACTAATGAAAATAAAACTGAATAAAAGAACGAATCTCTTAACTGAGCCTGCAGTGTCCTTCTTACATAAACCATACCTGCAATCCATTGTACAGGATTTTCAGTTTCCTCTGTTTAAAACAGAGGGTGAATTTAAAGATACCTCTAAAATAACCTAGACACAGAAATCCTTTATATTTTTACAGATTTCTCTAATCTTGTGCAGTTGTCACATCCACGCTCAGTCTGACAGAAACTTGTAACTCATCTTCCCTGAGTCTTTCTAAATCACTGGATCTGTTTTATAGAAGCAAAACTTCCTTCTTCATTTTGAACTTGAATGCCATTAGTTTAGGTAAGTCCAATTAAACTAAATAATAGCAATATGAATAAAACTAGTATGAACAGGTCTGGGAATGCTGCAAATGGCTTTTGGTAGGCACTTATCTGGTAAGAACCAATGGTGCCGGGAGGTACAGGTCCTGGGTGAGCATTCAACATGCTCCCGGCATCCATGTACTTCAAGCAGATAAAGTCTTCATGAACCTCGCGAGCTGGTCAGTGCTGGCCTCCTTCCCTGAGGGTCTGGTCAGAGAAAACACAATGCTAAGGTCACTGAGTAGAGAGATCTGACAGGAATTCATGGTGGATGCGTGACATCTGAAGCTGACACAGACGTCTTTCTCAGCACCCTGGCAGAGCTCTACTTTCTAACTACGTCAAGGAAAAATATGAAATAATTAGAACTTTTCATTGGAGTTAATGTATTTAAAATGGTAAATTGGGTTGATGCTTCTGTCTGCTATAAAAAGTTATTTAAGTTGAGACAGATATATTTAAAGAGCAAGAAAAATAGACAGTTTAGTTCCCAATACAATTATTTTCAAATTCTAAACTGTCCTTATATTTTGTTGTTTTGAACCACTCTCAGAATATTGTTTTCATTTGAATTTGTGATCAGTAAAAGATTTTCTAAAAATGACTGTGTTAACTGCAAATGAATTTCCATTTTAACATCAGTTAGTTTGACAACTGAAAACAGTCACATAAATCATACTGTCTTGATTTTTCAGTATTTTATGATTTTCAGGTCACTTTAAAGGGATCATACTTAAGGTCAATCCATTAACAGCAACAGTAAATTACTTATTATCAGTTTATAATTAGCTACAAAATAAAAGCCCTGCATCACTGTGTCCATGTATGGTGATGCAGATGGCCATGACAATGCCCACCATTTACTGACTGCCTAAAAATGACCACAGGGCCCAGATGTGAGCCGAAGAGCTTCCACACATAGCTTCCCCAGCACCTGTGCAGAGTAAATACCGCCATCCCGCTCAGGTCGAGGAGACGGAGACAGGACTAACAGAAAAACCTGGGCCTCAAACAGCTCAGCTCTGAACCTGCGTCTCCGTGCCTCAGCAAGTTCACTCTCTCTGGGCTTACACCTATAAATATATGTGTGCATGGGTATTCATTTGTGTATTTAAAGCACGCCAGAGATCACAGACTTTCCTTTCTAGTGAAATTTCTATTTGTACAGATGTGTGTCTGTGTACACACACACACACACACACACACTTTAGTTAAATAAAAGAAAAGTGAGCCAGGACTAAATTATTAAAAGAAGCCTTTGAAGCAAGGAGCGATGATGTGTGAAAGACATACCACAAAAGTTTATTTAAATAAAGAACAAGCACAGAGAGACAGAACAGAAGCGAAAATACCCGAAATGAGAGCTCCCCAGATCTTCTCTGTATATATGTGTTTCTCATACGTGTCGAAGAAGGACAGAAAGAGACATCTGGGATTTGTGAATATTCAAAAGTAAAATAAGTTTAACAAAGATAGAGTTCAGATGAACTGAATCCACACTGATTTTCAGTAAGATCTTCTATGTTAAACTCAACAAAAGTATCTTATACTAAGGTCTTTAATATTAAACATAATTTCTTACCTAGAAGAAAAAAATTTCAAGCTAAGGGTTTTATTTTTATTTTTTTTGTGGGTACCGGGGGTCGACCTCAGGAGCTCGCGCGCCAGCAGGCGCCTGCGCCGCTGAGCGATATCACCGGCCCCTTTTATCCTATGTGGGTTCCGGGAGTTGAACTCAGGCCCTCGCACTTGCCAGGCAGGCGCTTATGCCGCTGAGCCATCTCACCAGCCCTCAAGCTAAGGTTTTTAAAAATATTTTTATAGTATCATTTTCAAGGGCACGTTATAAAGGCAAAATATTTGACTTGGCCTCAGAAGGGAGATAAAGAGCTGCTCCCTTCGCACCACAAAGCTCTGCTGAAGGTCCCTGTCCGCGCAGACCAACAGGGAGCCAGCCCAGGCTCCTCGGCAGCTTTAAACTGCCGCCTGGTCATGAAGAAGTCACCACTCCCGGGGCAGGTGCATCCATGTCACACACCGGCCGCATCCCATGGCACTGGAGCAGCCCGGGTCAGAACAAACACTCCCTTTCCAGTATGACGAAAAGCAACACTTAAGTTGCCCTTGGGAGGGGAAACAGAAAGAGTGGAGAAAATGTTGTAAGCAGAAGGTGGAACTGGTCCTCTAATCTGAAGCTAAAAGTAACTTTGTCTGCCTGCGTGTAAATGGACATTATTAAAAAGCCTTCCGTCACTCCCTGCTTACCGAAGGCAGCCCTACCTCTGCATATCAATGCAAGCACATCACTAGCACTTATATTATTACAAATATTTAGAACGGCCTCAGAAGCTTTCAGCAACGTACTCTTTGTCTTGTTTCCAAAGAAGCAATCCAATTAAAATGATTATTTTTAGCATGGGGACTAGGACAAGGAACTGTCCCTTGTACTCAGCATCTTACAAACACTATGGGGAAACGCCTATGGGAAATAGACTTGAAAACTTCAGTATGCTTTCTGTGTTCTTGTATTGACCAAGTATAATTTAAAAATATTTTCCAGGAGAAATATTTTTCCAGTAGGAGTCTATTCATGATGTCCCCATGTCTCCCGGGCCTTCTGCCTTCGGCCAGTTCACGGGTGTATCTTGTACACTCAAAATTCTCAGTGGGATCAGGGAGATGAATATTACTCATTTTCATGCACTCCTTCCACTCCCCACTTACAGCTCCTCCATCCAAAAGCAAGTGCCCATGCTAAGCATACAGAAGACACTTCATTAATGTAATGGCTCAATTAATTTTCTTACAGAATTATCTCAATGTTTGCCCTAACTACAACATTTGGTTAGTAAACCTTTTGATTTAGAGAACTATTTTCTTCTGAACAGAATTTACTAGTTTATCACGTTCTTATGTTTTAAATTTTTCCTCCCTTAATTCCATAAATTTAATTTTTGTGGCTATTTTTTAACCAACAGATTTTTATTAAGCACCTTTTATAAACTGTGTTTTTGAATGGCTTACACTAACTTACTGTTTGTATCTTTCAGGATGTGTATCACATAAAAGAGGAATGCTTCACCTTAAGATGTCTGAACGAAGCACCAGGTGATTCCCTACTTTTCCCCTACAGCTCAGATAAATAATTAACAGGAGGTATACACGGGTCAGTCGCATACTTAAGAGTAAGAATCAAAACAAAACTGGATGCACGCTCTTCCAGTAAGGGACCACGGACCCTCTATTTGTAAAATCACTGAGGTCAGGGTAGAGCCTTAATGCTAATTCTCCATGAGTGTTTACAAGTGGGTTGTATGCATGGAATTGGGAGGGGGTAACTGGTAATTTTTCATTTATTGATGTTTTTATAATCAGGTGCTTTAAACGTTTCTAATAGTGCCTAGAAATGATCATTCACACCCAAGTGGATACTCCTTACACTGGGACAGACATGAAATACCCTTCATTCAGCATCTCACAGCTTCCCAACACAAGATGGCACAGGCAGCAGCCCTGTGCCAACCCAAGAACACAGCCTGAGGATGATGCCACCTTCAGAGAAACAGGCGCATACGGTCAGGTGGCTACTTTTATCCATCTGTGGACATTCCAGACAGCCCAAAGGCCCCTGCACATGGCTGTGTTTTAATAGCAGGGAGCTGGCCTATGTTTGAAGAAGTTTAGACATGAAGTTTTCCAAGATCCATCTCACCCAAGCCTTTTGGTTTAAAACACTGTCTTGCACTACTGCACACATGGATGCCGGCAGTGCTCACCCACCGTGTTGCATATCTGAACCTGTCTACCCAGACCTGTGGTTAGCTGGACACAGGTTGTCCCCCTGGCAGGAAGGAGGCTGGCTGAGGTCAGGCCTGTCTTCTTCCCTACACCTGGCTTGGTAAATGCAGGTTGAATTAGCTCATCATCCCACACACATGGAAGAAATACTTGAAACTCCCGAAGAGGAAAGTTCCTCCATCGGGGGTTCAGAAACCATGATGAAAGATAACATTCTCACAGAACCCCAAAAGATCAAAACCAGGAAACACACATGAAAGCAGGTCATGAGGCTCCATGTCCATGCTCTCACTTGCGGACACAAACACTTCTCAGGGTCACACCAGCAGTAGACTGAGTGATGAATCCCCCTCCCAAATGGTGGCAGAAACTATACTCAGAGCCCCAGTGTTTGTGGGCAGCAGATCCTCTAGTGAGGTCACAGCGGTGGCCAGAGGTCAGGACCAGCCTGAGGTTATCCTCCTGCCTCCGCCACCCAGTCCACTGCCAATTCAGCTCTACCTCTGCCCACGAAGGGGGACCCGACAACGAGCACAGAACGAACGCAATGGACTGGCATGATGCCTGTTACGAGGTCTGCATGAAATTAACAATAACCCAGAGTCGCTTCACTGGCCGTTCCAGCAGTGGATAGGACCTCGAACAGCAATGCATGTGTCACACATGCTCCAAACACACTGCTTGCCACACCCAGACCTAGGCTGGGCACCCACCTCTCGGGGCACTGCCTCGAGTCTGGGGAGGCTATTCAGATGGGGGAAGCACACACTTCACCCAGGGTCTGCTCAACAACTGGCCCTGGAGGAGCAATGAGTGTCACGCTATTAATGGGTGTGAGGTGTGTCATGACACACTTTCCATGGTGGACCTGGAACTTAGCCAAGCTCCTTGAAGACAAGGGGAACTGCTTCCTGAGCACAGCTCTTCCCAGCACCCAACAGCATCCACCTACTGGATAGAGGATGGGTGGATGGACAAAAAGATGATGCATGAACACTACACAATCCTTACAAAACAGACCGATTGTGAGACACAACCAAGAGTACACGTTTTGGTTCAATATCACCATTTACAGGCAAAGGATTCCTGAGCTTCCAAGACACTAGCTTATAAAACAGTCATGAGAAAGGCTTAGTTGTAAAATAAAACCACTGGTCTACTAAAATACTGTGTCTACTAACAAAGAACGACAGATGGATCTGTGAGCAAACTCATGGAAAGAGCCCAACGCATGATATCTCAGGCAGAGTACGCACTTGCACTTGGTACACAGGAACAATGTACTTCTGATTATGGTGATTAATAAGGGAGATTAGGCTCGTGATTTATAATTGTCCTCCAGGACCAGTCATCCCGTGTTCAAAAGGGATATATTGGACAAGGACACAACGACAGTTGCTTCTAGACGTCTTTGAGTTGGATGGAATCTGAGAAGTCCTTGTAGTGTCATCCTCTGGCTCTCAGAAGAGGACACTGGTGCCCCCTCAAAGGTTAATGCACCTGCACCTGAAACCACGCAACTAGCTGAAGCCTAGTGACTTAACGGGGAGTCTGTTTCTCTTTCTGCCTAATAACTAGCACCAAACCACTCACACTATCATAATAAATGATGTAGCAAGGGTCTTATTTTAAGTATTTGGCAAAAAGGTTCCATGTAAGTTAAGATAACATTACTCTTTCCAAATAATGCTGAGCAGGATATCTACTATTAAGGCCATCACTAAAACAATAACCATTCCTACAAAGCTATCCACATCCTGCCGACCTCCTGAGACCCTGGGGATATCCATACTCAGAAAGAGGTTCTAGTCCTCTTCTCAAACAGCACTGTTACTAGATCTTCATTCACATCAGGATGACTATATTTAAATACTAAGAGGCTTATGAGTCATACTTCCAAAATAAAACAGCTCCCTTCCAAAGGCAAAGCCCATCTTCCAATTGTGGACACACAAAGCAGCTACTAGGAAACAGCAAGTTTTAACTGGCCATAGCAGATTTATTTTTGTTACAGGACTTCACTCCGTTTATGGAGTTCACACACTACTCAAGTGAACTTTACCTGGAGCTGCTCACATGGTTTGAGCATTAACCAGGGACTGAGCAGTTTACAGATCATCCAAAAGAATTCCTGTCTTGGAATCATGCCATGAACTCTAAGCATCTCAATGCTGAATGAATTTATATTACCAAGTGACTGCAAGTTTTAGGAACTCTTTCTACTTTCTTATTTTTGTCATTTTAAATGACAGCTATGAAGTAGAAATATGGAGAGGACAGTCTGAGAATCCAAATTTTTAAGAAAACAAAAAAGAAATTAAAACTTAAACACTGTGATATTTATGGAATATTTTAGCTTACAAAGTGATTTCACATGCATTAACTTATTTCAGTGCTAACCTCTGATCTTCAAAGAACGTGGATCAATATTCATCTTAATAGTATCTCAGACTCTTCGGCTCTCTAATTATATGCTTTATAACTGAAATATTTTAAGACATAGTAGTCAATTACTAATAGCATTTATTTTGTAAACAAAGTGTTAAATAAAGCTAACTTTATAGCATTTTTCCCCTGAAGAACAAAAGCTTGGTTCATAATAAATGGAAAATATTTTGGTGCCTACAGTTTGGGCTTTAAACTTTGAAAATTTTCTTTATATTTATGGAAATGTTTTCAGAGGATGTTATAATGAAGTCTTACTGTGTATAACATGCTTAAAGTTCTAACACAACAAACGGATACTTACAAAACAAGAACTACATGCCTCAATTTAATTCTGCATACCTAGTTTATTAGACTGCGGGATAGGGTCGTAATTTTAGTTAAGAAAATGCCATCTAAATGTCTGAGTTGAAAGTCATCACATGTTCAAGTGTACCAACCAATGTTAATGTTGAAATTCCATTTTTGCTTGCATTTTTAAGACTCAAATCTTTCTTTACATAATGTGTAGCTGAGCTGGAAAAAACTTGTAGGGGGACATCTAGTCCAATTTATTTGAATTTACTGAAATTATTTAATGAAGAAAACAATGTTTACATACATAATGCATCTCAGACAATAGACTAGCAATACATATCTCGGTCTACTCACAAGTGACAACTTAAATCTAGACAGGTAGAAATAAATTTTAGGCTTATTCCCTGAAGTCTATCAGGCACACGTAGGAAATACACTTATGGAAAGCAAAACAGTACAGCTCTCAAAAGGAAGGGGATGGTACTCTTTTGTTTGAGGAAGAATTCAAGGCTTGGGCCAACAGCCAGAATCCAGGAATAATCTAGGGTTTTAAACAATCGACGATGAAAATCACTGAAACCCTGGCACATTATGCGAATGCCACCTCAGAGTGAATGAGCCCCTCTTCCGAGAATTTCCAGCTCACGCCCTGGTGACCACAGAGAGCCCGGTAATCAGAGCCACCATTGTGCACACAACGTGTCCGCCTGAGCACCCGGCCTGGCTCCACGGCGGTGCTGCCGCACGGTGGCCTCGCTCACCCTCTCTCACCTACCCTGGCAGAGCCGGGCCCCTGGCTGTGAAGAAAGCCACAGTGTGGGGAGGAAAGCCTACAAAAGAATGAAAACAGAAAGTGTCTAAGACCTTGGCAGAAGGACACTAAATAAAATAGAGAGCGGTGACTCATTCTGGCAGTGAATCCACCTCAACCCCTTCAAAGCCTTTGGCAAGAGTCCTCGGAGGAGACCCCAGTCTTTTGCCAAGCCACAAAACACCACAATTATTATCGCAGCAGTCATCAACAAAACAGATTTTGTAAACTGACTTGTTGGCACATAGATTAAAGAAGCTATAAAAAGGAATAACAGCTGTTTGGGTTGCCCTGTGCGGAGCTACTATATAGAAAGTACATTTCAGATTTCCACAGTTATCAGGCAGTCAGGAACCGCACACACACGCCACGTACTAATCACGTGTGTCTGCCACACAGAAAGGGCAAAATGTGAAACACACCGCTATATAAATCTTAAACGCCAACAACCCTTTCAAATGAAAATACTGTACTTACTTTGGTAGGACTAATAGAACATTTTCCTACTCAAAAGATTCTGTAATTCACTCACCTAAAACAAGGATGATGGCAAAATGAATAAAGTTTCTCTTAAAATATTGAAATTTTTCTTGCTTTTTATATAAGCAAGAATGTTGATGAATTCTTTGGGAATCTGCAAAAATATGCCTTGCTCTACCTACATAAATATTACCTGCTGGCATTTTATGCTCTAAAATTTAGAATTATCTCACATGCTGCAGGCAACTGGAAAAATCCTACTTGCTTACATGCTCATGGGCATAGTCTGTTTTGAATAAAGTAAAAATGGCATATTTTGGAGTGGTTTAACTTTTACCTTTGCTACCTCTACATTATTCACCTGAATAAGTAGTAAATCATCAATGAATATTTAATCAAAACAAAACAAAAACTGACAAACCTGAATCAGTGCTACTTTTACATTCCTAACTTGGAGCTTAAAAATGTACTCTGCTTTGTTGTAAAGAGGCCTGTCCCCTGACTTTTCATTTAAAAAGAAAGGTTTCCCTTGGGCTGCTTATCACTAACTTACAGTAAGGTGTTTAAGAATTATCAAAAAGGCTGTTCATTAAACTATTTTATTTCTGTAATGCCATACGGCATTACAGATAGTCTATGAATATGTATGAAGAGGTTTGGTTTGCAACTTTCATATCACAATTCGCCAGCTACCCTCTCAATGCTTTCACAGCTCTGCGCTGAAATTTCTAGTACTGACACACCCTAATGGGCATTGATCTTCTACACTGAATGATGCAGAGTTCAAATTTCAGCACTGTCGATAACACTGGGTTTCACTTATTGAAGGATTGGGCCTTGGTTAACAATAGCTTCCTATGTGAGCAAAGACGGGAATTGGGCACACAAGAAGCTTAGATGGCTGCAAACATCATGGACTAAATAGCAAGAGAAAAACTAGTTTGAAAGGACTGGAGAGTCACACTCCTTGGAATCTTCTGTGACTGAGCATGCAGAGGATAAATGGGCTACGTAAGGGCTCCACGATGAAGCAAACTCCTCATCTGCAGACTTCCAAAAGCTCCAACTACGTAAACCTGATGACTATAACAGTGTCACTCACCAATTCTACTCTTTATTGACATAAAAGCAAAACAAACACCATTACCATGATAACTAGCTTTTCTGAATAGCTACTAATGCATTAAATAAACTGCTATATCAACTAAAAACTATCTTTAGAAATCTAGTCCACCATGGATATTAAACAGAAGCCCTACTTAAGGAATTCATTGACTTCCTGGAGGAGTAAATTTGTCTGTATATTTTTTAAAGCATCACAGAGAAACATTTCACCAAGCTTTAGAAATGTATTTGCTATTAGGTCAGTCTTCGAAATACCACAAACCCTACAGTTTTTCAATTTGGTTTCATATTAGTTGCTTGTATTATTAATTCAATCACAGCAAAAACTATATGGGGTTTAAATAAAATTCTTTCTTCCAGATCGTATGTTTTAGGTTCATACTCTTTCCCTTATTATCATACCCCTGGCCTCCTCTGTCTACCTTGGAATCCGAGCACATGATGCAGCCAGCCCAGTGGACTGAGTGCCAGCAGAAGTAGGTGCTGAACCTACCCAAGGATTCTGAAAGCATCCAAGCTCGTGCACTGTCTCCTGTGCAGCCTGGAGATCCCTATTGAGCTCGTGCCAAGTGTCTGAAAAGTTGGACCCTGCATCCGGTATTTACACTAAGCTAAAATTCTAATCAGCATTAACAGCAGTATGTTTTAATTCACCCTTATGATTTTATTCAATCTGCTAAGTAGCACAACTGCCAGAAAGCAATTGCTATAAACTTAAGTAAACAAATGCAAAACTAAAATAAATCTTAAACCTGTTGTATATAAAGTTTGTGCCACTTCAGGCGAGCAGTACAAAAAGGCACAGCCCAAAGTCTTGGTTCACGCTTTTGGATCTCATTTAGCAAGCTTTCTGGAAGGACTGCCTTGCCCAGCACCCCACCTCCTTCTCCGAGAATTATTTGGTGCATATCAGACAAGGTAGAGGAAACGGTCGTGTTATTTTACAGTGGCTTTTCACCTCACGTGATCCTCTGACTCGCCTCTGCCAAGCACGTGAAACAAGGAGTACCCAGTGACTACTCGAATCTCTGGATGACACTGTAGCCACTCGTGCCAAGGAGTTAGTGCCAAGGCTCACATCTTTCTTTCCCCCTCTTCCTTTCTGGGTGGCAGCTGTGTGGGGGAGGTCCCAGCACTTGGGGACTCTGACCGACACATTCTGGGACATTGGTCACCATTTTGAACCCGTGCAGTGTGCTCAGACCTTGGCAGCCATCTTACAGCTTGGCAACCATTTTGAGAATTTGTTTGGCAAGCTCTCAAAATTCACTGACACTGTTTAAATAGAAGGTCGGTTAAAAATAGTCTGCATTAAACAATACAACGTGATATCAGGTAAAATAACCCCCCAAAAATCTTACCAAGGATTTACAACATCTTCACTGAAGCAATGACATCCAGTTTGCTTAAATACACTGCGTGAAAGCAGCTTAAAATCTGGCTTCTTAACTCTTTAGCGGACAAGCTTTTAACAAACAATATTGGAGGGGTGCCCGTGGGTAGGTAAGGGAGAGGTGGAAAGAAAGAAAGAGATGGCAAAAACAGCCATGATTCCTATCAAAACATTCCTGAGCCTGTTCAAATTCAGAATAGGAAGTAGAAGGGAGTGGGGCTGTCACCACATTCCATGGGGTATGGTTCTAAAAAAGGGTCACAAAATTTCAGACACTGGGCCCCACTTCCTGCTCTGTGAGCTCATGGAAGCTCTCTTAGAGTCGGATAGTACAGAACTCTCAAGTGGGAAATTATAAACAGCACCTCCCCAAAGAGTGTAACTCGAGGAAGTGGACAAAAGAAAACACAAAGGAAATAGAAAGAAAAACCTTGTTGATTGCTGCTGTTCTCCAAAACCAAGACCTGTTATATTCAGCCTTTTTTCTCCTTAAATTTCAGTGTTTCTAACTCAATAAAAAATAAGTTCTGTCCTTGAAAACACTTCTTGATATCTGAAAATCTGAACTACAAATGGTTCAAAGCACTATTTACAGTTCAAAGCACTGTTGTAACTTTGACATCATTGCTGGACCTATACAATTACACAGAAGGCTGAATTAACCAAAATGACACTGAGTGATAATTTTACATCACATGGAAAAGAAAAATGACAATCCAGTAATCTGAAAATATCCTTTCCAGATTGAAATAAATAATACATTAATGTGTGATTCTGTATCTTCCCTTCAATGTTTTTTTGTTTTGTTTTGTTTTGTTTTTGTGGGTACTGGGGGTCGAACTCAGGACCTCGTGCGCCACCAGACGCCCGTGCCGCTGAGTGATATCACCGGCCCTTTTTTCGTATGTGGGTACCAGGAGTCGAACTCAGGACCTCGCGCTTGCCAGGCAGGTGCTTATGCCACTGAACTACCTCACCAGCCCTCAATGTTATATTTAAGAATAGCCTAAAAGTATTTAGGGGGCAGAGGCATATAATAAAATACCATATTGTATACAGTTTTATAAAAAAATTAAATGAGCTACTCTTTCTATGAGCCTATTATTACAATGTTCAAAGATAAAAATTTGGCATTATTAAATAAAGTTTCTAGCCAAATATTTGTTATTTAAATTTTAAATGCTTCTTGGGACATGATGGATACCCGCCTTGTATTCTAGTTCTAGTTCCAACTGTAAGAGAACTCACAATGGCACTGCACGAGGCTAAAAGCCATGCACTAATAACAAGGTTTGCACTACTGCAGGGCTTTTAAAGTTGAAGACTGAATTTATTTCAATTCAGGAAATATTTTAATTCACATAATACCATACAAAATGAAACAATTAATTAAGCCACAATCAAAATGAGAACATTACACAGAAAGGCATTAGGCTGAAATGGATCAGTCTGAAGTCGTTACCCGATTAGATGTCTCTTTTATTAAAGGCTGGTATCTGCAGGAGTATGACGTAAGCCATGCTGGAACAGTTTGGAATGCATTGATGAATTGCTCTATCGATCCCATTCTGCTTCACTTACCATAATTATAGCACAGCAATGGAAGACATGAATGATATATTTTCACTACAGAGGAAAGCCCAGAGTTCGCCTTTTTCTTTATGAGATTATACCAATCCTTTCAATTAATTCAGCAGGATTGATAACTAACACTGTCTGAAGATGAGGCCTGATTCTTTTTTTCTCTCTGAAATAGCATTGTTCAAATAGTTGACAATTATTTCAAATAAATGTATTTGGAATTTTAAATACAGTATTTGTACTTCTGCAGGATGCTGCTGCTTTGACACAATTTTACAAAAACATTTAATTCCACTTAGACTCTGTCTTCCAAAACTCGAAGACATCTTAACACGATATTATCATCTTAGCCTCACTGAAGATGCTAGAAGTTACCTCAAAGCATTTTAAGGATAATTCTAATAAGAGTTATTTCACTAAGGAAGAATAAAGATTGCTAGAGAAGAAAAATAGGCAACTAAAATAATTTTTAGAAGAAAAATTAATGATTGCTAACCCAGATAGATTTAACAAAAAGCTCAAATGAAAATTAAAACTTTTAATGCACATCATTTATAACATTCATTATGACTAATTATTCAATGTGTATAAAAGCCACCAAATAATTTCAAAGAAACCATAATTGGCACTAAAATTGCAGAAGCGCTATCAGTGACAGCGAGCCTGCCACCCTTGGGTGTTGCTGCAGAAAGACACTTGGTCCCCAATGGACACACTTAAAATTAAAGTGTCATTCCACGTCTCGCAAAAGGGATGTGAGAAATTCTGCACAGGACACAATGGGTCTTACAAACAGAGTATGACTTGAAGTTTTAAATTTTAAAGTATTTGTGAATAACAAGATTTCATTTTGCTTTTGCTGTTTAGAAGAAAAATACATAAATACGGTAAATTTTTAAAAGAACAATCAATGTGCAGAAAAATTTTCCCCTAACAAATAAATGACATAAAAATTGATCTTTACTTCCCTTCTCAAATTACAAAGGCCACCTGAGAATAAAGCGAAACCTGGGAGGGCCGTGACAGCTATCAAACCTTCCCTGACACGTTAGAATGTCTGAAACCCACACCAAAGGTTTCCACTGGAAAAGCTCCTGCATGGAGTGAACACCTCAAAGTCAACTATTGACCATGCTATTGATTTTTGATGAGGAAACCAAGAGGAGAGAAGCACCAGGAAAGATAGAATTTCCCCTTTTCTCATCGCACCTCAGTGGGCTGCAGGCTTAGGGCTTCCAGGCATTGCAGTCAGGATGTCTGTCGAGACCACGGGAGCTGCACCTAGACTGGCCCCAACACAGCTCCTCAGCAGAGGGGACAGGGATGACTGGGAAAACAGTACATACAACTGTCTGTCCAGGTGACACGTGACAATACCCAACCACATACATTCACACATTATACCCAGCTCAGCAATTGATGGGAGGAAGCTGAGCCTGTCCTACCTGAGGTGACTTCATGTATATTATGGACGAAGTGTTACAGATGGATTTACTTGGAAATTAGAAAGTGAGTTAAATACACAGAGAAGTTCAAGCTGATTTTTAAAGAAGCTCATGTTTTCCCTTGCACATAAATTAACACAGAATGGTCTACCAACAAGCTAAAAGGTAACAAAGCCACGTGCTTGCTTTAGCTCCTTGGGGTCTTAATCACATCATTTTGAATTGGTTGAGGATCATTTACTTGGATCATTATAATCATATCGTACAAGTATTCCCCCATTTAATTTTTGAAATGCATGGCCACAGAGCATATACAAAGAAAGAATTATCAGATGCATTCACTTTATTACTAAATTTAGAGATGGCTCTGAGCCATTTAAAAATAATAACAACAATAATGATGATTAATAACAACGAACTTCCATTCTAACCCTCTCCAGGGGTTACATAGCTGTTCACTAATTAAGTCTCATTCCTCCCTTGCTAGGTAGATGAGGACATTAGGCCAATTTCACACCTGGGAGAGGCAAGATCTTAGCGAGTCGTGGATAAAAACAAGAGTATGGGGAACTTCCAGACCCTCCACCTCTTAAGAGTCCATAGCTGGAAGTGGACAGGAAAGAAAACAATGTACGATGAATGGGAAAACAATCTGGTTTATGTTATGCCTGTTTTGTTGCTAAAAACCACAACAGGTCTTGTTGGCTTATCTGCTTTTACCTATTTTGTTCATGATGAGCAAAACTAGTTTGCTGATTTTCTCAATGTCCAGTTTTATACACGTAAGCACACTGTGACACCCAGTGTAGGGACAGAAGCATTTACCAGTTTGCAGACGAGAATTCTTCTACTGCTGTTGTGATACAACCATGCCCATCCTCCCTTTCGCATTCATAAAGCTATTCAGAAATGAGTACTGTACTAAGTACTTATTTGGCAGAGTCATGAGAAGGATTCTCTGCCCGAAGTATAGCTATGTGCGACTGGGGCTCTCGATAACACAAATTAGAAACTGCCGCACCACTGACTAAGGGTTAAGGGATGCTTGAATTCACACATTCACCCAACACTGGGAGAGCGGGAGAGGGACACTAAGTCCCAGGCAGTGTTCTAAGTACTAAGGACACCTCGTGACCAAGAGACGGAGCCCTGGCCCGCGGCAGCCTACGTGGCACTGGGGTTAAGAAGCAGGAAGCCAGGTACATACTGTATCCACCCACCCCTTCAGCAACTATGAGACCTCTCCAGCACCAGGATGAACACACGAACTTCAAAGAGGTTATTTGTGTTGTCTTCTCCCAGAGTTTAACTTTCTTAAGATTTCTCACTGCTGACAAACAGGAGTGACTGCCACAGTGTTCTGAGCTGGACGTGGCTGGAGAGATGAGCCCCATCAGCCTGGGGACCCCACACACCGTCTCCTGTACCCTGCATGCAGTAGCTTGGCCCAGGCAGACACTGGGCCACTCTGAACCAGCAAGATGACGTGAGAGTAAAGCAGAGCTGCTGAGGAATAAGAACGGTCCTTTCTAGGACAGATCTCTCCCAGGGCCAGTGCAAGGGAATCCAAAGCAAACTCTTGGGCCCAGGAGTGGTGTGGCAGGCATCTGTCCGCCCACAGGCCTGGGCCCTTCGTTCCTCTGTGCTCACTGCTCTTGGTGAGGGCTTGATGAAGTGCATGCCTGTGCGAATCACACCGAAGAAATGATGTAAAAACATGTGATACAGGAGCACACGTGGTCACCTGTCACTCTGTTCAGAGATCTCTTCTGCCACATGCTGAGGGACCCCAGCCACAATGCTCTCCGGGTACGAGCCACATGTGCTTCACACCTCTTCCCCTCAAGATCCCTCAGAGGTGACAGAGCCACGTAGAGCAGTCGCCCCACGCTGACAGTGACCTAAGAAATCCCCCCTGCCCAGCCCTTGCTTCCTCTTCCACCTCTGTTTTAAGGTGGGTTTTTTCTGAAATGGTAAACGTGCCTGGATGTGGGTGTGCAGATCACCTGCCCACTGCACCCCGAGGCTCCCTGCCAAGGAATGAGAAAAGGAAAGGGAGGATGGGGAGGGGAGGGAAGCTGGAAACCACAGGAATAAAGGAACCTCATTCCAAAGTGATTTCTAGGCCACACTGTCGGCAAGAGCTCAGCGGCAAGAGCAAGGCCTAGTGTGCTTGAGGCTCTGGTTTTAATTCTCTGCGCTGTGGTGGGGGGGGCACCTCCCCGTCAGATGCTAATCCACAAAAACAAGTCTACACTACAGCAAAGCAGTCTTCAACTGAGTAGGGGGAGACCTGGTCTTCTTCCCTACACATCCAATCAGGCATTCATAAATCCTCTTGCTTTTCTTTCTTCCTGCTTTTAATGTGGTAGCTTCACTCCTCTATTTGTTTAAGGAATACGGGTCCTCCTGTTGACTGAGCTCTGTATCACCCTCGTAACTTCCTGTCGTGGAGGCAGCTTCCTGCTCAAGAGTGGTGTCTTATGAGTGGAGAACAGCTTGATGAGGACCGAGACAGGACCTACCAGGGAGAAGGAACAAAAATACCAAGCTAGGGGCACTAAAGATGATGTCACCTGGTATGGCCATTACAACTACTCTGTTTCAAAGAAACATCCAGTTGCAACCACCTTGAAAAAACTAAATACAGTAAAAAAAAAAAAAAAAAAAAATCACATGATACAAACTGTGTTCCTTTTGCCTTTTCATAGCAAACCTTGGGAAGAGGTTCGAATCGGGGTGACTCGGAGCCACAGCTCCCAGGATGGGAAGGAGGGGCGTCAGCCTCTGGGCTCCAGGGAAGGCCACTCTTTTCTCTCCGTGCTGGGGTATGCTGGCTACCAGGCCACAAGCAGGAACTTATTTCTTTTACAGGCAGCACCCATGAAGAATACTAAGGCTAAGTAGCATGGAGGGGGCAAAAAAGGGAACAGAACCCGTGCTCACAGAGGAGCTGCCACGGGGACAGAGGAGGCAGGCGGACAGCTCCCTCGGGAGCTCAAATGCACCACCACGGGTCCCTTAGGACCTGGGAACACAGCCTTCAGGAAGTGGCGAGGAAGGCCATGTCTCCCTTTCCCATTCATACCGCCCGAATGGGACGAGTTCTGAGTACAAGGGTCGTTGACCAGCTGTCCCCAAACCCGCCCATGGATCCTCATTAGAAAACAATGCATCACACCAAGCAACCCTGAAACCAACTGGGTGGAACTGGCTGTGGGGACACAGTGCCCCTGGCCACACCTGTCCAGAGGCAGGCCTGGGTACCCAGGAGGCCACTGGTACAGGAAGGGACGTGCGTTGGTAATGCAGCACCTCCGTGTATGACCTCTGAAGCTCAGGACTTCCATCAGCACCATCCAGGTATGAACCGCTACTCTGAGCAAGCGGTCGGCCCTGATGAGACGAAGCCATTACTCCTAAGCTCTCCAGCTTGGTTGGTGTCTCTCTGCTGCTCTTCTTGAACACAGGACTAACAGGAGATGGCATGCCGCTCCATTGATGTGACTTTCTCCCACCCCATGAACTGCATTTCCCAAGAGAGGTGTGTGGGTTCCCACACCTGTAACCTGGTGTTTGGAAACAGAGATCTTTGCTGCCTCTGCACGTAGTGCTTGGGAACATGCTTCCTTAACAATCCCTTCCAAGAGACTCTTATGCATACAATAGTTTGAGAATCAAGGAAGCTCTTTTCTGAGCTGCCTGTCATCTCCATTATCCAATGCATGGCTTAGACAAGACTGTAACAGGCGCCCAATCAATGTAGTGGTGGTGGTGGGCCACTTACAGGAGAAAAGAACAACATTCTAGAGCCCAGCATAATACAAAGGCATTGAATAGATGCTGCGGGAGCTCAGAATTTATCTGCAGAAGACAATGCAAACTCAAAAGTTTAGCAGCCACAGAGTGAATAATAAGCCAGGACTAAAAGAATGAATCAAATGCAGTAAGAAATACAAGTGGGAAGAACGAGGACGCAGTGCAATAATTCAGCGCTTGCCCAGCACACAAAGGCTCTGGGTTGGATCCCCAGTGTGGAAAATGAGATGACAAAAGAGAAACAGCTGTCCATTGCATTTAAGGGAACGGGTAAAAGCAAGCGCTCAGGAAAGGAAGGTGGAACATGGGTGCCTCACACACCCCACGGGGTTTCCTGGAGCTGGAGCTTGAGATCAGTTTTGAAAAGTGAAAAAGATTCACATAAAAAGGGGGGAAAAAAGAAAGAAAGAAAATGTTTATACTCAGAGCAGGGACAACTGAGCTAAACTTGAAGGAAATGCATTTTAAGAAAAGACCCCCTTGGGGCCGGTGAGATGGCTCAGGAGCATAAGCGCCTGCCTGGCAAGCACGAGGTCCTGAGTTCGACTCCCGGTATCCACATACGAAAAAAGGGCCAATGATATCACTCAGCGGCACGGGTGCCTGCTGACACACAAGGTCCTGAGTTCAACCCCCGGTACCCACAAAAAAAAAAAAAAAAAAAAAAAGACAACCCTGCCACAAATTGTATTGTTATAATTTCTGTGAATTAGTTTTTGCCATAATTAATGGAACCAATATTTGTAGGCCAGCAAGTTTGAAATATGGTAACAATAAAAACTTTTACAGCTCTGGAAATTTCTAAAATTGGTTCTCTTTAAATTTGTAGCATAGGCAGAACACCGGATGATGTGGTACAGTAAATATGTTTTATTGGCATTTAGTTGAGATGACCTTGTGTAACTGACTTGTGGCTTTTCCACTTATAACATCCCAACTCGTGGCAATAAAATGTCTGTGCAGTATTGCTCCTCTGTGCTTTGTGTAAACATGTACACATGTGATACACAGGGCTTAATCTCCCCTTTCAGGTTAAATGGCTCCAGCCAAGCATTCAGAAGATACTTGTCAACTTAGACCAGTGGCATGCAATGCTACCCACACCACGGGCTACCATGCAGCCACAGCCTGCTCAGTACTTACTTCTGTGAATGCCTACGTAAGGAGGGGACAATCAGAAAATTGCAGGTCACCATCCTGTTTCTGGATCTTTGTGGATGTGCTTTACATTTCTCCAATTCATAAGTCCTCCCTAGTGTATGGACTGGTTTTGAGCCCTCGATCAGGTGACAGAACATCTAGGATCCAGCCTCAAACCCATCATCAACAGCTGCGCAATGCAGCCCTGAGGCTCAGTGTCCTCAGCTACAAAGCTGGGGGGAACATGTGGCCTTCTTAGGGGCGGTGCTATCCCATAAGTAAGCAGGTCTTACTTTCTGCGTGTTCTTCTCAAAGGCCGAGTGGTTTTATAGCTTTCTGAGAAACAATCCCACCAACTTCAGTCCCAACCATATAGAAGAACTTGGATAAATATTCTTTAATGGTTCTCAATTTTATGTATTTATGATACTGTATCATTTATAAGCTTAACTAAAACACTATATGTGACTACAAAATGTTAGCAAATAATCTAAATGACCTTAACTTAGGCATAACATCTAATAAAGAAATTAGCAGTGACAACATAACACAAGTTATACCCTAATTCACAAACCTTTTTATTCCTGAAAAAATGAAACATTTGTCAAACTTAAGCTGTGACATCAAATACATGTATGTTTTACTTGATATCAGGTTATCATTTAGTTCCAGTATGCCAAAAACACTAAGAAATTTTAAGACAATTGTCCCCAGAAAATGATTTTATAATTCATATAAAATTATTCCAAAAACAGAGCTCAGTGAATGTCAAATTTGTTTGGAAAGAGACTTTGTAAATACACATTTCAACAACCCATACTGAGCTCCTGCTCTGCTCCAGCCTTGGGGCCGTGTGCTGGAGATGTAGTGAGACTCCCATCCAGCAGGCATCCTAGGAGCCAGAGACCTTCCGGACACCCTGGGAAAAGAGCACGGTTCTCAGGGCAGAGCAGGAAGGCCCCGCCTCTGCAAGCAGGTGCCTGGATGGCTTTCCAGATGCCACGGTGCCTCACACCGTGTGTTGCGAAAGAAGCGGGAGTCTTGCAGGCTGCAGAAAGGAGAGCTGGATATGCCACACCCCGCATTGAGACTGCGGCCCCACGGCCCCTCACCTGGGGAAGCTGCAACGCGGCTCGCCGAGGGTGAACTGGCAGCCACGCAAGGCAGTGATCACTCTCTCGGGAAGAAAGTGCACCCTGGCAGGAGGGATGGGCCGCAGGAAAAACTGGAGCACAGAGTGGGGCACTTGAGACAGTGCAGGCCAGAAACAATGACCACCATCCAGGGAAGCAATCTGGGCAGGGCGGGAGTGGATCTGCAAGCTAATAGTGGCCCGAGAGGGCAGAACCTGGCCCATCGGGGGAAGGACGAGTCGGAGCTGACTCTGGGCTGCGACCTGAGAGGGCCACAGGAGGAGACACCAGGAGAGAGGAGACACCAGGAGAGAGGAGCCTTGCAGCTCGGCGCTCACACGGCACAGCAGGCCTTTCCCCCAGATCACTGCCTCATCATTTTAGGACTATTCTGAGACATGCTGTGTTAGTGCTTTTCTGCTTGAGATCTTTTTCTGTCATAGTTTTTTTGTGGAGGTGACTGCATGACTAAAATTTTTGGCTTGAGGATTTTTTTTTTTAACTAGATATTCTGCTAAATTTTCTAATTAATTCTAAGTATTTTTGGTTCAACCCTTTGTCTAAGTAAATAATTCTATCATTTGCAAATAGTTGTCTCCTCTTTTGTAACAGTTGTAACTCTTATTTCCAATTCAAATATTATTACAACACTAGAACAACACTAAATTCTAGAGCAACACCAAATACTAATGCTGACGGGCATGTTGGATTCCTGGTTTTCCTGGGGGATGACACAATACTGCACCGCTCAGTGTGAGTCCTCCTCTCAGGAGGAAACATACAATTTTATCATATTATGGTCACTGTTCTCTGTGACTGGATTTCAAATAGTTTTTATTTTTATTTATTTATTTATTTATTTATTTATTTTTTTTTGGTGGGTACCGGGGGGTCGACCTCAGGACCTCGTGCGCCAACAGGCGCCCGTGCCGCTGAGCGATATCACCGGCCCCTTTTCCGTATGTGGGATCCGGGAGTCGAACTCGGGCCCTTGCGCTTGCAAGGCAGGCGCTTACGCCACTGAGCCATCTCACCGGCCCTTCAAATAGTTTTTAAAAGTTTGAAATCAGTGTTCAATTTATCAAATCCTTTTTGCCCCAAGTGATAGGTTTTAGTAGAAAATTAAACATTTAAAGCCTTTCTCCAGAAAATTAAGTTGAAAAGCTAATAATTAGATGTTGGAGAGGAAGGAAAGATGCGTGGCTCCTGATTGAATCCGGCTTTGATCTTCCATTAGGCATGGGTGGGACTTTCAGCACCGCATATATTAGGTGCTCAATAAATGAATCAATAATGATTTCTTACCCAATGAGGTCTAGCTTAACATCCCACTTCTATCTGATAAGCAGATCTAGTTCAGTAAAACCAAGCATAATTGAACAAACATTTTCTAAGGATTATATCTAGGGCTGCAGTGGTATTCAGAGGCCTCTGTGGATGGGAAAATATTTAAGAGACATAGTAGGAATTTCACTGCACTATAAATGTATCACAAAACATCAAGCATAAAACTAATATTTCTTATAAGAATATATGGTTAGGTAATTGGTTCACGGGAGGGGCAACAGTAGGGAAAACAGCATAAATTTTTCCAAGAATATCCTGTATTCGAATGCAGCAAAATGGGCAAGCTGTTTTGTATTGGGGAATTAAGAAATTTTGGATCCAGTGGAAGAATCCCATAGCACTTTAGCATTTTTAACTGATTCCATGAATCACATGTTTCAGACAATTCAGATGAAACATGCATATCTTTCCCTATATTTAAAAGAGGAGGATTTTTGTATTATTTTGGGGAGTATTTGCATTCTTAGTTATTAATGGACTTTTTAAGGTTTTTTTAGCATTCAAATAATTAATCTGGAAGGTACAAACAATGAACAGCCCTTTCTTTGTCCAGATTATTGACTTATTTTTGTACACAAATGTTTTCAAAAGAAAAATTTATATCCCAAAACAGATGAAGTGCTAACAAATGCTCCACAGCCCAGCTCTGTGGAATGGCTATCTGATGGGGAGAGCTCACATCCTGAGGCAACATGAGAACCGGGGAAGGTCTTTAGGATTCTTTTGAATTTCACACTGTGCTGAAAATATTCACGTGCACATAAAAGAACAAACTGGAGTCCACTATCTCCTTCATAATCAGTGAAATGAACACTGCAGAGACTTCAGAATATCTGAGATGCCACAAGGCTAAGTCTTAGTTTGTGAACACCAAGCTTCCCTCTTCTAACAGTGCCCTTTCCCCTTTGGGCCATGGTTATCTGAGCCACGGTGCCCCTTGCTCCTGAATGTCTTTCTTCCGGGTAAATGCTCAACACCAAAGCCGGGTCCACGCCAAGAACGCACAGATGGGTGGGCACAGCTGCAGTCCCGTGACAGACCGTGGACGCCCCTGGGACTCGTCCTCCATGCCATCTATCCATCTTGTGCACTGGTGCAACACCACCTTGCTGGGGCTTTGTTGAGTGTGTCACAGGACTGTGGCCAAACGCTGCAGTCCAAGTGGGTCTTATTACTGGGATGAGAAATGGGCTCCCAGAGCACACATAAACACAGATCTCCTGAAATGACTGACAATTCTCACCCAAAAGAACATTATAATAGGGTTTTTTTTTAAGACTCTCAGAAATAGTGTATTCAGATGCTCTTCCGGAGGGTGAATGAGTCAAGTTATTCAATGGGATCCATTCAGGCTGATTAAACTGAAGCCCAGCCAAAACAGATCTTCAGATCTGAGACAGTGGTCCTTGAGCTGGAGGAGGGAAGGGCCACGCTGAGGGCACAGGCCACAATGAGGGCACAGGCCACAGTCATGACGGGAAGTGCACGCCGGCCGGCCCGAAGCGGTTTGCATTTGTATAGTGACGCTGAAGGCAAAAATCGTCAGTGTTCCTTCTTTGAAACACAGCATAATTAATCTGAGACACCTACTTATTATCCCAGAAAAGTCCGCCTAAAGATTGAATTAACTGAAGTTAACTACTCTGAAATTTTATTTATTTGAAAGTTACTTCACCTACCTTCCCAAAACAATTGCAGATGGTTCACAAATATCTATTACATGCACAAACACATATAAATTTAAGGCCATGAACAAAATCTTCAGGGGTTAAAGAACAGAGATGGGGGCTAGGCTGAAATATTTGCTGAGGTTAAGAAATAAATTTATCTCTGAGTGTCTTGAAAGCCGAGGCAAAAAGGGAAACAATACTATATAACTCTTAGACCTGGTCACAGAACGAACAACACTTTTCAAGTAAAACGTCCTCTATTGTGACTTTCAAAAGAACAAACCCATCTCTAGGGCTCCAACACATCAGCCTCCTCTGCCAGATTCCTGACCTGGGTTGCCAAAGATGATGAAATCAGGCTTGGTAAATAAATTATGAAACTGCTCAACCCATTTCTAAACCAAACAAAATGGGGAAACCAAGTGAACACACATTTGGAACAAACGTTTCCAAACATTTAAAAGCTAGAACCACCCAAAATAAGAATTGGAATTGGTGGCAAAGAAAGCAAAGCAGAAGCACATTGCGCCGCAGCAGCAGAAGTCCATGCTGCCTGCCTGCCTGCCTGCCTGCCTGCCTGCCGGCTGGCCCACATCTGCCTGTGACACATGTGGAAGCTCCCAGGCTGCCATCTCAGGCTCATCTCAGGCACCCGTTCAACCCCAGCGAGTGCTGCTTCTAACAAAGGGAGCCCATGGACGTAGTGCTGAGGGCACCACCAGCCTGGCAGGAAGGGTAGTGCCCAGGTCCGGGGGCCCTGCTCCACGACAGCCCTGAGGTCAGAGCCGGCGGGTTGGAGTGGCACACTTGGCTGAGCGCATGGCCAGGTGGCTCAGGCATATTGGCAAAAACTGGCAGCCTGCCCAACCCATACAGCTTGGATGGCTGCGCTCTTTCCCACGAAGCCTTCTTAGACTCTTGAGCAAGCATCCACTTTAGAGCAAGATGCATCTAAATGTTAAATAAAACCTTTGAGTAGTATCTGTCTGATGTGAAAATCCTTTGACCAAAAATAAAAATAAAAAGATGGGGGGGGGTGCCTGCCAAACGCATAATTAAGGCCCTGCCCTTGGGCAGGAGCTGCTGCACATCTCCTTCCAACTGTGCTGGGATAGTCACTTGGAGCTCCCCACTTCCCCATTAGAAAGACCCCTGAAATCCCTGGGAAACAGGGCTAACCGAACATTTAGGAAAAGCTGCTAAGGGGTCAGGTGACCACAAATTCTTAAAGTGTACATAAAAATACAAACTAAGAAGAGTTATAATGAAAATGAATACCAGACACATTTTATCAGGGAACGTTATTAAATCTTGATTGACAGATAACACTGGAAGGTGTTAGTGTGGTCTGTCATGTAAATACGTATCTGTAGACTTGTTAAAACAGTCTTGAAGTGCTAACTACCGAGGCACATGCTACTTCCCAGGCTTGTCACCAAGCGGCTGCTCAACGTGGACAGCACACGGTGAATCAGGTTTATAATCCCCGCTGGTCACCAAGCTCCTGTATTAAACACACCACTGTATTATCTTCCTGCTGGACTTCGATTTGCTTCTATTACCCATGTTTGTTGGATGCCCAACACTGCATTTTTGTTTAGTGAATATCCTACAAGTATTAATAACTGTGGGCTGGGGATTTAGCTCAGAGGTAGAGCACTTGCCTAGCACTCATGAGGCCCAGGGTTCGACCCCCAGCACTGCGCACACACAGGCAGACACATGTATTAACAACTGATGCACTAGCTAATTAGATAACATGAGTTATTGTCAGGATCCTGTTTCACTTATAATTATTTTTAAACATTATGTCGAAAGTCTCCTATAATTACAAGCCACTTATCTGATAAGCTGAGTTATTATCTGCTGGTATCACTGTAGTCTGTTTGGTAAGATCAGAGTTGGTATTGTATTAGAGGGTGTGTGTGTGTGTGTGTGTGTGTTTAAAACTTTTTTAGCTCAGCCACAGCTCAAATACTGAAACAAATCCATCTCTCATGCTAATGAGACACATTCACAAATACATTCATGTACTCACAAACTAAAATCTCACACAGACACAAATGTATATATTACAAGAGAAAAAGAACTGCTCATGCTTATTCAGCAAATACTGCCAGTGTCAGCCTTAAATGAGGAAAAAAAGCTAACTTTCTTTTGGTGATAAATGAAATTTTTCCTCCACCTACCTTGCAAAAAAATTTAAGTACACAAAAACTCATGTGATGTCTTTATATTGAATACTCACTGAGTTTTAGGTTAAAACTCTCCAATCAATTTCTTCTCCTGAGCTTTTTTTCTTTTTTCAAAAAGAAGTGGTAAGAACATGTCTTAAGGAATGGGGCAAACTTGAAACAAGAATTCAGTGAATTCCTATGTCAGGAATCTGGAAAATAATACATTTTAAAAGTCTGTTTCTTTTAGAGAGAACAATAAAAGAGAGTTTGATTAATACTTTTTCCAGTACTCAAAATTATAGGGTAAAATGAATGGAGACCTTTTAAGATGGACTCTAGAGCCACAGGAAGTGACCTTTGTAGCAAAACATTTCCAACGGCCTTCTCCTCTCTTCTTGATCAGCAAGGAGAGCCACTGAGGGCCTCACTAGAACATCCATTCCAGTGTGGAAGAGCTCCAGGCCACCCTGTGTCCCAAGGACACCATCTGAAGTACTTCAGGATATTGCAGTGGACAGTCTGGGTGTGCAGAGGGGGGACAACGGGACCCAGATCACTGCCTCGGAGACACAGTCCCCATCACAGACCCAGTGGAGGCTGCACCATGATGAGCAGAGGTCAGGGGAAGAGGATTTTTACACTAAAAGGCCTTATGTAGATTAAGTTTCTTCACTCAAACACAGAGAAAAGATCAAAAGGCATAATTTCTCCAAGTGTGGTTTGGGAGGTTAATAGGGGTTACAAGTAAAAACAGGGTTCCACTAACAAACACATTTGGCAACTACGTGGGCTCACATTCTCAGACTTCACTGTATTCCTGTGCGTCACGACTCCACGCATGGCAGCAAGCACATATGTTTTAAACTTACTTCACAAAAACAAAGTCCACACCAGAAAGCTTTCCTCCATGGAGTATAACACAAGACGTAAGTACTGAGAAATACACTGTGGTATTAACTTAGAGCTTTTAAAAGCTAAATTTAAGTAAAAATGTTTAAAATTAAGTTGCAAAGGTAATTTCAAGACAATAAACTAAGTTAGAACTTTAAGAAAAAACCTACTTGAAACTCTTTGATAATTTCCCTACTTCAGAAACAATGTATGACTCTACTGTCTTTCTCTCAATAAGGAAAATGCTGTGCTACAACCCTGAAATTCCTTCCCTCCTCCTCCAACTCGGGCTTCCCTATGCGCACTGGCAGGAGCCATCTGGTAATTCATAGATGCAGAGGCCAGCTTTCAAACAGGCTGGTTGTTAAATATGGGCCTTAAATTACTTAAAACAAAATTGAAGGTTAATTTTGCTGGGAGGCTTCTGTGATGATAGCCTAAGAAAAACCTGAGATGGCCTTGATTTTGGTCATAGAGTAGTGTGCTTAGAAAATGTGAATTTGAATAAATAGAAATAAATAAATGGCATAGGGTATAGAAACTGTCATTTTAAATAAATTACTGTCTAATATCAAATGAGAATCCTGCACTGTCAGACAAAAAAATTATAGCAAACAATTCTGGTATTATGTGAATTCTGAGAAAAATCAAAAAATGGTAACAGAAAAAGGTTTTCAATGTAACTTGAAATGTTTAATCTATGTCCTGAAGGTAAGTTAAATTTTAGGAGTTTCAAGTGACCTCATTTTATACTCAATTTTTTAAATCAAATTTGAAAAACTGTACGTTTGAACAGGTAGAATGTCACAATTCAAATTCTATCTCCTTGCAGAACTACAGGGAATGGCTCTTCTGCTCACGCTGCCTGGGCGCCTTTCCTAAGAGCTGCTTTCCAATAACAGGGATCCAAGAATACGCTTGGACCACAGAACATTTTCCTGGTAAACATTCATTCTATTTTCTTTTTGCCCCTAGACTCTGCCCATTTCCTGGGCAAAGACTAGCCTCACCTAATGGTAATAGAAGATTCAGTTTGTGGTTCCAATGCCTGAAAAAAATGTCCTTTAAATCGAGCAATTTTATTTAACTTAATTTTCAAAGAACCGCTGTTTTTAAAAATTCCAGGTAAAAAGAAAAATTAAACAATTCTAAAAATAATATTTGGTTAAGCAAATACACATATTTAAAGCATATGCGTAAAAATGAATGTTAGAATAAAACATACAGCAACATTTTCTCTCTTCAAAAAATCTCAGAGCAGAAACAAAAACAGTTATTTTGGTTTAAATTATGAACCCATTTTTAATAAGTAATCATCTTTTCCCCAAGAAAAACCATTTGTATAGCCTCGGAAAACTATTTCATTTCAGGCTTTGTGGAACACTGCACAGGAGAAGTCTATTTGTAAAAGAAATGCCCGGCTTGGAATTATTTATGTCATTTAGCTGTAACATGTACAATAAACGTGCGCTTACTCGACAGATACATACCATTCGTCTACAAGGGTTGAATTCTCTCTCAAAACTTACTCTGCTTTTCCAGTTTTTAATTTTTACTAGTGCACACTTGCAATATGTAGTGACCACATCCCTTGCATGGAACACATCTCAATGGTTTTCATCTGCTCCCCCCACACCTCTTGGTCCCCCTTTCCCTTGGAGAACAATCTCTCTCCCTACTTCCTGTTATCTGTCTTATTTCCCTCTTTATTTATATCTAGAGTTTTTCAAAGAGAAAGCATGCCATATTTAAGCTTGTGTGTCTGATTAATTTTACTTAATATCGTGGTCTCAAGGTTTAAAAAAAATTTATTCTAGGAAGTTCTCTTTTCTAACTGAATCACATTTGAAGTTTTTTTTTTAAAAAAAAATTATTTCATGAGATAGCTCAGTGGCATAAGCACCTGCCTGGCAAGTGCGAGGTTCTGAGTTTGACTCCTGGTACCCACATATGAAAAAAGGGCCGGTGATATCGCTCAGCGGCATGGGCGCCTACTGGCGCGTGAGGTCCTGAGTTCGATCCCCGGTACCCACAAAATAAATATATATATATATATTATTTATATATATATAATATATATATTATTATATATATATTATTTCAATACAATGGTGCTTTGCCTATACTTTGGCAAAATAGGATCTAGCTTCTTACTGCACATGCAATCAACTCTAACCACCCATTCATAAATTTGGTGCATTTTCACATATGCGGTCCTCAGCAGCGCCAGTCCCTTCTCCTCCTGAGTCAGAGTGGACTGTGAGGACTCAAGCTCGGACTGAGTAATGGTACTCGCACCCCCAGTGGGAAATCTGAGCCCCACACACCTGCACCCAACAGACAGGATGAAAACAGCAGGCTTCCGGTGAACACAACCTAATGAAGGAAAAGACGAGACCTGAGGAAACCAGCTCCCCAGTAAGCTGTGGGACAGAAACGTGAAAGGCTGGCAGAAGCCACTCTGCAGCCTGGTAACTCGGCTCTACATGGGGCATCTCGTATCGCTGCTATGAGAATGTTCTCTGCGGTGATGCTTCTTCCCAGCAAATGGAAAAGATACCCAAGGGAAAACACACAAAACTATTTAACTTCTCCATAACAAAAAAGAGCCCAGACCATCAACTTCTACAGTAAAAATTAATCAAGTTGATCATTTGTAAACTTCTTAGAGTGATGATGTTGATGTAACTTTCAGAATAGTTATCTTGTTTTAAGGAACATTTTGAATAAAAATGTTGTGCTGAGTTCAGAGTGCTTTTGAAACCTGAAGACCAAATTTCAGTTTTAACAAACCAACAAAGTCTGTTCATTTCACCCAAATCTTTCCAGTTTAAATATTCACAATGTGTCATTATTACCAAATCATTATCTGCCTTCAGCTCTGACACAGCATCACGTGGGCTATGAAAGGCTTCTTTCTCCTCGTGATCAGTCCCTGAAACTTTTCCTCATCTTACAGTGATTTTCAGCCTTCCAGAGTGCATCGCTCAATTACAGTGCTGAAATTAACTGTAGGCCCCTCGTATTTATTGAGAAAAGAATAATCAAGCACTCCAACCCATGTCATGGGTTGCCCACAATTTTATATCTAATTTCAAGTAATAAAAATATTAACCCTTTAAGGATGCCAATTTTTAAGACTACCATTTGTTTACCTTCAGCCTTGGGGCTGTGTCATGTTTTAAAAAATCCAAAATTTGGAGACCTAACGTACTTTATAGCATACAGCTTTTCCAGTAAATTCTAACTGACTATGGAAGGTTCTTTACTTTAACATAAAAATCCCTGTGAACGTTTAAGTTTTTATCAGAGCTCTTTGCAAACTTAAATCCTCTCCTCCTTTGCTTACCAAAGTCAGAATTCCTTCTCCTCCTCCAAGTTTGGAACTGCTGCAATTTATCTTCTGAAAGCAGGAAGCACATACAAACGAAAGCATGAAAATTAAAGTGTAGAAATGTTCCACTTCCATAGTCATTTTGTTTATACCACTAGATAGCACCTCTTCCTCAATAATAATAGTAATTTTATTAAGTAGAGGATGTGAGTGATTTTTTACATATGCTCTTCAATTAACTGTTATTCTAACAGGTATTCTGTGACCTCAACATTATGAATTAAATTTGCCAATCTTCACATATTATTAAACTGATTATTTCTGTTTTATGAGAGCCATCATCAAAGTACTTAGTACTTTTTCTAAGTGGATTGAACATCAAATACTACAGCTGAAATACACTTAAAGGAGAGGTGTTGGGTAAACAAAGACAAAAACCAAAGAAAACAATAGATTAAAGCTAGGACTATGTGGAACAGACAGAAATATTTAATGTGCGGATTTTTATTTATTTGTATTATACCTTCCACCAACAGAAGAATGTAAATAAAAACACTTTTTATACCTCAAAGGTCCTCACTCACCCGTGCATACATTAATCATTCATACCGCATGATTATTGTTCAGCATTTTCCACAATAACAAATTGGAGGGTGTGGGGGTTATTGTGGGTTTTAGCAAACCACATTCTATTTAGGCAAAGCCAAGTATTAAAGAAAGGCCTAACTTGCCAAACCAAGATAAATACATGCCATTATTATGATTACATAAAAGCCACTGTTCTCTGTGTTACAATTTCTCTTATAATTGGCACTATTATAATTAAATGGATTCATATGTTTACAATTCTTTTTTGAATTGTAAAGTGATTTAGCAATGATAGTGTCTCTAATTTCTTTTAACTATACTGACAAACTTCACTTAATCAGCGGTCTAAATACCACACTGCCACAATAAATTAGGTAAATACCCAGTAAGGCCTGAATTGCTATTGAGATGAAGTGTGTTATAATACGGTCGCAGTAACTTCTCCAAGGCATGTGGTTGGACAAAGCCGCAAACCCACAGGCTGGAGAGGACCTCAGAAAGTGTGCCAACGGCATTTAGGATATTCTGTGATGTGTAGGGAGGCAATGCACACCAGGGGAGCACACATGTGTGTCCCCCCCGCCCCCCCCCCGAGTTAAAAGCCTGTGCGCTTAGAAATAAGCAGGAAGTAACAGATTACTGCAAAAACTTTCAGCACTGCTTCTGGGGGAGTCTAGGAATCCTTCACCTACTTCTCCCTACCTCGAGACAGTGGTAGGAACCCACCACAGACATTGTCTTCTAAGAAAGATTTCACAATGCACTTACATCTACATATGGCATCTGCATGTGAAGAAGGAAACCCTCAAATAGTAAATGTTAATAATTATTTTCCCAAGGTGATCTTACTCTCTTCTCCCCTAAGTAACTGCATTATCTTCTTTTTATAAGGATGTATATTCTACATTTTATATGATGAGGGCAGGTAAACCCTGTAATAATAAATAGAAGTAAGTTTTTGTTGTTGTTTAAAATGAACGTGACAGAAGACACTTGTGGTTTTGGCCATTTAAATGTCTGTGAAATTCAGTCCTGATAGTAAACACATTTTAGAGAACCTAGTGACTTTTTGTGTATAATAGCACTAATTACTATTTACTAAACTGTGCTACATTCCCAGATGCTTAGGAAGAAAAGGCCAAAGGCATAAATATGGACAATTGTTAGAGAAGTACTGTGAAATTCATTTTTATTTTTTTAAGTTAACTCTTCAGCATGAATGTCTTATAGAAAAATGAAATAGAAGAAAGACCCTTAAAATTTAAAAACCATCAAGAAGTAGAATGAAAGCCAGAAAGATTGTGTGACTTTGGCTATAAGATACATAATTTAGGTAACACTTGTTGAAAAATATGTAATTATTGAGCTGAGATTTGTTCTTTCCTCAATGATTTTCTAAATAACTTATTTGTAACAGCATTCATAAGAAGTAAAGTCTGTCTTAGTTGAAATTTAAAATAAACAAATTATAATGAAGATGTAGAATCAGGGCAAAACTGGCTCTTGTCTTTCCTTTCCTTTTTTTTTTTTTTTTTCTTTTAATGTTCTAAATTATGAATGAGAACTCAAAGCTGTCTGGTTTGGTTTCCAAGTTTCAATGGAGACACCAAATTTCCAGCCAAAATGAAGCAAAATCCTTTTAAATCCTCTAAAAATGCAAAACCCTTCAAAAAATATTCTTACGATGGTTGGAGGAAAACAGCAATTCCACTACAAACACTTGGTAATGCTGCGGGTAAAACCGTGGGGCCCACATGGCCAGGAGAACGCAGATGAGTGCTTGACATTCAGTCTGTGGTGTTTGAACACGGAACGAAATTACAGAATTTCCCTGTTCTTTCTTTTTACCCATTTTGTTGGGAAAATGAAAACATGGCTAATAATTATAAAAACAATTTCCAGATATTTACCCTTAAAAGCAATGAAGTAGTACTTGGAACACAGACTCATGTCTTGAACATCATAGCTGCCCAACACGTACGCACTGGATGAAGTTTAAGGGTGAATCTACAAAAACTACTGGATTTCTGTAATAGACACAAGAGACAATTCTACTCAGCCTCTGATTTGCATTCAGAACAAAAGTGACCACTCACCTGGTGCGGTGGAAAAACACCAACACCCGCTTCCTGAAGGTGCTGTCTCAGAGCACCGATCCATGGACTTCTCCAGGCGCAGAAGAGCCAATTCATTAAAGAAAGACACCTTTCCAGCAAGGCTGGGAATTCTAATCAAGACAAAACAACACATCCTCCCACTCCCAAGGTGTGATCACATCAGTCTGCATAAGTCATGGTGGGCTGAGCCAACAAATCAGGACTTTGCTAAGAACCTACATTGAAGATGTCCTCAAAGTGGCCATGTTCTGCTCTCGAGCCAGGTGTGTTATTCCTAATTTTCCCAGCTGTACCTGGGCTGATGCAATGTAACTATCTACCATTCATGACCAGCCTGAGCGTCCCAGGAACACCCCCAGCATGTACCTATGTATATCCCACAGACAATCCCACAGAACAGGTGGAAAACAGGCAGCAAGATTGCCTAGGATCCTGGCCATGGCTGTCTTCAAGCATGTTGGCAAAAATAAATAAAACCACCTCCCCTCAAAAAAACCACTGAGGGGACCGGTGAGATGGCTCAGCGGCATAAGCGCCTGCCTGGCAAGTGCGAGGTCCTGAGTTTGACTCCCGGAACCCACATACAGAAAAAAGGGCCGGTGATATCGCTCAGCGGCACGGGTGCCTGCTGGCACACGAGGTCCTGAGGTCGACCCCTGGTACCCACAAAACAAAACAAAACAAAACAAAACAAAACAAAACAAAACAAAACAAAAAACCACTGAGGTTAATGAGCTACAGTATACGCCACATACTAGGATGATTGAAATAATAATTTTACAAACACACCCTCCAATGCCTTTTATACCTGGTAACTGCCCACAGGTAGAAAACAGAGCACTACCACTAAGTCATAATAATTCACAAATTTCAGAAATTATGTAGAAGTGAAAAGCAGAACTAACTGCCCATCCCTGGTTTGGGTCTTGTGCAGGGTCAGGGTGCAGTGGGCCTTAATTTGCCCTTCCTTCCCATGTGCTCTCGGGCATCTCACACTACAAACTTACTGGATACAATAAGGTTTCTAAGATGATCGACAGCGACATTTATATCCTTAGACAAAGCCCTGCAAGCAGAAATTGCCATTCGCGGCAACAGTCTGCATCTGGGGTCCCCTGTCTCCTTTGGAAGAGGTGAACACCACAGCCTCTCTTCCCCCAGGAAATCGCACATATGCTGTGCACAGGAACGCAAGGGTCTTCGACCTCCTGCTGTCAGCACAGCAACAGTGTGAGGAGCCCCTTTCAGTCAGGAACCCCTCTGAGCTTCAGAAAATACTCTGGGATGCGGAAGCAAAGTATAAATGAGCAACAAACTGGGAGAGAAGATGGGGCCTCAGCTACAAAGTATGTCTCTGCGTATCTAGGTGTATCCGTTTTAATTACCAGCAACAAGGCTGAACCATCCCTGGCAAGTGCTATGAAGTATCAAGGTTCACACATAACCCCCTGGAGATTTCTGCCTCACACTCTGGATGAACATGAAGGAAACAAACTTTGTTTTTGTTTTGTGTTTTTGAGACAGGGTCTCACGCTGTTATTCTGAGGCAATCCTCTAGCCTCAGCCTTCCAAAGGCTGATGACAGGTGTGCTCCACCACGCCCAGCTAGAAGGAAACTAATATTTAGTGTCTTCTGTGTGCCAGCGACTGTTTTAAACACTTTTAGGCATCACTTCCTGATCCACACACAGGATCCTTGTTACCCCATCCGGGTTGAAGGAATGGGGCTGGCCCCTGCCTGGAGGACCAAACTCTCAGTGCAGCGCCAGGCTGAATACAACGCCCACCTCAGCCCTCTGCTGTTATGTTCAGAAGCCACTGACGTGGGGTTGCTCTCACTGTGCAGCGTAACTGCAAGCACCTTCCCCTCCAAAGTAAAGCTCAGCCTCATAGGGTTGTGGGGCGAATCTTTCACAGCCTCCTTTGACCTGCACCTGCCAAAGTTTCCTTCCCCAATCTTGAGCTCTCCCCATTAAGACCCAGGGGGGGCTCCTTCCCTCCTGGCTTCAGCTCCACTGTGGATTATTAACTGAACCTGGTGCTTCTGAATGGCCCTGAGACCCTGCTGAAGGAATGCTAAGAAGCAAAGCACAGATCACCCGTCCTAACCATAAATTTCAAAATTACCTGTAGTTCTCTTCCTGGCATAATTAAGCACATTAATAGAGTTCACGCCACAGATGCAGCTATTTAAAAGCTTCAGCAATCCCCTTTCAGGAGAACACATACACAGGAAGAGAAACACGACAGGGTTGTAAAGATAACTGCTACACTGACACCAGAGACGCACGAATAGCTATCCCGAACATCGGTCTCAGAGGCAATTAATTTACCCGAGCAATCAGTTGTTTCCTTGAATTTTTAAAATAAAATTAACTATTCAAATTGGAGAAAACAGGGAAGCCTCCTGGTTTCATGACGCAAGTGAGATGACGCCCATGTTCTTTCCTGATGGTGTCTGCTTCTCACCCAGGACAGAAGCAGGTGCCTTTCTTCGGAATTCCTAGCAGCAAAATACCCTTCCCATGCTGTTCTTTAAAAACCAAAACCCGCAGCACCGAGCCCAGTGTCCCTAGGAGTTGAGCTCCAGAAGCTACGCTGACTTGCCCTCCAGGACAAGAGACGGGAGGACGGCCTGTTGGCCACTTGTGCCACACACCCTTCAGGAGACCAGACCGCATATGCACAGCAATGCCCAACAGACGCGACTCCGATGGGGTGACACAGGATGTGGACGAGTCGCCGGGTCCCAGGTCACCATCCATCAGCACTGGACAGGGTTCCCATCACCATGGCTTCTCCTCCCGATCAGTGACATCAGCAAGTAGGGAAACTATCCCATCCTTGGCAAATATGCTATCAAGTGTGTTAAGGGTTTTTTTTTAAAAGCAAAGTTCCCGGGAGCTGCCCTGTGTTTTTCTGTTCCATTTCCCTGCTAAGGTCAGGACAACCTCGAGGAGCAGAGGTGGGGTCAGAAGTCACAGGGAAAATACTTCCAGCCATCAGCCTCCTGGAGTCAGTGAGGGACAGTGCCTCTGCATTTATCTGATCTGCACAGAGAAGTAACCACACCCCCTTGTTGGCTGCACCTTGACAGAATGGAATTGGCTGGTCTCACCTCGAGTAAGCCACACACCTGTGATGCTGCTGGGTCACTTCAGTGTCCTTCATCTTCGCTGGTCATTGCTGGAAAGGACCTCCAGTTAATCATTCAGAGAAGAAGCTGAGTATTTATCAGCGGGGTTAGTCTTCTGATTTTTTTCACCTAGTTTCAAACACACTTAATGATTGTCCTAACAAAGTGACCGTCTTCTGTCTTCAATCGCCATGGTTTTAATGCTTTTGTTTCCTGAATAGGGACACTTGGAACACGTGTCTCAAAAGTGTACAACACTGCACAATCAGTGATCGCAGGGAGATGGCCCCACAGGAGTTTCCCAGCCATGTAAGGTAGAACAGAAATACTTCTGCAGGCGGTACCGTTTTTACACATCAATAATAGTACAACTGTTTAGAGCAGTTTGACAACCTTAAAGAATCCATCAAATGTGTTTTTCAATCTCTACATTAAAAATACATCTTGAAGCAATGCTAAACACTGTGTAGACATCACTTTTTTTCTGTTTTTGAAGAAATTTATGCACTGAGAAACACCTGCATTTTGGTAACTAGCTCACTGCAGGCCACATTTTTGTTGACAACGCTAAACATGTCATAATCCTATCTGGTGTTAGAGAGGTGGAAAAGTGTATTACTTGATCTTTGCAAATTGGATTATATTATTATTACTAGAGAAGTTAACTTTCGGGATAAGTCACAACTAAGGCCTAGGGGCCGGTGAGATAACTCAGCAGCATAAGCGCCTGCCTGGCAAGCGCAAGGTCCTGAGTTCAACTCCCGGTACCCACATAAAGGAAAAAAAGGGCCGGTGATATCGCTCAGCAGCACAAACGCTTGCTAGCAAGCGCAAGGTCCTGAGGTCAACTCCCGGTATCCACATAAAAAAAAAAAAAGAAAAAAAAAAACAAAAAACAAAAAACTAAGGCTTATTTCACAAACAGTGATGATTTTAGCAAGCAGAGTTTATAACCTAAATGTCGACTGCTATATGGGCTGAGGCATTAAACAAAAAGTCCATTTATAAAACATCTTCGATTCTTCCATGCTGTCAAATATGACGTAACAGCACAAAAAGAAGTCTTCAGGAACAAAGGCTTGGCCACAAAACACTGCAGAGGTGAAAGCACAGATCTGTGAGCAGAAGTCTTGTCCCATAGGCAGACTCAAAAGTAATGGCTGAATAACTTGAGGGAAACTTCCTAAGTCCCCAGAGCCTCCATTTTCTCATATCTACAGCAGAGGTGGCACAATAATAATAACAGCAAAAGCAGGTACAACGCTCAAGTATCACGTGAGATACCATGCAAAATGTTAACTGATATGCAGATGTAATTTACTATTTGCCTAACTTTAATTTCTATTAACCAAAAACCACTTTCTAGCTTCTAACTCAGTCTTCATCCTTGGAACCCATTGTTAAGATAAATGAGCAAATCTCTTGCTTTCCTGGATTTTCTTTTTTTACCTGCAAGGGCTGAGGGTGGAGCTACATTTAACCTAAGTGGTTCAATCCAAACCTGAAAACCTCTAGCAGGGACATCCTGATAAGACTCCGAGAGCACGAGCGTGGAACCCTCTCTGATTTGAGCCACGAATTTACATCATCACCTGTCCCTGAGGTCTCAGCACAGCCATGAAATGATGCCCCACACACGTGGATGGAGAAGGCTGCCCAAGCATGGTGGACACCATTCTTTTGGGGAAACTCTGGTGGTGACTTATGGTCCCCACTTTTCCAGTGTAGACCCTTCCCTGGGACAGTCATGAAAGGTAACACCAAGTCTGAACGCACTCAGGATGTGGGGACAGGAACAGATGCGGGAGCACACACACACACACAGACACACAGACACACACACACACACACGTGTGTGCCTGTGTGCAACGTGAACAGGCAGGGGCAGCCAGGAGAAGCTGGGAGACCCAAACCTGACTATTATTTGAGCCATCAGAGTGCAGGATGATGGTAAATGCTGAGGGAAACTGTTTGTTTGTTTTTTTTCTTTTTTGTGGGTACCGGGGGTCGACCTCAGGACCTCGCGCGCCAGCAGGCGCCTGTGCCACTGAGTGATATCACCGGCCCTTTTTTCGTAGGAGCTGCAGTTCTTCTAACTCGAGTTCAGCTGGGGTGGGAAAGCACACCCATGTACCAGTGTGGATTTAAATGACATATCACCAACTGGAGATGAAAACAGCAAAAGGAGAAGCGTGGGCCGCATCAGGCGCAGGGTGACATATACTGGCTCCTCCTTGGATGTGGCCCTGCAGTCTGTCCCACACGAACACTTATCTTCACAACCCCCGTCTCCTGTTGACATCGAAACATTCACACAAAATCTATATTAGGCGCCCGGCGCCTCTGACTCAAATGGTATCCAAGTCTGGAGCACTGGGCCTGATGCCTTGGTGAACTCAAATATCAATTGCCCACCAGACACTTGGGAGGGTCCGGATCCAAGACTCGAGACAGCTGGCAGCACCACGGCGTTTCCATGTGCTGGAAATCAAAACCCAGGTTATTTTAAATGTGAAATCCCATCATTGTTACCCCAGGTTGTACTGGACTTTTTGTGTTTCTTTTTCTTCTGATCCAACTGCCTGATTCCAGAGGCCTGGACCACTTCGGTAACACACCACAAGGGACAAGGGACAGTGACAGTGTGAAGGCCACAGCGCTGAGCCTCCTCAGGCTCCTGTGCCAGACCACTAATGATGAGCAGGCCGCAGGGAGGACGGGAAGCCAAGCAGGAAGGGAGGAGCGAGCGCAGCTGCCAGACTGAACGTGAGCACCGTCTACTTTCGATTATCCACAAGTGGTCTAACCACAGTGCCTCCCTCTTCCTACAGCTCGGCCTCCGTCTGGGCTGCTACCCAGACCTGAGCAGGGTGTGGGGCTCCAGCCTGAAGGCTGCACCTGTGTCAGAGGCATGGCCCCATGGTGCCCAACGTGGGTTTCCTTTTAGGAACCAGGCCACACGTGTCTCCTTTACCAAGGAGAACAAGCACAATGTATCAGGAGGAAGACTGTCCATAAAATACGTACCTTTGTCAACGTTCTGTGAAATGTCTTTGACATTCCTAAGCAGATGCCTAGGGCGTGATAGGAACTCCATAAATACCCTCCACTCACTCACTCCCAAAGGTCTAAGGGCCTTTTCCATGTCACCTGCCACACATGCCCCACACACTCTGGAGAGAATGTAAGGATAACTCAGCACCGACCTTGTGAGGCTCACAGTCCCTACCAACAACACACTCCGAATTCAGAAGTCCTACCTTCTAAAATCCAAAATAACCTTATAGATTAATGCTGCACTGTCCCAGAAGTCACTTCTGTGGGGTAAAAGGTGGTATCTAAGCAGCAGGTGGAGTCCGTCTTCGATATTCTGCCCCTACTATGCCCAGCTTGCTCACTTGTCTCCCTCAGAAAAGCAAACTTCAGTGTTAACTGTCACCCCTCCTTTAAAATCTCCTACAACCAAACAACCTCTTTCTCCTGAAGCCATGAATCCAATGACCTAATGTGCTCTCTCAAGTTTGCAACATAAGTGCACTAGGCGTTTTCCTTCCTTTGAAAACAGGACCCCTCTCCAAATATCTCTAACTGATGGCCTACGGAGGAGGAAACAGGTTCAGATGAGGGGAATGTTTCCTGGTGTCCCCTGTGAGCTACATTCTAAAAACAGAAATCTAAGCTCTCAGAAAATCAGTTTTTTTCATTTATAAAACGAGATTAATAAGGCTTCAAAGGTTCAGAGAATTAAATGAGATAATTCATGAATGCTCTTCTCTTGCTTTTAAAAATGCAGTTATACTTACCATTACTGTTTAAATATCATCATTACTAGTGAAATTTGGCAACTTATTTCTGACCTGTGACAAAGCGCTGATTGAAAATACAAAGAAAAAACCCCACGGAACTGAAATTCTCTCAATTACTAAAGCTTCGCAAAGTACCACCACTACCTTCCCGTAGAAATTCGAGCACTGTTTGCTTCTCCAGCCAACATATGCAACTCATGACCAAGCCCTGAGCACAGGCTGTGGTTGTGGTCTTTAGACTCTTAGGAGGACACAGCCCGCTTGGCCAGAGAAATGGGCAGAAGGGTACAGATACGAAGATACCCTAGAGCCACAGAAGTGTGCAAACTTCCTTCCTAATACAACATACTCCCTGCAAGCTATTTCCTTACTTGAAATTTATTGCTATAAATACAGAGCATGAAAAATGTGAAACGATGCCAGTTCAGCCATCACATTGGCCCTGATCCTTTGCTAAATTTATGCATTTCTCTGGTTTGCTTAAATGCCAGAGAGGCAGGCAAATGAGAATATTGTGCTCTTCTCTTTGGTAAAGAAGGCTATCTGAGCACTGCATGCAGATGGAGTCCAGAGAGCCAAGGGAAAAGGAGAGCTGGTCCACTCCACAGATGAAAAAGGCGGGTCTGACACATCCACTCAGGAAAGGTCACCAGGGCACCACCTCTGACTCCGGGGATCTCTGAAGTCTTGCACATTTCTTAATGCTTTTTCATGTTTCCTGTCTTTTTCCAATAATGGATAAATTTAACAGAACAAAGCATGACTCCGCACAAGAAATGTCAGAGAACGTAGGTCATACTAGAAAGCATCTATAAAGATATAACTCAATAGAAAAGAGTAGTGCAGAATTCAGGGCCACAACAAGTGCTGACTGTGCACGTAGTCGAGTGGCCCCTCCTCTCCAGTTTAAGTCTCCCACTCCATATCTGAACATAGTGACAGTAATTTAAGCCCTCAGGATACATGCCCTGGGGCAAAAGAGCTACCTTCAAAGCTGGACTTGTGGAAACTAACTGATTTTTCCAAATATGAGAATGCACAGCTGTGCTTCCAGAAAGCAGCATTGCCGGACGCAGAACCCAGCTAGGCATTTGGGGAGTCACAGCCCCCCTCCCTCCATCTATACACTGCAGGCCACCATCAGCCTCTGCACTACACCTAGACTCAGCATGAGAAGAGGTTTGAGGACCTATACATTTTTGTAATTACAAGCTTCTAACATTAGACTAACAGAAAAAAGTCTGGGAGGAGGCACGCCAAGATGTCAATGTGAATTATTTTTGGGTGGTGGAATACATACGACTTCTATTCCTCGTATTTTACAAGTCTATGATAATCTCATATCATTTGCTATAAAAAACTTTTAAAATAAAATTATTTACTTTACTTTGATTCTGCCTGCACACTGTGATGTGAACTTTGGGTGCTGTACAATTCTCATCCTCATGGAATTATATGGACAAATAAATTTAAAATCACACCAAATAAATAAATAATACTGCAAACCACTGGAGGAAAAGACAACTGCTTAAGCCTAGGGGGTCACTGACAGCTTCCGGTAAAGTAAATCCGCACACAGTAACCGCTCTGACTGAGGAACACGTTTTCTCCTCTAAATGAAATATGCAAATCCAACAGACCAAGCAACTCTCTCCAGTAATCATTTTTTTTCTGAAAAATCAACTTTTATTTAATATCATTGAAATGTAAAAGAATGCTTTCTGACAAGAAAAAAAAACCCTCCATGGTCTAGTTTTCAAATTTCCCTAGTTTGGCAGTTCTTTGGGGTCCTTTGTACTGGCTACTCAACACACCGAGAAATCTGTCCCCCAGCAGGTCTGGGATGGAGTCCTCTCCTCCGTCCTCTCCCTGACGGGGCTGAGCTCCATGCAGTGCCTTCTCTAAACATGTCGTAGAAGAGTATCTTCAACCAACTAAGAAACCAATCATGGTCAAGCCTCTGAAGAGCCCTACATTTTTTTTTTTGGTACCAGGAATTGAACTCAGGACCTTGTGCTTGCCAGGCAGGCACTTAAGCTGCTGAGCTATATCCCCAGCCCTAGCCCTACATCTTAAGTGCCAGATAGGTTTTATCACAACTTTTAAATCATGTCCAAGAATAAAGCTTACTATGTGTTTTATGAAAATTAACAATGGGCAGAAAGGTCAGGGCAGCCTGGTTAGTACAGTAGCAACTGGAAGTTGCTTACTACTCAGAGCCCCATGTCTTAGATCCCCAGGCCATCTTGACAACTCTGTGACATGGTTACCACAGGACTGCGGACCTTGTCCAAAGTCGCTGGCTTCAAACTCTTCTTAATGCCAAAGGCCAGTTCTAACATGTCAAGCTGATTTTCCTTTGACTTAAAAAATACATATTTTGAGAGTATGAGTCTTTCCAAAATTAAAACAATAAAACGAACACAAGACAGAAAAGCCCCCAAAACAACCTTTCCTCTCTGTGTGAGTGAGGAGCAGAGCACCAGGCCTGGCGTGGCCCACACTACAAAGCGAGCTGCTCTAGAAGGACGACCCACACAGACCTGCTGCAGCAGGACTTTCAGAGTTGAGATCTCACTGTGGTCCAGTGACGAGAGCAGCCCCGAACGTCGCGGGGGAGATCGGGTGCAGTGGAGGATGAAAGCGGGCAGCTGGCCTCTCCTTACTGAGAGAAGCCTCTGACCAGGTCCTGCTGGGCACTGGGTCTACAGAAAGCTCCCCCTTTCTGAAAGCACTTCAGCTGTCACCGTGGTGCCTTACCTTGCATGCTGGTGGGAAGTGGGGTCCAAAGAGAAAAAGGAGGTGGGTGTCTGCATGCGCGTGAGGCAGACCACCCTCGGGGGACCCATCCTGGGCTCCGTGGGCTGTGCCACCACCATGGAGTACACGTCTCCCAGCAGGACAGCTCGTGGGAGGTGCAGCGTGCCGTGCTCCAGCCTAAAGCACACTTTCCCTGAGTAAGATGGGGCTCTGCCCAGCAGCAGCCCAGGGACAGGAGCTGCCTGCAGTAAACACACTAGAGAAGGCTCCACACCCATGACAGGCTTCACTCTCCAGGCCACCATCGAACGTCACAGGAGATGGCGTCCTCCTGGGAATGCGTGCTCCAGATGCAGCCCACACCAGTGTCTCCATAGTGCCCGAGTTTGTCTGCAGCGACAGCCACCCTGCCGGGGAGAGGGGATGGAGGCACTCAGAAGAGGGATCTGGGTTTTAAACTTGAAAATCATGGAGGGAGAGAGAATATGGAAGAATCCAGCCTGGCCCTATTGTTTCCTACTGAGGAACACGGGCCAGTGGTGGCTACGCACACTGGAGAGAAGTAAAGTGGTCAGAGAAAACATCTGCTCTTCCCCATTTTAGTAATTCACTAGATTTGTTTCAAAACATTTCAGCTGTACAAATTTCGGTGGTCTAAACATCTGGTTTCCAGCCCATTCCAGCAACAGCTCTGAGCCCCCTCAGTGGAGGAGGTGGGTCCCGGCCCATGTCCATCTCTGAGTCCTCCCAGGAGGGTGAGGGCCTCCTCACTCGGCCTGGCCCTGGGGTCTCTTCGGGCCTCCTCACTCTCGGCCTCTGTGGCTCTACGGCCGTCACTCCTAGACACACATCTGCAGGTATGCGGAGCTCACTGTTTCATTACAGTACTTCAGAAAAAGGTGCTGGCCCAAAGCAAAACTTTACAAAACACAGGACGGGGTGTGGGTGCTCGGGCACAAGCATGAGTTGCCATGGGGTGGGGGGGTTGTGAACAGGAAATACTAATTCTTAGACAAAAAGGAAAAGAACAGCTCTAGACTACCTTCTGTTTTTATTCAAAGTTAGCACCAGATGAGTTTATTCTTAACGAGGATACATTTTACATCTTTTGTTTTTGAGACAGGGTCTCACTATGGCCCAGACAGGCCTCAAACTCTTAGGCTCAGGCCTCAGAGATCCTCCTGCCTCTGCCTCCCCACTCGCTGGAGACTAGAGGAACGCACCACCACATGAGGCTTATGCTCTGTATCTTTCAAATGCTTTTTTGTAACATCTAACTAAAGTAGAAGACATTCCAGTGACCAGAGGGTGCAAGGAAAGGAGGAAGCCCATGTGGACAAGGAGGACCATGTGGATGATGAGCATCTTCAGAGAGACTTCCGATTGCTCTGCTGAAAGACCAGGGATGCTCAGCTGTCCCCTATCCCAGTCACAAACAGTGGCTGGTGTGGGGCCAGCAGCTCTTGTCACAATGGCTGTCACCAAACCATGATAGCCGCTCAGAAACTCTGCAACCAGGCTGCTAAGACCCTGTGTGTTGGCAGAAAGACCGGCTCCACAGGAGTGCAAAGCACTGGAAAAAATGCTTTCCCTCGAGGAAAGACTCACAAGAAATGAGTTACAGGTCTAAGAAGTGCTGCAAAATAAAGAGTAAAACCTCATGGTAGGGCACTTGTTGCATATTACAAGGCCGTGGATCCACATAAAACACAGCAGCTGAGTGGAGGCTGCCACCAGAGCAAATGCCCACTGCTGGCTTCTTGCCGGCATGGCGCCATGCCTCGGCCATGCTCTGGGAATCTTGGACACTCAGGTGCAGGTGCCAGGACTCCCTGGTGCAAACCCATTTCTGTGACTTACACACTGGCCACGTGCGTGTGGGTGAATGGGCCCAGCCCCTCATACCTTGGGTTCCTCGTCTCTTCTGTAAGTAGAGAGATGGACAGCGACCCCACAGGGAAGCTGTGGGCCAAGGAGAACCGACAGGAGGTAGAGCTGTGCTTGAAACCAACCGGTGTGTCCTGCACTTGTGGGAGCCATGCTGAGCCCCCACGCAGGGCGCTGCTGGGGCAACAGGCCCCAGCCTCAGCGTGGGGAAGGGCGGGGCCAGGATAGTCAGGCAGGAAGGTGCCAGAGAGTTCTCAAAACATTGCTGAGCGCGTGGCAGAGTCATAGGCCACCAACATCCCCGATGCTCAGGGTCTGCTCTGCCGCAGCAAAGGTCGTTAAGCTTCCCCCCACACCAGTCCTCCAGCACCCACGGGGCCAGAAGACAACTGAGACAAAGCAGGCAGACACCCCAGCTGGAAGTCTCAGCAAATTCAAGGCACTGCTGCTGCTTGGTCCTGCCCAGAACGGAGACCAAACCACAGGAGGAGGCAACCCAGTCACCGGGGACTGCACCCCACGGCCTTTCCTTTCCCAGCGTGGTCCTCCCCCTAAGCGGGCACATGGAGGACAAAGTCCTGGGGCTGGGACAACCTCCTAGCACCCCACACCCATCAGCCCAGCCCAGGGACAACCAGGCCTCTGCCAACTTGCACCAGTGCCTGCAGCAAAACCCAAGCTCCCTTTGTGCTGAGCGCCCAGCATCGTGGACAAGAATCTGAGAACAGTGGGCAAACCAGGTTCCTCTGAGCCAGATCTACTCCAAAGGCCACAGGTCATGGGGTGGGGCCATCAGCGGGGCGAGAAGCTGCTGGGCCAGAAGCCTCCTCCAGAATTCACAGGAAAGGGAGCCACAGCCACATCTGGGGGGAAAGAGCAGCCTCACTAGCCAAAACTGAATGTTCAAGCTGGGCATGGTGGTGCACAACTGTAATCCCAGAACTCTGGGAGTCTGAGGCAGGAAGGTTGCAAGTTTGAGCCTGGCCTTGGTAATTCAGAGAGACTATCTCAAAATTAAAAATAAAAAAAGGGCTGGGAATATAGCTTTCTGTGAAGGTCCTGTGATCAATCTGTAATACTGCCAAAAAAAAGAAAAAGAGGAATGTTCAGCCGGTATGGCGGTACATACCTATAATCCCAGCTACTCAGAAGGCTGAGGTGAGAGGATTTCAAATTTAGTGAGACCCTGTGTAAAAGTAAAAATTTAAAAGGGGCTGTGGAAGCAGTTCAGTGGTAGAGCACTTGCCTCCCATGAGCAAAGCTCCAAGTTCAATCACCAGGACCACACACACACACACACACACACACACAGCGTTCACAAATCACATCGATGCACACAGGAAAACCTACCCTGATGCACGGCATGTGGCACGACTGGACCCTGACAAAGGAGACCGACATTCCCCCTAAACGTGTCTCTGTGATGAAGGCCTGCATGCTATGGAAGTAACACTGTTTTACTCCTGCTCTAATCAAGGCTGAACAACAGTTACTGAGCAGTCGCTCTTCCAAAGAACTGTCACTGGGGAGGCTGAGGCAGGAGGATTGCCGAGAGTTGAAGACCAGTCTGGGCTACATAGCAAGACTTTGTCTCAAAAAAGAAAGCATAGATAGAAAGAAAGAGAGAGAGAGAGAGAGAGAGAGAGAGAGAGAGAGAGAGAGAGAGAGAGAAAGAAAGAAAGAAGAAAGAAAGAAGAAAGAAAGAAAGAAAGAAAGAAAGAAAGAAAGAAAGAAAGAAAAAACGCCGAAGCACTAAGAAAACATGGCCCCAAGGAAAAAAAAGAAAACATAGCCCCAGTGTTCAGGAAAACACAGCCTGGTGCCTGAGACGGCTTCACACCCAAGAGAGGACAACATGAGCCAGGCTACAGTCCCAGAAAGCAGCACAAGCCAGGCGAGGGTGGAAGGAGGGCTGGGTGGAGGAAGCAGCAGTAGCCCACTTGACCCCACAGCCCAGAACGGTGAGGCAGGAGAGGAGAATAGGCATGCACAGCCGGAAGGACTGGCTCAGACTGGGATAAGAGGGGTGGCCCTGAAGGACAGACACAGCTCTGCTCTGCAAAGGGCGTGAGTGCTCAGGGCGCATGTGCTTTGGGTTTAATAGTTTTGTTTTGTTCTGTTTTGTTTTGCTTTTGCGACAGGGTCCTGGCCTTGAACTCACTACATAGCCCAGGCTGGTGTTACACTCAGTGTGATTCTCCTGCCTCAGCCTCCGAGTGCTGGGATGACAGGCCTGTGCCACCACACCTGGCTGCACACATGCTCTGATCCGACCTGAGCACTTGGGCCCTTCCTTCTGATTAGCAACGTTCTCCCAAGGGCTGGAGCTTCTTCCCATGAAACCCGCCCGCTCTGAAGCCTCTCCCCGGGCCTGATGCCTTCACTTAGAGGGGTGGCCGGGACATGGGGCTCCTGGAGAACAGCAAGACCCAGACACCAAGGGAGCTCAGAATAGAAAACACGTTCTGAAATAAAATAAAGGTGAAGCGCTCCACCTGCAGACCCTGCTGGGTCAGCAGGAATGGAGGCGTTACCGAGAAACTGCTGTATTATATAATCCCCATTTCACCCTCCACGAAACTGCACTATAACTCAAAGTAAGTGAAGCAGTGACTGGATGGGTGACCAGTTTGGGTTGTTTACATAGTTTAACACACAAATGTGCAGTCTCCATGACTCCCAGAATGACGTGATTTACATGAGGCCCTAACAACAAATAAACCTCAAGTGCTGTGTATCATTAGCACACGGCAAGTTTAAGCAAAGCCCCTCTTTCGCTCCTTGAAAGACATGTGGAATATTCTCCCCATGGAGGTGTCTTGTTTTCATTGTACACCTGCTAATCCTCCTCTTGCACAAATCTAAAAGTTTCGTTTTTCAAATAAAACATAAGGGTGGAAAACAAAACAAAACAAAAAAGTTATTTACACATTCATGCCACAATAATCAGTAACAATTGTACATCGACTATACACATATTTATAACTCTGCCATTTTAGAAGTTAGTCATGGATACCAAAAATACTTACATGACTGTGTAATAATTTATGCCATTTCTCCAGACCTGGTATGCATCATTCTTTCTTACCCACCTTCCATATCAAAGTATCTAGGATAAGATTAACAGAATTACTTGCAATAAATCTCAAAAACATATCTTCTGAGGAACATACTGAAATAAATCCTCAAACCACGAAGTGCTCTGCTGTCAACTCGAAACTCTGCACGAGGCCCTACACATGAGGGATTCCCTGGAGTCTTACACAAGGTTCTCGCAAAGGTAACGGTCGTGACGTTTTTGTGTCCCCAAATTTCACCATCATGTTTTCCATTCTTTTCACCTAGTTAGAGTTTATTAAAAAAAACCCTGATAAAGTTTATGTCCACAATTACACTATACGGAAGTAAAGCTTCACCTCCTCTTAAGAGAAACAGGAAACGCAACACAAAGGCGGAGCCCCAGGCTCAGGCGACCTTGGTCCCCACCCTCCTGGAGTACTGGGGTGACCCATGGAGGGACGGGGAGCAGCGAGACTTCAGTCACAACCCAACCCTGCCCCAGAGGGAGCCAGGGACAGGACCGCAGCTTGATTCTTCACAACAAGTAAAGAACACAATGGAGTCTGACTTTTGAGAAAAAGACTGTCTTACATGTGGTAACTGTTCATTAAAATCACCCCTCTGAAACGTCACCATCCAGGTATTTTATGGAGTGGTCTGTGCAGAAGCTGCTGCTGGAGCCCTCTGACAGTTTCCATTCTGAGTTGATTTCCATTTGCCCGCTCCAAGCCCTTGCCCTGCGGCGCTTGCTGTGGACGCCACGGGCAGCGCTCGCCCACTGACCCTGCTCCCCGTGAGCCCCACTCCTGGGTCTCACTTCTGCACAGCTGGTGTGGCACCCACAGATGCCCAGGCCCGGCTCCTCCCAGCTCCCTTCCCTCCTCCCTCCCTCCCCTTGCCCCTTCTTTTCTTCCTTTGTTCCTTACACCCTCCCCTTGGTTCTAGCACAGAGACAGGAATACAACCTGACAAACACTGCTTTAAGCTTCCGTGAATTCTTTATAAACTTCTTAACATTGTACTTAAAACACACAAGGACTCAAATAAAGTCGCACCTCTGTGAGCACCAGAAAGAGCACTGGGCTAGAAGCTCAGAAGAAAACCAAGCTGACAGGGGATAAGCCAGTTCCACCTCAAGGTAGGGAGGGATGCCACAATGAAGCTTACAAAGACCATCAATAGTCACTGTGCTTTCACAGAGGCAGGAAAAGACACTAACTACTTAAGCTATCAGGGTGTCTTTCACAGGACACTTCTGTGACCCCAAAAGGCCACAGCCAAGAAAGCCTGTGAAACCTCAGTGCAGAGCTCATCTGTGCGGAGGGGACCACGAGAGCTGCCTACTTCCAAATGAAATGCAGGGAGGCGTGTGTTCTCCTGCACACTTTGCTCCGGTGCAGCAACCCTGCGGGGTGGATGGGAGTTTTGTAAGAAATGTGTCTTCCGTAGCTGAGGACATTAGGAGCCACAGAACCCCGTCACCTCCGAGCACACCTCCCACACTACAAACTGCTGGAGGCATGGCTCACAGCCTTGACTCTCCTTCATGTTCAGCCTCTACACGGGGTGGAGGGCATGCGTGACCGTGACATCTCAGGGACAGAAAGTGTGAATGCTCTAGAGCTAGGCTATGTCGCCCAGCACGACTGCTACCTTTCTAAGGTTTACAGTGCTATTTTCTATCTTGGGAGTCCAGCTCCATGCCTGATTGTTGAGCAGCAGATCAAATAGAGGTAGTTGGGTGCTACACCAAGGCCAGAGTTTAACAGCAGCCCACTGTGTAGAATGGATCTGCTAATCCTCCGGGAAAGCGCCTCTCGTGTGATCTACGAGGGCTTGGCTAACTCTGGCCCCCATCTGTGGTGCCACCGTGTTCTGGAGGCACCTCAGTGCCTTCCACGAATTAACCTGTGTACTCTCACTCTTGCACAGAGAAGGACATCAAGCACAGAAGGGCCAGGTGGCTTCGTGAGACCACAGTGCTGGTGACCACCCAGGCTCTGAGTCCACAGGGCTGCGACGGGCCCGCAGCACACAGGCCAGCACTTAACTCGGAGACCAGCAAGGAAACACCAGGCACAGGCCTGTCACTGCAGTGAGCAGCCTTGACGGTCCCTGCCAGTCACTAAGGAAATAAACAAATGTGCCACTTGCCTTGATGACCCAAGTAAGCCCAGGCAGGGATATCTGTGGCAGTGATGTCCACAGAGTTCGATGTGGAACTTCCACCGACATCCAAGCCAAGCCACAGGTGAAGCCGGGCATGGTGGCACACCTGTAATCCCAGCTACATGGGGAGGAGATTGAGGCAGGAGGATGGGATCACTTGAGCCCAGGAGTTTGAGAACAGCTGTCAGCGTGTGGCCATATGTCACCACTAAGGTAAAATAAGCCACAAATATGTTCTGCCACAAGATAATATGATTCCCCAGGCTGAAGTTGAAAATACCCCTACCTGTCACCACTGCAAACAGCGACCAGGTCAGGAGGAACTGAGCAGCAGAATTCTTGCTCCACTCTCTCCATGTGTGCCCTAAACTTACTAAGAGATCGGATGAACACCCCTAATCCACAACTCCAAAATCCAGAATCGCCCAAGCCTGAAACATGCTGAGGGCTGATAGGGTGTCACAAGGGGGAAATCCCATCCCTCACCTGAGAGGGCCAGCAGACACACTAACACTGCAAAAGTATTTCAAGCTCTGTGTGCAAGGTGCATATAAAACAAATGAATTTCACAATTATACTGGAGAGACTACAGAGGTACTAAAGATATCTCATTTTGTATGTGCAAATATTGTTACGTTTTTAAAAGAATCCAAAATCTGAAAGGCTTCTGATCGCAAGCATTTTGGGCAAGGATATTCAGCCTGTATGCAAAAATGGACACATGGGGTACACCTCACCTCTAGAAAGCTAGGATTAGGATGAAACACACACACACACACACACACACACACACACACACACACACACACACATTTTCCCCCAGGGAGGAAACAATGCATGGTTGTGAGTCAAACAGATCTGGGTTCAAATCTCATTTCTACTATACACTGGATGTGTTCCTATGGAACAGTACCTCAGTCAGCTGCAGAATACAGTCCTCAAATGAGGGCGTGTCTTATTATTTTTCTCATTACTGGGACAAAATACCCAACACCCAAAGTTAAAGGAGTAAAGGTTTATTTGGCTCACAATTTGTGGAGGTTTCAGTCCGTAACAGGCTGGCTCCAAGGCAGGGTGGATGGCAGAGGAGAAACAGTCCATGGCAGGGCAGAAGGTAGCAAAGCAAGCAAGGGACCTTAGCAGCTTCTTTCTGCCCTTTTTATATCTATCTAGGCTCCCAGGATTAGGGCAGTGCCAACCTATTAGTGAACTGGTTTAGTAATCACTACCCTTAATCCTAGCACCCTTAATCCTAGCATTGCACCACGAATCAGTCACACACTTTAGATCCAGCCACCTCTGAAAAAGCCCCACCTCTGACCCCATAGGTGGGGCTTTGGGGGGACATCTAGACAGAGCCATAACAGTGTGCCAAGAGTGGCTGCACAATAGAGATGGGGCAAAGGCTGCATTTTCTTGAGTCTCCTGAGTGACCGACAACTGGCAGGCACCACAGAGGATATCCCCAACAGGGTGTCCTCCCCAAGCAGCGCAGGGACTGGCATCCACAGGACACTGTCGTGACTGCTCTACGGGAGGGCGAATTCTCAGCCTCTTCTAACATTTCTAACACAAATGCACAAAGAGCTCTGTGTACGCACAAAGAGAGGGTGACGCAAAGCAAATACCAACACTAACACACCTTGCCCTGTCTGCCCCTAAGTACGGCTAGGCTCATACTGAGCAGCCTTTTTTTAAAATTTTTATCCCACGTTGAAGGGATAGTAATATTCACTCTTCCAGCCGGGAGACAGAGGACATAGCAGAGAAACTGTGCAGGCCAGATGAGGCAGGGCCACGCTCCTGTTCCCAGAACTCCGGGCAAGGCCGCCGGCCATGCTGCCCCTGCCCACCTGCTCCCCTCGAAGAGGACTACATTTACTTTGGAGTGAGGAGGGGAGGTTGAGAGCTTCTCCATGGGGCCAGGCCGCCTCCAGGCCCTTCCCAGGCTGGCAACGTAGTAATGCGGAAAGAACACAGAGAGCGCGGGTGCCGAAGTCCCTGCCTTCCAAGAGAGCCAGCCAGCACACACACACGCGTGCAATTTGAAATTCTAATTAGGGCGCCATGTGCTGGTGACATATGGCCACACGCTGACAGCTGGGCGTCCAGGTTCAGGAACAGACCTGGGTTCTGAAGTCACAGTTGGCAGGGGCAGAGCTCTCCGCATGCACAGCGCCAACGTGCCTGGATAGGGCTCTAACAGAGCCACCCGCCCTCAGCACCGCCTTCCTGCCACGGGCAGACGCCACCCAGGACCACGAAGGCCACGCTCGGAGAAGACACCCAGGCGACAGCGCCCCGGGATCCGGGCTCGCTGTCCAGGCGGCACAGCCGTGGTGCCAGTTGCCCCAGGATAGCAGCACATCAGCAGCGCTTGAGCACCACAAACTCCATGGCTCCTGCTCCTGTCCAAAGGAAGCCAGTCTTCCTACACCCAAATATGCCTTGAAAGTCAGAGCCACACGGATGAGAAGCTGAATCGTGTTAGCAACGAGTCAAGAATGATAAAAACACTTAAGACAATGTGGTAGGCACGAAAGGTCAAGTTTGCTTTTTTTCTTCTCCCTGAACTTTTTCTGCTATGATGAATTAAATGGTGGCCAGTGTGACCTCTGGAGCTTAGCAGGTTGCCTAAAAACATCTGCAAGTGGATTAATGAGTTGCCTCTGCTTTTGTCACCGGCTTCTCCTGGCCCATCCGACGATTCATTCTGCGTGACGTGGGCACAGCGACACAGGGGTCTCTCAGCCAACCGATGCAATGGACAAGACCCCCCAGGGACCCAGCTCTTCCCAGCAGGGGGACAAACTGAGGTACGCTGAAGTACAAACATGGACTGTAAGGAACCAGAGGGGGGACATACACACCAGGTGGTGCCCTCCGCATTCCCACGGGAAATCTGAACTCCTTCAGTATGCTGACATGGGATCCAAAGCTTTGTTTCTCCCTTGCCCCAAATACTGCTACCAAGCCAACCAAGTTGACTGAAGGTAGAATCAACACAGAGGTGGAAGATCAAAACTGAACAACTTAACTAAAAAGCCACCATGGTGCTGCTTCTCACTGTTCAACTACACACACACACACACACACACACACACACACACTCCATTAAAGTTTTGAACCACGTGACATATAGGAAATTTCACTTTGTTTTTAGCATGGGGACTGCCAGGAATATAGAGAAATAGATTTACATTACATGATTCTACTTCAAGTTAGTCTGAAGATAGCAACAAAACAAGCAGAAGACTAACATCAGTTATTTCCAGCTTCGGCCCACACTGCTGCAGGCTGGAGAGCCCAGATCCTGGACTTGGTTGTGAGCCCAGGGACTGGTGTGTCTACATGCTCTGCCCTTGCAACAAAGCGTGCTGAAATAAGGCTGAAGTGCCCCACAGTGGGACGAGCTCTTTGGAGTAAAACACCAGTGGCCACGGCATTGCCCTTCAAATGTGCTCCAACACAGAAGCATGCCAAATGCACCTGTTAGAGCAGTAGAGAACACCGGCGACTATATTCTCAATTCCAAGGATATTCCAGATTTATCTCAAGCCAGCTTTTAATCGGGTGAGGTGAAGATGCCTCTACCTCGGATGCCACCAAGCAGGACAGAGTGCTGCACTGAAGAACACAAAGTCTTTGCCACCTGAAGATACTTTACAAAATCCACTCAGAGTCCCTACTCAAATTGTGCCTGATGATGGGTGTCCAGCACTAACCATCAACCCTAGGTTTCCAATAGCCCGCCTAGCCAGTTCCCTTGAACTCAATGCTACTCACTTCCCAGCAGCAGGGCACTGACACGCAGAGCAGGGACAAGTCCCCTGCAAGTCACACTCGTCTCTGCCTTGCCCCAGAAATCAAGGCTGAGAATGTGAGCTGTGCACTTAAACACACCGTGCAGTCAGCAATCCTAGAGCCCATCCACGTGTGAAGAAATAAAGTCTCACAGAGAAAGCAGGACTCTGTTACAGAAATGCAACTGCTCTGTCAGAAATGCCAAGCTTATCTGTGCATGAAATTTTTTCTGACACCCTAGCTAGGTTAATGAAAACTGAAATAGAATTTCTAGTATATTACAATATTATAATATTTCTAATATATTATCAAGCATTACTTCTGAAGAGACTAAAACTGTAAGAGGGTAAAAGAATTCATAAACATAATGCAAAAACAAACTTTTCAAATACAGATAAGGTGTTAAATTGTATTTTTAATGTCAACTTTTAGGGACACAATATAAACAAAAATAGAAAGAATAATGTATAGAGGAAAGTGTGTAAGAAAGGCCAGGGGAACAATACTGTGGATCGGAAAAATTATTGACTAGATCTTGAAATACAAGGGAGTAAAGAAATCAAGGTTCAGGTGAAAGACTCACACTCCCTGGGCCGTATTTCCCACACGAATTCACTCTCTCATTCCCTCTCGGATTGAACTTAGGGCGCCACACATGCTACACAAGCACTCTACAGCTGAGCTACAGCCCAGTCCTCTTTTAAATTGTATTCTGAGACATGGTCTCGTGAAGTTGCCCAGGCTGAACTCCGATCTGTGGCCCTCCCGCCTCACCTCCCGAGCAGCTAGACTTACCCGGTGCAGCATCGCGCCTGGTGTGTTGGTCATCTTATGTGGCTAAGGTGACATTGGTGGCAGGGGAGCAAATTCATGATGGCCTGAGAGCGTGTCATCAGAAGTTCTGACAAAGGAACCCCAGCTGAGCCAAATCACATTTCACAAAACACAACAGAATAGGGAAACGCATGTGTACCTGGCATCCCTGCAAATGTCCGTACTGCAAAACTAATTGAAAATCTTTCAGTATAGCTTCCTGGTTGTCATTATAGAAAATGTGGTTGCTGAAGTCAGAGGCACACACAACAGGAGGTGGAGGTAGGACGGAGCAGGCTCCAGGGGCTTCCGGAGGGCTGAGGGAAGCCAGGACCTGAGGAGAAAGCAGCAGGCAGCAGACAGCAGGTAGGTCTGAGCTGTGCCCACAAGGGACCTGTGCCGTGCAGGTCACAGCATCTGGACTGGACCCAGACACACTCGGTACACAATTTTGAGAACCCTAGACATCAAGAGCTGTGAGCAATCTGTCAGCGAGAGGCCAAGTCGGCATCTTCCATTAAAAAGAGGACAGCATCGGAGGGCGGGAGGGCGAGGTCCCTGTCCTGCGTCATCCCCACCACACGTCTTCGCCGCGAACGATGGGCGCACTTCCTTCCAGGGCCAGAACTCTTCACCTCATCCTTGTCCACCTTACAAAGTCTGTGAAAACTAAGATGAGCTGTGCAGAAGTTGTGTTACTTTTTAACTCTAGAACTACATTAAAACTTAAAGTTGATGTGAACAGGGGAAAGAGCATGTCTCTACTGCAAAAAGGCAGAGAAGATACAGAGAGAATCCGCTGCCGTCAGAAAAGCAGTGACACTATTTCCTCAGATACTGACAGCGACCCGGAGGTGGTGTCTTTCCTGTCTTCCCCAGGACGCAGACCCAAGAACTCGGGAACACCCGACAGTCCTGCCACCTGCCACTGACTTCCGGCCATGTGTTGTGCTCAGCATCTCACAGGAGCCGTTCCACCACTGCCCACGGGATTTATGGGGCAGGGGCTTCACAGCACCTTCATACCCAGGGTGGGGTGAGACACTGTGAGACCAAGGCCATATAGCCAGGAAGGATCTGAACCTGGATCGCCCCTGGACACAAAGTTATCTTGTTACTCAAATTAATTATCAAATCAATCTTGTTAATCTTAACCACCACAATATACTAATGCTATTCTTCTCTGCATGAGCACTTCCCCTATTTTAATTAAATTTATCAGGCCAATCAGCTAATTGGGTCAAAAAGTTAAGTTGATTCTGAATGTATGTAGACAAAGCCCTGAATTTTTTAAAAAACGTAAGCATAAGGAGACATATTCTTAAGAATCTGCATTAAAATTATCAGCCCTACTGCAGTGGGATGTTTGCGTTTGGGTATTTCTAGTAAAGGCAGTAAGTACATAATGGGGAAATTTTTAGAAGGGTAAGTGTTCATATTTTTTAAGATTCCTTAATCATTAGAACTTATTTCTAGGATGCAAGGGATTTGTGACTTTTTCAGTAAATATATCTGTGTATCATCTTTGATACAAGCAAAATATAACTAATTATAGACGATCCTTTATCTTTTTTCCCACTATAACCAATAAGCAAAACAGAATAACATTGAGAGGTATCTACTGTGCATTTGCCACTAGAGGAAGAACACTAATTCTGATTACAGATTAGAAGTACTTGTTTCTGTTTTACCTACTTTAGGAGCTGTTCTATCTTTATTTGGAAGGGCGAAGAGGGTCACAGAGAGAAAAAAGAGCAGCAGAGTGGGTCCCAGTTAGCACTCAGGGCAACTCCCCCCAGAGACCTCTCACCATGGAAAAGATAGAAGCCAGAAAAACAGATCCTTCTCATAGTACTCAGTGATCAAAAGAGAAATACTGGAAGTCACAGAAAATCTTCTTTTGTTATTACACTTTTCTGCTCCATTTTACACTCAACTACTCTGAGTTGCAGAGATAAAATTTTCACAAGCACATGAACACTTTAAAAATTGGTCTAAACCAAACCTGTGGCCAGAGGCCAGGCGTGGCGGGTGGTGGAGGCTCACTGGTGTGAGAGCACGCCCCCGTGTATCAGGGACGTTGGCAGGTTCTGCTGATTTAGAACTCACTGCCAGGCTAATCTGAGGACCAATTCACAGAGGATTCTCAGAATCCGAGTACACATTTTCTAGAGTTCTGAATCTGAGATGCAGGTCAGGGCTCAGTCAGTACCCAGCAGACACAGCCACGGTGCCCGGCGAGGGTGTGGCATGGCCTGGAGCCCGCACCAGATGCGTTCCCATGGGCACTGCGGAAGTTTCCTCTCAGGTCAGAAGCTGCTGGCAAACCACCTCGGCATCCAGGACATGGAGTAAGAAAGGAAAAGACACCGCTCCCTCCCTTATTTTGATACTTCAAATCTCAGTAACAGCTCAGTGGCCTAAAATTAGATGCTTTGGTAGACTAAAGAAAGAGAGGGGACTTAATATGTTTCAATGCTTCTTTAGTCCTTTCCTATAAATTTGAGGTTGGAAAAAGGAAGCAGGCCCCTACACAGAACTCAACTCCAAACTCACAGGCTGGGATAGCTTAGCATCAGAAGACAGTGCTTGGTTTCCTACTGAGGGACCAGGACCTGGGAGCCGACGACCGTGTGATGGGCAGGACCAGGACTGAGAGGCTGAGGAGAGGAGAGAGAATGACAGATGTGAGGGCCACCAGGCCACCAGGTTGAGAAGGGACCCTAACCTAGACAGTGCACTTCCCAGTGCCCTCTCCCGGGCTTCCACAGAGGGTGCAGCCAGGCTCCAGCACTGTCTGCCTGAATCGGGCCTGTAGGAGGGGGCAGTCCTTCCTCAGACCTGGAACAGTGCTGTGACTGGGCAGCATGCCGGGCTGGAGACAGGACTGTGGGGCAGGCACCCAGCTGCTCAGAAGGCAAACTCTGTGAGCATTATCCACCCAGGTCATGAGGAGGCCGGTATCATAGCAACTCGTGACTTTAAATACTACTATTCACTTGGTCATTAGTTTCTCTTGGTTTCTTTCACTTACCCTTGTTTTTGATAGCCAAATCCTTAAAAGAAAGCAGACACTATGAGAATGTTGTCAAATTTCAATAATGCTGGGGGGGGGTCACCAATCTACTAATGGTTTGGTGTAACATTCTTTCTGGAGTTACCCAGTAACAGATTAAGGTAGCTAAGGGGGTAACACTGAGCTGAAATTCTAAGAAAACATGCCTGAAATTCACAAGTAGGCCTGCTCTCTTGCTTGCCAAAAAAAAAAAAAAAAAAAAAAAGGAAGAAAAAAATCTCTCATTTTCACTGCCAGTTTCTTTCTTTATTTTTAATTTATTGTGGTGTCAAAGCCCACGTCTGATCTTGGAAAAATTCTGGCACAAAGTCAGCTTTTTCTAGTACCAGACCAGTAAGACTACAAAACCTCAATTAAAAAACTGCCAGAGAAATTTGGTGGTCACAGAGAAAACGACCTGAGACTGGGATGAAGGGCACAGTGGCTGGGCCTGCAGGAAATCCAAGCCTGAGCCATACCAGAGGCCCTGGGTGCCTGCCGGGATGAGTCTGGTCCACAGCTTTGGCGTGTCCTCACTCATTCCTGGGCCCTAATTTCCCCCACACACCGATTCCAAACACTTTTACTCCCTAAAAGTCAGAAAATGACTTTGTTGATACTGTTTCAGTGGATACTGCAAACTGGATATAATCGGTTATGTCACGAAGTGCAGGAATGATAAAATTTGCAACAAACCCTTAGACAAATGAACTACCACTCTGCCCTGTGACTGATTAAAGCCTGTATGTCCATCGACAGATGAATGGATAAAGAAAATGTGGTATTTACACACAGTGGAGTACTACTCTGCCATAAAGAGGATAAATTTGAGTCATCTGTAGGAAAATGGATGCTCCTTGATAGCATAATGTTAAATGAAATAAGACACACAAGCTTAAATGTCACATGGCTTCTCTTATGTGAGAAACCTAAAATATAAGTGAAGAGCAAAATAAAAGATAATAGGAAACAGGGAGAAAGATCTTTTGCAAATGGAGGGGACCAAGAGATGGAGGGAGGGAGAGGGGAAAAAGAAAGAATGAAAGAAGAATGAGGATGTGTTCTGAACATGGGCCAGCTCCCCTCAGGGAACACTGTGAACATGTGCTAATAAAATCTGAAAAAAAATGAGTCAATTCTTGTGACATAACCATCAAAATGGGGAAGGTGTGTACCTGCTCTACAAGCAAAAGACAGGAAAGACAAGGCCATGGAGTTCGAGCCCTAATCCTGATGGCAGCCCTGCTCAGGATGGGCCCAGCATGTAAATAATAAATGCCCTCCAACAGAGGCACCCACCAACTGCAGGCTGCTGGGGGAGATGCGAGTGGCCCAAGAAGACCACAGAGAGGCAGTCTATTTCCAGAGGCAGGGTCACAGGGTGACCGAGACGGCAGCCTCTGGATCACCTGCCCTGTCCAATCCCAGCTCCGCACTCCGAGCAGGAGAGTACATGAGGCAATGGACGGCTAGGCTCAGAGCGGGACCTGTGTGCACACAGAGTACTCGATAAAGGCTACGCAAGCTTACTGTCACTTAATGTCACTGCCTTCATTTCATTACCTGACTGAATGCCACCAAGATCAAATAGCATTGCAATCAAGAACAGCAGTCTGTGACATTTCCCCTCAGCCTAAAGCTATAACCATGAGCAGTTCCAGAAGCCAAGATGTGACCCAAACTCAGTCTCCTGGGTCAGTGATGACAGAGAATATGCGACTGGCCACCTTGCCCTGGATGCAGATTGGGGGTCTTTTTAAGACAAACAAGTCGCATCTGTGCAACAGGACATCAGCAGCGAACTTGTGGACTCAGACCCGTCTATTTGCAAGCTGAGCTGAGGCAGCGACAGCACCTCAGAGGACTCCCCCATGCCTGCAGCACAGGTCAACACCAGGTGCCACCGCACAGGGCAGAAGGCCAGGCCTATGCTACCCTCGCCTTTGGAATCCGTCCCTCCACACCCGCAGCCCTGGCCACCAGGACCTCTGCTTCCTGTGGCCCACAGAACACTGCCCCACCTCCTCCTGGCTCTACATTTCAATTTGGTCACAAGCACCTGTCTGGGCCCTTGCTGGCCTGACTGCCTGACCATCCACAATGCCCCTTAAGAGGCACTGACTGGACCATGTTTCACGTGGGTCATGTGTTGTCTTCACACTGAGCCTGCCAGGGAGGTAGGGGTTCACTATCCTTGCTTTGCAAATGAGAAAATATTTACTGAGCCTCAGCAATTTGCCCCTGGATGGAATCAGACACACAGGGCTTTGAATACCAGCTCAGGCACCAAACCAGTATGACCTTAAGTAATGTAACTTGAAAAAATACAGATTAGACATGACAGCAACAGGTAATAGTAAAATAAGGACTAAAACTGCCCCTCACTAATGAAGAGGAGAGTTCCAGATACGCTGAATGGCTGGCCACTACCTTAGAAGAACAGACGTCTATCTGCACAGGCCCTGTATTAACTCACAGAATTTACCCCGGTGGAGAAGACAATGACAACAATGACATCCACAGCAGTTACACTATCTACCTAAAATCCGACGGCAGCAAAGGCAGGGCCAGGAACTGAACCCAGATTACTAAAATGCCCTGTTTTAAGATCCAAGAGAGGAAGCACAACCCATATGGGAGAAATTTTTCAAGCTGAAATAAAAAAGGAGAAAAGAAATGCCTGGTATCCCGTTCTCAGTTCGCAGCACACCACACAACAGAGGCCTTTGTTTCACACAGTGGGCGGTTTCTGTGTGGTAACTCTGGGTGCTTTTGGGCACCACGTTCTTCCTCCTCTGAATCTAAAGACCATCATACAAGGAAACTTCAAGGACAAGCGAGCTCCGCTTCAGCTCACAACTGGCCAAACCAGCTCCCCATGCTGGGGACAGAGTCCAGCCCCAGTAACAGACTGCCTCAGCCTCCCAGTCTGCAGCCACCTCTGCCCACCCCACAGGGAAGGGCCCAGTCCCCTTCCTGAGGCTCCTTCACCAGGGTCACAGACACCAGGGGTGGTTTCAGCCGGCACATGACACTCGCAGTGTGAAACAGGGGCATCTACACAGTTCCGAAGTCTTTATGGCAGAGAAACTATAAAATGATTTTGTAGAATTCTGTACCGCAGGAGAAGGACTCAGAGGCAGGTTGTGGCTGCCAACTCACTTCGATCCTATAGATGGGCAGCTGCAGAGGACAGGCCAGTCTGCAATGGAAGGAGGCAGCCGCTTCTGGGTTGAAATGGAGACTGGGAAGAGAGATTCTCAGATTACTATAGCAGTGGTGGCAGTCAGAGAGGCAGCAGAGAGATGGTGCTAGCAACCTGGGTCACATGCCAGGCCAGCAGCTGGGAACTCACTCTCTGGAGGTGGCCATCCAAGGGTGGACACTACCATGGGAAGAGGGGCCCAGCCAGGTCTCAGAGATCACAGATCTCATTTCTACATGAGATAACAGTAGTAGTAGTTATGGCAAACATTTGTTAAACGCTCACCATGTGCCAAGCAATATGCTAAGCACTTTACCTGGATCATCTCAGTTAACTCCTGTAATCACCCTTCAAGGTAGGTGGGTACTATGACAGTCAACAGTTTACTCCCTAGGTAAAAAGGACTACCAGGTAAAAGTGGCTCTTCAGAGAATCCTTCTAGGCTTCTGCACACCATGAAAACAAAATGTAGTATGAATGAATTGCCAAAGTGATGAGTCAGGGATAGCACACTTTCCAACAGTTAGAACAGAGGTGAACCCAGTACTGACACTGAATAGCTATGTGACCACAGGCGTGCCATTTATCCTCTTTTTGCCTCAGTCTCCTCTGAAAAATGGGAATGACAATGGCACTGATTCTGAAGGGCCCTACAAGGATTAGATGAAATAGTATATGCAAAACACTTAGGTACACTAGTCAAAGAATTACATAGAATCATGTTTTATCTAAAAGATGACCTGAATGAAATGCTACCTCCCCAGGGCATCTCTGCTTTTTGCTAAGAGGTGGCTGCCCCTTCTCTGCAACGTTCTGATCCGATATTTAGAGCACTCTTGCCACAATGCATGACAGGTAATTCACCTCTTTGTGTAAGGGTCTCCCACTGGCTGAATGGAAAGGATGGTTTCTCACCACAGCTGTCTGTCCACTGCCTAGTACTGAGCCTGCCAGAGTCATTAATGAACGGCAAAGGCAGTAACAGTAATCTTAAACATTTGTGTGATAAGAGTTCTACAATACGAAATCACACTTAATCTTTACGATAATCCTGTAATGTACAACTCTGTTTAACTCCTGCTTTATAGGCAAACACATGAATTTTGAGAGGCAGGATCCCCAGCTGCAGTTCACACAACATTTCAAGGGTGGACTTGGGTACAGACAGACTGATGTCCACAGCTTTGTACCCTCTCCTGTGTAGGTTTAACAAGGCATCCTGTAATAAATACTTCCGAAATATTGGTAATTACATTCAGCATTTTGGTGACATTTAAGGTAAATTACGTACTTTACTCTAACTTGTCCAATATTCCATTCCCAAGGTGATTAGATTCCATGCAAAAAGAAAAAGTGGTCACTGTAGGGCTGACACTAGAGTGGGAAGTAATAATGAGTAATAAACATGAGTAATCAAATAAATCGACAAGTGCATTTCAGATTGCTAAAAACACAAACAGGAAAGCTAGTCTTAAATAGTTCTCTACAAAGTTATCGTTTGAAGTGAGAGCTGAAAGGTAAGAGTAAGCCAGCTAGAAGAAGGGCTAAGGAAAATGCACTCTAAGCGGACAACACGTGGCAAGGGGATTTGCAGGTTTTAAAACCAAAAGACAACCAGTGAGGTTGGAACATCCAAGGAGCAAGTGGAATAAAGTGAGGCTCCAGAGGCAGGTACAGCAGCCAGATCACTCAGGGTCTACAGGCTATAACAACAGGTTTGGGTTTTATTCTAAATACATGGGAAACCATGCAGTTCTATCAGCAGAGGGCTAATGCAAACTAAATAAATTCTCTGAAACTACTCTGGACACCACATGAGGAGTACAAATGTAAAATGGGGGACTATCAGCATTACTTAAGTTGTCTGGCTAAGAATGATGGTGGCTAGAACCAGACAGACCCCCCTTTTCCTTTTCATTGACAAATTTCCATACAAGAATGAGGATGTGTTTCATACATATTCCAGTTGTTTATTCAACTTCTCCTGTCTTTAGAGCCCAAGAGCCTTCTATTCTTCAATGTCCTTATTATATACATACATGCAAACTGAAGTACAAATCTCCAAGACCTGCTAAGATCACAAGACACCAGCAGACTTCAGGTGTCAGAGGATAAAGGTATAATAAAGCACCTATGTTACAAAGTTTTCCATAACTTTTAATGAATCCACTAAACTTCCCTTTCTGGAACTTGCAGCTGTCTTTGGATTTTTAGCTTCTTTTGAAGTGGTTAAATCAAGTCACCAGGCAGGCAGCTCAGACATAGGCGGGACATGCAGGGTTAAAAGAGTGGAGGCCAAGTCGAGCCAGAGCACTGTGTTATGTCTGGGGAAAGTCCATGAAAGTAATTTTAAACTCCTGTTTTTTCTCAGTTCCTTCCTTCGAGCTTATGTGTAAATTACACCTCACTCTCCAGGTCGCATTTTGCCACTTTCCTGGCATTTCCCTAAAAAAGCTCCCTGAAGTGACACTGCTTTCTTAAAAGGGCCAGTATGAAGTTCCTCTGAGTTCCTGCTCGCCGGGAGCACAGCTCCCATCACACAATAATGTGTTATTTTGCTGGATTTTGGCATCCATCTAGCTTGTTTGGTCAGAAGCCAAAAAATTAGTGTGTGTCGGTCCACCAGCTTCTCAACAGAGCAGCTCTTCTCACCCGGCGAGTGTGCCGCAGCCTTGGCCTTCGGCCAGAGAGGGAAATCCATTTTACATAAAGAATGCACAAAGCTCAAGTGCTCTGAGACTTTTTACCTACTAAAATAACTCTGTGGACAAGCGCCAGTCCGCTAGACACGCTCTGAGGCGCGCTTGGCACGCACAGCAGGGGATAGCTCCGAGGAGGCCGCGCCTTCCTTCTGGAGCACAGCGAGGAAATGGCGGCTGCCTCGTGGCCGTCACGTGGCCGGGCGCCGCCCTCCCATTGGCCACGGCTGAGCTGGCCGCCATGTGGGGAGCGGAAGTCACCTCGCCGGCTCCTTAAGATGGCGGCCGGCCGTCCCACGCTCCAGTGCCCCCTGAAGCTTTTTGTTTTGGTTGTTTTTTGTTTTGTTTTTGTTTTTGTTTTACTCAACCTTCCGGATCTGAGTAGAAACAGATTTCTCACCACTTGCTTCTCCGGCTCAATTTCACACAGTTCAGTATACACTCAGGCTCTGTCAGAAGCTTGACAAGGTTCCAGGGAAAATATTAACTGTAAACTTTCCAAGAGGAATTGAAGCAGCAGACAGAAATGTCAGGAAAGGAGGTCCTCTTCCCTCCTGAAAGCACATCCTGGGTCTGCTTGAGAAGTACACACAGCCTGCGCCCCAGTTGCCTTCAGGTGGTCCCATTTCACCGAGCCACAGTGGGAAGGAAGGGGAAAGCCGACACATCCCTCTCGGCTGAAGCACCAGGCCTCTCTCAGGCCTGACCAGTTGAACACTGCTCACTGCGATGTATAAATATTTGCCTCTGGCTAAAGTTCAAGCAGCCCTGTGTGGCTGCCAGACACAACAGAAAACCAACATCCAAGGGAAAGTGTTTACTGCAGTGGTGGCCAAAACAGCAACTGCCAGCTAAGGCTTGCAGCACATTGGCCAGGCCTGTCTGTGGTGCTATCATCAATCACCTGGCCACTAGCCAGTGGCCACTGGGTGTTCCCACCCTTTTCAGTAATGGTCATGTTCTTAATGCACAACCTCGCCACAGTTAACATAAGACCAAAAAACATACTGATGGTTTTACATGCATTCCTCCAGAGCAAGGAGCCGGAAGGAGCCCAAAGCACGCTGCAGAACTGTTCCTACAACTGCAAAACAAGCGTTTGCATCTTGAAACCACCTAAGCTAGGACTGCGACGTTTACCCTATGTTCCCACTTTCTTGACGTTTACCCTATGTTCCCACTTTCTTGGGTGCAGGGCTCCCCTCACACCTCCCAATTCTTAACCATAAGTATTCTGTAATTCAATTCTTTAATCATCATTTGATGAATTTACGCACCTTTGAAATTCTCGCTAGAAAGTGTGGGAAACCTCTGATAAATGGCTGTGACGAAGTACTTTATATAAAGTCATGCATCCTTCAAATTCTCTCAGTAAATAACATATACTGCCATTTTACCGGTGCTCTAATTCTGAAACAGGTAGAAATAAGAGAAGCTGGCCATCAAAAGATTAAGATCTCTAACTAGGATAAAGAAACAGAAAAAAAAAGGGATCTTGAAGAAATCTTTTCAGAAAAGTTATGAATTCATAGTAAATGCTGAACACGTAGCTGACAGGGCATAGTCTTTTCATGGTTTTCAGTTGTCTGGGAAGAGTTAGAATACAATCAAGATAAGTCATATTTTCTGTCATTGTCATCTATGAAACATTTTTATCTTTATAAACAGCTGCACAAATCAAACTTTTTCTTAACATTGCACATGAAATACCTCTGTTTTGCTGAACAAAAGTGTTGTACAGAGAATGAGACAGGAAAATCAAGGAATATGAAGATAAAAACTTAAGTCATTTTTCTGATATTATGGAAAAATAATTTAGGTAAAGCAAGCCAAGCTGTTATGTTTTCATCTGTTTCAAATAAAATACACATTTACTTAATTGAAACATTTGCTGATGGTTGAAAATAAAGATTTTATATCTGTACACAATTGAGAGTTCTAAATTTGAAAATTCCTTAAGATCCCGAATCTTGATTAACCCTAAGCTTAAGGAAATTTCTAAATTTGAATTTGTTGCAAAACTAAAATCATCTATCAAAAAATTCCACTTCCAGTTGTTTGTGCAACTTTTAATAACTACATTCTTGTCTAATTCTTAACCAAATGCGCCACTGAGTTTGATCTGTGTTCGACCTCGGAAGCCCAGGACTTAGAGTATCAAGTCCAGCTTCCAGGGATCCCAGCCAATCCTGTGCAAGGGGGTCACAGAAGAATGTTCTGTTCCCAGCTGTGAACAAGACAGAATTAACTCTCTGGTGCTTCCTCCTACTGCCCTGCTGGACAGAAAGGTCAAGATGGTTAGCTCTTGCAGCCTCAGTATGAACCGTCAAAACAACATGAGCATTAAAAATAGACTGTCTGTAGGCAACCAAATCACAAATACAGAAGGAATTCAAGGTAAAAATAGTTTTCATATATTTCTAGTTTCAAGTACTTTCAAAGACTGTAACCTGAAACCAAGAAAGGACAAAACAATCTTTTTCCTCAGAGCGTTCATTTTACAAACTCTCAATCTTAAAATTTAAAAAACAACCACTCTGACCCACAGATGACACTTTTAGGAAATTCCTTGGATTCACAAGTAATTCATTGGGAATTAGAGCACAAAAGGCAAATTTACCACTTTTATTTGTTTATATCTTGATAACTACATTTTTCTCAGTCCAATTTCTATGGAAATAAAAATACTGTTTACTACCAGAGGAATTTCTTCTATCAGTGGGGAATAGAGCTGAATTATTGCAAGATTTTTTTTTGAATGCGATGAAAAATCAAGGCATTCCAAGGTGCTATGAGACATCAATTCTGTCACAACCATGTAGCAAAAGGGAGTGACTGCTGGCTTATATGTAAGTAGATACTTAAGACTTATCACCAAGCAGCACATTTAATAAAGTCTGTGGCATTTGTATGATAAAATGTTAAACAATAAGAAAGCTAAACTGGCAATGAAAGTAATTCCATCTTCCAGGCTTTCACGTGGAACAGAAATGTACTTTTTAAATAAAAATGATTGTACACACATACTCTTCCCAGAGCTGCTTGGCACACCCTTCCTGGGAAAGGCGGGGATACACAGTCTGCAATTCCCTCCAGGCTCAAAGCGAGGATGTACCTGCTGTCTGTAAGCGCTTATTTGGCGTGGTGCATCATTAATGACCTGAATGGTGGCTGTTTCACACATACATATTTAATTACAACAGCTGAACAAATTACATATGTATGCTTTATAAAGGGGACTGCCAATCTAATTCATTTGATATGCATGCAGGTACAGGGCTCCATCTGCACCAGCATCTGCACAACAAGGGCCAACAATTACCCACTGTAAGGCAGGAAGCTGATCTGAGGAACCTGAAAGCCAGGCAGGCACGTTAACTATTTCACTGCCTTTGGCCCCTTCCAGGGGTCGAAGTCCTTCAAAACCTTGGGTGAGGGGTCGGTGAGATAGCTCAGCGGCATAAGCGCCTGCCTGGCAAACGTGAGGTCCTGAGTTCAACTCCTGGTATCCACATACAAAAAAAGGGCCCATGATATCGCTCAGCAGCATGGGCACCTGCTGGCATGCGAGGTCCTGAGTTCGCCCCCGATACCCACAAAAAAAAAAAACCTTGGGTGACTACTCACTTAATCATAAAAATCGTTGCCCCTTCTGCCAGCCGAGTCATGGAACAGAATTAGCCAACTCTCTCCTCCAGGCCACCTTTAAGGTGAGCAAGAGGAAGAGTCTTAGCTCCTAGAGATTAGGCGGTACCTCCCCTGGCTTCCTACGGGGAACACACATCTTCCTACAGAGTGGACCAGATGTGCAGCCCCAGAGCTCAATCAACAGCCCAAGAACAGCTCCCACCAAGAAGGCAGTGGGGCTAATGGATGGCCAAGATGGGAGGTAAAGCTTTGCGCCATGTCCCTGCCACTCCACACACCTGTGAGTGGTGAAGGATGGGCCTGAGGAATTTTTTCCGAGGAAGCACACACCCAGCCCCTTCAGAGAGCCCTAAGGTCTCTGCCCAGCATTCTTATCATCAGTGTGCTTTCCAGAGAAGCCACAACTAAAAGCCACTGTTCTCCCCATTGGTAATAAAGTCCTACCCACCAGTGCTGCAACCTCATCTTAAATGGCTGCAGGGCTTTCATATGTTTAATTTAATGTATCCAATGAGTAATATAAATATTCTGGGCCATTGCTTCTACTTCAAAACCCAAAGAGGAAGAATAAAGAGTCAGCCAATCAATAGTGAGGTTTCCCATCATCATTTAAGGCTTTTGCTAGGCAATAAAGAGGCTCCACAGTGATGGCCCCTAAAAGCTCCTTATGGCATCTTTGCCTCTTCAGGCCGCAAAATCAAAGCATGAGTCAGAGGTGTGGGTTTTTAAATGTTTTCTCTCTCCAGTGCTGTTGGTCAAGCCAGGGGCCAGCTGGGATGGCAGGGTGAGGGACAGAAGGCCTGGTCATGGCCCTGGAAAGCAGAGGTATGGACAGGTGTGGCACCTTGCCATGGCCTCCTCGGGTGTGCAGGGGCTGGGTGGAGACACCAGCACACCCTCCTGATCACCCTGCCTTCCTGGCCATGTGTGTTCATGGAGAGTCCTGCTTCATTTGGAATCTGCCACCCTAGTTAGAACATTAACTGAGATGAAATTCTGGCCTCTGTGGGGAGAATGGGCCTTTGGAAGGCCGGGGACTGTCTCAAAGCTCTGCACTCTCCAGGGTGGAGGCGCAGGCCCAGCCGGGGAGAGATGCAGGCACCCAGTCTTCCAGAGGAAGCACCTGGGTTGTGTTCCCGTGACTCCCATAGGTCAGGACACTACAGAACAAGCTCGTGAGCCCCAAAATCACACCCTCAGGGGCTCCTCGGGAGCATGGGGCTGCTCTCGACGTCTCCTAGCACCCAGCACCCCTCACCCCACAGGTCTTCAGCCGGCACGCGAGGGGCATGTAAGACCTGTGCGTTGCTTCTCATTGCTGGAGCCCGAGAAGCAGTCACGTCTGCTGGACAGATGAGGAAACAGAAGCCTGGAGACCGGAAGAGACTGGCCCAAAGTGCTGCCAGTCTGTGGCAAAACTGGGACCACAACCTCAGACAGTGTGTCCCACCTTTCTCCTAGGCCAAATCTAGGCGCTATCCCCAGGTGCCATCTGCCATGTCCTGGGTGCGCATCTGCATGCAGGTGTACCACACAGGAGCTCTGGGCAGGAGACCCTTGGTGCCCGGCTCCTGGCTGTCACACCATGCAGGTCCCCTCGACCAGACATAGAAGCCCCAACCTCAGGCTCAGTACCCGGAGCCTCCTCTGGCTTCTCTGTGCCCAGGGCAGAAGTTCAGTGGTGCAGACAGACTCAGGAGCAGCGCTCACCACACGGGACAGGAGCGGCTCCCAGGCAAACCCAGCACGGACAGCCAGAGGCACCAAACCCAGCGCTCACAGCCTCCATTGAGGCCAGGCTCCTCTCCTGGGCCCGCGCCCCACCGTGCGCCCTGGGTCACCTCCCAGAGAGACTTTGGGTCTACTGTGAGAAGCCTGAACTACAGGCGAGAACTCGCTCTCTGAGCCAGTGAAGTGGCTCTGGGGCCCAGCACATGCCAGTGCTGGGCCAGGAGCTCGCTGGCCCCAAGGCGAACGTGGGAGACACCGGCGCGACCTCTCTGACTCTGCCCCTCTGTGGGAAAGGGAGGCATCCAGAGAGTACCCAGCAATGCCCGCGACACTGACTACAAGTTTGCCATTGTCACAACATAGTTCACTATGGACCCAAAGCATGCCAAGAGGGTTTAGACAGATGCTGTGACAGACATCCCCCGTGACAACTGTGTTTGTGTTGATTTGTTTCCCTTCTAGACACCTTTAATTAACAAAGCGTAACAATGCTCAATGGCCTCCCTCCTTTGGGGGTGTGGGTGGTGTCACCCTACATGATGTGGGGCCCATGTGCCACCTCTGCCACCAGCACCTGGCTGACCTTGGCCCCTTCCAAGCACACAGCTGCCCTCCATATGCTTCTGACTGTTTCCTGCTGATGGGGAAGCAGGCAGAGGGATAACCACGGCCCCATGAGAGATAAATGAGCCCTCTTGAGGTGCCACATACCAACCCATGTGCCGGGAGGGAGAGATGGATGGTGCCCGGAAGAGCTGATTTACTGTCTGCGGGCAAAGTCTCCTATAGATCTTCATTAAGAATGCTAACTTACCAAGGTTGATTTGCGAGAGTGGCTATTGCGTGGGACAAAAGTAAAAGAATAAAGTTTGCAAATGTCAAGGTCTCCCAGAAGGAGTGACAGAAACGGCTCATCAGAGCTCCTCTCGATTCAGGCTGGCTGGGCACTAAGGAGGAGGCATAGACAGGGAGCCGGCTACTGGAAACCAGGGAGGACCTGCACAGGACACAAGGCACTCCAGGAGACACATGCAGCTGGATGCGGGCGTCCGTGCTGTAGACACTATGAGAACCCCACACCACCTTCAGTGAGGACGCAGACAGCCCAGGGGGCTCTGCTCGCGGGGGTTAATGGCGCCATGTTCGACTGTCTGTCTTCAGTGATGATGAAAGTTGTGGAATAATGAGACAAGGCACCTGCATCAGTCAGCGAATGGTGAGTGCAGGCACCTCTCACCTTCTCAGTATGTGTCAATGCTGCTTGAATCCTGCTAAAGACACACCTAGAGGTGCAGATTAGAATAACCTGTCACCTACACTAATGCGCTTCTGCACTACTGATAAGCTTCTTTTGTGTATTTATCATAAACATACAGAAGTAAATGTGGGATAAGTAGAACACAGTTACTTCTACTTTGTGTTTTGGGTATTCCCAATATTCCCAAGTTCCCTACAAAGGGTTTTAAGTTTGTTTTTGCCAAGCAAGGAATTACTAGAAACCACAAAAACTTAATACAACAAGTATCTCTTGGGTAGATGGATTTTTAAAAATCATTTCATTGCAATATGATTCTGCATCTTTAAAGAATATATATATGCATAGAAAATGGAAGAAAAATGTGTAAAAGGAAAGAATATACACCCATAATTTTATAGTCCTTCAAACAGTAAGGTTAGGGCTAATTTCAATACTCATTATGCATTTTCTTCTTTATCCAAATTCTACACCTGAATTTTACTTATTTATAATAAGAAATTTTTTAACATCAACACATTTTATATGGAAAAAAAACTTTAAATGGATGTAAACAATTAGAGAAAATCCACTCCAAGTTTTATCATCTGGCGTTCTGAAAATGAAAACAGGCTTTATTGCTGTCCTACATAGTAGAGACTGAGATGAACAGAGGAAGCCGGCAGGGATTAGCTTTATAAGGCAACTTAAAGGCCTTTTCCACTCACCCGTTCACACCTGGCCCCTCATTACAGTTTATGACCCAATTTAAAATAACGTTTACAAAACAAAAATGGCAAAATTTAAAAAGAAGAAAAAACTTAGCACCTGGGGCAGAGCAAGCAGAGCCCTGCTGGTCTCTCACCACAGCCCGGAAACTGTCCCCAGCTCCTGCTCCTCCCCACCCCACATCCTCAGTGCCCGCCACCAACCCTCTGTCCCTGGTTCTCACACACCCAGAGGCCCGGCCTAGGTGAGACCCCCGCTGCCCTGTGCTGAACTCTGGTTTTCTTGCGTCCCACAGGACCCCGAGCTCCTCGGTGGCCAGAGTCAGCCGCATCCAGCATGTGGCACACAGCTGGCGCCAAAGCTCTGCTAAGCAAGGGAGGAGATGGCGTCAACCAGGGAGGAGACAAAGTGCCTGGACCCCAGGAAGACACAACCACCTTTAACAGGTGACTTCCAGGGATGGGGACCCGGTATGCAGATGAACACAAGAGCCCTCCTCGTAAACAGTTCCGAAAGGGGCTGGGCTTCCTGTGACGGGGCTCGTTTTTAATACTATATGTTTTAGAGACCAGAGGGAGGGAGAAGGAGTCTGTGTTGGTTACTTTTCTCTCGGTGCTGAGACAAAATACCCGATGCCCAAAATTAAAGAAGGAAAGGTTTATTTTGCTTACAGTTTGTGGAGGTTTCAGTCCATAATCAGCTGGCTCCAAGGCAGGGTGGCACATGGCAGAAGGCAACAGTTCATGGCAGCAGAAAACAGCAAAAGCAACAAGAGCAAAAAGGGAGGAGTGTGAGAGAAGACTCTTTCTGTCCCTTGTATTGTATGTAGGCTACCCGCCCTAGGGCTGGTGTAGCACTCACACCCATAATCCCAGCACTAGACAATGAATCAATCACAAACTCTAGATTCAGCTGCCAACAAAAAGCAACGCCCCATGACTGCATGAGGCTTTGGGGGGACATCCAGACACAAACCATAATGGTGTCATAAAGATTTAGAAAAACCTGATTCAACACCACTGCACCCTCTTCCCTAACAACAGGAATGGTCAAAAGGCACCATGCCATTCAGTGAGGTTTTTTTACAACTTTAATTACACATTTCTCTTAACCTCAAAATCATCATATACATTGACACAGAAAAGCTTAGTTTAAAAGTCACCAACCAAGGCCAAGGTGTGGCTCGGTGGAAGAATGCTTGCCAAGGATTCCATCCCAGCACCGCACCAAAAAAACTCAACGAGTAATGTTTTGGTGACTGGTCTGCCTGACTTTCCCTCTTTCTTTCTTCCCTTCCCTCCCTCCTTTACTTTCTTTCTTCCTTTCCAGGAATCTTACCCACAATGCTAAGTGAAATAAATCAGAACCAGGAGAATACACATCACTTGGTATCTCTTCTATGAGAAACCCAGAATATAAAGAATTTAAAGAGCAAAATAAAAAGAGAGGGCAGGAAGCAGGGAGGCAGACTCTGTGGAGATGGAGGGGACAGCTGACGGGTATAAAGTTGGTAGAAATGCGGTGTTTGTATGTACCAATTCCACAGGATGAATGTAATTACTATGTGTTGGAAAGACACACTGACAATAAACCAAGTAAAATCAATAAAAGGCCCTTGCTGTGTTACCCAAGCTGGCCTTGCACTTGTGCTCTTCCTGCCTCAGCCTCCCTTGTAGCTGGGGTCACCATCGCACAGCTCAGTGCCTGCCCTGACTAGTCTGTTTACGTGCCGAATTTTAAGATACATTTTGTGAAACACTTGGCGCTGGCACTGGGGAGAAGTCACCCTCCCAGGGACACAAGAGTCAACTGCGTTCCAGGTCTTGCTGGATCCCACTGACAGTTCAAACAGAAAGCCCGGCTGTGGCCACCACAGCTGACGGACTCATGGCGTGTGCCGCCGGCTGTGCCAGGACCTTCACCCCTTCGCCCCTGCTCCCTGTCTCAGAGTTTTTATCTGAAGCAGCCCGTCAGTAGTGCAGGCTGAGGCAGGAAAGGGCTCCCGCTCCTCTTCGTTCTCAAGGCACCCAAGGTGATGGCCATTCCTAGCCACCGGTACTTTCGGACCAGGGTGGCAGCTCCACTGCTGTCTTCCTCCTCATCCCCGCACCGCGCCAGGTGGAGCCAGGAAGGACAGGAGGAGTTCTAAGAGCCACGCCGTCCCCTATCCCTGCCTGGGCCCTGACTGAGTGCGGGGACTCACTGACCCCCACTGTGAAAAGCCCGTCACTGTCATACCACAGGGCCAGCAAGGGGACTGGCTGTGGGCTCCTCTTCACCGTCAGGCAGGAGCAGCTCTGCACCAGCTCTGCCGACTGGGGACACAGCACCCCCACCTCCTGGGTCAGCGCAAGCTAGAGACGCCCCGAGAAAGGTCCTGTGATAAACAGAGCTTGAGGCTGAGAAAGGACAAAGCCAAGAGCCGTCGGCTCCCCAGTGGCGCCGCCCGTGACCACAAGTCTGCCCACTTTTCCCCTGCAGCAGAGTGATGCCTACCGAGAGCGCGGTGTGTGCCTGTCACCTCACTGAATCCTGTGGTTATTTCCCTCATCCCAGAAGGACAGGAGAGAAACTGAGGCCGATGGAGGTGTCACCAGCCCAGAGCCACATGGTGGGCGGCAGGGCCTGGAACAACCTGAGGTCCCTTCTGTGGCACGGCCACCCAGGGAGGCCGGGGGGGCGGACATGGACAGAACTGTCCCTCAGTCTCCCGGAATGAGCTTCTGGTCCCTGTACGTGTAGAATCACTGCCATCCACTCAAACACCGACACCGAAACACCACCATGACAATGATCCCCTTCCTTTTGTACAACACGCTCTTCCAGGAACTCTTAGTGATTCCTGCCCCAGAGACGGGACCAGAGCAGAGACGCTCGTGCTGAGGGACCCAGGGACAGCGAGGTGAGCACAGCTCAGTGAGTTGCTCCCACCCATGGCGATGGCCCCGCACAGGGCCAGCACCCTGCACCACGAGTCGGGCTCAGCTCCAGCCAGCGCAGCCCCGCCCTTGGTCTGTCTGCCCCAGCCGGCTCTGTGATCCTTAGCATGAACCGCCAATCTGTCCCCCATGATGAACAAGGCATGTTCTGAGGTGTCAGAACAGCACGGGGAACAGCCAGTGTCCAGGTTGGCCCAGCACGGGGCTCAAGTCCAGACGCTGGGCTCAGGCTTCCTGTCTGTGGGCTGGAGGTGACAATACCCGCCCACTCCCCCACAGGGAGTCATTAGGAAAATCAGGCGAATGAATGGGCATGAGGAGCCCCTTCTAAAACTGCAAATATTATAGAATATAGAAGATTATTATTTCTGGATTCAATGGGCTTTCTCAAGTGAATTAAGCCACTATGGCACTTGTGGCCCAGCGGCTGTTTATTATCGCTGAAAGCTCTAAAAGGTTCGCCATCCCTGGACTAAGCCCTGTGTAGCTGGATAGTCAAGATCTGTTATAAATAACCAAGAAAAACGTCCCAGTTCTTGCAACAATTTCACCGGGCTGCTCTCTCCCAGGGAGGACACTTGTGGTGAAATGAATTAAATCACCACACTACACAATCTCCAAGACACAAACTGCTCCTCGCCGAGGACAGGTGCAGAATGGCTATTTTCAAAGGCACACAAACTCTGTCTATAAAACACTGACCTCTCCTAGTCTAGAATATGGACACAGGGCAAGGTGGAGAAACAAAGAGCAGGCCTGCTGGTGTGCCTACCACTGTCCCGCGAGGACTGCCTGATCCCCTCGGTGGCCAGGACAGGCCACACGCTCATGCCGGCTTCTTGTGAAGTATTCCAGAGATGCTATTGGGACCAAAGAGTCAACACCGTTGCACATCCAGAGGCTGGCTTTACCCTCAAAGCAATTACTGTACAAATAAACTTCTGAATGCAGCCTGCTTCCAAAATGTACTGAACACTCGCCCAGGACACTCGCCCCTCATCACCATCACCAGCCAGGACAGGACTCCTCCACCCCACTCTTCCAGGTGCAAGGCCTGGCCCTATGGCCATCTGCTTTGCAGATCACAGCTGCTAGACCTTTGCTTCTAGTACCATTTAAAGGTTCCCTTCTCTTTAGGAAGCAGAAACTCACTGCCAAACACACGGCTCCCATTCACAAGATTATTTATGGCACTGATAATTGAATTCCGGTCACATGATGGAGGAAGACTGAGTTGAGAGGGGAAAGAACCCAACCATAATTTCTAAAGCAATCCATAAATTACTGCTTCTCTCCGCTGGAAGCTGAAGTCCTTGGAGTCTGTGAATCCTTCCTGGCGTTTACGCTAAGTTTGGAATCATCACAGAAATTCCTCTCTGTGCTCAGTGACACAGCTCCTATGACAAACCCTTGAAATCACTCCTTTGCATTTTCCCCTTGAACTAAGGGGTTCACAGGAGACCGGCCCTGTCTCCCATTGAGCAGGTGCTACCATCTGTGTCCCTGCGCTGGCACACACTTTCGAGGGTGCCACAATGGGAATCCAGAGCATAACCTCTGCCGTGGCTCTTCCCCAAGTGAAGGGCCAAGCCATACCCACCCCACACAGGACGGTGCTGCGACACAGCAGGGGACGTGTTCCCATGCTCCTCCTCACCCTGTCCCAGGCACTCCTTGCAGGCCTCGAGCAAGACCTAGGAGAACTGTCCTAAGCAGGAGGCCTCCCGCTCCCAGCCCTTGCATGCGTGTGTGCCAAGATGGGACTCATGGACTCAGTGAGGCCTGCACTGCCTCTTACCACAGTTCTGTGCAGGAGAAAATGCCGCTATGGTTACTTGGTTACTTCCAAAATATCTCCTATTATGCTTAAAATACAAATTAAAGGAATGATGTCAGTCTGGAGGGTATATCAGGCTTTTTCCCTCTAAGAAATGACTTTTTAACGTGATCGCATTTCCATCTGCTTAGCTTCTTACTTCAAGAGGATGAGTTAAACATCATCATCCCATTGTAATACTTTTTGGCTTGGAATAATTTCAACTTTTTAAAATTTCTCTACAGCTCCTTTTATGTAACAGTTTCAGAGGATATATAATAAACAGAATTTGATAAAAGAGTGGGAACAAAAGAAACTGAGAGGGTGAATAAATCTTCCAAGGTTACACAGCCAATCTGGCATGCATTTTAAGGCCCTGTTCTAAATATGAACACCAGCCACGTGCACATCCCTGCACATGCATGAACATACTGACAGACATGCGAACTTGCATGCACACATGTACACACACATACAGAGACACGTGAACACGCACGCACACATGCACAGACCACACACATGAACATACATGTGCACACACTCACACATGCACACAATAGAGCAGAGGCCAACAGTGAATCAGCAACTTAGGCATCATTCTCCATGAGCTTTCTGACCTCTTCTATTGGGGAAAGAATGCCTGTCTCCCTCTCTTTTCTAAAATGAAACTGAAACAGGGTTTAGCAACTGTTTTCAAAAAAACACAGCCCACTTCTTTAGAAGCTTATCAAGACCCAACACCTGTGCACGCTCATCAGTGACGCCGGCCCAGCCTCATGATAAGTGGCCAGCCGTTAAAAAAGCAGTGACACAAATTTCTGCTCAGCTCAGACCTGCTCTGAAGTTCCACAGTAAAGACACACTTCCTCCTGCAGCCCACAAGGGACAAGCTCTCACAGGAAGGCACGCCATGCTGCCACAGTGATCCTCATCGGTCACACAGATGGCAAGGGGACTGGCGGGGAGAGCCTGTCCCAAGCACAGGACACTCAGAAACCCCACGTTAGCCAGGGCACAGGGAAAAGCCAACTCCCAGGCCACTGGGCTGGCCAGAGCCACATATGCCAGGGGTCTGCATGCCAGGGTAAGAGCAGACATCACTCCCCAGAAGCCCCCAGCTCCCCAGGCCCTGTCGTACTTACACCCAGGCTCTCCTCGGCCTCCATCCAGGCAGAAGGAAGGTCTGGGAAATTGCAGTGCATCAAAGCCTGTGAACCTGTCCCAGTTTTGCCCACTTCTTGACATCTTTCAGGGAGACCAGAGTGAGACTGTCACGTAACGCCCCTGGAGTCGTGGGTGCCTTTGGAACCGTGATGAAAAGCACAGCTGGTGGTGTTGGGAGGTCGTCTTCACACCGCTGCCTGAGACTCAGGCTCTTCAGGTGGCTCCACGGGCCTAGGCCTGACCTATGCTAATGGTTCTCATGTCTCCCAAGGCAAACAAACACTCAAAGAATACATGCTAGGAGTACTGGGAAAATCTTCCTTTCCATACCACACAAAAAATTTGTGTTGGTGCAGACAGCTGTATTTAAACCTCTAAGGAAAGCCAATCTTTACTGTTCAATTAGAAGAAAACTGGTTTAGTCAACTAATTCAACTCAGGGAACATTTACTGACCAGCTACTACATGTAAGAAGCCAAATTCACAGAGGATACCAAAGAATCAAAAACTGTTTCTATCCAGTGAGAATTCCAAAAGTTGGGGAGGAAAATAAAAAAGGGGCTACTAACATCACAGGCCCAAAAGTACCTACGTATGTAATACAAAGCCTGACAAAACTGGACTTTAAGTAAAGACCACTGAACACTACCATGCACACGAGTAACCCAAAACATAGGAAAATCAACCCAAAACAGGTATGGTAACTTCACTAGAAATCAAGGACCCACATTCACCAGGGGTCCAAAAAGGGTATCATGAGAGTTGGCCTTGAAAATGCAGACAGAAGGACAGAGGACAGCCCAGGCAGAGGTGTGAGGGTGGGCAGGAGGGCACACAGCTGCAGCCGCCCACGAGCAGCTGAGAAGCACCCAGGAACACAGCCGGTCCCAAGTCTGACTGGAGCTCAGAGCAGTGGAGAGGAAAAAGGATTTAGAATCCTCTCTTTTCTGGTTGTCATGCAGCTGGAAAAACCAGGTTCCAGACCTTCTGTGTTGCTTTTTAAGCTTGCACTAGCAGGAAAAAACCTAGAGGCCCACTGAACTTTCCCTTTCTCTTTCCCTTCCTTTCCTTCCTTCCTTTTCGTTTCTCTCTCCCTCTCCCTCTCTCTCTCTTTCGTGTATGTGTGCACTTTAGGGAGGAATCAGCTAACTTTTGCAAATAACAGATCCCCACACAGAGAGACAGGGCTGAGTTTGACATGTCATTGTTTCTGCACAAGGCTTCCCACAGAGCCTGACACGGAAGCAAAACTTTTCCAGGTTTGCTCTGCTTTATGAGCCACGCGCGTCTTCTTACCAACAGCATTGTGATAAGACAGATTTTGTTTTCTAAACAAACTTGGGGCCTTTCACAAACAAAGGAAGTAAGTCTTGTTGCAAAAAACAAAATGATGATAAGTTGGCAAATGAAAAATGTTTAACAGCCATTCATAATTAAGCTTTTAAAAAACCATGATCAAAGCTGTAGGCTTACAGAAAACACTAAGATTGCTATAGCTGGGGCTTAATTTCTCAAGTGTCAGAAAAGATATATGGAACTCTAGCCTAGAATCATGAAACAGTCCTGGAGTATCCCAAATACAATGTTGCTTTTAAGAAATATAACACCAGAATTTTTCATTGACTGTCTTCAAGAATCAAGGCCACAGGGCCGGTGAGATGGCTCAGCGGCGTAAGCGCCTGCCTTGCAAGCGCGAGGGCCCGAGTTCGACTCCCAGAACCCACATACGAAAAAGGGGCTGGTGATATCGCTCAGTGGCACGGGTGCCTGTTGGCGCGCGAGGTCCTGAGGTCGTCCCCCTGGTACCCACAAAAAAAAAAAAAAAAAAAAAAAAAAAAAAAGAATCAAGGCCACAGAATATGTTGGTGTCTATAATCTGCATTTTAGGAAACTGAAATGTCTCTAGTTTAGGAAACTAAAGCTATTCTTTAACAGGATTTTCAATAAGCAAAGGCTCGCCCAGCTGTATATTTAATGTGAGTTAATGTTTAAATAATGTTCTTTTGTTTTTGCTTAATCTTTCCTTATCATAAAAATAAAAGGGAGTTTACTCCAGGTTTTCCTGACGAAAACTATTACCTTTTCAACTATACCTTTCAATTTATATCTAAAGTATACATGCACAAAGACAGATCACTTAGGCAAAAGTAGATGTCCCTGAAATCCATGCTTCAGAAAAATTATGTAAATATACATCAGTCTTTCACTTCCACAAAACTACTAGTTGAAGATCTTACAATTGATGTTGGCACTATTGATTAGGGCCCCCCCCCATCTGGATGGGTTAATTCCACAATCTTGTATGACTGTTAATGCCTGAATATTTAACATAAATGTATCTGCCACACATTCTTCAAAATATACACACAGAATAAGAGGAATCTTTTCACTGAGAAGCCTGACAACATTCCCACTGCTCCACTCAAAGCACAGGCCCCTCCGGTCCCCACTGGCCCTTTATCCAATCCATCAAGAGCATGCAAGGCATCAACTGGCACAAAATCTTCATAATCTTATTAAGTTTACATCAAAATCTGTACATGTGGAAAGCATCCAATACTGGAATCTAAATAAGCTTCAAGCTTTGAGCTACAGGTTTTGCTAGGCACACCCAAAACTCTACTGGAGAGAAGGATAAACTGACACACTTCTGAGAGCTCAGGGGTCGAGGAAATTAAAGGAAACCAAGAAGATCCTAACACCTAACACCTGAAAGTGTTTTCATGGGGAAAAAACACCATTTTGGCTCCAAGAAATAACAACAGGATTAAGAGTTGTGGATTTGTTCTTTCTATGATCCTTTTTCAAACTATTTGAAATGAATATGGAGAGATTGCTTTCTAAACTCATGTAAATTCTTAGAGACAATGCAGACCGACTTAATTGTAATCAATAAAATCTACAGACACTGCTGCAACCCAGCAAAAATATTGCTACCAAATAGCATAGCATAAAAATCACTCCATGGCTCCCTTTGTACACACAGTGCTATGACCTTAATAAATATTTCATTCCTTTCAGTGAATAACCAAGCATCAAGATAGCAAATTTTAATAGCTGCAAAATTATGTCATAATGACTCTACAAAGAAAATGCCTCCCATGGAGAAGAGTAACCTCACTCGGAAGTCGAACTCCTGGTCTTCATCTCCTAAACACACTCCAAATCAGTACCTAATCATAAATGAGTACACTTATCTATTCTTTCCACATACAGATTGATGCACTGCCTAAAGAGGTTTCACAGGGCACTTTTCTCACTATAGCAACATTAGAAAAGCCATATGGGAAAAGATGGACGTTCCTCAAGTACGAGAACATTATCTTTCCATCCCCACACAGTAAGAGCCCAATAAATACTCTTGGACTGACAGTGTTTAGGGAATAGCCAACAGCCGTGTGGAAGGACAATCTATAAGCGACCCTCAGGTTCCTTTCAGGAGTGATAATTAATAGCCATGAGTCCAGATCCTGTAAGTAGTCTGGATTGTTTCTCTGTAAATACATTACCATACATGTGCCCACAGTTAGGTCCATCTGCTATTTTTCTTCTTGCTTGCCCAGTGTGGGTGGACCTTCTGATACCAGGAAAGAAGATGAGTATGGGAAACAGATGGAACGGGGTTCAGAGGTCAACTCCAAAACATGCTGACTCCACCGCTCAGGCAAGCCACGGCGGGCAGAGTTTCGAGGTCCTCACCAAGTCAGGATTAGGGTGCCCAACTCAGAGACTGCTGTGAAGATGCATCCGGCCCACTCTCTTACATGAGTATGCACTCAATGGGGATACATTGTTTTCCCACACAAAAACACTTCCCTATTCTTTCTTCCTTGTCTCTGGAACAGCCTCCTATCAAAACAAAGCAGTGAGTACAATTCTATTATAAAGTAGACACTGACACTACATCTGGACAGTACTTTTACTTTCATCCTAAATAAGACTATTTGGAATACGTATAGGGCTGGTTCACGTATCTATTTACCCCCTTGAATGATTCTAGCAGGCCATCTAAGCTTAGCTTCCCTGATAAGCACAGTTTTGTTTTTTACCCTACAGTTTAAGTATTTCATTTTCCTGTGGTATTAGAGATTCCACTAACTTGCCGAACCTGACCCGTCATTGAGTCCTGGAATCCTGTGCTGTAAAGGTTTCCTCGGTAGACAGCCAACTCACAGACCCTGAACTCAGTCCCCTACAGGGCCGAGAAGTAGCCCTTCGGGATCTCTGGGGTCCTTTTATTAACCTCTGGAGCATGGAAACTCAGGTGTACAACCCTGAGAAGTGATCAAGATCAAAAGAGCAGAAATATTTTCTCTCGATTTATCTTCACAGGGTGGCTTCTTGAGTTTACGAAGGACATTAAAGATCAGTGAATGTAGCAGTGAGCTGCCAAAGGATGTGGGCAAAAATACTACACAGGAGACTGCCCTGGAGTCAGACAGATATGGTTTCCCTTCCATGCATTCTTAACTATGATTAAATGTTCTTCAGATTTCTGCAATTCTGAATTTAATTAGCCAAGTACACACTTGGTTCAGGAGCATTTCAACTGCATACATATACATAAAACACCCTTTCTGTGGGCTTAAAATGGCTGCTCTTGTAAAGCATTTTGGAAGAATTTCCCAGTGTTTCAGTTACATACACAGATAAATAAAGCCAGAAAATGTTTCGTTCCAACAAAGGCTGGATGACAATGATTTACAAAACAAGCATTTACTTAAGAATAAAAACAAAGAAAAGTACAGTTTATCCATGGCTTAAAAAAAATATATGTAGGGGGCAATTTAGACTATGTTATAATGCAGTATAGGGAAAAAAAAAAACAACATTAAATGCTATTTTCTAACTTCTCCACTAAAACTCTATAGTTTTCCACAAAATAAATTTATACAATGCCCCCTCAATAGTTTGCTCATACTTGGTGTTCTGGTTTATATCTAGATGTCCCCCCAAAGTCTCGTGCAAAGTGGGGCTTTTGGGAGTGAATGGATCATGGGTATACAATATTAGGTCAGTACACTGATTGTTCTGGGTGTAGGTGGCAGCAACCAATAGGCTTGTAACCTGGATGACATAAAAAGGGAAAGAAGGAGGAAGTCTCACTTCTTCCTGCCTGCTATGCCATGGACTGTTTTCTCCACTGCCATGTGCCCTGCCTTGGAGCCAGCTGACTATGGACTAAAACCTCTACAAATTGTGAGCTAAAATAAACCTTTCCTCTTTTAACCTGTTGGGTATTGGGTATTTTGTCTCAGCAATCAGAAAGCAACTAAGAAAGTTGGCAATGACCTATCCTGTACAATGTAAAGCCACTTCATTAAAAAAAAATAAAGCTCCAACCTTTCTGTGCAAATGGTACTTTTGCTTTATAATCTTCCTATCTGGAGATTTGGAATACACCCTAGTGGTCACAGCATCTGTGGGCCCTGTAGCCAGGTCACACATTGGGTTGGCTCCCCAGTAATTTCCACAGCTACTAACAACACCTCCAGTGCTTTCCATTATAGAGACCAAAATGCTAGATACTTGTTTTCCAAATTCCCTTGTGCCTGGGATGACCCAGATTTTGCCAGTAAACCACAAGGAAACATCTTCTGATGTACGTTTCTGTACTCTTTCTTGACTCATGGAGCAAGTCAGGCCCAGTCCAACACACTACCCATCCCCATCCTGCCCTGACTGTACATGTGGCACCAATAAATTGAAAAGCATTTTTTAAAAGTCAACATATAAAGCACATCAGAATACAAAAATGCAAAGTATCTGGATTACTGTTAGTAAGCGAACAAAACAACAGTGGCAGTTACCTCTGGACTCACTGTTACATAAGAAAGCTAAATCTTTGTTTCAACCACTGATGAACTAATATTGCTTCTTGCAGCCAGCAGCATTCCCAAGATACAGCTGAAATTATTTAAAACATTCTACGATTCATATAAAAATCTGGATTTCCATATTCTTGGGGGAGGGCTGGACCAGGCCCAGGTTTTCATCTGGCACCAGGCGGCAAATGTGGAAAGGCCTTGCAATGGGACCATTAAGGAGCATGGGCTCCCCACACCCACAGCCTTCCTCACTCCCCTTGTTACTCCTACAGCTGGGCTGAGCACTGAAGCTGAGACCTTAGAGTACAAAAATACTACCACGCTATACAAACAAAGCACCATTACTACCAACAAAATGTTTTCTTCTTTGCTGGTTGAATCCAAATATCCAATAGACAGTCATGGTTCTCACTGATGAAAGTGTACTGTCTTTTCCTGACTACTGACTTTTCAACAGGGACGCCAATGTTGGGTTTGCTTCCATGGAATCTCTACACAGAAAGAAGGAAGACGCTATGTTACCCAGGAATGGTGCAACCCTTGTGAGGTTAAAGACAGTGGTACAACTGCTACTTGCTGAGGTTATGAAATTCTAGGTAACATGCTAAATTATTCACGAGTACTATGACACTGAGTATTTTTAAAATGCCAATTACATCTATTATTTTTATTTTAAAAATGAAATGAGCCTCAGAAAAAGGAATGGATCCAAAATCACACAGTTAATAAGCAGTAGCATAGAATTTCAAGCTAAGCCTTTCTCACTCCAAGACACACAATTCTTAATCGCAGCTTATCCCACTTCATAAGATGAAACCAAAAGTATGTGATTTCTGTGAAAAAATGTTTCATAAAATGTCTTAGTTCCTACCTTTTGCTCCTATGTAACTATACTCTAACATGAATATCATGTCAAATATTTGACTTTTGATGCCCATTAGTGTCAGTCTGGGTTCTGGTATAGGATTTTTTTCAAAAGGCACTTCCTTCTTAAGCGTTAACTGACCTGGTACAGTAAGTTCTTCAGATTCAGAAGTGACTCATTTCCAAAGCTCCACACATTAGCAGCTGGTATTATTCAATCTGAGATTTAAATTTATAATGTACTCTTGATAATGTACTCTCAATACATTTTTCACTTCTCTATCTCTTGAATGACACAAGATAAAAGATCTTTAAGGTATAAATATTTTATAGAAACTTTCACTCTGTTTTTCCTCAGCCATTTTCCATTTGCAAACACTAGACATCACGTAAAAAAAAAAAAGGGTTGAAAGAGTTTTATGGATTATGTTGGGGGTCTGAGACTGCTCATCCATTCTGCTGTGGCAGCAAACACCACAAGACCCAATGCGATGCTTGCTGGCTAATCAGAATCTTCCACCCTTGGTGGGGCGACAGCAGACAAGAGGGAAGGGGATGCGTTTCCAGCATCTTCTACTGTGGTAAGAAGTGTGCAAGATGCTGGTGATGCCAACAGGACCCTCGGGCTGGGATAGCTCATTCAGCCTAAAAAGCAAGGACGCAGCCCTCCCACCCAGGAGGGGAGAAAGACTGAGGGTCTGGCTGGGGTGTAGCTCAGTGGCAGAGCACCTGCCCAACATATGGGAGGCCCTGGGTTCAATCCCTGGTACTGAAAAAAAAAAAAAAAGACTGAGGCTTGCCAGTACTCTGAAGACCCTGAGTCTTAACTCTCAGTCTTTCCTCTCGGCTGGAAAAATGAAGCAGTGAACTCATCAATGCTTGCCAAACCACTGGCATAGATACCCCGGAGCCGTGCTGCTCAAAGTGTGGCTCGTGCATGCTCAACATCTTGGAAGTGTGCTGTGCCCAGGGCCTACCTCTCAGACCTTCACACCAGAACCTGCATGGCACTGACTGCCACGGGCTCATTCCAACAGCAGCATCCTTGGGAAGCAAGAAGAGGGGACAGAAGCCAGTGGGTCCAACACACCACACAATCTCAACTTCATATACATGTTATTTCTGCATGGATTTGGTTCTGAAAAAAGGATTCCTGTCTAAAGAATATTTGAAACATCTAGATAAAAATTATCCATACAGGGCCAGTGATATAGCTCAGCAGCATAAGCACCTGCCTGGCAAGCATGAGGTCCTGAGTTTGACTCCTGGTACCTGCATATTAAAAAAAAAAAATTATCCATACAGTCCTTCATAATTGCAGATGTCCATGATGATGCTGAAGACCCCTTGCTTTCTACATTAATTCATTTTGTAGAGAAACCTTCTATAATTTGTTACTAATTCTTTATATACAAAAACATAATTTAAACTTTTCTTGATATTCTTTAATTATTATTTATTGGTACATTTTAAATATACATAATGATCACTTTCATCATTATGTATATGTATATAATGATGTACCTGTATCATTATGTACCTGTACGTGACATCTCAATTCCTGTTTTTTCCCATTCCCTTCCCCTCCCTTCAACCTCTCTTCTCATTTATAAAATATTTGTTTCTATTTTTTGCTTCTTTTCTTTTCTTTTCTTTTTTCTTTTCCCTTCCTTCCTTTCCTTTCCTTCCCAACTGAGCATTTTCTTCCTATTCCATAAGATGATATTCTTCTTGTTTTTTTATATGCAGGTACGGGGAGTCAAACTCAGGACCTCGTTCTTGCCAGGCAGGCACTTATGCCACTGAGCCATCTCACCGGCCCTAAGATGATATTCTTAAGCATACAGGTTACTATAAAATGTTCCAATGCAGTCAACGCTAAAAGAACTGTTTAGGAATAGAAGTATACAGGATTGTTACGTGTGTATGCATGCATATGAGCAGATATGTACAAATATACATGAATGCATGTGGGTATGAGAGAAAGAGAGAGAGAGAGAGAGAGAGAGAGAGAGAGAGAGAGAGAGAGAGAGAGAGAGAGAGAGATCTTCAGAAATGAATGAATGAGGCAGCTCAAGCCACGATCCAACCCAAACCTCAACAATGCCTCTGCCCTTCTCTCTACTGGCTAACCTCTCTCGTCTGTTTCCACTTTAGGGTCTCACACAGACACCCACTATGACTTCATCTGCTGCTCAGAAATGGAAAACTGGGGCCGGTGAGATGGCTCAGCGGCATAAGCGCCTGCCTTGCAAACGCGAGGGCCCGAGTTCGACTCCCGGATCCCACATACGAAAAAGGGGCCGGTGATATCGCTCAGCGGCACGGGTGCCTGTTGGCGCGCGAGGTCCTGAGGTCGACCCCCCGGTACCCACAAAAAAAAAAAAAAAAAAAAAGAAATGGAAAACTGAGCTTGTGTCTGGAACAGAAGTTGTTAGACATCACTGAGGGTCTCTTTCAGGGGCAACAGCCCTGTACTTGAGTTTCATAACTTGATAGAATCTAATGGACAAACGGAGGTTGGCTATGCTTCCCGCTAGTGTTTAGATGCATGCCCAAATGTAAAAGCAAAACACAAACTTGCAAGTGCACGAAATCTAACTGCAAATGGTGCAAAAAACCCCAAACATGTTACATTCTCAGTTCTCCTCATCTTACACCCTTGCACGTATAAAATTCTGAGAAAAGGGAGCTGGTGCTGCACCGTGGTGACAGGCAACGGTAATCAGAGGAGGCCAAGGAGGAGGACAGAAGAGCTTCCTCCATGCACACCACTTCGCTTCTGCCAGTTTTCATCAGCCAGCAAGGCAGCCCCAGAGTGGGGACGAGACAGGAAGGTGTAGGTCAGTGCAGGCGCATCTGGGTCCCAGACAGGCAAGGCTCAATCTGCCTGCATCCTCCGCACCACGAGCTCATGCCACACATAGCAGCATGCTCGGCTCCCAACTCCTGTCCACTCCAGACCACAAGACAGGCTTCCCTCGGCAGACCTGCACCCTGTCAGAGTTCACCAAGGATGTCCAAATATGGCAGGCATCAGAGTTACCAGGAGGTTTGTTAGGAAGCAGGGCCCTGGCCTCTGCACCCAGAATTTTAGATCTGCCTTGCCTAGGAAAGGGCTGCGGTTTCGATTTCTAGAAAGTCTCCAAGTGCTGCCGCTGCTGCTGGTCTTGCCACCCTACCTGGAGAAGCACCACCCTGCGTCGGGCCCTTACCACAGAGATGAGACAGGGCACTGGAGGGTGCAGTGACTTGGCCAGAAGCAGTGAAGGCGCTAGGAAAGCCCAGACTCCAACCCTCTCTGCCACCTCCCAGGTCAGGGTGTGTCCCTTCGCAGAACAGCTCACAGAGCTGGACAAAGGTATCCAAGGAATGTCTTTATCTAGAAACAAAGTTCCCTGTAGCGTTGCACTTATGTAGCATTTTAAAATCTTAACTCCATTATCTAATTTAATTCTTGTAAAAACCTGATGAGGTAGGCAAAGACCAGCATCTCTTTGTCACAGGTTTGGAAACAGAGATGCAGCGTTGTTAAACAGTGAGGTCAAAGCCATTAAGGTGAATGGGACAGGAGACACCTGCTCTTCAGGCTGAGGCCCCTGGCTTGGACATCCCTGAAAGCCTGTGCAAAAGGCAGCTCTCGGATCCCGCAGAGCCCACAGGACAGAACCTGCAGGCTCACACGCCCACGGCTGATTCATAAGCACATTAGAGTCTGAGAAGCAGACAGGCCTAGAAGCCAGGTCTGGAGATCCTAGATCAATGCTTCTTCCTCCTCCTTTTTTTTTTTTTAACCATTCTCTGAAACTACTGGCCAGAGTCATGTTTGCATTTATTTTCCAAAGTGGGCTAATTAAGAAATTAACTCTCACCAGATAAAGGACACTTATAGTGTTTTGTCCTTAAAACATATTACTCTAGGTTTAATTACCTTTATTACTTGTCTTGGTAACTCCTCTGTAGCCATTTTCTTGACTGATGTACAGACCCCCATGAAATGAATCCTCTGAGAAGAAGATGGAAAAAACAAGACAGAGATCAATGGAGTCAATTAGTTACAGTAAAATTCCACCACGATGAGGAAAGAGCAAGACACAACACAACTACTCCAGGGCGGCTGAAATATTTTGCCCAGAAAGTACACCACTTCTCTCCACATTCTTCACCGATCAGGCCAGGAAAGCACAAAACAGATGTCCCAAGACACCTGGGAAAATAAGCACGATCAACGCACGCCTGCTCACGACAGGAAGTACTTAAGCATCGTTGTGACGGCCCAGGCAAGGTGACAGCTGCGCTACACAGACCAGCTCCGACGACGATGGCAAAGAGCGCCCCTCGCAGCCTGCAGCCACCCAAGACGAACTCCACGGTTACTGGACACACACGTAGGAACTCTTCTCCAACTTTACAAGCCACGGCCTTCTACGGAGATCTTTGTTAAACACAAACCAGAATGCTGACACCAGGCCCTTGTGAAAAGCTGACTAATTCAGCATGACGAAATGTAAACTCAAATTGTTTCTTTTAAAATATATTGCCCTAGGCATTTAAATGAGTATAAATACACCCAGTAGAGCTTTTCGTTGGCGCTTCTGGTGATTTCAGAGATGCTTCGTGTGAACACACGATCAGGGAATCAATCAGGGTAGCAAGATTTCAATCACTAATACTAACGCTCAGAACACAGAACATTTCTGATGTCTGAGTGTATCAGTACGCTAAATGAGACATTGCAACGATCCACACATTATTATTTAAGAACGACACACATCTACTGAAAGGACGGCCTTGCCTAGTTTAGAAATGCGATGTGGCTCAGTGGTAGAGCACTTACCTAGCGCATGCAAGGCCCTGAGTTCAATCCCCAGCACCACAACCAACCAACCAACCAATAAGTATGGCAGGAGTAATAAAGCTGATCAATAGATCAACAGTAGAATTTACAATCTTAATCTTATTATTTCCAAGGATGAACAGGCTTCTTTACCAAGAGCCAATAGTCTACACTGCTTAAGATCAATTAAATCTGACTGAGATCCACCTTCTCTGTACGCGACCATTTGCCACAGCCATATCTTTAATTCTCCATATATTTCTTTTAAGATACTGTTAGTGGTTTATCCCTCTGAAACCTGGGGAGTCGAGTAAGTAACTTTTAACAGTGGGATCGCACATAACAATTTACAGAGCAGAGTGGCATAATGCAGTTCAAAGTCGTGCTTGATTTAAAATGTTTGAAGTCCAACCACAGTGTCGGTCTGCCCAGAGAAATCTCCTATAAAAGTTTTCACACTGCCGGGTTAAGAGACAGTGGGTATTAATCCTACAGCTGCTACACCACGCTTCCTTCTTGTGGTCAGCGGAGAAGCTGTGTGGTTGGTCTGAGGAGTCCAAAGGCTTTTTTCTGTGTTAAAACAAGGGAAAGTGGGCTGGTGACAGAGTCAAAGAAAAACCACAGCCAGCTCACTGTGCTGTAGCTTTTCCCTTAAATGTGGCCTGCAGCTATTCTGCTTTCCAAAAAAAGGTTTAATTTAAACCATACCCAGTGCTGCAGGCTGCCACGTTTCTAAACTCCACGTTCCTTACTAATCTGTGCACTTCAGAACCAGTGCTCGCCTTCCCAATGGGACTCAGACGCACTTTAATAAATAAAATATCACCGCCTGTCCATGACTTAATTTGATAATAATATGCCCTTCTCCCTTTTCCTCTATCAACATTATTCTAAGGATTTATTTAAGTGTGTTGAATTGTTGTAAACACCAACTCTAAAAAACCAGTTCTGCTCTTATTTTGGGGAGAAGAAAGGAAAGCGGGAGGTACAAAATGGGGGGCTTTGGGATGTTAGCAATTGCCAGGGCTCCAGAAAACCACCACATGGCAAGGAGGCTGTGTGGGCCCAAAATGGTTTACTACTTTCACGGGAAACACAAAACTCAAACAGCCCCCAACAAAAAACTCTGTTTACTCCCTGGATCCAACACCAGAATCTATGCTGTCACTCCCAACGCCACCGGGCAAGAGGAGGCCACCACAGCACAGCCCCACCCCACCACATGGCCAAGGCGAGGCACTGGGCCATCAGGGTGGCCAGCAGGAGCAGCATGAATACTCCGCAGTTGGGGGGCTTTAATTTGGCGCCTTGGTGTATTCACTTCTATGTTCATTAAGAGCCCCAGCCCCAGCAGGCAGTCGCCACGAGGTCTTCTATGCGAGCAGCCGTCCTCTGTTACACATGACACTTGTCAATTAAAGAAGAAGCCCTTTTAAAGCAAACTGAAGTTAAGCTGGTACTTTCTTCAACATCTGATTTACCACTGCTGTTATCGTCCAAAAGGAAGTTTGTTTTAGAACAATGATAGCAGTAGTAATCCTCCTATTTCGGTAGTGAGGGATTTAAACACATTCAGGGCGCTGGGGACCAGTCAAAGGGTTTCTTTCAGCAGAACTGTGTATTTTCAGCAGGAGAAGGAGGGCCTTGTCGATGGGGAAACCGCCAAGACTGGACAATTCTGCAGCCTAACCGTTTAAAGAATATCATTTTAAACTGCCTGGTATAATACAAACAAGGCAAAATAGATCGATGTGATGAATTCTCCAGTCAGAAAAATGCTCTCACAAATAATGGAATCCATTAACAATGATTACTGTCCCTCACCTCTGCTACAAAAGTAATGCCTGGTGCTACATCTCAATGGTGTTGGATAGATATGTCCAGGCCCCACCACCAAGAGGACAGTCACAACTGGGCAGAGTGACACGGATTCCTGCAAGAGAATGAACTGAAGAGCCGCTACCTGGGCCTGCCTCTGTTCCAACCTGCTTTCACCTGGTAAAACAAGCTTCCTCATCCGAAGACGGGCTTAAGGTTTAGGGGTGGTGATCTCTCAGGTTCTTCCTGCTCTACGATTCTTCAAGGGTTCAAAGTTTTCTCAAGGGTTTTAATTCTTGATGAAGTCACTACAGGACTTTCACCCGCACACCAATAATTATAACGTCAGTATGGGTACATGAAGCTTTGGCAGTGAAACTTTAATTGAAACTGATCTGGTGGGAAGAGAAAATGTTAAGAGAGAAGATTTCAACTTTAGATTTTTGAAGTCAGACATCATGTGTTTCCAAAAAAATGGAAAGCAGTACATTTGGAACATAAAACTGCAAATGTACAAATGCTGGAACAGAGAATTTCCTGGAAATGTAGGTGGGTGACTCAGCACACGGGAGAAGTCCTAAAAAAATACCTTTATATTCTTCTTTAAAAGAAAACCTCGAAGCTCAGAACTATATTTCAATTATACTCTAGTTAATAATGATAATTAATATTCATTATTTTATGACCAACAGGATAATAAATGTGTATGTATTCCTCTCATTTACTCCTCCTGACTAGCTATTATGATCCCCACTTTACAAACGAGGAAACCAAAGTTTATGGAGATTTAAGTCACCTCTCCAAGGTGACAGGATTGACAAGTAACCAAGATACAATTAAACCCAAATTACCCCAGCCCAGAGCCCTAGCTTGGGTAATAATGTAGATGCCATCTCTTCTTCTTCAATTGTGTCCCTGTTAATCTGGTTAAATCCAGGTTCAATCTTCAAAAGCCCTTTATTTTTGTGTGACCTTGACTGTTTTACATGGGTCAAGTATCAAGTTTAGATTGGTCTATAAGCAGATTACTTCTATATCTACAGATCTTCAATCTGCTTCACTTAGACATATGTTTTTTATGTTCTTGATTTACAGTATTTACCGACAGCATGAGTTGAGCTGAAGGAAGAGCTTTCCTGAACTTGGGAGTCAGGTATCAGATTTAACACACTGTCCAAAATGTTCTTGATTCTGGAGAGAAAATGTGGCAGGGCTTCTGGCTAAACTCGGACTGGGAAGCTCCCTCATCTCCTTGACTAGCAAAAGCCAGGCTATAGAGCAACTTCCCAACCTGACCAGTGATGGACATAAGCTATGTGTGCAGATAAACAACTTGAAGCTATGAAGACAAGGGTGGCCAAACAACTCATAAAAGAATCAACTAAAGCAGCAGGGAGATCGAGGAGCTGCGTGCAGTCTACCTAACCCTCAGCAAGAAGCAGGGCGCGCTGACACACATGCCCACTGTGGACAGCTCCGGCTCTGTGTGCGCCCAGCTCTACCTGTCTGCTCTCTCAGTGACAGGACAGGTTGATCATTAACCAATGCACGGTGTATGGAGCACAGAAGTGTTCAAAACATGGAGCAAGAACTGACAATTGAGGTTCTTGATGACAAAAGCACAGAAAAGTTAGAGACTTGAAGTTTTGGCCTGAATCTGCAAGCAGACCTTGCTCTAGCAACCAAAGGGCACAGAGTAAAGAAATAACCAGGAGGCGTCGGAAAGGTTCCCAGACCTGCAGGCAAAGGGTGGAACCAGACTGAGGAACTTACCTAGCAGGGAGCAGCAGGATCAGGGCAAACTCAAAAGAATAGATTCTACTTATAGACATTGAAGCTCAGATGTCTGAAAACCACAATGCAGCTCTCCACACACAGAACACCCTCACGTCGCTGACTGGGGAGCTTGTTTTCAGAGAAATAAAGTGATGAGCCAAAGTCACCGTCGGAGGTCACTCCCCACCATGAACATGGACGACTGAGTCAGGAGCAGCAAGAAAGTTCCCCGGCCCCTCCCAGACTCTGTTTCTGAACAGATCCACAGCCTCACCCTGGGCCAGACCCTCTGTAGAAATCAAAGCCAGAGAGAACAGTGATTTAAAACCCTGCCCTCACTCTCCTTAGAGCTGAAGCAGGAGACACAGACCAGGAAGCAGGATCACAATAGCGCAGCCACAGCACAATGGCTCTCTGTCCTCCTGGCCTGTGGGAGAACACAGGAGGCAACAGAGCAACTCTGGGGACGCAGTGCCCAAGTCACCGGGCCCAACACTGAATGCCTGCACTACAGGGCACCAGGCTTCTGGACTTGACTTTTTTGTATCTTCAAAGAAACACATTCCGTAAAATGAGAAGGTCTCAAATCCTGGAAAGTCTTAGCTTGAGAAAATTTGAATAGCCCAGTTATAAATCTTCTAAATTGAGAATTTATAATAGAAATACCGACATACCTTTAATTACGGCAGCACTATGGGGCTTTGTGTAATAAAGCCCACATATTTTCAGCTTAGATCATTATTTATAGGATGCTTTAGAAAGGACTTTATTTACAAGTGCCTGCCTGACCCAATGAGGTGCAGTTTTACACAGAGAAAGGAAGTGCAAAGTACACTGTTTGAAAAAGAAGGGATTTACCTCCCGGGGCCCAGAGGCCCAGGCCAGGGCCTGCAGGCAGTGAATGATGGTCCTGACTCCTCTGGTTTGTGTAAAAGGTTGAAGTTCAGCCGGGCACTGTACAGCATTCCAAAAGACCTGCTGCCTCTCTGGGCAGGCGATTAATCTCATGATCGATAGACCATATGATTAGGCACTAATAGCTGATAGGAGGAGAGAATAAACAACCATAAATCCGCTTTGTGCCAAGTAATCCAAGTGTCAGCAGGGTCATTCAGTGGCCACACCGGGCCATGTTACCTAAGGGCCAGATGAGATAAAAATGGAAGACACATACATTTTTAAGGTCTCAGCTATCATCAGAGGCTGAGGGGTCGGGCAGCACCCACAGGCGTGGGGTTCTGTGGCGCAGGAGGCTGGGATGTCCACGCTCCGAGGGAGAAGCACAACTGCAGAAGGCGTGATGCAGAGTCCACAATGAAGGAATCCTCTCTGAGCACCCCATGAGCAGCCCTCGGTGGCTGGGCACGGCCCTGCAGAGACAGCGGGGGACACAGCCCGAGCCTGTCCTGGTCAGGCGGCGCTGTACGATTTGATTCACCTTTGCATGCAGATCACCATGCTGCGGCCTGGGCCATTTCTCAGGGTGTCGTGAAATTCCAGGACTGGGAAGAATTACGCCACATGAAAGCAGAGATCCAGAAGCCATAAATCTCATGCTTTCTTTTCTCCCGTTTCCCGGCTTCTTCCCTTTCTAAAATACTGACCTCCCCACCAGTCCCCTGAAAGAAATCAACCACCCCAGACCAAAATAAGAACCTGAGTCTCATACGCACTCGATGGATCTCCCTGCCTGCGACCACTCAGAAAACCTGCAAAATGTCCACTTCCTCACCCGTGCGTCCTTCCCTCACCTCCTCCTGTTTGGGCAGGCCCTTCCATGACCATGAAAAACAGAGAAAGACTGCTAGGCCAGATGAACGTGCTGGAAACAGTAACTGCTGGGGGCGGCCAGCGGCCAGCCTCACGCTGCATTCTCAGCCCTGCAGTGAGCCACACGCATCTCTTTTTCCTGAAAACTATCTGGGAATCGATGCTAGAGCCACCCTCTCCACCTCTGCACCGTCCCCAGCCTCCTGTCTAAGACACCCTCTGCTGCCCTCCCTGCCACTGGAACGGCTCGATACTGCTGACAGCTCTGGAGTCCACAGCGGAGGAGCCCACTGGTCTTCAGGAAGAAAGCAGGCACTGCAGACACCCTGGGGTTTGTTGGGGGAACTTTTTCCTTGGTGTTCCGGGAAGCTGGACTTATACTCCCCATTCGAACACAAGCATGATCAATATCCCCAAAGATGCCCAGCGCTGCAAGCAGTCGGTATAGCCCAATGTTCCTTCTCTGCGTTCATTCCATTTCCACTCACACGATGTCTGAGCAGGAAAACTACTGGCCAGGTGTGCTGGACCCCAGAGGACGCCCCCAGTGTCAGGACACGAGGCAGCACTGTCAGTGAGACGGCCAGGACAGTCCCTGGCCCTGTGCGCCCAGCGCACAGGGGAGCGACGCAGGGACACAGCCGGCCGGGCCGGAAGCTGACCTGGGGGCCTGACGCTGGCGTGGGGCTGACGGGTCTTACCCAGTGACTCAATCCATTTCTGGCCATCTGTGCAACACCAAAAACAAAGGGAAGACATTCTCCAGTCCAAGTTCTCCCCAGAGGAAAAACAAAGCCCCGTGTAAGCCACGCAGACCATCAAGGCCTCCCTCAGACTCCTGCCCTGCGCAGTCACCTCCGAGCTGTCCTCACTGACCCCGGAAGGCCCCTCGAGATCTGCTCCAACGAAGTAGTGGTGGCCGTAGGAGTCACCACCACCGAGCGAACAGCTCATACAGACCGGGACTCGGCCCGAGTCACTGCTGATCGCCAAACCGTCCCGCCAGCCACGTCCTATCGCCGCCCCGCGGCAGCGACGAAGGCCTGAGAGGAAGCCGCGCAGAGCTCCGCGCCTCACCCAGGCACACAGCCCCTCAAAACCGAGGTCACGCAGCGCCTCACCGCCGAGGTCACGCAGGGCCTCACCGCCGAGGTCACGCAGGGCCTCACCACCGAGGCGGGGGTCACGCAGCGCCTCACCGCCGAGGTCACGCAGGGCCTCACCGCCGAGGTCACGCAGCGCCTCACCGCCCAGGTCACGCAGGGCCTCACCACCGAGGCGGGGGTCACGCAGCGCCTCACCGCCGAGGTCACGCAGGGCCTCACCGCCCAGGTCACGCAGGGCCTCACCGCCGAGGTCACGCAGGGCCTCACCGCCGAGGCGGGGGTCACGCAGCGCCTCACCGCCGAGGTCACGCAGGGCCTCACCGCCCAGGTCACGCAGGGCCTCACCGCCCAGGTCACGCAGGGCCTCACTGCCGAGGTCACGCAGCGCCTCACCGCCGAGGCGGGGGTCACGCAGCGCCTCACCGCCGAGGTCACGCAGCGCCTCACCGCCCAGGTCACGCAGGGCCTCACTGCCAAGGTCACGCAGCGCCTCACCGCCGAGGCGGGGGTCACGCAGCGCCTCACCGCCGAGGTCACGCAGCGCCTCATCGCCGAGGTCACGCAGGGCCTCACCGCCCAGGTCACGCAGGGCCTCACCACCGAGGCGGGGGTCACGCAGCGCCTCACCGCCGAGGTCACGCAGGGCCTCACCGCCCAGGTCACGCAGGGCCTCACCGCCGAGGTCACGCAGGGCCTCACCACCGAGGCGGGGGTCACGCAGCGCCTCACCGCCCAGGTCACGCAGGGCCTCACCGCCCAGGTCACGCAGGGCCTCACCGCCGAGGTCACGCAGCGCCTCACCGCCGAGGTCACGCAGCGCCTCACCGCCCAGGTCACGCAGGGCCTCACCGCCGAGGTCACGCAGGGCCTCACCGCCCAGGTCACGCAGGGCCTCACCGCCGAGGTCACGCAGGGCCTCACTGCCAAGGTCACGCAGCGCCTCACCGCCGAGGCGGGGGTCACGCAGCGCCTCACCGCCGAGGCGGGGGTCACGCAGCGCCTCACCGCCGAGGCGGGGGTCACGCAGCGCCTCACCGCCCAGGTCACGCAGCGCCTCACCGCCCAGGTCACGCAGGGCCTCACTGCCAAGGTCACGCAGCGCCTCACCGCCGAGGCGGGGGTCACGCAGCGCCTCGCCGCGGAGGTGTACCTTGGCGTTCCTCTGGCCAGAGTCTGCGGCTTTGCGTCTCTTCCGTCTCTGATGTCACACCTTTTCCACTTCTGCACCAAAAGCTCTCACGAAGCAGACCACGTCCAAAGGGCACAGCATCTGATGGTCGGAACCCTCCTATTGGAGGAGGCCCGGGGCCTGGACTCCGGTAGCTGCGCGGTGGACTCTCTGATGCTGCCCACGCCCCGAGGCTGGAACACAGGCCAGGCCGGAGCAGACTGCACAGCGCTCCCTGGAGATCGCAAAGGGGGGAAGGCCCCAGAGCAGCAGGACTTAGCCAGACGCACAGGACAGGACCGAGATCAGAGGCCAAACAAACCCCGCACAGAGTATGGGGCGGGGGCACAGAGGTGAGCAGGGCCAGGGTTTTGCCTTCATTCTCCCCTCCTATCACAAACCAGCGAGCACCGGCAGCATACCAGGCACGATGTGATGATGCCAGGCCATGCAGATGCCATGAGGGCCGGTGCCATCTCAGGATTCCTGCCACCACTGCTCCTCAACAAGGAGCAGCACCTGAAGCTGCTGGCTGATGCGCAGTGTGTCGTGTAAACCGAAACACAAGAAAATACCCCATGCTTTTCCGAATCAACCCACTAAATGAAACCATCCACAGTTGGACAGGAAGCACCCCTGGCACTGGTGGACAGTGACCATCCGTCAGCACCCCAGGGCAATGCTGGACTTCTGCCCGCTCCTCAATAACAACTGCAACGCATGCAGAGCAACCCCCAGGTCCTGATTTCACCATTCTCAGCTCTCCCCAAAGCTGTCTTCATCCAGCTAGAGTCTCAGGGTACACACTTCTGTGCAGTTGGCACCATAAAAATTCACACGGTCTCATTAAACACTACCAGGTTAAAAACCCGAATTAAAATTACATGCATTCCAGCAGCACAGAAAGCCCAAGGTGTATTTCCATAGGAAGAAAAAAAATTAGCCTGAATGCCATAAAAGCAGTAAAATGATTTTCCAACCACAGCCACGCAGGACTTAGGTTGTTCCACACAGCAGAACCCTGAAAAGCCCCGTCTCTCAATACCACAGCCTTGGCTTCACCACAGGAACCCACAGTCACTCGGCCAGAGTGTCTTCTTTGAAACTTCAAGACTTTAAAGACTGATTTAGGCATTCGCCTTGATTTCCAGCAGTTCCAGATATCTGAAAACTAGCTCATTCACAGGAGATTTCGGGTAAGCCTGGGCAGGGATGGTGCAGGTTCTGGGATTCTGCTCACCTGCACAGTGGCATCTGTAAGTGCTGCTAGCTCTGGCTGTGTTGCACACCTGCCATGCCAGTACAGTTTGGGCAGGCACGGGGTGCTGTCCCCCTGCACCCAGCCTTACCACCTCCAGCCCCAACTTCTAGTAAATACCTTGCTAAATGAAGTTAAATAAAACAGGGCCAAACCCAGCGATGCTGGACTCTCTGGCTGAATAATGACTCCCCAAGGTGACCACGTCCCAATCCCTGAACTTGTGACAGCGTCCACGGCCACTCTGCGGGGACACTGAGTTAGGAATGTGGACGTGGAGAGGCTGTCCTGGCCCCTGCAGCTAGCAGGCCATGATCACAGCTCTCCCTGTAAGCAGGAGGCTGGAAGCAGAGCTCTGAGAGTGCTGCCAAGAGCCAAGGAGGCCAAGCCAGCCCCAGAGGCTCTGTGGGGCAAGGGCCAGATCCTCCCAAGCTGCCCACAGACCACTGCAGGGCACCCTGAATTTAGCCCAGTAAGGTGGGTTCTAGACTCCCACCTCCAGGACAAGAAGAGAATAAATCTGCATTATTCTAAACCACTATGTTTGTGCTCCTGTGTCACAGCAGCTATAGGCATCTAAAATCCAGGCCCGTGGGGTACAGAGAAGGTCCGACTTGACCCCCCCAACCTGGGGCACCAGGATGTAACAGGAGAGTCCTTGTGACAGAGCCCTCTGCGGAGGAAGCAAACATGTGGCATTCAAATGCCAAACACGTGGCACTTAAAGCAGATGGCCCGAGAGCAGGCCCAGCTCGTCTGCACCACTTAGTCACCTGAAGTCCAGGGAGCTCACGGGGAGGCCCACATCCAGAACCGCTGGGCCCGACATCTGCACACAACTCTACGCCAGACACCTCGACACCCATCTGTGTGTGGAGTGACTGACGGCAGGAAGGCAGGGCAGTTTCTGTTGTCTGTGGCACCTTCACACCTGGTGCAAGGCCTGGCACACAGCAGGTGTGCATTCCACCTGGGCACACACGATGTCTGAAGGTGAGGCTGAGACCCTGCGTGTGGACAGCTGCTCAGTCATCCAGTGGATGCTGCTGCTTCCAAATCCTGTGGGCCAGATCTACAGATTCTGAGAAAGCATCCGCCTTGTAACTGCACTTCTGGCTCTAGCCATGCAGTATGGTGTGTAATAAAAACAACAGAACGAAAAGTCAGTAAAAGTACAGGAAAATGCTAGCTGCGTGTTCCTGCATGCCCAAGGGAAGCGTTGGTTTCCAGGAGTGTTGTTCTCCCTGGCTTGGTGCCGAAATGGCACAAAACAGGCAAAGATCTGACTCTCAGATCTGCTCTTAGCGCCATGAGCCTTTCAAGAATAAAACAGCTGCAGGCAGATCTGCAAGTCCCTTCCTTGAATGACATTTTACGGGCGTGTGAGATTCCAAGGCTAAGGGGCAAAGGGGAAGGTGGTATCCCACTCCCACAGGGAGCACGAGAGACCCACAGGGACAAACCTGCACGGGTCACCACCATCTCCACAAGGACCCTGTGTCTCAGGTACGCCAGACCTGGGCCCACTATCCTGGACCCAGGGTGAGAATTCAGAGCTGCAGGCCTTGGCTAACAGCTAATGCGAAAAAGAAACATCCGCCCATAGTCTCATAGCTCCCTGGGCACCTACCCGAGACAGTGAGACACTAGATCCCAGAGAGAGGGCAGCTGTCCTGGGTTAGTAAGCTCAAGGCAGGTTCTACTGTAACACACTGAGGAGACCAAAGCTGGGAGAGCGCAGTGATGCTCCCAGGGCTGGGTGGCCAGTGCCTGCAATGGAGGAATCTGAATCCCAGCAGCTGGGGCCCCAGGGCCAAATCCTTTAAGCACAAATCCCAAGAGTACCTGCCAGCAAGGGCCCAATGTCTGAGCTGTGCCATCACTAATACCATCATGAGGGTACACACACACACATACACACAGGAATAAATTGCGAAGTTCTCACCAGTCACTGGCCACAAAAACAAACACACTGCTCAAACCTTGAGGAACAGTGTTCACCTTTTAGCACCAGCAGGGGCACCTGCAGGGCTGGTTCAACCCTGGGCACGCTTGCTGCTTCCTCCCCGGGGTCTCTCAGGATGAGGTCTGCAGTGGGGACGGGGACTGGATTCTAACGGGGTCCGTGGGATGCTGCTGCCAGGGCAACGCCGTGCCTGCACTCTGAGAACCACCCATCCTGAGTCTGCAGGAGAATCTCCACAAGGGTCCTGATTCTGAGTTTCCTGTCCACTGCCTCTGGCAGAATCTACTCAGTAAATCATAGGTGCTCAGAAAACATTATGTAGATGGAACTGATCTGCTCTGTACTCAGAAAAACAATAAGCAAACTCTTGGAGTTGTGTGTGAGCTAAGTGGAAAAAGGCTCCGAGCATGGCCCAGGGAGCCGGTCCATCACAAAGCACTCAAGCACCTTAGCCTCCTGACCTGGCCTTCACGTGCTTGGTGGCACGTGTCACTGTGTGGCTACAGCTGCCACACGGTGATGGCATCACAGGAAACACAAGGAGTCAGTGCTAACTAGACACTCACTGCAGAGTCTACACGGATCTTCTGTGTGCCTGGACCCTGGTGTGCATCCCTAACCTTGGGAGGACCGGCTGTCTCTATAAAAGGGCTCCTGGGGACATCAGAAACAGCATGCAGGAAGTGCCCAGCCACGTGTCAAGCACGTGGTAAGAATTCTTCTCCAGCAGTGGTGATTAACCTCATCACAAACGTCAAGGTCATCCTAGGAATCTCAGTCCTCGGTCAACGTTCACACGGCAATAGTTAGCAAATGTTTGCTGACTGGCTCCGGGGCATGCTTAGTTCTTAGGTGTCACAGGAGTGATAGGTCCCTAGACTTCCTGCAACCCAAAGGGCTCGTTCTTCCAGGCTGCTGCTGAGGAAAGGCCCTGAAAAGACTCCACACAACCAGGCAAAGAGGCAAGGCCAGATGAGGCCAGACAGTTGTCCTCCTCAGCCAAGCAGTGGCCCCAAAGCCACTCCAAGGGAGAGAACTGTGCTGTCTGCCAGCCACAGCAAGGAGGGGACACTCCAGGCTGTGGTCTCTGCCTCCTACCCTCCCTTGATGAGCAAGGGCGCACATCTTGGGAAACCCCTCCTGCAAACTCACTCCAGAGAAAGTGAGTTCTGTGAGTATTTGCGTCAAGTCACACTGTTAAGAGAACCAGAATTACAAACAAAGGAAACCGAGAGCAGAAGATAGCGTGCACCGTTTCGTAGTCCTGTGTTCATTCATGATGTACAAGGCTTAGAAAGGTACCCGTTTGGACTCTCGGGAATAGGAAAATCCCAAAACCATAGTTTACTATTTTCAAGGGAGTTTCAATATGGGCAGAAATCAAGAATACTGTTCTTTAGGCTAAGTTTATATCCTGAAATATGCTTCTTGTAAGAAATAATTTAAAAATGTGGAATCTAAAATTAAGCAAAAATAACATACAGTATGTTCAGCTTTGAAATTTGCCGGGATTCAGCCAAGTCTGCCATAAACAGAAGGCAGAATTGTCTATTTTTAACGTTACAGCCCTTGGGTGATTAAAATTTTGAGCCATAATAAACAACTTTTTTTCTTCTTTGCAACATAATTTCTCATTTGAAATTGCAGTCTTTTTAGTTGTTTAGGAGATATGGATTGAGCACTTTGTGTTTTTAAATTCTTTCTTAAACAGAAATTTCTTGCAGAGACTGAACGCATGCATTAGCATGCCAAAAGCACAAATTAAAAAAAAAAAAAGAGGAAAGAGAAGGAAAGAGCTTCACCAGGGCTCCATGCTGAACTGCCTCCCCTCCCCTCAGTTCTCACTCTTTGGCAGCTAGCACCTTTGGTCAGTGGCCTTTGGGAAAGGGTCTGTTAACAAAACCCATCATTCTGCGTTGCAGTGGACCTGCCACGGACACCTAAGTACCACCAGCAGACAGCTAGCAGTCTGCCTGCACACCTACTATGCCAGCCCTCCCCTCTGCAAAGATGGCTGCACATGCAACACACCAGTAGCCTTTGACACGTCAGCTAATTACATCAGTCAGCTACTATCTGCTGTGCATGATCACAGTGTTAATGAAACTATTTTGGTGTGGAAAAGAAACAGGTCAAGACGAGCAGACCAGGAAATAGAAGGGATCTGGGGTCATGCAGCACGGCAATGTGCTGAGTCACACAGACCTAACCCTGGCCTGCAGAAAGGAGAGAAAATGTTTCTCTCTGCTGGGAGTAATGTCAGTATTCTTTTCCTTTGGTACGACTTAATGCTAAACGGTTCAAAAGTCTTTAGAAATGATCACGTTTAACAGTAGTGCCACCCCGCAGGGGTGTCTTGGTTACTTCTCGTTGCTGTGATACAATGCTTGATGTGTGCAAGTGTAAGGAGGAGAAGTTTATCTTGGCTCACATCTTGTAGAGTTGGCTGGCTCCAAGGCAGAGGGGCAAGGCAGAGGGGCATTACAGAAGAGAGACAGCTCATGGCAGGCAAAAGGCAGCAGGGAGAGATCAAGGAGGAGGGAGGGAGACGGACCCTTCTGGGCCATGCCAGTGACCACCTCCTCCCACCAGGCTTCACCTCCCAACCCCACATCTAGCTCAGCACTCCTCAGTGGACTAATGCGGTGACAATGCCACACACCCATGATCCATCACTCCCCAAAGCTGCACCTACTGAACACCTGAGGCTCGGAGGACAGCTAGGCATAAGCCACAACACATAATGACTTCAGTGCAGCCGTGCTTCCCTCTGGGGAACAGGACTGAAGAGGATGTTGATGTCTGGCCTGGACCACAGGGTAGGGATGGTGACAGCCAGGCATTTTCAGAAGCAGGAGCACGAGCAGACATGTTGGGAAAACAGCGCAGGCGTGTGAGGAGATGCTAACTCAGGAGTCTGTGCTGCTTTGGCCGTGCTGTCTTAATCGTGAGGGTCTGAGGCTCCTGAGAAAGACAACATCCTCCAAGGATGGACAGCATGGGAGAATCCCACCCACCTTCACCCGTGGCTTCACAAGCCTGGCCTGGCACTCGGACCAGTGAATGAGTCTGCTCTCCAACTTCTCAGCATGCTTTCTTCAAAGGCCCCTCACATAACACGGTTTCCGCGTCTGTTAGCATCCAGGCCTGCACTTGGTTGGCATTCCTCTTAGCAGTTTGTACCCAGAACTGGGCACACAGTTCCAGCTGTGGTCAGACCACAGCCCACGACAGCATGAGCCTCTTCGGTGGCAACGTCACACTGTGGTCCCTATTAATCTTGCGGTCAGTGTACACATGGGCGATGTTCACAGGAACCAGTGTCAAATCAGCCCCCTCCACCCTGCCTTTCAACAGTGAAGTGCTAGGTCCACAGGCAGGGCGCCCCCATCCCCCTGCTACTGTCTGTGTTTAACAGAGGTTAAACACACTTCACCCTACCAGTTCCATCCCCGCCCATGTCAATGCCCAGTTTCCCTGCGCTCTCCTCCACGAGAGAGCGCCAGTCTGGAACGTGCTTCCTCCTTGGTCACTGGGTCTCCATGGCCCAGGCTGTTTCGCAGACAGCAGGACCCCAAGCCTATGCAGAAAGCACTGTGATCTCTCCATTTCTGAACAATACAGGTTACTGTAAATTGTTCTGTTTCTTATTCTGGAGTGTAAAACGTGCATTCTATAATGTGAAGTCAGATCCTGGGCATTAGCCTTTTCCCCACCACCCTCCCCACCCCAGGAAAAACCCAACCAGATTATTTACCAGCATCCAGGGCCAGGAGCAGACTGGGGCTTTTCTGTGGACAGCAGGGAGGACTGCTGGTTGCAGGACTTAGCGATCAGTGAGTAGCAAGCCCACAGCTGCAGGGCAGGGTTTGGGAAAGTGTAAGGAGAGAGCTGTGCTGTTACAGAAACACGCACCAGCCAGCTTTCCTTACTTAGCCCGCTGCCCGCGTCAGGGTCACATAAGGATTCAGGGTGGGGAGCGAGTGGTCTTGCGCCTCCACCTCTGCTCGCCCCTATCTCGTTCAGCAGGTGTCACTGGGGCTCAAGTAGCCTCAGGTCCAGACTTCCCCCAGGTCCTGCACAGGTCTGCAGGCAGAGCCGTTCTACTGAGTTTGTAAAACATCCCCCAGCTAACTCAACCCTGAGCAGATACCAATACTTTTTGTGTAAAAATTCCTCAGTACGGAAAGTACTTTTTAACTCTACAGAAAAAGGCAGGAGCACAAGAAGAGCTCAACCTGATGCTCACCACCGTTGAAAGTGAGAAGGACTTCAGAGCTAAGGGCCCACGCGCAGCGTGCAGCCTCCCAGTCAGGGCGCTGCGTGCCACAGAATGCGCTCAGTGCTGACACCCCGACCTCTTCCCTGACTCTTCAGCCTGCAAATCGCACAGCTGGTGGTCTCCTAGGGGACGGAAGACCTCTGTGAGGAGCACCCTGCTGAGGCCAGGGCTGGCTTGCTCTGCAGCACCAACACATGCCACCTGGCCAGGGTGTGGGTCCCTGGGACTGGACTCGGTGCCCCTTTATTTTATCCTGTGAGTCACCACAGGAGTTAAGAGTTACTTCTGTTTTGCAGATTAGGAAACCAAGTGCTCAGAGTTTACAAGGACTAATTCTTTATTAGGGAGTGAGACAGCCAGGCATTAACCACAAATTAGTCAGACCACAGGCCCTTCACCTCTGTGGGAGTGGGGTGAGACCTCTGTATTTTGAAAATAATTTTTGCATGACTAAAAATGAGTGAAAGTATGCTCTTGTTCTTCATCTCTCCAAGGTTAAAAAAAAAGTTGCCACAATCACTTTGTGCTCTACCTAATTTGGCCTCCTTCAACAGGAAACAAAGAAAAAGAAAAGAAGAGAGGAAAAGATAGAGGGGGAGAAAAGGAGAAGAAGAGAGGGAGGAAAGGAGCGCAGAGAGGCATGATGAATCCCATGCTGTAATCCCATCACTCTTGGGAGGCTAAGGCAAGAGGATTGCTAATTCAAGCCCAACCCAGGTAACTTAGTGACTCAATGAGGCCCTGTCTCAAAATAAGAAATAAAACAGGGCAAAGGCCCTGGGCTCAATCCTCAGTATTGAACAAAATAAAAGGAGCTAACAGTGAGAATAGACAGTGTTTAATTTTTGCATGCTAATTAATGCATATACAATATCTATCACAACAGAAAAGATGCCGCAGCTTCCATGGTTCTCCCTCCAGACAAGCGAGGGGATGGAAACCAACTGACAAACCACTGCTGAGATGCAGGCTCACACAGCACGGCCACCAGATCCCCAAGGGGCAGGTGCCTCTTGGAGCAGAGGTGTGTGCTGCACCCCACAGTCACCCTGCAGGGCCCCGAAGCAAAGTCAGTGTGCTCAGGATTCACCACAGGGCGAAGAGGCCCAGCGGGAAAGAGACTGTGTACACAAGGGATCTGTGTGACAACTGCGGTGTGTCGGCGTTGTGAACACATCTGGGTGGGTTTCCTATCCAACTCCCCCCGAAAGCCAGGCCGACCTTGACTTCCAGCTCTGACCCCTCTGTGTGAAAGTACCCTTCACGTAGCCTTTCTGGGTCTCTTTCCTTGTCCGTAGCATTGGGTCCTGCAGGGCTGCCATCAATACTGAATGAGGTAACAAGGTACCCAGGATGTTTAGCACGCGGTCCTTAGATGTTTCACCTTGCAGAAGTGCTCTCCATTTGGCTGCTCCAGACTCCAAAAAATTTACTATGTTCGAGTCACCATTTTTTCTGAAAACTGTAAGCATCTGTCCTCTATTATTCTCCTTTTAAGGTATCTCCAGCCATAAAATTATGTATACAATGTTTACATTCAAAGCGTAGCTCTTCTATCTTGGGGCCGGGGTGTAGCTCAGTGGTACAGCCCTTACCTAGCAGGAGCAAGGCCCTGCCCACCCTCCCCAGCACTTAAAACACAAAACCAAACAAACAAAAAGAGAAACCAAGCTCTTAAAGTACAAGTTCCTTGAAATACGGAGCACCTATCTCTCAGCACCTATTACGTGCCAAGAGTATGTCGAGCCGTCTAAACTTAGTCTCTTCTCCAGAAGAATTAGTTCTCTTGTTTTACAAACAATGAAACTGGTAAGATACACCAAATGACACCCACAAAAGCTGGTTGGGGAACTTGCTAGAATTTGAACCCAAGCCTGACAAAGCTCCAGAGTTGGGCCACAGTCCTCCCTCAACGCATAAAGACCCCTAAAGCCCTCTGTGCCAAACTATAGAAGAGGAAAGTACAGCCTGGATTTTTATATTTAGAAGAGCATCACAGAATTAATTTCTAAATCAATATTGAAATAAATCCAGTTTTATGTTTAGCAATTGGTGCTCATTTGTCCCTTACAAGTGTTAGAAAGGCTCTGGGGCTCATCCCTTGCCTTTTCATACTATTCAAGCTTCTTCTTAGCCCTACTGCTGATTGCCTTCCCAGAGCACATAGGAATTTGCATATAATTTGTCTAATTAAATTTAAGAGAGATGTTTCAGGGAGCACCATTTCATCATTTCCTCTACCACTGCATGCTGGGGATTTTCATGACGGCCTAAACCCCACTTGAACAGCCTCCGTCTTGCCACAGATGAGCTGGCCTTGTTAAGACAGTCTTCAGACTTCAGGAGAAATAGCCTTATGAAGGCCATGGAATGCGGAGGGTTCCATGAAAGCTAATCAAGAAAGCAACCAGGCTGCAGCACAGCGACTCAAACACAGTACGTGTTTCACAGAGCTTGACCCCGCCTATCCGTGGCGGGCACGCGGAATGAGCTCGATTTCTGCGAAGAAAGTGGAGCGGTGCTACAGTCCCAGAGGCTAAGTGCAGCAACGCTTCCAATGAGCAGCACGGATCCTAAGCCACGTGGATGCAGCTGGGGGGGACTGGGCTGTGATTTTCTCAATAGCCCTTGCCATTGGAAAGAAAGTGAAGAATATGCTTATACTTTCAAAACTTAAAATATACGATCTCTGGGTGTGTCCAGCCAAGAACGGCACAAAGATTCTACGGATTTCCTAATCTGACACTTGGTTTCCAGCTCAATAAGCCAGGGCGACCATCACAGCAAATGTGGTGCTGAGACAATAAACATTAACAATATTTTGGAAGGCTCTCCTGAGAGGAGTTTGTAATATTGTTCCACTCCTAAGAAAACTGAGTAGGTGACAGGAAGTAAGAGTAGAAACCCAGGAACTGGCTGGCCTGGGCTGTGATGCTGACTCTAAAGTAACTAACTGGTGCAGGACCTTCCACAAGACACCTGGCCTAGGTTCTCTGGGCCACAGGCCTGGTGGCACACTGGGAGGCTGAGGCAGAAGGATCACAAGTTTAAGCCTAGCCTGGGCAACTCTGAGACTTAGTGAAACCCTATCTCAAAATGAATAAAAATGAAAAGGGCTGGGATATAATTCAGTGAGAAGGCCCTGGCTTCAATTTCCAGTACTGTAAGAAAAGAAAAGAAAAAAAAAAAAAAAAAAAAAAAAAAAAAAAAAGAATGTCATTGGACTAAATGATCTCTTAAGGGCTAAAACCTTACAATGTTATTAAGTCTACTGCAGCCTTAACGCAGTTTTCTTATGGCACTGTGTCAATCTGAAGGACCTATGTTTTGTTATTTATGAACCCTACTCTGAAAACTAACAGGAGACTGAGTGCAAACCCTCAAGTTCTAAAAATGAGACACCATGGTCCTGATCACACCAACACCATTCTATTCACTCCTGTCCTTTCCTCCAGAAGTGTAGCTCTGGGCGTGTTTCCAACACACATTCATGAGCGTGCACACGCATGCGCGCGCACACGCGCACACACACACACACACACACACACACACACACACAGTTCTTTTTAAAATAAAATCCTCAGAGCCTGCTTCCTGGCGACGACTGTAGCCTCTCTGCTAGTTACATACGGACAACTAATACCCCTGCACCCATCCCAGAGGCGTGCAGTGGCTCTAGCTAACCGCCTCCAAGTCCTGTTTCCTTCAAACAGGTAGGAAACCCTGGAACCCGCTCGCCACTCTACAGGCGCGACAGCACACACCCTGCCTCCCACGCCAGCCCAGCCCAGCCGCCACCTTGCTCTGATTTCCTGGAGGTAATGGAATACAGAGGCTTAGAGGAACAGAGGAGAGCTGTGCATAATGGGATTTACATAATCTGATTTTCCTAAGAAAAGAAATTGAGAAGCAAAGAGATAAAGGATTTTCTGTACCCTTGTGCACACATACACACACTCACGCTCACACACATTTCTTTAAAGCACTCTGTAGTTTCCAAATCACCCCTCTGCACCCTGGTATATCAAGTAATCATTATAAACACCCACAAAAGGCAAGAAAGGCAGGTACTCTCATTCCCATTTCTTAAACAAATGGAGAAGCTGAAAAGTGAAATGACTCCACAACTGCATGCGCATAGCAGCACTGCCCAAACTAGGTTCCAGCCACCACTGACCCCAACACAGGACACTGTGTGTGCGTTCGTTCTCTCCAGGCAACAAATATCCCAGAGTGCCAGTTACCTGCCAGGCACTGTTCTAGATAGAAGAGTAAACAGAGCAGGAAGTTCCCTCCCTCATAAAACATTCCAGGGTACACAGGCACGTGTTTACAATAATTACAGTTTAATATATATGGCTTTTCATACACTGTTCTATACCAGCCAGTTTATGAGACTCATTAAAAATTAAGATCACATATAAATATTTATTATACTTTAAGAACTGAGCTCATTAGGTCAACAAAGAACAAATAAACCCAGCCACTCCCTCCTCCTTCCTTCCTCGCCCTCCACCAGCAAGTCTTAAAACAATCTAAGTAAACAGCCAAGTAACATCTATTTGAGTTATGCTGAAAAGAAGAAAAAATAAAAGTCTTTAGAAAAAAAAGGTTCAAAATTATGGAGAGGGATTTTTGAGGGCCCTTTTCGGCACACACACAGGGTCTTAGAGTGCACACATGGACATCTTGTTTGGGAAAAGTTTGTTCTTTTTTCCCTTTCTTTTAAATTTACACAAAGCACTGTCTTAAAAGCCGGGGTGGGGGCTTCTGCTCCCCATCCCCAGTTCTGTTGCTGAATGAAAGATGAACAGGAAATTAACGCAGTGGTAGGGAGCTGCTTGCCAAGAGTGAACTCTGAAACAAAAGACCACTATTGTGTAAGAAAACCTGACAGCCATCCCCTCGTCATGTTCTAAACTCGGGTAAGCGTTAGTATGATCTAGGGTTTGCTCTAAGTTTTTAATGTGTACATCTGAAGTGGGGTGCTACTTTTCATCTTCCAGTTCCTCCTAAAAAAGAAACAGATTTTAGTTTCTTTGCCCCTCCTTCACTCTCTCCCTTTCCATCCCTTGCTGAACTGTTATTTCAGCCAGCTGCAGTTGGTTGATGAATTCACTGGCTGCCGCCTCTGCTGGCCCCGAGAAAGGATGCTCCCTCTGTGGCTTACAGGATTTCAACTGCCACGGTGTTACCTGAAGGGATGACATGAATCCTTGTTGCTTGCAGTGAATGCTACAGAAAATGCTAATTTCTTGATTAACTAACTTGACGTTGTTGGTATGTCCTCATTCCTAACAGCCTTTATAGTATTAATGTCATGGAAAAAATACTAAACCAAGATGGTGGAAGCCAATAACCTAAGAATTTGAAGTGGATCCCAGACCACGATCCATTTTCAGATGAAGTTAGACTGTGAGGTTTCCTTTAGTAATGGTAGTGTGCTGCCTTGTGTGAGAACCAGTGCTAACCTCTCAGAGGTCTCTGTGGTGGGGACAGTTCTTATTCTTTCGGGCCCAAAACAACATGGCCAACATTTGGCATATCTTTACTGCTATTCTCAAAAGGCAAATTGGGTTTACTTCATTCTACCCACTGGCTTACCTCAAGGTAATTGCGTTTAAGGAAGTGTATGAAATTGTGACCTACCAACGCAAAATTGTGTTCTTCTGCTAGGTGCCAGGAAAGCCAGAAGTAGGAACAAGTCACCAAAGTCTCAGCTGTGGAAGTTCTCTGGGCCCATTCCAGAAGTCTACATCTGCTTGGCAACAGCTCAGAAGAGAGATTCGGTTACTCTGTTAACAGTAAGAGAGCTTTCCCAGGCCTCAGTGTACGAAAAACAGCTTGCTCTATATCAGAAGAACATCCAACCAGATCTGTAAAAATCACATACTTACTGCTATGCTCCATCAACTTAAAAATCACTGCCTTGCATGGGACCCACACCATCACGACATCATTAGCACAGTGTCCAGTGCAATGTTTGAGAGTCCAAGTGGGAATCTTTTCTTCCTTTTCATTTTGCAACATAAACACTTAAGCATTTAGTGATAAAATATTAAAAGCTTGGGCTCCAGACCCAGTAAGCGCAAGCTGCTGACATAGCATCATAGACCAAGGAAAGGTGTCAAGCACATTAAAATATGGCTCCAGCTCCAACATCAGGGGCTCTGTTCTTTCCCTAAGATGCTCGGCTCACTCCAACTGTCCACAGCCAAACGTGTGCATCAGCCCTAATCTAGGGAGGAACTTCAACACATCTGTGTCAACGAACAAAGTACTTATCACGTTTGCTCATCACAAACAACACATCTAGGCACTTTTTAAATTATAACATTAATTGATCTTTTGTCACCACTAATTAGAGTGAGAACATTGCATTTAGTTTCTACTTTCCTAACAGGAGTCAACTCTGAGCTGAAAATACATCGCTGAGGAAGTGGGTAAAGTGAGCAGAAAGAAAACAGGGTTTAAAGAACAAGTAATCATAGTAAAGAACCACTTTATATATTTTAATTAATCTTCTTCCCTGTGAAAATATCATTTGGTCTCTCTGCAATTAGCATTCATGCTGGTATCGTAGAAAATGGTCCCCAATGTTGGGAAATTAGAGACAAGAAAGAAGAGGTCAATGACCATAAAAGTTACCATTCATACCTCGAGAAATAAAAACATAAAAGGAACATGAACCTGTCATTGCCCAAGTTTGTGAGAAACATAAGGAACTTTAATGGGTATTTTAGTGGAACCACTTAAAATTAAGTGATGAATTGGAATGGGAAAAGTTATTCCAATAAAAGCAAACAAATTAACTAACCTGACCTTGGTCCACATAAAAGATTCATTTTCTTAATGGAAACAAACTCTTGGAGTCTAGCTCAGGCTTAACCACTGAAGTGCTTGGAACCTAAATTAAGCCAGGGAGAGGCACCCCCGACACTCAGGTGTGCACACACACGTGCGCAGGCGTCTGCCCAGACTCAGGAGGTGCCGCCAGCGTGGTCTAGTGTGACCCACTTCTCCCGCGATTGCTGCATGAGTCAGAAACCTGTTAAGACCCAATTAACAAAAATGTTATGCATCACTGATGCATGTTTTGTCCTGTGTTTAATTCCACTGTTTCCTAAGTATATTCTGTCTTTTCTACTCATTAACTTTCTCTTCCCTTGGGTACAAGCAGCAACGTCTCCTATTTTGTTTTAAAAGGTTACAGAGATCCAAACATTCCATGGTAATAGGTGTGTCTTCTTCGTCCACTGCTTGAAGAGAATAACATCTTCCTTCATCAAACATTCTCGATTTCTGATGCTGTCAAAACACGAATCCTTCTGATTTCACAAGCGCTCTGAAATAGCACATCCAGGTAAGGGCAAACAGGTAAGGAGGCTGGTCTCTTCTTTCTACTTCCCCAGCTGAGACAGTTCTAAACCAAGTTCAAGTGCTCCCTGGAAATCCTCTGGAAGCCCAAGACCAGCTTGGCGTCTAGCCAGTGAGATGGGGCCAATCGGATGTGGAGCAAGACGTGACTTCAGCTATCTGAAGGCAACAAAGCCACAGAAGGGTCTCTACACCAGTGTGGGAACAGCTACCGGGCCCACCTCCCTGTCTGTTGAGCCGGGGTTCTCACTCTAACAGACTTTCTGAGGGATGGTTTCGGAAGGTACGGAAGTCCTCGGGACCATGGATGCCTCCCAACATCCCCAGCTTTGTTCAATATTCCTAACACATTCATTACACCTCACTCCCCTGGGGAAATGTCCCTTACATGAAACACGGTACAAAACTGACAATTTCAGATTGGAGAACATGACTGTTGTCTTTCTGCATACGTGTTTCACCTGCACAGAGACTGTCCTGTAAACCAGGTTGTTGGGGGCTGGGGTGCAGCTCAGCGGCAGAGCAGCCCTGGGTTGATTCCCAGCACTGGACTTTGGCTTGATCACTGTAAAATGATGGCAGATGTACACACAATGAACCAGACCCAAGACAACAATACTATGTTATGTGGTTTAACCATGACCTTAATTTAATGGTGCACTTCTAACATTTAGAAGTTTTAAAAAAAAGAAGAAATACATGAGATAAAGGCCTCCATTTGCTGGAAAGGACACTACCCTTAGGAAAGTCACCCTGACCCTCAGCATTGGCCCTGTGTTAATCAGCCCTTCTATGGTGCCAAGGTCAGGAAAGGTCTTCTTACAAAAGTAAAATTATTGATTCCCATTTCACATCTTCAACAGCAGGTAAGGAGGTTCACATTAACAACACTGCATTCAGTCTAGATATTTTTCATTTTGAACATAATAAAGCCACCACTTTTGATGGGGCCCTTTACTGACCCCGTAGATAACCTCTCACTATGACCCACTGATCAGGTGCTGGATACCATTGCATTTTTAGACCATTCAACCAAAATAAAGGCAAAATAAAGATTGGCTAAATTGCAATGCTGAAAACTAAGTATCAGGCAGTTTCATGTATATCCTTCCGTTCAGCTGAAGTCCACAGACCTCGAGACTCCAGGATTTGCTCAATGCCAGGGTCGCAGTGTCCAGCAGTCCCTGCCCTTGATGAGCCCGACTCCTGAGGAAGCTCAACAGGTTCTGGGGTAAGGGCCGGACAGAGAGGGTGCTCCACGTCCAGCTGCTGCTAAGGTTCCTGCAGACTGGGAGGTGGGGGTGTTGGTGAACAACACTTGGGCTGATGACTTAAAACGAGGAGAAACGGAAAAAAAAACTAACATTTACATTTTAACCTTTTAAAAATTGTATGTATACTGTTTTAAAAGGCCTACTTCCTAAAAATATTAATTTTTTTCCATTTTTAAGACCATAAATTATGCTTTCTCAACGTCCAGCAAGATCAAGAGAATGCAGAAAATATCTGCAAGCTTGAACATTAGATGTCTTGTAAGACTATTTACCATGTCTTCTGGACAAGATAACATTGTCTAGAGATGGCCAAGTTCTATGAATGTATGGTTGTTTAGGAACCCTTCCTCAAAGAGGTTAATTAATTCAATCTGGAGGAAGTTCTCCACTCTGAAATTTTTGAGATAATGATTTCCTTCAAGAATGTGACATAGTCCCTGACCCTCTTTCCAGAAAAATGCACAGGTAAGCTAAATTCTGCATGCAATCACAGCAGCAAACACAGGGAGCACATTTCACCCACCCCATTACCCCACTCCGTTTGCATCAACGGCTTGAAGGATAGCACGCTCAGGCATCAGCTCCTGCCACCCATACTCTTGTGGTCCAGACCTCTAGGATTCCAAAGAGTTCTGTACGTGGACAGGAACTGCAGTCACTAGAAGGACATGTGATTGTGTGTGTGAGCATTTTCACTTCCAAAAGTCAACCAGGCACAAGATGGCAGGGATCACACTGGCACCAAAGGCTGTCAACATACTTGCACAGGGAAAGGGAATTCCACTCAGTGTGCGCCCCTCCCGAGGTGGCATCTGGACCAATGAGAGACGTTAATGGAGGACTAAGTAGAAGAAATAGCTAAGTAGAAGTAGCTAAGTAGAAGAAAGCCTTTTAGAATAATCAGCGTCGCTGAGACAGAAGAAGTTGCCTCATTAGAATGGGCGCCCTCCTTCAGTGTAGGACAGAGAAGACAGACTTGAGTTTCGATTTTAGTTTGCCTCTAGCTAGATTTGGGAGCTGAGGCAAATTTTGAGGTGCTTCTATAACTTGGCTTTCTCACCTGTGAACTGGAGGTTATAAAACACAGGCTCTGGAGTGTGCAGTGCCGCCCCGAGCATCCCGTGGACACCGGGAACTCGATGTGAGCCCAGCCAGCACCTCCCTGACTCCCCCTGGAGGGCCTGGCAGCGTCAGGGGTGCTGGGGCACACCAGGTTCCTGCAGGAGGCAGCTTGACGCCACAGCCTCCACTTTTTAAGGCTAGGGTCTGGGTAGCCAGACTCTGATGAGGTGCTATCTCTTCCATGTTATGTGCACAGAGCAGAAAGGGGTGCACTTTCCTCCGTTTCCCTTCCTGGAGAGCCACCTAAAAACCAGAACGAATGCTTTTATTCTTCTTCTTAAGCTTAAGATGCTTGCGAACTCATTCCACTGTATTTCAAAGAATTTTCCATAATCTCTTAAATGTTTCCATACGACCCTGTATTGTGCAGGTAACCCGAGTTCATACCATGCCCTAAAACACGAGCGTCTATAAAACGTTCCAGGATCTCTTTGTGTGCTCCGAATAGATCTGTTATGCTGCCAAACCGTTCGGTCTTCTCCAGATAGCCTTGTTGTTCCTCCCTTAGTTATCGAATTCTCTAATCAGCATATTTTAATCAAAGCCTTTCAAAACAGTCTGAGGGTTAGGAAACACCATAAGGTCTCCGTGAAAAAGGCAAGAGGGCAAAACAGAACTACCAGTTGGGACAAAAGCAAAGGGCTGCTTTGACTCTGCTGTAGAATATAATGCAGCGGAAGCCACTGTCATCTTGGGAAGAAGAAAACGCCAGCTCAAATGTCACACACGAATAAATTATTTGCCATTCATAAGAAACAACAAAAAAGGAGACATTCAAGTTTTCTTTCCAACCCATGGGTTTACACAGGAGTTTTGGGTTGAATTGTTTTATTTTATTTTAAAGAGAATCTTTTGTCAAATGATCACTGGCCATCACCTACGAGTTTTAAAGATAAAATTAAAAATGACAAAAGGAGGCAAAGCCCCAGGCCCATGGCCCCCAAGGCAGTATAGACTTGCTCCTCCAGTGTACGACACTGGGACGGGACATGATCCCGGCATCTTGGAAGCCCTGCTGCACAGGGCCACACCTTGGCTCAGCCCCCTGGTCACCTCCTGCCATAGAAGGAGGACAGGTGACAGCGGTTCCAGCCAGGCTCCCCTGGAACTAGAAGTGCTGGCCACCTCCTGTGCCTGCTGACATTTCCAACAGGGCAACAATTGAAAGGGGAAAAGTGGCTGCCTGTGCCCATCCAGACCCAAGACTATCCGCAAAGGTAGCCATTGTTTCTTTCATGATTATTCTCTTTCAACCACAACAATAAACACTTTTCAGAGAATAAGTCATCAGTGGAGAGCTATTCCAAGAATTTCACACTGACAGCACCACTGTGGAACTGGAAGGAACTCCTGATAATTTGTTCTGAACCTCTCGCTATTCAAATACTTGGAATGCCGGCCCCTCTGCCTGTCAAAACACAAGGTCCCGGGGCCGGTGATACGGCTCAGCGGCATAAGCGCCAGCCTGGCAAGCGCGAGGTCCTGAGTTCGACTCCCGGTACCCGCATAAAGGAAAAAAAGGGCCAGCGTTATTGCTCAGCGGCACAAGTGCCTGCTGGCAAGCGCGAGGTACTGAGTTCTACTCACAGTACCCACATTAAAAAAAAAACAAACAGAAGGTCCTTAGGACCAAATCTTCCTGTCTACTCCAGACTCAACTGACTTTCCTTCCGCTGCAAGCTCATCGCACGCAGCCCTCACAGCATCGCTCATGACCATGCACTCCCACCGTGACAGGGCCCAAGCCGGCTCACCTGTGGGCCCACGGAGAGCTCTCACGTTCACCTTTGCACACTGTCATGGACTGACCTGAAGGTCCAGAAGCTGAAGGACCAGCCAGGGATCACACAACTGGGGCCAGAGCTGACTCCTCCAACAACTCTCCTACTCCTCTCTCTTCCACACCAATGCTCCATCCAAAGAAGAGAGATGACCCTAATGGCTTATTATTTAATTGTCTCTCAAACCCAACCGCTCTTCCCAGAACACTGAAACAATGCTTCTTCGGGTAGGGCATTCAGATTCAAGAGAAAGAAATCTGTTTGGCCTAGTATTAAATAATTTGATAGGAAGCTGGTAAAATAGAAAGGTTTTACACATGCAAATCTGTGCCCTTGCACCCAATTTCAGTTCTCTTATCTTCCTGGTCTACATTCCTGCTCTCCAGATGGACCAGAGCTTTATACCAATGCCAGCAACAGCTTGTATATTGTTTGTTTTAAACAAAGATGATGGATGAAATATCAGATGCAATGTGAGGAAAGAGTTAAGGCTAATATTCCTGCTCTGAAATATATCACAAACCAGGTCCATGTTGCTTTTCTCCCCCAGTGCATTCATATAAATAAAGGTTTAATTTTATTTTTCAGAGTTATAAGAAGAAGCATACATTCATCTAGGATATGGAGCCTTTCCATGGCTCCAGATTTATTCTTGTTCTAAGGCATCATTACCCTCCAAATTATACAGACTTATGTCATTTCACTGAAACACTCATTCACCCGTCACATGCCCAGATCCAACAGTAACACTTTTGTTTTAAAATTATGCCAAAATGAGCAAACTTGAAATTCTTTCACCTATATTTGAGTACTCTGCAAAATGTCTTGAATCATCTCAAATAAATTCCAACAAGAAACCTACAATTTGAATGCAAACTACACAAACCCAAGAACTCACAGAGGCGGTCTCTTTCCTTACCCTCTGTGTTACTATGTGAAGTTGCCCTCAGAGCAGCTGTGTATCAGAACACACCCCCCGAGAAGTGGTTTCCTAGCATGAAGATGGCTCCGACTGGTTATCTCTAGGGTCTCCATTAGGAAGATGATTTAAGGAAAACAAATCAAAACTATGTTTACAAGCCAGAATGGAAGAAGTGTGGAAAATGCACAGCTAATTCCACAAAGGGATTCTGATGATAGGATCTCCCGTGAGCAGATCATCACAGAAGAGTAGTGATCGGGCCCAGAGCCTCAGGGGCAGCTCTAGAAGAAGGGACTACAGGTGAGCTCTGCACTCCTCCTGGACACCGGGCGATGTGCTACCACACAGACAGGGGTGGTCCCTGGGAAGAGTCAGAACGTGGGGGCCAATCCTGATGGGCTCCAAACTAACAGCTTCTAGATCTAAAGGTCCATTACTGCCCATTTCTACCAACCGGTAAGGCTGAAACTTTATTTAAGGCTGGAATTTGGCCCTGTCCAGTTGCACCACAAAGAGAAAATATTTAAAGAAAGATGTTTTGCAATTCCTGTGTTTGGGGCAAATGATAAAAGCCATAGAGCTCCAGGGCTTTCTAGATGCCAATTCAGTGATACACACTGCGCTCAGGACAGAGTGGTGGGTAGGAGGTGTCTAAGGAGACCCTCCACCCCGTATGAACTCTGGGACTCGTGTGGGTCACTCGGAAACTATAAAACATGACCCCACAGCCACTTCCGTGCCAAAAGCTCTACTCACACAGCCCCACCGCACTGTGAACTTTGCAGTTTCTAATGCCAGGCTGTCATCTGCTGTGTTTCGGTACAAGCGAGCAGACCCGTGGATGAACAGGCACACAGGCATCCAGACAAACACAAGCAGAACACAGAATGTTCCAACTTGGAGCTGAAAACTAGCCACAAATACATCGCGGTAAACAAGAGGAGACATTAATGAAGTTAACTTTTAACTATGGAAAAGTTTCACTCACAACCACAGAATATACAGTTTTCTAGGGCCTGAAAGCTGAAATTTGGGTTAAATAAAACCTAAGGTCCCTTATGGCTATAATGTTCCATGACTGTCTTATTTATTTTTATTGATTTGTTCACTTCAGTTTTTTCTTGGGTTGAGGTAGCCCACCTTCCCTGGAGAATCCCTCTCCACCCACACATCTTCCTATGCAGTAACAAGCTGGCAAAATGCAGTTACGTAAGTTCAGGATTGGAAGAAACTGGAAAATAGAGTTTCGCACCAATCCCACAAGCCATCTACCACCACCCAGCCAGTGAACATTTTGCTTTACCAAAATGCTAGAGGCTGCATTAAAATGTTCCCCAACATTAGATTAAAATTCTCCTTCCTTTGCATTACTGGGGTGGGGGGATCACATTAGTGAAAGTTACCCGAAATCATGATACATGCTGCTATAATTTCCTTCACAATCCTACTTACACAGCGTAAATTCTTTGCCTCATAAAATGAACCTATTTGTGCTGAATGTATATTCAGTATTTCCAGCTAATGAGGTAAAAACTGATTCCATATGAGTAGAAAAACGCCTTAATTGTCACTGAAAATTAATTCCAGGACAGAAATATATGGAAGTTTCCTTTTAAAATCTACCACTCTGTTGATCAATTCTGGCTTCTTACTTACATATTTTTCTCCCTAGACCTTTGTTCTTAGAGGAGGGTCAGTTTTTGAAAACAGAATATACTTTCACATTCTGAGTGTGTTTTCATTAATTTCTATCAGAACCCAAAGAAGAGTTTAGGTGTACTCTTGGCCAAAAGAGAACACGTTTTTAAAACAATAAAACAGCAGCACGTGATACTACTCAGAGAAGCAAGGGCTGAAAAGGCCCCGGCAGAAGCAGAGTTGAGGTGAGCGTGAGGTCAGCCTTCGCTCCCTGAACACGTCTCTGCCGCATCAGTGCGGCAGGGAGTCACATGCTGTCCTCGGTCCGCTCTGTTGAGTAACAGACGATGCAATGCCTTAGATTTTATTTCCTAAGTCCTAGAGGTCAATTTCAAACTTTACAATCTGTTAATACAGTTGCCATAAACTTATATGAAATTTTTAAACTGTCCCTGATAGGATGGCTAATAGAAATTGTTAACAAAGCATATTACAAGGCACAAGTTGGAATCTTAAATCTGATATGCAAACTTAAAAGCACCTTACGCATTACAACTTCAACTCTTAATTTCCAGCCTTTTCATTTTCCTTAAATTGAGAACTAGCTGCAGCATTTAAAAGTAGTTTGTGTCAGAGCCACTGAGAATTGAAAATGGACTGAACTACAGGTGAGTGATATCTTCAAAAGCCCAAACTGGGGCCGACCTCGTGTGTTACCTTGGTCACTTTTCCGGGTACTTTCCACAATGTCTTCTGAGATGGGACGGACCCGGCAACACTGTTCTCCCGAAGGCTCTGCTTGCAGGTGCCCTGCTCTTTTGGTGGCAGCACAGTGTCACCAAAAACTGTTGCCACGTGGCAGACGTGAACAACGAGTGGACGTCAGGAAAGCAAAATGGCCAGGATGTGCCTGGGATGCTCAACCCTGTGTAGCAACAGACGTGGATTTTGATTCTAGCAATATTTCCAAACAATCCTTAAATCTGGCAGGCAGAAAGAATACTAATCACCTAGATAAATGTGTTTCTTCCCCATTCTGGAGAGATGCCATTGGAATACATCAAGTTTAGTAAGCTCTGTGAGCGAGCTGGGCCCCACATGGCCGTACCTCTTCAAATCCGTGCCATTTTGTTAGGGTGTTGATGCAGACACCGTGTGAAAGTCTGCACCTAAGTTCATGCCATCTCAACATCTTACAGAATTCTAAATACTCAGAATGCAAACCAAATCATCAAGCAAACGTCACAAGAATGAGGCCAGAGAAATCCGAGTCGATCTGCCTAAGGCATGACCACGAGCCTAAGGCATACGCAGCATAGTCCTTCCCCGACCTCCAGACCCAAATGCCAGCTACGCACCACACGTGGGGAATGAACTGCCAGGCCTACAGATGCAAATTTCTTCCTTCAAACGTTTATTTTAAAACCATGTCCAATCTGACAACAACACAGATCTGACTAGCAGAGGCAAAGCTGCTGTGCTTTGTGGGCATTAAACACAGATGTCCAGGTGTAAATCTGCTACACGATTACTGGGTTTTCACTGAAAATCCCTACACTCTCTACAATACACTTCTCAACAGTGAGCAAGCCAATGTTATCATGCACATGCATTCAGGCCATAACCTAAAGGCCAATTTTTGTCAAAGTTCATACTTTCCAGTGTTAGTCTGAGTATGTGCAATACTTGAGCAAGAAAGACAAGTGCCTGCAGCCCGATGCACTCTTCAGTGAGCATGCACGCGGTCTCTGCCACAGGAAAGCCAAGCCCGCACCACCAGGCCCACTTCCCTGATTCATGTGTCCTTAGCTTGCATTTCCATGCAGTTGCTCTTAATTAGACAAACAGAAATTTCCTCTCACTAAACACTTTCAGGTTCAAGTTTATCTTTGACAGCTCTTTCTAAAAGTACGCATTGTCTGTTTTGCTGAGTAACTGAGTTACCTCACACGATAAAGTCATTAACTGTGTGACCCTGGTAACACCAGGACCCCGGGTACAGGAACAGACATACGAGGGTGTCCAGCCCTGGGCTGGACTTTAGTAACTGGGGAAGCCAGGCTTTTAAGTGTCTCCAGGGAGGAAAATACTTCCATGAAAGCCAAAATCATCAGTTCTGCAGACAAATGTTTAAGGTTTCTAATAAGAATGTCTACATATATTCATTCTTTCAACGGCAGGTCACAATAATAGATCTGAAAATTAACATGAATCATTTCTCGATTGTATTATAAAGGAAAAGACTGACAGTGTTTTCATATTCTGTCCATTTTTTCACAGAATCCTGAGATTATTTTCTAGATTACTTTCCTCTCATCTAGATCCACAGAGCAGCCTTTCCCTCCCACTCCCCTGGACACACTCTCTGGTGCTCACTTCCCAGAAGCTCCACAGCACAGCCCAGGTCGGACAGACCCAGCTTCGAACCCCGCCTCGCCGCACGACCCTTGTGAACCGTGGGCTCCTCCTCCACGGCGGGACCTCAGGCCTCTCTCGCCTCACTTTCTGGCCACGAGCCTTCCTCCCTCAGTCCCTGGGAGGGACACACACACACACACACAACCTCTCCAGATCTTCTGCTCATGGCCTTCTACTTGGAAGCCTCATCATTCCCCTCTCCCTCTAAAGCAGGTCTCTTCAATTAATGTCTGTTGCTCTTCATTTGCTTTCAAGATTTTTCATACACAGAAATGTTTTCCCAGTTCTGGAGATCGAACCTGAAGTCTTCACACTGAGCTACATCTCCAGCCCCACTTTTTTAAATTTTTATTTTTGAGACAGTAAGTTACCCAGGCTGGGCTCAAACTTGATACCCTCCTGCTTCTGCCTCCAGAGTGCTGGGATTACAGGTGTGCGCCACCACACTCAGCAGTACGCAGAAATGATTCTGTTTACTCAGCCTTAAGCCATTTCCTGCCACAAACCGTCACCTCCATGAGAGCAGGGCTCTGTGTTCTGCATCCTGTCCACTCCCAGGACAGCAGAGCTGAACACATAAGCCACCTAAGGCACCATCGACTGAACATACTGTCACATGCAGAAGGGCTGCTCTCCCGGCTTCCCCATCTGATGACCGGACGCTGAGCTCCTTCCCTTCCTTCAGCCAGGAGAAGGTTCACTTTGTGTCCGATGGATTTGGGCTGCTGTCTTCTTTCATGGCGAGACTGAAGACCCTTGAACAACCACTTGTGTTTATTAAGTCCCTGCCCTGAGGACGGGGACTACGTGACACATTTTTGTCACTAAGGTCGCTCATGCCCAGGACATACTTGATAAATGTATCTGAAAGTCTGATACCTAAACGACAGGCACAAAATACTAAGTAACCATCACTAGTGAAGTACATGCTGACTGCTTTTAAAACTGCAAGCTATGTTTACCAAAAAAATTAAACGAAAGGAAAACACAAAATTATATATGTGCTATATTGTTACATTAACATAAAAACTATGGCTACCCACAAATCCATATTTTTTTCTGTTCTAACATTATTACGGACTTGAAACCAAGGATTAGAATGGAGAGAAATTAGTTCCTAAACATAAGAACTTAAACCTTCAGGAAGAAAAAATGGTATTAGGGAGACCAAGTAAAACCTGAATCGCAGCTCATCACAAATACCCTTCTCTTGGGGGGTTGTTCTTCCGTTACTAGCAAGGGATTTACCTCGCGCAACCTCTGTTAACATGAATGGAAGGGAGCCACAGAACACCAGATGTCCACTACAGAATTGGGCCTGTGAGAGGTAAAGCTTTCATTTATTAAGTTTATAAAGAATTTCCAGTGTAATGCTAATACTGGTGCCCCGGTTTACCACCCCAATGGTGCAGTCCCGCCGAACAGGCTGAGGCAGAACAATTAAAATAATTCTGCATTCCCATAAAATACAGTTTGCAAAGCCACACACCTCTCAGAACTTCCACTGACACTGAGAACTGGCCTTTGATACCCTGCTGGCAACTTCAAAAGCAAATAGTATTTGTAAAGTGTTTCTTGTCGTTAAAAAAAAAAAAAAAAAAATCATGCTTTAAAATGGAATGTTCTAACAAAATACACTCACAGGCAGGAAATAAGAAATTTACAAGCCAATACAAGGTCATTATTTAATTTTTAATTAGGTTTCACCTAACAATGGAAAACTCAGTCTTCCTTCATCCATTTAACAAAATGCTCATTTAGAATACTCCATGGCTTAGAAAGCTTCCGAACAGATGTCTAAAATGAGAATTCAGGACTCAGGAAAATAGGAAACTCACTTGACTGTGTTCTCAAGCGATCTGATAAGCAAACAGCCTCACCCGCTGCAGTCATCCTTGATAATTTATTTCTAGAGCCTGACGAGGAGATGCAATTCACTTTGCTGATGAAACCTTCTTTATTTGGGTGGGATGCACACAGATATGAACTTAACGAATGTCATTCCCGCAAGATAATAGACCATAGAGAAGATGCATGCCAGGCGAACTGCATCAGAAAACCATCACCTATCAGAAGACGCCTGAACAGTCGCCCGTGTTTATCAAGTTTGCAAAACCTCATCTTGCTAGAAAAGTTCCAGCACCAGCTCTGTTTCTCCACTGAGGTTGTCTAAACTTTTTAATAGCCATACTGTCTACATACGTGCAGCCACACAAAGCCCTTACTTTTGCAGTTATTTATACCAGTGCTGGTGTGGCAGATATCCAGGCAGGTCTCTAGCCGCTGCTGTTAATTAAACAGGGCTCTCACTCTGGTGCTATACGAGGGCTTCCTCAAAACCTAAGACAATCCTACTGAAAACCAAAGGGGTCTCCTCCTTTGGGATTATTTCATGATCTCCAATTTGGGCTTAGCTCTTATTGCCTTAAACTGTTATAGCTGGAGAGCCCTAGGATGAGAAGAAATTAACCTCAGACTTGAACTCTCAGCAATGGGAAGGAACTCCTGGGATGGACCGATGACACGCAGACACCCCATTGCGCTGGAAAGAAGGTGGACTCCAGGTGCAGGTGACCCATACGTGCTGCCATTATGTTTAGGTTCTGAAGTTTCATACTATAAATTTGTAGAGGAAATGTGATTCTAAATGCACACTTCAGCCAGACTCCAATTATGCCAAGGGGTACGGTGTCAGAGGTAATGTACACGGACCTTTTCCCTCTTTGGAGAAAAGGCCTCTGGACGAACCCTTTCAACTCTGTCCATGAAGAATGGGTGAGCTCCTCAGGCGGCCTTGCTCGAGGGCTGGCACCAGGCACCCATGGGCGCGTGTGTGGGAGACAGAAGCACCGCAGTTCACTGCAGACACCGTCTCCTCCAGCACAGCCACACACCGTCCCATCTGGGCACTGCCCTGCCCGGCCGTGCCAGCCCTGAAGACTGCGCTTGCGACTCTGTTCCTTCAAGGGCTCCTGTGCCACCTCCCTGGTTCCCATGGGCACTGTCCTTGCTGGGCCACAGGGCTCCTAGCCATCCTCATGCAATGTCACAGGAGGTACCGTCCTGGCCTCTTCCCGATGAGCCTACTTGGAGCATCCGGAGGGGCAGACAGCTGCTGGCCTTCCCCACTATTCTCCTACTGCTGTGATTGTGAGGGCCACTTTATTTCTGGGGCGTGATCAGCATGTGTTTGGCGTGTTTGAATGAGGGCTTCTGCTTATGGCTGTGAGCCACAACTTCCTGTGTGAATACAATACCCAGCCTCCTCCTGATTACATCAAAATACCCGAAATGGGGTGCTGGGGACCAAATCTGTGCTAGTCTCCTGAAGGCTCCCTCAGGTAACATACTTCAAACAAGGTAAATATAGAAAAGTGACAAGAAGAGTGATAAAAGCTACCATGCCCAGCGTGTCCAGCCTTATCAAAGATAAGCCATTAAAAGATAAGAAGAAAAGTCCAGGACTTTCTCCTGCCTGATTCTGACATGACTTAGCTTCCAGTAAAGATCAAATATTGACAATGTAACAGTTCAGCCACACTCAAATGAAACCAACATGAGCACTTTAAATGTTTTTCTTTTTTCTTTTTGGTTCTGGGCTTGGAACCCCGGACCTACCCCCTCCCCACGCATGAGGCAAGGCTCTACCACATGCCCTGCCTAAAACTTACTTTATTTAAAGTCTGCATTTTGAAAAATAGAAGGAAAATAATCTGGAGATCATTTTCCTTTGAAAGGAGAAAGGGAACATTATTTTCTTGATACAGGTCTTTCTGAATGCACATCAAGTTAATCACTATCAAAAATAACAAGGGGATAAATGCATTTTTTTTTTTTTTAAGTACAACTCAGTACCGGAGACCATGTATTTTTTCAGAAGTGCTCTTGCTCTTTCTTTTGTGTGTGTGGGTACCAGGGGTCGACCTCAGGACCTCGCGCACCAGCAGGTGCCCGTGCCGCTGAGCGATATCACCGGCCCTTTTTTCGTATGTGGGATCCGGGAGTCAAACTCGGGCCCTCACGCTTGCCAGGCAGGTGCTTACGCCGCTGAACCATCTCACCGGCCCGCTCTTGCTCTTTCTTAGGCAGTACTTTGCATTCATTTCTCTCCATGCCTCAGAAACAGAAGCCATGATTTAGCAGGCGGTGAGAAGAAGGCCACTGTCCCCCGTCCCTCCATCCACCTCCTCTCCTTCCCAAGCCCCCATGGGAGGATCCTGCCAGACACGTCCTGGAACGGACCAGGCCCCGTGCAAGGCCCTGCCCGTCCCTGGCACCTGAGTCTTCAGCCGGCACTGGAGTCTCGCCCACATGAACTGTCCCGTGCCTGCCCACCTGCTGGTCAGGGGCTCCAGCCCCTCTCCACCAGCCTCCAATGTCCAAACAACCCTTTTGCCCAGGACTCTACCCCAGCCTCACCACAAGCTCTGAGTTCCCAAAGGTCTTGTTCTCTGTGGTACCAGCAGAGTCCAACACGACGTGCCCCAATGGACCAGGATGGCTCACACAGAGCCAGTGCCCCATACAAATTTGTGAGCTAGCTCAATAGTTTATAAATCTTATAAGGCCAAATTTAAAAATATATTAAAGTAAGACTATGACAAAGTAAGTAAACTACTATAAACAAAGTGCTTTCAAAAGGTACATAATTTTAAAGACAAAGTTTCATTCCCAATATTTCTGATCTGGTCCTATTTTTAAGACCAATGAAACACTGGAAAAGCTGTAATAAATTAAGAAATTAATCTCCATTCCTTAACCCACAATTACTATAGAAATAACAATAAAACCCTAAATTCTGAGGTGACATTTTGTTTCCTCAGGACTGTGATCCACCCTAGGTGAGTGGCAACTGTGTTGCACTCGAGCACAGGAGCATGAGCTGTGCCAGGTGAGGACAGCAGTCCCCGGGGTGCCGCGAAATGCCTTCAACCCCTGCGTGCAAATGTGTCCTGAGGTTGAAGAGTCTGAAAGAGAGTGGATCAAGTCACCCCGAGGAACTCACGCATGGGGACAGCCCAGGAGGGAAGACCTATGAGGCTTCCAGGCTTCTTCTCTCCTCTGTGGAGATGTGAGCCACCTCGTTAAAAACGACCCTTACCACCCCTTTAACCTTCAACAACACGAAGACAAATGTAAGACCCGAAAACATCTGTGTAATCTGAAAGAGACCAGCAAATACTCAAAACACCGAGTACTGGTAAGTGTACAAACTCCTGCATTCACACACACACACACACACACACACACACACACACACACACAGAGGCAAGGCCCTTCACTGCGAGATCTACCAAGTGCTGATGGTCACTGTGCACTGCTGCATATAAACGATACTATACCCCGATTTTAATCTTTTGTTAGCACTAATTTAGGATCCAATGTGTAACATGTTTGTTTCTTATCCTGAAAGCACACAAAAACTGGAGGATTCTAAAAAGAATAGAAAAAATATACTCTTAAACAAATTGAAAGCATTTATTTAAAAAATGGCACAGCTCACATACTAAAAGACATACTCAAGCTGCCAATTTTTAGAACTTTTTTTTTTAAATCTTTCTATTTTGGACAAATAGGATTAAGCTTCTTAGACAATTCTTTGTTGTTTTGACTTCAACAATTTATGCAAATGAGATGTTAATTAGTGTAATTGTAACTTAAATTATGCTTGTGTAAACCTCTCCATTGGTAAAAAAGTGTGGGAATCTACACAACTGGTATTTAGAGTAACAGCACTAACTCACTTCTGAAAGCCTGGCATAGCAAGATCACTTTCATGTCTTTACAATTTGTTTTTATGAGGTGATAACATTTTTACAAATACCATCATTTTTGGTTTTTTATATTGTAAGTGACAGTCTGACATTTTACAACTGGCTTATTGAAAACAAGAATGAAGCACTCTAGCAGTAAGGGACATTAACTGCTGAATACAGATTCAGATGCTAATGAGGTGAGGGGCTCCAGAAAGTTCTGATAAATGCTACACACACTCTAACTAGCTGTGAATACGGGTTGACAAAGAACATCGACACCAGGGTTCAATAAAATGTAACCCTTTAAATTAATCATACTGGCAGTATTTAACAGAACGCACAACAATCCCCCTTTCTGCAGCACCCAAGCTGGAGAGAGCTCTCCGCATTCCCACCCGGCCTGAACATCTACAGCTGTTTCGGAAGGACACACTGTACATAGCGAGAACAGCAGATTTTGGGACCTGACTCTTCCACCACACGGGGTGTCATTTTCCCCTCATTTTTATGCCTAAATTTAGATAAGAACTCCTGCGTAAGAAAAAAAGGCACCCTAAGTGCATGCTGGGCACTGGCCCGGCGCACAGTAGGTGCTCAATCATTGTTACAGGAAAGACCTGGCAACTTATAAAAAGAAAAACCATCTGCTCACACAGGAAAAAACACGAAAATTCAGGAAGCAAAGCAAGCAAGCGTTCAGTCTGCACGGCTACAAACTTAAAGTAGGCCTTTGTTTTTCAGGGACTGGAGAAAACTATTTTACAGCTTTTGTAAGGAATTCTTCCATCGAAGGAAAAAAGTTATGTCCACTCAGTGAAACTACACCAAATCTAATTCTCACAGATGTCAGAGGACATTATTTAATTTTTGATGCTCACCCTAATCAAACTCTTCAACTGATGCAAATGCAGAGGTTTCAACAGAGGGTCCAAGAGATCACCCTTGCACTTCTTAAGCAAACGCAGAACACGACCATGTTATTTCTTCTTAAAGTGACAATCCCTAATATCCTTTTTGGTTTTTGCCAATTTTAATCTTGGCAGGAAGTGGAAATCTGTGCACTCAGCAACACTGCAAACTTGCTGGCTGTCAAAATTATGTCTCAGCCAATGCCTGAGTGGTATTCTTGTCATTTCACTGTGGTAAGAAACTTATCAGTCTGACATATAAAGCCTCTAAAAGCAGTGATTTATGCCAAAATGCCAAAATGTAGACACACTACCCCACCACCTAAATTTCATTTTTATACCTCTCACAATTATTGTAACTTACCCCAATTATATATACAGATTGTAATTATGGCTTCTAGGATGCTTAAAAAATTCAAAGAATAATTATGACTCACAGAGCTTTAGATTAAAAGATAGATGAAATTTTTAAGTATACATTTGTCTATATCAATACATATACATATATACATGTATATATTTTGTTAATAGACTTGCCTGCAGATACTGCATTTCTTTAAAACAATCATTTTATTCCAGATAATTTCCATGTGAACTGTACATTTCCAAGCCAACAAACTAATTGCTCCACAAGAGACTGCATAAAAATGATACCTTTACCCTTTAGTAAGCAACGGTTAACTCTGACTTTTTAGGAGTGAAGACTCTCACTTAAAAAAAAAAAAAAAGGAACAAGCAAAGAAATGTGTGCTGTAGTTTAGAAAGGGCCATTTAGCCAAATTGCATACCTGTGCTGTGTCAGCCACCTCGTTCCACTGGTCTAATGGATGGCAACCAAATTTAATTAACAAAACTTCTCTGACTTAGTTTCATACTGCGCTGAGTGGAATGGAGCCCTCTCCACCCCTGCTCACTGGCGCGTCCCCTCTCCCTCTCTCTCTCTAACAATGTCCTTAACTGCTATCCACTTTAAGAATACGCATTATACCTCAAAGACACAATATAGTCATCCCCTTTCCCCTGACTTAAATTTAGTTACTAAATTATATAACATAAAATAATTAATAATACTTTGATAGTGATACACTGTATAGATTCAATTACCACAATGTCTCCATTAAAGGCACTTTTATAGCATGAATAAAATGCAAATCCTCTTGTGGATCAATACCAGAACATAATTCTATTCTTCCTCCTAAAAAGGAAGTTAACCATTATAAATCACCTTCATATGAACATAGTAAAAAGGTATCACTTTGGAAGTTTAAATGTTAATCCCAACCTATTAAGAATGATACTTTCTATAATACACTCATTTTAAAACTATATCCAGCCATTTTTGGTATGATAAACAGAAAACTTGTTTACCATTATTTTTCATATTTATTTAAATGGCTGACACTAAATTCAGAGAGACATTTCAATTAATTAAATAATCTCTTCTAAATAAAATCAAGAATGCACCAAAAAAAATTCCTAAGGGATTCTGAGTAAATACTACTACTCTGCCTAACTTTTGCCTGGCTGGGCACACAGAGACAAGTTCCTATGATTGATTATTGTGGTATCTCTGTATCTTTGACTTTGAACCATAACCTTTTTTGCGAACAATGACAGTTGGGACCTACCATTTGCCATCTGTAGAGATGGAGAAGGGAAAAGGACTTCTCATACATTAATCAACCAATTAAGAACAGACTTAAACAAAACACTAAAGCATAATAAACCCCTGACTGTTTAATAGCTTTCTACTTTTAATAGTTGTCTTCCTGCAGTCTGCTCACAAGATTGGAAGTCATCTATTTCAATCTTAACAAAAATTACACAAGAAAAAGGAAAAAACAGCCTATCCAAACCAGACATTTTAAGTTGTTAAAAAAAAATACTTGAGGTTTCTATAGTTCAATCAAAACTCAAGAGACTGACCCATACAACAGAATATCAAAAAAGTCAATGTAAAATATGGTTCCTCTCTTCCCTGAACACCTAAAATGATCACTGCATACCAACGAGCCTCTCTTTTTGGAATTTTAAATGACTACGTTCTTTAAAACACCACTTGCCCTTAATTACTATACACTATATCACTTGGCATGCAGTCATTTGACAGGAGAATGTGAGGTTTCAATTACCAGTCCCACAGACCAGACGATACCATAGTTAGAAAAATGAGGGGAAATTAACAGATGCAGGTAAGACTTGCTCTTCATCCAATTAACATGTGATGAGCAAAGTTAATATTTAAATAGTAAGACACTACATTAGTCTCATTCATGGCTGAAAACTAAATAGGAGACCTAGAAAAAGAAAAGGGTGCCCATTATCACCGGTGGGCACCCCAACACTGAACTGGAGAACTTACACATAATGGTGTGAGAGGGTCAGGTAAATAAAAGCATACACGCTGGAAGAGCAGCAATGAAAATGTCACTGTTCGCGTTCGATACAATTACACAGAAAACACAAAAGAATTTATAAGGAAATTAATGCCTAAAATATGTAAATTCAGTTGAATAAAAGATCACTACATAAAAATCAACTGTACTTCTATACTAGAAACAATAGTTAAAATACAACTTTAAAAATACTTTACAAAACCAGCTTCCCAAAAAGTCTTCAAGACCTGGGTAAATTGTAATACACAAGAGCAAAATAAATTCGGAGACATACCATGTTCATAGATACGAGACCTGAGAGTTTAAAAAGATGCCAACTCCCCTCACCTGCAGATTCAACACACTGGTAGACAAAGTCTCGACAGGACTGTTCCCGCAACCTGACGAAAAGATCCCGCAATACCCAGAGTACCGCAGAGCCAAGGAGAACTGGAAATACTTCTGAAGAAAGAAAGAGTCACAGATTCGCGTTCTCAGAGACCAGAACTAGACAAAAGTTCAGGGCCTAGAACGACACGGGGGAGGTGCAAGGCAGACAAGCCCATCAATGGGACAAACCAGACTTCAGCAAGACATCTGCACGGACGCCAAAGCTCTATGAACGGCAGAGGCGGTCCTGAAGATCGCTTGGGGAAGAGAAATGAGTCAGTAAATCATGCGATGAAAACTCCTCGCTTCTACAGAAAAATGAAACCAGATCTCTACCTCACACCACACACAAAATGAACTCCAGGTGCAACACAAACCTAAATGTGAAAGGAACCCTCAGAAAAATGTACAAAAAGAACCATGTATTTCTGACATTGGAGTAAAGAAGATTAGGACACAGCTGGACTAGCCATGAAAATGAAGGACTGATAAACTTTATTACATGAAAATTAAAATTCTTTGAGTTAAAGATAACAAAAATAAATAAAAAGACACAAACTATGAAAAGATATTTGCAAATATATAGTTGACAAAGGATTAGAATCAAGGATCTATTAAAAACACCTACCAATCAATATAGAGAGGGTCGGCTGGGTTCGGTGGCACACACCTGTAATCCCAGCACACAGGAGGCTGAGGCAGGAGGATCACTGCGAATTCAAGGCCAGCCTGGGCTACAAAGTGAGTTCAAGGCCAGCCTGAACTACATAGCAAGACCCTGTCTCAAAAAGATAAAATAAAATAAAATAAAAATATATAGAGAGGGTGGGTGAGCAACAAGATGGAAAAAAATGAGTAAAAGACAAGAACATTTATTTCACAAAAGAAGAAAGTGAGTTGCTCATTCCTACACAAAAAGATGTTCAATCTCATTAATAATCAAATTAGAACTGCTAATTAGGACTACAGTAAAATATCATTTTACAGTCTCTATATTGGCAAAAAGAAAAATCTGCCAATAGCAAATACAGAAGAGGATGCAGAGATCACCAGAATGTTTAGCACACTGGAGTGTAAACTGGTACAATCACTCGGGAACATAAAATATTACTATTTTTTTTTTTAAATCTTAACATCTACAGGGCCTTATGATTCAGCCATCCTACAGCTAGGTGTAGATCTAACGAAACTCGTGCATACATACATCACACTTTACATCCTACAAAAGACATCAGTTTGGGGCCGGTGAGATGGCTCAGCGGCTTAAGCGCCTGCCCGGCAAGCGCGAGGGCCTGAGTTCGACTCCCGGAACCCACATACGAAAAAGGGGCCGGTGATGTCACTCAGCGGCACGGGCGCCTGCTGGCGCGCGAGGTCCTGAGGTCGACCCCCCGGTACCCACAAAAAAAAAAAAAAAAGACATCAGTTTTCCATGCTTGTCAATGGCAAGAAACTGGAAACGGTGTGTGACCCATCATTCCACGGAGTATCGGGAGTATCGTGCAGCAGGAAGCAACAACAACGAGCCAAATTCGTGCAGCAGCTCTGTGTGCGTTGTGCTGAGAGGGGAAACAACTCCCAGTCTTAAACCGTCTGCTTCATGTCCTGATTTTGTTTGGTTTAAAATAAACCTCTTCTCGGAAAGGGGCTAAGAAAGGATTAGCCAGGTTTGTTGTAAAAACCTGGGAATTACAGACTTATATAAAATATATATGCTTAGGGATGGGGATGTGGCTCAGTGGTAGAGCTCTTGCCTTGCATACATAAGGCCCTGGGTTTGATCCCCAGCACCACCAAAAAAAAAAAAAAAAAAAAAAGAAAGTATATATATATATATATATATATATATATATATATATGCACTATTACATAACATATATTTCAATATATGTATACACTGTTATAAATACACAGGTATGTATAATTATACACACACACACGCACATATATACTTCAACAAGCTAAGGACTTCAAGAGTTGGCGGAGAAGGGACGATGAATGAGTTCAAGCCTCCCTCCAGCGAGTATTCGACATCTGGTTATAAGCTGGCACAGTGGTGCGTGCCTATAATTCCAGCTACTCAGAGGCTGAGGCAGGAAGACTGCTTGAGCCCAGGATCTGAGGTGAGTCTGGTTAACACAGTGAGACCCATCTCAAAGAAAAAAATAAATATAGCTGCAGAACCAAGATCCTACAAATCACCTCCACAGAGAATTTTTACGAAGTAACTGAACGTGACTGGCACACAGTAGTCACAGATGAATCCAACTAAACCCGGAGGTTCCTAAGCCTGCACCAGCCCAAGCCCAGTCAGAACTCGAGCCCTCCCTGGAGGTACATCGTTCCTCAGTGAGATCTGCTACTGCCCGCAGCTTTCCCAGGTGAATCACACCAAGAAATGGGAAGAACACCCCCTGCCCACCCGCACTTCGCTGGAATGAAGGTGATCACTCTCAGATACAAAAATATAATCAGAGAACTAAGTAATAATTAAATGGGTTAGAATTTCACTGATAAGCACTGTAGTGGCTGATATAAAGTTACTCTCAGCTGGTCAGGGTCACTCCTGTAAGTGCCCATCCGAACACAGACTGCACAGCCCAAGGTGTGCCTGGCCAGCCACACCAAAAGGCAAAGACGGACACCCCAGGAAGCCTGGGGGTCCACTGCCAATGTGCAGACGCCCCAAGCCAAAAGTCACCGATTTCCACCAAGACGCTGTAATTCCATTACGTTGCTTGGAGACCAATAATCCTTTACAGAATAAACAAACTTAGAGTACTCCCTAATTCAAATTTTACATAGCAAACATAATTTTAGTTTCATTTTAAGAAACCAAAGAGAGAAAAGAGAGATATTCACCTCTTCAATACCTCACTAGTATTTTTGTCATTTAAAGATAATTTTTGAGTTAACACATGAAAATCTACATCTAAACATCTTTTCCAGACTCTTATGGCCTCATTACCAATGGTATTGCAAGACACACAAGAGGATGCAAAGTCCTGGTCTTGCTGCTCCAAACAGTTCTACTAAGATGACCCAAGCCAGGAAGTCCCCGGGGTCACCAGTACCCACCCGCGCCTGAGCCGCGCCTGGCTCTGCAGCTGGGAGAGCCCATCAGGTCACTGGAGAAGATGGCCAGAATCCGTTTTCAGCCTTCTATAGGAACACAAAAGGACTTATTTGCAGTCTCTTTAAAGCAAATTAATTTTCATATAATTTTATAATTTTTGTTTCTATTTTTAAGTCTAGTTCTTTAAAAAAAATACATGTTTTGTCCAAATGCTTTCATTATTCTTTGCTGAAACTATAGAAGCTTTTTTGATATGAAAACAGGGCTAGACAGAAACAATTTTTCGAGAAAGTATGAGTGCAATGGTTTTGGTAAGGAGCACGCCCAGAGAGAGGAAGTCACGAATGCTGTGTGTGTTGGGAAGAAACGCCTATCTTCACTTGGCTTGTTTCCCTTCCAGGGGCTGTGTCACCTATAAGCAGTAGGTCTCCAATTAAATGAAGATCTACATATGCTGGTGCATTCCGGAGCTAATGAAGTTGATCTAATGGCTTTGGTGACAGCACAGCACTGGACAGCAGAGGAAGCCGAGGGGTTCCGCCACATAGAATTGGGCCTGGCACCTTGATTCTGATCTTTAGCCTCTCTGCAGTGACTGTGTCCTCTCATCCCTTGGGACGAGGGACCACATAACACCGCCATGCACCGTGCTGAGTGAGGAGGCCTGAGACTCCAAACACTCACCAGACATGAGGACGGATGGCGCCTTCCGCACAGCAGGAGGGAAGTGCTTTAGAACCAACGAGACCCTAGCTGTTGTCTTGTTAGACCCTAAGGGAAATGCTCCATTTATAACCAAAATGGCGCTCCTTGAAAATTCAGCAGCATGAAACCTTTATTTCTCCTCTAAGCCTCATTCCTAGCACACAGGAGGTACCTGATGAAGGACTCTTGGTATAAAAACAACTTCCTCACAGCTGCAGAGCAGCAAGGGCCATGTCACCCCCTCCCTATGTCTCTTCTGGGTAAAAGATTCAGATAAAAGTCAAGACCAGGACCTCAGAAGGAAAAACAAGTAGTCCAAACAGCTTTGTGTCAGTAAGTCCAACATCACCAAACCTTGCTTTTGGAGCTGTAAGAATCCATGTCAAAACCCCTTTGGGTAACGGGAGACTGGGTCTTAGCAAAGAATCAGAAGCAGCAGTCAGCGTGGTAAGGGGAGAAGGGAAATCGTTCTGGCCGAGGAAGGCTTCGTTCCAACCTCCTATGTCACCCAGCCTTTGACTCCCAAGCTAAGTTGCACAGGGTTGCGCTGGGCCCCAGGCTGTCCTGCTGCCTGCTCGGCGAGGACCTGAGGTGCACCGGGTGCCCAGGCCCGCCCGGGCAGCCTCGCCGGAAGCCACAAGAGGGACACTGCAGACGGACTGCAGCACTACAACACAGGACGGCTCACGGATGCCACAGCACATGGGGCCGGCCCGGTGCAAGCCGGAGACACAAGGAGCCCCCTCAAGGAGGCGATGACCCAGCTGCCCTTCAAGGGTGAGAAGCTCAGCCAAGTAAAGGCGGTGAGAACAGGTGGGAGGGGCAACACAAGAAAGAAGAAAAATGTGCACTTTGCATTCCAACGGGAAGGACGTGGCCAGAGGCTTGCAGGAGGCTGAGACAGGCTCTCCATGTTTTTGTCTGTACTCACTCCTGGCTCCCATCTCGGGGCAAGCTCTGTCCACTGCTAACTCAACACCAAAAGTCACCGATCCACCTTCGCCAGCCCACATTTGCCTCAATCTGTTTACCCCATGGAGTCACCTTGCATCTACTGCGCTGGCTCCAGCTGAGGACATGGAACCCAGCTCCCACGGCACTCGGGCCCTTCACCTACACCCTCTCTCCAGCCTGCAGTTTCGAGTCTCAAGTCCACAGACCCAGAGCTGAGTGCATCTACGGAGACTGCTGGGTGGGTACACAAAGGGGGTTCATTCCACTTCTGAGACAGGCAAGCCTGTTTCTAGAGGTACCCAGAGTTACGTGAAAGAATACTCAATTTCCTTCTAAATACAGGATTGAAAAAACAAAAAAGGGCATTAATGCCATTACTGCAGATTCAACTCTAACCTGAAAATATATAATTAAGGATATGTAACAGGCCAGTCAGGGCGGCACCTGTGATCCCAGCAGTCTGAGAGCCCGAGGGGGAGATTGCGAGTCCAAGCCCAGCGCAGGCAATGCAGTGACGCAGAGAGACCTCTCTGAAACTTAAAAAAAAGGGGGTGGGTGTAGCTCAGTGGGAAGGCGGGGTTCCATCCCCAGCACCACAAAATAATGATAATTAAGAATAATATACACACATATATTAAAGAAGGCTGTTTATCATCAACATGTTGCGTTCTATTCATGTTACATAAAGAAAGGGGAGCTGAAACAGAATGGAATATAGCCAGAACTGTAAAAATACTGTTCAGAACTATAAGCCAGGGAGGGAAAAGTCCAAATATGAGAAGCATAAACAGAGAGATTTTCAACTTTTTAAACTTTCATTATGGAGAAATAAGATATCCCTAAAATAATGGCAGATACTGCTAACATCATAGGTGCATACTGCTTTCCGGGTACAGACGGTTTGCTGAGTCTGGAGGCGACGAGCTTCGTCCTGGGACCATATCAAGTTTGCTTCCCTTCCCTCACCGACTGTTAAACAAAGAAACGTGTCTTGAGTTTCATGATGCCCACGTGTTACTGTGACTAATCCCCCACCATTCTTATTTACAGTGCTCAGGATGAGTTTCTATGACAATCTCAGGCCATTTCTCAAATGCTGCACACATACGCTCAGCTTTTGGAAAATAATTATAGAACAAATCATTGGCGCTGTGCTCTATGCATAGAAAAACACATATCCATGGCCCGAGAAACAATTTCACTTTCATATTAAATAACAAGCAGCCCAGACAGCACACACACTCCAGACCCCAAGTTTGTTGTTGCTGCTGCCATTGCTGTCATGCTCTTGCTGCTGCTGCCCTCTGACCAGCCCCGCAGCGGCTCTGCTCTTCGCAGTCCCCTCCCGCACACTCTCCCAGGGACTCCACGGCCATCCGTCAGCACACACTCTGCCCTGGCACTCCAGGCAGAACACGCATCTGTCTAGCTCTAACCAGAGGAAGAAAAAAGCCAGGCAGCTCCAGACCTCTGGAAACTTAAAAGTCCACCTTGAAACCTCAAGACTGCTTGCTTCCTTCCCGGGGAGCACAGCAGGGAACGGAGGTGGCTCTGGTCCTCGGGCTTGGCTGTGTTCTCGGAACCTCCACCCACTGCCAAGCAAATTTGCTGCAGCCTGTGTCGAGGCCTCCCCTCCTTTCTGTTTTTCCCTCTCAATTTCTCCTGCTGTTAGGTTTTCCTGTAACTCTATTGGTTTTATACTTCAGCATTACTAGAAGGATGTCCTTTTCAAAAGGGAAATAGAACTTTTCTGGACCTCGCCAACCTTCTTCGGAGAAAACGTGCCAGGGTGAGCGCTTTAGTAACGGAAAGCACCTGCATCCTGCCCCATCCGCCTGGATTCTCCAGACACTTACCCGGGCACTTCTGATACCAAAACCGAAACCCAAGCACTTGACAGCCAAATGGTAGAGCCCTTCAGCATATACCGTGCAATTAGAAAAGCAATGTAAACAACCCATTCCACAAATGTTCAAAACTGCCTAAGGCCTACCGGACAGAAAGATCCTAATTTTCTTCTCTTTTTTGCAAATAGATTTTCAATTGTTTGAGTGTTTTCTTTTCTCCTTTTTTAATTTTTATTTTTATGAGTGCGGGTCTGCAGCACATAATGATACACTCCTCGAGAGGAGCTGGTGTGCAGACATGACACACCTTCCTCCCTTCTACGTCTCCTTCCCATCCCTGCCTCCTCCCCTCCATCTCTTCTTTAAAATCTTCATTTCTGAGGAAATTTCATCTAAGATGCCCTTGACTCAAGTCATGGTATTTTCTTCAGTTTTACATCTTTGGAACCAGCAGTATCCAAGAGGTAGCAAAAATTCAAAAACAAAACAAGTTTGATGACTGGAACTCCCGTGACATGGCAGCATCTGTCAAGAAAGGCAGCCTCAATGGGTCTTCTATGCCAACACCAACCAAAGAGCATTCCCTCGGTGCAAATGGTAACAACCACAGCCACTCTCCCACCGACAAGGGATCTCCATCCTAGCTCCCTGGATGCAAGAGCTCCGCCTCCTCAACTAGGAAAGGGAGGTGTGGCTCTCAGTTTCCATCAAGGTAGGAAAGTGAATGTAGAGAAAATGTTCTGCTTTATCACTGCTTCGTAAACTTCAGAGGAGTAACTGGCCTTCAGCATAATCGTGCGATTCCAGAGAGCACCTTTTAGCTCATCCGTCTCACACAATGGGGACATCCTGGAGCCAGGGACAGGTCACAGGAGAGCAGACTACGTCTGAGCCGCACAATCAGGGACACTCCTACACCTGTTCCCTCACTCACGTGGCAGTAATTTTTAAAGAGCTCCCTTATTTGAAACTTCAGGGTTATATGAAGAGATAATAACATCTATGAAAAGATAACTTAAATATTGTACTTTAAGAGCACACGTCTGGGACCTGAGGAATTTGGCTTAAATGTTGGCACTGCACTTTGTGACTGAAATGAGTTCCTGGTTCTCTCCAATTCTGTTTCCTGGAGAAGCAGAGAAACCCACGACAAAAGCTGTCTACCATCTCTACTCTCCCCTACTGCCCACATGAAAAATTCTCCCTTCAATTCTCTCTTCAACTTAGAGAAGTCAAAAGGGAAATAACAGGGCCGGTGAGATAGCTCAGCAGCATTAAGCGCCTGCCTGGCAAGCGCAAGGTTCTGAGTTCAACTCCCGGTACCCACATACGAAAAAAGGGCCGGTGATACAGCTCAGCGGCACGGGCGCCTGCTGGTGCGCAAGGTCCTCAATTCGACCCCCAGGATCCACAAAAAAAAAAAAAAAAGGGGGGGGGAATAACAACAAACCCGCAGAAAACCAAAGAAATCCGTATCCACAATTTCCAAACCCAACAAAGCCATCCCTAGCCTAACCCTAAACCCTAACTCTAAGAAATCGCACTCAGATGTACCAGCTCCTTGAATTGCCCGAAGTGTCTGAACAGTTGGAAACAGAACACACTATTACGAAGCAAAACGAACCGCCAGGGATTCTCTCCCCTACTTTCAACTACGTGACTGGTCGAAGAGAGCCAGAAGTGTGGGTCCACATTCCAGCCCAGTCCACCTCCAACCTGGGCTCCCATTCGGCCCACTCACGACGAGGATTCACTGGCTCACTATCCCCCGCCCGGCCGCTCCCAGACTCAAACACAAGGTAGCAAAAAGCTACGAATAATTAGTCTTTATACGGCTAAACTGAAAATGTATCTCTTTGAAGAATTACAGAGCTTTCTGTCTGAAACCTCTGACCTTTCTAGAGAAATCAGAGTCTCTGTGGTTTAAAAATGTAGGTGGCAAAAGTACAAAGGATTACATTTATCCATTTTGCAATTCGTTGTCTTTTCTGAGATGAGGAACAAGTATCTTTAGAACAATTACTTCTTCAACCTTATTTCAGCCTGCATTCATTCCCCCGCAAAAAATACATATATATGTATATATATGTATATATTTTATATTCTGGGCCCAATTAGATGGCAAGTTTTGTTATTCTCTATCCTCACTACATTTTACTGCAACTCTAGACTACAAATATTTCATAACAGTTTATAAAAATAAAATTTTTGTCTATACTGTAAGCTGAGAAAATAATAAAAGTTCACTTAGATCTTTTTTTTCTAAACCATGGAAACTGTTGATTGAGCGTGGAGAGGGAAGAAACTCTCAAAGTACATGTTTTAGAAAAAGGATTCTGAATAAAAGTCCTTGTCACATACTAAGAGGCCACACAATGGAAGAACTGCAACGACTCCCCGTCCCGACAGGAACGCACAATAGTCACGCTGTTGAACAGCACGGCCACAAAGACTTCATTCTCGAGGTTACTCGAACCTACGCTGCAGAAGAGCAGCCGCTCCCACGTGGGAGCAAGGCGGGAGGCCGGGCGTGCGGCAGCGCCCCGGACCCGCGAGGCCGTGCGACGCGCGCCCCGCACGCACAGCGCCGTCTCCCGCGCGCGAGGTCGCCGGGGTCCCCCGCGAGCCTGCCTTCCGGACTCCCGCTCGCAGCCCTTTAGCTTTAACTGCCGGCCGCGCCGCCGAGGACGCCCTCGGGGCAGTTTTAGTGGCGCCACCGCTCACGCACGCGGTCAGAGGCGAGGCCGCGCGGGTCCTCCCAGCTGAGGGGCTGCTCCCGGGGCCGCGGGCGCCGCGCGTGGGGAGGCTCCGCCGGCCTCGGAGTCGCCGCCCCGACGGCCTGGTCCGCAGCCCGCGTTCGCCCCAAGGCGACGGGAATTCGTCAACCTAAGGGCTCCTGAGGTCCGCTCCCTTCAAGGGCAGCAGAATATCTGAAAGTGACAGTGATGCGATCCTATACGCAAGACATTTATTTTATGTTGGAGCTTTAAATTAAATAACTTACCCCTTTAAGATGAAAACACAGAGAACTGTAAATGATCCCAGCAGGGGAAAGGGAAAGACTGTAGTGCGCGTCAACACAGAGAGACGGTGTCAAGTTTCTGATATTAAGTAATATGTTCCTGATTGTGAAATAAAATGAAGATTGATATTTTCAGCGCCACCATTCTTATTACCCATTGGCAAATACCTTCCCCTACCAAAAACTCCCACTCGGCCCGAGCTACGTGACTCACCAGAGATCTTCTCCAGCAGCCAGAATGCAGTGCGCTACCCCATCGTGGGCCGGCAAAATTACAAAAGGAAATAAAATCGCCCAAACCATGGCAACCAGGACAACAGCCTGACAGCGGCAGATGCTACCCAGGCAGTCACACAAATTTTTAAATAGTGTTCACTTTTTAGATATGTTTTAATTTCACTTCACTTAACCCATATAGCATTTCAAAATTAGCTGTTAATATTTTTAAAGGAACATATCTATCCAGAAACTGCATCTGAAAAATCAGGGTGTTTGAGCCACCGTGGGCACTAGCCAGGGACAGAAAAGGGGCAGTGTGGCCCTGGACACAGGGAACCGAGGTGTGAACCCGTTTGCTCCATCCTCATCTTCAGTCTCCAATCTCACCGCGCTCATTCCCCAGTTCCAGCTTTCTCATTCCAGCACTCTGACGCCCCACAGCCGGAGCTGTAAGATTCACCAACGTTTCTCAAAAGGAAAGCCGTATTTCTGTCTTTTTCACTACGAGATCAGCAGCTTTTTAAAAACATATCTTAGAAAAATTCACATGTACAACGAAGTAATGAAGAATAATTGTATTTGATGGTTTTTTTCCTATTTACAATCATAAAATTCACATTGTGTGAGGCTTCTAGGTTTTGCACTAAAGTCATTAAGAACTAATCTCATCTACATTTTAAAAAGTGAAAATAAGACTTGGGTATTTAAGGGCATTTAGATGGAACGTGTCCCCATTTTTTATTTTTTTCCTATTTTAAATTTAACACTTTAAATTAATTAGTTTAAAATTAATAAAACTCCATTCTTTGCTAAGCATTTTTGCTTTCTTTTTTCATATGGTTATAACTAAAGATTTTGTTTTTACCCAAAGCCATAACCAAAGAATTTTTTCAGAGCAAAATAAATTTAAAATTTTAAAATCTAGTCATTGAAGAAAGTTTAAAAATATTTCTTGCACATATAAAAATATGTACAAAAATCTAATAGTAAAATATTGCATGCAATTCAGAGGTTTTTTTTTTTTAATGTTTGCTTTAATACTCAATGGCTTCCAAAGCATCTAGAAGTCATTAATCTAACTTTATTTTACCGAAGGAAAAAAAAAAAAGGCTCTTGAACCTGGGTCATGACGCTTCTATTCCCTGGACTTCAACACCTAAAAACAAAAAAGAACAAGTCATTCCAGAGTTTGGAGCCAACGCTGACAAGAACAGGACCACTTCTCTCTCTGCTAACCTGGTGTGACCTGGCTCCAGGGCTAAGACCCAAACTCCACAGTAAAACAGCCCCAGGAGAAGGGCTGGACCCTGACTTCAATTCCCGATGATCCCAGGTAGGAGTGTGGGACAGCACTTAGCTGACACCCAGCCCTGCGACTGCAGGACGTAAAAAAGGGCAGACTCGGTACAATGCTTGCTGCCTCCCTCCCTTCCTTCCATCCCCCTTCCTTCCTTCCTTCCTTCCTTCCTTCCTTCCTTCCTTCCTTCCTTCCTTCCACCCCCTCTCTACTCTCAACTGACCTAGGTCCAAAACCCAGCACTCCAAAGTGTCGGAAAGCTATGAAGAGAAATGCATTTAAAGTTCTCAGACAAAGGATAGCAAAACCATTCCACTCCCATCTCCAGTTATTCCGACAGCCCTACCACCCCTGAGTTAGCAACACACTACATTTTAAGGAAGACCAAGACAACACAAATGAACTTCTTTCTCTCAATTTTATCTACTTTAGCTTGTTTTGCAAAGAGAACAGCAAAGATGTTCTCTTCTACAATCGCTGCAATTTCTCATTTGTTGGGCTTATCATTTCCCTCCCTCTAACCCATGTTTATTTAACTAAAACATTAATGGGAGGGCTAATTCCATTAGATAAAAATATTTTAAACTGTGGAGTTACCATAACAAAACATGAATAACTGTTTTGTAATATTTTGGGGGAAACCTAATGAAAAATATCATTTCTGTCTAAGCAGCAGCTAGAAAATCCCAAGTTCAGAGACACCAAAGTTTGGGTCAAAAAATGTGTATCTCAGGGTCCTCCTGGCGGGAGTGAGCCTAAAAGCTGATTACAGTAAGAGCTGCCTCTTACAAAGCAAAGTGGCCCCCAAACCAAGCTTCTGTGTCCTGCAAAGTCACTACCCGGACTCCTAAACCCCAAAGAGAATTTTTGCACAACTTTTCTTTCTAAAAATTCTAATATAAATTCCCAAACCCCCAAATAGTATCTTAATCTGAAATAAATTATGCAAAACATGTGATGGGAAGAGGGATCATAAAATTCTCCACTTGGTATCTCAGTGCCCCAAATCCCTGTCCAGTCATTACTCAAACCGAAACACTCCAGAGCACGTCCACCTGCACCTCGGTCCACGGTTCACGCCTCTCCTCACAAAGCACGCCCATCCTTTCTTCCTCCTCCACCTGCCTCTTCCTCCCCTCCACCCTGCAGGGCCTGCAGCTTATAACACAATGAAAAGCAAGCTGTAACATCTACAGACGCGCGGGGAAGTCGGGGCTGGGACGGCAAGAAACCAGCGTTGGCACACTGCTGAACTCAGTTCTGTGTTTTGTGTTTTCGTCTTCTATTCTAATCCTCAGAAATGTTTTCAATAATCTATATTGACATTTGTGAGCAATCAGAATTGTCACTGCCTCCGTGCGAGGCTGAAACGCGGCGGGCTGTCCTGCTCCTCTGGAAGCAGTTGAGGCCCTGACCGAGGGAGACACACAGTCCTACTGTGTACAGCACTGACCACAACAAAGGCTGCGGTTTCTCCCACACAGCCTTAAACAGGTTTAAATTAATGCTATTCATCACAGGGTGGAAAGGAGGACCAGGCGAAGCCAGCAGCGTGGGGAGGGTTTCTAACCAGCGCTCCCCTCAGAGGCTCCCCCAGCACCGCTTCTCCTGCTGCCGTCCTTGCTGCTTCCCAGGTGAAGGACTGGGGTCCCACGTCCTGTCAAAGGGTTCGGTGCCCATCCACAGGTTATGCAGCAAACAGTCCAGGCCATAAAAGCCATGTTTACCTCACATTTGTTGGCTGCTAGTGCTATTTTTGGAGAATTAGACAAATAAAAATTTCTAAAAATGTGCATGTGCCACAAAGTCTAGCTTGAGACTTAAGGTGAGACTTAGAATTTGAGACAGAGTAGAATACTTCCTGTCTTAACTTTAAATGTCACTGTATGTGCACCTCATCCCCTCTTTCTCCAAACACACTTTATCACTACCGGTCATACAAACCAACTAGATAACTTTCTGCCGGGAAGTCTGTTAAGACATTGAAAAAATTTAATTCAATAATGCACAGTCCTAGACTTGAGCATACAAGCATACAAACACACACGCACACACACACACAGCCCTGCTAACTAACCATGGTGACATTTTATTTTTTTAACTTTTTAAAGTTTTTATTAGTACATGTTTGCAGAACATGTTTACGTTCCTTGTGGGGAGTTGGTGCATGTACATAACACATCTTATTTTTAGATAGGCAATATTCCTTCACACTAATGTAAAGGTTACCTAAAAATTAAGGCATTATCATAATTAGACATAAAATTAGAAACCGTAACAATGAAAAATGATTCCTTTTATAAAATATTTTAGTGATTTTTCTATCTGCACAAATCTTATCCAAAGCTTTGAAAAAAGCAATCCTCCCCACTGCTCAGACAGCACTCTGAGCAGCCTGGACGTGCACACACGCACACACACGCACACACACGCACAGACACTCCTGATCTTACACCTGCTCTGACGCAGTAGGAAGGAGTTCTCGATCTGCCAGCACGACCATCTGGCAATCTGCACATCATGCTTTCTCTGTCACCGTATGAAGGAATGGCAAGCATGAAGCTAGAATAAAACCACGCTGCACCTCAACGGAAGCACCTCTCTCTCAGTTGAAATAATACGTGGCATATCAGAGCAAAAGTAGCAGTGATCTCACTAATTTAAAATGAGCATTCCCAAAGGCATAATTAAGTGAACAATGTAGCATGGGTAACATGGCAATCAGTAACAGTGCTATAAAGGTTTACTGTACAGGCACCGAGCTTCTGCGATACTGAAACAGCTCTTTCCAAGAGTGACGGGACCGCTGGTGTCCCCAGTCCAAGCAAACCCCAGTAGGGGCGGAGCAATCAGTAAGCACTGTGTTACGAGGCCAGTGTGCAAAGGCTTTCACCTCCCGCCATAGAACAGGCAACTGCACCGCCACGAGGACACGGTCGATTCGCATCCTCACTGACTAACGAATGGTTACAGCAGTTACCTGACAAGTTCTGGTCACTTATCAGTCTTTCAAAGTGAATTTTAAGACAGCTAAAAACACTCCCAATCGTAGGCGATTCCATGCCTGCAAAAACCTGAAGATGCTCTTTGCGATTTAGCATTTAGGCCTAAGGCCACTTGAAAATTAGCACAGGCCTTGGTTACATTAAATGTAATTCCATTTGTTTAATTTTAGTTTTTAAATGTTGCCACACAGCTGCTTCAGTGCTCGCCACCCCACCCAGGTAGTAACTACCAAATATAAACAGTGACAACGTCATTCTGTGGCATAAATACAGCAATCTATCTCCATCCAATGCATGAGCCCTTAAAAAGTCTAAGCTTTTACAAAATTTAACCAACCGGACTGTGAATTCTAGAATCTGATTACATTACCAGAAGTCATACAGAAGCAGTTTCAAAAAAGAAAAAACTCTCCAGAAAGTTCTCGGTTGAGTGCCTACTAATGAACAAAGGTTAACTTTATCTAAAAGGTCAAATGCCTGGTGGCTAAGGTTATGACCTTAACAACTTAAATTGTGACCTTGCCACGTGCCGGGTATATTGTAGATTCTGATACAGATCATTGGCTAAAGACTGGTCATAAATTAGCTTTACTGTTACAGGCCCACAAAGAAAACCATTTGCCACAATACCGTAATATCTCATCATCATATTATACATGGGAGGTCAACGCAAAGACAGAACAAAGTGAGGGCACAGGATGGTTTTGCTCTTTTAAACTTATAACAAGTTGAAATTCTTAGGCTTAAGAAATCACTCCGATTTCACTACACTTGTTACTGCCAATCAGCCACAAAATTCACACAATTCTAATGCCAGTGGATTTAAGGGGAAGACTTGGAATATAGTTCATTATTATATTTTCACATCTCAATAAGCCTTAGAGTAATTCTCTATTGCTTTTGAAAAGATGGCGATTCTGCATTTGCTTCCAGTATTCAAGAAGATAGTAACTTTTACCAGAGAAAATCTAAATGCAAGATGCAATAATTATTGTACACATGTTCAGAAAGAAAAGATCACATTTCTGTGGCCATGGGGGGTTCAGAAGGAAAAAACACAACATAACATATCGATGAAAGGAAGAAAAAAATTCACCATAGGTGAGGAAGCCACAATGCTTTTGGCATAAATCTTGAAGCACGTCTCAGAGGCTCTGCCTCCTGCCAGTACTGGCGAGTTCTCAAAACTTTTAAGGAGGTAAAAACATTGTTTAGTGTTTACAAATCTTCAGCATTATAACAGATTCTTGTCAAATCAGTTGTATGTACGTTGACCGATCTACCTGCTATTTATATTGACAGCTTCCCTTCCACAAATAACAGGTCTCTAAATCGCCTAAGTCCAATCCGAAACACTTCAGACAAAAGGCCCTCACGACTTCCTCCGTAACCCCGCTGCTGCACACGCAGACAAGCAGTCACGACCTCAGATCTCTGCACACCAAGGCGGGATACCTGGCTGGGTCCCCCCGGGCCAGGTCAACAAAACCAACTCAAAGGTAGTCTGATTCAGACTGTTGTCAATAAACCTTCCCTAGGCAGTAAGGATGCCAACTCCCCTAACAACCTCCTAAATGTCACTGCACCAACACCACCCCTTCAGGTGTCACAACCACCAGCAACTGTGTTAGCTCAACGGTTTGAAACAACACCACAGTAAGAAGCCGGCAATGAGGAGACGCAACACATGCGTGGGAACAGCAAGAAAGGGTGCGTTCCCTTCCATCGAGGGAAATGTTCAAGTTGAAAACGTAGAATGGGCCCTGCTCCTGCGGACAACAGCTTCAGAGGCATGTCTTTTTGGTGTTGTCTGGTAAGGAAGCATACACGTGGTCTACATCACCTGTTGGCAAACTCAAGTTTTTGGGTTGGCCAATTAAAGCGTTCACTGTAACTTGTAAGTTATTTTCCTAAATAGCCAAGAGATAAACACAAGATCTGAAAAAAGAGCTCCCTGAAAGCCTTTGTAACACCCGTACTTTCTCTGCACCCTGATGCACTTAGAAAAGCAAATAAGTGAAACCTTTACTTTTGTCGAAGATAAAATAAATGAACAATGGGGTTAACAGAGGGTTAAAGAAGGGCCACTTGCTCCTGTTTTGAGATTTTTTTTTTTTCGGTGGGTACCGGGGGTTGAACTCAGGACCTCGTGTGCCAGCAGGTGCCCGTGCCACTGAGCGATATCACCGGCCCTTTTTTCGTATGTGGGTACCGGGAGTTGAACTCAGGACCTCATGCTTGCCAGGCGGACGCTTATGCCGCTGAGCTATTTGAGATATTTTTGAGGTGTTGCTTTTTCCTTTTTGTTACTCAGAACTGGCTAAAGCAACAGGCACTTATAATTAAGTATACATTTTAAAAAACCCAAATATTTGAAACGCTTACAGAGCACATCTTCTAAAATACTCATCTATCCCCTGCCAACAGAATGCAAATGATGATGTGATGTGCTTGCAAAGTTAATTTTTCCAGTTTCTTAAGTAAGGACAGATGGGTAACAAAAGTTCGCTTTCTAAATCATATACCAAAAAAATAGAAAATACAACTGGCATCTTTAAAAAAATAGCTAGCAGTTTAAAAGTTTAAAATATTTTTGCAAACCAGCGCAGTGCTGACTTTACAGGTAGTATCTGTTCTCTCCTTGGTGAAAAAAAAAACCATAAATGTACCCCAAAATGACTACTATAGGAGGCTACAACTTGCTTTCTTCCATCTGGCTCAACCGACTGCCGTGACCACAATCTAGCAGGACCGAAGTGTACATATAAAAAGTCAGCAAGTTACACAAGACCTGAGCCTTCACGTAACACAATGAGCCTTTTGTCTACAACGGGACGAAAGGAACAAAGTAAAAATGCATTATTCTAGCCAGGCCTCAATAGTTTTATCCTGAATGCTGTTCTGAATGCTGCAACACACACAGGTAAAACATGCTTTAGAAAACAATACTTAATTTTATTAAAAAAAAATCAAAACAACTCACTGCATCAGTTACCAATAGTGATTTCTCAATGTGTTCATGCACTACCAGGCCGTTTCTATTCCCATGAACCCTCCATCGATGGCTGAAAAGACTTTCGTGGGCTGTCCCCTTAGCTATTTGAGAGGACGCTAAGAATTCCTAAATACAAAGTTACTGAGCTTATGGATCAGTGTGATTATCTTTCCTTCAGAAATGATCAGCAATTTAATAGCAATCTTACCTCCAACTTCTTAATTGGCAGGAGGTTCACCAGGCCTTGGTAGGTTAAAAACACTCCCAAAAGAAACTCAACTGGAAAGGCTGCCTCACGACCAGACTACAGGCCTTTTCACTAGATTCCTGGCCAGTGCAGTTCTCCGTACGACGGGTTCTCTCGCCCTCCGTCAAGACTGTGGTTGAACACCTCACCTGTTTGGCCACCTGCCCTCGGACAGCTCTACTTACCGAGGACCTGAGCCTGCGAGAAGCCGCGGCTCTGGGCCTCCACCTGGGTCCCGGGGTACCGAGGCCGGGCTGGGCTGGCTGCCTCCGCCTGTCTCTGAACCACATGGCCGTCTGGACGCGGCCTGCACCTCATGCAACGCGCGGCACCCTGAGGCCCCCGCGGAGTGGACGGAACTCCCGCCACCGCACTTACCTGCCGCGTGCACAAAGTAGGCCAGGTACAGGTCAAGCTCCTTGACGGACACCCCTATGTGGTGGGGCTGGACACAGAGCCCGGGGTTGGAGCACTGCGGGGACTTCACGAGACGCTCGCCATCAGTACTTTCCAGCGGGATGCCCTTAAACAAGATCACCATCACCAGGTCCAACCTCCAGACTTTGTCCGCCTGGCGCAGGCAGTCAATCCTCCGCATCTTGCCCTTCTGGTCCGGGTTGGAGAGCACGCAGCAGGGAGGCTTCTTCCCCGTGACCGTCAGCACAAAATCCTCGCGGTACTCGGGCCGGATGTCCTTCCGCAGCTTCGCCAGCAGCCGAGATGCCCACTTCTGCTTGACCTCCGGCTTCTCGCTCAGCAGCTCGTCCTTCACGGCCCTCTCCTCCTCCTTGGACATACGCTTCTCGTGTTTTTTGAAGTATTTTCGTTTCCGGGCCTGCAGGTTGAACCACGTGTAGGCGAAGGCTCGGACGTGGGGCAGAAGTGCTTCGATGAAAGGGTGGAACTCATCCTGGGGAGAGGGGGACAGCAGAGTGTGAAGAGAGGGACGCAAGAGGCCACGGAACGATTCCCCGTCCACCCGACGCTGGACGCAAACTTTACGTTCCCCAAATCACACGTGAAACCCTGCAGGGAAGTCAGGGACAGGCGACACACATCAGTATCATTTCTCACCGTCTGGAAGACGGGAACTGCCAAAATCCAAGAATGTCTGTATGCGTTTGCCAAAGCACACCGCTTCTGCCTGGGCCTGGTCCTCCCGACAGCAGGTGAAGCTGATCTCGACGTTTCTAACCACACCCAGCCCTGCCCTCTGCCAAGGAAGGTGAACCGCACTCTGTCCTGGCCTGGACCTCGGCACTCGCACCCCGGCCAGGCGGCCCGCAGGCTGGCACACGCGAGCATTGAGATGCCCGTCGATGTTCAGGGAGTCCGGGAGCAGAAACGCGCAAGCCACCAATGAACACAAGGCTTCCCCTCTGAAAGTGTCACAGGGACCCTGGGATCTGTTTCTTCCTCATTCTGGCCATATCTTAATTCTTCTTTTAAATACTGCATTTGCTTGTAATCTCTTTTTAGTTAAAGAGTTAAAAAAAAATTTGGCAGCCCCTTATACAAAAGAAAAGAAGAATTTTATATTCATTAGGTGAAAATAAAAGATCTATGCCCAAGACATAATTGTTGACACTCTGGGACTGAGATAAAAAGAAAAAAACAAAACAAAACAAAGAAAAGTACACGGGCCAGACAGTAAACAGAGGGCATCACAGCGACGACACGGCTACACTAAATACCCCAAACTCAGTGATACGGCCGCAGATGCCTTTCGTAGTGACCATCCCTAAAGACAGGCAGTTTAATTTTTAGAAATATATTCCAGCTTTTTTCACAGGAAAACAGAAAAACTGCTCACTTGATGTTTACGAGTCCCCAGTAAGCCCTCACAGATGCCTCTTAAACTTCAGGTAATTTGAAAATAAAATTGAATTTAAATATTGAAGTTTTTCTTCCTGTTTAACCCACAATATTTGATTCTCTTTCTGACATTTGGTTAGGACATATAAAAATAAAAATTTAAACAGTAAATTCCATCAGGCTTCCAGAGTACATCTAACTTTTGATTAACTCACCCACAGTAATCTTACGTAACTTCTTTCTGCCATGTAACTCCCCCTCCAAAGATAAATTATTTACCTTCAAATAAGTAGGACAAGAAAATGAAAGAGCTATTTGATGACTTTTTTTAAAAGGGTACATAGGACAAATACAAGATACTGTCTTTTTCAAGATAATACTAAATGCATACTTTTTAGGCACATTTAATTGTAACGTCAGAAATATTAGTACTATTAAAGTAATTATTAAATTGCTTAAATTCAAATGTAAACTTAGAAAGTAAAATTGGTAAAATATTTTAATAGTCAAGTCTGTTAAAATGTTACAAATTATAATCAATCATCTAAGCACCACAGAGGACTTTTTGAAGTATATATTAATAGCGTACATAATAAATCACTGCAATAATTGACATTTAATTTTTTTCTTCTCTGTACCAATTCTAGGCTGTATGTTTGAAGTTTAGCTTTGAAAAGTGCTCTTTTTCAATAAAAGAACCCATCAGAGAAGTAGCCAGCTTTCACAGCAAGCATTCTTCAAGTGGAGGGAGAAGAGAGAAAAATACTACAAGAATTACATTACTATTTACCACCAACGATTAGCATATTTTTAAATTTTCTGATGTTTCAGAATCTTTCTTATTCCCATACTTTAAAAGAAAGAAATGAGGGACAAGTCACAGTTTATCTGCTAAGGTATATACCAAACCGCAAAGCATTTGAACATTACTAAATTCTGAGCTCATCCTTAAAATGTTCTAGAATATATAAATATTAAGTTTGAGACAGTGTTCACATGGACCCCTCTTCGTTTGTATACAGGACACGCTGGGGACCGAGATTTGGTGGCACCCCGAGGAGAACTCCCAGTCTACCCTCAACTCCACTGAGTTTCCATCAAAGGGAAGACCTCGTTTCAGAGCCTCTGTTCCTTTTTATAATACCAACAGCGACTTGGCTCCAGACATTTCACATCTACGCTAAAACACTTATTTTAAAGCCTTATTAATAATGACCATTTTAAGTAAACATCACAGTACGGCACTTCACATGGCCAAAGTCATTCTCAAAACGCATCTCTAAAAACTGGGACCACATTCACTGGAGTTCAGAAGCATTTATTTATCTGCCAACCAAAGTCCCATATACCTCATCGTGAAAATCTGTAAATGAGGTCAACTATGTCAACTAGTCATTAAGAATAATCTAAGCCCCCAACTTTGCATCAAAAGTATTTATAACGTATCATTCCCCAAAGATTTCAAGAATGTGTCAATAAAAGAGCACACAATTTTGGAAAACTTAACTCAAATGCACAATTTCAGCACTACTTAATTTTTTAAACATGTATCTTTCTCAACTCATGATGAGAAATACTCCAGAAGAGCAATGTAAGAATATCATTAGGTTTTAGGAAACGTCCAGGAACGGCGTAAGTGATGGGGGGGTCTGACGTCCTTATAAATCATACTGTTGAACAAAACACCGTCAGCTACGTAATATTTCACAGTACTCAAGAAAAAACAAAGACTACACTACATTCATAGTCGGTGAGTTTACAGGTCACCAAGGAAAACAAACCCAAAACCCTGTTCAAGAGTGGCTATTACTTTGGCTCAGAACATCCTAAATGTTGATCTGTTTGAAAGGAAGCCAAGTTGAAGAACCACGGAACAGTGATATTTCTAGAATCTACTTTTTTAAAAAGGTTCACCTATAAATTTCTGCTGGGTTATCATTGTATAGCCTGGGACATGATTTAGTTATGATACGCCCCTTCCGGGTTAAAGCAAGCTGTCCGGCATTTTCCTAGTAAAGTTTTTTAAAATTACATACAAGTACATGGGATCTATTCTTTCATGTAGAGCACTTTTTTCATTGTGCTTACTAGATTTTTTTAATGAACAATAAGCTAAGTTTTTCTTTCTAAAAACTGGCTTTAAAGTGTTACAAATATTCCAGAAAATTGGGTAAATTGTAAATCAATTTCTAAAAGAATCCCCCTTAAAATGAGATTTTATTCACTATTTATTGTACTCTTTCCCTACAAACTGTTAAGCTACATATAAATGTTCGAAGGCCTAGTGAATGTATAATCAACGCTACCAAATACATAGGAGTTAAAAAAAAAAAAAAAGAAATCTCTGTTAACGTGCTAATAGCTGCAGCGGCAGAGCCAGCTCTACATACACCCCCTGTGTGCTGGGCCTGCAGGGCGCAGGTACCCTCAGACGCATGGCCCCAAAGGCCAGCTTATCTCCTCCGGCCCTCGAAGGGACACAGGAGCATCTGCCCGCCGCTCCCTGTCGCAGCAATTTGCTATTATCTAAAAGTTCTGAGTGTTGCAAAGTTTAGCCAGCGACAACTTCAGCCTCCGAATCTCAGCGTTTTCACTGCAGTCTTTAATTCATTCAAATGATCCTAACACTTTGCATCTTATCCATATGCAATTGTGAACCTCGCCAGAAGTGGTTGGAAAAGTTTCATTCCATACTTCCAGAAGTTCCTAAAATAGGAACTTTGCAAGTTTGTTAGGGGAGAAAAAAAAAAAAAAAAAAACCCTTTTACAATAACTAAAAACAACTGCTTTCCATTATTAATGCTAGGCCTAAATCCCAAACAGACCGTTTCGACATAAAAGATGCATTTACGAGTCTTCTGAGATCGGATCGCCGGTACTGCTGCAGTTCGGGATTGCAAAGAGCAGGGTGTCAGAGGGGAAATGAGTCCGCGATCCTGAGCCGCCCAGCCGCTGCTACTTCCCAGCCTCCCGAAGTCCCGGGTTAAACCGTTATCTCCCGCTCCGAGCGGCGGGTCTGGGCAGCGGCGAGCACGCTTCGCGTGGAGCCCACAACTTCGCGTGGCGACTCGCGGTCGGTCGGGGCGCGGGGTACAAAGCGGGGTGCGGGCTGCACTTTCTCTTCCCAAGGACTCACCGCATTCGGGCAGAGGAAATAAATAATGAATGCAGCGGCGGGGACCAGATTTGGGGCCGGAGTGGCCTGCGCCCGCGGCCGGGCGGCCGTCCCGCGTGGATCCCGAGCCGCCGCGCCGCGGGCCGCGTCCTCCGCAGGCCGCGCGGGACCGATCCACGGCGCAGCGCGGGGCCCGCGCCCGGGAAGTTGCGCGGGGGACGCTGCCGAGCCCCGCGTGGACACCGCGCCCCGCTTACCTGCGTGAGGCAGAGCGGCGAGTACATCCTGCGGCCGCGGAGAGGGAGCAGAGCGGCGCTCACATGCCGCCGCCGCCGCCGCCTTCGCCGCCGCGAACTTTCCCCGCCGGCGCCGCCCGCCCGCCCCCCGCGCCGGCCGCGCGTCCAAGGCAGAGCGCGCGATCCGCGCCCGCCCGCCCGCGCCGCGCCCCGCCCCGCACGCCGGGGGACCGGGAGGGGGAGGATCGGGAGGAGGAGGGGGCCGCGGCGCGCACCGCCCCGCCCGCCCGCGCGCGGCCTGCGCCCGGCGACAAACTACTTTCCGCGCCCCTCCCCCACCGCCGCAGACCTGCGCGGACCGCGGCGGGGACTGGCCGGCGGCGCGCGTGTGCGCGGTGCGAACGCTGCACCTCGGACCCGGGCACCCGGAGCTGCGCGCCGCGTGCCCGTGCGCGGGCCTAGCCAACTTCTGCGCCGCAGCCCCCAGGGCGGGGGGTGGGGTGACGGGCGCCCTCTCCCCGGGCCGGGACCGGGCACTCGGGGACCCGACGCCCCCACGCCGTGCACCGAACCCCCGCGCCCGGAGCCACCGCGCCCGTCCCCGGGAGGAAGGGCTGCGACCGCGGCGCCCGGGAAGGGTCCGTCCCGTCCCCGCGCGCCCCGCGCCGCGCACCCGGAGGCGCCTGGCGCACCCCTCTCCCCGGCCCCAGGTAACAGTTCTTAGAGTGGAAAGGAGCTTCCTGCAATTATTTTAGGTTTGCCAAAGTATTGTTTTGGCAGAGAAGGGGGTGGTTTTAGGGTTTGGCAGGTTGCCAGCGAGCCTGCTTTTCCAGTTTTGTTTTTTCGCCTGCCCGCTCCTGTCTGCTCCGAGCCCGGCCCTCGACTCGCTCCCGCAGGACGGTGTGCAGCCCGCTGCAGAGCCCGCGCCTCGGAACCCGGGAGCGAGGGGGTGTCGCAGGGAGGTGGCAGAGGAAGTCCCCGCAGGAAAGGCCACAGCGAGGGGTGAAGGCCGCGCGCAGACGCGCTTTCCTAAGTGAGGGGCAGAGATCGTACTCCTGGAGCGAGAACAAAACAGTCCGCCGGTGCCACGGCCTCTGCCTAAACTTCTCCCCGCCGGTGCTCGGCGGCTCTGCTGCAGCACCCCGGGGTCCAGGCTCCGCTCCCCGCCCGGTGCCCTTGCACCAAGTCCCGCGTTCCTCACTAAGGCCTCGGCGCATTCCCCCCACCTCTAGTTACGGCCCCGTCTCCCCTGCCCTGGGGCTGCTCCTGGGCTCCTCGGGGCCGAGGTAGGGGGTGGTACAGGGACGCGGTCCCCGCCCGAGGCCTCGCTGGGATCTGCGAATTCCAGCCCCAGTTTCCTCGAAGGAAGCTCCGCTTCCCTTCCCCGCGTGCCGCGGAGACCCGGAGCGAAGCCGCGATTCCGGGTACTCCTGGGCCGCCCTCCTGCAGCGCTGGCTGGAATTTAACTCCGGGGGCGCGAAAAGGCACCTTTCGCAGCTGCCTTTTTTCCAAATAGCGAAGATGCCTACTTTTGAGTCTCAAGGAAAAAAAAAAAAAAAAAAAGGACTGGCCAGTCGCCCTGTTTTTTTCAATGGGGGAAAGTAATTTAATGCTGATATTTCCACTTTGAAAACTTCTTTTGTTGCAGCGGTGGCTGTACCCGTGATTCCAGCTTTCTGCGGTTAGCAGCATCATCCTGAGTAACTTTGGGCGCCTCCGTGGGCCTCCGGAGCAAGGGCGCGGGGTGCGCCCTCTAGGCGAGCGGGTCCAGGCCCTTGGGCAAGGGGAGCAGGGGACCTGCCAGCGCAGACCGGGAAAATACAGTAGAGGAGTTACAGTCACAGAAAGGCTCCTGGTAACTTTGTCTCCAACAAGCATAAATTTAAGCACACACACAAAGAAACAGATGTTCCTCAAAGGGCAGACCGGGCTAAAAATGCTTCCAACTCTCTGCCCGCGTTCCAGGTTGCAAAAGCAAATTCTGTCCAGAGTTCACGGAGACCGGGGGGTGGGGGCGTGAGGAAACAGGAGAACTGGGAAGACCAGCTTACTGCGGTCACGTAAGTGAACCATTGTTAGGAAGGGTAAACCCCTTATTGGAAATAATCGCTCCGATCATTTATTTTGCAAGTGGTAGGAGGTTGCCTTGAAATGGGATTGTCTTTGCGCAGAGGAGGCTCCTGTCATGCTCTCTGCTATCCATATTCTTCCTGGCACGGAGCCCAGCCTTGCATTTACTGTGTTTTATTTGCAGAAACGTTACCTTGCCAGCTTTAGTGAAATCCTCGTAGATATATAAATTACATCAATAAGGTTTCACTTATATGGACATCTCAAATCCCTCTCATTTCAGAGGTTACTTAATAGGGAAATCCTATGAATATGATTTAGATTCTAATGCCTACAGCCGTGAAGAGGGGACGGGGTGCGTGACACGTCATTTGCTCAGTAGTTCTTACCAACACTAACTTTATTAACTACTGTTTTACAACATTTTATTCTCCAGCATTTGACCTGCTGGTCACTTGTGTGCAGATTTTTCTTAGACGCATATAACCCTAAATTGAATCATGTTGCTGAACTGAGAATCCAAATGAATTCTAACATCACATTTCCAAAGGAGATTTGATTGGAAGGCCTGAAGCCTTGGGAAATAGTTGGATGGGAATTGACACCCCTCCAAAAAATAAAAAAAGAAATCACCCAATTATTTGCCATTTACCTTCCAACAGAATTAAGTGTCTGCACCGCTCAGGGAAGAGAAGAGGCCTGGGTCCCAGGCAGGTGCTGCCAGTGACTCTGCCAGGACCGGCCGCACCAAGGTTTCCCCTGGGCTGGAGTGGGCTCCCCAGGGGCCTCCCCCTGCAGCCCTCCACAGGGCTGTCGTGGTAACAAGAAATAACATGGCGGGGGGATCCCCGCCCTCTGCTATTCACCATGTACTGGAACAGCAGAATTCAAGAAAAGGCAAGGAAGCCCACTCCCTCCCCTCTTCCTCTCCAATCTATAAAACAGCTGTCGTCCGCCTGGGGATCATTTTCTGTCCCTGCACACTGCTGTTCAGAGCTCAGGAGAAGCTCGCCTTTCCTCCACACTACTTGAAAATGCCACCGCTTCCCAGAGAGCAGAAGTCCTGAGCATGCCCCGTACTCCTCCCCACCGTTCCCTGCAGCCCCCAGCCACGCATTTGCTGAAGAAGTTGAGCCTCGCCTTCCACGGGTGGCCAGCTTCCCCGAGAGTAAAAACAACTAATGTAAAGTTAACTCTTTCTCCAGCACAATTTTTCTGACTTTTCCCAAAGGGCAAAATAAGGCTTACAATTCATGCAAAAATCCTCTACTGCGCTCCCCACCCCGCCCGGTTCTTAAACTCGAAAACTCTTCCCCATTGTGCTAAATCCGGAAGCGCTTGCAGCTTTGACAGCTCGGAGCGCACCCCACCCCCTTAAGAGCTGCGGAGAACCCCAGCTCCCCTCTACCCGCCCCCGGCGCACCCCAGCGTCCTTCTGATTGGACGGCGTCCCTGTCACTCTCCCGTGCCGCCCCACTGATTAGAGGCCCGAGTCGTCAATCATGCTCGGTCCCGGAGGTTCTCCCGGGTTAGGTTGACGGCAGCGGCCGGACGTCTCCACCGCGAGGAGCACGTACCGGATCCCCCACCCCTAGCTGCAACCGAGCAAGCGCTAGGAGGAAAAAAAAATCTGTTAAGCTCAGCAATTTTTTTTTTCAAATCTCGAAGAAAAAAAAAAGGAAACCCGGTCTCTGATGCCCACAGCAAAAACGGCAGCCACCAAGCCGCGTCCCAGCACGGAACCGACACCACGGGCGTCTACGGCGCGATCGCCCGTGCACGCCAGCGGGGCGGGGTTGCGGGCCCGCGGGCGGCGGTGTGGACGCCCGGCACAGTGGCGCGGGGTCGTGCCGGGAACTTGGGGGCCCCCACCCGCATTTACGAAACACCTCGGTAACGCGGAGCCGCTGGGGCCGAGGGGGCAGCTGGGCCGCGTGTGCGCTCGAGTCCGGGGTCCGCGTGACCGCGTCCTCGCCCCGGCCGGGCCCCCGCTCCTCCCTGGGCCTCTCCGCAGTCCCCGGCCCGCGAAGGCCAAGGCGGGAAGGCCCTGCCCCCTCCCGCGTCCGCCCCGCGGCCAATGGGACCCCGCGCTCGGCGCAGGCTCGGGACAGGGTCGGAGGGGCGCCCGGGCGGCAGAGCCGCGTCCTGGCGCAGGGGTCCCGGGTGGCCGGGCGGGGGACGCGCGGCGCGGTGCGCAGTCTGCACACCTGCTTTCTCGGCTGCCCTGTGCAGCGCCTCGGGTGAATTATGAGGCCAGTTCACAATGGTTAGTGGGAGAGTTAACCTTTATTTGCACTGGCGCAGACCGAGAGCAAAGGATCCTCTCTGGGGCGTTAAATCAAGAGAGTGCAGAATGCGCCGTAGACTTGCGGTGATGGAGCCGGGTTTTGCACGAGGGAGCGGGCTGTGCTCTGCAGGTGACCACGCAGAGGTGCAGGGTGCAAGAATGAAGCTCTTCCCTTGGGCAGCGCTGGTGCAGCTTAGTCGCCCAGCATCGCATCTGCCCTGAGCCTAGGGCCCTGGTCCCGTCACCCCAGAGGGGAGCTGCAGGGCTCTGACCTCGGTGGCGAAGGGGTATAGATGATTACTGGAAGCCGAGGTCCTGTACCTCGCTGGCTCATCTTATTTCAGTAACCCGAACTCTTCCTTTCAGACCGCGTCGTCCGGATAATTCGACGGGAGTTCTGCGTTTTCACCGTCAGAATCGCCCTGGTGCTGAGCAGAGAGACATCCGCAAAGACAGGGAGGGTGTCTTTTCAAACGCAAAGCTATAGCGCACAGCCAGGCCGCTGAGCCTTATTATTATTATTTTTTCTTTCTTTTCTCCTCTTTAAATTGTGTTTACTTGCCTCAGGTAGCTTAGGACATTTTTGCTGAACCCCAGCTTCAGGAAAATGTGCCCTTACCTAACTTGATAAAAATGATCCAGTAAGTCGAGAGGAGCAGGGAGCAGTCCGGCCCTTGCCTGATTTTGCAACCCATCTCTGCAAGAGACTCAGTTACTCCAGCCCTGCACAGCTGAACCGGAGGCCCAGGCGCTGGCTTCAGTCTCATGCTTTACCACCAGCCCTCGAGGCAGCGTCCTAGGAGGCCTGATTCTGTGGCACTGGACAGCATTGCGCTTCCGGTCTGCAGTCCACAGGCTCAAACAGCTCTTGCTGCGCGAGTCTGTGGCCTGATTCCAATCCTCTGAGCACTCGTTTCCGCTTGGCAGACTACTTCCACCTTGATGTACACTTGATGGGAGGTGGTGCCTTAGGTTAAAAAATAACTTTCCCCCAGCACTCTGGGAGGCTGATGCAGGAGGATCATGAGTTAGAGCCTGGCCAGGGGGACTTAGACCCTGGCTTAAAAAAAAATTAAAAGAGGCTGAGGATGTAGCTTACAGCGAAGCCCTGGGTTCAATCCCCAGTACCCCCCAAAGAAAATAAATAGTATTTTTTAATTTGCTGGTACTGGGCTTGAGCGCAGGGGAGCTTTACCACTGAACCATATCTCCAGCCCTTTTGTTTTTTATTTTGAGACAAGTTCTCACTAAGATATTAAGTTGCCCAGGCTAGGCTCATCCCTCCCAGTCACTTGATCACAGGCCTTCATCTTAATGCCTGGCTCATATTTTTGTAAGTAATTAAAATAAGTTCTGGGCCTAGTCTGGCTGGTACCATGTGACCATGAGGCAGCAAAGGCACCTGTACATTCAGCCATCATGCCACTGGAGGGCTGCTTTGTCAAGAGCTCAGAACCAAGCGGAGTGTGGCGGTGCACGTCTAGGGTCCCTGCACCATCGGAGGCTGAGGCAGGAGGGTGGAAAGTTCAAGCCCAGCCCAGGCAACTTAGCAACTTAGACCCCATCTCAATCTCAAGAAAGGGGCGGGGGAGTAGCTCAGTGTGAAGGCCGGGTTCATTGCCAACAGTGGGAAGAGAAGTGGGGGCCTCTCAGAGGGCCCCCACCCTGCGGGCAAGCCTGCATCAGTGCACTCTGGATCACCCCGCGCTGAGATCACCCCGCGCTGAGCCGCCAGGCCTTGGCAGCCGCTGGTGACAGTGGGTCTCCCAGGTGCTGTCTGTTGCTCATTAACCTGGTCTTGTGGTAGTGTGGCACCTTTTCCAAAGTGGCCTTTTGAGTCTCCAGGCCACCAATGACAGCCTAGTGCAGGCTCAGCTCAACTTCGGTTGTAACATTGGTCAGGCCATGTGATGGTAGGCAAGTTATTTCACCTTCGCCATCTCTAGCTTTCTTACAGGAAGATGGGAAGGGTTCAAACGATTCTGTGTACCTGCTGCAGAGTAGTTAGGACGATGGCACATTCTAGGGACAGTGACTGTGCCACAGCTGTGGACAGAGAGTGAGACGTGATCCCTTCCTTCAAGGTGGGGAAGGACAAAGATCCGGAGCTCAATGACAACGTGACGTGACGAACACTACCAGGATGTGATGTGCCCAGGCAGCGTCCCACCCAGGTCTACACAGAGGGCCGTCGTGACGGAATTCAGACCAGGCGGATGGGGAGCCGCAGGGCTCCTCTCCAGGAGGACAGGGCGTCAATGTGCAAGAGAGGCCACCGAGTGGGGTGATTTGACAGTGGTCTGCGGAGCAGCCTGATTCAGCTTCCTGGTTGGGGAAGGGAAGTATAGTCTTCCTGGATGAGGCAGGGAAGTATAGTCTTGTGAACCATTTGAACCTGCTTTGCTGGCGATATTGGGAAGACATCAAAGGCATTTAGCTACGAGATATATAAAGATTTGAGAACTAGAAAGATCACTCTAGTGTTGGAGGCAAAGAGAGCAGTTAGAAAAAGGTAAGAGAAGACAAAGTTCTGAGCTGTAGCCCAGGTAGAATGAATGAGAAAGAGGAAGGGGGGCAGGAAACATGGGACACCACCACTGATTTTAGTTTTCAGGGACTTCGGTAAACAAGGAGAATTTAGGAGTGGAGATTGTCCAGACTGCCCCATATCCAATGCACAGAGGTACAGTGTGATCGGTTGCTGAAAGAGGCCCTCTCTGCTTCCCAGACTGCCACATCTATCTCCGTAAAGCAGCACTAAACACCATCAGGTGATGCCCCAACAGGAGCACTCGTGGCGACTCCTCTCCCCTGCCTCGTGTCCCTCCCTCCACTCCACCATGCCACGGAAAAGCAGGTGCACGCAACAGGGCCGCTGGCCCTGTGGACAATGTCCAACTGCCACGTAGCTAGCCTTATAGCCTGAAAATAGTGGGCTTTTCCAGGAATTCTGCTCATTGATCTAAATAAAAACATAATCCTCTTGCAAGACATGGATAGTGAAAGCTAGAACACCAGAGCCTCAAAGAATTAGAGGCACAGTTCACAACTGCTGTTGTTTTCTAATCACTGATTTGCTTTCACTTGTGAACTAAACTGAACATTCACACACAGATGTGTTTCACAATTTGCCCTTTTGTCTGTGTCGGGCGTTTGAAGGGCTAGCACTGCAATATAAATGATGGACACTGTAAGAAAACTTAAATACAGGGATTGAGGAGGCCTCTGAGAGGCGGCAGCCACCATGCCCAGCACCCTCTCAATGTCTACCGCCTCGTCTTGGACAAGAACACGAGCAGGGCGACACCAGTCTTTCCAGCCTTCCTCGAAGCTCCGTGTGACACGACCAAGTCCTTCTCTGTGGAAGGTGCGCAGAATTGCTGAGTGTGATTTTCATGTCCCCTGCTCAAGGACATTTGTCCTGAGCTTGTGGCCTTTCCTGAGGGCAGCAGTGAGGAGACACAGGCAGCGGGAACCGGGGCTCCAAGCAGGCCTCCGCAGGTGCCGCTTCTCCAACACAGACTGCGTTTAGGCCGTTGTTTCGGGTTCCTGATACACAGCTACCTGGGCTGGAACTGATAATCTAGGTGATCCAACAGTCTCGTGCATTGTTTTATTACGCATCTTCATTTCCAGATCCCCTTTCTCTCAGTCTCTTCCTGCTGCCCCCTCAGTCCAACCTCGATGAACCATCCACTTTTCTCTGACATCACTTCCCAACACACCATACGTGTTCCTCCCTCTCTCCTCCTTTGTGCGATGGCCCTCTGCATGGAAGTTCCTGAAATCTCTCCCTGGCCCACTCCCATTTCTCAGGGACCTGTTCGACCCACCTTCCCTCGGTGGACTTGCCCGGCCTGCCGGGTTCTTCGCTCTCTGACTCTCATGCAGAGCAGCCCTCTTCCTGCTGCCTGGCAGCTGTTTCTTCGTGCGTCTCTTAATTGGACAGTGAAACCACGGTTGTTGGTCCATCCTCACATGCACACAGGAGGGTGCCCCAGCGGATCCTCAGCAAACTGGTGAGTGTGTGTGAATGAACGCATGGATAACTGGCTGTGTTTCCAGCCTTACATGACAGAAAACAGAGCCAGGAGCCTGGCCCATGGTGAACAGGGCATAACGTGGGGGAGCCGGAATTCTAAGCAGCAGGACCTCAGGTTCACCTCCATAGGCCCTCACACACCCTGTCACCTTCACTGTCCTGCAGGACAGGCAGGTGCCTCTTGGTGCACGAGGAAACCAGGCCCTAGGAAACCATCAGGAGTCACTCAAGGCCTTCACTAATGGTTGAGTAGACGCTCAGTTCATTCAGATTCCTCTCCAAGCCCTGACTTAGGAACTCTGGTGTAAGGAAGAGTCCAGGCTTCAGTTTTCTGAAAGCACAAAAGCTGGCTTTCACCGTGATCAAAGGTGAGCTCGTGCACACAGCCTGCTTATCTTGGACAGCACCTCACACTGCAGTAGACCCAACGTGATGTCGCCGGACAGAGCTGCTGGGAGCCAGAGAGGAAATCTTGCCTCAGGAAAAGGAAGCAAGGGATGAGCTGGCCATCTACGGAGCTGACCGGGAACTCCAGGTCCACAAACGGTAACAGAAACAAGCAGGATGAAGGAGCCAGCCATGGCCACACCGCTGGACAGATCTCCCTGAGCTGCACCAGGCTCTCCACATGGAAGGGAAGGATGCTATGCTGGACAGGAGAGGATGGTGATTCCACTGTGCTGGTGTCAGAGGGGGAGAGAGGCCAGGCGAGGGAGGAGGCTGCTATGTATCTGACAGGAGCGAGAAGGCAGCTAGCTGTGTACGCAGAGCACAGGCCGGCACACCCAGATTCCCCCAGCATGCTGTGATGGTGAAAGGAGATTTCCAGGGAGCACGGAGCGGGCCAGGGAGGGCCACGGTCTAGAACTAGACCAGATTTCCTGTCTCTGCCTGCAGTGACCTCGGGCGGGTCAAGTTCTCTCCCGCTGTGTAAGATGGAAACATCGTCGGCCCTGCTTCCTCCTGTGGTTGGTTCCTGTTTTGGGGCCCTTATGAGTGTGATTCTGTCGGGGACACTGAATCTGCTCTGTGGAGTCTGGTGCCACCAGGAGCCATTGACAGAGGCCACTCCAGAGCAGGGGACGCGGGAACCGAGTGATTATCCTGCCTGCATTTTATAGGTTTCAGGGTGGCAGTGTGTGAGTGCATTTCACACACACGCACGCACACACACACACATCTAGTAAGATAAAAATAAGGTGAAATCAACGACAAGAGCCAGAATACATGCAACATACTTTGTTAGAGTTGACTTAAAAATTTGACTTTGAATTTCTTAATAATCAATTTAAAGAGGAAAACTAAAATCACAAGAAATATGCCAGATCCATAAGATTATGAATTCGTACGAGACGCAGACCTGGGTGGCCAGGGAGACGCCGGAGCCATGGGCTCGGGCTGGGACACAGGTGGGGACTTCTGCAGTGAGGGGGTGAAGTGTTTGGTCAGTTTTTGTGGTATTACGAACTGAACCCAGGGATTCACAAATGCCAGACAAGAGTTTTACCACTGAGTTATAGCCCTACCCTAGGGTAATTTCATATATATACATATATATATATATATATACACACATGTATATACATGCATATACATATAAACATGTACACACATGCACATAAATACACACGTATATATACACATATATACACATACACATGCACATATATACATGCATATACATATATATGCATATACACACGTACATGCATACACATAATACATGTACACACGTATATACATGTATACATATGTATGTATATACACAAACACATACATGTACAGATATACACATACATACACATGCACACATGTATACACACATATACATGCACATGTGTACATGTGTACACACGTACATGCATATATGGTTTTTTCGGAGGCACAGTCTGGCCAGGTTGCCAGTGTCCCGCCGGGCCCTCTTGCCTTGGCCTCCTGAACAGCTGGGATGGCCTGTGAGGCCCCTTGCTGTCCTCAGTGACCCATCAGTCTGTAGGCCCAGAGATCCGGGAGATGCAGGCGAGGAGAGGGCCGGAGGTCACCTCCTGTCCCTGACCTCCTCAACACCCTGCATCCAGAGTGGGGAAGGCAGCACCTGGGCCCAGCCCAGCCCCTCTTTCCACGGGCATGGTGGTTCCTGCTGGATGGGACAGAGGGACAAGGGCGTACGCAGGGCTGAGGCACAGGACCCCAGGTGCCCGCCCACCGCGTTGTGGAGAAAGCACCTATGGGCCATGGGCGGAGGATGCCATCCCGCCCTGTCTCCGGCTGCCCACCACCAGGCCTTCCTGTGTAACCATTCTCACATACACGCCCAGCAGCGCAAGCAGATTCACACTGCGTGCAACATCACCGCCATGGTCTCCAGAGCTCCTGCCTCTTCCCCAACAGCGGTACCAGCCCACTGCCCCAGCCCCTGGAATGCCCCTGCCTTCTCTCAAGAGTTTGCTCACCTGGGACCACATGTATTTGGACTCATGTGCCATCTGATCCTTCATGAGTGGCTTTTTTCATTGTCACCATGTCTTCACGGTTCCCTCAGGGGGCAGCAGTGCCAGAAGTTCCTTTCTTTTCAGGGCCAAATAATATTCCCATGTGTGTCTGAACCTTTGCTTGTCCATTTATCTGCCCACGCCTTTTGGCTGTCATGAATAATGCTGCTATGAACAGGGGTGTGCATAAGTATCCGTGTGAATCCCTGCTTCCCATGCTTTGGGGCATTACCCAGGAGTGGAATTGCTTGGTCACTTGGTACTTTACTTTTAATTCTTTGAGAAGGAAACAGCAATCTTAATCTTAATTTTCTTTGGAGAAAACACATTACTGAGTGACTTGCTCCACTGATGGAGTTGCTTTCCTGAGCATCCGGAATCCTGGGTCCTGGTCCGAGGGCTCCCACTGAACGTGACCTTGGAGAGTCCCCTGAGCAGGACTGCTCCATCTCCTCATCTGAGAGTTTTTCCTTCGCACTTCGGGGAACTGAGCATGGGGCACTGAGCAGGAGGCAAGTGCCCTGCCATCAGGCCACAGCTCTGGAAACATCTTCGAACTACTTGCTAGCCACAGTCTCCAAAACTCTGAGGTCACAGAGTGCTGCGGAGTGGAACTGCACACACGCAGCCACCCTCCTCTGCCATGTGTCATCTCAGGAACACGTCCCAGGCGCTGGAGCAGTCTCTTCCTCAAGGATATAACAGGGCACCTGGGGGAGCAGGTCTGCAGTGACTTCTTCAAAGAAGAAATAAATGTACTGCTAGCTAAGGAGAGAGCAGATGGCAAGACAAGGACAGAGCCAGGCGTGGTTGCTCATGCCTGTAATCCTGGCATTCTGGGAGGCTGAGGCAGGAGGATTGTAAATTTGATCTCAGCCTGGGCAATTTAGTGACTTAGACACTGTCTCAAAATAAAAAAAAATAAAAAAAAAAAGGCTGGAGATGTAGCTCAGTGTGAAGACCCTGGGTTCAATCCCCAGCACCACAAAAATATATACATACATAAAAATAAATAATTTATAAAAAGCTAGTGAAATAGCTTGGTATGAAGGCCTTAACTTCAAGTATTCCCATACTGCAGCCCCCAACAAATGCAAGAGGATGGAGTGGTCAGTAGGAGAACACACTTGTTCCTGCTTTGTTTGTTTTTGCTCCTGGGTATTGAACCAAGGGCTTTCACAGTGACCTAGATCCCTGGCCTTTTAAAAAATTTATTTATTTATTATTCTGAGATGGGGCCTGATAAAACTGCTGATTTGCTATAGGCTAGTCTTGCGATCCTCCTGTCTCAGCCTCCCAGTGTGCTAGGACTACAGGCGTGGCACTCATGATGAGCTTTTAAGGGGCTTCATCGTGACAGCAATAGGAGTCATTAAGAGACTTGAAGGTGGTAATCGAAGGAGGTACTTTTTTTTTTATTGCTTTGTTTTCACTACTGGGGATTAAACACAAGACCTCCCTCATGGGAGGCAAGAACTCTGGCACTGAGCGACTCCCCAAGCTGTTTTTGTTTTTGACACAGGGTCTCCCCTATTGCTCCAACTGGTCTTTAACTTGGGTTACTCCTGTCTCAGTATCCTGAGTAGCTGTGATTGCAGGCCTGTGCCTCCAGGTCCTGCATAAGATGAGCTTTTGTTCAGAAAAACCACACTGCCAGTGGTGTGAATGGATGGAGAGTTTAGAAACAAGCTGCCTATCTATCCCTTCTGTCCTTTATCTTCTCATTTTCTCTTTGGTTTTGAAAATGAGAACATAGTCAGGGAGACTCAGCGCTTGAGCTGGAACAGAAAGTACTGAAAGCAAGCTTGGTCCATCCAGGAAACCACGCTGCACTCTACTCCATGACGAGGACCGCATGGCACCTGCTCTTGCACTCTGCAAAGCGCTCAGCAGAACTACTCGCTGTGCTTGGCAATACGTTGCCATATGCAGCCCATCAGTTTATCAACTTATGTTTTACAGCTGTAACATTAGAGTAATTTTGAAAGAAATGTTCTGCTGGGAGATTACTGTCCACTTGTGAGGTTAAACATTTAAACAGTGCCTGGGGAGTGCGGCTGAGAGGCCCAGCGCTCGCCCAGCCTGCGGGAGGCCCGTCTCCAGCACTGAATGACCTGAATCTCACACATTACCATAATTCGCATTCTGGAAAACTTTAGAAAATACATACGTGACTAGGTGGAATTTTTCCTGAATTGGGATGCAAGAAGTTTAGCTCTGGCTTCATATATCATTCTTAATATAAATAATGTAACGGTGTAAAATTGTGGAACAGCACAGTGATGCTGGTTTCCTCTTGTCTTCTTTACCATAAAAGTTACGCTCTGTGCCGGTGTCAGCACAATCACAAACCTATGAAAACGATGCATGATCCCCCAAGACTATTACTTTTAATGGGCTAAGGAAAAAAAAACAAACCTGGTTTCTAACTCAAGTCGCATGAATGCAGAAATGGATTATTTGGGGAGACACTGGGCTGCAGCTCGCAGGAGGCCAGCCTGGGTGTGATGTACAGAGGTTCCAGTCTGTTCAGCGGGGCTGCACGGTTCCCCAAGATGCTGGGAAGAACAGCACTTGCCTTCCATGCATCTCGGCAGTTTTTACTTTGGCATAGTTTTTACTTTGTGTTTACCAAGGAAAGAAAACCAAAATGGGAGACAGCAGGAAGAACCAGTGGTACAGAGCGCCTCAGACTGGCAAGGGTGCCGAAACTGCCAGTGTGTCGCAAGGAGAGTCAGGCTGAGAGCGGAGAAATTAAAATTTGTAATGTGCTTGGTATGCTTATAGTATGTTGAAAAATGAGTTAGCGTTTCAAAAAAGATGCCAAAGAACAGTGACTGTTTCTGGTTTTCACATTATCCCTATCAGTCTGCTAGTCCTTGCAAGAGCTACACAGTTGACAGAAAATCAAGCGTATTTGAATTTGTCATGAGACAGTGGAGAGAAACGCAATTTTCCCAACTGGTCCTCTGCCAAAGCATTTCCACCAGGCCTGTCCTCGACCAAAGTTCACATTCACTACCAAGCACTTTTGGAGTGTGTTTGTTAAGATCATTGTTATTTGATTAAACAGGCTCACCTTTAGAAGACATCCCCTGGTGCTGCTGCACTGGCTCTGGGGTGTGGGACAAGGGAAGGGTGATCTGGTCTTTTAAAAGTAAGTGACCATGAAGCTGGGCGTGGTGGCACACGCCTGTAATCCTAGCATTCAGGAGGCTGAGGCAGGTGGATTGCTGAGAGTTCGAGGCCAGCCTGGGTTACATAGTGAGTTCAAGGCCAGCCTGAACCACAGGGTGAGACCCTGTCTCAAAAAACAAACAAACAAACAAACAAACAAAAAAGTAAGTGACCATGGCAGGCCCATCACCCCACTTGCCATGGGCCTGTTGGCAAGGACGTGTGCCAGGGGCCCTGCCTGGGACAGCGAGCCCTGGCCAGCCCACTGCCTCCCTTCAGCCCCATCTCCTGTGCCCATGGGACACCTTCTGAATCTACTAGAGCATCAGGTGACAGTGTGTAATGTGCCCTGGTGTGACAGCATGACATCAGGGTAAATTCTGAAAATGTAAACATATGGTGCTTCCTGCAAAGTGAGCTGAAATAGTTACTAATGTTCAACTAAGATTGTTAAAGTCAGAGTCAGAGGAAATAAATTCTGTTACAGATAATCAAAAGAACATTCATTACCATATCGTGTCATCTAAAACACTATTTTAATTTTTGTAGCATGTTCAGAAGAGTTCTTCTTAGTAGATGACATTCACACAGACACCTGTTGTTTCTTAAGCTAAATGTACTGAGTTGGACATGGACTGAAGGGTTTAGGAACTTCCTCCCTTTTTCTTTTTTCCCCCTCTTTATAAAGTTAAACAAACCCCCTCTTTTACAAGAGTCTCTATAGTCTTGACATCGTTATTTGATCACTCTGTTGTTTCAGTTTGCTCAAAGCCTCTGCTTCAGCTTTTTAAAAAAGTAACATTGTGACTTTTTTTTATCTCAGTGTACACCTTAAGTCCAAAAGCCACAGACTTCCACAGCGTGCAGATAAAATAATTCGATCGACCAGCACCAGGACCCCCTTGGTCTTTATTTGGTAATACCTAAGCTTGACGCTTGAGTCCTAAGTTGGAAATTAAAAAGTACTTCACTGATAGAACAATCCCAATATGAGAAAACTGAGTTTTTCACCATGGCATTGTATGTTATTTAAAAATAAAAACAACCAAGAAAATGCCATAATTGATATTTATAGTTTTCAGATGTTTATTAAGATCATCAAATGAAATGCTAATGAAACGATCTAAGGCAGAAACACATTAAGAATTTTAAACTTTTCCTAGAATGAGAAAGTTTTGTCGGTAATTTTTTTCTCGAGTAGAATCCACACCAAGAAAGCTCTAGAAAGCTAACTTGCTGTCCCACAGTGTCTGTAGTGGTCAGGCCTGGCTTTGGAGAAGATGTCACAAAAAGCATCAGCCCCGGGGCACTTCACGGGAGCGGTTCACAAGGTGGGGGCCCTGCCGGCCCCACAAAGCCATCTTTGTCAGCTCTCACTTGTCCCTGTGTGAATTCGTCCTTTCCGCATATCGCATTTATAGCCGTCAGTGATTCTTGCCCAGCTCCAGGCCCTGGACTGTGGGCCTTTCCCAGAAGGATGAGGGAGGTGTTGGTCCCCTGGGGACTGATGTCCCTTCTGGGGACCTGGATGTCAGTGGGCTTCAGTCTGCCTCTTCCCTGGCAGCTGAATTAAAATTCCCACCTCTCTCTAAGTCCAGTCACAGGGACGTGGTGCACTGTCTGCGGAGCCCATGGCCCACCCGCACAACAGACTTGGTGCGTTTTAGGGTTACAGCAAGCAATCCTTGGCTGTGAGTTCATCTGGGATCATTTCTGCTGTTTTAGGAACACGTGTTAGAAAGCTGCATCTCAGCTGTGTCCAGTAGCACACTTTGCTGAGGACGGGCTCACACTGAACCTAAATGGATCTCACCATGTTGTTACATCAGGGCATTTAATATCCCTCGAGCAGGCGTGTTCCACATCCTGGACATCTGGGCTGACTGTCCCAAGTCAAAGGAAGCCATCAGGGTGGCTTTTCCTTCCCAACCTCCCCTCTGTCCAAAGACACCGAGGTCGCTCCCTGCACCCACAGGCGGCACAGGGGATGGGGCTGCCCCAGCTGCTCCCTGCCTGCCTCTCTCAAGCCCTGTGAAGCCACTTGCGAACCCTGCAGCTCTGCACACTCAGCGGGGCTCAAGGCATCCTGTGTACCCGGGCTTTCTGCAGGCAGGACACGCAGTCACAGCAGCACCAGGCCGTGTAGACAGCCGCGGGACCCTGGAAACAGGGTTTCCTGAGGTCGGGGAGAGCAGTCAGGTGTGATCCCCAAACCCGAGTGAACCGGAATTAGCAGCTGGCGGTCAGCTTGGCTGTGAGGACAGTGACACAGAGGTGCCCAGCACCAGGGGGAGAGATGGGCCTGGCCTCAGCCACCCGAGCTGGGGAGCCAGTGCTGTGAGTGCAGGCAGAAGCCAGGGGAGGCAGAAGCAGCCGGGTTTTATTCAAAAAACTTGATAACCAGACAAAAGGGACCAGTTTCAAAAGGACAGAAGATTGGTTACCATTGTCAGTCAAAAAGCAGGTAGGACAGGGCCGGTGAGATGGCTCAGCAGCTTAAGCGCCTGCCTTGCAAGCGCGAGGGCCCGAGTTCGACTCCCGGAACCCACATACGAAAAAGGGGCCGGTGATATCGCTCAGCAGCACGGGCGCCTGCTGGCGTGCGAGGTCCTGAGGTCGACCCCCCGGTACCCACAAAAAAAAAAAAAAAAAAAAAAAGCAGGTAGGACAGAGGCCGCCCAAGGGCGCTGACCTGAGGGGGGCAGAGGGACCAGGGGAACACAGCCCTGTCGGCCGGAGCCCCGCCTACAGCGCAGGCCGCTCTCATCCCCTTTAAGAGCAGGAGAGGAAGGAGGACTGGGCGAGTCCTTCTCCACTCCCGTTAGGGCTCGGCTCCTCCCATCAAGGAAAAACGTGAAATCGCAGGTACACAGCCCAGTCCGAGAGGCTTCTGCAGTCGCCTTGGTCTGTTTGGCTACTGGCACAGAGGAGACGCAGTCTGGGAACAGCCCGCAAAGAGCTGCCTCAGTGCACAACCCAGGCCACCGCCCCGGGCTCCGTGCTCTCCTGCGTCACGGGATCCCAGCAGAATGCGCACTCCCAGCAGGGGCCCTGGGCTCTGTCACTTTAAATTACAACGCACGCACACTGTTCACGAGTGCCTGTGTGCAGGGTACACGAGTGCACGTGCATGTGTGTCTGCGAGTGCGCGCATGTTCAAGCCAGACCCAGGAGGACCGGCTTCGGGTCGCTCTGGTATGCGAGGGGGAATTGCAAAAGAGCTGGAGTCACCCCAACCCGACCCGCAGACCCCAGCTCCGCAGTGTGGACAAGGGGTGCAAAATAACAAACTAGGAGAAACCAAACTAGGTCCTGAGCAGGCGAAGCCAAATTCCCCTTTTAAAACAGAAAGGAAACCCATGCATTGGGTGCCTGCTCTAGGGGCAGCACAAGGAGGAACTGCGCCGTGAACACGTGGAAAAGACATCGAGGCACCCAGAGGAGGAAGAGGGTAGCGGCCCCTCACGTGTCCCGTGCTGGCAAGGCCCTTAAGCCTGTTAAAAGCATGCTGTAGTCTATCAGTTCCCAGGGCCAGCTGGCTTGGGGAAGAGTCCTGAGCTGGGGCGCTGCCGGGGAAGCTCCTGGGCCCCTGCCCTGGCTGGGGTCCTTCGTTGACTCTGCCTGGGGGAACGATGATGCAGAGAGAAGAGAGAAGACGTCCCCTGATTCTGGGGGCTCTGTCTACCCCAGGGTGATGAGAGTAGGGACAGGGAGTCCTGGCAGTGGAGAAGCTGTGTGTTGAGGGGTCACCGTACAGCCCTGGACACACACACAGCACTCCATAAATGCTCTTGGGGAACATCATTGAATAGTTAGATTTCTGAGGGAAGGGGAAAAGACTTTTTCCAAGGATCAACCAAAAGTATGTGGGGATTGGAACAATTCTCAATGTTCCTGTTCATTAATAATCTGTACACAAAACGCACTGAATCCCTCAGATAATTCACAGAAAGTAAATTTCTAGTGGTAAGAGTTCACGCCAATCCAGCTGTCTAGATTGGCCAGATTAATGGGATTAACTCCTCCCTGTCTACACCCTGTTTTCCAGAAAACAACTGCAGGTGCTCAACAGTCCTCATCCGGAACAGGCCAGAGCTGGGTGCTGGAGTCTGCACTGTGGCTTTGGTGTTGAGCTCATACTTACTGATTCTGGGCTGGATCGCAGGGCAGGGGAGGAAGCCGGGCTTTCTCTGCAGAGAAGAGGCCAAGGCCCAGGGCCCACTTTGGCCTGTCCCTTTTTTCCTCTGCCACTCCTTACCTTAGGCCCTTTCCTTTCTGGCCAACCCCACACCCCAGCATGCCCCTTGGGCCACTGTTAGTTCAAAGGGAAAGAGTGACACCCACAATCCTCTCCCCGGGGGCCTCCAGACCCAGGAACCAGACAGTTCCCATTCCCCTGGGTTTGCCATTTGGGATCCAGGTGTCTGTGGTTCCTCTGTGCAGAGGAGGCAGGGATGGGCGCTTCCCGGAAGAGGAGGTGCTGGGGCCCAGGTCCCCTCCCTCTCCCCCACACCGGCTGGAGAGAGGTGGGGTGGAATGGGGTGCAGCAGCGGGACGCCAGGCCTGGGGCTGCGGGCTGGGATCAAGTTCTGGGGCCAGGAAGTTCCTGGAAGCACGAAGAAAAGTTCCCTGGGCCTGGCGCCAGTGCGCAGATGCCCTGGGTTGCACTGCGGGATGGAACCGGGGACAGGGCTCTGGCTCCAAAGTGCCACCCCCCTCAGGCCTGGGGGACCCCGGCTGTGATGCCCCTGCTGGGGCAGTGACCTTCAGAGGAAATTCCAGGTGTTGGTGCTTTTGGAAGTTTGAGAAGCTTGATGTGGGACACCGTGACTATTACCCTGCCTGTCCACACCGGCGGTATGACACAATCTGCAGTAGGACACAATGAACTTTTCAAAAACCTCTCCCATCAACCCCTGCCCGTGGGAGGCCTAGAAACTCTGGTCCCCTTGTAGGTCGGCTCTCCACATGGATGGGGACCCCCAGCCTGTCCTGTGGTGCTTGAAAGGAAGGGAGCAGGTTCAGTGTTTTTTCTTTCTTTCAGAAAGGCATGTTGCATGAGTCTAAAATCTTCTAGGCATTAAAACCAAAACCAAACCATGACAACACAAACCAAGCACAAACCCAAACCAAAACCCGCGTTGACAATGGTGTCTCCAGGCCCTCCCTGGGCAAGGTCTCCTCCACGGCACCCCCTAGATTTCCCTGCTCCCAGAGAAGGCCCAGAGGAGGGAAGGGAGGCAGCGCAGCCCCAGTTGAAAACCAGGGCTCCCAGCGTGGCCTGGGCCCCGATAAGCTCGGTGTGAGCTGGTGGGGTGGAGCTGCCTGGGTGCGGATGGGGCACTGCTTTTCACAGCTCCCGGAAACTCCCCAGACTTTAATCTTTGGAGTAATTCTTCTCCCAGCACCCAGAGCTAAGCCTCCCCTTTGTGACTTGTGGTGTGTTTGGCTCCAGGTCAAGCTGGGTTCTCGGGCAGTGAGAGGGACAGCTCTTGTCCTTAGGGCAGGGTGGGCCAGGTGAGAGTGCTGGAGCAAAGGTGTGACTGTGGCGGGAATGGCCTTCTTGTTTATTCGGCACTGGAGGCCTTCTGGTTTTGTCTAATGAACTCAGGAGGGAAGTTGCAGACTTTGTAGGTTTTGTGACTTCCCAGGCAGGTGGCTTGTGATGGGCTCAGACCCTGCACCTCCCAGGGGAGGTGACCTAAGGTACTCGGCTGGGGAAGGCTTGCTGGCTCCAGGAGGATCCCTTTGGTTGCCACAAACCCTAAAAAATCCGAACTGAGCCCAGAGCCTCCACCCCACCCCCACCCTCCCCGAGCAGAAAAGGCTGCGTGCCATCTCAGTCCCTTTGGTTACCCTGCTACAATGTAGCCCTTTCTTCAGCTTTCTCTTTCTCTGCAGACTCGACTGTTACAAAGTTTCTTGCTCCCTGAACAACTGCAGTCGCGCGCTTGCAACACTGGCTGCCTCGGAGCCCGGACCGTTCTAACACTGCACTTCAGGCAGGGGGGAAAACGTGCCTTTATGCCGTAGACAGGCGCGAGTGTGGGGCACCGAGCTCTGCGCTGACGTTGTAGGGACAGCTCCGCCACCAGTTCCTGCCCGCTGGGTCGCCAGGGCCGGTCGTCACCTGCCTCCCGCCTTCGGGTCCTCAGTTTCTCCGTCCGTCCGCTCCCCGGAGCGCAGGGCCCCTCAGCACCCGGGCCCTGGCCACCCGTCCGGGAGGGCTCGGCGCGCAGGGCCCGGGTTCCCAGCACTGTCGCCTGTTTTTCTGTGTCCTTTGCGGTGCTCCCCACCTGGTGAGTACACGGGGGCAATAAAAACACGGTCCCGTTTCATCTGAAAAGCGAACGTGGCGCTACTTTGGGAGCCGCGGGTCGTGGTCCGCGCGTCACCCGTCGCGTGGCTTCCGAGTCTTAGATGCTACGGGACCCCAAGCCCTGCGCCGCCCCTCGGCCCGACCCTGTCCCCGCCCTACGGAGGTCGCCCCGGCCCCCCCAGGCCGGGTCCTTGGGGACAGGGACCCCGGGTTCAGTGCCTCGGGTCGCAGGCGAGGGGAGGGAACCCTACGGGGGAGGCCCCCCCCGCAGCTGCGGAACCGGGGTCAATGCGAGGCTGAAGGGTGTGGCCCCAAGGCGGGGTTCCTCCCCGCAAACTCCAGGTTCCGCCCTCAACTCGATGGGGGCCGCATCTGCACCAGGATCCAGGTGCGCCAGGGGCCGTGAACGCTGACACCTGACCAGGCCTTGCACTCTGCTTCGGGCGCCACCCCCGGGCAGGTCTGGGAGGAGGAGGGTGGGGGAAGGGACGGGAGAGAGGGAGGGGGAGGGGAGGGGCGGAGGGAGAGGAGGAGGGAGGGAGAGAGGGGGCGGGCGGAGAGAGGGAGGGAGGGGGAGGGAGCACGGGAAGGAAGGGAGGGGAGGGAAGGAAGGGCCAAGGAGTCCTGGTCCACACCAGTGCAGGGGAACTGGGGTCCACTTGGGAATTCGGGAAGCCTGGCTGGCCGGCTGGGCTTCATGGATCAGGACAGGTGTGTGACAGGCAAGGGGACTCCGAGTGAGTAGGTGTTCTCCCCTTAGAGACAGGGCCACCATGAGACCAGAGAGGATGCGCAGGAGAACCTGCAGGCCTGGCTCCTGCAGCACCCCACTCTCACGGGGTGGGGGAGACCCCGATTGGCAGGACCCCACCCTGCTCAGGCTGCAGTCTACCTCAGGTGCGCTGGGGACACTGGAGGGGTGGGGTCCCACAGCTGTCCTCATGCACAAAGGACAGCTGGGAACCACAGATGACTGTCACTGTTGAACTGTCATGCACCTGTGTTAAGTGGCTTGTTAGTCATTTGTCACAGCCTTGTGTGGATGCAGCACCCCCACTTTAAAGACAGGCATTGAGCCTGGCGTGCTGCTTCTGTTTCCTGCACCTCCCGAGCTCCACTGCAAACTCTGCCCCGAGTGTCTGTACCAAGAGCTGCTCAGCCAGGGGACAGCTCAGGACAGGTGCCGTGGGTCTCCCGTCCTCACTCAGGGCTGAGCAGTGGGACTTGAAGTCCTGTCCTCACACAGAGGAGGAACCGGAGGCTCTTGGAGGTGGAGGAGCCGCTCGAGAAGAGGCAGAGTCACAGGAAGTCCAGCTCTGGCCTCACAGCCCGCATCCTGTCCTGGGCCGCAGCCCAGGATGGCACTGCTGGCTGTGGGCACTGGTGACGGGGACCAGGAGGGGCGAGCAGTGTGGAACAGGCCAGCCTCAGTTAATGGTAGATTAGCAGAGTGCTTCCTAAGGAAATACTGAGTGGGGAGAAGAGAGCAGCAAGAGAAGCTGCAGAATGAGGTGCTTGCCGTTTCTGTAAACAGGAGTAACGGTAATGTGCCAACGACCAAGCCAACCACGCCTCACGACAACAGCTGCCACCCCAGGGAGATGGTTGGTACAGTGTCCTTACCGCTCTCCGGGCACCTGAACTGCAGCAATAGCACTTTGTGGACCTGGTTGTGGTCAGCAAGGTGCCCCATCCTCGGGCTGGAGACTGAGCCTGGGCCTCCTGCATGCGGGGGAAGCGCTCAACAGTTGAGCTCTGTCCTCAGTGCAGCACCGCACATCGCCATGCGTCAGTATTCTGGGTCTGGCGCTTTCAGACCGCCACTGTGTGATGATCACTCACAAGTTCTCCTTCTTGCCTGCCCAGGTACCCGGCCACACCCTCATTCCCATCCAGAACACCTGCTTTTCATACCCCAGATCAACCGAACTCATCACAAGGCCTGGGTTAAGTGACAGAGGGTTGGAGTGGGGGCTTGGAGGAACACACGGTGCCCCCTTCTTTCTCCCGCGGCCCCACACGTAGTCCTGCTGCCTGCGTGTCATGGAGAGCTCATCCTTTGGCAAGTCGGCCCAGCTTCCACGCGTGGAGAGTGCATCTTGGATTGTCACAGTTTCATTCAGAAGCACACACCTCGAAGAGTCATCGCTGCAAAACCCTGACATAAAGTCATCAAACATAAAGTCAGGGGCTGGATCGGCAGATTTTGAGGACGAGTTGGTAATCAGACAACAGGGCTTTGGGAAGAAAAACAAGTTGGCACCGACACACTTTTGGAATGTGTTTTATGGGTTCCACATCATTCTAGGTGTCAGGGAAATACAAGCGTACTTCTCCTGGAATTTACACTCTAAACTGTAGAGTCCTCCCCGCCCCTCACGCCCAAGTCCATGCTTTAGCTGTGTTCCAGTGAGATGATTAATGTCCAAAGATCACCTCTGCCAGCTCAGCACTGAGCCGATGCTGCTCCTTCTCGAGGCCACTGCCTTTATCCTACAATTTTGGTGGTGCTTGCGGTCATTTTCAGGTTGAACTCTATAAATGAACTGTGAGAGAAGGGGTTCAAGGAAGTCAGGCACTGCAGCACCTGACTTCATTTCACAGTCACATGCGCCACGTTGATAAGAGGCAGCCCTGTGCCCGGCGACACCTGTTCTGTTCCCTAGTGTGTAATCGCGCCACATGCCGTGGACACGGCCTGTTCACAATAAGTGTGCCTGCGCCCGTGCTTTGAAGCCTCAGCGCCTTCCTTTTGGTGCCTTTGCCCGACAGTGTGCGGTCTGGGGCTGCGTTGAAGCTCACTGCTGCTCTTCCGATCGCCTGCGTGGAGTCAGCCTTGCCTGCCGGACCGCAGCCGAAAATATCCGAATGTGGGGCAGAGGTTGGTCTGTGCAGTCTCAGCTCCAGGAAAGCAGTCACTCATTAAAATGGAGCGGCTTTCACAACAGACAGGTGTGAGATTTGTTTGAGAGGCTGAAAGGCTACTCCTGACAGTGGGCGATGGGAATTTCAGCCAAGAAACCGGTGTGACGAGTCGCTGACTTTAGAAGGACCAAGCTCCTGGGGCAGCTGCTCGGCAAGCTAGTCACTAGAAGCTTCCAGTGAAAACAGGGCTTTCGAATAGGTAGCTGCTATGGAAGAGAGCCCCAGGCAGTGGGGCTGAGGGCTGTAAACAAATGGGTCCAGCTACGTGTTTATTTGAAGAACCCCTGAAGACGTCCAAAGAAGTCCGGGGATCATGGGAGCACTTTTGAAATAGTTGAAAGGGAAGAAGGGTCATGCCAATCCTTGCCGTGTTTAGGGCCATGTGATCTTGCGGGACCCTCACACCACCAAGCTGTTTCACGTGGACGAGCCTTGGACCTCGACCAGTGCTCTTCCTGTTTCAGCCACGATCCAGCCTCTCAGCCTTCTCAGCCTGCGCTGTTTCCTCGGTGAGTGTCCTCGTCTGTGAGGGCAATGGTCACCTCAGACTTTATTAAGCTCCTCCAGGCGATGACCACAGGGGATCTGAGACAGCAGCCAGCGTCAGGGTAACTGCCCGGATCTGTGCAGCCAGCCCGCTGCGGCCCTCGGAGGATCCAGTCAGCCCATCCGCTTCTGAGCTTTGCTTTCCGCTCTCAGCGGGCAGCTTCCCATTTTCATCCTTGGTGGCTCCGCACTACACACCCTGTGGCCTCTGCAGAAGTGAGAGCATGGCCTGCGAGGGTCTCGCCGCCTTCCTCCTCCCGCCCCTCGCTCCCCACCAAGGTGTCCAAGGCTGCAGCCCCGACAGGCAGAGGGCCGCTCCGGGTCCCAGGTGGCCCAGTCGGAGGTCCGTGCTGCAGCCGCGCCTCAGGACCAGGGCTTGGACCCAGGCCTTGGACCCCAGTGAACTGTAACTTCCCCGGTCAGATGTTCTTTCTGCCTGGACCCAATCCAATCGGAACCGAAGGAGACGCTGGACTGAGGAGGAACCTCAGCTGTGCGTGCGTGCATGTTTGCGCATGTGTGCATGTATGCGTGTGCACATGTGTGTGCCTGTGTGCATGCATGTGTGCAAGTGCACGGTATGTGACTGCCCCTCTGGGTGTGTATACATGTGTGCATGTGTGTCCGCATGTGTGTCCGCATGTGTGTACATGCACATCTGCATGCATGTGCGAATGTGCTCCTGCATATATGTGTGTGCATGTGCGTGCGTGTGCCTGTGTCCAAGCAGGCGGGACAGGGGCTCCCGTCCTCCTTCTCTGTCCCTGGCAGCTTGGCCTGGCCAGGTCCCCCCTTCGGTCCGCCCTTCCGGGCTGCTCCCATGAAGGCTGGTCCGTGCAAGGGCGCAGAGCCACCCGGCGGTGAGGACCGCGTAGGGGCCGATGGCGGCGGCGTTCCTCTGTCCGCGTGGGCGCCGGGGCCTCAACCTGCGACGGCGACAGCTTCGGCGCCCGCCCGCGGCGGACACCAGAGGGCGCCCGCGTCCCCGTGCAACGCTCCGTCCATGCCGAGGCGCCTCGGTCCGGGCCTGGCCGCGTGGCCCGCGACAGAAGTGGCCCCCGCGGGCCCCGCGCCGGGAGCGCGTCTGCAGGAGGCCCCCGTGCCGTGCCGAGCTGCTCACGGCGACCCCGTGGGTGGAGGCGCTCGAGGGCGCGCACCTGCCGCTCGGGCCTCAGCAGGCCAGGGCCGGAGGACGACCCCGCGGTGCCTCCGCTCGAGCACGTGCTCGCTGCCGTGCACGGGCTCCTGTGCACCAGATGGCGAACTGTAATGACATCTTAACCGGCTAATTGCATAAACCTTGTAACGCAGATAATTGCTGTTCCAGAGTAGGAGTTAATAATTTCCCCGTGTATTGCCTGGCTTCGGAGTAATCCTCGAGGACAGTTGTGACAATTCGAACACACTGAAGTTCACCAAGCGGTAATTAAAACTAGCACTTAAATCATTTGACTTTCAAACCCTTAATTATGATTCGGAAGAACTGCTCTGCGGAAACCCAGAGTTTAGGGATGGCTGCGCGCGGCATTCAGCGCGGTCCGGCTGGCTTTCGTCCCGGGTCCCAGCGGCTGTGGACGCGAGTCTGGGAGTGCACTGAATTCTCCAGGGTGATTCCAGAAGCACAGGCCCGCGCTTGGGGCCTGACAGGTGAACTCCTGCCCTCTGTAGAGCTGCTGATTTTTTTCCATGTATGTTTATTCATAGGTCCCCCATAGTTACTAACGCCAAGCCTGGCCACGAGTCGGCACTAGCTAAGCACCGTGCAGGTATTTTCTCAGTTAGTACTCAAAGCAGCCATCGGAAGCAGGTACACTGGCTCTCCCCTTCCCCACATGAGGGCCCTGGGCAGAGATGCTGAACGATATGCCCAGAGGCAGCTGGACCTCACTGGCCCACACTCACCTGTGCTGGGGCCATCCCATTCACCCTGTAGGCCACTGTCCCGTGGGTTAGGCCAGAACCCCAATTTCTATTTCCATCGACTTTGTTTTCTAATATCATTTAGAAATAAAGCTAAAATCCCATGTGGGAGTTATAACTGCAGGGGCAGGCACATACCTTTGCCAAGTTTAGTTTCTCAGCTTCTATATTGCTGTATCCCCGAAGCAGATATCTGCTCTGCACGCACATAACCAAGACAGGTGAGCCTTGGGACCTAGGTCTGATTCCGTCGTCACCTTGCTGAAGAAGCAGGTGTGCCTTCCTGTTTCTATTTCTCCATCTTCAACAAGACCAAAATTAGGCTTCCACGCTTAACCACCATGTGCCGCAGAGAACACAGCGCGAAACCCTCTGCATGAAATCCGTGCTGACACTGTGGACTCTCTGGATCAGTTTGGGCAGGGTGGGTGGCTTGAGAGGGGAGATGCCGCTGGCTCCCCGGTGTGGGGCTGCGCAGCCAAAGCCCGCGGTCGGAGTCCTTTCTGTGAGTCTAGGGCATTGCTTTGGGCTGCTGCCCCGGGAAGCCCAGTCTGGAGGGAAACTCACTGGAGTAGACACACAAGTCCCGTGTGCTGTTTCCACCCAGGATGCAGTGTGGCCTCCATCGGCCTGAAATGCAGTGTCTTTACCTTACCATAAAGACGAGGGGTGTGGCTCAGGTTACTCACATTACTCCAGTTTGATAATTCTAGAATGCAGTACAACTACATTTAATTATTACTAGTGGGAATGAGATTATTAGTTTGCATTTTCTTTAATAAAAGTGAAGTGCTAGATTTTTTAAGGAATGAGTAAAAGAAAGCGTCTATTGGGAAAGGAAAGACGTAATTTAATACGAATTTCCCCAGCTCTCGTTGTTTTGCAGTGCTGTGCTCAGTGTGTGAAGAGAAATGTCGTGCAGTGTCTGCTGTCAGGAGTCCTTACAGGTAGTGACAAGCTGGGAGAGCACTGTGAGGATTACTATGGTATGTGTTACGATCGAGCTCAGCCCAGCGTTATGAAGGAGTCACTCCTGCCGCAGCCTTTGGGAGTCACAGGGCGAGGACTCGGGCTGGATCTCGCAGGGAAGTCAGAGCTAGCAGAGAGTGACAGAAGACAGGAATTCGTCCCCTGCCAAGGATGCTGTACCCACAGCGTGGCAGGGAAAGAGGCAGTGTGGCTGTCCAGCTGCGATGGTGTGAATTTCTTGGGTAGAAGAAGAAGAAATCTATGTGGAGCAGGGAGCCACAAATCAGGTCTCACAGGCCTTGGTAAGGGGCTTGGACTTTACTCTGGGTGATTCAAAGCGAAGTTTGCCTGTCTTGGAGTGTCTCTTAGGTCTTGTACTGGTCGCCCGGATTGTGGAAGGAGCGTCTGCACCCCTTTAACAGAAGTTGTGTGTCCACTTTCCCTGACAGGAGCCTTCCGCGGCCACTAGAGGTCTGGAAGTCAGTCTCTTTGGGTGTCTCCGTAAAGCAGGTTTGTGCTGGTGCCCAGGTCAGAAGGGCTTCCTCTCTAGTTGCTAAGGCCCCGATCTCCAGTCTCTAAGCTGCTGGCTTATTTTCCATGTAAAGGGAGAAATCAAAGTCATATTCATGGCAGAAAGCAGGGCAGGAAACTTTTAGAATGCTTTGTAAATTGTTTTAAAATGATGAATCGTATTTATGTGGGTATAGGGTTAAACGCTCAGAAGCTCTAATCTTGTTTAGAAGTTGATAGCGCTCTCCAGCGCTGCTGGTGGAAGTATACGTTAATAACACCTTCCCGAAGGACGACTTAGCAAGACATGTAATGTCTTCTATCTTCTGACCCACGACTGCTTCTGGGAGTGTGTGTGTGTGTGTGTGTGTGTGTGTGTGTGTGTGTACGCTGGGGACAGAATCCAAGGCCTTGCAGGTCCTGCACCACTGAGATTCATCCCTAGCCCCTCTTCTAGAAATTTATCCTAAGGCGATAACCATGCACCCTCAGGTAACAGCCCCAATATCTGTGGCTCTGCAGCCCGCATTCAGCCGACAGAGGATCGGATGCATGGAGAACCCGGCTGACTATGCACAGCCCCCCGACACAGGCGAATCCACAGCACAGTTATTCACACAGCACACACTGTTTTAGGTGTCAGCAGGTACGTGGCAGTTGTGCGTGTGTGTGTGCCTAGCTTATGTGTGCACACTGTCATTTTACATGAGGGACTTGAGCTCCCCCAGATCTCTGTGTCGGTGGGGTACCCTACAGACCTGTGAGTGGAGTAAAGTTTGTGACAGTGGCTTCATACTACTGAGCAACTGGAGAACTTCTCAGGGCCAGTTCTCTAGAGAACTGCTTAAATGAACTGTGGTAGACATGCATTAGAATATCGTACAGCTATCAAGATATTGTAATCTATCAAATGAGTCTATTATGTTATAAAATAATAAGTCATCTACTTTTGTTAAAAATATTTGCATATAAAAAGACTACTAGGAAACATATTTCAGAATGGACATATTGGAAGTTATTATCTTCTTCCCTTCCATATTTATATTTTCTAAATTTTAATAAGAAATAAATCATAAGAAGAAACCATAATAAAAAATAATGTAATTTATCATTAGATTAAAAAGCCAAAGAAAATGAGCCAACTTGTCCATCCATCCAGTAATGGCGGAGAGGTAGTTTGGACTGGTCATCCACAGAGGATGGGAGAAAAGCAGATGAAAATACCAAGATATCTGCCGCAGGTGTCAGGGACTTAGCAGGGTAGTGGGGACGATGTGGCCAGATGTAGAGGAGGGTGAGGCCCAGGGTAACACCAACACTTGGGCCCGCGAGCCGCAGTAATGGATGCCCCACCAGGACTTGGAGCTGAGTCACCTTTGCATTGGATCGAGCGGACCGTGGCTGGAAGGCAGAGGCAAATGCAGATCCTCTCTGGGGAAGAGGACGTCATCCCACACTTTAAGTGAATTCTGTGAGCAAATTCTCAAACACAGTGACTACAAAGCTCAGCAGCACAGACGCCTGCCTGCCAAGCACAAGGTCCTGAGTTCAATTCCCGGTACCAAAAAGAAAAAAAAAAAAAAAAGAGAAGAAAACAGCCAGGCATAGGAGGAGACAGGAAGACAGGAAGGGAACTGGCAAAAGAAGCAGGACATGGACATGGAGTGCTGGAGGCCGCAGATACGGGGTGTCCACCACGTGCATGTATGATGGACCTGGGGCCCACACAGATGTAAGAGTTGGAAGGAACGTGTGGAAACATGTACCTAATACAGGCACCAGGCAAAGCGTAGTTGTTATAGTTCTATGCATCATATAGCATTGCTGGGGACAGAGAGACACACTGCACTGGAGAAAGACTTAATGCTTATGAGGTTGTACGCACACAATAACATCACACAAAAACACATAAAGCAAGGTCTGACAAGACCGAAAGGTGATATAGACTAATAATCTTAATAGATAATTTTAATAATCACTTTCAGTATTTAATAGAACTTGAAAACCACAAATCAATAAAAATAGAATTTTAACACATTTGATCACATCTATGATCACATTTAAATTATTAAGCATATGTAGAATAAATCACTTAATACATATCTTTTCCCCAAGCACATGCAAAACTTACTAAACCATAAAGAAAATCTGTAAAACTTTTCAGAAAATATCCTTCCAGGCAATTAAGCTAGAAATCAGTACCAAAAAAGTACCTGGAAATCCCCATGTATCTGGAAATTATAAATATAGTTCTGTAGTTCCATAGCTGGAAGAAGAGATCACAATTGGAATTAGAAAATAATTTAAGCTAAAAAATACTGGAAATATATACATCAAGATTTGTGTAATAAAGCTATGCTTAGATTAACTATGTAGCTTCATATATACATGAGAACACAGTGAAGGCTGAAATCTATTTATTATTCATTCATTTCAGGAATTTAGAGAGAAAGGTACAAATTGAAGGCAAATGAACTGGAGGATGGGAAATAATATGGTGAGAGCAGAAACCAATGAAGTAGTGAACTGAGTGCCAAGGCATCAAAAAGTTTATTTGAAGAGGTTAATAAAATAGGTAAACCTTTCATGGAAAAAGTAAACAGCAAAAAAGGGGAAAAGAAAACAAAATACGAAACATAAATAACCAAAGTCACAAATAAAAAAGGACATGATTACAAGCATTGGACACCTTAAAATTTAATAAAAAGATAGTATGAATAACTCTGCAAATATGCTTGAAAATTTAGATGAAATAGGCAAATTCTCTGAAAAATATATTTTATCAAAATGGATGATAGTAGAGAGAAAACATGAATGGTTTGAAAATCATTAGAGAAGGTGAATCCGTAATTGAAAAGCTTTTAACAAAAAAATCTAGAACTAAATGGCTTTCTCAGTGAATTCTACCTATCATTTAGAGAGTACATGATGCTAACCTTCTGAAAATTCTTCCAGAGGATAGAAAAATGCGCCACATTACCTAATTTGATCTATAAGGCCAGCATAACTTTAGTATCAAAACTTGATGAGGATGGCTTAAGATATTTATGTACCAATCTTTCTTAGGTACATGGATATAAAAATTCTAAATAGGGCTGGTGAGATAGCTCAGCAGCATAAGTGCCTGCCTGGCAAGCACGAGGGCCTGAGTTCAACTCCCGGTACCCACATAAAGGAAAAAAAGGGCCGGTGATATCGCTCAGTGGCATGGGCGCCTGCTGGTGTGTGAGGTCCTGAGTTCAACCCCCAAGACCCACACACACAAAAAAATTCTAAATAAAATATTAGCAAGGAAAATTCAGCAATAATATACAAAAATAATATATCATGACCAATTTGCATTTATTCCAGGAATTCGGGGTTGGTTTGACATTCAAAACTCAACCAAAATACTGCATTAATTGAATAAAGGTGACAAATCATAATGATATGAATGTATAATCACATAGCTATGTGATAAAAGTCAATATCTATTTATGATTAAAAAATCTTGGCAAACTAGGAATACAAGGAACTTCCCTAGTAAGAAAAGGAGTAGCTACAAAATATTAAAAAAGCAAGCACCATTTGTAATGGTAAAATTTTAAAAGCTTAGAGATTGGGGACAGCACAGCAGGTCCACTGTCGCTCCCACTTGGTATCATACTGACCCTCATGAGTGTAGCAGAAGAAATAACATTGGTAAGGATTGTGGAGAAGGAAATTAACTCTCATTATTTGTGTATAGTATACTTGAGTGCAATGAAAGTCCAGAATATGTATGAATTATTAAAATTAGCAGCCAAATTTAAAAGATCACTGAATACAAGATCAACACACAAAAACATTGTATTTCTATAGCTTCAAACAATAATAAAACAAAACATTTAAAATATTATTTTAATTAACAATAAAAACGCAAATGTCCAGGAATAAACCTCAGAGGGCATGTGTAATGACACAATAATATTATGTAAAAAAATGCCCCAGTAAAGGAGGCACATGTCATGCTCATAGCTGGGCAACAAAATATTTGCATCTATAAATTCTCCCCAGATTGATCTATAGATTTAATGTATTTCTAATTAAAATCTCAGTTGAATTTCTAAAGTGGAGCTTCAAAAGATTATTCTAAATGCATGTGTTAATTCAAATAACAGCATGGCTGAGATCAGTGTGGCCGGAGGCAAGGATGACACACAAAGTTGTGAAGTGTTCTATATTTTTGGTTGCAAAATCAATACACAAAAGTCAATAACATTCCTATACACCAACAATGAACTTGCCTAGAAAGAAATCAGGAAAACAAACCTGTCTGCAATAGCTGCAAAAAAATTAAATACCTAGGAATTAACTTAACCAAGGAAGTAAAAGGACTCTATATCAAAAACTAGAGTATCCTGAAAAGAGAGATTGAAGAGGACATAAGAAAATGGAAAGACATCCCCTGTTCCTGGATAGGTAGAACCAATATAGTCAAAATGGCCATGTTAACAAATGAATGTATAGATTTAATGCAATGCCAATGAAAATACCAACAGCGTTTTCACAGAACTGGAAAAGAAATCCTGAAACTTACATGGAACTAAAAGAGACCCAGAACAGCAAAGGTAATCCTGGAGAACAAGAGCAAAGCAGGAGGCATCAGAATCCCAGATTTCAAGTCATATTACAAAGCTACATGATAAAAACAGCATGGCACCAGGCAGAAACAGTCATGTGGGTCAGTGGAACCGAGTAGAGGAAGCAGAAACAGCCCCAGGCACCATAAGCTGCACAAAGGGCCAGAAGTACACCCTGGAGAAAAGGCGGCCTCGTTAACGAATGGCGCTGGGAAACTGGTCATCCAGGAGGAGAAGGGTGAATCTGGCCTTTACATCTCACCCTGCTCTGAAATCAAATTGAAACGAATCAAAGCCTTTCATATAGAAACAGAAACACAGAATCTGCCAGAAGAAGAAACTGGTAAAACTGTTGAAGACGTAGGCATAGGCAAGGCCAAGAAATACCAACAATGAACACGTGGGGTTGTATCCGACTAAAAGTCCAGGCACAGCAAAGGAAACAACCGAGCGAAGAGACAACCTACTAATGGGAGCAACAATTTGCCAGGCATTCCTCAGGCAGGGAACAAATACCTAGCATATATAAAGAACTAAAAAAAAAAAAAAAACACAGACACCCCGAAATAGAAGATGCAGTCAAAAAATGGGAAACTGAGATGAATAGACACTCCTCAGAGGAAGTACAAATGGTCAATAAGTACATGAAAAAATGTTCAACGTCTTTCACCAGTAGAGGAATGCAAATTCAAACAGCGCTGAGATTCCATCTTACTCCTGCAAAAGTGGCTGTCACCAAGAAATCAAATAATGGCAAATGCTGGCAGGGCTGTGGGGAAAAAGGAACCCTTCTCCACTGTTGGTGGGAGTGTAAACTAGTGTAACCACTATGGAAATCAGTGTGGAGATTCCACAGAAAACTAGAACTAGAGGTTCCATTTGACCCCGCTATACTTCTTCTGGGTGTCTTCCTGAAGGAGTTGACGACATCGGGTTACAGCAATCCGCGCACATCCGTGTTTATAGCAGCACCACTCACAGTAGCTACACTAGGAAGCAGCCTCCAACAGACGCGGGGTAAGGAAGTGCGGTGTTTGTACACTGGAGGACCACTCGGCACAAAGAAGGATAAGCTCGAGTCATTAGTAGGAAAGTGGACGTAGATCAGACACAGATGGTTAAATATTGCCTGGTTTCTGTCACATGGAAAGCCAAAGTGTAAATAATTTAGGAGAAAAATAAAAGCTAGATGGTAGGAAACAGGAAGACGGACTTTGCGGAAGTGGGAAGGGGACCTGGGTGGGGGAGATGCGAGGGAGGGGAGGAGAAAGGGAAGTGAAAAGGATCAGATGCCATGCGTATATGTACAAATTCCCAGGATGGATGTGTTTTTTATGTATTGCAAATGCACACGAGTTAAAGGGGGGAGGGAAATACAGCCAAAACACTTGATAGAGAAGAGGGCAGGAGCTGGCCCGCTGGACTTACACCACAGACGTCTGTGCAGTGCTGCTACCTGAATAAGAAACAATGTAGGCATCACGTGAGACTGAATGCATACGTGGGCACTGGATTCAAAACAAGGTTGTTGCTGCTTCAGGCAGACAGCTGGGCTGGTTTCCATCCTTACGGAAGAAAAGTGAATCAATCCGCTGCTTCCACTGGACCCAAACCAGCAAATTCACGATTCATCCCAGGTCACCAGGGATGGAAAGGTGAAGAACAGAATGATGGGGCTTCTAGAAGACCACGTAGGGCAAGAGCTTTACAACCTTGCGGTAGGAGAAATCTCCTTAAAGTTGTAAAATAAAGCACAGAAGTTAAAGAGGAATTTTGAGACAATGCATTGTATAAAAATGAAATCTTTTTTTCTCTGGACACCATTGGCGAAGGTGCTTGTGAAAGACAGTACTGATGAAGGCTGTTGCCAGGACAGATGAAGAGAGCCTGCACAGTTTACAGAAAGGTGAGGAATCCCAAGCACCACACAAAAGGAAACAAACCAGCACAGTACAATGTGGTGAGAATACGGAGCGACTGCCACTCTTTACGGTGCTGGTGGTGGTGGTGGGGGGTCTATGCAACTACTGGGGATGGCACTGTGGCATCATTTTCTAGGTTGGAAAGAAGGACATCTCATAACCCAGAAATTACTCTCTAGGTATGAAAAATGTACCCTGAGAAATGTGTGTAAGAAAGTTCATAGCAATATCATTGAAACTCTTTAGGAATTAGCAACAATCTAGATATTTATCACTGGCAGATGGGATAAATAAAATAATCTCATATTCACACTTTGCAATACTACACAATAGTGAAAATGAATGAATTACAACTTGGCAGGAAAATGGGTCAATCTCACAAATATAATATTGGTCACAAAAAGCCAAACATAGAACAATTATGCCATAGGCTGCAGTTCATATAAAGTACCAAATAGAAAGAGAGAAAAAGCAAAACCGAACTGTGGCGTGCAGTGATACCTACTTGGCGACGACACCAGAAAGGAAAGCAGGGACTCAGTTTACGTGACAAGAGTGGGCTGGGACGTAGCTGCTGGTGCAGTGCTGGCCTAGCAGGCTCACAGCCCCGGGTGATACCCAGCATACGGAGCGCAACGAAACCCAAGCAAGCAACCAAGCAAGTGAAAGGTACAGCCGGCAGCGCTGGGGTTGGGACCGAAGGAGGAGTCTCTGACATGCCAGTTGTCTTCTGTCCCTTGGCCTGGGCTACCAGGGATGGCCAAGGCCCGGTCCTGGAACACTCTGGTCACCACACCTCGCTGTGGCCATGGATTCCCCTGCAGGTTGGGGCCCAACACGCCCTCCTGACCAACCCCTGCTTGTCCCGTGCTGTCCAGTGCTCCCCTCCCCTTTTCTGAGTGCTCCGACTGGGCGGATGAAGCAGGGCACACCCCGCCCCTACACCTTCAAAGCTCACAGCGTCTTGATACAAATAAGGAAATTGTGCATAAAATCAACAGCAGCCCACAATGCCGGAACACAATGCCGAAACTCAGATCTCCAAAGGCCGGAGCTGCACTTAGAAAATGGGACTGGGCCTGCAAACGCTAACTGTGACTTTGAGCTCTTCTGAGAAGAGGCCACACTGTGTTTATTTTATCAAAAGGCAACCTAGGCACTTTGCTGTCCCATGGGGCAAGGCGGGCACCGCGCATCTGGGCCCTGCACTGCCCTGCACCTCGCAGCTGGGCCCTGCACCGTGGAGTCACTTCTCCTCGCCTGCTGCTCTTGCTCCCGTCAGTGCCACCTCGGCTCCTGGAACCAGGCAAGGCGGAGCGAGGGCCCTGGAGAGCGCGGGTGGACCCCATTTCCCGGAGAGACCGGGGAGCTGGAGGAGAGGGTGGATATGTTGCGAGGTGAACGTGGATGAGGGCCTGCCGCAGGATGCTCAAGGTGGGGACTGACTGGGGGAGTTTAAGTGGCTGGAGAAGACTTCATGTGCTTGATCCTTAATGGAAACGTGTTGATGCTTCAAACGTAAAGTCAGACTCCTAACAGGGCTCTGGGTCCTGAGGGACCCTCTGTTACGACAGTGTCTTCCCCTTCAGCTCCTTTCCCAGCCAATCACTCTTGGCCTTCGTGTTCAATGCTGCTGCCTCCTCCGTCATGAATCCTCATTGGTTGATGGGTTGATTGATGGATTGCACTGGGGACTGAACCCAGGGCCTTCACACTGAGCTACATCCCTGGCCCTTTGTTTTTTTTTTTATTTTGAAACAACTTTGCTAAGTTGCTAAGTCACCGAAACTGGGCTTGAACTTGCAATCCTCCTGCCTCAGCCTCCCAGAGTGCATGATTACAGGCCTGAATCACCACACCCAGCTAAGCTTTTTTTCAGTTTCCTATCTAGCATGATTACCTCTCCCATCTTACCTCTCTACAAATAGCATTCAGTGCACGAGGTGATCAGTTTAGCTGTTTATTTCCCTGATTCTTGTGTCTCTAGCATGCATCACAGGTGTTGACATAAGGAGTGGTCAGTGCTTTTTGACTATTAAAGCAGGGTGGCTTACGAGAAGTTGACAACACTTACCCATGGCTAGCCCGTGGTATAGGGGAGTGTCCCGGAAGGGGAGGCCAGCTTCTTCCGGGGTCCGTTCTAGGGTCAGAATTCCCATTCCCATGTTTGGCCCCCTGTCAGGTCATCTATGCTTACGGTCAGAATTCCCATTCCCATGTTTGGCCCCCTGTCAGGTCATCTATGCTTACATTCGTGCAGCTTAACATTCCTATCAATTATTTGCATGAGGAATGGATGTTGCATTTAATGAAATCTACAGATCACAGAGTGCCGGGTAGAATAGTTGGTACTGCAGGGGATAGGGGCAAGATTTAAAATACTCTTGACAGCCAGACCATTGGCCCAAAACTACGGATGAGATCCCACAAGAATATATGCAAAGTTTGGTGTTTAGATTTTAAAAAATCCATGGCACAAGTATACATGCCTAGAGTTATGTCAGTAGCCTGGACAAATATTTAGAGGTTTTAGTTGATCATTAAAGGAAACTATAGGCATCAGTGAGAAACCTCCCCCAAACCAAGACTTAAATTACAGATGGGAGTAGACTGGTGCAGGAGCACCTTAGAGGGTGAGAATAGAAATACAGACGGCGTGAATGGCAGTCAGGGGTGTCATGTCCGAGAGGAGGACATGCCAGTCCAAAGGGGAGGATGAGCAGCAGGATACTAGGAGAGGGAGCCCCAGAGGGGACCGCCTGGTGTGGTGACAGGAAAAGGGCCTTTCAGTGTGGGGTGGTTGGGGTTCACCAGCTGCCTGGCTTTACAGTCAAGTGTGCGAAGTGCCAGTTCTACAGTTTTGGGTGCATCATGAATGCTCCGGCAGCGCTGTCTGCACCTGGGGAGTTTCCCGACCCCACGCGGCAGCGAGGCCCGCTGAGGTGGCGCATGTGGCACATGGCCTCTCTGGGCTCCGGCGGGAGGGCGTCTCCACCACAGTTTCCTCTTCATGGACTGATACGTGGCTTTTGAGCTTTGATACCAGTCTTTTGTGAGATTTCAGAGATGATTATTTACACGAGAGTCTGCTTCATTTTTGGGAGCTTAAGAAAACAATCCAATTCTTGAATGTTTGACCCTGGAGCCGCACGCCTGGTTATTTCTCAAACAATATCCGCGGTACATAGTTGCCATGTATGGATGCGGCAGTAACCACACTGAACGGGCAGCGCACACTGCTGTGTGAAGCTACACGGTCCTCACTCTCAGACGGCAGGAGCACACGGAGCTGCACCCAGGCTCCCCTGGCTTCCACGAGCAGCTAAGGAGCTGGGAGCCTGAGGGGACCCGGCCGGCCCCGTGCCTTTCCTGCCACAGCCCAAGCCATCCCGGCTCCCTGGTGGGAGGGCTGCAAGGATGCCGCTTGCATCTGGTCTAGGCCGGGCTGGCACAGGCGTGGAACTCTACTAGCGGTAGGACTGTTGGGTCTCCATGGAAACCTTAGGAGATGAGCAGACCTAGGACTCAGCCGTGGCTTCTGAGGTCACCTGCATGAGGATCACCCCAAGGTGCTCCTAAGGCTGGGGACCTGGGTGCGTTTCTGGGCGACTCTTCTCACAGGGAAGAGTCGCAGCGTGGCCAGAAGCCATTGCAGTGGCTGTGAGCACCGTGGTGAGCGGGAATACACAGGTCCCTTTCCATCAGAGCCCGGGTCTGGGGGTCGCCGTGGAGAGGACCACATCCGATAGTGGGGGCACCAGCGGCTAGCAGGGCCCTGCTGCTGGAGGAGGCAGGTGGCATCCTGGGCTGGTGCCTCAGCCCAGTAGAGGAAAGAGCCCCACAGCAGGAATGAGACCCCCACAGTCCGGGGAGCCCTGTCAGCCCAGGCCCTTGGGGACAGGGAGCCTGCCGTGGGGAGGGGACAGAGACGAGGCCCTGTGGCCTGGGCATCCCAAGCCAGGTGGGATGGTCTCCCAACACCAGATCATGCACAGCTTTGAAAGGCAAGGAAATATTGGACCTTCTGAGATGGGAAGCTAGGAATGGAATTTTTTTTTCTTTTTAATGTGGGTACTGGGAGTCGAATTCAGGACTTCGTGCTTGCCAGCAGGCGCTTATGCCACTGAGCTATCTCACCGGCCCATAGGAATGGATTTTAAGCCAGGGAGTGTATAATTTGATTTACCTTTTTTGTTTGTTTTGCTTTGTGAGGTAAGGCTTTGCTATACTGCCCAGGTGGGCCTTGAACTCATGATCCTCCTGCCTCAGCCTCCAGAGTTGCTGGGATTGATTTATAGTTAAAAGCTCTCTTTTGCTGTGTATGGATTCTGTGGGGATAGGATGCCCAGCTACTAAGCCCATCGTCCCCACGGCTGTGAGGACTTGCTTTCTGTGTTTTCCTGATAATACAGTCCAGCGCACTATGGTTTACAAAACGTTTTATTTTGTGACTGGGGATGCGACCCAGAGCCTGGCACACGCAAGGCAGGCGCTCTACCACCAATCGCATGCCAGCACTCACGGTGCTCCTATACCTGATTCGCCAATCCGCTCAGAAGTCCTGTGAGATTCCTCTCCCCTAACCCTCATTTTACCGTGGAAGCTGAGGCTTTTAAGGGGTGAGACTCCTGGGCCGTGTACCTGCTGAAGGCCGGCATTGGGAGAGGGAGGGCTTTGCATGCAGTGCTGGCGTTTCCGCCCTTGGCACCCAGGCCCCACCCGGCAGCTGCTTCTGCTCTGTGTGTCTGCCTGACCCGACCTGCGAGCTCCTGGGTCCCCAGTCCTGCTGCTTCTGCCTGTGCCTTTGGTCCCTCGTCCCCATCAGACCTCTTCCCAGCAGTCCAGGCAGGGCCTGGCGCAGCCTCGTCAGGCTGCTGTGAATCGGGCCGCTGTGGACACGGCGTGCAGGCCTCTCAGCACACTCATCCCCATTCCTTGCACACACACAGGCGGCGCGGGAGTGCCAAGCCTTGGGGAAGTTCTGCTCTTCGGGTTCTGAGGAAAATCCAGACTTTTCCACAGGGGCCATACTACTTTGTGTGTTCAGCCGCAGGTGCAGTTTCCTCTTCTCTACCCTCACCAGCCCCATTATCTTTCTGCTCATGGTGTCCCTGACGTGTGCGCCTCAGCTGTCAGACATGCACGCGGCGGCATGGCTTCACCCAGACCACAGCTGCACGGGATTCGTAACAGGCCTGGACGGGAGATGAGGAGGTGACACTAACGCTGGCTACCTGGAGCCCTCCTCTGTTCCTAAGTGACAGGAGGGGTTTTGGCTGGTCCTGCACGGGACAGAGGGGCTATAATCCCGTGGTTCCCTTCATCCTCCAGGGGGTCCTCGTGTGCCCAACCCCAGCTTCCCTCTCAGCGGGTTGGAAGAGCTGCACCTGGAATGCGCACCCCAGGTCTTTGCAGTGCCTCTGGCTCACAGGCACAGGTGGCGGAGTAGCTGGGACCGATGTCCGTCACGGTCTCGTCAGCCTCTGCAATGTGCGATTCCGGAACGAGTCTATGGGGATGTCAGGGAAGAGTGTAAAGCAAGCTGCTGCTTTACTGAGATATCACCCATGCCAATGCTGGGCTGGCAAAACCGCAACCCAGCATGTTCTCTGCACAAAGGGGTGCAGGGGGTCACAGCTTACAGCAAGCGAAGAGCGACGCTGACCGGTTAGCAAGTGGGATCACAAAGTGGTCGTCTGGCTCCACTCATGAGCAGTCTGGAGGGACTTGGCAATGGTGCTCCCGTCCCATCCAGGTTACCCTAAGTCACCTCATGCGCCTGCTGGGTCATTGACGCCAGGGCCCACGAGCACCTGTGAGAAGGAACCGTGCAGCGGTGGGGATCGTCCCTGTCCCTGAGTGAGCTGGATTCGGAAGAGCTGGAGTGAGCCCACTTGGACACCAAACATCACCCTCGTGCCCAGAGCCCAGATGCTGGGGTCAGTGGAGGAAGCAGCAAGAGTGGTCATGCAGACTGCACAATTGTCCCCTTGGGCAAGAGTCCAGCTTGGCCCTGCAGGACACGAGGGCATCCACCCTATGACAGCAGCGAGCCTAGGGAACACTGCCGGAATTCGGCAGCGCGTGGGACCCTGCCTCTCGGCATCCTGGTGCTGGGCACAGCCTGTCTCTTAAATAACCCCAGTGGGAGAGGGAGCACAGGCTTGTGGGAGACCCTAGCCCTGCCCAGGAGCCCAGCTCCTGTGGGTGACACAGAGGTGCTGGCCCATGGGGAGACCGTCTGCCCTCTGGGACATCCTCTCCCCGACAGTGCTGGCCTCTGCCACATCAGCTACCTCCAGCGCGGACAGTGATGGCTGAGGTCGCCACTATCTCAATATAATGTTTTAGTAAACAGGAGTTGGGAAACTGCAAACTCCAGCGCTTCAACCTCCATGTGTTAATACCCAGCTGCTTGTACATAGCTGCCCATGTCCACCCTTAAGCGTCCCATCCTCAAGAGTGTTAAGGAGCTGTCTTTGAAAAACTGGAAATGTCCCTCCACTCCGAGAACCCCACCACACCCTGGTAGCTGTGTCCATCAGCAAGCCCACTTTTCCATGAGGAGAGCAGCTTTCCACTCCTCTTAGAGGGACTGGGGTGGCACCGGGGCTGCATCAGACTTGTGTCCCTCCTGAAACCTGAACCACGGCTCCCTTTGGGGTGGTCAAAGCTGCATGTTTTTTTTCTTTTTTGCGGTGCTGGAGATTGAACCCAGGGCCTTGTGCATGCAAAGCAAGAGCTCTACCACTGAGCCACATCCCTTTCCCTAAAGCTGCATTTCTGCCGGGTGTGGTGGCACACGGCACACAGGAGGCTGAGGCAGGAGGGTAGCCATGAGTTCAAGGCCAGCCTGAACTACAAAATGAGACCCTGTTTCAAAACAAACAAACAAAGCTGCATTTCTATTTCCTCCTAGTGACCCAATTTTTCCTCTCCTTCCACTCTCCCTTTGCTATGCTCTTCTACCCCAGGACTTTGAAAGAGGCACCGGTCCACCAGGACCCCCCCCACACTGCAGCCCGCACCCTAGCCCTTCCACTGGTTCTCTTGTTCCTTTCTACATCCAACAACTGTTTGTGGATAGGGCACACAAGCTACACAAGAATGAATGGAACCAAGGAAAGCCCTTGGGACAGTGTTCCAAGGGGGCTCAGGTAAGGGGCATTGTAAGGAAAGTGTGTGGGGTGTTAGGAGATCATTGACAAGCAAGCAGGAACAGGTGAGTGGTATGAAAAGTGCTTGAAATTTTATCATTTTAGAGATGGAGCCTTGCCCAGACTGGCCCCGACTCCTGGGCTCAGCCTCCCACGTAGCTGGGACTGCAGGTTTGTACCATTGGGACCGACTCAGTGGTAACAATTTTAAGTAGGGCAGTGGGGGGGTCTTCCCTGATGTGGTGACATTTACATTCATGCCCAGCTGTCTTTAGAATTCAGCTCAGTTCACTGCTCAGGGATACATGCCAGGCCAGGGTGATCAGGAGGTCCTGGGTGGTCTGAGGGCTGCGCCCTGCTAGATGCCCTCTCCATTTCCAAGCCCGTTTATCTCAGTTTGGAGCCGTCTGCCATCACAGATGAGCGTGGCCCTTTATTAAAGAATGTGCTGTCTGCTACACTGTTGAGGCAGGGTTGAGATCCCTTTGATGGCGTATCCGTCTCCAAAGCTGGCTCAAGGCAAGTGCTCCACGTGTTTGCTGAAAGAATGGAGCATCTGGACAGTGTTGTCATAGGCAAATTCCTCCTTGCTGGGATACAACGCCCAGCGCCCACCATGTAAAGGAGCAGAGGAGGTGGGCCGGTGAGATGGCTCAGCAGCGTAAGCGCCTGCCTGGCAAGGGTGAGGGCCTGAGTTCGACTCCCAGAACCCACATACGAAAAAAGGGCTGGTGATATCACTCAGTGGCGTGGGCACCTGCTGGCGCGTGAGGTCTGAGTTTGACCCCCAGTACCCACAAAAAAAAAAAAAAAAAAAAAAAGGAGCAGAGGTGTCTTAGGGCTTGAGGCTTTGTTCACGGCTGAGTCTGAGCTGGATGGCTAGGTGGAGGCCCCAGCAGTGAGGCAGAGAGAAGGGCAGGAGAGGCCGCCTTTCCAGGCCACACCCGTGAGGCCTCAGTTCTTTAGAACTGAAAACTCCAGCAATTCCTGGCTCAGCGGTGCTTTCCTTGACAGACGTCAGAGGGTTAGGGTGACTCGGCTGCGCTATGGGCTCACATCCGCTCCAGGTGCCGGGGGCTTCCTTCGATCCCGTTGTCCTTCCCAATGGTTCTGGCATCTGCGATGACTGAGAAACCCAGGTTCACGTCCTGGTTCTGCCAGTGACTGCTGGAGGTCACTGAGCCCGGGAAGGTTCACTTCCCTGAGGGTCGGGGTTGGGGTTAGGTCCTCACGGAGTTGGCTGTGGGACCTGGGAAGTTCTGTCCGTGACAGCGCTGTCCCGGCTTTGCCCAGGACCTCGTGCACACTGTGAACAGAGCCCCTGGGGGGACAGTGGCCCTGGGCCTGGGATGGGGCCCTGATGGTTCCCCCAAATCGGGAATGTGGGGCCGGCCTGCAGACCTCGTGACGCAGGGCCCGCAAGGATGTGTGCCACTGGCCGAAATCTGCACAACTGACGTGTTCATCTGATGCCCTATGATTTGGGGAAATGGCTATTTTTAAAATATTACTTTTATTGTCAGAAATGTATCAATTTACATAGAACTTACTAACTAAATAGAACCAAACCAAATCTCTTTTGTGGTTTGCAAAAAAATTATATGAACTCATACGTACTGTTGACTAACAGGGGCTAGTAAGTAAAATTTGATGGCATAATAGTTTAACAGCTAAGGAGGAGGTTTTCAAATGTTCAAAGTTACTGTTCGATGGTTGCAATTAGAAATTACCTCACCGTGGGGGTTCGTGTGTGTGTGACTGTGACAGAAAAATGCAAGAAGTCTAAAACATTGCCTTCGAGTGCAGAGATTCTGACTGCTCTCCTTTCTGCCGGTGTTTCGCCAGCCTTCACGGATTTCAGCGTGACATACGCTTTCAGTGTCACCGCTACACCCTGCACACTGTGCTCCACTTCAAGGCCTGGGCTCCGTTTCCGAATCCTTCTTCTGCTCGTGGTCGGGGCTTTTGATCAATGCATGTTTATGGAGGCGCCTGGCATGGCTTTTCCATCGTACCCTGCTGTTCCCAAGGTTGGATACACTGGAAATCAGGAGTCCGGGTGCTCAAAGAGAATTCAGATCACAGCAGTGTGAGCATGGACAGAGGCTGGGGAGTGATGTGCTGCCCACTGGCTGAGGCAGAATTGAGGGATTTATTTTTGACTTATTGGCTTAAAATGTGAAATCCAGGCATAAAACGTGAAAACCGTCCTGCAAAGCTGCTCCTCTCAGTCCCTGATGCCCTTTTGGGAGTGGGGAGTCAGGCACTCACTGTGGCAGCGCCCGTGAGGTGAACGCTGGCGCCCACGGCTCGCATGGCAACTTCTGTTTTCCTCTTGCTCCGCTGCTGGCTCCCCTTCTCTACACAAAGCCAACTTCCTGCGGCTCCTCCTCGTTCACTGTGCACCTACTCTGGGCCAAGCACTGCTTCGTTATCTTGAAAAGCAAATTTAACCCCCAGTTTCTGCTAGATACTGTCGTGTGCTTTTATGGGGGAAGGGGCTGTGGCCCAGAGATGCCAAGGACGTGTTCAGGGTTGTGGGGTGGAACATGGACTGCTGGTCGTGGAGCCCAGGTCTGCAGCTCCTGGGCCCCTGGGGAAGGGCTCGGCCCAAACGCCCACACCTCCTCCCACGGGGTGGCAGCCTAATGTCCCCTCCCCAAGGTGTCCCTGCCATAGCCCCTGCCCTGTGAACATCTCTGTTACCTCACATGCCAAAGGGGAGCAGAGGGAGCTAGGAGAGGTGACCCTGGCCTCCCCGGCCAGGCCAGCACAACCACAGGAGCCCTCAACAGTGGAGGACGAGGCAGGAGCGTCACTCAGAGACTTGGGAAGGACATGGGTGACAAGACTGTCAAGAAGGGTGGCCACCTGCCGGGACCCTGTGCCCAGTTGGAGACACATGTGTTAGAGCTGCAGGATGACAAGCTTGCCTTTACTTATGCCGCTGAGGTCTGGTAGTTTGTGTTTGTGGAATGGAAGATGGGTATTCACCACAGTAGCTTTCTCCTCTGACACTTGGCTGCCACAGAAGCCTGCAGGCCCGGCCACCATGTGAGAGCTGGCGGAAACTGTCCGGCCAGACGGGTCTGGAGGGCAGGGAGGCAGGGTTATGTGAGCGTCCAAATTCAGAACGCAGTAGGAAAGCATCGTCAAGCTGGGGTTTTCAGGGACAGCTTCTGGGGGTTTTATTATCAATGGTGTCGGTGAAAAGTCTCAGAAGCAGTGAATGGTGTGGGGTGCTCTGGTGATCGGTCCCTGGAAATCACACTAAGTAAGTCTGGAAGGTGGGGACAGGTTGCACTTGACCTACCCACCGCTACCACCATCCCTTCTACCAGTAGAATGTGCTAGGGGTGCGCCACATCCTGGTACCAAGGGCGGATACCAGAGAGGCCATGCATGCCGGAAACCGTGCTCTAGCAGGTCAGGAATGAGAGGGAACAGATTCAGCAAGGAGATCTGCAGTGCCTGTGACAGGCCATGAGATAAAGGGAAAGGACATGGAGTCCTTGGCAACCCAGGGCAAGGAGAGTGGGCAGGTGCTGTGGTTTCTGGAGGAATGCCTTGGCTGGGCATTGAAGCAGGTGTAGGAGTTGGCCCAAGGAGAAGCATGGAGATTTCGGCCCAGAGGAGCAGTGGGATGGAACTGTCAGCTAAATAAGTCCCAGAAGTTTGCTACTCCCTTCTCCTTTCCCGATGCCCAAGAGCCAGGCCCAAGTGGCGGGGTGACCTTGTGGCCAGCTTCCTGTGTCACACGTGGCAGGAGGGAGGAAGGGCTGCCGTGCACAGCCATGGGCCTTCTCTGGTGAACGCAGGGTCTGGTGACGCTGGGAGCCGCACGTTCCACGTGGCGCAGGCTGTGTGGACAGCAGCCACTGTGGGCTGGCTCAGGCCCTCTTCTCCCAGCTCTGGCCTCCTGCTGAGAGTGCTGCTTGTCCCTGAGTCCCTCTCTGTTGCTGATCCTTCAGTCTACAGCCATGGAGTGCTGGGCTCCGCAGCAGGCTGGGAGGAGGCGCAGGGAAGTCTGCATCCCGGGCTGCTCACTGCAGCACTGGGTGGCCGGCTGCGGTGTAGACTGATGGTGCTGAAGGTCAGGCTGTCTGCCTGGGGTGACCTGCAGCTGCTGCACCAGGCCCAGTGCCTCTGCTGCTCCCTGGCGCCTAGACCTGCTCGCCTCGTGAGGCTGGAAACTCCGGTGCCAACGCCACCCCCTCTGAGAAGCCTTCCCTGATCTCTCCCCCACGAATCAGCCACAGCTTGCTTTGGACCACCGTGGTGTCCTGTACGGGGTCCTAGTATGTTGCGCGCAGTGAACTAACTCAACTCTTTCTCACCTGCCTTTCTACTGGACTGAGTAGTCCTGGAGAGCAGTTTTGTGTGGGGTGATATGATACATTTTCGTATTTCTAGCACAACATAGGGGCTCAAAAACTGTGGAGTGACTGACTCATAAATGAGTGAGCGGGACTCAGAGCTCTCTAGGTGCTGACCCATTTAGAAAGGTGGCTTGGTTGTTCTGTAAGTGGCTACGCCTTCGCATCTCGTAACAGATTGGGGCGGGCTGGGAATGACAGCACGTCCAAAAGGTAATGAATTCAAACCTTGCTTTGGCATATCCCCTTTCAGAAATGCAAACAGTGTTTCAAGTGACTTGGAAAATAGGCTCAGTGAGAGTGTAAGAAAATATGTGCAATTAGACACAATCAATAAAGTTGCCCTTGAAGAGTGCATGTGTTCAGGGGGCTTGGATGAAATTATGGAGAAGGCCTTTCTGGCTCACTGGCCAGCCTGAACATGTTTGCCCTCAGGGTGTCTGGCGGGGGGAGAAGGCGCGCGAGGGGATCTGGAGAAACCCCACTGTTTTTAGGGGGTGACGAGAACACAGGGAGCCCAGACGGCTCCCGGGGAGATGCGGACAGAAACAGAAACCTGCGCGGCACTCTCCTCCCGCACTCATCTCATTCTTCAGAAAGTGATCCTTCAGGTGTCACAGGTCCGGGATGGAGCTGGGGTCCCATAGTGCACATCCATCCGTGCACACACGGGGACACGCGCACATGCACGCGCACACCCACAGCGATGCAGTTAGCGTGTGATGCCCCAGCCCAGTAGCAGTGCCATCTTTGTTTTGCTCACTGAAGTTCAACACCCTTGCGATAGACAAGGAGCAAAGAGAAGTGTGGGAGGTCAAGGTCACCTTCCGTCTACCGTGCGTTAGATGCTGGGGAGGGGTTGGGACACAGAACACCGTCAAGGTGCTCACAGCTCTGGTGGGAGAAACAGGCTTATCTCATGATGCAACTCGAGACACATGCTGGGGTGAGCGCAGCTGCTGCCTGAGGGACCAGACAGAGCCCCAGGAGCTCCGTCCTCCCAGTTCTCAGAGCCTGGCCTGCCATTGTCCCCTCCCCCAGAATAGTAGAACTCAGTGACCAGGCCAGCTTTGGGCAGAACTCTGCCTCCTCCCATACCCCAGGCAGATGGGCCACTGCCCCAGGAAGGTGGAGGAACTAGACAGCTGGCGTGAGGAGCCAGGCTCGGAGCCCAGGGCTGCCCACGAATGGCCGTCCTGACTGCTGTGGACCCGGGACGGCTTCGTGACATTCATTGCTCCCAGGTGACCCAGGCAGAGGGACGAAGGTCAGAACCCTCCACAGCCAAGGGACACTTTGCTAAATTTTCATATTTGAAATACATTTAATTTCACTGATTTTATTTTGAACATTCTAAATACTTTTGAGAAAAAGGACCACTCAATAAAATAAGTACTGAAATGCCAATACGCCATTTCACTCTCCCCTGCAATCAATAGCCTGGCTCATAGCCAGCGGTCACAGGATGCATGTGGACTGCAGACGCAGGCCCGGCTTGGCGGGGCAGGCTTTGTGCTGTGAGCGAGGTGCGCACCCCGTCGTCCCTGTCCCCCAGGTCCCGGAGGGTTTGCAGCTGCAGCCTCTGCTCTCAGTCAGCCTTGGACGTGGAGAGCAAGACGCTCAGGCTGGAGGAGAGGCTGGAGGAGACGGAAGAGCTGGCCGGAAGCTTAGGGCGCAGAGTGGGCCTGCTCTTCCCACTGTGGGACTCTGGTCTGAAAAGCACTCAGTGAACATGGCGTGCCCAGGGCACAGAGCTGCCAGCTTTAGTACCAGTAAATGAAAGATGCAGAAGTGGGGTGAGACCCAGGGTGACTGGCCCAGGTTCTTGTGCAATGCACAGCAGTGGGGCTGTGACAGGAATCCGGGCGGGAAAGCGAATCAGTTCCCAAGCCCACCCAAGTCTGCAAAATGCCCACCATGTGGGAAGATGCAGTTGAGGAGGAGAGGCTGACCGCCGCCTTGTCCCTGGGACCCGCACACCACCCTCGCCACCTCTGGGCCGCTCCTGTCTGGGGGAGGGGCCCACTTCCTGCCAAGGGCTTGTGCTCTCTAAAACTGGGCCAATGAGGGGCTCCCACTCACAGGGGGTGGGCGGCAGTGGGGACCAGCCGCCCATGCTGTCAGGGCTGCACAGAAGTGTCCGTGCTGCCCTGGTCTGGTGAGTCAGCCTCCATTCCCCTTCCAGCACCCAGATGATATGTGTGTGATATGTGTGGTTTTTTTGCATTACTGAAGATTGAACCCAGGGAACTCTTATACTGAGCTACAGCCCCAGCTTTTTAAATATTTAATTTAATTTAATTTTCTGTTTTGAGCCAGGGTCCTGGTAAGTTGGCAAGGCTGGCCTCAAACTTATGATTCTCCTGCCTCAGCCTCCCGAGTAGCTGGGATTACGGATGTGCCATGTCTTTGTTTCATACAACCTAGTGGGGTGCCTGGTACTTGACTGATGCACGGCACAGAGTTCTTACAGCAAGAGTGGGGCTCATGTGCCCAGTGCGGGGCTGATAAAACCAAAGTGAGTTCCATGGGCTGGTGAGATGGCTCAGCGGCGTAAGCGCCTGCCTTGCAAGCGCGAGGGCCCGAGTTCGACTCCTGGATCCCACATATGAAAAAAGGGGCCGGTGATATCGCTCAGTGGCATGGGTGCCTTTTGGCACGTGAGGTCCTGAGGTTGACCCCCCGGTACCCACAAAAAAAAAAAAACCAAAAAACAAAGTGAGTTCCATGCTCTGCAGCCCTTCACATCTGCTGGGGAAGGGGCACACAGAGCCCTCCCAGAGGAACGGAGCAGTGCACCCCTCCCGGGCAGCTGGCGAGCTAGGGCTCTGAAGCACCCCCCTCCCGACCCTGCCCAGGTCGCCAGGCTCCTCTCTTCCACACCTGGGCGGCTGCCCTGCGGTGGCTCAGAGCTCCTGGCCCGCAGGCTATGGACGCTGCTGTGTTTCCTAGAGGTGGCTGCTGAGCCCCTGACACCCCCACAGCGATCAGAGCTGCTTGGAGAAAGTTTCTCCGGGGTGTTGGTGTGTTTCGAGCTCACTTGGGAGAGCTGGTCCGCCTGGTGCCTCTCCCGGGTCTGGAGGGGGCCAGGGCTGACAGTGACGTGCTCGCTGTGGGTAGCAAATCACCTGTTATGACGGGAGCGATCGCGATGCTATAAATAACTCCATCAATATTGTGATAATGGCACTTTAAAGAGGTCTATCTCATGAGTGCGAGCACGAGAGAGACAGCTGCACTCATTAATTCTGAAGTGCGCCTCCTCCACACACGCCGCCAGGTGTGACAACTCGGCATTGACGTGTGGCGTCTAGATGATGCTTAGATTAAGGTGAAGGTTAGAGGACCATTGTCAGCTCGCCATGGTGTTTGCCATAATGAAAGCAAATGATAATAGCTTAATTGGAAGGGGAAGAAAGAGCAAAACATAGCTTTGTTAGACTCCACACTCACTGGTAGCCCCGCCCTCAGGAGTGGACTCGTAATCGACAGCAGTCAATCTTTTGATAATTAATTGCAGTAAATTATCACTTGGCACACAGAAGGCATAACTGCAATTAATTTGCAACCTTTCCAGCGTAACACTGCATCAGAAAAGGCGCTGCACGAGATTTCCAGGGTGGGGATGCTCTGGCCCCCCTCTGACAGGCTGGGGTCTGGCAGGACCTCCTGCGATCACCCGGTGGCCTCAAGTCCTCTCTCTGGGCTGGGGTGTTTCTTTCAGGTTGTGACTGCTGGCTCCGGCTGTGACAGCCACCACCAGGTCCCTGCTGCGCACGGCGTGGCCGCTCAGCATGGAACCTTGAGCCTCTCTGACTTTCTGACTTGTTTCCTAGGAGCGGGCGACCGAGTGAATTCGGATCGGGCTGTCGACTCAGGAAGCCATCATCGCGTTTCTAGTTTACAGATTTATCGGCTTTATCGAGATATTGACATATAAACATCGCACATGCCTAGGGTGTGTAACCTGCTATGCTGTGTACTCATGGTTGTGTATGTAGGGAAATAACCACTCATTAACTCATATAGTTGCCGTGCGTGTGTGAGATTTAATTTAAGATCTATCCTCTTAACAACTGCAAGTATAGGAAGCAATGGTGCTGCTGTTGTCACTATTCTGTACATAGAGCACCAGAAATAAAGAGTCTTTTCCCATAACTGAAACTTTGCACTTGGCCAATGTTCCCCCCACTATATGTGTGTGAAATGTATAGTATATATTATGTACGATATAACATATACACACACATGTATATACCATACATGTATAGTGTAGTGTGTATGTATCTCTCTGTCTATAAGTATATGTTTTTGAAGTACTGGGGATTAACCTCAGGGCCTTACACATATTAGGCAAGTGCTCTATCACTGAGCTACATCTCTAGCCCTTTTGAATTTTATTTTGAGATCGGGTCTTTCTAAGTTGCCTAGGCTGGCCTCAAACTTGAGATCCTCCTGCATCAGCCTCGTCAGTAGCTGGGATTATAGGTGTGTGTCACTGTGCCTGGTGCCTTACTCTATTTTTAATTGAGTAAATTACAAAAGAGTTTTCCTCAAAACATTTCACTTTTTTCCAATGCACCCTATTTCTGGGGTGGGGGATGCCGATCATTATTAAGAATCATTGCATGGTACAATTTTACAGTGATTTAATAGATCAAATTTCAATCTAATTGCTCAACAATTAGCAACAGAAATGAAGAATAAAACTATTTCCACAGGGTTCTAGGGAACTGTCTGTATTTCAGCAGAATGCCTAGGAAATCTAATCACTGCACCTTCACAGATTAAATCTAATTGCAATCAAAGCCCAGCTCATCCATCATCCCTGGACCGGTGCCCTGGCTGAAGGCGCGCGGTCCCGACTGTCCTTGTCCCCCACTTTTGGGGCAGATGTTGCTTGAGGCAGAGCTGTGCACTGTGGGTGGTCCCCAGATAGAGGGAGGCCAGGGCTGTGCCCCTGGCACCGTGTGGAATCTCTCCCGACCCCCGACATCGTTGTTGTCGCAGACAGTGGAATAAGATCGCTCTGTAGACCTGGCCTAAGCGCGACACCTTCCCGGGTGAACGAACCGTCGGACCTCCACGCAGGGCTCCTCGCTTACAGCGCCCGTGCCCGGGCCCCCGAGCTCCTGCAGGCGGGTCGAGTCAGTCCCAACAGCTCTGGCGTGCGAGCCAGCACTCGCGACCCCCCGCAATCTTTCGGGAGACTCCAAATTGCGCCCAGACCTGCGCCCTACATCCCAAGGCCCTGGTGTCGTTTCGCTGGGCTCTCTGTGTGGAGCTGGGAAGCACAAAACTGGGTGGAGAAGGCGGACTGAACCCCAGGAACCGAACTCCAGCTTTACCAGCTAAGCCTGCGACCTGATCCCCATGGGACAGATGGAGGGAAGATGTTTCCGGCAGGCTGTCCTTGGAAGAGGCCGTAGACTCCCTCTGCATAGCCTCAAAGAAGTCAGGCAGGGACTCGCACTTCAGAAAGGTGGGTTTGGACCTAGGGAGGACCATGCTAACCTCAGCCACTGTCTGAGGGGAAAAGATGCTCCTCACAGGGGATTCGCAAGAGATCGGCTGTCAGGGAGGGCGGAGGATCTCAGGCCGGGGCCTGGGAGGAGGAGTCCAGCCTGGGATGAGAGCGTCCAGCTTTCTCCAGAATCACTGATGTTCTTTCAGTCACTCATCCACTCAACAAACCCCTCTGGAGGTCCCGACGCCCCGCCTGCTGCTCCCGCTGCTCATACCTGGTGCGGCCTCCCTGGCTGGGCTGTCCTTGGGCGGCCAGTCTGCCTCAACAGTTTGGGACTGTCGTGTCCCATGGTGACTGGTGTCTGGGGAAGGGGAAGCACGTGGAGGCCTGGCTGAGGCGCAGGTCCCCACCGCCCCCACAAACTCCACGCCTGGCGGTGCCGCTCGGCCACTTTCCAGCTGTGTTCCAGCAACCAGGCCCCTCGCCACTGGGCATTCTTGGGAAACTTGTCGTTTTCTCGTATAGCAGTAATAGCTTAAAAATAGTATGTTGACATTCGTATCATCTAATAGCAAGTTTTTGCTTTCTTTTCAGTGTTTTAACCGACTGGTTCTTTTTCTTATGTTATTTTGTTGACCAGAACTTCCAGAAAAATGTTAAATAGTTCTTATAGTAGTATGCATCACTGTCTTATTTCTGAATTTTTTGTTTTTTTGAGACAGGGTCTTGCTATGTAGTTCAGGCTGGCCTTGAGCTCACTATGTAGCCCACGCTAGCCTCAAACTCACAGCCATCTTCCTGCCTCAGCCTCCCAAGTGCTGGGACTACAAGTGTGCACAACCATGCCTGGACTTTTTCCTGAATTTTTAATGTTATACTTTTCAGTGTCTTTCTTGCTGAAAATTTTGTAAAAGGTGGTGTCTATTTCTAGGTTGCAAAGCTCTGTATTTTAAAAATTACCAATAAATATTGAATTTAATTAAAAATAGCTTTAAAACAGTTCTAAAATATTTGAATTGCTGGAAGAATTGAAATTCGGCTCCACAATGTGCAGAGTCCCTGAGGCAGCAGTGGAATCCCAGGTGGGAGCAGAGGCAGAGACGGCTGAGGCGGAGGGGGGAAGTGGCAGAGCCCCTGCCCAGAGGGCTGTAAGCCCTGGCCTCGATCCCAAGCACTGGACCAAAAGGTCAGGCTGGATCTATAGCCCTTTGGGGGAAGATAACAAATTTTAAAAGGACATAGTCATCAGGTGTGGTGGTGCCAGGCTGTCCTCCCAGCACACCAGGAGGCTGAGGCAGGAGGATCACAAGTTTGAGGTTAGCTGGGTGAGACCCTGACTCAAAATAAAAATAAAAGGGCTTGGGGATGTAGCTAAGTGTGAAGGTCCAGTACTGAGAAAATATACCAGCAATAGTATACACGACACCTTCTGGCTCACATGGATCAACCCACGCACACTTGCTGGTTCCTCAGAACACACTGGGACGACAGGCACCGCTCCCTTCTGCTGCACGCTGCACAACCCCGGGCTGCACCGCGTGGAGCAGGTCGGCGGCGCCAGGCTCCACACTCAGCTTCCGCACAGCCGCCTGTGCTGGGTTTGCACCGGGATCGTGTCTCCTTGCCCTTCTGCAGGGAAGGACAGGAGGGGCTCAGGGCGGGGCTGCTCAAAGGACGCACGTCCCATGTCCCTTGGAACTGTACCTCTTCTGAGCCCGGCCTGGTGGTGCCGTCCCTGGGAACTGAGGGCAGCCCTGCCATGGGCGCCTTCACCCGGCTCCAGCCAATTCTGCTTCAGTCTCTTGTCTGATTGTGTTTTGATGCTGGAAGTTGAGCGCAGGCCTCGTGCATGCTAGCAGGTGGTCACCACAGGGCCACATCCCAGCCTTGGATCTCTTCCGACTAAGGTTTGGCTTGAAGAAAGACTCCGCCACTGCAAAACCAGCGCAGCCCAGAGCAGAGCAGAGCAGCCCTCTCTGACCAGCCCCAGGCTGCCTGTCTCTGGCACAGTCGACATGCTAGAGAGGTGGTGAAGCAGGCTGTGGAATGCGTGACGTGCAGGGCTGAGGCTGGGCCTGCTGCCCTTGCTCCCCCTCAACCCACCGTGCCTCCTCCCCAAGGACCTCTCTCTGAGGTCCCTGGAGGTGACCTGGGGTCCGATCTCTGTTTTCTCGACGGCGGGGTGTGCAGAGCCCTCAAGGCCCTCATGGCCCTGGTGCGGCCCCGTCTAGACCGCCTAGAGCACAGCCGGCATGCACTGTCCCTGTTGTCCTCAGTCGTCAGCAGTGGCGAGGAGGCGGAGTGTTCACGGAGCTGCCTCTGCGTTTTGCTGTGAAGCGAAGCAGTCCTTTTCTCCCTGGCCTCGAGACTTCACTAATGGCACCTTGCTCTTGAGAACCAGGGAGTGCAGGCTTGAGGAGGATTTCTGGTGACCTCCAAAGCCAGACGAGCACAATGCACTAAGGAGGAGGAAGGAAAGGCACAGCCAGTGTGTCTGGCTTGTAGGCAGAGTCAGCAATATCTCCAGTGCGAATGAGTGACCGCGACCATGTCTTAACTCTTGGCAGTGAGCTCTGTGCAGCCTGGCGGGCCTGGCAAATCTGATTCTCCGGTGTTCCTGCTCTGGGGAAGGATGAGGGCTGGCTCATCTGTGACACAGCTGTGTCTCTCCACCATTCAATGGGGCAGAGTCCACACAGCCACAGTGGGGGCTTGAAGCACCCAACCCTCGGGACGGCGGAGCTGCACCCGAGTCTGTGGCGCTGAGCTCCGGCGTTCACTGGAATCACCCTCTGAGGCCCTCTGCCTCGCGCGTGCCAGGTCCTTGCCATCTGGCAGAGGTGTGAGCTGCCTGCTGTCCTGATCCCCTCAGAAAGCCGCCTTGTGGGGTGTCAACTTGGAGATGGCTCCTGGTCGTGGGGCAGGGAGGGATTTACTTGAAAAAACCTTGTTTCTGAAATCTTCTTATGAATTTAATGCATTGGACCTCAGCATCCTGCCTGTGCCCGTGAGTCCCTGTCAGTGCCGGGGAACAGCATAGCAGAGCTGAGCTCTCTCCAGCCCTTCCTCGGACTCCAGCCTGAACCCATCAACGTGGTACCAGGACAAACGTCCCTTCAGGTGTCCAGATGCTCCCTTTTCAGAAATAAAAAAGCACAGAAACAGCCAGGAATCGTGCGGGTGTGGCCGTGAGGAAAGCCCCGAGGCACTGGGGTAGGGGCACAGACCGGGTCCAGGAGCCAGGCCTGGACTGCGGTGAGCCGGGTGGGACTGAGGCCGCCCTCACCGGCTTTTGCTTTTGCTGAGTCTGCACTCAGGTGCCTGTCATCACTCCCGGAGAGGGGACGCAGAGGGACGTGCCCTGCCTAGCAAGGAAAGGCACAGCCTTGCGTCTGTCCCGAGGAGCTGCCACTGGCTGCCTGGCTCCTGGGCGCTGCCTTTTCCGCTGCCCGAGAGGTGGCAGAGACTGGGGTTGGGGTGCGGGGCCAGATGCTGGGGCCGTGGAGCTCTCCGGTGAGCAGGGTCAGGGTCGGGAGCACTGCTCTGGCCCGGCTCTGCCTGGTGCTTGATTGACCTCGGGGGGGGGGGTCACCCCTTATCCTGGACTCTGAAAGGCAGCTGGCCCCCATCTTACTGCGGTGGCGCCGAATGTTCTTTGCATGCAGGGTTCGGCCACCGAAGAAGCGGAAGGTCCGGCTGTGGCGGAGGAGGCTGTCTGCAGCCTTTTCCGCCACTCTAGACGAGGCATGAGGAAGAATGGTGCTGGGAAAAATGTGGGCACGAGAGGAAAACTCCTGCAACAAATAAATCCCTGGCCAATCTCTCTTAATCTCTGAGAGTTTCAAGATTTAAAATGTACTTTAAAAAATCCTGCAGCTCTCAGCACATAGAGACTACTTTAAATTATTCAGGTTTTTTCCACCCACAAATCACCCACATGGTCCATTCTAAATAAAAAGCCAGCACACATAAAAAACTCTGCACACAGTGTCCCTTCCTGGGGCCGCGGATGAGGCATTAACCCACACCGGGAGGAAATCACACCGGTGATTTCCAAATTACACTTATTTTAGAAAATAACTTAAATAAATGGATTTGGCCCAATGCAGTCTGTGTATTTCTCCTCACTGAAATGCACCGGTAATATTTTTTTCTGCCTGCAAGTATTGGAAACAAAATCACTTTGAGCCATGAGTACTTAAAGTAACAGTTTGGAATCTTGCATAAAATTCATTTAGTACCTCTCAAGGCCTTTGCTCTTTCTAAAGTTCAGTAGAGATATCCCGCCCTCTGCTTCCAGCCCTCAGTCACACCAGCCCTCTGACCAGAGCCGCAGGGCCCCAGTCGACCAAGGGCGACCCGCAGGGTCCTTTCCCAAGACAGAGTGGGGCTGCTGGCCAGCTGGTGGAGACACTGGGCGGCACGGAACTGGTGAGCGCCTTGGTTCGGTGGGCACAGCCCAGGCCAAAGAAGCAGCCAGCGACTGCAGAAGACGGGGAGGGAGGGTAGGGCGCGGTCTTAGCCCAGGGCCGATGTCCGTGTTCTGGTTCTAGCTGGGCTGACCTTGCGTCTGGGCTTTTGTATCTCTGTTGTCAAGTGGGGAGTCCAGGGGCATTTGCCGAGCACCTGGAGTTTGACTTGGCCCGGCCTGCCTCGGAGGAGGTCGGTCCAAAAGTCGCAGTGGGTGATGGGCAGGGAGAGAGCGGAGGGTGAGCCAAGGAGAGAGTGTGAGGACCACCCCTACCAGGGGAGGCCGAGCAGCCGGCACCGGCAGAGACCCAGTGAGGGTGTGGCAGGCACAGGGATGGGGCGCAGGCTGAGGGCAGGGCCAGCACCAGAGTGCCCGCCTGTATTGTGCTGGGAACGCAGGGTTCTGAGGAAGCCTCGGGAAGGTTGGATTTGGCGGCAGAGTTCGCTGATGCTCTGGAAGCACCGGCCGGAGAGCTTTCTCTCAGCAGCGCTCAGTCGATGCTTTGTGCTGAGCACACCCTTTGGGGCCCCCAGAGAACATGCGAGTCTCAGGTTCATGCACAGAAGAACCTTGATCCCGGGGCCTGTGTGGGAAGAAGCAGCCCGGGGCAGGTGTTGGGGGTGGGTTCCTCGCTCTGCCCTGCGTGGTTCTGGGAACTCACAGAGCAGCTGTGACCCTGGGGCTCGGGGCTCTGTGCTGGGGTGCACAGCGCCTGCAGCTTGCAGTCTCAGTGTCGAGTGCTCCTGTTGTACTTTGGACCCGAGGTCACAGGCAGGGGACAGGTCTGTAGAGCTCTTCCAGGAGGAGGCAAGCGCATCCTTCCCTTCCCATCCTCCAGCATGAGCTGCGTGCTGGGCGTCTCAGCCAGCCCAGCCGCGTGGCCGGCCAGAAGCAGCCCGGTTGATTTATGGCAGTGGGCAGATTTGCTTTAGTATCGCAACGCGAGAAAGTTGGGCCTCTTAAATAACAGGGCCCGCAGATTTACAGCTGTGCTGTGTGCGCTGCTGCCGTCTCCGACCGTGGCCAGCGCTTGCTCTGGAAAGCTGAAGTCAGCAACTTGCAGGGAAATAGATGCCGAGCAGCACAGCTGCCCCGTCAGCTCCTTCCGTGTTCCGCCCCTCCCCTCCTCCGAGAGGCTCCAGCACTGGGGACTCTGGGGTAGCACAGGCCACACCTGGGGTCCGGGGGGGGTGCTAAGGCTGCAGGAGGAAGGACCGGACTTGGCAGAGGGTGCTCCAGAGGTGCCCGGGAGCCCCAACGGCCTCCTGGGGCCTCTGAGGTGCAGACTAGGAGGGGCACAGAGCCCTAGCTGCTGACACTAAGGAGCAGGAGTTCATCCCAGTGCAGCTGGGGGCAGTTCCTGTTCCCTAGCCACTGTCCTCGCGCCTTGCTTCTCCACGGCCCCAGGAGCCAAGGCTGGCACCGTCCCTTCTCACAGATGGCAAATGTGGTGTGAGCGTCACCCAGGCCACGGGGCTCAGAAAATGGAGACAGAGTGTGACCCCGCTGTCCCGCCCTGCTTCGTGACCACTGAACCCCAAGCAGACCTGACATCATGGCATTGGCAAGGGACACATGTGCCCCCTGCACGGATGTCACAAGCACGGCTCCCATGTCCCTCTTGTCTTCCCCAGCCCTGAGAGATGGCACTGTCATGGCCAGGCCACTTCCTGGATGAGGAGCCAAGACTCTCGAGCGCAGGTGCAGGGCTGAGGAAAACCCGAGATCCGCCTGGGGCACTTCCTAAAGATAAGTGTGGGGACTGAACGTCTCCGCTTGTCCTTTTGGCAAAGACAGAGTTGGAAGAGGAGGAGACCTGTCAGGATAAACGCAGGGCAAACTGCACCTGTTGTAGTTGCCACTGGCGGGTGGCCTGGTCAGTCCCCTTGTTGGGGACAAGGACTGACCGGGACACTGGAAGCCGCGAAAGAACAAGAGGCCAGGCTCCGACCGCTTGTGGGCAAGGGCACCATGTGGGTGTTGTGGGTTGGCACAAGGACTTGGCCTTGTGCTTGTACTGAGGCTAGGCACACACAGCACACGAGTGGACTGACGACTGTCTTTCTCTTTTCAGTATCGGGCCTTCACGTGGAGCTGCATCCCCAGCTCTTTCTTATTTTTTTATTTTGAGACGAAATCTTCACTAAGTCACTAAATTGCCCAGGTTGGCCTTGAACTTGCACCCTCCTGCCTCAGCCTCCCAGTGTGCTGAGATTACAGGCATCTTCCGCCGCGCCCAGCTAGGTTGACATTTTAGTGGGATCGTAGCAGTGCTGAGAGAACACAGTGCAGTGGTGTGCCAGCCTGTTTCCTGCTGTAACAGAATACTGGAGAGTGTTGTGTATGATGAACAGAGATCATCTGTCCCAGGCTCCGGAGGTGGCCAGGGCCTCCTTGGAATCTTCCCACATGAAACCTGGGGAGCAGAAGGAGGTAGCAAGGGCTGCGCTGTGTCCATGGCAGCTCTCGCCCGGGTAGTGACCGGGACATCCATGCGGTAGGGCCTTCATGATGGTCACTGCTTCCCAAGCCACTGCCTCCCAGCTCTGCCGCTGGGGTGGTGAGGTTTAGGGCACAGCGAACGTCTGGAGCAGAGCAGGAGGCTGGGCAGCAGCAGCCACTGGCACATCTGGGTGACGCCTGCTGCTCTGGGTGTGTACTGTGAGGGGGAGGACAGAGGCAGCCCCAGTTCCCAGCTGTGTGTGTGGAATGATGGCATTGCTGTCACCCGATGTGGCCAAGACGCCTGAATTTAAGGCCTGCAGCGCCCCGACCGATGTGTGATGAAACCAGAAGCCCAGAGGCAAACCCAGGAGATGGCAGAGGATGCTGAGAGACAGCACTGTGGCCTTTTAGGCCCCACTGCAGACCCAAGTCCGGAATTCCGCTGGGAAAACTTTGGAAACTGTGCATAGCTCAGTCCCTTCTGTCTTTCCCCGTGTAGACATCTCCAGACCTGCGCTGCATCTGCAGCCTGGTTCCAGTTTCTGGAGGAGGCCGTCACCTTGTGCCTCTCGCCGAGTGACAGGATTTACGGTGTCCTCTCGTGCCAGGCCTGTGATGTCAACACTGTGCTAAGCAGAGCTCAGCTGCGGGACTCAGTGAGGGTGGGTCTTTCCACAGGCCCAACGCGTTTGTAACTGCTGGACTTTTCCCAAGTGATTTCCACGGGAGTGGACAGAAAATTGCCTGTCTGTCCAAGTGAAGCATGCCACGGTTTCCCCTGCGCTCCGGCCACTTTCTCATTCCTATGCCACCTGCTCCTGGCACCGCAGGGCAGACTCTGCCAGCACCGTCACTAAGGACGCTGACTTTCTGAGGTGTGGGCCACGTCTGCCGCTGGCCATCCTGGATCAGCGGGAGAGGAAGTGTTTGTCCACGCGGCGGGGCCTCTGGCCCGAGCGATGTAACCTGTGCTGCTCCTGTGACACCCAGATGAGACTCTGGACTCGCAAGCGAAACACGCCTCAGCATTTCCCTGTGCACGTGTGTGATGCTTGGCATCAGGGTGAATTCTGCCAGGCGCTTTGAGGTCAGAAAGGACAGGGTGCAAATTCGCTGTCCGTGGGCACAGCACCCTTGAGGGCTTGTCAGGAGGAGTCAGGGGCTTGACATGCGGTGGCTCATGTGCCACATGAACTCCTCCCCTTGTCACATGCAGGTGGCCTCACATGCGCTGTCGTCTACAACACGTGTCCGTTGAGCACTGCGAGAGGTGGAGGCTGTGATGCCAGGCCCTCGGGTCTGAGTCCAAGCTCTCTGTGAGCAGCTACACCAACCCCCCCCCCCACTGTCACCCCCTGCCCGAGTGCAGTCTCCGATCCCCTCGCCACGCCCTCTCTGGCCTTCACACACAACGGCCAGGGTGGTGTTTTTCTTTTTTTTTCTTTTTTGTGGGTACCGGGGGGTCGACCTCAGGACCTCGCGTGCCAGCAGGCGCCCGTGCCGCTGAGCGATATCACCGGCCCCTTTTTCGTATGTGGGTTCCGGGAGTCGAACTCGGGCCCTCGCGCTTGCCGGGCAGGCGCTTAAGCCGCTGAGCCGTCTCACCGGCCCCAGGGTGGTGTTTTAAAAACATGGACCAGGCCGCATGCTCCTAGCTCACTCCAGGCCGCGGGCTTCACTGCAGAGTGAACCCCAGTTCCTGGCTACACTGCCCCTTTCCTCCTCTCCTGCACTGCCTGCCCCAGCAGCCTTACTGGCTGGCGGCTTCCACATTCCTTTTTTTGGCAGGGGCTTTGCATGTACTGCTGCTTCTACTAAAATGTTTCCTGCAGCCTTCTCCTCCCTTGCTCTGGGCCTCTGCAGGAATGCTTGTCACTTCTGAGCAGCCTAGCATGTCCGTGGGGCAGCCTTTCCCTACCCCCGCCCCGTCGCTCTCTACCTTCTTCTTACCTGTTTCCCTTGCATTTGTAGCAGTTATCACTGACATGTGACTGAGTGAAGGTCTTTGTGTGTCCGTTGCATTGGAATATCAGTTCATGAGTTTGTTCATAGCCCCAGTGCCTGGAGCAGCCTGTACACAGAGCCCTTAAAACACCTCCTTCCGCTCACACCAGAATGTCCCCATTGTCCTTGCCACTTTCTGAAGCCTTCTGGTGTCCTCTTTCCTGAGGGTCTTTATGAGGTATGATAAAGAATACAGAGGACTCCAGAGCTGCTTCAGCAAGTGGCAAAAAGGATGCATTGGTGTGTCCCAAGTGAGGGGGAGGATTTTGACGGGGTTTATGGCAATGTGTCTTTTACCGTAATAAACTTTAAGAATTTAAACATTCACTATATTTCTGGTCACCCTTCGTACATCTGTGATAAATAAGACATGGCCTAACTTATGAGACTCAGTGCTGACAGCAAAAATGCTGTCATTTCCCCGGGGCATCAGTGGATCCCCCCTTTGCGTCATAGGTGGACCAGCAGGTTCCGGCTGGACTTTTGCCACTCTCCACAGCTCTACCCGGCGCCTGGACCCTCAGAGCCTCCACCCCACAGGTGCACTGCAGACTCGGCAGCTGCAAGGACAGGAGACTTCCTGGCCCCTGGGCCCCCCGCGCCACCCTGCTGCCCCTCCCCCCAGTCCTCGTCCTCCTGCGACACTGGGAGTCTGGGCTGAATTCACTCGTCCCTCCTGCTCTCATGACCCGTCTGACCAAGATTTATGAGCTGATAACTGGCTGAGGTAGAACCACAAAATGTCGCTTGTGTTTGAGGCTCACTTTCAGGGCGGCCTTTAGATTCCAGGCAAAATGAACAGTGCGATTCCTGCTGGGTGGACCCGGCGATGAGGTCCACCCCAGGTCGTAATCCGAAGCCCGGATTCCCTGGGTTGAGGACCTGTGGAAGCCAGACACTAATCGTGCAGCTTCACTTCACAAAGTAATTTTTTAAGGTGTCACAACCTCCTGCCCACTGGCTGTTGGGTGCATTGTGAGTGACATTTTTCCAACATGTGGTGGCAATAGCTCACACCTCCAAGGCCTTGCTTGGGTTATTTTACAGGCCATTTAAAGGCACTTTTTAAAGAAGTCCTAATTGAAAACAGACCTCTCCCCTCATCAGTGTTGGTGAACAGAGCCTCATGGGGGTGAGAGGAAGATGAATTCACAGAAACTTTTCTAGATCAGGGCGAGTTGTTCACGCACTTCCGGAGGCCCTGTGCCCACCGTGCTGGTGCTTCCTGGTGGCTGTTCCTCCGGTGCAGCTGCTCAGGGGCAGAGTGGTCCAGGAAACCCTGCCCGAGACCAAGGCGAAGCATCCAGCCGGCCCTGGATGTCGGCGGCAATGGGGGCTCCCTGTCCCAGAGCATGGGGGACACTGTAGCTTGGGGGACAAGGCCACGTGCTGAGGGGAGGGCTATGGGCCTGGGTCCCAGGCAGGGGCTCATGGAGGGGGTGCTGCAATCAGCATGGGTGGGGCAGGGCCCCCTCTGGCAGGGCTGCCTTGCCTTCCACTTTAGCCACGGTTATTGTTGTGGGCTCTGTGCCAGGCCCCCCAGAAAATGTCTGCAGGACCTCAGGGAGCTCCCAGGCTGCAGCCCCCTTGGAAGGGAGCAAGGCGGGTGCTCCGGGCTGCACAGAGAGGGCCTGGCCACGTCCTGTGGGTAGAGCAAGGAGCACCCACAAGTTTTGTCTTGGGCAGGATGTTCAGGAGGCAGGGCCGGCTCTTAGGGTGTGAGAACGGGGAGTGGAGCCGGGCTCGGGACGGCGGGACTGTGTGGCTCCCAGACACTGTGGGCCTCTCTTCCCCGCACAGCGGGCCTGGCGAGAGCTGCTCCGCCTCAGCTCTGTGAGCCCCACCAGCTTTGCGTGTCCGCCCCGCCCGCAGACTCTCTTCCCGCTGTGTGGCTCCTGTCTGCTGTTTGACCTCACGGAAGGACCTGTGTTCACAGCAGGCCACAGGTCCCGAGTGAGGCTCTCAGTCACCGTGGCCATGGCACTGCCTCGGGAGTGTGTAAGGTTAGTGCCAGTGATCCTCAGGCCCGAGCCCCTGGTTAGAGCTGGGTCCCCAGGCAGAGCCACTGGAGGTGGAGACCGAGGAGAGGCTTTTCTGGTCATCAGGGAGAGCCCTTCGCAGGCCGTGGGACCCAGCCTCACCTCTCTCTCTGCTTTGTGGCCACAAGGTGAGGAGTTTTGTCCCACGAGTTCTCCCACACCGGGAACAGGCATGGACGGAAACCTCCAAGCTGTGAACTAAGTAACCTTTTCCTTCTCCAAGTTGGTCACCTCAGCGCTTTGTTGTGGGACGGAAAGCTGGCTGATGCATGTACAGCACCTAGAATAGCTCATGGTCTAGGTTACCTGCTCTGTGAGCTCGAGTGGTGGCCACGGCCTCACCACCAGTGTGGTACTGTGGCTCTCGGAGCCATGCCACGCTCACCAGGACCCTCTTTGCTTGTCCCGGCCAGGCCTCTGTGGCATCTGCCTGGCTCTCCTGGCTGGTGTGAGGACTTGGCTCCCCATGCTTGACTCTCAGCTCCCTGTGACATTGGCCCAGCCATGCCTGCTCCAGATGGCTCCACACAAGCACTCAGTGCACATCTGGCCTCTTGAATCGCCACCTGGAGTCCTCAGTCTGTCCCTGGAGCGCTGGCCAACCCTGGCCAAGGGGTGCCCGGGTGGGTAGACTGAGCTGTGGCTGCCACCAAAGCCAGCTGTTAACACCAGCACGGATTTTGTGAGGTGGTTGTTAAAAATGGGATTATGCCAGTTTCCAGTTAAATAATGTACATTGAAAATAGAGTTAATAAAATCTAAACACTTGCTTTCGAATGACTTTCCTGCCTCTGGTGGTGTCTCTGCCACCGACTGCATCACACCTGTGTGACTAGGGCTGGAGGCTTACGTCAGGGGTGCTACTGTGTGCCCTGAAGCTCTTCTGTGATATCGCGTCGTCAGCCTGGACTGGAGCGAGGCAAAGCATGTCACAGAGAGGGCTTCCTTCCCCTGGAGGGCAGTGGTGATGCGGTCATGGCACAGGCCAGGGTCCCCGGGAGGCCTATGGTGGTCACTCAGCTTCTGACAAATGCACCACCCATAATCCCTGCCTTGCCAGCTCTGTCCCTAGGTGGACTGTCACCAGGCTGAGGCTGTGGACTGACGTATATCCAGGGCGAAAATGGGAATGTGGGTTCATGGCCAGGTGGCCTCAGTGTCATCGGCCAAGCCCTCCTGGCCCTGACCTACCAGGGGTACATGGAGCGGGGGTGTAACCCATCCTCACCATTGTGACTGGGACTCTGTGACCACTGTTTTACATATGCACAGGTGTGTGAGGCAGCTTCTCTCAGCAGTAGTCACCTTTCCAAGTCAGAGTAGATGCACGTGCGTGTGTGCGTGTGTGTGTGTGAGTCTGGTGAAAAGAGTGAGTCTGGTTAAAAGAAGGCTCACATTTTGGGGTAGGCAAGGAGAGGGTGAGTGGTTTAAGGGCTCTGAATGTGCCGCACAGCACAGGCTCCGGGGCTGACCATGGAGGTGGAAGTCGCGTTCAAGGCCTTTGCCCAGTGCTACCCTGGATGTCTACACAGCGACCAGAACTCCATGCTGCTGGGAATTGCTAGGAGCCCAGGACACAATAAATAGCCCTGGGCTTGGAGCATTGATAAATTTCAGATAAGGACAAATAGTTAATCCTTTCTGGAGGGTCTGAGGAAACTTCTGGAATGAACTTTTGCTTTTATAACTCACTTTCCCATGTTTTATAATTAAACAGCCTGCAAGTGGCTCAGCTGGGAACCTCACCCTAAACCACTCACCCTTTTTCCTAGCAGACTGCCTGGAGGACTTCTTCACTTGGCTGTCAACCTGGGCACTGCCTCTCGGGAACAATCCCGGGCTCTGGAGGAGAAGGAGCCATTCTTTGTGCTTATGTGGAAGAAAGCAGGATTTCCAGCAGGAGCCCAAGTGCTGCGTCACTACCGGTAGACACCTCCTCTCAGGGACTCACCCGATCAAGTTCATCAAAGCACCATCAGAGATGAAACTGCTCTACCAGGAGCACGCTGTCTCACACCGAAAAGGTTGGGACAACTGGGATCTGTAGGGCCATCGATCTGAATTTATTTTAAACATTGCCTCCAGCAAGCTTCTGGCTTTATTTCTAAAATAGTCATTTTAATCTTGTAGCTGCGAACTGTGGACACATGTCCCCCGTCTGTGGCTCTCCTTGAGAAGTTGGAGCCAGGCGCTGAAGCATCTTGATACAGTGGAAGGCACATTTATTGTTATTGCTACACAAAATAATGCTAATGCTGGCAAACATTTCTTAGAGAATGGCTATCAGTCAGGCTCACTCTAGGAAATGTGTATGTGAGGTATCATTCAGTTCTTTAAGAGCTGGGTTCTGTGATCACGATCCCAGTTTTTACCAGGAAGGAAATTTGAGGTTAGAGAGGGTAAGTAACCTGCCCAAGGTCACACAGCTTCTGAGGGGCTATGTAGGATCTACACAAAATGCAGAGCGGGTCAGGTGGCAGGGAAGAGCTCGGGTCCAGAATGGCAAGGAGAGGTGCCCAGCACGGGTCCGTTCTCACAAGGAGGCGCGCGGTGTCAGGAAGCATTTGTTCAGTTCTACCATCTGTGTTTGTAGGTTCTGAGCTCTTACTGTGGGTGGCAGTGAAAACAGTTTGATGTGTGAAGCCACCAGGGATGCCATGGTGGCAGTGGGCGTTCAAGCCTGGAAGTGGCCAGGTCACTAGATTCGGCCACTCAGGCAGCCGGGTCAGCCGCGGAAAGACTGCACACTGGTCATTCAGAGCCTGGCCCGTTTCCTTGTGGAGAGGTGTGACACTGCCCATGACACTCTCCTCAGTCCCCTTCTGCACCACAGTGGGGTAACCCCTGCCCCTGCCCCTGCCCCTGGTTTACCTGAGGATTAACAGAGCCCAGGCACATGCAAAATTTGGGCTCCCGTGGGAAAGGGCCATGCTATAGTCACACATTCACTCATCGTGACAACTCTGGAGCTGTTACTGAAGGCCCTTCCTGTGCCTGAGCTTGGCCAGTCTCAGAGCCACGGCACATGGGAGAGCAAAGGGCCACACTGCAGAACCCCTAAAAACCAAGTGATCGCGGGGACCATGAGTGCGCACTTAGAGTGCCACCCCCACTAGACTGCTGGTGGTCTGTTTGTTTACTGCTGTGTCTTCGGCAGTTCGAGGGGTGCCTGTGCTTGGATCCCCATATCCCCCAAGGCCTCCTGTGTCTGGGAGGTGATAGGCCACAGTGCTGTGCTCCTGGTGAGCAGCAAGACACGGTGTGGAGGTGTCTGGGGCCCTGGGGGATGGGGTGTGGGGTGGGAACTCGTGGGTGAGGGGTGACTTTTCCGATGGCAGCAGGTGTGAGCCCACATGCACGTGAAGCCCTGCGCCTTCAGAACTGAGCAAGCACTCACGGTCCCCTTC